>JALAZF010000105.1:13621677-15030016 GCA_022829125.1 Lathyrus tuberosus | reverse complement strand
CCCTAAACCCCAATCCACTATTTATACTCTTGGATAAAGAGTTCTATCCCTTAAATCTAGTGTTTATACTCCTAGATGAGGAGTTCTATCCCTTAAATCCCTTAAATCCCTATCCATTATTTAGACTCTCGGAGGAAGAGTTTTATCCCTTAATCCTTTAAATCCCTATCCATTATTTAGACTCTCGGAGGAAGAGTTTTATCCCTTAATCCTTTTATTTATACTCTCAGATATTAAGAGTGCTATCCCTAAATCCTTATCCCCTATCCCTTATTTAAGCTCTCGGACCAAGAGTTTTATCCCTTAATCCTTTTATTTATACTCTCGGATATCAAGAGTTCTATCCCTTATCCCATCCTTTATTTAGGCTCTCGGACCAAGAGCTTTATCCCAAGTTAAAATCCCTTAAAGAAAAATTCCTTAAATATCCTTTAGAAAGCAAATTTCTAATTTTCACAGAAAAAAGAAATAAAAAGTTAAACATGTCATTATGATTAAAAACAAAATTTATATCCAGATTAATCCAAATAAAAGAATAATATCTAAATTCCAAATAATCCCTAAAAAAAATATTTATATCCCAAAAGTAAAGTTAAATAAAAATTCAATTTATTTTTATCCCAACCCTATATTTTATAAAAAGTAAATTCCTTGAAATAAATACTAAGTATAGATTTTATAAAAAATTAACCTAAGTATATAAACCCTTCAAAAAAAAATATAAAAGAAAGTAATTATTTATTTTAATATTAAAATCCTTAAAATCCTATTTCCTAAACCTTACTTATTAAAAAAACAAAACTCTAAGTGAAAATTAATTAACAAATTAAATTAAGTAATTAATTTACTTGTTAAAAAGAAACTAAAAATTAAAATCCATTTTAACAATTTAAATTAACTAATTAATTTAATTGTTAAAGAAAAACTAAAAAAAATTAAAACCTATTTTAACAACTTAAATTAAGTAATTAATTTAATTGTTAAAAAAACTAAAAAATTAAAACCTATTTTAACAACTTAAATTAAGTAATTAATTTAATTGTTAAAAAAACTAAAAAATTAAAACCTATTTTAACAGCTTAAATTAAGTAATTAATTTAATTGTTAAAAAAACTAAAAAAATTACAACCTATTTTAACAACTTAAATTAAGTAATTAATTTAATTGTTAAAAAAAAACTAAAATGATTTTTAATCCCTTAAACATTCCTTAGCATTTTTATTCCAAATTAAAAATTCCTAAGAAAAATGATTTTATTCCAAATTAAAAATTCCTAAGAAAAATGATTTGATTCCAATTATCTTTTTAAAGTAAATTATAATAATAATTTCCAAATAAACAAACCAATTTTAAAACCCAAAATTATTAAAAATAAATTTATAACAAACATAAATAAACCCACATTTAAAAAAATAAATAATTATTATAAATCCAAAATTATAAGAAACTTAAGTAAATTAGATAATCAACGGTTTAGAGATACCAACCTGAAATGCCGTGACCCATTTAAGCTGCTTCCCACTCCCTTTTCCCTTCCCTTTGTGCCCTTTCCCCTTCTTTTCCCTTTGTGTCTTTTTCTCTTCTTTGCCTTTTCCTCTTCTTTGCCTTTTCCTCTTGGTGGTGACTTCTTTGTATCCTTGTGTGAGATCTCTTGTCCTTTCCTTTTCCCTGAGATCTCTTTTCCTTTCCTTTTCCCTTTTGACTCGGAGGGATGTTGAAGGTTTAGGGTTTTATTGTTGAGGGTTTTATTATTGTTGTTCTTTGATATGTGAAGAACAACAACTTTTTATCGTGTGGTTTGTAAAATTGACCCCCCCCCCCTTTAGTGTTGTTGTTCTTCAATGTGAAGAACAACAACCTTTTTTATACTGATTATTGTGAATTTGTGGGTGAGTTAAAATGTGGAAAATAGAGTCTATTTATAGATGAAAAATTAGGTCAGACATTGAATAAAATTTTTCAGTTTAGGAAGGTTTTAATCTGACCTGATTTTCCTCTATTTCTTGGAGCCCAAGCAAATGAATCTGGATGGATTCATAGCTTGGTGAATTTAAATAAAAAAATTAATATTTTAAATAAAAGAAATATCCTAATAATGATAATGAGAAAAAAAAATTGATTGATTTTTATTTTTATTTTTATGATTTTTGAGATTTTTTTCCATAAAATATTGATTTTAATGAAAAATCATATTTTTAAAATTGCATTAAATACAAATACAAAAATTAAAAAAATAAATATTAAAAAATGATATTTTTGTGATTTTTTATTAAAAATAAAAATAAAAAAAAAGTTAGTAGTAAAGATAAAACAAATACAACATTAAAAATGAAAAATGTGGGATTCGAACTCACAACCTCTCCGTCTTGTAACTCCCTATACTCCCCTTGCTACCAACTGTACCATTTTATTTATTCAAAATAAAAAAACATTAGCGGGTATTTTAATAATAATTCAATGATAATATTAATAATAATATTAATATTAACATTAATCCTCTAATAACCCCACTATGACCCTAGTATAATTCGATTAAAAATTAATATGACCCTAATTAATCCCTATATATAAAAATAACAGTAACCTAACCCTATTTAACTCATAACGCCATCATAATTTATTCTACCCCTGCTATTAAAATAAATAAACCCCTCAATATAAAAAGCAAAAAAAAGAATAGACGGTTGGTCAAAATTTGGGGTACGACATGTATTTAGAATGTTTCACGATTGGGTAAAGTATGTCTTTCGACAATGCGCATAAACGAAAAAAGGGTTTGAAATGTAAAGGATAGCGATAAAGATTAAAGAAAAAGTTAAGTCGAACAATGCATCAAAAGAGAGGAAAGGCTGAATGTAAAGGTTTGATAAAAACTGGAATTAAAGGCTGGTAAGGAATGTGTAAAGATCTAAAATTGCAGAAAGATAAATGCTTGAAAGTAAGGCTTTGTTAAATGTAAACCTCAAAGTAAAGACTTGGTAATATAACTGACTTAAAAAGGTAAAAGTTTGTGAAAAGATTTCAAAGTAAAGAATCTAAAACAGAAACTTCAAAGTAAATTGCATTGCAATAAAAGGTGATGGTGATTACAATCACGTACATTCTCACTTCACTGGTTTCTCGACACATTGGATACTTTGAGTGAATGTAGAGTTACTTGTACAAATATGATTTTTTCACACTATTCTAACTCTAGGACTAACCTATTTATAATGTTCTAATGTAACCACCCTTTGACGGTTTTATTCCTAGATCACGCCACTTGGCACTTTGCATGTCTTCAACTTCTTGGATCTTCGCCACCTGTCCCACTTTCAAATTCAAATAGTAAAACTTCCTTCCATTATCTAGTGGTAACCGCAGCACATTTCCCATGTCAGTTTTGTCCTGTCGAATTGACTCTTTGAACGTAGCAATATTCAAAGTCTTGGAATCCTCCTATTCGACTCAGACTTTCAGAAAACACGTCGAAGGCCTTCTAGTCGAAGCCCTCCTTTCTTTAGCTTATTATTTTAAAGGATACCTCCCTTTAAATCCAAATTGTTTGAAATCATGTGGCATCGAAATTAGGAGCCAACAAATTGCCCCCCAAAAATGTCCTTTCGCCAGTGTTGGTAGGAAGGTCATTTTTTGATAACATATCTTTTCGACGCCTGTTCATTCGATTATGGAAAATATGGTCCTAATTGACCAACCCACGATTTAGAAACTGTTCAGTTTCTTTCAACCATGCTTACGACGTCATGTCATGATGGCAAATCTGGAAACATCTTTTCAGCCCTATTCACGTGCAGTTTTCATCATCACTTTTCTTGGGATTAAGCGTCACAGTCTGCACTCAACCACCACCATCCAACGATCTTAAAAGGAGACACGCGTCCCACTATCGTATCCATTTAACGGTAGATTCAGCATCCCCACATCTTCCAGACGCCTATAAATACTTTTTTTCTTCATACTTGAATCTCTTTGCATTCTCAGACTTTCTTTCAACTTGTTGTTTTTCTCGTTCTCTAAACTCTCTCCAGAAAACCCAGAACGCATTCACACTTCCCTCTTCAACTCTCAACAATGGCGTCTTCACAACCCACTCAGCAAGAAACAAAAACCCAAAAAGGTAAGACCTCTCTGTTCAAGCAAACTCTCCCGCCATTTTCAAACATCCACGGACCAAAGGTTGTAAAGAACCAACAGTTCATGTCGGAACCTCTTCTTGAAGAAGCAAGGAGTATTTACGAATCCCAGGTAATGATCCCTCTCCTTGTCTCTGATAAACCCTATGCTTTAGGTGCCCCCCTAGCTGACGTCAAACCCAGCAATGGAAAGCTGGTTGAGTTCTTTCCTTCTTACCGCAAGTCTAGACCTTTAGGGCAAAAAAGAAACCCTAATGAAGAAGGAGCCTCCCCTGATACACCCACGTTGACGAAAATGGATCTGAGGTACCTTCATGATGGTACGAGATTAGTAAGAGCTATCAACCCTTTAAAGGATTTTGACCTCTGGATGACCAGAATGGAGAGGGTTAAAGCTGATCATTGGAAAACTATCGGAATCTATGATCTGCTTATGCTGTCGAAGACCCACATCTCTTATTGTTTGAACTTACTGGCAGCATCACTTTACTTCTGGGATAGCACCCACTACACCTTTCATCTTCCTTGTGGGATGGTTACTTCCACACTCTTCGATCTTGCTACCATTGCAGGTCTTCGACCAAATGGCATTTCATACGATCCTGATACTGACGCAGAGGATACCATAGGGATCTCTAACTCCAAAACTCACCTATACCCACTTCATCAACTACCATAAGCGTGATACTGCAGAAATCACTGATGAGGAACACATTGCATTCCTCACCGTCTGGCTGTCGAGGTATGTATTTTGTTTAAAATCTCTGCAGGTGGCCAAGAAGTACCTAACCCTGGCCAACCAACTTCACCACAATAGAGGAGTTTGCCTTAGTGGGTTAATTCTGGCGAACCTCTACGAGTCTCTCAGCGAAGGGGCGGCTCAACTCAAAGACTTGGGGGCCCAAGGTACTGTTCACTTAAATAGCCCTCTCTGGCTACTTCAATTGTGACTTAACGCAACCTTCGAAGCTAGCCTTCCCAGGAAAGGGCAGGTCGATGAATCCTTTGCTAAGATCAAAGAGAGGAGGGTCGAAGGTACCTGCCTGGTGAAACTTACGCCTAATGACGATGGGGAAACTCTCAAGACAGCATTCTCCAGTTATATTATAATGTTTGCAAAAAGGCATGAGTTCACACCTAGCATGGCTCCCTTTGCTGAGAGAAAATGTGGACCTGAGTGGTTCACAAGGCCATTCCCTGATCCATCCACCAAACTCGACGCCGAATCTGTTTCGATCTGGGAAGCCTTTTTAATTCCTTGATTTATCATTGAAAGGCTGAATCTTGGAAGGGACATGACAGCCTTAATTGCCTACCAACCAAATCTTGTCTCTCGACATTTTGGGTTGGCTCAGATCTTCCCCAAGTGTCTATATGAGAAGAAAGGCCATGTGGTCCTTCACACTGCCAGTTTTGATGAAGGAACTGCTGCAGTTCCTTTTGACCAGTGGAACGCTAGGAAAGCAACCCTTTCCCCTATGTTCTTTCAGCCCACATTCTTGTGCACCAAATCCTTCCATCACTGGTGGTCGAAGTACTACAGTGAGCAATTTCTTGACGTTGCTACTTTCTCTTCCTTACTTGACCAAGATTTTCTTGATGTGTAGGAGAAGACCAAGAAGAGTAAGTTCATTCATGTCAAATAAATCCAAGCCTTTCAAAAGTACTTTGAAACTGTCTATCAACCAGATGATATTAGTCGAACCGTTCGTGAGGCTGCTGTCACTTTGAAGGAGAAATTTCTACAGAAAATGGACCAGTTGAAAATCCCTTCAAACATTCCTCTTGAGAAACGATATAAGGTAGCTTTTGAACTCTTTCCTCCAAAGTTCCCTCGACTGCCTAGTGCTGATTTTGGAGTGGCACTTGCCCCCCATTTCCAGACTGGTTTGTCTGTGGTGAACACTTAAAACTTCTTCGACCGCAGTCTCAACCAAAAGCCCAACAAGTGGTTGCGACTAAACATACGCTGGACAGTTTCAAAGGACACCTTCATATAGGGGTCGAGGATGTCCGTGTCGAATCCGAAATATATGAAGGTTTGAGGCCCTTGATTTGTGATTCTTCAACTAACCACTCAATTATTAACCTTGTAATAATCGTCCATCTTTCAGCTGTGGCTAGGAAGACCAGCTCGTCGAAGGGTGCTGCGAAGGTCGAGAAGAATGCTGAAGGCACAAAGGTACTTTATATCCCTTGCCTAAGTTTTTCTTTCTTTTTGTGTAACCAATCTTCTAATATTTGCATCACCTTTTAGGCTGCTGGAAAACCTCCAACGCCTTCAAAAAAGGGCATGAAAGGTGCTCCAGCAGTTGCTCCTCCAGACACTGATGATGAGTCCCCTGAGGAGACGGTAGTTAAGAAGCAAAGGAAGCTTGCCAAAGTTCCTGGAACTACCACCCAGTCTCCCTCAAAGGCGGAAAAAATTCTTGAGAAGATACCCGCTAGTAGTGGTGCCGAGAAACAACTCTCCAGGGTTGCGTCGAAAACGACTGTTGGAGATCCTGAGAGTGCGAACTCAAGTCCTGATGTTGCAGTTGTACAGGTAAAATTACTATCTTTATTCAGTTTTTTGGATTTCCTACTCAGATTTCTCTCAGTCTTAATCCCTTTACCTGTGGTTTTCAGGCTGATGTAGGTGGTTCTAACCCACCACAACCTTCCTTCAGTTTTGCAACAACTCTGATGAATAGCCAAGGTGAGCCAACTTATCACCCTATCTCTGACCTTGGTTCTGGATATAGTTCAATCAGCGAAATAAATCAACCTATACCTCTTACAGTTCCTCCTCCTGAAGCAGATGAAACAAACAAAGCTTCTCCTTACAGGAGCAATACCTAACAATCCCAGACTGATGGCTTTGATCATGAAGAGGATGATGCTTTTCATCAACAACCTCTCGACCAAGCAGTGCCTATTGATATGGACATGGAAGGAAGGCCCACTGGAGAAGAAGAGGAGGAAGTCGAAGAAAATGAAGAACAAGAAGAAGAGAGGGAAAGGACTGAGCAAGATCAAACCCACACACCTGTGGCTGAGCCAGGTCTTGCCAACAATCCAACTCCTGGACCTACAGTCACTTCGACTGCTGGATGACCCCCTACAGGAGACCCCTTGGCTTCCCTCAAATGGTCGAATCCTCGAGAGTATGCCAGGATGATACTTGGGAAGAAGTACAACTCTTCAGGTACCAGCCTCAGTACTTCGACCAGCTCTGGGGGTCCAGCTCCAGATAATTTAGCCAGCCCTATCCTTCAAAAAATCAAGGACAAATTTTTCAAGGGGGACATCCACAATGTCTTACTTTCTGATCGAACTGCTCCTCTCTTTCTGAAAGACATCCTTCAAAAACTGGACCTTTTGACCCTTAGCCAAGATGTCTCTGGATTCCTGTTGGAGCTAACTGCTTTAGTAAATCAAATGTATGAGGATTTCAAGCTCCTCCCCAAGATCCAAGACAACATTGAAATTACAATTGGATTAGAAGCTTCAGCTTGGGATGAAGCGCATGCATCAGAAGCTATGGTCGAAAGTCTAGAGACTGAACAACAGAAAAGGCTGGCAGAAGTGGAGTCGAACCAGAAGAACATTGATGACTGGAAGCAGCAAATTGAAGAGCTGTAGAACAAGATTTCTAAGGCTGAAAAACGCAACATCGAGTTGGGGAAGTTTGACGATACTGAAATGGCCAGAGAGCTGAAGCACACCATAGACTTCCTTGACAAGGCCCAAACACTTGAAAAAGAACTTTCAGCAGCCAAACTCAACAAAGCTCTATGTGAGAAGTGCCTGCAGAATCACAAGGTCAACTTCCTTGAGTTGAAGTCGAAGCTCCCTTTCTGATTGCCATATGATTTCTTGTTTGTAGTTCCACTTTTATTCATCATGTTTTATGGTCCTTTTAAGGCCCCATGTACAGACAATCTTTATGCCTTATGGCCTTTATCTAACTTCTTCTGTTTACTATCAGCTCTTCGACTTGCAAAATATATTTTTTACTTTGCTAGCTGAATAATTAAAGTATTCTGCCTCCTTTCTTGGAAATCATGAAAGCAGCGCAACTTTTAACAATCTTAGTGTTCCAACGGCATAAGTTTCTTATTCCATAAAGGAATATTAATAGCGCAACCCTAGGGTCTATTCCCAAGGGTCATTTCACGTATTTCCATCGTTGACTGGACAATCCTTACAAAGCCTTGCCTCTATAAAACCCTCTTCCCTCTTGGGATATTTTGCACTTACTACCGCAAGCATGACTACTTCTTCAAAAAAAGCAATGACCAAGAAGGTGGCTGAAGCGACAAAGAAAGTTGAGGCGACAACTACTGCCCTCAATAACACTTCAACTGGAGCAACATCTCGTGCCAAGAAGAGAGAAACCAAGATGAGGGTCCCCAAGAAAGAACATTCCAAAGCACTAAACTCTGATGATGAAGCTGACGAAGATTATGTTGCCTTCCTCAACTCCATTAATTGGAGGGACTATGAATGATCTTTCTCCTGGATTTTATGTTATTGTAATTGTTGTTTTCTGTATGCCATTTTGGCCCCACATGGCCTATTTTGGCTTTTGTAGTCTGAATCAAACTTACGTTTTAATATGAATCTCTTGTAAAATAGGCTTATATTTTTTCAAATATTTCCCATTCACCCTTAAGATTCTTAGATCACCCTCCATCTCTTGAATCTCATAAGCATTATTACTAAACACCTTAATAATTTGAAAAGGATCTTCCCACTTAGGAGACCATTTCCCCAAAGTTCTGGTCTTTCGATCCATAGGTAAGATCACTTTCCGCACTATATCTCCAGTTGAAAAGGTTTTAATCTTGACCTTTTTGTTATAAGACTTCTCCACCCTTTTCTTTTGCCTTTTCAGCAACTCTAATGCTTGGAGGCGTTCTTCATCTAAGTCTACTAATTCATCAAGCATCATATTCCAATAAGACTCAGATGGAATCTCATGATTCCTTTGAATCCTTATTGATTGAAGATAAATTTCCACAGGCAGAACTGCATCATGGCCAAAAGTCAGTCGAAATGGGGTAGTATTAGTTGCTTCTTTAGGGGACGTTCGACATGCCCAGTGTAACGACCCAGTTTTAGTCCGTTTTATTTAATTGAGTCGTTTGATTATTTTATTATTATATTATTTTATTTCTGACTTTTATTTGGAAATATGTTATTTTTCCTCGTGATAATATTTTATCGCGTTTTGGGAACGTTTGCGAGATATTTGAGTGTAGGGGTATTTTGGTCCTTTCATGTTATTTTTTCTAAGTTAGAAATAAATAGAAATAGAAAGAGAGAAAAATAGTAAGAAGAGAAGAAAAGAGGAGAAGAGAAAGAGAAGAGGAAAAATAAGAAAAAGAGGAAAACTTAGAAATCTAGAAACCGATTCAACCGACTTTTCAAACGCGATTTAATCGGGTAAGGGTGCGAAACTCGATTATCTTATCATTGTGTATGATTATGTATGTGTGTGTGTGTATGTTGTCTTGTCTTTTTCCATAGTTTTCGGTTTAGGTCGAAAATGAGTAAACGAGTAGTAAACGATGTTTTCACGGTCGAAAATCGATATAATTTGCATTGTATGATCACAATGTGTTTATGAGTCATTGCTGGTAATTGTTTTGCTGTTGAAATTAATTTGGAATGAAAAATGAGATTTTGGGGGTGTTGGATCAATGTAACCCGTAACAGAATTTTTCTGGTTCTGGTGTGATTCGCCAGGCGAATTAAGTTTCGCCACTCGTTCGCCAGGCGAAGTGCTGGCGAAGGGTGATTCGCCAGGTGAAATCGTAAGTCGCCAGGCAAATTCGGGAAAACAGAAATGGGATAGTTTCTGTAACTCTTGGGGGTTTTCTAATTTTTGACTCGCCACTAAGTCGCCAGGCGAAGTGCTGGCGAATGGGGATCCGCCAGGCGAAATCCTAAGTCGCCAGGCGAATCTGGTTGTTTCTCAATAAATTCTTTTCTTTGTAAATGCATAACTTTTGATCCGTAAGTCGGATTGGGGCGTGGTTGGGTGCGTTAGAAAGCTTATAAAATGTTCTTTCTTATTAAAATGGTTTAGAGATTGTTGGCCGATTTAATTATGTCAGGAATTTGGAGTAGTGTCGTTTTGTCGACTTTTGTCGTTGTAATTGCGTGGATTTGATGTGTATCCTGCGAGGTGCTGTTGTATGGTGTAAATGTATGTGTTTAGAGGGTGTTAAAATGGTTTGTGGCCGTATGGCAATAAAATGCATTGTTTTGGGCTTGAGTACAAAGCATGATTTTGTTGATTGAGATGATTGCATATATGTGTGAATTTAAATGTCATGAGTCATTGTATGCCAAGCATTATGATATGCATCTTGTGCGATCGTGTGCCCATGTGGGGTGTGAGTGATCGAATCGTGTGCCCGTGTGGGGTGTGAGTGATCCATAAACGTCGTATGCCCATGTGGGGTGTGAGCGGCGATTTGGTTCCAGATGGAATCCGCTATAACGTTGTGTGCCTGTGTGGGGTGTGAGCGATGATTATAGACGATCGCGTGCCCATGTGGGGTGTGAACGATCGGGTCGTGTGCCCGTGTGGGGTGTAAGCGATCCATAAACGTCGTGTGCCCGTGTGGGGTGTGAGTGACGGGGGACATCGTATGCCCGACGGGGAGTTACACTAAGTAACGAGCGATGATTCCAACAGAGTTCCTGAGTGAACTAGTGACGAGAACTGATGGATGGATGATACCGCATATGCATTACAAAGAGTCGTTGTGTCGGTCTCTGTGCATTTGCATAAATCATGAATATGATTGACTATGTGTGAGAATTGTGTGTGGAATTATGGATGAACTTGATGAGTTGATATATGTGTATATGTTGGTGATAATTGCATTGTGTATGATTGATGTGCATTGGTGTTAGATAAATGAGATATGTATGATGTTGTGTGGTATTCGGATTCTGTTGTACGTTGTGGTGAGAATATTTATATGTGTAATTTTATGTTATTATATAATTGTATGCAATTACATTATGATTGTGTTTCTCACCCTTCTGCTGTTTTTAATGCTCTACGAGGCATTGCAGATTAGATGCTGGAGGTTTTTCTTTTGTGAAGCTTAGGACTTCATTCTTTTGTCGGTCGGCTCTGATATGTGGCACCGGGTAGTCAGGGGGATCATTCTGTAGTTTATTTTGTATTACGTATATATGTATCTTTTGGATTGTACATGTGTGGATTGATGTATGAGGTTGTATATGACAGACAAACTTTTTGTGATGTATATATATGAGATTCAGTACAAATTTTCTGCTTTTATTCTGTACTTGAATTTGTGGGTAGCAGGAACTAAGTTCCTCTGTTTGTTTGCTACCTGTGAGTGTTGCATATCTTTTTGAGCAGGTTATTGTGTGTTTGTTTCAAATTGATGTGACCCCTCGGTCTATGCCGTGAATGTTTTAAATATACTTTGATGAATTTTTTTTTTAATTTTTATTATCGCTTTGGTTGTCGGGGGTATAGATTGGGGGCGTCACATTAAGTGGTATCAGAGCCAGTCCGTGTCAGTGTGTGTCAGTCCTTGTTGGTCGTTGGGTTTGGGTGAGCTGTTTGGTTAACCATAGTTGCTATTATTGGAAATGAACAGAATATGGCTGGAAGGAATGATGCTACTTTGGCTGCTGCTATGCAAGCTATGGCTCGGGCTGTGCAGGGTGCACCTAATGCTGGGGAGAATGATGAGTTCAGGAAGAATAGACTGCCTGTCTTCAAAGGGAGACATAATCCGGATGGTGCACAGATTTAGCTGAAAGAGATTGAAAGGATTTTCCGAGTGATGGATTATGCTGAGGACAGTAAGGTGAGACTGGGAACTCATATGTTATAGGAAGAAGCTGATGATTGGTGGGTTAGTACGCGTCCTGTGTTAGAAGCTGATGATGAAGAGGTAACTTGGGAATTGTTTAGCAGGGAGTTTCTGAGAAAGTATTTTCCTGAGGACATAAGGGGAAAGAAGGAAATTGAGTTTTTGGAGTTGAAGCAAGGTAATATGTCTGTTATTGATTACACTGCTAAGTTTGTGGAACTTGTGCAGTTTTATCCTCATTATGCTAAAGCGACCGCAGAGTTTTCTAAGTGTGTGAAGTTTGAGAGCGGATTGCGTCCTGAGATTAAGCAGGCAATTGGTTATCAAAGGATAAGGAGGTTTTCTGATTTGGTGGAATGTTGTAGGATTTATGAGGAGGACAGTAAGGTTCATTCTACTCACTACAAGAGTGTGAGTGACAGGAAAGGGAAACAACAGTTTCGTGGTGGTCCGTATGTGACACCAGCTGATAAAGGTAAACAAAGGGGTACTTTTGAAAGAAGATTAAGCGGGGGACGTATGTCTGGACCTCTGAGATGTTATAAATGTGGTGATGTGGGGAATCATCAGTTTGAATGTAAGAAGGATTTGAGGAAGTGTGCGAATTATGGAGGGTTAGGACATGTTGCAGCTGATTGTGCCAGGAAGAATGCGGTGAAATGTTACAACTGTGGTAAACCTGGTCATATTAGTACAAAGTGTCCGAAACCGAAGCAAGCTCCAGCTAGTGGGAAAGTATTTTCATTGGCGGGAACTCAGACTTCAAGTGCATACCGTCTGATCAGAGGTACTTGTTTTATTAATAGTACACCTTTAGTTTCTATTATTGATACTGGAGCGACTCATTCGTTTATTTCGTCTGAGTGCGCGAAGCGTTTGAATCTTGTGTTGTCTTTGATGGATGGAGAGATGGTTATTGATACTCCAGCAATGGGGTCAGTAGCTACTTCTTTGGTTTGTTTAAGTTGTCCTTTGACCATTTATGGTAAAGACTTTGAGATGGATTTGGTGTGTTTGCCGTTGGAGGGTTTAGATGTAGTTCTGGGAATGAATTGGTTACAATTCAATCGGGTTTATATTGATTGTTACCATAAGTTGGTAAGGTTTCCTTCTCTTGAGGAAGACGAGGACTCGAGTTTCTTATCTACCAAAGAGTTGAAGAAACTTTTGGCGGATGAAGCTCAGTTGTTTGGGTTGTTTGCATCGTTAACGGTGGATAGTCAAGTTTTACTTGATGTGCTTCCTGTTGTGTGTGATTTTCCAGAAGTGTTTCCTGAGGATATTTCAGATGTACCGCCAGAGAGAGAGGTGGAGTTTTCTATAGATCTAGTTCCTGGTACTAGACCTGTATCTATGGCACCTTATTGTATGTCGGCATCTGAGTTGGTTGAGTTAAAGAAGCAATTGAATGAATTGTTGGAAAAGAGGTTTGTGAGGCTAAGTGTGTCACCTTGGGGTGCTCCAGTTCTTTTGGTGAAAAAGAAAGATGAAAGTATGCGATTGTGTATTGATTATCGCCAATTGAATAAGGTGACGATTAAGAATAAGTATCCTCTTCCAAGAATTGATGATCTGATGGATCAGTTGGTTGGTGCTTGTATGTTAAGTAAGATTGATTTGAGGTCGGGGTATCATCAGATAAGGGTGAAAGAGGAAGATATTCAAAAGACGGCTTTTAGGACACGATACGGTCATTATGAATATTCTGTGATGCCGTTCGGGGTTTCTAATGCGCCAGGAGTTTTTATGGAGTACATGAATCGTATTTTCCACGAGCAGTTGGATCATTTTGTTGTTGTGTTTATTGATGACATCTTGATTTATTCTAAGTTTCGGGAGGAGCATGTGGAGCATTTGCGTATTGTTTTGCAGGTTTTGAAGGAAAGGAAACTTTTTGCCAAATTGTCCAAGTGTGAGTTCTGGTTGTCAGAAGTGAGTTTTCTTGGGCACGTAATTTCATGTAATGGTATTGCTGTGGATCCATCTAAAGTAGACGCAGTTCTACAATGGGAGGCTCTTAGATCTGTTACTGAAATTCGAAGCTTTTTGGGTTTGGCTGGATATTATCGAAGGTTCATTAAAGGTTTTTCTAAGCTAGCACTTCCTTTGACCCAGTTGACTTGTAAAGGAAAAGCGTTCATTTGGGATATTCAGTGTAAGAAAAGTTTTAGTGAGCTGAAGAGAAGATTGACGATAGCTCCGCTCTTGATTTTGCCGAATCCTAATGAACCGTTTGTGGTGTATTGTGATGTGTCTTTGATTGGGTTAGGCAGAGTGTTGATGCAGGAAGGTAAGGTTGTGGCTTATGCTTCAAGGCAATTAAGAGTGCATGAGAAAAATTATCCTACTCATGATTTGGAATTAGCGGCTGTGGTCTTTGTGTTAAAGATTTGGAGGCATTACCTCTATAGTGCAAGATTCGAAGTCTTTAGTGATCATAAAAGTTTGAAATACTTGTTTGATCAGAAAGAGTTGAATATGAGGCAATGAAGATGGTTGTAATTTTTGAAGGACTACGACTTTGGCTTGAATTACCATCATGGTAAAGCTAATGTGGTAGCCGGTGCATCAGCCGGAAATCTTTGCATATGTCCGCTTTGATGGTTAAAGAGTGGGAACTTTTGGAATCATTTAGAGATTTGAGTTTGGTATGTGAAGTGACGTCGGATAGCGTGAGGCTTGGTATGTTGAAGGTTACTAATGATTTTCTGTTGACGGTTAGTGAGAAACAGAAGTTGGATGTGAAATTTGTGGACTTGATGACGGTTGGAGAGAAAAGTGAAAAAGAGGACTTTAAAGTGGATGTTAATGGTGTTTTGAGATTCCGAGGTAGAATTTGTATTCCTGATGATGCGGAGTTGAAAAAGATGATTTTGGAGGAAGGACACCGGAGTAGTTTGAGTATACATCCGGGAGCGAATAAGATATACCAAGATTTGAAGAAGATTTTCTGGTGGTCTGGATTAAAGAGAGATGTGGCTCAGTTTGTTTATGCGTGTTTGACTTGTCAGAAATCAAAGGTGGAACATCTGAGGCCTAGTGGTTTGTTGCAACCGTTGGATATTCCTGAGTGGAAATGGGATAACATTTCTATGGATTTTGTGACAGGGTTGCCGAATACTCAGCGATGACATAATGCCATTTGGGTGATTGTGGATAGACTGAATAAATCGGCGCATTTTATTTCGATTGACATCAGTTTTTCTTTGGAGAGATTGGCTGAGATCTATATCAGTGTGATTGTGAAGTTGCATGGTGTGCCGTTAAGTATTGTTTCGGATCGAGATCCGAGGTTTACCTCGAGATTTTGGGAAGGCTTACAAAAGGCGTTGGGTTCTAAATTGAGATTGAGTTCGGCTTATCATCCTCACACGGATGGACAGACGGAGAAAACGATTCAGTCGTTGGAAGATTTGTTGAGGGCTTGTGTTCTTGAGCAAGGTGGTGCATGGGATAGTTATCTTGCGTTGATTGAATTCACGTATAATAACAGTTTCCATTCGAGTATTGGAATGGCACTGTTTGAAGCGTTGTATAGATGAAGATGTCGAACACCTTTGTGTTGGCACGAATCTGGTGAGAGTTCAGTGGTCGGACCAGAGTTGGTGCAACAGACGACGGAAAAGGTGAAACTTATTCGTGAGAAAATGAAGGCTTCTCAGAGTAGGCAAAAGAGTTATCATGATCGAAGGAGGAAAGATCTTGAGTTTCAAGAGGGCGATCACGTATTTTTTTAGAGTTACGCCGGTGACGGGTGTTGGTCATGCATTGAAATTGAAGAAGCTTACTTCTCGGTTTATTGGTCCTTACCAGATATCCGCGAGAGTGGGTACTGTGGCTTATAGGGTGGCGTTGCCGTCGAGTCTTTCGAATTTGCATGATGTGTTCCATGTTTCACAGCTTCGGAAGTATGTTCCGGATCCGTCGCATGTGATTCCGATGGATGAAGTTGAGGTAAGGGAGAACCTTACGGTTGAGGCATTACCGGTTAGGATTTTGGATCGCGAAGTGAAGCAGTTAAGAGGCAAGGAGATTGCGCTTGTGAAGGTAGCGTGGGGAGGCGCTGCTGAGGGCAATTTGACTTGGGAGTTGGAGAGTCGAATGCGGGAGTCGTATCCGGAGTTGTTCGTCTCAGGTAATATTTTCGAGGATGAAAATTTCTAAGTGGGGGAGAGTTGTAACGACCCAGTTTTAGTCCGTTTTATTTAATTGAGTCATTTGATTATTTTATTATTATATTATTTTATTTCTGACTTTTATTTGGAAATATGTTATTTTTCCTCGTGATTATATTTTATCGCGTTTTGGAAACGTTTACGAGATATTTGAGTGTAGGGGTATTTTGGTCCTTTCATGTTATTTTTCCTAAGTTAGAAATAAATAGAAATAGAAAGAGAGAAAAATAGTAAGAAGAGAAGAAAAGAGGAGAAGAGAAAGAGAAGAGGAAAAAGAAGAAAAAGAGGAAAACTTAGAAATCTAGAAACCGATTCAACCGACTTTTCAAACGCGATTTAATCTGGTAAGGGTGCGAAACTCGATTATCTTATCATTGTGTATGATTATGTATGCATGTGTATGTTGTCTTGTCTTTTTCCATAGTTTTCGGTTTAGGTCGAAAATGAGTAAACGAGTAGTAATCGATGTTTTCACGGTCGAAAATCGATATAATTTGCGTTGTATGATCACAATGTGTTTATGAGTCATTGCTGGTAATTGTTTTGCTGTTGAAATTGATTTGGAATGAAAAATGAGATTTTGGGGGTGTTGGATCAATGTAACCTGTAACGGAATTTTTCTGGTTCTGGTGTGATTCGCCAGGCGAATTTGGGATTCGCCAGGCGAATTAAGTTTTGCCACTCGTTCGCCAGGCGAAGTGCTGGTGAAGGGTGATTCGCCAGGCGAAATCGTAAGTCGCCAGGCGAATTCGGGAAAACAGAAATGGGATAGTTTCTATAACTCTTGGCCGTTTTCTAATTTGTGACTCGCCACTAAGTCGCCAGGCGAAGTGCTGGCGAATGGGGATCCACCAGGCGAAATCCTAAGTCGCCAGGCGAATCTGGCTATTTCTCAATAAATTCTTTTCTTTGTAAATGAATAACTTTTGATCCGTAAGTCGGATTGGGGCGTGGTTGGGTGCGTTAGAAAGCTTATAAAATGTTATTTCTTATTAAAATGGTTTGGAGATTGTTGGCCGATTTAATTATGTCGGGAATTTGGAGTAGTGCCATTTTTTCGACTTTTGTCGTTGTAATTGCGTGGATTTGATGTGTATCCTGCGAGGTACTGTTGTATGGTGTAAATGTATGTGTTTAGAGGGTGTTAAAATGGTTTGTGGCCGTATGGAAATAAAATGAATTATTTAGGGATTGAGTACAAAGCATGATTTTGTTGATTGAGATGATTCCATATATGTGTGAATTTGAATGTCATGAGTCATTGTATGCCAAGCATCATGATATGCATCTTGTGCGACCGTGTGCCCATGTGGGGTGTGAGCGATCCGATCGTATGCCCGTGTGGGGTGTGAACGATCCATAAATGCCATGTGCCCATGTGGGGTGTGAGCGACGGTTTGGTTCCAGATGGAATCCGCTATAACGTCGTATGCCCGTGTGGGGTGTGAGCGATGATTATAGATGATCGTGTGCCCATGTGGGGTGTGAACGATCAGGTCGTGTGCCCGTGTGGGGTGTGAGCGATCCATAAACGTCGTGTGCCCATGTGGGGTGTGAGCAACGGGGGACATCGTATGCCCGACGGGGAGTTACACTAAGTAACGAGCGATGATTCCAGCAGAGTTCCTGAGTAAACTAGTGACGAGAACTGATGGATGGATGGTACCCGCATATGCATTGCATAGAGTCGTTGTGTCGGTCTCTGTACATTTGCATAAATCATGAATATGATTGACTATGTGTGAGAATGGTGTGTCGAATTATGGATGAACTTGATGAGTTGGTATATGTGTATATGTTGGTGATAATTGCATTGTGTATGATTGATGTGCATTGGTGTTAGATAAATGAGATATGTATGATGTTGTGTGGTATTTGGATTCTGTTGTACGTTGTGGTGAGAATATTTATGTGTGTAATTTTATGATATTATATAATTGTATGCAATTATATTATGATTGTGTTTCTCACCCTTCTGCTGTTTTTAATGCTCTACGAGGCATTGCAGATTAGATGCTGGAGGTTTTTCTTTTGTGAAGCTTAGGACTTCATTCTTTTGTCGGTCGGCTCTGATATGTGGCACCAGGTAGTCAGGGGGATCATTCTGTAGTTTATTTTGTATTATGTATATATGTATCTTTTGGATTGTACATGTGTGGATTGATGTATGAGGTTGTATATGACAGACAAACTTTTTTTGATGTATATATATGAGATTCAGTACATATTTTCCGCTTTTATTCTGTACTTGAATATGTGGGTAGCAGGAACTAAGTTCCTCTGTTTGTTTGCTACCTGTGAGTGTTTCATATCTTTTTGAGCAGGTTATTGTGTGTTTGTTTCAAATTGATGTGACCCCTCGGTCTATGCCGTGAATGTTTTAAATATACTCTGATGAATTTTTTTTTTTTTTTTATTATCACTTTGGTTGTCGGGGGTATAGATTGTGGGCATCACACCCAGAGTATTTGGTCCAATGTCTTGTGCCAATTTCTTCGCTTTTTTCCCACATGCTTTTTTATCAACCCAATAACTACTTTATTTGCTGCTTCGACCTGGCCATTAGCTTGAGCATAATAAGGTGTGGACGTTACAAGCTTGAATCCCATTTCTGTAGAAAACTCCTGCATTTTTCGACTAGTGAAGACTGATCCTTGGTCTATTATAATTGTCTCTGGGATTCTAAACCTATAGATGATGTGCTTCTGGATAAATTCAATCACATCTTCTTGATCAAAATTTGGTAATGGGATAGCTTCGACCCATTTGGTAAAATAATCAATACCCACCAAAATGTACTTATGATTTTTAGATGATGCTGGTCGAATCTCTCCGACCAAATCCAAAGCCCATCCCCTAAAAGGCCAAGGTTTCACTATAGAGTGTAATTCACTCGCATGGACATGTTGAATGCCAGCATGAACTTGACATTCCTGAAAACCCTTAGAAAATTCCATACAATCTTTTAACATGGTAGGCCAATACATGCCTTGTCGAAACAACAACCATTTCATTTTATGGTCTACCTGATGTGCCCCACATGCCCCACTATGGACAATCGAAAAGGCTAAGTGTGTTTCTGCCTCACTGAGGCACTTAAGAAAAACCCCCTCAGGAGTCATTTTGAATAACTCATTACCCAACAAGACATAACTTAAAACTTGATACTTGATTTTCCTTTCTGTCGAAGCTTTTGGTTTCTTCAAATAATCCATTATAGGTTTCCTCCAATCCTTGTCAATTATACTATCAACTGCCAAAATTGCAAAATTGTCTTCATCATCATATCCCAGCTTAGTTTCTTCCAAATCTGATGGGGCTAATCCTACTGACACCACCCTTCCTCTGACTTCGACTTCGATTGCATCTTGTAACTTGTCTTTTGACAATTTATAGCCTGATGCAATCTGAGCCAAGTCATTAGCTACCTGGTTTTCCAGCCTAGGGATGTGTCGAAAACTAACTGCGTCGAACTTTTTCAACAGTCGATTCACAACTACAAAGTACATAATCAAGTTTTCTTTTATGCACTTGTATTCTTTGGTCACTTGTTTTATGACCAGTTCTAAATCTCCCATTATTTCGACATGAGTTGCCCCCAATTCCAACAATACTTCAAGTCCAGCAATTAAAGCCTCGTATTCAGCTTCGTTGTTAGAACAACAACCTTCAATTTTATACTTAAGTGTTGTTGGAATTTTATTAGGAGAAATAACAAGTACTCCTATGCCTGTCCCATCTTTGTGGCTTGACCCGTCGAAATATAACTTCCAAGGTTCCACATCAAGATAGTTCAGGGGGGTCTCATTTGTAGAATGGTCAGCTATAAAGTCTGCCACTATTTGTCCTTTAACAGCTTTTAAAGGCTTATAAGTTAAAGAATATTCAGTTAATGCTAATGCCCATTTTCCAATTCGACTATGCAAAATAGGTTTGGACAACATATGTTTAATAACGTCATAACGAGAAGAAACATAAACATCAACTGGTTTTATATAATGCTTCAATTTGGTACAAGAGTAATACAAACATAAACATAATTTTTCAATCATGCTATATCTAGTTTCTGCATCATTTAAAACTCTAGTAAGGTAATAAACGGCTCTTTCGACGCCATCATCATCCTCTTGAGCTAACATGCTCCCTAAAGTTCTATCTGACGTAGCTATGTATAATCTCATACACTTATTTCCACGAGGTGGTGAGAGAATGGGGGGTGACTCAGGTACTCCTTGATCTTATCGAAGGCTTCCTGTTGATCTTGCCCCCAATCGAACCCATCCTTGCTAGCTCGAAGCAATGGTGAAAAGGCTTGCGTTTTCCCACTTAAGTTACATATAAATCTCCTCAAGAAATTTATTTTGCCCAAGAGATACTGCAATTCCTTCTTTGTTGATGGCGCCTTGGCTTCCATAATGGATTTGGTTTTATTTTGGTTAATTTCGATCCCCTTCTTGTGGACCACAAAACCTAAGAAATCCCCTGCCTGCACACAAAAAGCACATTTGAGAGGATTCATTTTCAGACCATGCTTTCTCATCCTTTCAAAGGAATGTCGAAGATGGCTTATATGATCTTTTCCTGAAAAGGACTTAACAACAATATCATCAATATATATTTAAATAAAAGTCTCAATAAAATCATGAAAGATCGAATTCATTGTTCTCTGGTAAGTTGCCCCAGCATTTTTTAGACCGAAAGGCATCACTACCCATTCATAAGTGCCTAATGCCCCTGGACATCGAAAAGCAGTTTTTGGGACATCTTCCTCAGCAATGAATATTTGGTTATAACCAGAATAACCATCCAACATGCTCAAATATTCATGTCCTGCAGCAGAATCAATCAACATTTCTGCCACAGGCGTAGAATACTCGTCTTTAGGGGTTGCAGAATTTAGATCTCTAAAATCTATACAAACCCTTAAAGAACCATTCTTTTTAATGACTGGTACAATATTAGCTAGCCATTCGACATACCTGGCTGTACGAATGATCTTGCATCTAAGTAGCCTTTCAATTTCCTCTTTGATCTTGGAAAGGATTGTTGGGGCAAACCGTCTTGGATTTTGCTTGACTGGCTTTTTCCCAGGTATGATTGGCAACTTATGTTCGACAAGCTCTCTCCTCAAACCAGGCATTTCATCATAGTCCCAAGGGAAGCAATCCTTTAATTCCTTCAACAGTTGGACCATTTCGACTTTGAGTAGTGGGTCGAGATTAGCACTAACATAAGTAAGCCTTTTTACTCCCCCTTCGCCCAAGTCAATTTCTTCCAAAGGATCCTGTGCCAGCATTTTGATATTATCCGACAGTGGATCCTTTTCAAAACCTAAAGGCTCATTATCATAAACCGCATCAAGCCTTTGGTTTTTGCCTTCAATATGAGGCCCATCAGGTGGCTCAGGTTCAAAGTTCTTACCAGGGCCTACTTCACAAATTAGAGTTTTAGCTTCGACAGCCATGTAGTTGTGTACAGCCTCCAAAGCCGCTTGTAACTTGGATTCGGCCACATAGGCCGAAATTCTTTGTAATGCGTCAAATTCAGTCATTGTTACTGAATTCACTCCCCCAGCCTGTGGGGTCAACCTCAGGCAGCCCATAGTATGGGATATTGCCTTCTTCACTTACGACTTCCCTGTCCCATCGAAACCCCTCAAGTGGGTGTAAGTGTAAATAGCAGAATGCGTGGTCATCTGGTGTAAGATCAAATTCTGCTGGATTACATGGCGCAATATGCGCCAAATTTTTGTCAAATTCAGCCCCATTAACATGATTAACAGGCACCTTAAAGTATCCTTGATCAGCTTCAATATTTTCTACTATCCCATCAGGCCTCCAAATTGTTATTCGTTGGTGCATTGATGAAGGTACTGCCCCAATGCCATGGATCCATTCCCTTCCTAGCAAAAGGTTGTAATTAGCTTTACTTTCGACCACCATAAATAAGGTGGGTCTTGTCACTGTACCTACAGTCAAGTCAACCTGCAAGACACCTAGAGTGGTCCCAATCTTCCATTCATAATTAGAGAGGACCATGTTGTGGGGTTTGAGATCAGTGTCGAATTTTCCAATTTTACCTAGCCGAAAATGTGGCATTAGATTGACAGTAGCCCCACAATCTACCAAGATCTTATTAACTGCCACGTTTTCCACTTTCCCTGTAATATACAGAGGTTTCAAATGGCCCTTCATGGCCTCAGTTGGCCGCTCAAAGAAAGCATTCTGTTCTTCGACACAACCATTGTTCATTACATAATAGCACACAGGTTGGTGTGTTGCCATTTCTGCCTCAACGTTGGCATCCAAATTCTCCACTTCAGTCACTCTGTCATACTCCCTTGGCATTACTGACACTACATTGACAATGATGTTTAAAGAAGCATCAGAGTCTGAATCAAAATTGTGGGTTGATGCTTCATCATCAATTGTTTCAACCGCAAATTTCTCAGCTTCCTCCTTCTTGGAAGCAAACAGCTTTCGACCCACCGGCAGCTGGTTTGTTGTTCTCATGCCAACACCTTTATTGCTAGCTAGCAGAACATTAGTGCCAGTCTCTGTCGAATCCTTAGCCTGAGCTTCCCTTAGAGCCTTCCTTCGCCTCTGTTCTCTCCTCCAATGGGACCTGGACATGGGGTTTTTTCCTTTGTAATTCTCAGACACATTAGCAGCTTTGTTGGAGGACTTGAATTCTTTCCTATACTTAATTGAAGAACCTCTAGCCACTTCGAAGCTTTTCCATCCTTGCTTCCCTTTTCCAGCTGCTTCGACGGGTCTAACCCACCTCCCAGTTGGTACTTCGCCGCTGGGCTTGAAAGTAGCTTGCTTGGCCCTTGGAATTTGTGGCCTTGGGCCATATTGCCTGTGAGCAGCTCTCCTTGGGTCGAAACGTTCTGGCTTTTGCGCAGCTCTCTTCTCACGTCCAGATTTGGCCTCTTTCCCTGCTTGGAGGCCATGAGCAGCTTCTCTGTCGAAGATGGCACTGCATCGAGGGCACAACATGACTTCAGAGTTCTTCCCCTGGCACCTGTGGAGAAAATCAATGATGGTCTCATCCTCTCTGGGATAAGCCAGTTTGTCATAGTCCTCTTCATCAATATCCATGGCCTGTCTGTCAGTAACTTCGACCATGTTTATGTTGACTTCATCCTTTAAACGCATTTTGGAAAAGTCAATACCAAGGCCTGCAGTAGCCTCGTCCATTTGTCTGAAATGATCAACAATCTCTCTTGTCACCATCTGTAATTCTGGTGCTTCAACCTCAGCACGGGTCTCGACTGTAATTTCAGTGTCGAACCTTTGAACTTCAGAAGAGGTGCTAAAGTAATGTTCAGCAGCCATACATATCAAATGCTCCAGTTGATAGCCATCCATTTCTTCAGCCTCTCTGATAAATACAACATCATTGGTAAGGTCCTCAGTAACCTCCACTGCTGTGGTATTTCTACCAAGAGCTTCGTTGGTACTAACAGTATCCGAACTGCTGTCAGATAATTCAACCAGTTCGACCATGTTGACCTCCTCAGGCTCTGCATAGTTTGCTTCAGCTACTTCAAGGGGGCTGGTATCAATCTTCATCTGGGACTTAGTTTTCTCCCCAAACTTGAGCCTTCCCTCCTGAATAGCATTCTGCACCAAATCCCTGAAAAGAAAACATTAAGACGTCTTATGACCCAAGTAATTATGGTATTTACAAAAACCTCTCTTTTTTCTTTGCTCTAAAGGTGGTATTTTAGCACCAGGAGGCACTAATATTTGACCATCCTTAACTAACAAATCAAAAATTTCGTCACATTTAGTGATGTCGAAAGTGTATGTTTTCTTTGGGAACCTATCATTCTTTTTGGTTTCGACAGGGTTTTTTCCATTAGAAGGAACTAATAATTTACAAGAATAAGGAGGGCCCTTCTTAAGTTCACCAAGGTCTATCTCATTTTCGTCGAACCTAACGGACTCATCATATAGTTCTTCAATGCCCTCCTGGTATTCGACGTAAGCTACCTTCTTGTTCTTATTCACCCTAGCTTTCTCATCTTTGAGACGCTCTAGCTGTCGAACTCTATCAGCCAACTGGGCCATATCCCTTAAATAATGGGTATCTAGTTTCTTCCTGATAGAGTAATCCAGGCCACCAGCGGCCATTTCGACAAGCTCATGCTCAAGCACTTGGGTAAAGCATCTAGCCTTAAGTAGTCGAAACCTATTTAAGTAATCGTCTATTGGCTCATTGAACTTTCGTTTCACACTAGCCAATTCTTTCAAACTAATTTTCGTCTGACCCATGTAAAATTGCTCATGGAACAAATGTTCTAACTGGGTCCAACTACAAATCGAACTAGATGGTAACGTAGTAAACCACGTGAACGTATTTTTAGTGAGGGAACTAGGGAAATACTTCACCCTCAGACTCTCATCATTCGCCATCTCGCCAGCTTCGATCAGGTAGCGCACCACATGTTCGACGGTAGATTCTGTAGTATCTCCTGAGAATTTAGTAAACTTTGGCACTTTTGTCCTGGGAGGCAACTCAGCTTGAAGTATATAGTCTACTATAGGCGAAGTAAAGTTTGGCCTAGAAAAACCCATATTCAGGCCATTTCGTGCCATTATTCTTTCGACCAAGGCTGCCAAATTGTTCTCTGCTGCTACATTGTTGCATTGAACCTGATTCGCCACACGATCAACATCTTAATTTCTGTTCACTAGCACCATCCTTGGTTCCTCCTCTTCAGGTATTTGATTTCTAAGAGGCTCCTCCCTAGGTGGGTCGACCAACCCTGGATTCACTAGGTTCACGTGTTGAACATTCTCCCTCATCTCGACTCCTTGAGTTTGATGTTGAGCTGGAACTGGCATTCCCATGAACTCTGCCATCTGTGCCATCTGGGTTGTCATCATTTGATTGGTTTAAGTAGTATTCTGGATCAATGGCTGGAAAATCTCTCCCATCGTCTGAGACAAAGTATGTACCATTTGCATGTTGCTCTCATCCATCTGTTGCCTCAAATATGCTGCAGATTCATTTGTTAAGTTGTGCCCTTGAGTAGAATATCCCAAACCTATGGACTGGCTGTTTCGACCCATGTTAATTCCACAACCTGACTCCTACAAAGGGGAAGATATCACATTTTCTGAATATACTGGGGGTGCAGTACGCATATTCTGCATCATTGCCATTGGCATGCCATAGATTGGGTTCCTAGGCAAAGACTGCGAAAATCCTGGGGGAGGAAACTGCTTGTACGTCGAACCTCCTCCTGAGGGAGTCTGAGGATTTGTCATTGATGGGCCAATGTACTCCAAGACTGGTTGAGTGTAAGGCCTCACGTATGTCGCCCCTGGTCCCGTTGTCGAAGACGCTGGCTCTGTCACCATGGTTTACGCTATTGACCCTCCTGTCGAAGGAACTGGAGTTGGCGCCACAGTACTTCTTGGTAATTCCTGAGGATTGATGGTGCTATTCTGAACACTTGAACTGCTTGGCTGAGTATTAGTCCCAACAGAACTGGAATTCGAATTTCCTTGGCCAGATGCCATTCTCCTCACGTTTCTTCTCTTTGGTCTATATTCGTTTGAATTGGCTACTTTTCCACTTCTCAAGTGCATACAATAGTTTACCACAATCTCGACCAATGAAAAGAAAAAACTTAAGAAGGTAGTTATAAAACTTCCTTTTGGCGGTTATTTAAAAGTTACAAACTTCCAAATCCATGTTTAGCACTGTCCCACTGGGCGTGCCAATTTGTTTACCTTAAAAATTGGTAAACAACCGCTGATCTTCTAAAACAATAAAGTTCTAGTAACTTACAGGATCGATCAGATTGATCCTAGGACATGTGCTGTATGTGTATTTAGAATGTTTCACGATTGGGTAAAGTATATCTTTCGACAATGCGCATAAACGAAAAAAGGGTTTGAAATGTAAAGGATAGCGATAAAGATTAAAGAAAAAGTTAAGTCGAACAATGCATCAAAAGAGAGGAAAGGCTGAATGTAAAGGTTTGATAAAAACTGGAATTAAAGGCTGGTAAGGAATGCGTAAAGATCTAAAATTGCAGAAAGATAAATGCTTGAAAGTAAGGCTTTGTTAAATGTAAACCTCAAAGTAAAGACTTGGTAATATAACTGACTTAAAAAGGTAAAAGTTTGTGAAAAGATTTCAAAGTAAAGAATCTAAAACAGAAACTTCAAAGTAAATTGCATTGCAATAAAGGGTGATGGTGATTACAATCACGTACATTCTCACTTCACTGGTTTCTCGACACACTGGATACTTTGAGTGAATGTAGAGTTACTTGTACAAATATGATTTTTTCACACTATTCTAACTCTAGGACTAACCTATTTATAATGTTCTAATGTAACCACCCTTTGACGGTTTTATTCCTAGATCAAGCCACTTGGCACTTTGCATGTCTTCAACTTCTTGGATCTTCGCCACCTGTCCCACTTTCAAATTCAAATAGTAAAACTTCCCTCCATTATCTAGTGGTAACCGCAGCGCATTATCCATGTCAGTTTTGTCCTGTCGAATTGACTCTTTGAATGTAGCAATATTCAAAGTCTTGGAATCCTCCTATTCGACTCAGACTTTCAGAAAACACGGTCGAAGGCCTTCTAGTCAAAGCCCTCCTTTCTTTAGCTTATTATTTTAAAGGATACCTCCCTTTAAAGTCAAATTATTTGAAATCATGTGGCGTCGAAATTAGGAGCCAACAGGTTTATAATGATAAAAATTTTGGTGATGGTAAGTGATGGTAATGAAAGATTGAAGGTGATGTATTTTTGTTGTTCACAATGGTGAGCAGGTCGGAAGTGGTGGTTGAGGTTACTACATGGTGGATGTGTGATTTCGGTGATGTGGGTGTGAAAGGGTATGAATAGAGTGGAGGTGGATGTAGATAATGGGTTTTTGTGTGATGATGGAGATGTATATTATTTTCGTTTCCTTGAAGAAGAGTGATAGGAAGTGCAATTAGTTTCTAAACAACTTAATTGTTTAAGTTGGAAGAAGAATTTATCTTACCCGGGCTTTTAGGTTAATTGAAGTTTAGTTGGGCTTTTAGGTCTTTTATCTTATTATCTATTATTGGTACTATATATGTACTCTCATTGAGAGACTTAGAATTATGAAATGAATGAAATCAAATGTTATCTTTTATTATCTTTTAGTTTTATCTTTCTCATAGTTTTATTGTCTTTTCTTAATTTTCTCTAGTCTTGTTACGATTTATCATTTTCTTCCTAACAATATGGTTCTTTCATCCATGTACTCAAATCCTCTTATGGATTATCATCAATGAAGCATTCCTCCTACCTATCCCACAAACTCCTCTTTTACATCTCCAGTCACTTCCTCATTCCTATCTTTTTCATGGGAAATTTTTTCACTTTATTACACCAATCCATATGTTATAACTCCATCACCATGTTTGTATTTTAATCATGGGTATACACCACCTCTACCTAACCCATATTCATCCTATTCTACATCTCATTATTCATATTACTATAACAATTCCTATCAATTCCAAAACCCAACAAACAACTCCTCCATACTTGGTCATAAATATCAAACCCATTTTAGTCATAGAAGAAATTTTGAGAAACACTTGAGAGTGTTTCATACTGATTCTCAAATCCGCAAACGGAACCAGAGATCTCGACCCGTCTCTTCCACTTTCACCCGCAGCAGATCCCAGAGTCTCTTACACTGGAGCCGCTCTGGTCAGATCCGTCCCGATTCCATTCGGAGTAAGTCGACACCTTATTCTTTCACAACACCTGACAAGTTTTTCACCTCCACAACCCAGCTTGTGTTGCAATCCCTTGGTGTTATACAGAATTTAGACAAAGACAGATACAAAGAAGGGTTTGGAAATTACAGAGTTGTGAAGTCAGCTCTAGGATTTAATCTAGCATCAAGGAGGACCCGGCTAGCAGATGAATTGGGTAAAAAGAAAACTTTCATTATTGCTAGTAATTGTCATTCGCAAACCATTGATATATGTCTGATGAAAGCCGATGGATTTGAGCTCAAGGTTGTGGTGAAAGATCTTAAGGATATTTATGCACCTGAGGTGTTTGAGGAATTGCCTATTAGAGATGTTGTGATACTCCTCCTTGACCAACTCAACCAAGTCGTAGTTATCGCCACTGACTGCAATTCATGCTCCCAAATTTACGATTCATCTTCTAACAAGAACCATGTTTCCACTAATGGCACAATGTCTGCACTTTATTCCATTCTTCTTCACAATCTCGACGAATTCATTGCTAATGATAAGCAATTAACGACAACGCATAAACCAGGAACCGTTCCATCTCCACTCTTATCTGGATCATTGTCCAATGCCCTCGGCTATATACAGAGAGCTTTTCGTTCAAGAGCCTTGCACTGCTTGAAATTTCACGATGTCGATAATTTCATGATTCTGCCGAAACCACCGGATCCTTGTTTTTGGCTGAACAATTCTACCACGCTTTCACCACCTTCTTTCAAGTGTTGCATCCACACACTCTCAGAAATGGGTGTAGTGAAAGGTGTCATATTGGATGAATCATTATTCTTGGTTGGAGGAGATGGTGATGATGATAAAAATGTATTATCACTACAGCCAGGAGTTGAATCTCTCATCAACACACTATTTTTGTCCGAAACGCATGTTGGAATTACTTATAGTTTTGATCTTCCGAAGGATAAGGAAAGAGCAAAGATTATGGTGAAATGGGCGACATTGATTGAACAAAACATAGAAGAAGTTGCAGTATTGGATACAATTGATGGAGGGAAGTTGTATAGTTGGTGTAAAGTTGTTGATGTACCGGAAGCGGCTAATATCTTGCGTTATTATGCTAGTGCTATTGATAAAATTCATGGAGAAGTGTTCAAAACTTCTAGGAATCTTCATTTGTATACTTTGATGGAACCTATTGGTGTTGTTGGACATATTATACCTTGGAATTTTCCGACTATTATGTTCTTTACTAAGGTTGCTCCTTCTTTGGCTGCTGGTTGTACTATGGTTCTTAAACCTGCTAAACATACACCTCTTTCGGCTTTGTTTTATGCTCATCTTGTGAAAGAGGCTGGAATTCCGGATGGAGTACTCAAAGTAGTACCTGGATTTGGTTCAAATGCTGGAGCTGCAATAACGTCACATATGGACATTGATGCAGTCAGTTTTATTGGTTCAACCGAAACAGGACGTCTCTTAATGCAGACGGCTGCGTTGAGCAATTTGAAGCCGGTATCGCTTGAGTTAGGAGGCAAGTCACCTGTCATAGTTTTTGATGATGCTGATGTTGATAAAGCTATTGATCTTGCTCTATTTGGAATCCTTCATAATAAGGGTGAAGTATGTGTTGCATTTTCAAGAGTTTTTGTTCAAGAAGGAGTTTATGATGAATTTGAGAAGAAAGGGGTGGAAAAGGTGAAAAATTGGGTAGTTGGTGACCCTTTTGATCCTAAAGTTCAACAAGGACCCCAAACTAGTAAGGTACAATTTGATAAAATTCTTTCCTATATAGAACATGGAAAGAATGAAGGAGCCATACTATTATGTGAGGGTAAGAAAGTGGGAAAGAAAGGATACTATATTGAGCCTACTATTTTTACCAATGTTAAGGATGATATGCTAATAACACAAGATGAAATATTTGGACCTGTTATGACACTTTCTAAGTTCAAGACCATTGATGAAGCAATTAAGAAGGCGGACAATACTAAATATGGCCTAGCAGCAGGGATTGTGACCTAAAACATGGACATTGCCAATACTATCACAAGGTCGATTCGAGCTGGCATCAATTGGATCAATTGCTACTTTGCCTTTGATAATGACTGCCCTTTTGGAGGCTATAAGATGAGTGGATTTGGAAGAAATTTGGAGTTGATACTAAAAAGGTCATTGTTAGTAGTGATGTTACTGCTATTAGATTTCTGTTTGGTGCAGAATTTAAGAATAACTCCAAAAGAGTTGAATTTTTTTGAAACAAACATAGATACTTTCATCACAGTGAAACTAGCATTGGAAGATTGGACAAATGCAAGATGGGCATCATTATCTTCAAAAGTGTGAAAACTTTTTTTTTTTGTTACTTGTTTACAACCTTGAGGACAAGGTTGGTTTTCAAGTGGTGAGTAATGATAGGAAGTGCAATTAGTTTCTAAACAACTTAATTGTTTAAGTTGGAAGAAGAATTTATCTTACTTGGGCTTTTAGGTTAATTAATGTTTAGTTGGGCTTTTAGGTCCTTTATCTTATTATCTATTATTGGTACTATATATGTTCTCTCATTGAGAGACTTAGAATTATGAAATGAATGAAATTAAATGTTATCTTTTATTATTTTTTAGTTTTATCTTTCTCATAGTTTTATTGTCTTTTCTTAATTTTCTCTAGTCATGTTAGGATTTATCATTTTTTTCCTAACAAAGAGTAACTATCAATTTTTTTTTAAAGAATTACTCTCTTTTTTACCTTTTCAAATTCAGAGAGAGAGAGAGAGAGAGAGAGAGAGAGTATTGATGGGGTTCTTTTAAATTATCGAGTGATTCCCTCGCGAGAGAGAAATATGGTGAGGGAATTTTTAGAAAGTGGTCCCCCAAATTTTTTATATAAAGGTGACGGGTATTTATTCTCTTAGTGGATTTTTGTGGATCTAGGAGAGAGAGTATATCTGCTTTTACTGAGTGAGAGTGGAGAGGAATATATTTTATTTATGATCAATGAAAACTTCAAAACGTGAGAGGAAAAAAATGCGAGAGGGGCACGTATCCTTCCTCTGTTGGAGGGCTGAGAGAGTCATTGGTAGTGAGAGTGAGTGAAATCTTTTCTTTTTTGTCTTAAGGCCGCGTTTGGATATTCGTTGGAGGAAAAACCATTTTTTGCCTTCTCCTTGACACGTGTTGTGAGGAATTTCTTGTCTCATATGGGACGTGTCTCCCTTCCATTATCAACAACTTTCATTTTTTTCTTTTTTATTCAAATCTTTTAAATTTTAATTCTTTTATTTGATTGGATAATAGAGAAATTCATGGATATCAAATGTGAGCCATTGATTAATCTTGATCCGAAGATCATGATTAAATTAAAGAAACACACCAAACAACACACATTGTTAGATAATTTAAAATTCCTAAAATGCCCCTTCTTGATGATTTAATTGATTTAAATCAATTTAAACCAATTAATTCAAATAAAATTCACATCTTTTAAAATGCACATGATAAAATTAAAATGCAAGCACGGAAAATTCTATTTTATTTTTTTGAATAATTTGACAAAAAGATAAAAATAAAATGACTGGAAATGAATAAAACTCGAGCGTCAAAGTGCTCGAAAAAATAAACTAATTGCACTAAAATGATCAGCGCAAAATAAACGTATTAAAAAAATACAGTGTTTGGTCAGATTTTGAAATAACTTTGGGCCGGTAAAATGGCTCAGACTGATCAAAACATGGCTAAAAAGTCGTCAAAAAATTAAAACGAGCACGTAAGGTTAAACAACGCGAATTGTATATTAATATTACTGACGTCTACAAGCTCAATTTCGAAACTTTTTATCCACTGATTTTTGTATATTTTAGATATGATTCAACCAATCTGCCTGTATATCCGAGAATTCATTTTGACTGACATTTTAGGCGTTATTCATGATAAAATGTATGCCACTAAAAATAAGATGAAATGTTAGGATTTTTGATGAATGTCTATGATTGATGAGATGCATGATCACATGAAATGACCATGGTATGTTGATGCAAATGAAAACTTAGGGTAAGACAGTCACTAATGATGAAGAAGGTGAATCTAATAAAGCAAACAATATTGTGACCTTCATAGATATGAAAGAGGGTATACCTACTAGTGAGCCATCAAATTCAAAGTGTATTAATCCTAGCCAAAAAGCATATTACACAATGTCAGGTAACATGTCTCAACATCTGGTAAAAAATGATTACCAGTACATTAATGGTGTCTCCTCCATTCCCTTGTACTGTTATAAGTTGTATCGTTGTCAACCACACCATCAACATATGCATCCTCAGTGGAATGAGAAGTCTCAAAGGCATCATCAACAAGTTTAGCTTGACAAGCCAAATATTCTTGTTCATTTTGCTTGTTCCTCCCACTAGGTATTCTCTTGTGAAGATTTTTATTTTTAAAGTAGCTACAATAGATAGTTGATGGGAGAAATAAACTATGTTACATTTAGTGACAACCATAAAAGAAATAAATTTGTTAAGATGAAGATGATTGTTGGCACTGCAGAGCAAAATGTTGAAGATCATGTTTCATACATCATAGAAGACATGTTAGAAACTGAAACTAAGCCATGATACATAAATCTTAGGGGATATTGGACATAAAGTTTTCATATATGTATTGATCTCAAAAATGAAGAAGAAATCATTTATGGATTTTGTCAACTTGAGAAGTAAACTAAGATGTCATACGAGAGGTTTTAACATCTTACTCATGATTTTAAATTACCACTTATGGGATTTATGAGATTCTTGCAAGGAGTTGTCATTGAAGGGAATGCTGATGGTCAGGATGGAGGTCCTCCCAACATTAAACAACTAACAGTGGTTCAGAAGAAGAAGCTAAAGAACAATAGTGATCATGGCATAACTCTTCCTATTAGAATTCCTTCTCATTTGAATGGAGTTTTGATTAACCAAAAACATGATATTGTGTTTGGTAAAGTTGTAATTAGTGTTACTCTTAGTGTATTAAAGTCTAGATACATCCTGTTGTTGACCTGAGATTTTCTGACTAAGAGGAAAATCAAGTCAATGTTAGCACAGGGTGAAATACTAAGTGTAACAAATGATAAAAATGGATCGACAGTGATGGAACTTCAACTGATGGTCTCGACTAATGTCATGAGATGTTAGTTTAGGAAACGTCAAGTAGACTCCCTGAGGAGCAAGTTAAAAGAGTCTATATAGTAGAAATAAGAGGCTATTCAACACCAAGTCGAGATAATGACTCTCCAACAGGCTTTGGATACTTAAAAGATTGAGGAAACCAAAGATGAGTATGGCTTTATGAACTAAGTAAATGTCTTCATCGAGGGAGAAGTTACTAAACTCTAAGAAGTTAGAGAATGTGGAGAAAATTATTGACACTTTGAGTGAAGATGTGATAAGTAAGGATGAAAGCTTACTTCTAGTTTTGCTATTTAATAGCAAGGTATATAGATTGCTTACCAAGGGCGTACAATCTATAGATGATGTTCAAACTGAATTGAATCTCCTTGAAAATGAAGATTTTGATCTCATTGGTCTTGATGTGGAGTAAATTATTGTTGACAAATCAATAAACAATATGCTATCTACTAAAGAAGATGTACATTTTTATGATGCTGAAACTTTTGCTCCTTTTTCCCATCTTGAAGCCATCAAATTGTTACTAAGATTGTCATGTATTATGAATTTTAAACTTTATTTAGATGGATGTGAAAAGTGCCTCTCTCAATAGGTACTTGAATATAGAAGTTAAACAGGATGTTAGTAGTTGTGCCATTGATAAGGATGGTGTCATTAAGATGTGTGAGTATGTGGAAATTGAAGAGTTTCCTTTCGCCAACATAATGAAGAAAATCATGAAGAATTTAACCAAGTCTCATGATAAGGTTACTCAAGAAAAAAATCATGTGGTGAATAATGTGAGTCATATCATTGATGATGTTATTAATGATTCTGTTAGTGTTGATGATGGTTATATCCATATGAACAATGAAGTTCATGATGGGTATGAACCAGACAATGAAGGTTTTACTAAATGTGTTGGTCTTTGTAAAAGGTCTGACAAGAAGTCAAAGAAAATAGTTGATGGAAATAATACTCCCACAAATGTTTCTATTGCTTCCTTATATAACTTGCCTTTCCCATTGTAAGGAATATGTGCTAAAGTGAAAGTGCTTGCATCACAAGTGGATATCCCTTGAAAGGAAGCTATGAAAAAAAGCTTTGACGTGTGAAGAGGTTGTTTAACTACTGGAGGATGTCATTTTGAAAGACAATGAGAATCTTATGAGATCTCACATGTATGTTGATGACATGACAGACAAGATGGTGGAGCATATTGTTCATCAAATGCAGTTGAGCATGGTAGGAGATATTACCTACTTTCCTGATTTACAAGCGAAACACTTAAAGGACTACACCTTTGATTACCAAGGAAGTAATTGCATGCAACTGTTGTAGAGTAACCAAATAATAAAATATGTCAATGAAGATGTCAACTAGATTATTCCATACAACATGTATGATAGATTGGTGGCTGAGTTTCCAACTCAGTGCAAGGATGAGAAAGCTACCCTTGTTAATTCTGAAGTGAATAACAAACTTGTTTAAAAAATTGAATCTGAGACTGATGCTAAAGAAAAACTACAGGATGTTGTGTCCACCATGAGGAGAAAGGTTGGTGGGAAGAAAATTCATGTGAATGTCACCTCTGCTCACATGGATAAAGTGTCATTCCATTCTAAAACAATTGTTCAGAAGTGTAAGTATGTTTTTCACAGAAAGATTGAAACACATAAAAAGCTAGGTAAAAAAGCTCTTGATAGAAAAGAAATAATGAAAGTTGATGGGATATTGAAGATTGTTACTAATGTTGGTCCTTGCTATGAAAAGCTGGACAAGGAGTGTAGAAAGGTGCATGATAGAGGAAAGTGTGTGAAGCTTTCAACTTTCAATTGATTGGGCAGAAGCAAGGTTCCCTCTATTGACAAGATTATGACCAAGGAAAAGGGAGCTGAGGAAGAATAAGAAACTTGATATGAGGATGCAAAAGAAATTTGTGTTGAAGCACTGAAGTATAATGATTTTATGGAGTTTCTTAGTTGTTGAAGACAATTCTAAATGCTAGAGCTTGTTATCCTAGGATAATGAATGAGATTGAGTTTAAGAATGGCCGTTTTCCTCATAAGTTGGTTAATTTCATATATAAGTTGTTTTTTGGGTAAGATGTGTTAAACATTATGTCCAACATCTGTGTACTAGTTGATGAATATGATATGGTTTTTGATGAAGAAATGTTGGAAATTTTTCATATAAACTTGCTATTACTGCTATTGCGAGTGTGTGTGGGAGATGATGATACGATGATATTCAAGAAAGTATGATGCTTCTATCCAGTGGTCATAAGTAGTTGTGTGTTGCTGTTATTTGAAGAGTGACTGGGAGAATGTGCATAGTATAATGTCTATCTGCAGGATCTACTGATGGGTTGTTTGTTTGATGATGGTCCTATGTGATTTGTCTCTTTTTAGGAAAAGAAAGGGAGAAAAAGAAAAGGACACACTTGAAAATGACACACTTCATTGATAATGTTTTATGACAATCTTTCTCTCTTATACACTAAATATGGTGCAATCTTGAAGAAGTGTTGTGCTTTGCCTGAAAATAGCCAAAGGGGAATGTTGTTTCTTTGATTGGCTTATAGGCGAAATGGAAAGCAATATGTCTAGAACATGCTGTGTGATATCTTGATGTGTGTTCTATACTGGTTGAATTCTCATGCACTTTAGTCTTATTTCGAATTTGTTCATATCCAAGGTTTGTTCAAGTCCCAGTTTTTGGTGTAGTTGCTTTGAAACAAAGATTTGGATTAATTAAGAAGATTTGGAAGACTATATTTGCATTAAAGAAGAAGCCTACACAAACAACTAATTCTAAAGATAAATTTACTGAGATGCTGATGAAGTATGGGTTAATTTTGTTTCATCAGGAGATATTCTAGCTTTCCGTTATGATGTTATAGTGTCTGTTCTGATGTTCTGGCTTTTGTTCAACATTTATGCTCATGGTTGTTGTTGATAGTTTATACTTCTAACTTTGTGTGTGCTCTTGACTGACAAGTTCATTGACTGTGCTCATGTCAAATACTAACGAAGTTGCTACTAGTTGTCCTAATAAAGATTTGCCAAATTACATAAAAAAAGGGAGTAATGGTGTGTAGGGGTGGTGTGTTCAATCTACTATCTACTGACTTTATGGTGTTTGAGCACCACTTATATGCTACTGACTGGCGTGCTTAGTACTAACTCGTGTATTTCATACTAACTGTTCTGACCTGGCGAGCACACTTATTGAAGCAACTGCCCTGGCATCTGGCCCTCAACCTTCTGACTTGCATGCATGACTAACGTATCATGAATGACTGTATGTTAACTATTTATGGGAGCATCATTGTGTGTCAAATGACTAATGTGTAAAAACTGATATGCTATCGATACATGTTATTGATGTTGCTCTGACTTCTACTGCTCCTGATGTATGCTCTGTTGGATGTTATTCTACTGATGATGTTTGTTATGAGTATAAGATACCTTTGATACTCGAATGTGTTTCTACTTGAAGAGTTTTTTTTGCCAAAATTTGCCGAAGGGGGAGATTATTATTCCTTTTGGATTAGGTACATTATGAAAATCAACATGGAGCATGTTCAAGTTGTTTCTGGTGCAGAAGGGACATATGTGGAACACGATGTTCTAACATGTATGCTGCAACATATGGTATCTGACAACAGACAAATGTAATTGTAGATTTAGTTTAGATTGATTGTATCCAAGATTTGCTCTATAAATAAGATTTACAAGAGGAGAGTTAATTTGGATGTTCTAGTGAAATATGTGGAACACGATGTTACAGAATGTGTGTAGTACAACATATGACCCTTGTTAGTAGGTCATGATGGATGTTGTTAGGAGCGAAATTTCTTATTCATTTCAATCAGATGTGTTCTTGTTTTTCGTAGTGAATTTATTTGATTTGTTTGTTAAAGATTGGATGAGATCAATTCAATTTAAATGGAGATATAAATTTGAATTTGAATAAAAAACAAATCATATCTTTTGGAGGATTTTGTGGAAGAAACTAAAACTAAATCCTCTATAATTCTGGACGAAATCAGAGTTACTAATGCCCATTGGAAAAAGCCCAGGAGAAGTATTTCTATATAAGGAGACTCAAACCTAATGTTTGCGATGTGCATGTTTTGAAGACTCTTTGTGTTAGGATTTCTATTTTTTAGTCTTTGTTTGAGTTATTATTGTGCAACACTCTAGTGCCTACATTCATATTTTAAGTCATGGATGTTGGTTTCCTTGTTGAGTTGTAAAACTTTGTTCCAAGATATTAATTCTATAAGCAAAAGAACAACATGTTTCTATTTATTGTATTCCAAGCTAATGCTATCATAAGGATTAGTGTTGGATATAATTTGTGCACATCACTCTATATTTCAGTAACTTGGCATAGTTGTTGGTTTGTCTTTGTAGAGTTGTAAATTCAATAATCACTAGAGTTGTTATTGACGTTGATCACTAGGGTTTAGTGATTGAGAGAAACTGAGAGGGGTTCTCATATTTTGGGGGAGTCCTAAATAAAAATTCATTAAGATTACGAAGAGGCATTGAACATTATGGGGTTATGTTCATATAAGACTAATTATACTAATTTGAAGTACTGAGTTTCCTTTCTTGGGTAGAGTTCCCCTATACGTAGATGTCGTTTCATTGAACAAGGTTTCCAACATCTTGTGTTCTTTATTGATTTTCTACTTCATTATCTTGTATAAGTTAAGCTGTTGTAGCTTAGTTGTAAAATGGTTTTTCTGGTGTACAATGTCCCAGACATTATGTCTGACATCTATCCCCAGAATCTATCATTTGTCATAAAATATTTTTACATGTTGTCCCAAGCATCTGGTCTAACATATGTCCTATGAGAACATAATTTCAATATTGAAGAAAAGGAGAAGAAAACAAGCCTTGACCTCAAGATTTCTTGTGCATGCAATGCATCCCATCATGGTATGATGAGGTTCGCATCGCGGCGCGATACAACAACATCATGGCACGATGACACATGTTTTGTTGACACACATAATTTTTATTTAAAGGTCTTTTTGCCAAATTGTTTATGTGTTTTGAAACATGGAGATAAAGTGACGGCTGGAGATATTCAAAGAGAGCATTTTGAGAGAATTGGAGTCATTGGAGAGCTATTCTTCTATAGATTTTGATGATGAAGACTTATCAACTCATGGTATTTGTTAATTTGTCAATGAGTAGCTAAGTTTCTCTAGATTAGGTCTTTTTGAGATAAACCTTTTTATTAGTTTGTTGTATCATATGTTGTCGTGATTGTGTCACTAGAGGACCTACCTTACATTCATGATGACCTTTTTGTCAGGAGTGTAGGAAAGTTGGAAAGAAAATACAACATGCACCCACATGAACGAGTTCATCTCCTCTAAAGCATCATTCCAGGCAAGGCAAGTCTGTCTTGGAGAACCATCTTCCGGGTGGTGTTGGTTGTCATCCCGGACCTTCTTTGTTGAAAACAGGGACATGAGCGATTCATCCATAATCAAAGTGGTCACTGTGGTAACCATTTTGTCGACCTCAAGAATAATAGTAGAAATATCGACAACTGAGGTGGGAGTAACAGACAATGCAAAAGCAGTAATATGAGGAGAGGGCGTCACAACCCGGTCTAAAGAACCAACTTTGATGCCCTGGGCATCAGCAAGATCATAGAGTAACTTCATCATATCCATATTATCTACAAATTGTAATCACACATATTAAAAAACACTAAGACTCAGTCCTTACCAAAAATATCTTTCCTTTTATCCCAGTTGACCGCACTCACAATAACGTAAGTATCAGTTTGTTTTTTCCTCACCTCGGTAGGGAGAACCTCACCAGAGCCGAACCCTTCCTCGTAGTCGATCCCTTGAAACCAAGAACACAAGTCTTCCTTCATCACCGCCTCATCAGGGAAAAGGCGATCCATCATAGAACGATAGGAATGGATGTCCCGGTTGAAATGTGACAATGACCAGTACTTCAGAAATGAACTCCTATATAAGTGAGAAGACTTAATAGGGGAGTAACACTAAGTGATATGGGCATCTAGTGTAAAGGGCCTCACCAACAAAAAATACCCTAGGAAATCACCCAGTCCTAGGTAAAGGAGTCAAACCAATGATAGTCTAGATAAAAACTATTGATCCCTTGGTCACAGAGGTTGTTTGGAGAAGAGTGCTTCAGGTGGAACAAATTAAGAAATAACTCAAGGTAAGGTTTCCAAGATTTATGCTCGACACACATTTGGAATACCCTCCTGTAGGCCCAGGACCTCAAATAAATCTGAGAAGGAGCAACTTTCAAATGTTTTGGGACGACCACTTAAAATTCGGAGAAAGGCAGCCAGAACCCTATCTTTCTAAATAGGAACTCATAGAGAGGGACATCGCGGTCATCAAAGAAGCAACATATTCTATTTTCTGAGCTCACTGGAAGAACCAACCATTCCAATGGGTCACCAACCATGATTCCATCAACCTCTATTTCTACCTTAGTATTTAGAATAGACGATATGCCAACTGTAACGCCTCGATTTATTTTATTTATTTTTTGTAATTAAAATCATATGATGTTATGTATATGCGTGTGATTATGTGTATTTGAGTTTCATTTGGATTGCCCTTAGTATGGGGTAAAGGTATGGGGGTGTGTGACTAATTGGGTAGAGATGAGTGGTGTGGTTAGTAAATAATTATTAATATTAGTTAGTAATTATATATTGGAATAATATTATATGGGTAATGATAATTAGATAATTATTAATTTAAATAATTTAGTTGGAATTATTTAGATTTAAAATAATAAGTTTAATTATTTTATTTGTTAAAAAAATTGGATAGTAGGAGTAGAAGAATAAGGAGGGAAAAGTGGACTATTCATGAGGATTAGTAAGGGTAAGAAGGGAAAACCATATTAGGGGTCTAAGGGTTATAGTAGGAAAAGAATAAAATTCGAAAGAGGGAGTCATTGTGAACGATCGCATTTTTGGAGAAAAGAGGAACGGAAGAGGGAAGCAGAGCTAGGGCTTAGAGAGCATTTGGAGAATCATCACTAAGGTAAGGGTGGGGTTCTTTGATCACTTAAGGGATGAATAATATATGTATGAGGGTGGCTAAATCGTTAGGTTCATCTCTATGTATCTCTCTAATTGTTTTGATTGTTTTCGGTTGTGTGTCGGTGTCCGTGATAATATGTAAATGGTGTACATTGACTGTTGAATTGTGATTTTGTGTTGAAAGTGATTATAATTGATGTGTGTTGTATGTTAATCATGTGATTTATGTGCATTCTGGACTGTATGGTATTGAATTCACAAGGAGTTTTGGGGTCTGAGTTATGCAGAGAAAGTAACTACAAAAGTGCAGCTCACAAAAATTCGTCGGGCGAAGGACCCGTTTCGCCAGGCGAAGCGATCTCGCTTGGAGGTCACCAGACGAAAATGAGAGGCGAGTGAAGGGTGGAAAATAGGGGCTACTGGAATTTGTATGGGGGAGGAAATTCGCTTCTGCTTCGCCGGGCGAGCATTAGGCGAAAAGGAAATTTCGCCGGGCGAATAAGGATTTCACTGGGCGAAGGGGAGTTCGCTGGCGTCTCACTGGGCGAACATCAGGTGAGCAGAAACAATGTTTGGCTGCCACTGGAATGAACAAAATTTTCTAAAACTTTAAAAATTCATATCTTTTGACCCGTAGGTCCGTTTCAGTCGCCGTTCGAATCGTTGGAAAGCTGGTTTCGCGTACTTTCTGTTAAAATTATTTTCAATACCAAAATTCCAACAATTCGACGTGTTAATTGTGTTTCCGTGTACGCTGTGATGTGGTGAACGTTTGAAATGTTGAGTTTGGTTGTGCGAATATGTGTTGTAGATGTGGATTGCAATTGTTGCATGTTTTGGCAGGTATATGTTGCATGTTGGATAGTTGTGGTGTGATGTATTAGTTGTATGATAGTTATATGCATTGGTCGTCGTTGTATGTTGTCGTTGATGCATAACATGTTTGCATAAGTTGTATGATAAGTCGTGTGCCCATGTGGGGTGTGAGCGCCTTATCTAGATTCCTTGAAACGGAATCGTGTTGTTGTTGTTGTTGAGGTAATCGTGTGCCCATGTGGGGTGTGAGTGATCACGAATGCTGTGTGCCCATGTGGGGTATGAGCGACTCATATGGAAATTCCGACGGGAATTATGATCATGAAAAAGGGGTCGAATTGGTACCACATGCATTGAGTCGAGTTGTGAGTCTCATTGCATTGCATTACATTGCCTTGTGTTGTGGATTATATGATTGTCTGCTTGTGTGGGAAGTTGTAAGTGTGTTGATGTTGTGATGATAGGGTGAATTGTATAATGATATATGCTTTTGTATTTATATTATGCAGTTCTTTTGTTGATTTAAGAATCTCACCCCTTCTACTTGAATGTTACCTCCATGTGGGTAACGTGCAGATAATCAAGAATAGTGCGGAGTTGCGGTTAGTGAAGATGAAGTCCTTCACTTTATATTTTGAGTCGGCGCCTGCTCTGATGTGTAACACTGGGGATATGGAATGCTTGTTGTTATTTATTTAAATGCCGTTATTACTTTTGTTTAATTGATGTTGGTTACGGAGTTTAAACATGTTATGTTTTTAGTTGAGATTCCGCTGCTCCATGAGAAAAATATTTAAGTATGATTTTGTTGGTACCGTTAATGATATTTATGTGTTACATGTCGTATGCATGAGAAGGTGTATATTGGAGAGTAACATCCTATATGTTGAATTGATATGAATTTTTACTTTGATAATTGTATTATTTTACGCGGGGGCTTATGGTGTTACATTGTGGTATCAGAGTCTGGTTGGTCTGTCCGGCCAAGTCGTCGAGTCGTTGTTGTGTGACAGTTGATTATTGTTGATGTCGTTTCCTTAACCATTGTTATTTGTTATTGATGTGTAACATATTTAGAATGGCTAGAAGGAACGATGTTGTTATTGCTGCTTCTTTGCAGGTTGTTGCTTAGGCGGTACAGAACCTGCCTCATGCTAGTGAGAATGATGAGTTTTGGAAGAATAGACCACCTACCTTCAAGGGAAAATATGATCTGGATGGAGCACAGGCTTGGCTCAAGGAGATCGAGAGAATCTTCTGGGTTATGGAATGTTCTGAGGCACAGAAGGTACGGTTAGGTACTCACATGCTGGCTGAGAAGGCTGATGACTGTTAGATGTCAAGCATGCTATATATTTGTATTTGATACTTGACAATTTTCAACACTTTCTTGTTTTAATTGATGATTTTATTAGTGAATTATTGTTGTTCTTCAAACATTGTAGTTATACCTTTGGTGCTTGTAATATGTGTGCTTTTGTGCAGGAAAAGGCACTAATTGATCAAAGATTTAAAGACACAAAGAGATGATACAAGCTGCCAAAGAAAGAGGAAAACAACTGTAACACCCCCAATCTATACCCCCAAATAATAAAGCAGTAAAAGAAAAATCAAAGTTTCGTCAGAGTACATTTATATCATCATGGCATAGACCGAGGGGTCACATCAAATTGAAAACAATACATACAACACCTGCTCATAAAGATATGCAACAGTGAGGTAGCAATCAACAGACGAACTCAGTTCCTTACACCCACATTTCAGAATTTAGAATAAAAGCGGAAAATCTAAAACTGAATAACATATATATACATATATCATGAAGGGTTTGTCATACATCAAGTTATACATGCACCAGCCAAAAGATACATATACATAATACACAAATATCACAAACGGCCTCCCTATCTACCCGGTGTCACATATCAGAGCCGACCGACAAAAGAATGAAGACGTAAAGCTTCACAAAAATACCTCCAGCGACTCTAATCTGCAATGCCTCATAGAGCATTATAAAAAAGCAGAAGGGTGAGAAAAAAAACCATAATATAATTGCATACAATTATATATATAACACCAAAAACACACATATATACGATTCTCACCACAACTCACGCCATAATTCAAACACAAAGGAATGCAAGAAATAATTCATGTTTCCATCACCAACACATATCCATATATCGATTTTATCCACAAATCAACACATAAACAACCATTAATGATTTATGCAAATGCAAGAGACCGACACAACGACTCTATGCATATGCACATGTGGTTCCGACTTCCAATGTTTCTCATCACTAGTTCACTCAAGAACTCTGCTGGAATCATCGCTCGTTACATCACTGTAACTCCCCATCGGGCATACGATGTTCCCCATCGCTCACACCTCTTTGTATAAGGCACACGACGTTTATGAATCGCTCACACCTCTTTGTATAAGGCACACGACCCGATCGCTCACACCCCACATGGGTACACGATCGTCTATAATTATCTCTCACACCTCTTTGTATAAGGCACACGATGTTATAGAGAATTCCCTCTGGAATACAAACCGTCACTCGGGACGTCTCAACAATGCATATCATGATGCTTGGCATACAATGACCCATGACATTTAATATGCACACAAAAATACATTCATTTACAACGACAGAATCACACTTTGCACTTATGCCCAAAATAATGCATTTAATTGCCATACGGCCACAAACCATCACAACACCGTCTAACCACACGCATTTACATCATACAACAGCACCTTGCCTAATACACATCGATTACGCACAGTTATAACGAAAAAAGTCGACAATCGACACTATTCCCGATTTTCTGACATAATTAAATCGGCTAACAATTTCAAAATCATCATAACAAGAAAGTACAGCTCAATAGCTACACAACGATACCAAGAATGTAAAAATCGGATAAACGGAACCCAAGTTACGAAAGAAAAACGAAAACGATATTTTGAAAAGTCCCATTTTACCATTCTCTTGGCCATACGCGTATTGCCCTGAGCCATACGCGTATTGCCCAAAATCCTCGCCATGCCATACGCATATTGCCCAAGGCCATACGCGTATGTGCAGAAACCATTTTCTTCCCAAAATTCCCATTTTAAATCCAATACGCGTAGTACAACCCATCATACGCGTATTGTCCCAAAATGCTACGCGTATCATACGTAAATGGGCAAATGGCCGAGCAAAATGTAAAACCATACGCGTAATGGCCCATGGCTCGCCCACGTTACGCGTAATGCCAAGGTCCATACGCGTATGAACATGCCCCATACGCGTATGACCTGGAAAAACCAGAAAAATTTCTGCAGAACAAAGTTCTGCGTTTTCCAACAAAAAATCCTCCAATTTTCACCTACACCCAGAAAAATTACCAATACAATGCATAACAACTTGTATCTATCATGTATCAACAATAATGAACACTAAAAACATGATTTCCAACATATTGAATCGACTTCTAATCAATTTTACATAAAATGGGTTTTACTAAATTTCTCCAAATCAATCCAATAACAATCACAAATACACATACATAATCATACACAATCATACAATAATTGAGTTTCGCACCCTTACCCGATTAAATCAATTCTAGGAGTTGTTCTCTTTGATTTTCCAAGTTTTTCTCACTATTTCTCTTCTTCTTTTCTTTTCTCCTCTTTTTCTTTCTTTCCATTTTCTTACTACTTAATCAAAAATATTATGAAATGACCAAAATACCTCGCAAATGTTCCCAAAACCCGATAAAATATCACAACATAGAAAAATAACATATTTTCAAATAAAATTCGAAGATAAAATAAAATAATAATAAAATAATCAATACGACTCGATTAAATAAAACTCACACAAAAACTGGGTCGTTACAACTCTCCCCCACTTAGAAATTTTCGTCCTCGAAAATATACCTGAGATGAACAACTCTGGATACGACTCCCGCATCCAACTCTCCAACTCCCAAGTCAAATTGCCCTCAGCAGCGCCTCCCCACGCCACTTTCACAAGTGCAATATCCTTGCCTCTCAACTGCTTCACCTCACGATCCAAAACCCTAACTGGTACTGCCTCGACCGTAAGGTTCTCCCTTACCTCAATCTCATCCATCGGAATCACATACGACGGATCCGGAACATACTTCTGAAGCTGTGAAACATGAAACACATCGTGCAAATTCGACAGATTCGGTGGCAACGCCACCCTATACGCCACAACACCCACTCTCGCGGATATCTGGTAAGGACCAATAAACCGAGAAGTAAGTTTCTTCGATTTCAATGCACGACCCACACCCGTCACCGGTGTAACCCTTAGAAATACATGATCGCCCTCTTGGAACTCAAGATCCTTCCGTCTCCGATCATGATAACTCTTTTGTCTACTCTGAGAAGCTTTCATTTTCTCACAAATAAGCTTCACTTTCTCCGTCGTCTGTTGCACCAACTCTGGTCTAACCATCGTTCTCTCACCAGATTCGTGCCAACACAATGGTGACCGACATCTTCGTCCATACAATGCTTCAAACGGTGCCATTCCAATACTAGAATGGAAACTGTTATTATACGTGAATTCAATCAATGCAAGATAACTATCCCACGCACCACCTTGTTCCAAAACACACGCTCTCAACAAATCCTCCAATGACTGAATCGTCCTTTCCGTCTGACCATCCGTCTGCGGATGATAAGCCGAACTCAATCTCAATTTAGAACCTAACGCCTTCTGTAAACTTTCCCAAAATCTCGAGGTAAACCTAGGATCTCGATCAAAAACAATACTCAATGGAACCCCATGAAACTTCACAATCACACTGATGTAAATCTCAGCTAACCGCTCCAAAGTAAAACTGATGTCAATCGGAATAAAATGAGCCGATTTAGTCAGCCTATCAACAATCACCCAAATAGCATTATGCCCTCGCTGAGTATTCGACAACCCTGTTACAAAATCCATAAAAATACTATCCCATTTCCACTCAGGAATATCCAACGGTTGCAACAAACCACTAGGCCTCAAATGTTCCACCTTTGATTTCTGACAAGTCAAACATGCATAAACAAACTGAGCCACATCTCTTTTCAATCCAGACCACCAGAAAATCTTCTTCAAATCCTGATACATCTTATTCGCTCCCGGATGTATACTTAAATTACTCCGGTGTCCTTCTTCTAAAATAATCTTTTTCAACTTCGCATCATCAGGAATACAAATCCTACCTCGAAACCTCAAAACACCATTACTATCCACTTGAAAATCACTATTCGCATCTTTTTCTCCCACCAACATCAAATCCACAAATTTCACATCCAGCTTTTGTTTCTCACTAACAGTCATCAGAAAATCATTAGTAATCGTTAGCATTCCAAGCTTCACGCTATCCAACGTCACTTCACAAACCAAGCTTAAGTCTCTAAACGATTCCAAAAGTTCCCACTCCTTAACCATTAAAGCGGACGTATGTAACGATTTTCGACTCAATGCATCGGCTACCGCGTTAGCTTTACCAGGATGGTAATTCAAGCCAAAGTCGTAGTCCTTCAAAAATTCCAACCATCTACGTTGCCTCATATTTAGTTCTTTCTGATCAAACAAATATTTCAAACTTTTATGATCACTAAAGACTTCAAACCTTGCACCGTAGAGATAATGCCTCCAGATCTTCAACACAAAAACCACAGCCGCTAATTCAAGATCATGAGTAGGTTAATTTTTCTCATGAACTCTTAACTGCCTTGAAGCATACGCCACAACCTTACCTTCTTGCATCAGAACACCACCTAGACCAATCAAAGAAGCATCACAATAAACCACAAATGGTTCATTAGGATTCAGCAAAATCAAAATCGGAGCTGTCGTCAATCTCCTCTTCAGCTCATTAAAACTCTCCTCGCACCGAATATCCCAAATGAACGCTTGCCTTTTACAAGTCAACTGGGTCAAAGGAAGTGCTAGTTTAGAAAAACCTTCAATAAACCTTCGATAATAACCGGCCAAACCCAAAAAGCTTCGAATTTTAGTAACAGATCTCGGAGCCTCCCATTGTAGAACTGCTTCTACTTTAGATGGATCCACAGCAATACCATTACCTGAAATTACGTGTCCAAGAAAACCCACCTCCGACAACCAGAATTCACACTTGGACAATTTGGCAAAAAGCTTCCTTTCCTTCAAAACCTGCAAAACAATATGCAAATGCTCCGCGTGCTCCTCCCGAGACTTAGAATAAATCAAAATGTCATCAATAAACACCACGACAAATCGATCCAGATGCTCGTGAAAAATACGATTCATGTATTCCATAAACACCCCTGGCGCATTAGAAACCCCGAACGGCATCACAGAATATTCATAATGACTCTATCGTGTCCTAAAAGCCGTCTTCTGAATATCTTCCTCCTACACCCTTATCTGATGATACCCTGATCTCAAGTCAATCTTACTGAACACACAAGCACCAACCAACTGATCCATCAGATCATCAATTCTTGGAAGAGGATACTTATTCTTAATCGTCACCTTATTCAACTGGCGATAAACAATACATAATCACATACTTTCATCCTTCTTTTTCACCAATAAAACTGGAGCACCCCAAGGTGACACACTTGGCCTCACAAACCTCTTCTCCAACAACTCATTCAACCATTTCTTTAACTCAACCAACTCAGATACCGACATACGATAAGGTGCCATAGAAACAGGTCTAGTACCAGGAACTAGATCTATAGAAAACTCCACCTCTCTCTCTGGTGGCAAGTCTGAAATATCCTCAGGAAACACTTCCGGAAATTCACACACAACAGGAAACACATCAAGTGAAACTTGACTATCCACAGTCAAAGATGCAAACAATCCAAACAACTGAGCTTCCTCCGCCAAAAGTTTCTTCAACTCTTTGGTAGATAAGAAACTCGAGTCTTCGTCTTCCTCAAGAGAAGGAAACCTTACCAGCTTATGATAACAATCAATATGAACCCTATTGAATTGCAACCAATTCATTCCCAGAACCACATCTAAACCCTCCAACGGTAAACACACCAAATCCATCTCAAAGTCTTTACCATAAATGGTCAAAGGACATCTTAGACAAACCAAAGAAGTAGTTACTGACCCCATTGCTGGAGTATCAATAACCATTTCACCACCCATCAAAGACAACACAAGACTCAAACGCTTCGCGCACTCAGACGAAATAAACGAATGAGTCACTCTAGTATCAATAATAGCAATCAAAGGAGTACTATTAATAAAACAAGTACCTCTAATCAGACGATTTGCACTCGAAGTCTGAGTTCCTGATAATGCAAACACTTTCCCACTAGCTGGAGCTTGCTTCGGTTTCGGACACTTTGACCTAACACGTCCCAGCTCACCACAATTAAAGCACTTCACCACGTTCTTCTTACAATTAGCTGCAATGTGTCCAATACCTCCACAGTTAGAACACATTCTAAAATCTTTCCTGCACTCAAACTGACGATGCCCCACTTCACCACACCTATAACATCTCATAGGACCAGACATCCCTCCTCCACTTGACCTTTTCTCAAAATTCCCTCTTTGTTTACCTTTATCAGCTGGTGTCACATACGGACCACCACAGAACTGTTGCTTCCCTTTCCTCTCGCTCACACTCTTGTAATGAGTAGAACGAGCCTTACTGTCTGCTTCATAAATCCTACAACAATCTACCAAATCAGAGAACCTCCGAATCCTTTGACAACCAATTGCCTGCTTTATCTCAGGAGGCAAGCCATTCTCAAACTTTACACACTTAGAGAATTCCGCAGTCGCTTCAGCATAATGAGGATAAAACTGCACAAGTTCCACAAACTTAGCAGTATAATCAACAATAGACATATTACCTTGTTTCATTTCCAAGAACTCAATTTCCTTCTTTCCTCTTACATCTTCAGGAAAATACCTCCTCAGAAACTCCGTACTAAACACAGCCCAAGTAATCTCCTCCTCTGCAACTTCTAACACACGACGAGTACTAACCCACCAATCATCAGCTTCTTCCAATAACATGTGAGTACCCAGTCTCACCTTCTGATCCTCCACACAATCCATCACTCAGAAAATCCTTTCAATCTCTTTCAGCCAAATCTGAGCACCATCAGGATTGTATCTTCCTTTGAAGACAGGCAGTTTGTTCTTCCTGAACTCATCATTACCTGCAGCATGAGGTGCACCCTGCACAGCACGAGCCATAGCTTGCATAGCCGCAGCCAAAGCAGCACCGTTCCTACCAGCCATATTCTATTCATTTCCAATAACAGAAACTATGGTTAAACAAATAACTCATCCAACCACAACGACCAACAAGGACTGACGCAACTGACACGGACTGGCACAAACTGGCTCTGATACCACTTAATGTAACACCCCCAATCTATACCCCCAAATAATAAAGCAGTAAAAGAAAATTCAAAATTTTGTTAGAGTACATTTAAATCATCATGGCATAGACCGAGGGTCACATCAAATTGAAAACAATACATACAACACTTGCTCATAAAGATATGCAACAGTGGGGTAGCAATCAACAGAGGAACTCAGTTCCTTACACCCACATTTCAGAATTTAGAATAAAAGCGGAAAATCTAAAACTGAATAACATATATATACATATATCATGAAGGGTTTGTCATACATCAAGTTATACATGCACCAGCCAAAAGATACATATACATAATACACAAATATCACAAACGGCTTCCCTAACTACCCGGTGTCACATATCAGAGCCGACCGACAAAAGAATGAAGACGCAAAGCTTCACAAAAATACCTCCAGCGACTCTAATCTGCAATGCCTCATAGAGCATTATAAAATAGCAGAAGGGTGAGAAAAACAACCATAATATAATTGCATACAATTATATATATATCACCAAAAACACACATATATACGATTCTCACCACAACTCACGCCATAATTCAAACACAAAGGCAATACAAGAAATAATTCATGTTTCCATCACCAACACATATCCATATATCGATTTTATCCACAAATCCACACATAAACAACCATTAATGATTTATGCAAATGCAAGAGACCGACACAACGACTCTATGCATATGCACATGCGGGTACCGACTTCCAATGTTTCTCATCACTAGTTCACTCAGGAACTCTGCTGGAATCATTGCTCGTTAAATCACTGTAACTCCCCGTCGGGCATACGATGTTCCCCGTCGCTCACACCTCTTTGTATAAGGCACACGACATTTATGGATCGCTCACACCTCTTTGTATAAGGCACACGACCCGATCGCTCACACCCCACATGGGCACACGATCGTCTATAATCATCACTCACACCTCTTTGTATAAGGCACATGATGTTATAGCGAATTCCCTCTGGAATCCAAACCGTCACTCAGGACGTCTCAACAATGCATATCATGATGCTTGGCATACAATGACCCATGACATTTAATATGCACAAATAAATACATTCATTTACATCGACAGAATCACACTTTACACTTATGCCCAAAACAATGCATTTAATTGCCATACGGCCACAAACCATCACAACACCGTCTAACCACACGCATTTACATCATACAACAGCACCTTGCCTAATACACATCGATTACGCACAGTTATAACGACAAAAGTCGACAACTGACACTATTCCCAATTTTCCGACATAATTAAATCGGCTAACAATTTCAAAATCATCATAACAAGAAAGTACAGCTCAATAGCTACACAACGATACCAAGAATGTAAAAATCGGATAAACGGAACCCAAGTTACGAAAGAAAAACGAAAACGATATTTTGAAAAGTCCCATTTTACCATTCTCCTGGCCATACGCGTATTGCCCTGAGCCATACGCGTATTGTCCAAAATCCTCGCCATGCCATACACGTATTGCCCAAGGCCATACGCGTATGGCCAGAAACCATTTTCTTCCCAAAATTCCCATTTTAAATCCAATACGCGCAGTACAACCCATTATACGCGTATTGCCCCAAAATGCTACGCGTATCATACGCAAATGGGCAGATGGCCGAGCAAAATGAAAAACCATACGCGTAATGGCCCATGGCTCACCCACGTTACGCGTAATTCCAAGGTCCATACGCGTATGACCTGGAAAAACCAGAAAAATTTCTGCAGAACAAAGTTCTGCGTTTTCCAACCAAAAATCCTCCAATTTTCACCTACACCCAGAAAAATTACCAATACAATGCATAACAACTTGTATCTATCATGTATCAACAATAATGAACACTAAAAACATGATTTCCAACACATTGAATCGATTTCTATTCAATTTTACGTAAAATGGGTTTTACTAAATTTCTCCAAATCAATCCAATAACAATCACAAATACACATACATAATCATACACAATCATACAATAATTAAGTTTCGCACCCTTACCCGATTAAATCGATTCTAGGAGTTGTTCTCTTTGATTTTCCAAGTTTTTCTCACTATTTCTCTTCTTCTTCTCTTTTCTCCTCTTTTTCTTTCTTTCCCTTTTCTTTCTCTCTATTTTTCTCTCTTTCTATTCTATTCTTACTACTTAATCAAAAATATTATGAAATGACCAAAATACCCCCACACTCAAATACCTCGCAAATGTTCCCAAAACCCGATAAAATATCACAACATAGAAAAATAACATATTTTCAAATAAAAGTCGAAAATAAAATAAAATAATAATAAAATAATCAATACGACTCGATTAAATAAAACTCACACAAAAACTGGGTCATTACAACAACAGCAGGTTCGCTTTGCGAACTCTGGCAAATTCACCCACGAAAGTTCGCTTTACGAACTCTGGCGAAGCTCCCAGCGAATAGCTCCAGAATTAGACAGAGGGAAAATGGACTAAAGTTCGCTTTGCGAACTCCCAGCAAATGTTCGCTGCTTCGTTCGCTTTGCGAACAACCTGGCGAAGAACCCTTTGGTATGGCAGTGGCAAAAGGACCCAAAATTCGCTTTGCGAATGTTTTGGCGAGTGGTTCTCCTTGCGAACCCACGAAGACAGTCAAGGGTGGTTTAACTTTCAGAAGGCACTTAAGGTGCCATTTTCTTCACTCGCTAGGCGAATGATTCATTTGCAGTGCAAATGTAGCTGATCTCAACTGTATTTTAAATAGATTCTTATATTTTCTTGGGATCATAAGTTGATATTATCACACAAAAACATACTTTTCTGAGTTTTCTTTATCCAAGAGAGATTTTACACTTTGATAAGCTGAATTCGCATCCGATCTCGATTATTCGACGTGGATGTTCTTTCATCTCCTCACGAAACTTGTGATACAAGCTACCATGAAAATGTGTAGCTAAACGCATCTTGTGTTAAGATTAAAGTTAGTTAATCTTGCTTATATGTATTTCTTTTGATCTTTTGTATATGAACAAGGTTGATGATCAATATATGATGAAGTTGTTTGTTCTTAAAGATGTATTTGTGGTTTGAATCACTCTAGACATAGATTTTCCAAATCTTGACCTAATATCTTCATCTCTTAAAAACCAAACTCTAGACATAGATTTGGGGTTTAATATTCGCTTTGTATTGATCTTAACGGTTGTTGTTTCGATTGTTAGCGTGAGACATCATCTAATGATTTAAACAACGATACTCACAAATTTGCTTTAGACATAAACTTATTCGCGAGGATACGCGACTGTATTGATTGAAACTAAGTTCATATGCTTGATTAATCGGATATGAATGAAAAGGATTAGAGAAATCTAATCTTGACATTCTTTTATAAAACTTACAACATCTTTGTTATAGTTTACTTCTTTGCTACCAAAATTGATGTTACAAAACCAAGAACAATTTGAAAACCCCTTACTTAAAACGTTTCGGCTATTGAACGACAAGCATCAAAATATCACACAATCCCTGTGGATATGATAAAAACACCCCCCGAAATACTATTCAATAAAATGGCGCCGTTGCCGGGGATTGTTGTTTGATATTGCAAGCATTGCAATAGTTGTTTAGTTTTAAGCTTGTTTAACTTTTTCTTGAGCTTGTTGATTTGTTTGGTTTACTGTGCAAACTCCGTTTTATGCGAGTAAAGTTACCCGTAGACCAACTTCTTTTTGATCCTTAAATCGAAAGAACTGTACGTAAGTTAAATAGCAGAACAAGGCGGAGGAGGCAACTTCCCAAAGAAAGACGAGAGCGAGACAAAAGTTCAACTTCGACGCAAATACCACAGTTACCGCCAACCATGGCTGCTCCACCACCACCACCACCACCACCACCACCACCACCTGCTTCAGTTCCTTGTACTAATAGTCCGAGACATACAGCACAATTTGCACGCAATGCTCAGAATGGTCGGCATTCAGAAATGAAAACTGGTATCCTCTCGCTTCTATATCAGAATCCTTTCACTGGTATGGATCACGAGGATCCTTTTACACACCTGACTAAGTTCTATGAGACTATTCCCGCATTCCCTCATTGAGAAGGCCAAGGAATGGTATCTTGACCAATCTACGACAATCATGACGGACTGGAACGTGCTTGAGGGAAAGTTTTTGGAACCATTTTTTCCACACAATCGTTTCATGGAGGCTCAAGCAGCAATTGCAGTTTTCACTCAGGGTGGAAATGAATCTCTCAACGAAGCTTGGGAGAGATTCAAATCCATGTTGAGAAAGTGTAAAGGGCATGGTTTCGATGAGCTTACTCAAGTTCACATTTTTAGAAACAGTCTTCAATTGGTGCATAAAACATTATTGGATGCTACCGCGGGTGGATCTTTAATGGCTAAAAGCGCCGAGGAGGCTATTTCTATCATTGATCAGATGGCTCTAAATGACCATCAAGGGAACCATAATCGTGGCCCTTCGCAAACGAAAGCGGGAGTGCTTGAGTTGGGAACTAATGATGCAATTCTTGCACAAAACAATTTGTTATCATAATAAGTGGAGTTGTTGATGCAACAAATAAAAGAGATGCATGAAGTTCCCAACAAAAACCAAATAATAGCGAGTTGTGAGCTTTGTAGAGGAGATCACCCTACCGGGTATTTTCCTTTGGTAGTGGAAGAGGTAAATTATGCGGGAAACCAAAATCAAGGATACCAACCTCGACCACCTTACCAACCAGGCAACCAAGGTTACCAACCAAGAGGTAATCAAGGTTATCAACAACCGTGGAGACCTCAAGAAGCCGGACCTTCAAATTGTCAACAATACCAAAATTACACTCAACCTTCGCAAGCTCCAAGTGGAAATACCAAGATGGAGGACACTTTCACGCAATTTATGTAAATATCAATGTCAAATCAAAAGAATACCGATGTTGCCATAAAGAATCTTGAGACGTAAGTCAGACAATTTTCAAAACAATTGGCCGACCAACACAGAGGGATTTTTACAGCGAATACTCAACCAAATCCAAAAGATCATAGTAAGGTTATTCTAACAAGAAGTGGAAGACAGATTGACATGGGCATAGGTGAATTTGTAGTGGAGGAGGAGGAAGTAGTTGAAAAAGAAAAAGATTGTGATGAGATTGAAGTAGAAAAAAATGTTGAGGGAGATTTAGTTGAAATTGAAATGAAAAAAAGTGAGGAAGAAGAAAAAAGAAAGAGAGAAGAAAAATTGAAAAATACTAGGAAGGGGAAGGAACCATTGAGTACTATTATGATCCAACATTTTCCATATCCTCATGCTCCGTCAAAGAAAGATAGTGTGAGGCACTATGCTTGGTTTATGGATATTTTCAAACAATTGCAAATAAATATTCCATTTTTCGAGGATTTGGAGAAAATGCCGAAATATGCAAAATTTATGAAGGATATTCTCACAAAAAAAAGAGGTATATGGATCAAGAGACTATCATGGTTAATGCTAGTTGTAGCGCTATCATTCAACGTACTCTCCCGAGGAAAGAAAGTGATATGGGACGAGTCACTTTGCCAGTTACAATAGGAAATATCTATGTTGGCAACGGGTTGATTGATTTAGGCTCTAGTATCAATTTGATACCTTTGTCTATTGTGAAAAGGTTGGGACAGATGGAATTGAGAACCACTCAAATGAAATTGCAACTTGCCGATAAATCCACTACCCGTCCTCACGGTGTAGCGGAAGATGTATTGGTTAAGGTGGACAAATTCTTATTTCCTATCGACTTTGTGGTGATTGAAATGGAGGAAGATGAAGATGCTTCATTGATTCTTGGAAGACCGTTTATGAAAACTGCTAGAATGCCAATTGATATGGACGATGGTCTTATGAAGGTTAGAGTCCAAGATGAGGAGGTTTGTTTCAATCTATTTGAAGCCATGAAGCACAAAAAGGACAAATACGATTGTTTTAGAATAGATGTAACGGAGAAGGCGATTAATGAAGTAAAGGAGCAATTACAAGTTCCAACCCCATTGCAAAAAGTTCTCACCAATGCTCTTCAAAGTATCGATGAAGCCGAAGAAAAAGAGATCGAAAAGTGTTTGCGAGAACTAGAAGAATTGGATGAAATTCCTCCTTTGAAAGAAAGGGTGGAAATTTTGAAAAAAGAAAACAATGAGGAAATTAAGCTTGAATTGAAGTTGTTGCCGTCTTATCTTAAGTATGTTTTTCTTGATGATGAGGGGCATAAACCGGTGATCATTAGCATGGTGCTAACCATAATGGAGGAGAAAAAAATTAATGAATGTTTTGAAGAAGAATCAAGAGGCAATGGGATGGACTCTTTCCGATCTAAAAGGAATAAGTCCCTCTTATTGTATGCATCGAATATTCATGGAAGAAGATTTCAAACAGGTCGCTCAACCACAACGCCGCTTAAATCTTACCATGAAAGAGGTAGTTAGGAAGGAAGTGGTAAAAATGTTAGATGCCGGAATGATTTAACCCATTTCTGATAGCCCATGGGTTAGTCCGGTACAAGCGGTGCAGAAAAAAGGCAGATTGACGGTTATCCGAAATGAGAAAAATGAGTTAATCCCAAGAAGAACCGTGACCGGGTGGAGAATGTGCATAGATTACCATAGGCTAAACCAAGCTACGAGGAAAGATCATTTCCCTCTTCCGTTTATAGACCAAATGCTCGAGAGACTTTTCGGTCAACAATTTTACTGATTTTTGGATGGTTATTCGGGTTACAATCAAATTATTGTGAACCCGGAAGATCATGAAAAAACTGCTTTCACATGCCCTTTTGGAATCTTCGCTTATAGGAGGATGCCGTTTGGGTTGTGTAATGCACCGACGACTTTTCAACGGTGTATGCAAGCAATATTCTTAGATTTGATTGAAAAGATAATTGAGGTTTTTATGGATGACTTCTCGGTTTTTGGGCAATCGTTTGATATTTGTTTGAAAAACTTGGACGTAGTATTGGAGCGGTGTGTGGAAACCAACTTGGTACTCAATTGGGAAAAACGTAACTTCATGGTGACCAAAGGAATTGTGCTCGGCCACAAAGTTTCTTCAAAGGGCCTTGATGTAGATCAAGACAAGGTGGATGTTATTGAGAAATTTCCACCACCGTTGAATGTAAAAGGTATAAGGAATTTCCTGGGACATGCGGTTTATCAGAGGTTCATCAAGGATTTCGCAAAGATAGCAAAGCCTTTGAGCAATTTGCTCAACAAAGATAAGTCCTTTGATTTTGATGAGTCTTGCATGGTCGCTTTTAATTCTTTAAAACAAAGTTTGACTACCTTACCCATAATCATCGCTCCCAATTGGAAAATGGATTTTGAACTCATGTGTGACGCGAGCGATTATGCGGTGGGTGAGGTTTTGGGTCAACGGAAAACAAAATTTTTTCATGCTATACACTACGCGAGCAAAGTCTTGAATGAAGCTCAAGTAAAATATGCAACAACTGAAAAAGAGTTGCATGCGATAGTGTATGCATTGGAGAAATTTCTTTCTTATTTAATTGGGTCTCGAGTAATTGTTTACATGGATCACACGGCGATTAAGTATTTGCTCACCAAGCCGGATTCAAAACAAAGGATAATTCATTGGATCCTCTTGTTACAAGAATTTGATTTGGAAATTCGTGACAAGAAAGGATCTGAGAATTTGGTGGCGGATCACTTATCCCGCCTTGTAAATGTTGAAGTGACCAAAAATGAATTAGAGGTCAAGGAGGAATTTTCGAACGAAAAGTTGTATATGGTGCAAGTTAGACCATGGATCGCCGACATGGCTAATCACAAAGCCGCTGGATTAACACCGGATGGTCTAACTCACCATCAGAAAAAGAAATTTTTATCTGACGCCAAGTCTTTTGTTTGGGATGAACCATATTTGTTTAAGCTTGGTGTCGATAACCTTTTGAGAAGATGTGTGTCAAAAGATGAGGCCACTAGCATACTTTGGCATTGTCACAACTCTACTTATGGAGGGCATTTTAATGGAATAAGAACGACAACGAAAGTCCTCCAATCGGGCTTTTATTGGCCTTCTTTATTCAAAGATGCACATGCGCATGCACAAAGTTGTGACAAGTGTCAAAGGAGTGGTGGAATTTCAAAGCGGCATGAAATGCCTTTACAAAACATGTTGGAAATTGAGGTGTTTGATTGTTGGGGAATCGACTTTGTTGGACCTTTTCCATCATCGTTTTCCAATGAGTATATTTTGGCCGCAGTTTATTACGTATCCAAATGGGTAGAGGTAATAGCATGTGCTAAAGCGGACGAAAAAACTGTGATAAAATTTTTGAATTTTTTTTTCTCAATTTGGTACTCTACAGGTGGTGATAAGTGACGGAGGATCCCACTTTTGCAACACTCAGCTTGAAAAAGCCTTGGACCAATATGGTGTGAAGCACAAAGTTGCAACACCATATCATCCATAGGCCAATGGGCAAGAGGAGGTATCAAACCAGGAAATTAAAAGAATTTTGAAAAAAACGGTGTCATCCTCAAGAAGGATTGGTCAAATAATCTAGACGATGCTTTGTGGGCCTATCGAACAGCTTTTAAAGCTCCGATTGGTCTCACACCTTTTAAAGTGGTCTATGGTAAGAATTGCCATTTACCGGTGGAGTTGGAACATAAGGCATTTTGGGCCTTGAAATATCTGAATTTTGATCCAACTTTAAGCGGAGAAAGAAGAAAGACGCAATTGCATAAAATTGAGGAATTGCGCCTCTAAGCGTATAATTCCAACAAGCTGTACAAAGATCGAGTCAAAACTTACCATGACAGAAAGATAGTGACCAAACAGTTTGAAGTAAGGCAGCTAGTCCTACTTTTCAATTCTCGATTAAAACTGTTCCCTGGTAAATTAAAATCTCAGTTGGATTCATGAGATCAAAAAATATGGGGCAATAGTCATTGAAGACACAAATTCAAATGAGAGTTGGATTGTAAATGGTCATAGGTTGAAGATTTATCTAGGTGGTGATTTCGAGCGGAATCCCTTCGTTGTGCCGTTTTGCGATCCTTGAGGTTGCATTGGACCGTCTAGCTTAGCCGACGTTAAACAAGCGCTTGTTGGGAGGTGTCATACCCCAAATTTTGACCACTAAGATTTCCCATCATTGTGAAAATCATCATCACAATAGGGATGAACCATTAGTCTCCCAAAAGATGGGTGAGCATCCACTGCAATCAAAATTAGGGTTTCAAGCCCTCTCAGAGCTCTTAGACAAAGGATCAATCAAGAAATGACATGATCTTCAACTTTTCTAATCTCTCAAATATCTACAAGGGATCGAGGGGACTCCCACTTCAAGGATCAAGCACAAAGCAGCTCCCTTCTAGGTGGATCAAGCCTCAAGATCGCCAATGTCACCAAATTAGGGTTTGGTCGACCAGGGCCTCCAGATGGAAATTTTCCTCTGGGCATGAGCCAATGCTTCAAAGCATAACTTAAAATGCTCCAAGGGACCTCATAAACCCAAGCACCAAGTCAATTTAGCCTCAGGGGATGCATTCATCAAAAATCAAGAATTAGGGTTTCTTGACCTAATTCTCCCCTAAATTGACTTTTGGGACAAATCATGAGCCAAGACCTTAAGACATGATTTGAAGGTCTCTAATATACTATATTGATCCATTTTCAACAATGGGTTGATGCAAGAAGCTTGAGCAACAAGTCTCAATTTCATCAGTATCACAGTTAGGGTTTCGCGGAAAAACTCAACTGTAACTTTGACTTTTGGCCAGGACATGCTCCCAAGCCCTAGGACATGATTCAATATACCCTATGACACACATGTAACATGTCCATCAAGTTTGATTTAGGTCAAGGACATGATTTCCTAAGGAATTGCACAGTTTGGAATTCATCTGATAAAAAGTCAACTGTGCACAAAAGTCAACTTTGACTTTTTGAGATTTTTCACAAAAATGGATTTTTAATCCTAAAATTATGTTAATGTATGATTTGAATCATCATTCATCAAGAAAAATCAAGAAAAGTGGGATAACTTGTAAAAGGGGTAACCATAAAAACTTAGAAAATTTTCTAAGTTATGAAAAAGTGGCAAGGGTACCATCTTTGGAGGGTCATAACTCCTAAACCACAAAGCCATTCTTCTCCATCCAAAGCTTAATTTGTAGCTCACATTACCCTCTACAAAAACTTTAACTAGATCTCACTCCAATTCATTATGGATTTTGAGTTATGGAATGATCAAAATGGCTGAAAAGTGAAAATGTCACTTTTTCCAACACTTAGTGAAATTTTCACTAAGTCCAAATATGCCTTCACTTTTTTCCAAATGTAGGGGCATTTTTCACGGATCCAAAAGGTATCAAAACCAAATATGATCAAACAGTTGTTGTATCATATAAGGGCTTTCCAAAATGGCCAAGAACATCATCAAACTCCACTTGAGCCATGAGATATGACATTGGCAAGTTGCCTTGCTGAAAACTGCCAAGGCAAGGCAGAATGTTGCATTTTTGCTCGATTTTCCAAAATAAGCCAATTCTAAGCCTTGTCAGCATTTGGAACACATCTGAGGATCAAATCTAAATGGGACAACCACTGAGCCAAGCCTCCAAAGTCCTTGGAACAAGAAGTAGCATGCCAAACCTAGAATTGCCTAAAATAGGGTCAAGACTCCAAATTTGGAATGGAGCATTCAATGGAAGCTCCAAGGTGGCATAGACTGACACATTCTCAACTGAATTTAGTCAAGATTGATCCAACAAGTAGGGAACCAAAGCTCTGTGCTCTAACCTCTAGTCAATGGCTAGAGGAGACTTGGATTTCCATTGGCCAACATTGAACAAACCTCTGCTGCAGTTGCCATTCACTATTGATCCCAAAACAAACTTGCTCTACTATAAATAGAGCTCATTTGTGCTCAGTTTGAGTACACCAAAACCATCAAACAGATGCTTTCCTCAAAATCTCTTTCTCTTGGAAAAAATGCCTTCTTTAGCAAGTCAACTTTAAGTTTTTGAGCTTGAGAGCTTTTCCATCACAATTAATCACACACACACTAACCTCATATATATCATATGTAAGTTGTGCAAACTATCACAAGTGACCTGTAATCACAAAATCACAAAGTCACCTCTCAAAACCTCAAAATAGGCCTTTTGTGCATTTTTCACGCCATGTCTTGATTCAGTCACTTTCCAAATCAGATAAAACCTCAAACACACTCCAAATATCATCCTTAAACTGTCCCAAATGGTTCCCCCCATCTGGAACACCATTTGATGAAGTTGCTATTTTGGTCACTTTTAACCCCTTTTGCAAGAAAGGGACTGTTTGTGTTTTTGCAGGTACCGTTCAATTCCAATCATCCTAAAAGCTTCTAGGAGATCATTTAAGTGTGTCCAAAGCATCAAATCATTTCTGGAACAAGTGGCTTGACAGATTGCATAAAAGCTTCAAAATATCAAAAAAGGGGTAAGCCTCACAACTTGGAATCTTTGAATCATGCAATGCTTTGAAGTCCACTGATCATAAACATCTCATACATGTTGTATATGTTGTGTTTGAGCTAATTCACCATGTAATCCATGACTGTACAAGAGTGTAGCATAGAAAATGCAATTATAGGCCTTTTTCAAAACCACTATCGGGTTTTGAGGAGGGAGTGTGATCTGAAAAAACTACCACCACCATTGGATTCCTTGTGAAATTCTAGGCCAGATACATATAAATTTTGTCCCCAAACATGGAGAAATGAGAAAGTTATGACCTTCACGTTTCTGAGCCAAAACTTGTCTTGCCTTGCCTTGGGCCAGGCCAAAAACCAAGGCATGACTTGTATATTTGTGTTTTCACTTCAAACAATGGATGTATTACCACCCCAGTGGTAAGGCGCGTGCCTTGTAACCTTGAGGTCTTGGGTTCAAACCCCACCCATGCCATTTTGTGTTTTTTTTTCACATTTTGCCATTTTTTTCAATATTTTTATGTTTTATTAATTAATTCAAAAATTAATAACTCTTTCAATTTTAATTATTTTTTATTGGTTCTTTTTGCAAAAATTCACAAAAATGTTGAAATATTTTATTCCACAAAAAAATTAAGTTTATATTATTTATTTAATATAATTAGTATTTTTGTGAATAAATTCAATTTTATTTGTTTTAAACATTTTAAAATGAATATTCATCTTGAAAAATCAAGACCAAATGAGTTTTAATATCTCTTGTGATTTATACCTCATTTTTCAAACCTTAAACAAAAATCACAAGTGGTTTATTCAAACCTATTTGGTATTTTTCATTAATTTTCTTTAAATGTTTACTTTTAAAGAATAAAAATTAGGGTTTCTTTGGTTTTCACCCTCATAAAACAATTTCAAAACACTTGGGCCTCTATTAGAGTGTAAGATCCAACCCCCATTGAAAACCAAACCATTTTGGGCCTCAATGCATTGTATAAGACCCACCGCGTTTTAAAAAATCTCGGCGCGATCGCCATTTTAAAACAAATGACCCTGGGCCTCTCCTTGAGCTGTAAGCCCCACCACTTGTACAAAAATAAAACACTTTGGCCTCTATTAGAGTGTAAGACCCAATCCTTTGTAAATGCAACCTATTTATGGGCCTCACTTATTGTATAAGTCCCGTTGTGTTTCAAAAGGTCGGCGCGATCGTCGCCCGTTTAAAATAAACCATCTGGGCCTACCCTAGAGTAGTAAGACCCATTTCTTTTCTTAAAACTCTTTGGGCCTCTTGAGAGAGTGTAAGGCCCTTCCCTTTGTACATAAAACCTTTTTTGGGCATCAGTCACTTGTATAAGTCCCTCTGTACAAAAACAACAGTGCGACCACTGACAAAACCTTGGGCCTCTCCTTGAGCTGTAAGCCCCAATATTTCTTTTCAAAGCACTTTCTCCTTTGATTTTGAAATATACTGTTGTTTTCAATCTTTCTTTGTTGAACAACTAACAAAACAACATGGAAGCTCTACAACCGAGTAAGTGTTTACCCGCTTTCATTTACCGCTTTCATATGTATATAACTGTATTGTGGGGCTGCTCGCTATAAGTCTCCTTTCATAAACTCATGTCGAGATCTAAGAAAAACCATTTCAATTACTCTTAGAAATAGACAAGCTAAATCCCCAATAGGAGCACCAGATACAGTCTTCTCTTCGGCTGTCCTCCTTAGGAATTGTCAAGAGACTCTACCTCCCCTGAGATGAATGCATTCTCCGTGAATAGCATCTCTTGAGTTTCTTCCAAATTCTCGAACTTTCCTGGCTTGATCTATTTCTTGTGAATAGTCTGTCTTGAATTTCTCGGGGTTTGGGGACCCGCGGGCTTCATAAAAGCACCGGCCTCCTCTTGGGCATTGTACAAGGACCCACAGGCTTTCTAAAAGCATCCCTGCCTCCTCTTGGGCTTAGTACAAGGACCCTTCGGATTCTTAGAAGTATTCACAGCCTCCTCTTAGGCTTCATATAATGATTTCTTCCTCCGGGAATGATAGCCTCCTCTTGGGCTTCGTACAAATTGTCCCGACGACCTCCTAGAGGTATAGGAACAGAAATTAGTCATCTTGATAGAAAAGTCTTTCAAGAGTCTAGATCTTTCTACCGTGAACGTACTACTTCTGTTTCTTAAAACATAGTACAAAAGATAAAATCTAGACTCAGACAGTCTAAGACCCTTGAGTCCCAAAGATATCCTCAAGTACCAGTAGACTTGAGCAGTCTCCAATACCCTCCGGATTCCCCGTTTCCTTAAAGAACAGGAAATAACCCCGATCCTCAGATCAAATCTATGAGTACAACATTACTCATATAAGAACTAATTTTCTCTTTACCAACCAACTGGACCTGTCATTCAACTGAAACAGTTACTTTAGCCTCAATCTCGGGCTTCGTACCAGATACAAAGACTCTCTTGTTGAGTCCTATTTTAGCCTCCATCTCGGGTTTCGTATGAGATACAAAGACTCTATTGTTGAGTCCTCTTTTACCCTCCATCTCGGGCTTCTTAGGAGATACAAATGCTCCCTCGTTGAGTCAATCACCCTTTTAGCCTCCATCTCGGGCTTTGTACGAGACATACAAAAAACACTCCCTTGTCGAATCAACCCTTTTAGCCTCCCTCTCGGGCTTCGTACGAGACACATAAAAACTCCCTCTTGTTGGGTCAATAGCCTCCTCTTAGGCTTTGTATAAGAAAATCCTCGGTTGAGTCAATCAACCTTTTAGCATCAAAGTTGTGCCTCGTTCACAGTACACAAACATCAACAACTCCTTCCATCTAATCGCTGTAAGCAGCAAGCCTCTGGTTATTTACATCCACGCCACTGTCCCTCTTTTTGCATGAGAAGTTCCTAAGGAAAGATGGCATTGCTCTACAATGAGTTAAAGTCTTCTCCTTCAGGTTAAAACCCCCTATAAAGGAAATTATGGCATTGCTAGGATCCGCGTATCCCAGTTAAAGTAATCCTCCTTTACAGTCAGTCACCCAACAATTGTGACAAACAGACCCCTTTTAGAGATGACAAATTCTCTCTAAAGACAACACCTTTAGCTTCACATCTTGGGCTTTAAACAAGATACAAATAGACCCTTCAGCTTCACATCTTGGGCTTTGAACAAGATATATATCACCTTTCGCTTCATGTCTTGGGCTTTGAACAAGACACCAAAACCCTATTTCCTCCCATAGAATAGGAGGAACTACGATCGCTCTGATTTCCCTATTTCGGTAAAACGGGAATACGTAGGCATAAGATTGAAAGAAAGATCTTAACGAGCACACTAATCCAAAACCCAAAATCCCGTACCCTCATTCCCCAATAAAAAAATATCAGTCCTAGCATCCTAACAAAATTCCCCACGAACAGTCCCGTTATCCCAGTCCTAAATAAAGTAAGAAGAAAGAGACCCCATTACCATATAGCATCCGTAACCTAACAGACCGCTGTTTAAACTCAGTATGCAAGAAGGGTTAATTAGAGACATCTATTTCCCTTCCTTAATCAGCTCACAATAGGGTAAAAAATGAATCGACCTGTAGTAAACCCCAAAGAGCGACAGTGCTTAAGAACCACGTCCAAAATCGCTCGCTACAGAGAAGTGGCACCCACCGTGGGGCCACTCTTTCTTTCTTTTGAATTTCACTAGGATAGGACTTTTTGTCGACTTCACTAGGATCTTAGGTCAAAAACCATTAATAGGGAAGATGCCACAAAATGGTGACTCCGCCGGGGAGCCATTTTTGTCAGGAACATAAGATTCATAGCTCTTTAAAGTCTAGGACTTTAGGACAAATATATATACTGCTTTTCCTAATTGCTATCTGTGTTTATTTTTCTGCTAATGGGAATGCGTGTGATGCCGCATGTGGAAAGATTGAGTATACACATAGGAAAATCACCTTTTTTTGTAGTGCGGAAGCTATCGGGAATAGCTGTTACGCGATAAACTACCCTCGTCTGAGATATCTTTGAAAGGACACTACCTAGCACGGTTCCCGACCCGCTGGTGTTCTCAGGAATCAATGATTTTGAGTGACAGGTACAAAAAATCATCCGTAGAAAACCTTTTGGGGGGGGGGGTAGAGCTTTGACTTCATGACACCGACCCTTTGACCCCATGTTTTTTTCTATGTTTTTGAATGCTGCATTCATGCATTTATCTAAAAAAACATTAAAACAAGAAAAAAATCTTCTCTTCTAGTCTCTCTTTTTCAAATTAAACTAAGACAATGATTGCAAATGTCAGAGAAAAATATTGCGCTCATGGATTTCGGTAGAAGGAGAACCCATAGGTATACCTTCAAGGTTTCAAAGCTAGAGGATTTGAGAAGGTTAGCAAGGATGATCACTAACCCTAAGGCTTTCAGAGCCAAGTACGGGGGTCTGTTACTACTGTTAAGAATCCATGTGATTGAAGGAATCATGGATGCACTCATCCAGTTTTACGATCCAGTTTATCACTGTTTCACATTCCCGGATAACCAGCTCGCACCAACACTGGAGGAGTATTCTCACCTAACCGATCTACACATTACTGATCAAGCTCCATTTTCTGGACTGGAAGAAATTCCAAAGGATTAAACCATTGCAAGAGCAATTTATTTGGATGAGTCGGAAGTCAAGACTCACCTGACCACTAAGGGTGGCATCCAAGGTTTGTCAGCCCAGTTCTTGACAAAGAAAGCCCTGTATTTTGCCAGTATAGGGAACGTGACTGCTTTTGAAAGCATCTTTGTCTTACTTACCTATGGGTTATTTTTGTTTCCCAACATCAATAACTTTGTAGATGTCAACGCCATTAAGGTTTTTCTCATTGGAAACCCTATGCCAACTCTGCTCGCATACGCGTATCATTCTGTACACTTAGGAAATCTGTACAGTGGAGGAATGATCACGTGTTATGTACCCCTGATATATAAATGGTTTATCTCCCACTTGCCCAAGTCTGCTGCATTTTGGGATCGTAAGAGTGCCTTACGTTGGTCGCAGAAGATCATGTCTCTTACCAACTCTGATATAGATTGGTGTAATAGGATTTATGATGGAATCAGAATCATTGATCGTTGTGGAAACTTCCCCAATGTACCCCTCATAGGAACTAAAGGAGGAATCAACTACCACCCGGTATTGGTTCGTCGTCAATTTGGATACCCGATGAGGCATGTCCCACGTAATGCTCATCTGGAAGGTCTTTTCTTCAAAGAAGGAGAAAGTGACAGAGCACTAAAGATGGAAATAGTGCACGCTTGGAAGCACGTTTATAGGAAAGGACGAGAGTCTCTAGGAAAACCAGACTGTGTCTCGGTGGAGCCTTACCTCCACTGGGTACAAACTAGAGCTCTCAAGCTAAAGATGTCGTATCCTCGTCACGGAACTCTACCGCCAAAGGAATCTATCATGTACTTCATGACGGAAACGGAAAAGCTTCAGGTGACTCTCAACAAAGTTCAAAAGGAGAGAAGGTCTTGGAAGAACAAGTACCGTACTCTCAATGTAGAGTGTACCAAAATACAGCAATCGCTAAAAGATAAGGATGCTCTGATTGAGATTTTGGAGCAACATACTGTGGATAATCAGGATGACCAAAGGAATTTGCTCGCTCCTTTCACCTGGCAAAGGAATGACAACCTGACAACGGCCCAAGATCCCCGGTCCAAGGAAAGGAAAGTACCAGAATCAGCACCCGGTTTCTCCTCAGAGAGGACTCGGGACCCTTTAAATTAGGTTTCTGTTTCCACACTTTGTAATCTACTGTATTTCCATTTTCGCAATCCTTTAAATTCAATAAAATGGGGTTTCCCCACGGTTTGATATTTGCAATCTAATTATCGAAGTTTATTTTGAATAAACAAAATAATTAATATAATCATTACATTCATCATTCTCACGTCACGTATTCTTCTTACCTACAAATCTCACGTTTGTGTCTCGGTTCCAGAGTCAAACTGTCTCATTCGTACAATACTCAGGCCAATCGTCAGAAAAAGATGGATGATCTAGAGGAAGAGAACAGAGAGTTGAAAGAAGAGATCGACGCTTTGAGCGAGGATATGAGAAAGCTTTGTAATGACATGCTAGCCATGGCAGAAGCTCAACAACAAAGAACTGTGATCTCCGAGATCACCTCAACGCCCATAGTGGAAAAGTCCGATCCTAGGTATCAAATTCCGAAAGATCGTCCTTGGGGCATGCCTGTTAACTATATCCTGGAAGGATATGTTTCGCCGATTGCTGAAGATCAGGGAATCACAACAGAAGCCGCTGGGCCTGAAGGTTACAAACTTCGGGAAAGCGAAGATGCCAGAGGCATATTGAGGACTCCTGAAGGTTACAGACTTCGGGAAATGCCAAGATTCGCTGCCGTAGTCACAGTACCACCCTCTGCGGTGCACACTGTCCCAGAAGGAAAGATTCCGCAGATACCTGCTAGTAAAAAGGAAAGTATGTTCGATAGAATGGACGAGTTCCAGGAGCAGTTCCTGGAAATGCAGAAGGAACTGCAAGCCATTCGCGGTCAGGATTTATTTAGAAAGGACGCCGCAGACCTTTGTCTGGTCCCCAATGTGAAAGTTCCACACAAGTTCCAAATGCCTGACTTTGAAAAATACAAGGGTAACTCTTGCCCTCAAAGCCACCTGGTGATGTACGCTCGGCGAATGTCATCTCGGACAGAGAATCAGGACCTCCTGATTCACTACTTCCAGGATAGTTTAACCGGTGTCGCCTTAAAATGGTACATGGGTTTAAACCGTGCTACGATCAACACTTTCAGAGATCTTGGCACTGCCTTCGTCCAGCAATACAAATACAATTTGGACATGGCACCCGACAGAGATCAACTCAGATCAATGTCACAAAAGGACAAGGAAACCTTTAAGGAGTACGCTCAAAGATGGCGCGAGATCGCCACCCAAATTTGTCCACCTCTTGAGGAAAAAGAGATGACAAAGACTTCTTAAAGACCTTAAGCTCATTTTACTATGACAGAATGGTTGCCAGTGCGCCCAGTGATTTCACCTAGATGGTCGGTATGGGGGTTCGTCTTGAGGAAGCCGTCCGGGAAGGACGTTTAGTAAAAGACGCTGGATCATCGAGTAGTACAAAATGATACGGTAGTGCTCTCCCTAAGAAAAAAGAGCAAGATATTGGAAATATCTCTCTCGGAAAGCAAAGGCGACGTTATCAACCAGTAGCGGATGTGACTCCTGCTATCAATCCTGCGCCTATTTCTACGTATCAACCTCAGGTTGCGCAGAGCCAACCTAGTCAGCAAAGGACTCAACCGCCTCTTCAGCAGGCTCGTCCTCTATACAATAACAACTGTACAACGTGGCCACCAGTATTTGATCCTATACCCGTATTGTACGCGAAATTATTTCCGTTACTACTGGCTAAGGGGCACATCCAGACTAAGTCCCCTCTTACAGTACCGGAAAATCCGCCTCTTTGGTTTAAGGTGGATCAGACTTGCCCTTACATCAAGGAGGACCAGGGCATAACATAGAGAATTGTCTCAATTTCAAATCCGACGTGCAAAAACTTGTTAGGACCGGGGTCTTATCTTTCAAAGATACGAATTCGAATGTTCTCACAAACCCGCTGCCTCAACATGAGAAAGTTGTCGTCAATCTGATAGAAGGAGAGACTAACAATGTCTATCAAATTCATGATGTACTCTTGTTGAAGACCAATCTGGTCAAGATGCACTGTAGACAGAGTGGATATGGCCATGTGCCACCTCATAACTATCACTAGTGTGATATCTGCTCTAAAAGCAATCGAGGGTGTTCTGTGGTGCAATCAGCTCTACAGGAACAGATGGATCTCGGGTGGATCCAAGAGCACCGAATTCATGGAATTAACATGGTCTACACAAATTCCAACGTCATTCAAAATCGCGACATCTGTGCAATGAATGTCAACTTGGTGGAAATGCACTCAAGGCAAAGCCAGTATCATAATCTGCCACAACACGATTACAGTTCTTGTCTGACTTGTTCAATAAATAAACAGGGATGCTCTTTCATACAGGAGGCCCTTCAGCGTCAGATGGATATTGGATGGATCCAAGACTACCATGATAGGAACCACTATCAGATCAACATGGTTCAGATCTTAGATATTCGCTTAATGAATACCAACCTGGTAGAGTTACATGTTGAGCAGGTCCGACTCGGGTTCCTGGTATCACATGACTATCAAAGCTGTACAACGGGTTACCAAAATGATCGAGGTTATGCCTTTGTCCAGGAAGCACTTCAGCACTTGTTAAATCACTGGTGAATGCCCATCTATATGGATGAAGATACTCAGCAGATTAGTATCAATGACAAGAATCCAACTTGGCGTCAAAGTCTGGATGTCTGATTTGTAGAAACTAACCTAGTGAGGTTGCATTGGATTCAAAGTGGGTGTGGCCAGGTGCCACCACACAACTATGAACATTGTGGAGTTTATTCAGAAAATAACCAAGGATGCTACCTTATACGAGCAGCTCTTCAGGGTTAGGTGGATCGTAGAAAGATTCGTCCATACCCGGGTTCCGGACCAATCAACTGGGCGCCGGATTACCTCGCCGATCAAATTGAGGACGTGTCATACCCCAAATTTGTCCTACCTGTGATCAGTTTTCATCTGAACATTCATCCACCATTCATATCTATATCCAATCCATTTGTCCATTTTCATTTTTAATTCACCTATCTTTTTCTTCTATTCATAATTTTTTTTAACCCATTTCCAAATCCAATCCAATTTAAATCCATACCATATTCATATCCAAAAGTCCATAAACCATATCCATTTGGTAAAACCATGATCCACTTTAAAAAAAAATGTCCATTTTCATTAACTTTACAAATAACCTTTTTTTTTCATATCCATTCTTTTTCTTTAACCCATTTTCAAATTCACTTTAACCTTTTTTTATTATTATCCAAATATTAACCAATTACCCAAAATTTGTCCATATCCATTTAATTAATCCAATCCATTTTTTTCATACCCATTACACATTATCCATTTTATTCAAAAAATATCACAAAAAATATCCATTATGTTTCAATTATCCACTTCATTCTTTGTATCCATATCCAATTTAGGTCCAATTTCCATAACTATATCTTTTAATCCATTTCCATTTTATAAACCACAAACTCATCCCTTAGTATCTAACTAACCATTTTATCCCTTTATTAATCCAAACCATTGCATAATATTACAAATTCCAAAGCCCAAAACTACAAAAAAAAATGAAGCCCATAAAATAAAAATGAAGAAACAAGTATTCCCATCCACTTGAAGCAACACACCACGGCCCACCTCCTTTTTTCCAGTCCAACTATAATTTTTTTTTCAAGCCGTGTGAGCATCAAGCCATAAACAAACCTTTGTTTCAACTGCCACTAAGCCACCCAATAAAGCAAAACCGTACGAACAAATCACAATATTACCACTAGGGCTGGACATCGGTTCGGGCCGGATCGGGTTCGGGCCCAAAATCCAAATCCGGCCCAACCCTCGGGTGTCACATACATGCCCAATTCCGACCAGTTGGATTATGGGTTTTTTCGGGTTCGGGTACAAATGGGTTCGGGTAACTGGATCGGTTAAATTCAGTTTTTTATTTGAAGTTGGGCCAATACAAAATCAAGCCCAAATAGTAAATCCAATAGTTTTTTCTATTTTTTTTAATTCTTATTAACTAATTGAGAAACTCAAATTTCAAGCCCAATCACATCCCAATATAAATTTTATTTTAATTTCAAAAATAGAAAAATTAATTGATTTTTTTATTAAAAAACTATTATTCTTTAGATAAAAAAAATACTAATTATTTGCAGAAAGGGCTATTTTGAGCCATTTTAGTTCATCCTTTCAAGGATCACATAAACATAATAGATTGATATAATTTTACATCATCCAACAGTCATTGTTGAAAACGGATATGCGGTAAATTAAATTCATTACAAATTCATAAATAAAGTAAAATGACAAGCCAAGAGAAAATAACACAACCAATATAAATATAACTTTTGTTCATCATCACACTTCCAACACCTGAGTTTATGTTCATCAAAAGGCATCTTCAACAAATCAACTCATCATTTGTTGCAAGTTTCTGCACAAGAATTATAATAAACTATTAAAACAGAAACAAAGCACAATACTTTCAAGCAGGATCCATTGAATATCAACAAAAATATTATTTTTTCCCAAACTGAAATATAACTACCAGTAAACAAAAATATAACTACTAGTTGACATGCATATTGTTTCACAGAAGCAACAACAAAGATACTACCAATATAAACCTTCTTACCAACAACAAACCAACAACAAAGAAGGTAACTACTACACTTCTATAGCAAATAAAACTCATCTATGCACTAGTAAAAAAATAGAAAACCTCAACAATTAACATTCCTAAGCTCTAATAGAAGACACTAACTACACTCACCAGCTTGACAACAACTTCCTCTCCAGTTTGTACATTCACACCTAAAACAACCAAAAGCATAGAAACCTGAATTATATTCAAAGAAACAAGGCTCTTAATTCTACCAAAACAATAAATAAGGTGCTACCAATAGGCACATAATATGAAGGAAAAGTGTAGGGAGAGACCTCTTCTGCAGAGTGTACATGAGATTTATGTTTCCATTCAATAGCTTGGCGTGACTATCATAGGAATTGGCTAGCATAGATACCATTCTACGTAAACCATTATATTTCCTTGTGATGCTCCATTAATCCCTGCACAAACCAAAAGATTCTTTGTGATAGAAACCTTGTGATGTGAGGTATGCGCCAGACATGGGGCTGAATGTATGCAGTACCTGAGGCTGAATGTATGGTATGAGTTTAAATCTCGAAACACCTAAATTAGTATAGAGCTAGGCTGTATGTTGTTGAACCTGGAACCTGGTACAAAGAAACACCTAAATTAGTGTTGTGCTAAATTTCACATAGGAACAATCTAAGCAGAGGACTATTGATTAACCTGGATGTTTATAATGAAGAAGAACTCATGCCCACCTTGTGCTGCATATTTCTACAAAAGATCATCTTCCCTTTTTTCAGATCTCAACCAATCTGCAGCAACCATTTGCATTAAGCAGTTACTTTTATTTAGTAATATAGATGGAAAAGAGAATGGAGAAAGGTGAAACAAATGCATACACAACAGGGATAATTTTCTCCACAAATTAGGAAATTAGAAGGATTTGCTTCTGTCAAACTGCAAGGTAATGTACAAGTAAGATATTTTGGAAGAGTTAATCAAAGAGAAAATAAAATAACTGATAATTACCATTTTCTATCAGAGAGTTTCCAAATGACCTGCAAGATAGTGCAATTTTCTCACAAAATTAGCAGCAGATGATAACTTTTGCTATCAGAGAGTTTCCCAATGACCTGAAATCCTCAAATTCATTGGAGGGAAAAAAATGCCAAATGAATCAAAATGTGTAGGAACTTTACCAGCAGCAGATGATAACTTTGTATTCACCTATTTTAAAATCCTTTAATCAAACTATTTTCTAGAAAGCTTATTAAATATACAATCATAGCATAAATATACAATCAGTATGGTTAGTTTGAATAACTCAATTAAGGAAACTTTAAGGAAACTTTGCCAAATATTCCATATATCATATATCATAGCATAAATATACAATCAGTATGGTTAGTTTGAATAACTCAATTAAGGAAACTTTAAGGAAACTTTGCCAAATATTCCATATATCATATATCATAGCATAAATATACAATCAGTATGGTTAGTTTGAATAACTCAATTAAGGAAACTTTAAGGAAACTTTGCCAAATATTCCATATATCATATATCATAGCATAAATATACAATCAGTATGGTTAGTTTGAATAACTCAATTAAGTCAGATTTCAATTTATCATAGCATAAATATACAATATTCCATATTCCATATATCATAGCATAAATATACAATCAGTATGGTTAGTTTGAATAACTCAATTAAGTCAGATTTCAATTTATAATACTGATATATGAATAGTCTAGTAATTATGATTAGGGGCTGACGTTTGTGTTTTTTTGGTTACGTATAAAATGAAATCTTATCATGTTTTGTACTCCATTTTCGTCTCGTCCCTATTAAGCCCTACAATTGTTATTAACTGTTTCCCTTACATTCATTGGAGGGCAAAAAATACCAACTGAGCACAACACAGGAAACACTTAAATCAATAAGTTCACACAATTAAGATCAAAGCTGATAACAAAAACAACAATGCTAAGTTCACACAGGAAACACTTACCAAAATTTGATGTGCATGGCTGTTTTGATTGTCTTTCAAAAAGTGTTTGGTTGTGTTATTGAAGGCTTCAAAAAAATGAGTCTTTCATGACTCCAAAACATTCAAAAAATGGCTGAAAAAACCGTATAAAACATTAGAATACATAATATACTTAACAAAAACAGATTACCAAAATATAAGTTGAATTCAACCTTAATTTGTTTTAGGCACAGCCAGAAGGCTGTGACTGAGTCGGAGAGGATGACGGGGCCACACTTCCGGCTGAAGTTTCATTAAATCCTATAATACAATTTTAAAAATAGTGAGTAAAATATTACAAAACAAATTACTAAGAATACTTAAGAAAGATTGAAACAAAACCTTGTAAAACATCTTCAGAAATCTCATAGTCGTCATTGAATTCCAAGTCTTTGAATTGGTAAAAGGAAGGCCTCAACCAATTCTGGGCACAAATTAGAGCCTCTGCCATTTCTGGTTTGAGTGAGCTTCTATACACCTCTAAAACCCTCCCACCTGTACTAAAGGCGCTCTCAGAAGCCACAGTTGAAACTGGTGTCAGCATGATATCTCTAACTATTTGGGACAGAACTGGGTATTGACCAGTATTATGTTTCCACCAACAAAGAATGTCAAATTTTTCTTTATCCTTTTCATTAAAAGTTAAGCATTTTCCTTCAATGTAACTTTGAAGCCCGATTTCTTCTTCCACTGAATCAATAGCCATCAAATGTTCCTGAAAGGCATTTTCTCTAGCTATATATGTGGGTAATTCGTCACTGGCCACCGTTTCACCATGAGAAACAGCGGCTGCAACAGATGTGACAGAGCCTCCAGCAATGTCATAGGCTTGTTTGTAAAGATCGAACATTTTTGAAAGATTGGTATTGATATCTTTTAATACAGATTTCCTAGTGTCAGAATCTTTTCCAAACATATCATCAAAGCACCATTCGACATATCTTAGTTTATACCGGGGGTCAAAAATAATACCAAAATAAAGGAGCTGGTTCATCTTAGTGATATCAACCCAGTATTTACAAAACTTTTCCAACATGTCTCGTGCCACATTAGCAAACAATCCATTAAGATCCATGTTTAATTTCTTAAGTTCAATGTAGATTTCAGCCAAGAATGGAAAAGCAGTATGCAAACTTGCTTTTGTTGAAACAGAAAAAACCTTTGTCGCTTCATAATATTTCTTCAAAAACTTAATAAAAACCCTAACATTATCCTAATCTTGACTACTAGGGGGGAATCACCGTCAAAGAAATCCCTATAGTCTTCATCCCCATCTTCTAGCTTATCAAAAGCATTTTGAAACTTCTCAGCCGCATCTAACATCAAATATGTCGAGTTCCATAGACATACTGATTTCTTGCATGTAATCCTGGCATATTCCACACATTCCTTGAACTTTAACACTCTATGGGGTGAAGATCTCACAAACCTAATTGCATTTCTAACACTTGAAATTGAGGTGCTGGCTACTTTTAATCCATCTCTCACAACCAAATTCAGTATATGAGCACAACACCTCATGTGAAACCCAAATCCATCCATTAAAAGTCCATTCATGTTTCTGACTTTCTGCTCTAAATATTTAACAGCAACATCATTTGATGCCGCATTATCTACCATAATGGTAGAAACATTTCTCAGCCCCCACTCCTTCAATACTTCCTCAACCTTCTTACCAACAGTTCTACCACGGTGATTTGGAATAACTGTAAAACTAATTATCCTTTTGTGGTAATTCTAATCCCTATCAATAAAATGGGCAGTGAGGGTCAAGTAGTTTAGATTTTGGACAGATGTCCAACAATATGTTGTTATTGCCACCCTACTACAATCAGACTTAAAGAATGTCCTCAACCTCACTTTCTCATCAAGATATAATTGAAAACAGTCCCTAGCTATGGTTCTCCTTGACGGTATAGAAAACTGGGGCTGCATTTGCTTACAAAAGTACTTGAACCCTTCTCCTTCGACCGTAATAAAGGGTTTCTCATCCAAAATGATAAAATAAGCCAAACCCTTTCTACAACCTACAGGATCAAACCTAAAACTTGTTGGAACCAGCCCAACTCCCTAAGTTGTTGAAAATGTCAAGATTGTTTGGGTAGGGTCGGTTGACAGGTTTAACGGATACTTCAGGCATGTTTTCATGTGACTCTTTAAGTTTGAAGTTCCATGTTTCTTAGAGTCACACATGTACATTTGATGGCAGTATTTACAGGCAGCACTAAGGGGGTCACTATTAGGAATAAGGTTAAAGTGGTCCCAAACCTCCGATCTCTTCCGATTACCATTAGCATTGGGTCTTCTTTTTTTAGGAATAGGTGGAAGATTTGTGGTTGGTTCAATAAGTGTTGTGGTTGTTGGTAGAGTGGGTGTTGTGAGTGTTGTGGTTGTTGGTAGAATGGGTGTTGTGGTTGTTGTTACTGAAGTGTCTTGCTCCATAACTAAGCAAATAAGTAAAACCAATAACAAACACAAATAAGCAACCAAATAGACACACAAATAATAGCAATATCAGAAGGGTATTCAGGCTACTAAGTCTAACACTTGTACACACAAAACAAAACAACTATTGCTCCATAACTACTGCTCGGTTCCACCCAAAACATAAGCACAAGCACAAAACATAAGCAGAAAGCACAAGCACAAAACATAAGTACAAAATGAATCAACTACTTACCGTTATTTTGCATATTCCCAGCTCCATGCATTTCTCCAACTCCTTCCATATCTTGAACTTCTTGCACAACAAAACACAAGCACATACACAGTTGGTTATCAAAACATAAGCATAACAATTTCTTACAACAATTTACAACAATACATAAGCACAAAAATTTCTTACAACAATTTACAACAATGAATATAAATTTATACCCATGTTATCAGCTTCTTATACCAAGCAACTCGATTATCAGCTCCTTACACCATACTGACCAGCCATGAGTTTACACTTCTGAAATAATGAATAATAATTTATAATCAATTTAAGCACAAATTGATAACTCTTTAAAGCCAAACAACATCAAGCCAAGCGAATCGTGAAGAAGAAAACAAAAAATTGACTTTCGGAGAGAGTAAGCTTCTTACCGTGACAATGAGGATGATGTTGATGGCTTGAAGCTTGAAGTGAGAATCGGGATGAGTGACGATGATGGATGTTGGTGGTGGCGGTGGTGATGAAGACGGTGATAATGAGTAAAAACCCTAGGAGAATATATGAAACACGAAGGAAAAAGAAAGTCTATCTGTGAAGTGAAAATAGGGAATAGAAAAAGTTAAAGATTAAAACTAACCCTAATTTTTCATTAAGAAATTGGGCCAAGGAATTTATGGGCCAAGGAGCATTTATGTTTATGATTTGTGAGTGAATCGGTCGGGTTCGGAGTCCAACGGGTCACATTTGCATCACCGTCCCCGACCGCCCCTATCCAATACTATCCATCTATTTGCCATGTTCTTACCCGCGAACCGATTTCACCCGAACCGTTGCCCAAATTGCATGCCGGATCGGTCGGTTAATGACGGGTGGTTACCGAATGTCCACCCCTAATTACCACCACTGCTACCACTACAAACCCACCTACACTTCACACTAAACATAAGCCATGCGCGACATAACCTGCTTCTGCATCAAAACCACACCATACATAACCTGCAAAACTGCTACAAGAGCTCTGTACACAACAACCACGCCATTCGTACATCAACAACAACTGCAGAGGCGGTACCAAAAACTTCATGAGCAAGTTTATTTTAAATTGAAAAATAAGAACATAGAGGCATTCGAAGGGAGAGGGATTCTGAATATAAAAAAGAGGACTCACTCACTCTATGAAGAGGAAGGCGGATGCAGCAACATAACGTGGTGTCCCCTCACATCACTTTTCTTCATCTTCTTCCATACAAAACCTGAACAAGTTACAAACCCCTCTGTCTTCCGTTTTTTCCTTCAATCTTTCACAACTCCTCACAAACCTTGATTTCTAACCATCAATTTCAAAATCTGCAAACACACACACCCTTTTGAGAACCGCGCAGCAGCAAGTATAATCTTTTTACTCACAATACTTTTCAACTTTCATACACAGCATAGATGATTTTTCCGACATAAAAATCCACCCCTCATCCTTCAATCTTTGAAACCAACAACCCACTCTCACAAATTTTTTCAAACAAAACCCAAACCAACTTAAACCCAGATCAAACTCACAATCAAACTTAGAACAGGGGGAGAGGAATAGAACAGAGGGAGCAGTGAAAAGAAAAAATATAAAAAAAAAACCTTCAAATCATTTTTCTCAATCAAAACCAATAACTCACCACGGAACATCCCTTCATCTTCAAACCGCACACCCATTATTTTTCTCCTTCAACACACAACAACATAATCGCCCCTGTTTCTCTACAAATCTCTTCACCATCTCCCTTCCTCTTCCAAAAAAGTACCGCCAGCCTCCATTCATTTCCACCGTGTAACAACAAGCTTCTCCTTCACCGCATATCACCATCATTCTCATCTTCATCAACCCAACACAACAACAATAATCCCAAACCCGTTCTTCCTCCATCGCTTCCATCACAGACCTTCTAATACAGCACCATAAACTTCTTTTTTTTTCTTCTCTCTCGTTCTGCAACAACAACACATAAACAACACCAAACTTCTTTCCTTCAACCTAACTTCAACCAACCTCCGCCTCTCAAACCTCACCAACCCAACAAATCAACACTACTCCCTCTGTCTACAACCCAGCCACCCTCAAATCTTCTCCAAAACAAAGCCCGTCCACCCTTCTTCTTTCCTTCCACCCTCAACCACCGCTCGCGAAACAACCACAACATAAGAACCTTCAACCCCTCCTTCTCCTTCGCACACTCATCAACAATCACACAACAACTCAAACCTAGATCAGAAATTAAAAGCAAAAACTAGATCGGAACAAGAGATTGAAGGAGAGAGAGGAAGCAATTCTGAACCGAAGCCGAACACACCAAATCGGAGACGAAATCAAGCTCACGAAGCCGTGAATCAAACAAACATGTGAAGTCGGAGACGAAGAGGGAAAACAGGTCGACATCGCGAGTAAGGTTGAGATTGTAAATTCCAGCGTAGACGCATTTGGAGCCTGCTTTCAACCTATTTCATTTCTTACTGTTTCTGGTGTTGAGAAGAACGATGTCGTTAGCTTGTTTCACCAGGAATACTTTGACCGTGCGTTGGAGATGATGCTTGAGCCGTATTCCCAATTTTCTTTTCTCTGATGGTGTTGTTGTTTTGCTTCAATGAATAGTGATGAAAGTGTTGACTTAATGAGTTTTTGAATAAAGGCCATCTGTTCTTGGATTTGCGGACGGTGTATTGTTGTGGGTTCGGGGCTTCAAAGCCCACTTGGATTTCATTTCCCATGTTACAGATCCGCACCCTACGAATTTTCTGCACCCTTTTGCTTTATTTTATTTTGGTTCAATTACATATTAATCTTAATATTATGTCTATCTAACTTTTAATTTTTATTTTAATTTTGAGTTGATTAATTATATTAGATAATTAGACGTTGAACTGAATTTTGATGTAGATTAATTTGTTTAATTTGAATTAGATTTTTGACTATTGATCAAGTTTTTCGATAAACTTTGATGTAAAACTTGTATTAATTGTTGATTAGATTCTGTCGATAATTTTCTTGTTAATTTCTTGTTCAAACTTTGATTAGATGTTTTATTTTTGTTAATAATTTTGACTAAATTCTCTTGTTAAGGCTTAATTAATATTTGAGTATGTCTTAACTATTGATTCTTGGCTAGCTCCTTGTTTAGTTCTTGTTTAAGCGTTGATCAGTTAATTGGTTTAGTCTTAAATGCAGGCCTCAAGCTTGATACTTTGACGATAATTTCTCTTTGAGCTTAGCTTCTACAAGTGTTCATGAGCTTTTTGTGCGTGTTGAAGAGGCAACGGACCTTCTCCGTTAGGTACCCCTAGAATCTCGATTTTATCTTCCATGCCTCATTCTAGGATTGTATCCATATTAGAAGCATATTTCTTCCCCCCCATTTTATTCATGATCTTTAGATGAGGTGTATGATCTTCTCTTGTAGATTTATTTCATGCCTTGTTTATGTATGCTATTTATATTAAACTTGTCCAAACCAAAGATCTTTTTCAAACTAATACCTTGACTTAATGTCAAGCCATTTTCATACCTTGTAAGTCGATCGTTTTCACGATCGCAATCGACCTCACAATGCCTCCTTTTGGGCTTTATACAACGATAATTGTTGCACATTTCACTTTGGTTTGTATGCGTGTATGTGATTGGCTCACTTTAATCATAGCTCGATTATTCCCAGTTGATTAATTACACCCCTCTCCCATAAGATTAAAATCAACCCCTTTTTATAACGACAAATAACCTCGATCAACATCGACCATTTTTAAATCAAATCAATACATCTAAATCACACATAAATACTATCTCATAAAATAAGAAAAGGGAGTAGAATGGAATCTTCGATTCTTCTCCTCAATTGTTTGGGCCCGAGGAATCTTTCTTAAGTTCAAGCAATTGTTTTCTTTAAAAGACTCATAACGCGATTACATATCAAACCCCTTTTTTACAATAAATCAAATCAAATCTTCTTTTCTTAAACACTTGGATGAAAAAGAGAGAGAGCCGGTTCTTCGACTCGCTTTCCCGATTACTTGGGCCCGAGGAATCTTTCTTAAGTTCAAGTAATTGTCATCTATTTAACATACTCTAACCATATTAAAACTCTTTCATAATTAAGGGTGAAAAAGAGAGAGAGTCGGTTCTTCGACTAGCTTTCTCGATTTCTTGGGCCCGAGGAATCTTTCTTAAGTTCAAGTAATCGTCACCCAATCAAAATACGAACACATTAATCCAACTCCTCGCCGCCGTGCGATTAAAACTCTTTTCAAAAAGAACATTGTTTAAGCCATTCTTCCGCGCATATGAACTAGTGCTTCAGCCTCCCATGACGAGCCGACAAGTCAACGTTTAGCAGTTAGAATGTGAATTAAACTCTCGTTCGCCTAAAAAACACAAACCAACCGTAGTCCCACGAACTACGAATGCTCTGACTTTCCCATTGCACGAGGGAATACGTAGGCCCAAGGGTTCTTAATCCTAGCCGAGCACACTAATAAAAAAACCACCCCATTTCCCCCTTAAAAATAAATCCTTTTCCCTTAGAAGATAAACAAACAAACCTAGCTAACATATCTCACGAATCGAATCAAGAGGTTCCCGTTGAGTACAACGGACGTAGAGGGTACTAATACCTTCCCTTTGCGTTACCGACTCCCGAACCCGAATTTGGTTGCGACGACCATGTTCTTATCTCCCTTTAAAGGTTTTATCGATATTTTCCTATTCCTTCCTTAGAATGAATAAAGTTCAGTGGCGACTCTGTTTTGAACAGTTTTTTCAGCGTCCATCACGAGGATCGTATTTTTTGAGGTACGACAGATGGCGACTCTGCTGGGGATAGACATTGCCCTATGCTAGAGAGAGTCAAGCCTAACTTGACTCGATTCGTGAGTGTTAGATCCACTTGTTTGTTTATCCTTATTGTTTGACTGCTTGCATGCTTGTTTGATTATTATCTACTTGCTTGCTTATTGTTATTATATTCTATTATTATTTCTTATGACATTGTGGGGGTCCTCTGATCATTGGTGCTTTGTGAGACGGCTCTACACCCGAGTCTGAGTATAACCCTAGGATTAGGATGGCGGTTGTGTAGTGGAGTCGCTCGAGGAATATTTCTCGTTGGGACAAAGCGAAGGCCCCGCTTAGAGTTGATTCTCTTGGGATGTTATTGTCGTGGTGAATCTTTTCCATGACGATAATGTTTTCGAGCTTGAATCCATAACTCTAAGGACCATTAACCCAATTTGCCCACGGTGGTTGGTAGCGTTAAGTCTATGTGAGTTAATGCGAACCCCCCAATCAAATGAGATCCCTCGAACGTATAACTTCCTGACAGTAATATTTTCGACCTCGATCTAGGATTTTGAGAACCCTATTTAGAACCCGTGCGTCGATGGTCGTGTAGTGGGCGCCCCCGAGGAATCTTTCTCGTGGGGAAGATACGAAGACCTCACCTAGACGAGATTATTTCAAGAATATTATAGTCGGACAAATCTTTGTCGTGGCTATAATGTTTTCGAAATATATCTGTAACTCTAGGCGCCTACCTGTTTAGAGCCTACCTATGGGGGGTCTTGTGATCAGAGATATCCCATGTGTTTAACTCCTTCCTCATAATCAGATGTTGTTTTGATCCTGGAACCCTGCATTACATACTTATGACATTAGCATATCATTTTCCAACAAACTCATCCGATCCTCTGTCCATTTCCTGCCAGCTGATTTCCCGACGCTCATACTGAATCTGTGGTAACCGCAAAGCATTTGAAGCAAGTTCAAGCAGAGATAAAAGTAGACAATTTGAAAGTTGTGATAGCTATGTCAGAGGATAGCTTTCAACATGTTGGGATGGAGGATTTTACCCCCTCATCAGTTTTTGCTGTGTTGACTAACCCATTATATGATCGTCTACCTAGTGATCATCCTCCACAAGTGAACATCCCTGCTCAGTCTCAGATGATGTCGATGTCTGATTCCATGGAGAAAAGGTTTTGTGCCCTTGAAGAGAAAGTTTAAGCTATGAAAGCACGCGATACTTCTGGGCTCGATGCTGTTGATATGTGCCTAGTGCCAGACTTGGTAATTCCTCCGACGTTCGAAGTACCCAAATTCGAGAAGTACGCTGGTCTCAGTTGCCCAAAGCGTCATTTGGTGATGTTCTGCCGAAAGATGACTTCTCATGTCCGCGATGACAAGTTGATGATTTACTGTTTTCAAGACAGTTTAAGTGGTGCATCTTTGAATTGGTACATGGATTTAGAAAGAAGTTGTATCCAATCATGGAAAGACTTATCCAACGCTTTTCTAAAGCAATATGAGTACAATTTGGACATGGCTCCCAGTCGAACGCAGTTGCAAAGCCTATCTCAGAAGAACGGTGAATCCGTTAAGACCTATGCACAACGGTGGAGAGAATTCGCAGCCAGGGTGCAACCACCACTCTTGGATAAAGAAGTGATTGACATGTTCTTGAATAGTCTGCATGACACCTATCTTGAAAGGATGGCTGGAAGTTCATTCTCAAGCTTCTCTGACATTATAATAGTGGGAGAACGCATCGAGAGTTACCTCAAAGCTAAACAAGTCCAAGACGTCTCGAGTAATCAAGCTGGTGAGACTGAATCCTTCAGCAACCCCCAAGAGGAAGAGGATAATGAAATTGATGCAGTCATAGCAAATATTGAGCATTCTCAAGGTACACCAGCAAGACTTTATGGACCTTCAGCTTCTCGGCAGTCATCATTGTTGGTGCCATATCATCCTTATGGGCGACCTGTCAATCCTAGGGCGCCATACCAAAAACCTTGGGCTGCTCCCAATACAAATCAACGAGCCCGTGGTCGAGGATATCAGAATCATCATCAGAATCAGTATAGGCCTCGAAACAACTTGGAAAGAAGGACTGCTCCTCTTCACCCAGTTCCTATGTCGTACAGTAAACTCTTGCCGCATCTAGTCCGAAACTCACTGGTAGAGCCTAAAGCTATCAAGCCATTGCCAAAACCATACCCGCCAGGGTACGATCCCAATGCGCATTGTGGATATCATGCTGGATCAATGGGGCATTCAACTGAAGATTGCAAAGCTTTTCAAGCCAAGGTGCAACAGTTGATTGACAAAAAGTACATATCCTTCCAAGAAGGAGACTTGATTGTGCACGTCAGCTTCTCGCCCAAATAAGTTCCAAGACTTCAGGAGGCAGCTAGTGGTTCAGACAGGAAGACTTCCTCAAATACTGGCAATCCTTGGACATTTTTATCATTTGCATTTGTAATTTCTTTATGTTAAATGCTACTTGTTTTTGAATTTTGTTGTTCTGAATGGTAATATTAATGATGTGATCATGCAGTTTCTGAATTAGTCATGTCGCATTCGCTCATTTTTCTTCACTTATATCAAAAAGCAAAAAATATATTCATCTATATACCTCTCTTCCTTTTTTCCCTTTTACCAAGTTGTTTAGCAAGTATTGGAGGGAGGATGATGAAAACAAGATACCCATAATTGCTGATGGTATGCTTTCGGATAGAATCCTGCCAAGGATGCACAGGCATTGTTTCAAACCCCCAAACACTGGAGAGATAAGGAGTTGGTCCCTAGTTAACCACTTCGAGCCTAGAAGTAGAAGTTTCCTTTGGATCTAAAACACCCTTATACTTAACTTGGGGCATGGGTAGTGTTCAGTTAACCTAATTACGTACTCAGTTCACAAAAGCAAAATCCAAAAGCATGACGGTTGTTCATCAATTACCCACGACTTGGCAGTCACAAGCCTTACTAAAAAAAAGGGGGCCTGCTAAGTCGAACACCTCAAAAGGAGACTTAGGCAAAAATCAAGGCAACCCTGATGGACTCAAAAAGAGAAATCAGTCCATGCAAAAGATAGGGATCAAAAAGCAAAAGAGGTCCTCAAATCCTCAGCAAAAACAAAATAAGATTCAGTGACACCATATCAAAATCAAAGGGTCACTGACACCCATCAAAAGCAAAATAAGGTGACTGCCATTTCGAGCATTATCACTCTTACACCATCAAGCCTTCTTAGGAGACAGATGTGTGTCAACTTAACTGAACGTAGGACTGGAGATCATCGCGAAGAAAGGGTGGGTACAAAACAAATTTTGAGCCTTATATCCTTTGTTTCTATAACCGTGAACCAGACCACGTTACAATCCTTAAAAGACCTAATTGAGGCGGGATTTATTCTGAAGGCATACTATAGCAAGGTTGCGTAAACTGACTCCTACAAGTTTGCTAATCTTCTGAATTAGTGTCATAATTCTTGCTACATCCTTCACACCAGCTAAGTCAGCACCACGTTTGGACAAATGGTCCATCCGTCACACACTATCACATCATTCTAATAATGATTGATTTTTTTCAAAACTTGCATGAGCATCGCATTAAAATTACCATTTGTGAACGAACAATTTTGACTGCAAGTCAGTGTTTGACATCAAGGGAATTCCAACAAGGAGCAATCAAAGGAGGCTAGATCATTCAACAAAGTTGATCTGAACTAACAACATCTGATAACCCTATGGAACAGGGGCATTGATATCCAATGATTATGGAATCAGTCAGTTTAAAGCAAGTCCCCGAAGCATTAGTTGATTATGGGGAAAATCATTCAGGAATCAGGTTGAACATGGTGAATCATCTCAAGACTCTACTAACCAGGGGCAGGTCACCCAGAGGTTGTTTTGATTAAAGGAAAACCCCTTCAATGTTCAATCAGCACAAGTCAAGTCGCTTCAACGCTCATTCTGGGGCAAGCTACCTCAGGGGTACTTTGAAGCCAAATACTTCAAGAGTCATTCAATGAAGGAAGAATCCTTTCATAGCTTAGAGTTCTGAGGCATGCCATCTCGAGTTCATCTCATGGTACATCTGCTTCTGAATTTTCCTTTGAAGGAATAATCCTCTCGTGACTTGGAAGTCTGGGGCAAGCCATCTCGAATTCATCTCATGGTACAACTGCTTCCAAATTCCTTTCAAAGATGAATCCTTTCACGATTTGGAATTCTGGGGCAAGCCGTCTCGAGGTCATCTCATGGTACAGTTGTTTCCAATTTCCTGTCAAGGAGAAAGTCTTCATAGACCCAGACTGGGGCAAGATGAGCTACACAGGGGAAAATTTCCTCGTTGCTTTCAATATCTGATCAAGCGAACACCGTCAAGTGACCTTTGAGTTCAAGACGAGTGTCGGGGAATCATGCTCTCACCTCGCAAATAACCTTTGGCCTACCTTATGACAAGAAACCTTGCTGCATAGGAACCTACCTATCCATCTCTTATCCTGGGGCATCTTTGGAAACCTTCATATCATTGCATAAATCGCTCATATGCACTAGTCATGTCGCTTCGCTCATTGCATAGACATATGCATCATACCTCAAGCATAACCTTCCAACAAGTTTTGACATCTCAAAGCCTGACTGTAGCGAGCGATTTTGGACGCGGTTCTTAAGCGCTGGCCGCTCTCTGCGGTTGAGCTTAAAACTACAGGTCGATTAATTTTTTATCCTATTGTGAGCTGAATAAGGAAGGGAAATAGATGTCTCCAATTAACCCTGCTTTGCATACTGAGTTTAAACAGCGGTCTGTTAGGTTACGGATGCTATCAATGTGGGGGGCCTTTGTACTGGTTATTCGTATTTCGCCAATACGGTTCTTTCTTTCGTTTTTTCCTATGCAAAGGGTTTCTGGCGGGGAATAAGGATTAGGAGGTTAGGACTGATGTTTTTGAAATACTGCTTTTAATTGATGGAGATATGGGATTTGGGTTTTTTATTGATTGCGCTCGCTAAGATCTTTTCTTTCGATCTTATGCCTACGTATTCCCGTTTACCGAAACAGGGAAATCAGAGCGTTCGCAGTTCCTCCTATTCTATGGGAGGAAATTGGTTTTTGGTGTCTTGTTCAAAGCCCAAGACGTGAAGCGAAAGGTGATTTGTATCTTGTTCAAAGCCCAAGATGTGAAGCTGAAGAGTCTATTTGTGTCTTGTTCAAAGCCCAAGACGTGAAGCTGAAAGACCTCGGCTTTAGAGAGAATTTGTCATCTCTAAAGAGGGGAGAAGGAGAATTACTTTAACTGGGATACGTGGATCTGAGCAATGCCATAATTTCCGAAGAAAGGGTTTTAACCTGAAGGAGAAGACTTTAACTCAGTGTAGAGCAATGCCATCTTTCCTTAGGAATTTCTCATGCTAGAAGAGGGATAGTGGCATGGATGTAGATGATCCAGAGGCTTGCCGCTTACAGCGATTAGATGAAAGGAAAGGAGTTGTTGATGTTTGTTTACTATGAACGAGGCACAGCTTTGATGCTAAAAGATTAATTGGATCAACCAGTGGTTTTCTTATACAAAGCCTAAGAGGAGGCTAATTTCCGCTAGGAAAATCATTATACAAAGCCTAAGAGGAGGCTATTTTGTGTCTCATACAAAGCCCGAGAGAGAGGCTAAAAGTTTTTGACCCAGTGGGACATATCGTTATACAAAGCCTAAGAGGAGGCTAGCAAAGAGTTCGACTCTTGCTTAAGGGATTTATATCTCGTACGAGGCCCGAGATGGAGGCAAAAAAAAGGGTGATTGACTCAACGAGGGAATCTTTTGTGTCTCATACAAAGCCTGAGAGAGAGGCTAAAAGGTTGCTTTGACTCTACTGGGGAGAATTTTGGTATCTCGTACGAAGCCCGAGATGGAGGCTATTGTAACTGTTTCAGTTGAGTGACATATCCAATATACTGATTTAAAAGAGAAAATCAGTTCTTATATGAGTAACACTGTACTCAGGGATTTAATTTGAGGATCAGGGATATTTCCTTCTCTTTGAGGAAACGGGAAATCCAAAGGGTATTGAGACTATCCGAGTCTGTGGGTTTCCTTCCTATTTAACGAAGGGTGCTTGAGAATGTCTTTGAGACTCAAGGAAGTTAGACTGTCCGTGTCTAGAGTTTTATCTTTTGTACTATGCTTCGAGAAACAGTAGTAGACTCTATGAAAGGACTGTTCTATGAGGATGACTAGGTTTTGTCCTATACCTCTAGGAGGTCGTCGGGACAATTTGTACAAAGCCCAAGAGGAGGCTGGAATCTTTTAAGAAGCCGACAGGTCCTTGTACGAAGCCCAAGAGGAGGCTATCATTCCCGGAGGAAGAGATCATTATACGAAGCCTAAGAGGAGGCTGTGAATACTTCTAAGAAGCCGTAGGGTCCTTGAATAATGCCCAAGAGTAGGGCGGGTTACTTTTAGGAAGCTTGTGGGTCCTTGTATGATGCCCAAGAGGAGGCCGATGCTTTTAAGAAGCCCGTGGGTCCCAAACCAAAGAAAAGTTCAGGAAAACTCTTTTAGAGTTAAAACCACTGGTAAACATGTGAGGTTTACTATCCAGTGACTTTAACTTTTAGAGAGAGTCCGAACCGTTCGGCGGTTTGAAGAAATTCAAGAGAAGTTTCACCGAGAATAATTCATCTCTGGGGAATAGAATTTCTTGACGATTCCTAAGGAGGACAGCCGAAGAGAAGACTGTATCTAGTGCTTCTATTGGGGATCTAGGCGTCTATTTCTACGAATAAGTGAAACGGCGTCACCTAGTTCTAGATGTAGTATCTGGGGAAACTCGAAATATCTATACTAATATTACACAGTAGATATGAGTTTATGAAAGGAGACTTACAGTGAGCAGCACCACAATACAGTTTATAATATGAAAGCAGTAAATGAAAGCTATAACCACTTACTCGGTTGTAGAGCTTCCATGCTGTTTAGTTAGTTGTTCAACAAAGAAAGATTGAAAACAACAGTATATTCAAAATCAAAGGAGAAAGTGCTTTGAAAAAGAAAGATTTGGGGCTTACAGCTCAAGGAGAGGCCCAGGGTTTTATCAGTGAGCGCACTGTTTGAATTTGTACAGAGGGACTTATACAAGTGACTGGGGCCCAAAAAGGTTTTCTGTACAAAGGGATGGGTCTTACACTCTCTCAAGAGGCCCAAAAAGGTTTAAAGAAAAAGTGCGGGGCTTATAACACGAGGGTAGGCCCAAATAATTTTTCGTTTAAAATGGCGATCACGCCGAGGTTTTTTTTTAACGCAGAGGGACTTATACAATAAGTGAGGCCCAAAATGTTTTGGTTAAAAGGGGGATTGGGTCTTACACTCTAATAGAGGCCCAAAGTGTTTTGAATGGGTCTTATAGCTCAAGGAGAGGCCCAGATGTTTTTTGAAAAGGCGGCGATCGCGCCGTTTGTTTTTCTGACGGTATCAGGACTTATACAATAAGTGAGGCCCAAAGATGATTTGGTCAAAAAAGGATTGGGTCTTACACTCTAATAGAGGCCCAAAGTGTTTTGAAAATGATTTATGAGGGTTGAATTAATCCAAAACCCTAATTTGTTTTCAAAAATGTATTTAATTGAATAAAAATTCAATTAAAATGATCAAAAATTGTTTAACACATGGAAAACAAATTGTGATCTTGGATTAATGCTTCAAAAATTAAGTATTGACCTACAAAATAATTAGAAAGCATTAAAAGTTGCAAAATCAATGTAGAAAAAATATTTAAAATGCCAAAAACAATCAAAATATTAATTCTTTACAAAAATATCAATTATATGAAATAAATAATATTTTTGGGATTTTTTGTGAAAATAAAATATTTTAACATTTTTGTGAATTATTAAAAAAAGAATCAACTTAAAATCATTAAAACTCAGAGAGAAATTAATTTTTGAATCAATTAAACAAAATCACAAAATTCAAATATTCAAATTATTCAAAAATGGCGCCAAGAACAACACCAAGAACACGCGCGTTTTTCAGTTTGCCCAGATTTGCATTTTCTATCCAATCTCCATGAATACGTAACCATATCATGCAATCCACATATCATTATGCTCGCCTCAACCTCACGATCATGTCTATGTACTTTAATTTCATTTAAATTAAACATACAACAAGAAATCACGAAGAGACCTCAAGAACCCTAATTTCTGCATGAAGGCTAGGATTTTTGATACACGATTCAAACAATGCAATTAATTGAGGGAAAACATTCCATGCATGATTATGAACATATGGCCAAATTATTGTGCGAGGAAATATGCATAGATTGAGAGATGAACAAGTTTAGGCTTACCTCCAAGTCGTGACAGCAAGAGCAAATCAAATTCTGGGTTAGAGGTGTTACAGATGAGTTGTGATGATCTGAACAGCTTCCCTACACCATATGGAGTGTGTTTGAACACTTGGATTGAATTGAAATGGACTGGATCAGTTTATGGCATCTCAGCTACAACTTCACTTCAAACTTGTGTGGATGGCAAGTGATTTTGTGAAATTGATGTTTCAGATGTTATGTGAGTGTTTGATCAGCTCATATGTGATGTATGTGAGGTGTGTGAGTGATTGGTTTGTGCAGAATTGCTCTCAAACTCAAAACCCGATAGCTACCTTGCTAAGAAAGGCATTTTTAAGAGATTTTGAGGAAAGCATCTGTTAGATGGCTTTGGTGTACTCAAACTGACCACAATTGAGCTCTATTTATAGTAGAGCAAGTTTGTTTTGCAAGGAATAGTACATGGCAGCTGGTAAGTAGGTTTCCTCAATGTTGGCCAATGGAAATGAAAGTCTCCTCTAGCCATTGACTAGAGGTTAGGGCACAGAGCTTTGGTCCCCTTGGTCTTGGATAAGTCTTGACTGATTTCAGATGAGAATGGCTCAGTCCATGCCACCTTGATGGTTCCATTGAATGCCTCATTCCAAATTTGAAGTCTTGTCCCTACTTTGGCAACTCTAGGTTCAACATGTTATTCCTTGTTCCTTGGACCTTGGGGGCTTGGCTCAGTGATTGTCCCCTTTGGATTCAATCCTCTGAGGTGTCCAAGTGGATTGGAGCAATTGCAATTGGCTGATTTTGGCAAATCGAGCCAAAATGCAAATTCTGCCTTGCTTTGACAGATTTCAGCAAGGCAACTTGCCAATGTTGTATCTCATGATGTAGGTTGAATTTGGCAATGTTCTTGGCCATTTTGGAAAGCTCTTACATGATACAACAACTGTTTGAACAAGTTTGGTTTTGATCTCTTTTGATTCCAAGTGAAAAATCCCCCTACATTTGGCAAAAAGTGAAGCAGAATTCTGACTTAGTGAAAATTTCACTAAGTGTTGGAAAAAAGTGACTTTTTCACTTTTCAGCCACTTTGATCACTCCATAACTCAAAATCCTTAATGAATTGGAATGACTTGTAGTTGAAGTTTTTGTAGGTGATAGTGAGGGCTACAAATCCATCTTTGGATGAGAAAAAATGGCCTTGTGGTTTAGGAGTTATGGTCCTCCAAAGTTGGTACCTTTGCCACTTTATTTTTAACTTAGAAAAATTTCTAAGTTTTATGGTTACCCCTTTTACAAGTTATCTCACTTTTCTTGATTTTTCTTGATGAATGATGATTCAAATCATACATTAACATCATTTTAGGGTTAAAAATCCATTTTGGTAAAAAATCTCAAAAAGTCAAAGTTGACTTTTGTGCACAGTTGACTTTTTATCAGATGAATTCCAAACTGTGCAATTCTTCAGGAAATCATGTCCTTGACCTAAATCAAACTTGATGGACATGTTCCATGGGTGTCATAGGGTGTATTCAATCATGTATTAGGGTTTGGGAGCATGTCTTGGTCAAAAGTCAAAGTTACAGTTGACTTTTCCCTTAAAACCCTAATTGTGGTGCTGATGAAAATGTAACTTGTTGCTCAAGCTTCTTGGATCAATCCATTGTTCCAAATGGATCAATATGGTGTATTAGAGACCCTCAAATCATCTCTTGAGGTCTTGGCTCATGGTTTGTCCCAAAAGTCAACTTAGGGGTGAATTAGGTCAAGAAACCCTAATTCCTGATTTTTGATGAATGCATCCCCTGAGGCAAAATTGACTTGATGCACGGGTTCATGAGGTTCCATGAAGTACATTAGGTCATGTTTTGGATCATTGCCTTGTGCCCAGATGAAAATTTCCATCTGGAGGCCCTGGTCGACCAAAACCCTAATTTGGTGACACTGTCGATCTTGAGACTTGATCCACCTAGAAGGGAGCAGCCTTGTGCTTAATCCTTGAATTGGGAGTCCTTTTTGATCCATTGTGGATGTTTAAGAGATTAGACAAGTTGAAGATCATATCATTTCTTGATTGATCCTTTGTCTAAGCACTCAGAGAGGGCTTGAAACCCTAATTTTGATTGTAGTGGATGCTCACCCATCTTTGGGGAGGCTAATGAAGCATGATGGTTCATCCATATTGTGATGATGATTTTCACAATGATGGGAAATATAAGTGGTCAAAATTTGGGGTATTACAGATGCCCCTATTTAATCTTCTTGGACCCGAAGGTATGAATGACGAAGGGATTCAAGCATTCGGGGTGCAAGAGGATTAAATATCGGAATATCCAAAATTTTGATGGTGGTTATGAATGGTAGCTTCCGCATTCATCTTCTTTAACTAAGCAATGATGCTTAGAAAAGGTAAACTTCCCCTCGATCCTGGTTTTCAGCCAAGGAACTGGTCTCAGTTTTCTTTTGTCGACTTCCCCTCGATCCTGGTTTCCTACCAAGGAACTGGTCTTAGTTTCTGATTTAAACTTCCCCTCGATCCTGGTTTCTTACCAAGGAACTGGTCTTAGTTTCTGATTTAAACTTCCCCTCGATCCTGGTTTCCTACCAAGGAACTGGTCTTAGTTTCTGATTTAAACTTCCCCTCGATCCTGGTTTCTTACCAAGGAACTGGTCTTAGTTTCTGATTTAAACTTCCCCTCGATCCTGGTTTCCTACCAAGGAACTGGTCTTAGTTTCTTTTGTCAATAAACTTTATTGACAAGGGACGCTATTCGTAGCGGCTTTCCTCAAACTTCTCGCCGAATTTTCCTGGGGAGATGCCATTTGAGTGGAAAAAGTTTTGATGTCAGACTTGCTGGGGAACCCAGTCGTCTGAGTTGTAGAAGTACACAAACTTCTCTGTTTTGGAGACGCCATTTGTCGATTCTACTGGGGAAAGCGAGTCTCTTGAGAGACTGTTTTCGTTTGGGGTTACATCATACTTTTCTCGGGATCTTCCCGGAGAAATTCCATATGATGGGATCCAATTTTGAGGTGCCGATGACCTTTTCATCAACGAATTTTCGGAGAAATACTGATGTACTGCCGAATCTCTGTTTAAGAGGCTTTCTCTGTGGATTTTCCTTAATCCGGGAAAGCAAGGATATCATCTTCAATGGCGAAGAGTGATGCTTATTGAGAGTTTTCTCTGGCTTTTCAGAGGTTCAAGTTATCAAAGTGGTCAAGTGCCGACTCTGATCTAAAGATACACTGGTGGCGAGACTGTGCAGACGCAACACTTCCTGACGAGGAAAGAACTGACAAACTCGATTAAGAAAACTGTTTATCACTAGGGGACAAGACCGACTCAAGTGATAGTGATGCAATATGAAATGTGAATGCAAATAAAAAATGCATGAAGTATGTATGTATATGCTGACAAAACAGACGCGACATACAGACTAATGGATGAACACAATTGGATACTCGGCCATCGCGGGGCGAAGAAGTACCGTTGATTCAAAATAGCAATTCCACCTTGCTTAGGAGAGATAGTCCACGCGGGGAGCTATGTTGATCAGGCTTAGGAGATGAGAACTCGGCCGAGGCATGTCAGACGAAACAAGGTCTCTGACACAGTTGATCCCTTCATTCAGGCATACTGGCTTAGAAGGAGTACTTTGATTCTGCACTTTGAAATTCGCTTACTTCGGGAGAAGCAATCGATGTTCTTCTGATGTTCAACAGTCAAAAGAAATGCCATCTTTAATTTAAAAGCAGAAAAAGTTTTAACAAGTAAATTCATTTTTGTTTTATTTCAAGAATCGCTGATTAAGTTTAAACAACGTCATTCTGTAAAGCTAAAACAAGTAAAGAATTACAAACACAAGCACAAGGGCTCAAATTTTATTGATAAGACGGAGATCAGCCAAACGCGTGATTCCAAAGAGCATATACAAAGTTAGAAAATGGTAATTTACAGGGAAAAGGGCTACGTTGAAACATAACGACCACTATCCTTCTACCAACTTTGAATTCGGGGCATCCTGAGCTTCCGTCGAAGATGACCTTTGACTGGAGATTTCCTCTGATAAATGATGCTGTAACTGCTGCTGCTGAGGGACTTGCCTCTGTTGAACATAGTTACCTGCCATTATCCCTAATTTTTTCCTGGATTGTACTATGAGATTTCCAATCCATCGGGATGATTCTTTTTTTTCATGTCTCTAACTTTTGCCTGGACCGCCCTTTTGGGTTTTCAATCCACCGAGACGTTTTTTTTTAGTTTAGGTGAAGTATTTCTTGACTACATCAACATTCGTGGGGTAGGCAAATTCCTCTCCGTCCATGGTTGCAAGTCTCAAGGTGCCGCCTGAGAAAGCTTTCGTGACCACATAGGGGCCATCATAATTTGGGGTCCATTTCCCCCGAGAGTCAGTGAGAAATGATTGTATCTTCTTGAGCACGAGGTCTCCTTTTCTGAAAACACGAGGTCGGACTTTTTTGTCGAACGCCCTCTTCATTCTTTGTTGATACAATTGACCGTGGCATAGTGCCGTGATTCTCTTTTCTTCGATCAGGTTCAGTTCGTCGTGTCGACTTTGACACCATTCAGCTTCGGTGAGCTTAGCTTCCATCAATACCCAAATTGATGGGATCTCTACTTCTATGGGAAGCACTGCCTCCATGCCATATACTAGAGAGAAAGGGGTTGCCCCTGTTGAAGTACGAACAGATGTGCGATAACCATGAAGAGCAAAAGGTAACATCTCGTGCCAGTCTTTATAGGTTACAACCATCTTTTGAACGATCTTCTTGATGTTCTTGTTAGTCGCTTCTACCGCTCCGTTCATCTTGGGTCGGTAGGGAGATGAGTTATGGTGTTCAATCTTGAACTCTGCACACAACTCTTTCATCATCTTATTGTTCAAGTTAGATCCATTATCAGTAATGATCTCGCTTGGAACACTATAACGGCAGATGATATTGTTTTTGATAAATCGGACCACCACTTGTCGGATTACATTGGCGAATGGCGCTGCTTCGACCCACTTGGTGAAATAGTCAATGGCTACCAGGATGAACCGATGTCCGTTTGAAGCCTTGGGCTTAATCATGCCAATCATGTCGATTCCCCATATGAAAAAAGGCCACGGGGAAGAAAGAACTTTGAGATGTGATGGCGGTACATGAATTTTGTCGGAGTATATCTGACACTTGTGACACCTCCTCATGTACTTGTAGCAGTCGGATTCCATTGTCAACCAATAGTACCCGACCCTGAGAATTTTTCTCGCCATTGTGTGTCCATTGGCATGAGTGCCAAAGGATCCTTCATGAATTTCTTTCATGAGCATGTCTGCTTCTGGTCTGTCGACACATCGGAGCAAAACCATGTCAAAATTTCTCTTATAAAGAGTGTCACCGCTCAGGAAGAAGTTTCCAGCCAATCTTCTGAGGGTTTTCCTGTCTTTTCTGAGTGCCCCAGATGGGTACTCTTGTTTCTGAAGGAAGCATTTGATATCGTGATACCAAGGTCTGTCGTCTATGACTGCTTCAATCGCGAAGATGTAAGCGGGCCGTTCAAGGCGCATGATGTCGATCTTAGGTAGGTCGTTCCATCGACCTACGCTAATCATGGAGGAGAGAGTGGCTAATGCGTCATCCATGTGATTCTCATCACGAGGGATGTGATGAAAGTCGACTCTGTTGAAGAAGGGTACCAACCTTCTTACATAGTCTTTGTAAGGAATCAATCCTGATTGGTATGTGTTCCAATCTCCTTTTATCTGGTTAATAACCAGGGCTGAATCGCCGTATACGTCCAAGTTTTTGATCCTTAAATCAATCGCTTCTTCGAGACCCATGATACATGCTTCGTATTCGGCCTCGTTGTTCGTACACTTGAACATAAGTCTGGCAGTGAAAGGAATGTGGGAACCCTGAGGGGTAACAATGATTGCCCCAATTCCGTTTCCATAATGATTGACTGCTCCGTCAAAGATAAGTCCCCACTGGGAACCTGGTTCGGGCCCTTCACTGGGTAGCGGTTCATCGCAATCTTTCATCTTTAGATACATGACATCTTCATCTGGGAAGTCAAACTCGATTGATTCTTGATCGTCAATCGGTTGATGAGCCAAATGATCGGCTAAAATACTTCCTTTAACGGCTTTCTGAGCATGGTACTCTATGTCATATTCTGATAGTAACATCTGCCAACGGGCAATCCTTCCCGTGAGAGCAGGTTTTTCGAAAATGTACTTGATTGGATCCATTTCGGAGACCAACCAAATAGTATGACGAATCATGTACTGGCGAAGACGTTTGGCTGCCCAAGCCAAAGCGCAACAAGTTTTCTCAAGCATCGTGTACCGAGTCTCGCAGTCGGTGAATTTCTTGCTTAGATAGTAAATGGCAGACTCTTTCCTTTTAGTTTCCTCTTGTTGGCCAAGTACACTTCCCATTGAGTCCTCTAGGACTGTGAGGTAAATGATTAGTGGTCTTCCTTCCACTGGAGGTGATAGAATCGGAGGATTCAATAGATATTCCTTAATACTGTCGAAGGCGGTTTGGCAGTCTTCTGACCAAACGCAATCCTGGTTCTTTTTCAATAACTTGAAAATCGGCGCACAAGTCGCGGTCATAAGGAATATGAATCTGGAGATGTAGTTCAAACGTCCCAGGAATCCTCTGACTTGTTTTTCAGTTTTCGGAGAAGGCATTTCTTGAATGGCCTTGACCTTGTCAGGATCAACTTCAATTCCTTTCTGGCTGACGATGAACCCTAGTAATTTCCCCGAACGGACACCGAAGGTGCACTTGTTGGGATTCAAGCGGAGCTTGAATTTTCTTAGACGTTCGAACGATTTTGACAGATGTTCAACGTGCTCATCCTCTGTTCTTGATTTTGCAATCAAATCATCGACATATACCTCGATTTCTTTGTGTATCATGTCATGAAACAGAGTAGTCATGGCCCTTTGATAGGTTGCCCCGGCATTCTTCAAACCGAACGGCATTACCTTGTAACAAAAGGTACCCCATGGGGTAATGAACGAAGTTTTCTCCATGTCTTTCGGCGCCATTTTGATCTGGTTATAGCCCGAGAATCCATCCATGAAGGAGAAAACTTTGAACTTTGCTGTGCTGTCTACCAGCATGTCAATGTGTGGTAAAGGAAAGTCGTCCTTTGGACTTGCCTTGTTTAGATCTCTGTAATCAACACACATTCTAACCTTTCCGTCCTTTTTGGGAACGGGTACGATGTTGGCTAACCATTGAGGATATTCAGATGTAGCGAGAAAACCCGCGTCAATCTGTTTCTGTACCTCCTCCTTGATTTTGATGGCCATGTCCGGGTGAGTCCGTCTCAACCTTTGCTTTACTGGCGGACATTCCGATCTCAACGGTATATGATGTTCCACGATGCTGGTATCCAACCCTGGCATATCCTGATAGGACCAAGCGAATACATCGGGGAATTCTTTGAGAAGCTTTATCAAACTTTCTTTGACAGTTGAACTGAGCAGTGCTCCGATCCTGATTTCTTTTCTCTCTTTTTCTGAACCCAAGTTTACCGTTTCCAACAGCTCTTTATGAGGTTCAATGGACCTTTCCTCTTGTCTGAGTAGTCGGGAGATCTCTTCTGGAATTTCGTTGTCATTTTCTTCTTCAGCCTCGAATACCGAGAACTCAAAGTTGGGAGAAGGCATCGGATCGTATGTTTCAACAGGGTATAAAACAAGCAATCTGCATGACGTGATGATTCGTGTTTAGAAGAGATAGAGAAAATGTAAGTGTGTGCAGTGTATTTATTTTACTGCTTGTTTTTATTTTTGAATTGTTTTTTAGGATTACCATTTTCTGAAAAAGCAAAAAGAGAAAACAACAATTAATGCAAAAATTACAGAACGACGTTATTTTATTAATGAACAAGTCGAATCTTGAAACTACAGCCCTATAAAACAAAACTCACTCACTTTGGGCAAAGCGAAGAGGGAAATTTACAGAAAGCGAGCCCTATCAAAACATCCGTTTCACCTGGGCAGGGTGAAAGGTTAAAAGATGGCAATTACTTTGACTGACGAACGACCTTCGGAACCTCGACGGTAACCCATTGGCGGTGAACTCCTCGGTGAATCACAAAGTCTGGCACCTTCCTTGATTTGTCTTCAGAAATGACGCTGATTTCTGGTAGAGCAGGATCATTGGAATCTGTCTCCCAAGCAGAATTGTCGTAGGAGAATTCCTCTGTTGCATTTTGCATAGCATTGGTGCTCTCAGCTGTATCTCCCCATCCAGTTGGCTGGATGTCTTCGAACCTGATACGAGAGCTTTCGGGAGAAGTGTACTTGACCATATAGTCGAATTTTCCACTTGGTTCTCCCAGAGTGTCCCAAACTTCTTTGGAACTGGAGGAGTCATCTCTCTCGATGACGTTGACCTCAGGAAAAGCATAGTTGATGAATTCAAGTCCTGCGAACGTTGCGAATTCATCTTCATGTTGAGTAGTCTCTGAATGACCTGAGTGTTGATCCCATGACATGGAGGGGACACAGGTATTCTGTTCAATGATGGTCAGCTGATTTTCATTGCTCGGCTGACTTTCTTGCCCCAAGTTTCCTGGGTAAGGCTGCCACATTGGCAGACTATCCATCGGGCCATAGTAATTGTGATCAAAGTTGTCTTTCATCGGAGTGTCTTCCTCTAATGAATTTGGCGGAGCACGGCATCCTTCCGGATCACAATCCCCGTAGATCATTTCGACATCTGATCTTGGTATAAATCTCAGACTTTCTGTAGGAAAGCAAAAAGGCATAGGCACCTCTTCCTGAGACATATAGCCGTCCTTGTTAAGGTAGGACTTCCATTCTTCATCTGTGTCAGAGGGATCTTCCTCATTGATAGCATGAACTGTCTGAGACACTGGGTGAAGAAAACCTCCACCGTGGAAGAAGTTTTGAAGGGGATAAAGACTTTCATCGTTGGTGGCTGTCTGAGTACAGGTCGCAGAAAAACCAAGACCCTTCTTTGTTTTATTGTCAATAGGAATGACAAGCCGTCCCCATCCTTTTGTATCGGTACTCTCGACCGCTTTGATAGCATCTTTGTATGAAGAAATTGAAGTTCCTTCTTCGGATTGATCGTTCTTGCTCACCGATAGTGCTTGGAACTGAGTTCCAATAACCTCCTCGGGTTCCACACAAGTAGATGATGATAAGTTGCTTACGAGCAAGGCTTGTTCCCCACAAACCGTGACAAGTTGATCGTTCTTGACGAACTTTAGCTTTTGGTGGAGGGTTGAAGTAACCGCTCCAGCCTGATGTATCCAAGGTCTTCCTAATAAACAACTGTATGTTACCCGGATATCCATGACCTGGAAAGTGATTTGGAAAGTGTGAGGACCAATAGTTATGGGAAGATCCACTTCGCCGATAACTGTTTTTCTGGATCCGTCGAATGCTTTGACGACGACCTCGCTGACTCTCATCGGAGGGCCCTTAAATGATAATTGCATCAAAGTGGACTTCGGCATAACATTCAGGGCTGACCCTGTGTCTACCAGTACGTTGGCTAAAGCAACGCCCTAGCAGTTAACTGTAATGTTGAGCGCCATGTTATGACGGCGACCCTCTTCAGGTAATTCCTCATCACTAAATCCCAAATTATTGCAGGAAGTGATGTTAGAGACAATGCTATCGAACTGTCTAATTGTTACATCCTGTTCCACAAAGGCTTGCTCCAAGACTATCTGTAGAGCCTCTCTGTGTGCTTCTGAACTGAGTAACAGTGATAATACTGAGATCTTTGAAGGAGTTTGTAACAGTTGATCAACAATGTTATATTCACTCCTTTGGATGAGCTTTAGCATCTCATCTTTGTCTTTTGAAAAGTCGGGATTACTAGATTGACCGACTGGTGGATCAGGAATTTCCGCCTGAAGTTCCTTTTCTTTGTTGGATTCTCCAACCCCTCGGTTGAAGATTCGACCGCTCCGTGTTACACGACTGATGTCTGCAATATTCACGACGGAGGGTAATGGAATTTCCTTTCCATTCTCGATTATTGTTGCACCGTATTTGTAAGGGATCGCCTTAGCTGATTCATACGATAATGGCCCCGGTAGATAGATGACTATGGGAACCTTATGATTTTTCTGACCATCATAAGTAACCTTGATCCGTTCCCGGTTGGGAACTCTAGATTCGTCAAGTAGAGGGACGATGGCAAAAACATCCCTGGTCTGGTGACGACCAGAGATTGTGACAACATCCTCAACTTGATCGGCAAGGTAGTTCGGCGACCAAATGATGGGTCCTGAACCTGGATATGGATGAATTTCTCCATGATCGACCTGACCCTGAAGAGCTGCTCTCACAAGGTAACACCCTTGGTTACTTTCTGCACAGACGCTACAACTGTCATAGTAGTGTGGTGGCACCTCGCCACGCCCACTTTGAATACAATGTAACCTCACTAGGTTACCTTCCATTGATCGGACATCCTGACTTTGACAACGAGTAGGATTCCTATTATTGATACTAATCTGCTGAGTATCTTCGTCCATATAGATTGGCATCCACCAATGATTTAACAAGTGCTGAAGTGCCTCCTGGACAAGGGTACAACCTCGATCGTTTTCGTAACCCGCTTTATAGCTTTGATAGTCATGTGATATTAAGACTCCTAGTCGGACCTGCTCAGCATGTAACTCTACCAGGTTGGTATTCATTACGCGGATATCGAAGATCTGAACCATATTGATTTGATAGGAGTTCCTATCATGGTAGTCTTGGATCCATCCAAGATCCATCTGACGCTGGAGGGCCTCTTGTATGAAAGAGCATCCCTGTTTGTTTACCGAGCAAATCAGACAGGAACTGTAATCGTGCCGCGGCAGATTATGATACTGGCTTTGCCTTGAGTGCATCGCCACCAAGTTGACATTCATCGCACGGATGTCGTGGTTTTGAATGACGTTGGAATTCGTGTAAACCATGTTAACTCCACGAACTCGGTGCTCTTGGATCCATCTGAGATCCATTTGTTCCTGTAGAGCTGCTTGCACTACAGAACATCCTTGGTTATCTTTAGAGCAGATATCACACTGGTGATAGTTATGAGGTGGCACATGGCCATATCCACTCTGTCTACAATGAATCTTGACCAGATTGTCCCCAATAAGAGTACATCGTGAATTTGATAGACATTGTTAGTCTCTTTCTCAATCAGATTGACTGCAGCCTTCTCATGTTGAGGCAGTGGGTTCGTAAGAACATTAGGATTCGTATCTTTGAAAGATAAGAGCTCGCTCTTAACAAGCTTTTGCACGTCGGATTTGAAATTGAGGCAAGTCTCAATGTTATGCCCTGAACCTCCTTGATGATAAGGACATGTTTGATCCGCTTTAAACCAAAAAGGCGGATTTTTCGGAACTGAAAGGGGAGACTTAGTCTGAATGTGCCCTTTGGCTAGCAGTAACGGAAACAGTTCTGCGTACGATACGGGTATAGGATCAAATCCTGGTGGCCGTGTTGTACGGTTGTTGTTGTATGGAGGACGAGCCTGCTGAAGAGGCTGTTGTGTCCTTTGTTGGTCAGGTTGGCTCTGCGCAACCTGAGGTTGATACATAGGAACAGGCGCGGGGGCGATAGCAGGAGTAACAGCTGCTACTGGCTGATAACGTCGCCTTTGCTTTCCGAGAGAGATATTCCCAATATCTTGCTCTTTTTTCTTAGGGAGAGCACTACCGTATTTTTTAGTACCGCTCGTCGATCCAGTGTCTTTTACCAAACGTCCTTCTCGGACGGCTTCCTCAAGACGTACACCCATGCCGACCATTTCGGTGAAATCACTGGGTGCACTGGCAATCATTCAGTCATAGTAAAATGAGCTTAAGGTCTTTAAGAAGATTTTTGTCATCTCTTTTTCCTCAAGAGGTGGACAAATTTGAGCGGCAATTTCACGCCACCTTTGAGCATACTCCTTAAAGGTTTCCTTGTCCTTTTGCGACATTGATCTGAGTTGATCTCTGTCGGGTGCCATGTCCAAATTGTATTTGTATTGTTGGACGAAGGCAGTACCAAGATCTCTGAATGTACTGATCGTAGTACGGTTCAAACCCATGTACCATTTGAGTGCGGCACCGGTTAAACTATCCTGGAAGTAGTGAATCAGTAGGTCCTGATTCTCCGTCTGAGCTGACATCCGCCGAGCGTACATCACCAGATGGCTTTGAGGGCAAGAGTTACCCTTGTATTTTTCAAAGTCGGGCACTTGGAACTTGTGCGGGACTTTCACATTTGGGACCAAGCAGAGGTCTGCGGCGTCCTTCCCAAATAGATCCTGACCGCGAATGGCTTGCAGCTCTTTCTGCATTTCCAAGAACTGTTCCTGGAATTCCTCCATTTTGTCAAACATAGTTTCCTTCTTACCAGAAGGTGTTGGTGGAATCTGTCCTTCCGGGACAGTGTGCACCACAGGGGGTGGTACCGTGACTACGGAAGTAAGTCTTGGCGCTTCCCGAAGTTTGTAACCTTCAGGAGTCTTCAGTATGCCCCTGGCATCTTCGCTTTCCCGAAGTTTGTAACCTTCAGGAGTCTTGAGTATGCCCCTGGCATCTTCGCTTTCCCGAAGTTTGTAACCTTCAGGCCCAGCGGCTTCTGTTGCGATTCCCTGATCTTCAGTGATCGGCGGAACATATCCTTCCGGGATATAGTTAACAGGCATGCCCCAAGGACGATCTTTCGGTATCTGATACCTAGGATCATACTTTTCTATGATGGGCGTTGAGGTGATCTCTGAGATCACGGTTCTTTGTAGCTGAGCTTCTACCATGGCTTACATGTCGTTACGAAACTTTCTCATATCCTCTCTCAGAGTGTCGATCTCTTCTTTCAACTCTCTGTTTTCTTCCTCAAGATCATCCATCTTTTTTTGACGATTGGCCCGAGTATTATACGAATGAGACAGTTTGACTCTAGAATCGAGACACAAACGTGAGATTCGTAGGTAAGGAGAATACGCGATGTGAGAATGATGAATGCAATGATTATATTAATTGTTTAATGGTTTAAGCAAAATAAACTTCGACAATTAGATTGCAAATATCAAACAGTGGGGAAACCCCTTTTTATTGAAATTCAAAGGATTACAGAAATGGAAATATAGTAGATTACAAAATGCAGAAACAGAAACCTAAACTAATGGGTCCCGAGTCCTCTCTGAAGAGAAACCGGGTGCTGATTCTGGTATCTTCCTTTTCTTTGACCGGGGCACTTGGGCCGTTGTCGGGTTGTCATTCCTTTGCCAAGTGAAAGGAGTGAGCAAATTCCTTTGGTCATCTTAATTCTCTACAGCATGCTGCTCCAAAATTTCAATCAGAGCATCTTTCTCTTTCAATAATTGTTGTATTTGGATACACTCTACGTCGAGGGTGTGGTACTTGTTCTTCCAAGACCTTCTTTTTTTTTTACCTTTGTTGAGAGTAACCTGAAGCCTTTCAGTTTTCGTCATGAAGTACATGACAATTTCCCTCGGCGGAAGAATTCCGTAACGAGGATAAGGCATCCTTAGTTTGAGAGCTCTAGTTTGTACCCAATGGAGATAAGGATCCACCGAGACACAGTCCGGTTTTCCCAGAGACTCTCGTCCTTTCTTATGAACATGTTTCCAAGCTTGCACTATTTCCATCTTTAGTGCTCTGTCGTTTTCTCCTTCCTTGAAGAAAAGACCTTCCAGATGAACACCCAGTGGGATGTGTCTCATCGGGTATCCAAATTGATGAAGAACTAATATCGGATGATAGTTAATTCCTCCTTTAGTTCCTATGAGGGGTACACTGGGGAAGTTTCCACAACGGTCAATGATTCTGATGCCCTCATAAATCCTATTACACCAATCTATATCAGAGTTGGTGAGAGACATGATCTTCTGCAACCAACGTAAGACACTCTTGCAATCCCAAAAAGCGGCAGACTTGGGCAAGTGAGAGATAAACCACTTGTAAAGCAAAGGTACACAGCATGTGATCTCCCCTCCGCTGTACAAATTTCCTAAGTGTACAGAATGATACGCATCTGCGAGCAAAGTCGGCACAGGGTTTCCAATGAGAAAAACCTTAATAGCGTTGATATCGACGAAGTTATTGATGTTGGGAAACAAAAATAACCCGTAGGTGAGCAAGACAAATATGCTTTCAAAAGTAGTCCCGTTCCCTATACTAGCGAAGTATAGAGCCTTTTTTGTCAAGAACTGGGCTAGCAAACCTTGGATGCCACCCTTAGTAGTCATGTGAGTCCTGACCTCAGACTCATCCAAATGAATTGCTCTTGCAATAGTCTGATTCTTTGGAATTTCTTCCAGTCCAGAAAATGGAGCTCGATCAGTGATATGTAAATCAGTCAGATGAGAATACTCCTCCAGCGTTGGTGCCAGCTGGTAATCCGGGAATGTGAAACAGTGATAAACCGGATCGTAGAACTGAATGAGCGCATCCATGATCCCCTTAATCACATGGACTCTTAACAGTGGTAGCAGACCACCGTGCTTGGCTCTGAAAGCCTCTGGGTTAACGATTATCCTCGCTAACTTTCTCAAATCCCCTAGTTTTGGAACCTTGAAGGTATACTGGTGAGTTCTCCTTCTACCGAAATCCATTAATGCAATCTTTTTCTCTGATATTTGCAATCACAGCCTTAGTTTAATTTGAAAAACAGAGAGACTAAAAGAGAAAGTTTTTTGAATGTTTTTAATGTTTTATTAAATGAATGCATGAATGCAGCACACAAAAACATAGAAAAGACATGGGGTCAAAGGGTCGTTGTCATGAAGTCAAGGCTCTACCCATCCCCAAAGGTTTATACTAGGGTGATTTTTGTACCTGTACTCATTATCATCAGCTCCTCCCAGGAAGGCAGACAACAAGCGGATCGCCAGCGAGTTGTGTGCAATCTTAGAGTAAGTGCCATTCACCGAGAATAGATCACCAGCCTCAAACGAGGGTAGTATCGCGTAACAGCTATTTCTGATAGCTTCCGCACTACGAAAAAGGTTGGCTTTTCTTAAGTGTATACTCAATCTCACCACATGCGGCATCACACGCATTCCCAGTAGCAGAAAAATAAACACGTATAGCAATTAGGAAAAGCAGTATATATATTTGTCCTAATCATCCTAGACTTATAAAGCTATGAATCTTAAGTTCCTGACAGAAATGGGTTCCCCGGCAGAAGCCCCAATCTGTGGTTCCCTGCCTAAGAGATGGACCATCATAGGTCAATCTTTCTCTTCGGTAGAGTTCCCATTTTCCGTAGAAAACGGGGATGATGCCCTAAGGCAGAAAAGGAGACTCCCCAGCAGAGTCGCCATTTTACAAGGAAAACAGACAGAAATAAAAATTGGCCCCACGGTGGGCGCCACTTTTCTGTTGGCGGCCACCGCCAAGAAAATGACTTACCCAAGGTTTAAATTGTAAGAAAGAAAGAATCGGCCCCACGGTGGGCGCCACTTTTCTGTAGCGAGCGATTTTGGACGCGGTTCTTAAGCGCTGGTCGCTCTCTGCAGTTGAGCTTAAAACTACAGGTCGATTCATTTTTTATCCTATTGTGAGCTGAATAAGGAAGGGAAATAGATGTCTCCAATTAACCCTGCTTTGCATACTGAGTTTAAACAGCGGTCTGTTAGGTTACGAATGCTATCAATGTGGGGGGCCTTTGTACTGGTTATTCGTATTTCGCCAATACGGTTCTTTCTTTCTTTTTTCCTAGGCAAAGGGTTTCTGGCGGGGAATAAGGATTAGGAGGTTAGGACTGATGTTTTTGATATACTGCTTTTAATTGATGGAGATATGGGATTTGGATTTTTTGTTGATTGCGCTCGCTAAGATCTTTTCTTTCGATCTTATGCCTACGTATTCCCGTTTACCGAAACAGGGAAATTAGAGCGTTCGTAGTTCCTCCTATTCTATGGGAGGAAATTGGTTTTTGGTGTCTTGTTCAAAGCCCAAGACGTGAAGCGAAAGGTGATTTGTATCTTGTTCAAAGCCCAAGATGTGAAGCTGAAGAGTCTATTTGTGTCTTGTTCAAAGCCCAAGACGTGAAGCTGAAAGACCTCGGCTTTAGAGAGAATTTGTCATCTCTAAAGAGGGGAGAAGGAGAATTACTTTAACTGGGATACGTGGATCTGAGCAATGCCATAATTTCCGAAGAAAGGGTTTTAACCTGAAGGAGAAGACTTTAACTCAGTGTAGAGCAATGCCATCTTTCCTTAGGAATTTCTCATGCTAAAAGAGGGATAGTGGCATGGATGTAGATGATCCAGAGGCTTGCCGCTTACAGCGATTAGATGAAAGGAAAGGAGTTGTTGATGTTTGTTTACTATGAACGAGGCACAGCTTTGATGCTAAAAGGTTAATTGGATCAACCAGTGGTTTTCTTATACAAAGCCTAAGAGGAGGCTAATTTCCGCTAGGAAAATAATTATACAAAGCCTAAGAGGAGGCTATTTTGTGTCTCGTACAAAGCCCGAGAGAGAGGCTAAAAGTTTTTGACCCAGTGGGACATATCGTTATACAAAGCCTAAGAGGAGGCTAGCAAAGAGTTTGACTCTTGCTTAAGGGATTTATATCTCGTACGAGGCCCGAGATGGAGGCAAAAAAAAGGGTGATTAACTCAACGAGGGAATCTTTTGTGTCTCATACAAAGCCTGAGAGAGAGGCTAAAAGGTTGCTTTGACTCTACTGGGGAGAATTTTGGTATCTCGTACGAAGCCCGAGATGGAGGCTATTGTAACTGTTTCAGTTGAGTGACAGATCCAATATACTGATTTAAAAGAGAAAATCAGTTCTTATATGAGTAACACTGTACTCAGGGATTTAATTTGAGGATCAGGGATATTTCCTTCTCTTTGAGGAAACGGGAAATCCAAAGGGTATTGAGACTATCCAAGTCTGTGGGTTTCCTTCCTATTTAACGAAGGGTGCTTGAGAATGTCTTTGAGACTCAAGGAAGTTAGACTGTCCGTGTCTAGAGTTTTATCTTTTGTACTATGCTTCGAGAAACAGTAGTAGACTCTATGAAAGGACTGTTCTATGAGGATGACTAGGTTCTGTTCCTATACCTCTAGGAGGTCGTCGGGACAATTTGTACGAAGCCCAAGAGGAGGCTGGAATCTTTTAAGAAGCCGACGGGTCCTTGTACGAAGCCCAAGAGGAGGCTATCATTCCCGGAGGAAGAGATCATTATACGAAGCCTAAGAGGAGGCTGTGAATACTTCTAAGAAGCCGTAGGGTCCTTGAATAATGCCCAAGAGTAGGCCGGGTTGCTTTTAGGAAGCCTGTGGGTCCTTGTATGATGCCCAAGAGGAGGTCGATGCTTTTAAGAAGCCCGTGGGTCCCAAACCAAAGAAAAGTTCAGGAAAACTCTTTTAGAGTTAAAACCACTGGTAAACGTGCGAGGTTTACTATCCAGTGACTTTAACTTTTAGAGAGAGTCCGAACCGTTCGGCGGTTTGAAGAAATTCAAGAGAAGTTTCACCGAGAATAATTCATCTCTGGGGTATAGAATTTCTTGACGATTCCTAAGGAGGACAGCCGAAGAGAAGACTGTATCTGGTGCTTCTATTGGGGATCTAGGCGTCTATTTCTACGAATAAGTGAAACGGCGTCACCTAGTTCTAGACGTAGTATCTGGGGAAACTCAAAATATCTATATTATTATTACACAGTAGATATGATTTTATGAAAGGAGACTTACAGTGAGCAGCCCCACAATACAGTTTATAATATGAAAGCAGTAAATGAAAGCGATAACCACTTACTCGGTTGTAGAGCTTCCATGCTGTTTGGTTAGTTGTTCAACAAAGAAAGATTGAAAACAATAGTATATTCAAAATCAAAGGAGAAAGTGCTTTGAAAAAGAAAGATTTGGGGCTTACAGCTCAAGGAGAGGCCCAGGGTTTTATCAATGAGCGCACTGTTTGAATTTGTACAGAGGGACTTATACAAGTGACTGGGGCCCAAAAAGGTTTTCTGTACAAAGGGATGGGTCTTACACTCTCTCAAGAGGCCCAAAAAGGTTTAAAGAAAAAGTGGGGGGCTTATAACACGAGGGTAGGCCCAAATGATTTTTCGTTTAAAATGGCGATCGCGCCGAGGTTTTTTTTTAACGCAGAGGGACTTATACAATAAGTGAGGCCCAAAATGTTTTGGTTAAAAGGGGGATTGGTTCTTACACTCTAATAGAGGCCCAAAGTGTTTTGAATGGGTCTTATAGCTCAAGGAGAGGCCCAGATGTTTTTTGAAAAGGCGGCGATCGCGCCGTTTGTTTTTCTGACGGTATCGGGACTTATACAATAAGTGAGGCCCAAAGATGATTTGGTCAAAAAAGGATTGGGTCTTACACTCTAATAGAGGCCCAAAGTGTTTTGAAAATGATTTATGAGGGTTGAATTAATCCAAAACCCTAATTTGTTTTCAAAAATGTATTTAATTGAATAAAAATTCAATTAAAATGATCAAAAATTGTTTAACACATGGAAAACAAATTGTGATCTTGGATTAATGCTTCAAAAATTAAGTATTGACCTACAAAATAATTAGAAAGCATTAAAAGTTGCAAAATCAATGTAGAAAAAATATTTAAAATGCCAAAAACAATCAAAATATTAATTCTTTACAAAAATATCAATTATATGAAATAAATAATATTTTTGGGTTTTTTTGTGAAAATAAAATATTTTAACATTTTTGTGAATTATTAAAAAAAGAATCAACTCAAAATCATTAAAACTCAGAAAGAAATTAATTTTTGAATCAATTAAACAAAATCACAAAATTCAAATATTCAAATTATTCAAAAATGGCGCCAAGAACAACACCAAGAACACGCGCGTTTTTCAGTTTGCCCAGATTTACATTTTCTATCCAATCTCCATGAATACGTAACCATATCATGCAATCCACATATCATTATGCTCGCCTCAACCTCACGATCATGTCTATGTACTTTAATTTCATTTAAATTAAACATACAACAAGAAATCACGAAGAGACCTCAAGAACCCTAATTTCTGCATGAAGGCTAGGATTTTTGATACACGATTCAAACAATGCAATTAATTGAGGGAAAACATTCCATGCATGATTATGAACATATGGCCAAATTATTGTGCGAGGAAATATGCATAGATTGAGAGATGACCAAGTTTAGGCTTACCTCCAAGTCGTGACAGCAAGAGCAAATCAAATTCTGGGTTGGAGGTGTTACAGATGAGTTGTGATGATCTGAACAGCTTCCCTACACCATATGGAGTGTGTTTGAACACTTGGATTGAATTGAAATGGACTGGATCAGTTTATGGCATCTCAGCTGCAACTTCACTTCAAACTTGTGTGGATGGCAAGTGATTTTGTGAAATTGATGTTTCAGATGTTATGTGAGTGTTTGATCAGCTCATATGTGATGTATGTGAGGTGTGTGAGTGATTGGTTTGTGCAGAATTGCTCTCAAACTCAAAACCCGATAGCTACCTTGCTAAGAAAGGCATTTTTAAGAGATTTTGAGGAAAGCATCCGTTAGATGGCTTTGGTGTACTCAAACTGACCATAATTGAGCTCTATTTATAGTAGAGCAAGTTTGTTTTGCAAGGAATAGTACATGGCAGCTGGTAAGTAGGTTTCCTCAATGTTGGCCAATGGAAATGAAAGTCTCCTCTAGCCATTGACTAGAGGTTAGGGCACAGAGCTTTGGTCCCCTTGGTCTTGGATAAGTCTTAACTGATTTCAGATGAGAATGGCTCAGTCCATGCCACCTTGATGGTTCCATTGAATGCCTCATTCCAAATTTGAAGTCTTGTCCCTACTTTGGCAACTCTAGGTTCAACATGCTATTCCTTGTTCCTTGGACCTTGGGGGCTTGGCTCAGTGATTGTCCCCTTTGGATTCAATCCTCTGAGGTGTCCAAGTGGATTGGAGCAATTGCAATTGGTTGATTTTGGCAAATCGAGCCAAAATGCAAATTCTGCCTTGCCTTGACAGATTTCAGCAAGGCAACTTGCCAATGTTGTATCTCATGATGTAGGTTGAATTTGGCAATGTTCTTGGCCATTTTGGAAAGCTCTTACATGATACAACAACTGTTTGAACAAGTTTGGTTTTGATCTCTTTTGATTCCAAGTGAAAAATCCCCCTACATTTGGCAAAAAGTGAAGCAGAATTCTGACTTAGTGAAAATTTCACTAAGTGTTGGAAAAAGTGACTTTTTCACTTTTCAGCCACTTTGATCACTCCATAACTCAAAATCCTTAATGAATTGGAATGACTTGTAGTTGAAGTTTTTGTAGGTGATAGTGAGGGCTACAAATCCATCTTTGGATAAGAAAAAATGGCCTTGTGGTTTAGGAGTTATGGTCCTCCAAAGTTGGTACCTTTGCCACTTTATTTTTAACTTAGAAAAATTTCTAAGTTTTATGGTTACCCCTTTTACAAGTTATCTCACTTTTCTTGATTTTTCTTGATGAATGATGATTCAAATCATACATTAACATCATTTTAGGGTTAAAAATCCATTTTGGTGAAAAATCTCAAAAAGTCAAAGTTGACTTTTGTGCACAGTTGACTTTTTATCAGATGAATTCCAAACTGTGCAATTCTTCAGGAAATCATGTCCTTGACCTAAATAAAACTTGATGGACATCTTCCATGGGTGTCATAGGGTGTATTCAATCATGTATTAGGGTTTGGGAGCATGTCTTGGTCAAAAGTCAAAGTTACAGTTGACTTTTCCCTTAAAACCCTAATTGTGGTGCTGATGAAAATGAAACTTGTTGCTCAAGCTTCTTGGATCAATCCATTGTTCCAAATGGATCAATATGGTGTATTAGAGACCCTCAAATCATCTCTTGAGGTCTTGGCTCATGGTTTGTCCCAAAAGTCAACTTAGGGGTGAATTAGGTCAAGAAACCCTAATTCCTGATTTTTGATGAATGCATCCCCTGAGGCAAAATTGACTTGATGCATGGGTTCATGAGGTTCCATGAAGTACATTAGGTCATGTTTTGGATCATTGCCTTGTGCCCAGATGAAAATTTCCATCTGGAGGCCCTGGTCGACCAAAACCCTAATTTGGTGACACTGTCGATCTTGAGACTTGATCCACCTAGAAGGGAGCAGCCTTGTGCTTAATCCTTGAAGTGGGAGTCCTTTTTGATCCATTGTGGATGTTTAAGAGATTAGACAAGTTGAAGATCATGTCATTTCTTGATTGATCCTTTGTCTAAGCACTCAGAGAGGGCTTGAAACCCTAATTTTGATTGTAGTGGATGCTCACCCATCTTTGGGGAGGCTAATGAAGCATGATGGTTCATCCATATTGTGATGATGATTTTCACAATGATGGGAAATCTAAGTGGTCAAAATTTGGAGTATTACACTGACACCGCAAGACTTGACACCAAAAGTCCAACTTAGCTTGGCAACCCAAAGTCCAACTTAGATTGGCAACCAAAAAGTCCAATTTCATTTGGCAAATCACCCAAAAGTTCAGTTCCCGCCTGGCAAATCTTTTAAGGTCCAGTTCCTGCTTGGAAAATATTTTAAGGTCCAGTTCCCACCTGGAAAATCATTTAAGGTCCAGTTCCCGCCTGGCAAATCTTTTAAAAGTCCAGCTCCCGCCTTGCAAATCTTTAAAGGTCCAGTTCCCGCCTGACAAATCTTTTAAAAGTCCAGCTCCCGCCTGGCAAATCTTTTAAGGTCCAGTTCCCGCCTGGCAAATCTTTTAAGGTCCAGTTCTCGACTGGTAAATCATTTAAGGTCCAGTTCCCGCCTGGCAAATCTTTTAAAAGTCCAGTTCTCGACTGGCAAATCTTTTAAGGTCCAGTTCTCGTCTGGCAAATCTTTCCAAAGTCAGTTCTCGTTTGACAAACAAAAGTTTAAACACCAGTTCTCGTCTGGTAATCTATCCTCCAATCCAGTTTTAGTCTGGAAGGTCGACCTAAAGTCCATTCTTCATTGGCAACCAGTAAAAGTCCACCGTCGTTGGCATCCTCATAACACCAAAATAACCAAAGTCCAATTTCGTTTGGCAACTACCAAATCCAATCCCTGGTGATACCCTTGACAAGGAAGCTTATCCCCAGCGCGCTAGATCATTTGCATTGTCATATGCATAGCATGCTAGCATAACATTACATAACCATATCAAGCACTATCATATCATACGAGCATTAGATTCCCTAGCAGTTGCATCTTAGCATGTGTTTCAGTGCATTTTGCAATGCATGGCATATCCATCCCCATCATCATAGCATAACAGGATCTAGGATCAATTCGCAAGCATCTTGGCCAGTCCTCCATCAAAGTTAGCAGTATTCTTCTAAAAAGAGTTAGTACCCCGCACGTACTCAAGGAATTCTATTCCCCAGCAAGTCATGCTTCAACCATGCAGTTGACAATGACAATCCCCAACAACTGTTGTTATTACTCCCCAAGCAGAAGATATTCTAGAAAGTTTCTTGTGAGCTTTCCCCTACAGAGCCAGTACATTTCCTCCGACAGGAATCTTGCTCAACTATTCCCTCAGCAAATTTACCACAAAGATACTGCTTTGGCATCATCGAGGAACCTTAATGGATAAGGGACTGCTTCGACGACCCAGAGAATCGTCTGCCTTCAGAGATACTGCTTTGGTATCATCGGGGAACCTTAATGGATAAGGGACTGCTTCGACGACCCAGAGAATCGTCTGCCTTTCAGAGATACTGCTTTGGTATCATCGAGGAACCTTAATGGATAAGGGACTGCTTCGACGACCCAGAGAATCTTGCGCTTTTTCAAACATGCAACTTTGGTATCATTGGAGAACCTTAGTGTATAAGGGACTGCTTCGACCACCCAAAGGACCTCAAGTTATTTTGTTTAGTTTGAACCCCGCTGCTTCATTCTGTCAGCTCTTACTCTACAAACATTTTACCTTTTGTGAGACAAATTTTTGGGACATTCTTATATCTAATTGACTTCTACCCTTAAAATGAACGCCATGCAGCCGTTCACTCTCTCGGGTTCAAGCCAATTAGATAGGGGCATCTGTCATACCCCAAATTTGTCCTACCTGTGATCAGTTTTCATCTGAACATTCATCCACCATTCATATCTATATCCAATCCATTTGTCCATTTTCATTTTTAATTCACCTATCTTTTTCTTCTATTCATAATTTGTTTTAACCCATTTCCAAATCCAATCCAATTTAAATCCATACCATATTCATATCCAAAAGTCCATAAACCATATCCATTTGGTAAAACCATGATCCACTTTAAAAAAAAATGTCCATTTTCATTAACTTTACAAATAACCTTTTTTTTTTTCATATCCATTCTTTTTCTTTAACCCATTTTCAAATTCACTTTAACCTTTTTTTATTATTATCCAAATATTAACCAATTACCCAAAATTTGTCCATATCCATTTAATTAATCCAATCCATTTTTTTCATACCCATTACACATTATCCATTTTATTCAAAAAATATCACAAAAAATATCCATTATGTTTCAATTATCCACTTCATTCTTGGTTTTCATATCCAATTTAGGTCCAATTTCCATAACTATATCTTTTAATCCATTTCCATTTTATAAACCACAAACTCATCCCTTAGTATCTAACTAACCATTTTATCCCTTTATTAATCCAAACCATTGCATAATATTACAAATACCAAAGCCCAAAACTACAAAAAAAAAATGAAGCCCATAAAATAAAAATGAAGAAACAAGTATTCCCATCCACTTGAAGCAACACACCACGGCCCACCTCCTTTTTTCCAGTCCAACTACAATTTTTTTTTCAAGCCGTGTGAGCATCAAGCCATAAACAAACCTTTGTTTCAACTGCCACTAAGCCACTCAATAAAGCAAAACCGTACGAACAAATCACAATATTACCACCACTGCTACCACTACAAACCCACCTACACTTCACACCAAACATAAGCCATGCGCGACATAACCTGCTTCTGCATCAAAACCACACCAGACATAACCTGCAAAACTGCTACAAGAGCTCTGTACACAACAACCACGCCATTCGTACATCAACAACAACTGCAGAGGCGGTACCAAAAACTTCATGAGCAAGTTTATTTTAAATTGAAAAATAAGAACATAGAGGGATTCGAAGGGAGAGGGATTCTGAATATAAAAAAGAGGACTCACTCACTCTATGAAGAGGAAGGCGGATGCAGCAACATAACGTGGTGTCCCCTCACATCACTTTTCTTCATCTTCTTCCATACAAAACCTGAACAAGTTACAAACCCCTCTGTCTTCCGTTTTTTCCTTCAATCTTTCACAACTCCTCACAAACCTTGATTTCTAACCATCAATTTCAAAATCTGCAAACACACACACCCTTTTGAGAACCGCGCAGCAGCAAGTATAATCTTTTTACTCACAATACTTTTCAACTTTCATACACAGCATAGATGATTTTTCCGACATAAAAATCCACCCCTCATCCTTCAATCTTTGAAACCAACAACCCACTCTCACACCTTTTTTCAAACAAAACCCAAACCAACTTAAACCCAGATCAAACTCACAATCAAACTTAGAACAGGGGGAGAGGAATAGAACAGAGGGAGCAGTGAAAAGAAAAAATATAAAAAAAACCTTCAAATCATTTTTCTCAATCAAAACCAATAACTCACCACGGAACATCCCTTCATCTTCAAACCGCACACCCATTATTTTTCTCCTTCAACACACAACAACATAATCGCCCCTGTTTCTCTACAAATCTCTTCACCATCTCCCTTCCTCTTACGAAAAAGTACCGCCAGCCTCCATTCATTTCCACCGTGTAACAACAAGCTTCTCCTTCACCGCATATCACCATCATTCTCATCTTCATCAACCCAACACAACAATAATAATCCCAAACCCGTTCTTCCTCCATCGCTTCCATCACAGACCTTCTAATACAGCACGATAAACTTCTTTTTTTTTTCTTCTCTCTCGTTCTGCAACAACAACACATAAACAACACCAAACTCCTTTCTTTCAACCTAACTTCAACCAACCTCCACCTCTCAAACCTCACCAACCCAACAAATCAACACTACTCCCTCCATCTACAACCCAGTCACCCTCAAATCTTCTCCAAAACAAAGCCCGTTCACCCTTCTTCTTTCCTTCCACCCTCAACCACCGCTCGCGAAACAACCACAACACAAGAACCTTCAACCCCTCCTTCTCCTTCGCACACTCATCAACAATCACACAACAACTCAAACCTAGATCAGAAATTAAAAGCAAAAACTAGATCAGAACAAGAGATTGAAGGAGAGAGAGGAAGCGATTCTGAACCGAAGCGAACACACCAAATCGGAGACGAAATCAAGCTCACGAAGCCGTGAATCAAACAAACCTGTGAAGTCGGAGACGAAGAGGGAAAACAGGTCGACATCGCGAGTAAGGTTGAGATTGTAAATTCTGGCGTAGACGCATTTGGAGCCTGCTTTCAACCTATTTCATTTCTTACTGTTTCTGGTGTTGAGAAGAACGATGTCGTTAACTTGTTTCACCGGGAATACTTTGACCGTGCGTTGGAGATGATGCTTGAGCCGTATTCCCAATTTTCTTTTCTCTGATGGTGTTGTCGTTTTGCTTCAATGAATAGTGATGAAAGTGTTGACTTAATGAGTTTTTGAATAAAGGCCATCTGTTCTTGGATTTGCGGACGGTGTATTGTTGTGGGTTCGGGGCTTCAAAGCCCACTTGGATTTCATTTCCCATGTTACAGATCCGCACCCTACGAATTTTCTGCACCCTTTTGGTTTATTTTATTTTTCTTCAATTACATATTAATCTTAATATTATGTCTATCTAACTTTTAATTTTTATTTTAATTTTGAGTTGATTAATTATATTAGATAATTAGACGTTGAACTGAATTTTGATGTAGATTAGTTTGTTTAATTTGAATTAGATTTTTTACTATTGATCAAGTTTTTCGATAAACTTTGATGTAAAACTTGTATTAATTGTTGATTAGATTCTGTCGATAATTTTCTTGTTAATTTCTTGTTCAAACTTTGATTAGATGTTTTATTTTTGTTAATACTTTTGACTAAATTCTCTTGTTAAGGCTTAATTAATATTTGATTATGTCTTAACTATTGATTCTTGGCTAGCTCCTTGTTTAGTTCTTGTTTAAACGTTGATCAGTTAATTGGTTTAGTCTTAAATGCAGGCCTCAAGCTTGATACTTTGACGATAACTTCTCTTTGAGCTTAGCTTCTACAAGTGTTCATGAGCTTTTTGTGCGTGTTGAAGAGGCAACGGACCTTCTCCGTTAGGTACCCCTAGAATCTCGATTTTATCTTTCATGCCTCATTCTAGGATTGTATCCATATTAGAAGCATATTTCTTCCCCCCATTTTATTCATGATCTTTAGACGAGGTGTATGATCTTCTCTTGTAGATTTATTTCATGCCTTGTTTATGTATGCTATTTATATTAAACTTTTCCAAACCAAAGATCTTTTTCAAACTAATACCTTGACTTAATGTCAAGCCATTTTCATACCTTGTAAGTCGATCGTTTTCACGATCGCAATCGACCTCACAATGCCTCCTCTTGGGCTTTATACAACGATAATTGTTGCACATTTCACTTTGGTTTGTATGCGTGTATGTGATTGGCTCACTTTAATCATAGCTCGATTATTCCCACTTGATTAATTACACCCCTCTCCCATAAGATTAAAATCAACCCCTTTTTATAACGACAAATAACCTCGATCAACATCGAGCATTTTTAAATCAAATCAATACATCTAAATCACACTTAAATACTATCTCATAAAAGAAGAAAAGGGAGTAGAATGGAATCTTCGATTCTTCTCCTCAATTGTTTGGGCTCGAGGAATCTTTCTTAAGTTCAAGCAATTGTTTTCTTTAAAAGACTCATAACGCGATTACATATCAAACCCCTTTTTTACAATAAATCAAATCAAATCTTCTTTTCTTAAACACTTGGATGAAAAAGAGAGAGAGTCGGTTCTTCGACTCGCTTTCCCGATTACTTGGGCCCGAGGAATCTTTCTTAAGTTCAAGTAATTGTCATCTATTTAACATACTCTAACCATATTAAAACTCTTTCATAATTAAGGGTGAAAAAGAGAGAGAGTCGGTTCTTCGACTAGCTTTCTCGATTTCTTGGGCCCGAGGAATCTTTCTTAAGTTCGAGTAATCGTCACCCAATCAAAATACGAACACATTAATCCAACTCCTCGCCGCCGTGCGATTAAAACTCTTTTCAAAAAGAACATTGTTTGAGCCATTCTTCCGCGCATATGAACTAGTGCTTCAGCCTCCCATGACGAGCCGACAAGCCAACGTTTAGCAGTTAGAATGCGAATTAAACTCTCGTTCGCCTCAAAAACACAAACCAACCGTAGTCCCACGAACTACGAATGCTCTGACTTTCCCATTGCACGAGGGAATACGTAGGCCCAAGGGTTCTTAATCCTATCCGAGCACACTAATAAAAAAACCACCCCATTTCCCCCTTAAAAATAAATCCTTTTCCCTTAGAAGATAAACAAACAAACCTAGCTAACATATTTCACGAATCGAATCAAGAGGTTCCCGTTGAGTACAACGGACGTAGAGGGTGCTAATACCTTCCCTTTGCGTAACCGACTCCCGAACCCGAATTTGGTTGCGACGACCATGTTCTTATCTCCCTTTAAAGGTTTTATCGATATTTTTCCTATTCCTTCCTTGGAATGAATAAAGTTCGGTGGCGACTCTGTTTCGAACAGTTTTTTCGCGTCCATCGCGAGGATCGTATTTTTCGAGGTACGACAGGACGTTGTCGTAGTCTCTGATCATCAGAGGACTAGGGATGTTTTCACCATCATTCCTCTAATTGATGAATCAAGAGTTCCTAATAAGGAACGGATTGAGATTACTTACGATGGTCAGAAAAATCAGAAGGCTCCCATAGTCATCTATCTGCCAGGACCGCTACCGTATGAATCAACTAAGGCTATCCCTTACAAATACGGTGCAACGATAGTTGAGAATGGAAAGGAAATTCCATTACCCTCCGTTGTGAATATTGCAGACATCAGTCGGGTGACGCGGAGTGGTCGAATCTTCAACAGAGGAGTTGGAGAAAATAACAAAGAAAAGGAACCTTAGACAGAAGTTCCCAATCCACCAGTCGGTCAATCCAGTTATCCCGACCTTTCAAAAAACAACGATGAGATGCTGAAGCTCATCCAAAGGAGTGAATAGAACATTGTTGATCAACTGTTACAAACTCCCTCGAAGATCTCGGTATTATCACTCTTACTCAGTTCAGAAGCACATAGGGAAGCTTTACAGAAAGTCTTGGAGCAAGCCTTCGTGGAACAGGATGTAACAATCAGACAGTTCGATAGCATTGTCTCTAACATCACTTCCTACAATAATTTGGGATTTAGTGATGAGGAATTACCTGAAGAGGGTCGTCGTCATAACATGGCGCTCAATATCACGGTCAGCTGCCAGGGCGATGCTTTGGCCAACATATTGGTAGACACAGGGTCTGCCCTAAATGTTATGCCGAAGTCCACTCTGATGCAATTATCGTTCAAAGGCCCTCCGATGAGAACCAGCGAGGTCGTCGTCAAAGCATTTGACGGATCTAGAAAATCGGTTATCGGCGAAGTCGGTCTCCCATAACTATTGGTCCCCATACTTTCCAAGTCATTTTCCAAGTCATGGACATCCGGATGACGTACAATTGTTTATTAGGAAGACCTTGGATACATCAGGCTGGGGCAGTCACCTCGACTCTCCACCAAAAGCTAAAGTTCGTTCAGAATGGTCAACTCGTTACGGTCTGTGGAGAACAAGCCTTGCTCGTAAGCAATTTGTCGTCATCTACTTGTGTAGAACCCGAGGAAGTTATTGAAACTCAGTTCCAAGCACTGTCGGTAAGCAAGGACAATCAGTCCAAAGAGGGAACTTCCATTTCCTCATACAAAGATGCTATCAAAACGGTCGAGAGTACCAATACAAAAGGATGGGGACAGCTTGTCATTCCTACTGACAATAAAATAAAGAAGGGTCTAGGTTTTTCTGCAACCTATACCCAGACAGCTGCCAGCGATGAAAGTCTTCATCCCATTCAAAACTTCTTCCACAGTGGAGGTTTCCTTCACCCAGTGTCTCAAGAAGTACACACTATCAATGAGGAGGATACCTCTGACCCAGATGTGGAATGGAAGTCCTATCTCAACGAGGACGGTTATATGTCTCAAGAAGAGGTGCCTACGCCATTTTGCTATCCCGCACCGAGTCCGAGATTTATACCAAGGTCAGACGTCGAAATGATATACAGAGATTGTGATCCGGAAGGATGTCGTGCTCCACCAAACTCATTAGAGAAGGACACTCTGATGAAGGACAACTTTGACCACAACTACTATGGCCCGATGGATAGTCTGCCAATGTGGCAGCCTTACCTAGGAAACTTGGGGCAAGAAAGTCAGCCGAACAACGAAAATCCGCTGAGCATCATCGAACAGAATACCTGTGTCCCCACCATGTCATGGGATCAACACTCAGGTCATTCAGAAACTACTCAACATGAAGATGAATTCGCAACGTTTGCAGGACTTGAATTCATTAACTATGCTTTTCCCGAGGTCAACGTCATCGAAAGGGATGACTCCTCCAGTTCCAAAGAAGTGTGGGACACCCTGGGACAACCAAGTGGAAAGTACGACTATATGGTCAAGTACACTGCTCCTGAAAGCTCTCATATCAGGCTCGAAGACATCCAGCCAACTGGATGGGGAGATGAACCTGAGAGCACAAATACTATGCAAAATGCAACAGAGGAATCCTCCTACGACAACTCTGCTAGGGAGACAAATTCCAATGATCTTGCTCCACCAGAAATTAGCGTCATTTCTGAAGACAAATCAAGGAAGGTGCCAGACTTTGTGATTCACTGAGGAGTTCTCTGCCAATAGGTTGCTGTCTATGTTCCGAAGATTGTTCATAAGTCAAAGTAATTGCCGTCCTTTAAACTTTCACCCTGCCCAGGTGAAACGGATGTTTTGATAGGGCTCACTTTCTGTAAATTTCCCTCTTCGCTTCGCCCAAAGCGATATAGTTTTGTTTTATAGGGCTGTAGTTTCAAGAATCGACTTGTTCATTAATAAAATAACGTCGTTCTGTAATTTCCACATTTATTACTATTTTTTCTTTTTGCTTTTCTTAAGAAAATGGTAATCTTAAAAAACAAACTCAATAATAAAAACAAGCAGTAAAAGAAAAACACTACACACACTCTCACATTTTCTCTATCTCTTCTAAACACAAATCATCACGTCATGCAGATTGCTTATTTTAATCCCCGTTGAAACATATAATCCGATGCCTTCTCCCGACTTTGATTTCTCGGTATTTGGGGCTGAAGAAGAAGTTGATGACGAAATTCCAGAAGAGATCTCCCGATTACTCTGACAAGAGGAAAGTTCCATTGAACCTTACAAAGAGCCGTTGGAAACGGTAAACTTGGGTTTGGAAAAAGAGAGAAAAGAGGTCAGGATTGAGGCACTGCTCAGTCCAACTACCAAAGAGAGTCTGACAAAGCTTCTTAGAGAATTTCCCGATGTGTTTGCTTGGTCCTACCAGAACATGCCAGGGTTGGATACCAGCATCGTGGAACATCATTTACCATTGAAATCGAAATGTCCACCAGTAAAATAGAGGTTGAGACGGGCTCACCTGGACATGGCCATCAAAATCAAAGAGGAGGTACAAAAACAGATTGACGCGGGTTTCCTCGCTACCTCAGAATATCCTCAATGGTTAGCCAACATCGTACCCGTTCCCAAAAAAGACGGAAAAGTCAGAATGTGTGTCAACTACAGAGACCTGAATAAGGCTAGTCCAAAGGATGACTTTCCTTTACCACACATTGACATGCTAGTGGACAGTACAGCAAAGTTCAAAGTTTTCTCCTTCATGGATGGATTCTCGAGCTATAATCAGATAAAAATGGTGCCGAAAGACATGGATAAAACTTCATTCATTACGCCATGGGGTACCTTTTGTTACAAGGTAATTCCATTCGGTTTGAAGAACGCCGGGGCGACTTATCAAAGGGCCATGACTACTCTGTTTCATGACATGATACACAAGGAAATCCAGGTATATGTCGATGATATGATTGCAAAATCTAAGACAAAAGAGGAGCATGTGACCCATCTGTCAAAGCTATTCGAGCGTTTGAGAAAGTACAAACTCCGCTTGAATCCCAACAAGTGCACCTTCGGTGTCCGTTCAGGGAAACTACTAGGGTTCATCGTCAGCCAGAAAGGAATTGAGGTTGATCCTGACAAGGTCAAGGCCATTCAAGAAATGCCTTCTCTGAAAACTGAAAAACAAGTCAGAGGATTCCTGGGACGTTTGAACTACATCTCCAGATTCATATTCCTCATGACCGCGACATGTGCGCCGATTTTCAAATTACTCAAAAAGAATCATGACTGCGTTTGGACAGAAGACTGCCAAACTGCCTTCGACAGTATCAAGGAGTACCTGTTGAACCCTCCGATTCTATCACCTCCAGTGGAAGGAAGACTACTAATCATTTACCTCACGGTCTTAGAGGACTCAATGGGATGTTTACTTGGCCAACAAGACGAAACTAAGAGGAAGGAGTCTGCCATTTACTATCTAAGCAAGAAGTTCACCGATTGCGAGACTCGGTACACCATGCTTGAGAAAACTTGTTGTGCTTTGGCATGGGCAGCCAAACGTCTGCGTCAGTACATGATTCTTCACACTACTTGGTTGGTCTTCGAAATGGATCCAATCAAGTACGTCTTCGAAAAGCCTGCTCTCACGGGAAGGATTGCCCGTTGGCAGATGTTACTATTAGAATATGACATAGAGTACCATGCTCAGAAAGCCGTTAAAGGAAGTGTTTTAGCCGATCATTTGGCTCATCAACCGATTGAGGATCAAGAATCTATCAGGTTTGACTTCCCAGATGAAGATGTCATGTATCTAAAAATGAAGGACTGGGATGAACTGCTACCCAGTGAAGGGCCAGAACCAGGTTCCCAATGGGGACTTATCTTTGACGGAGCCGTCAATAGCTACGAAAACAGAATTGGGGCAATCATTGTTACCCCTCAGGGTACCCACATTCCTTTCACTGCCAGACTTACGTTCAAGTGTACGAACAACGAGGCCAAATACGAAGCTTGTATTATAGGTCTCGAAGAAGCGATCGACTTAAGGATCAAGAACTTGGATGTATATGGCGACTCAGCCCTGGTTATCAATCAGATCAAAGGAGATTGGAACACATACCAATCAGGATTGATTCCTTACAAAGACTACGCGAGAAGGTTGTTACCCTTCTTCGACAGAGTCGAGTTTCATCACATCCCTCGTGAAGAGAATCACATGGCTGATGCATTAGCCACTCTCTCTTCCATGATTAGTGTAGGTCAATGGAATAACCTACCTAAGATCGACATAATACGCCTTGAACGGCCCGCTTACATCTTCACGATTGAAGCAGTCATAGATGATAAACCTTTGTATCACGATATCAAAGTCTTCCTTCAGAAACAAGAGTACCCACCTGGGGCACTAAGGAAGGACATGAAAACCCTTAGAAGGCTGGTTGGCAGTTTCTTCCTGAGCGGGGATACTCTCTATAAGCGAAACTTCGACATGGTCTTGCTCCGATGCGTAGACAGACCAGAAGCAGACATGGTGATGAAAGAAATTCACGAAGGATCCTTTGGCACTCATGCCAACGGACACACAATGGCGGGAAAAATTCTAAGAGCAGGGTACTACTGGTTGACCATGGAATTTGACTGCTTCAAGTAAATGAGAAGGTGTCACAAGTGTCAGATATACTCTAACAAAATTCATGTACCGCCAATGCATCTCAAAGTTCTTTCTTCCCCATGGCCTTTTTCCATATGGGGAATCGACATGATCGGCATGATTGAACTTAAGGCTTCAAACAGACATCGGTTCATCCTGATAGCCATTGATTACTTCACCAAGTGGGTCGAAGCAGCGTCATACGCCAATGTAACCCGACAAGTGGTGATCCGATTTATCAAAAACAATATCATCTGCCGTTATGGTGTTCCAAGCCAGATCATTACTGATAATGGATCTATCTTGAACAATAAGATGATGAAAGAGTTGTGCACTGAGTTCAAGATCGAACACCATAACTCATCTCCCTACCGACCCAAGATGAACGGAGTGGTAGAAGCGGCTAATAAGAACATCAAGAAGATTGTCCAGAAGATGGTTGTAACCTACAAAGATTGGCACGAGATGCTACCCTTTGCTCTTCACGGTTATCGCACATCTGTCTATACTTCAACAGGGGCAACCCCTTTCTCTCTAGTATATGGCATGGAAGCAGTGCTCCCCATAGAAGTAGAGATCCCATCAATCCGGGTATTGATGGAAGCTAAGCTTATAGAAGCTGAATGGTGTCAAAATCGACACGATGAATTGAATCTGATCGAAGAGAAGCAAATCACGGCTCTATGCCACGGTCAGTTATATCAACAGAGAATGAAGAAGGCGTTCGACAAAAAGGTTCGACCTTGTATCTTCAGGAAAGGAGGCCTTGTGCTCAAGAAGATACCATCTTTTCTCACTGACTCTCGGGGCAAATGGACTTCGAATTATGATGGCCCCTATGTGGTCAAGAAATCTTTCTCAGGCAGCACCTTGAGACTTGCAACCATGGACAGAGAGGAATTTGCCTACCCCATGAATGTTGATGTAGTCAAGAAATACTTCGCCTAAACTAAAGAGAAAAAACGTCTCGGTGGATTGAAAACCCGAAAGGGCGATCTAGGCAAAAATTAGAGACACGATCAAAAATCATCCCGGTGGATTGGAAACATCACAATACAATCCAGGCAAAAGTTATGGATAATGGCAAGCAACTATGTTCAACAAAGGAGCAAGTCCCTCAGCAGCAGTTAAGTCATCCGTCAGGAAAACTCCAGTCAAGGTCATCTTCGACAGAAGCTCAGGATGCCCCGAATTTAAAGTTGGTAGAAGGATAGTGGTCGTTATGTTTCAACGTAGCCCTTTTCCCTGTAAATTACCATTTTCTAACTTTGTATATACTCTTTGGAATCACGCACTTGGCTGATCTCCATCTTATCAGTAAAATTCGAGCCCTTGTGCTTTTGTTTGCAATTCTCATTTGTTTTAGTTTTACAGAACGACATTTTAATATGATCAACGATTCTTGAAATAAAACAAAAATGAATTTACTTGTAAAATTGTTCTGCTTTTAAAAAATAAAGTCGGCAATTTCTTTTGACTGTTGAACATCAGAAGAACCTCGATCGCTTCTCCAAAGGTGTTTTGAACCTCAAAGTGCAGAATTGAAGTACTCCTTCTAAACCAGTGCACCTGAATAAAGGATCAGCTGTGTCAGAGACCATGTTTCATCTGACACCCCTCGGTCGAGTTCTCATCTCTTAAGCCCGATCAAAGGTATTCCCAGCAGGGACTATCTCTCCTAAGCAAGGTGGAATTGCTATCTTGAACCAACGGTACTTCTTCGCCCCGCGATGGCCGAGTATCTAGTCATGTTCATCTTTTAGTTTGTATGTCGCGTCAGTTTTGTCATCATAAAGATACATACATCATGCATTTGATTTGTATTCACATTTCATATTGCATCACTATTACTCTAGTCAGTATTGTCCCCTAGTGATAGGAGTCCTCTCAATCGAGTTGTCAGTTCTTGCCTCGTCAGAAAACGCTGCGTCTGAACGATCTCTCTCATCTAGTTTATTTCTGGAATGGAGTTGGCCCTTGACCACTTTGATAATTTAAACCTCTGAAAGACCAGAGAAAACGTTCAACAAACATCACTCTTCGCCATTGAAGATGATATCCTTGCTTTCCCGGATTAAGGAAAATCCCTAGAGGAAACCTCTTAAGCAGAGATTCGGCAATACAACAGTTTTTCTCAACAAAAAAAAACTGCTGATGAAAAGATCATCAGCACCTCAAATTTGGATCACATCATATGGAATTTCTCTGGGAAGATCCCGAGAAAAGTATGATGTAATATCCCCAAGCAAAAACAGTCTCTGAAGAGACTCGTTTTCCCCAGTAGAATCGACAAATGGCGTCTCCAACAGAGAAGTTTGTGTACCTCTACAAATCAGATGACTGGGTTCCTCAGCAAGTCTGACATCAAAAGTTTTTCTATCAAATGGCATCTCCCAAGGAAAATTCGGTGAGAAGTTTGAGGAAAACTGCTACGAATAGCGTCCCTTGTCAAGAAGTTTATTGACAAAAGAAACTGAGACCAGTTCCTTGGTAGGAAACCAGGATCGAGGGGAAGTTCACAAATCAGAAACTAAGACCAGTTCCTTGGTAGGAAACCAGGATCGAGGGGAAGTTGACAAAAGAAACTAAGACCAGTTCCTTGGTAGGAAACCAGGATCGAGGGGAGGTTTATTTCAAAAGAAAACTGAGAGCAGCTCCGTGGCTGAAGACCAGGATTGAGGGGAAGTTTACCTTTTCTAAGCATCGTTTCATAGCAAAAGAAGATGAATGTGCAAGCTACCATTCATAACCACCATTAAAATTTTGGGCATTCCAATATTTAATCCTCTTGCACCCCGAATGCCCGAATACCTTCGTCATTCACACCTTCGGCTCCAAAAAGATTAAATAGGGGCATCTGTCATACCCCAAATTTTGACCACTAATATTTCCCATCATTGTGAAAATCATCATCATAATAGGGATGAACCATTAGTCTCCCCAAAGATGTGTGAGCATCCACTGTAATCAAAATTAGGGTTTCAAGCCCTCTCAGAGCTCTTAGACAAAGGATCAATCAATAAATGACATGATATTTAACTTGTCTAACCTCTCAAATATCTACAAGGGATCGAGGGGACTCCCACTTCAAGGATCAAGCAGAAAGCTGCTCCCTTCTAGGTGGATCAAGCCTCAAGATCGCCAGTGTCACCAAATTAGGGTTTGGTCGACCAGGGCATCTAGATGGAAATTTTCCTCTGGGCATGAGCCAATGCTTCAAAGCATAACTTAAAATGCTCCAAGGGACCTCATAAACCCAAGTATCAAGTCAATTTAGCCTTAGGGGATGCATTCATCAAAAATCAGGAATTAGGGTTTCTTGACCTAATTCACCCCTAAATTGACTTTTGGGATAAATCATGTGCCAAGACCTCAAGACATGATTTGAAGGTCTCTAATATACTATATTGATCCATTTGCAATAATGGGTTGATGCAAGAAGCTTGAGCAACAAGTCTCAATTTCATCAGTATCACAGTTAGGGTTTCGCGGAAAAAGTCAACTGTAACTTTGACTTTTGGCCAGGACATGTTCCCAAGCCCTAGGACGTGATTCAATATACCCTATGACACCCATGGAACATGTCCATCAAGTTTGGTTTAGGTCAAGGACATGATTTCCTAAGGAATTGCACAGTTTGGAATTCATTTGATATAAAGTCGACTGTGCACAAAAGTCAACTTTGACTTTTTGAGATTTTTCACAAAAATGGTTTTTTAACCCTAAAATGATGTTAATGTATGATTTGAATCATCATTCATCAAGAAAAATATAGAAAAGTGGGATAACTTGTAAAAGGGGTAACCATAAAAACTTAGAAAATTTTCTAAGTTATGAAAAAGTGGCAAGGGTACCAACTTTGGAGGGTCATAACTTCTAAACCACAAAGCCATTCTTCTCCATCGAAAGCTTGATTTGTAGCTCACATTACCCTCTACAAAAACTTTAACTAGACCTCACTCCAATTCATTATGGATTTTGAGTTATGGAATGATCAAAATGGCTGAAAAGTGAAAATGTCACTTTTTCCAACACTTAGTGAAATTTTCACTAAGTCCAAATTTTCCAAATGTAGGGGAATTTTTCACTTGGATCCAAAATGTATCAAAACCAAATATGATTAAACAGTTGTTGTATTATATAAGGGCTTTCCAAAATGGCCAAGAACATCATCAAACTCCACTTGAGCCATGAGATATGACATTGGCAAATTGCCTTGCTGAAAACTGCCAAGGCAAGGCAGAATGTTGCATTTTTGCATGATTTACCAAAATCAGCCAATTCCAAGCCTTGTCAGCATTTGGAACACATCTGAGGATCAAATCTAAAGGGGATAATCACTGAGCCAAGCCTCCAAAGTCCTTGGAACAAGAAGTAATATGCCAAACCTAGAATTGCCTAAAATAGGGACAAGACTCCAAATTTGGAATGAAGCATTAAATGGAAGCTCCAAGGTGGAATAGACTGACACATTCTCAACTGAATTCAGTCAAGATTGATCCAACAAGTAGGGAACCAAAGCTCTGTGCCCTAACCTCTAGTCAATGGCTAGAGGAGACTTGGATTTCCATTGGCCAACATTGAAAAAACCTCTGCTGCAGTTGCCATTCTCTATTGATCCCAAAACAAACTTGCTCTACTATAAATAGAGCTCATTTGTGCTCAGTTTGAGTACACCAAAGCCATCAAACAGATGTTTTCCTCAAAATCTCTTTCTCTTGGCAAAAATGCCTTCTTTAGCTAGGCAACTTTGAGTTTTTGAGCTTGAGAGATTTTCCATCACAATCAATCACACACACACACCTCATATATATCATATGTAAGCTGTGTAAACTATCACAAGTGACCTGTAATCACAAAATCACAAAGTCACCTCTCAAAACCTCAAAATAGGCCTTTTGTGCATTTTTCAAGCCATGTCTTGATTCAGTCACTTTACAAACCAGATAAATCCTCAAACACACTCCAAATATCATCCTTGAACTGTCCCAAATGGTTCCCCTTATCTGGAACACCATTTGAGGAAGTTGCTATTTTGGTCACCTTTAACCCCTTTTGCAAGAAAGGGACTGTTTGTGTTTTTGCAGGTACCAGTCAATTCCAATCATCCTAAAAGCTTCTAGGAGATCATTTAAGTGTGTCCAAAACATCAAATCATTTCTGGAACAAGTGGCTTGACAAATTGCACAAAAGCTCCAAAATCTCAAAAAAGGGGTAAGCCTCACAACTTGGAATCTTTGAATCATGCAATGTTTTGAAGTCCACTGATCATAAACATCTCATACATGTTGTATATGTTGTGTTTGAGCTAATTCACCATGAAGAGTGTAGCATAGAAAATGCAATTATAGGCCTTTTTCAAAACCACTATCGGGTTTTGAGGAGGGAGTGTGATCTGAAAAAACTACCACCACCATTGGATTCCTTGTGAAATTCTAGGCCAGATACATATAAATTTTGTCCCCAAATATGGAGAAATGAGAAAGTTATGACGTTCACGTTTCTTAGCCAAAACTTGCCTTGCCTTGCCTTGGGCAAGGCCTAAAACCAAGGCAAGACTTGTATATTTGTGTTTTCACTTCAAACAATGGATGTATCACCACCCCAGTGGTAAGGCGCACGCCATGTAACCTTGAGGTCTTGGGTTCAAACCCCACCCATGCCATTTTGTGTTTTTTTCACATTTTGCCATTTTGTTTCAATATTTTTATGTTTTATTAATTAATTGGAAAATTAATAACTCTTTCAATTTTAATTATTTTTTATTGGTTCTTCTTGAAAAAAATCACAAAAATGTTGAAATATTTTATTCCACAAAAAAATTAAGTTTATATTATTTATTTAATATAATTAGTATTTTTGTGAATAAATTCATTTTTATTTGTTTTAAACATTTTAAAATGAATATTCATCTTGAAAAATCAAGACCAAATGAGTTTTAATATCTCTTGTGATTTATACCTCATTTTTCAAACCTTAAACAAAAATCACAAGTGGTTTATTCAAACCTATTTGGTATTTTTCATTAATTTTCTTTAAATATTTACTTTTAAAGAATAAAAATTAGGGTTTCTTTGGTTTTCACCCTCATAAAATAATTTCGAAACACTTGGGCCTCAATTAGAGTGTAAGACCCAACCCCCTTTGAAAACCAAACCATTTTGGGCCTCAATGCATTGTATAAGACCCACCGCGTTTTCAAAAATCTCGGCGCGATCGCCATTTTAAAACAAATGACCCTGGGCCTTTCCTTGAGCTGTAAGCCCCACCACTTGTACAAAAATAAAACACTTGGGCCTCTATTAGAGTGTAGGACCCAATACTTTGTAAATGCAACCTATTTGTGGGCCTCACTTATTGTATAAGTCCCGTTGTGTGTCAAAAGTTCGGCGCGATCGTCGCCCGTTTAAAATAAACCATCTGGGCCTACCCTCGAGTAGTAAGACCCATTTCTTTTCTTAAAACTCTTTGGGCCTCTTGAGAGAGTGTAAGACCCATCCCTTTGTACAGAAAACCTTTTTTTGGCCTCAGTCACTTGTATAAGTCCCTCTGTACAAAAACAACAGTGCGACCAGTGACAAAACCTTGGGTCTCTCCTTGAGTTGTAAGCCCCAATATTTCTTTTCAAAGCACTTTCTCCTTTGATTTTGAAATATACTGTTGTTTTCAATCTTTCTTTGTTGAACAACTAACAAAACAGCATAGAAGCTCTACAACCGAGTAAGTGTTTACCCGCTTTCATTTACCACTTTCATATGGATATAACTGTATTGTGGGGCTGCTCGATGTAAGTCTCCTTTCATAAACTCATGTCAACTGTGTAATAATAGTATAGACATTTAGAGTTTCCTCAGTAACTACGTCTAGATCTAAGAAAAGCCGTTTCGATTACTCTTAGAAATAGACAAGCTAGATCCCCAATAGGAGCACCAGATACAGTCTTCTCTTCGGCTGTCCTCCTTAGGAATTGTCAAGAGACTCTACCTCCCCAGATATGAATGTATTCTCCGTGAATGGAATCTCTTGAGTTTCTTCCAAATTCTTGAACTTTCCTGGCTTGATCTATTTCTTGTGAATAGCCTGTCTTGAATTTCTCGGGGTTTGGGGACCCACGGGCTTCATAAAAGCATCGGCCTCCTCTTGGGCATTGTATAAGGACCCACAGGCTTCCTAAAAGCATCCCCGCCTCCTCTTGGGCTTAGTACAAGGACCCGTCGGCTTCTTAGAAGTATTCACATCCTCCTCTCAGGCTTCATATAATGATTTCTTCCTCCGGGAATGATAGCCTCCTCTTGGGCTTCGTACAAGGACCTATCGGCTTCTTAAAAGTTTCCAGCCTCCTCTTGGGCTTCGTACAAATTGTCCCGACGACCTCTTAGAGGTATAGGAATATAAATTAGTCATCTTGATAGAACAATCTTTCAAGAGTCTAGATCTTTCTACCGTGAACGTACTACTACTGTTTCTCAAAACATAGTACAAAAGATAAAACTCTTGGCTCGGACAGTCTAAGACCCTTGAATCCCAAAGACATCCTCAAGTACCAGTAGACTTGAGCAATCTCCAATACCCTCCGGATTCCCCGTTTCCTTAAAGAACAGGAAATAACCCCGATCCCCAGATCAAATCTATGAGTACAACATTAATCATATAAGAACTGATTTTCACTTTACCAACCAACTGGACCTGTCACTCAACTGAAACAGTTACTTTAGCCTCCATCTCGGGCTTCGTACGAGATACAAAGACTCTTTTGTTGAGTCTGTTTTTGGCCTCCATCTCGGGCTTCGTACGAGATACAAAGACTCTCTTGTTGAGTCTGCTTTTAGCCTCCATCTCGGGCTTCGTAGGAGATACAAAGGCTCCCTCGTTGAGTCAATCACCCTTTTAGCCTCCATCCCGGGCTTTGTACGAGACATACAAAAAACATTCCCTTGTCGAGTCAACCCTTTTAGCCTCTCTCTCGGGCTTCGTACGAGACACATAAAAACTCCCTCTTGTTGGGTCAATAGCCTCCTCTTAGGCTTTGTATAAGAAAAACCCCAGTTGAGTCAATCAACCTTTTAGCATCAAAGTTGTGCCTCGTTCACAGTACACAAACATCAACAACTCCTTCCATCTAATTGATGTAAGCGGAAAGCCTCTGGATTATTTACATCCACGCCACTGTCCCTCTTTTAGCATGAGAAATTCCTAAGGAAAGATGGCATTGCTCTACAATGAGTAAAAATCTTCTCCTTCAGGTTAAAACCCCCTATAAAGGAAATTATGGCATTGCTAGGATCCACGTATCCTGGTTAAAGTAATCCTCCTTTACAGTCAGTCACCCAACAGTTGTGACAAACAGACCCCTTTTAGAGATGACAAATTCTCTCTAAAGACAACACCTTTAGCTTCACATCTTGGGCTTTAAACAAGATACAAATAGACCCTTCAGCTTCACATCTTGGGCTTTGAACAAGATATATATCACCTTTCGCTTCATGTCTTGGGCTTTGAACAAGACACCAAAACACCATTTCCTCCCATAGAATAGGAGGAACTACGATTGCTCTGATTTCCCTGTTTCGGTAAAACGGGAATACGTAGGCATAAGATTGAAAGAAAGATCTTAGCGAGCACACTAATCCAAAACCCAAAATCTCGTACCCTTATTCCCCAATAAAAAAATATCAGTCCTAGCATCCTAACAAAATTCCCCACGAACAGTCCCGTTATCCCAGTCCTAAATAAAGTAAGAAGAAAGAGGCCCCATTACCATATAGCATTCGTAACCTAACAGACCGCTGTTTAAACTCAGTATGCAAGCAGGGTTAATTAGAGACATCTATTTCCCTTCCTTAATCAGCTCACAATAGGATAAAAAATGAATCGACTTGTAGTAAACCCCAAAGAGCGACCGTGCTTAAGAACAACGTCCAAAATCGCTCGCTACAGGAGGCACCCTAACATTGTAAGTATTTATTGCTTCCTTTGCTGTTTTAATGATTTTTTTTTATGTTTAGAAGTGGTTTAGGAAGTGGCAGCTGTGCAGAAAAAATTTTCAAAAACCTGTCATGTTCGCTGGCGTTCGCTTTGCGAACCTGGGGCGAGCATTCGCCAGCCAGTTTGCTTTGTGAACTCAGCGAGATAGGGGAAGTGTGTTTGCTGCCACCTCAGTTTAAAAAGGGATTTAATTTTATTGGTGGGACAATAATTAGGCCCAAGACCCATATCATTTTCTGAACTTTAGAGAGGTAAACCTCTTCTCTTTTTCATTCCCACTCGTGCCTCTCTCATTCAAACAAAACACTCTCTCAAGAACTCAATTTCTCACCTGCACTGTTCATCTCAAATTTCACCAAGTTTTCCCCAATTTCAATTACAAGTTCAGGTTTGAATCTCATTTTCTTTCTAATTTCTATTTAGACATTATGTTTAGGGTTGTGGTTTGCACATTAGAGACATTTTTTATTTTAGGGTTTAACTTCTGCTTTAAGGTTTGATTGATTGCATGTTGAATTTTGTGCAAGCCTTAGAATAGAAATGATATTTTGTGAATGGAGCTCTGATGATTGGAAGTATGACTGTTGTTTTTTTGAAATTATCGCGTGTTCGCTATTCAGTTCGCCTTGCGAACCTGGGCGAGCATTCTCCAGACTTCGTTTTGCGAATCTGGGGCGAATGTTCGCCAGCCTTCGCTTTTCGAACTCTAGAGCGAATGTATCAGAACTCTGAATTTTTTTTATGTTGTTTCAGTTGTGGTTTTGTTTTGGCTCTCATTTTTAATGTGTTGTGTAGCTACTTGTTGTTGTTTTATTTGCTGATTTGTGCAGATGGCCCCTAAGATCAATCCCGCTAAGAAGCGAAAGGCCAGCACTGCAAGACAAGTGCCAATCTAGTTTGACGACAATCGCTTTAGGGGTGCCAAATAAGCAACAAGGTATCTCACATTAGAAAAGAGAACCATCTTGCCAGAAAAGAGGTTTAACTTGAGTGACCGAGGGAGTTATCGGTCTGTGGCTGCACTCTTAGAAGAAAAAAAATGGGGACGACTGATAACTCCAGCCGATAGCTAGAACATTGAGATTGTCTGAGAATTATATGATAACGTACTTCCTGATGATGGGGAGCAATTTATTTGGACAACCTTCGTTGGGGGGAAGGTGGTGAGGATTGACCGTGCAACAATCATTATTGTTCATGGAAGTCCTCTACCATTGAGAACTAGCCAAATGGATGACTACCATCGAGACTTGCACCTTCACCGAGACATACCTGCCATGACCAGAGATCTTCTTCAACTTGGAAAAACTGTAGAACTCAACCCATCTGGGGTTGCCATTAGGTACCGGCGTGAGGACATGCAACCTTTGGCTCAGCTTATTTTGCTCTTGGTGATAACCAACATCAAGCCGAAGTCGCATTCGTCTACCATCGCTATACCACTAGCCCACCTTCTCCACAGTATTTTGACTAACGTACAGATTAATGTGGCCCGTATTATCGCCGATGAGATTAGAGCTATTGTGGAGAGTGGCCTTGGTGGTTCTGCTTCTCGGGCGAATGCCCCTCTTGCATTTCCCTGTCTCATCATGATGATGTGTGCACATGCTGGGGTTAATATACCCGCACGCCATTTGTGGCGAGTGATTTTTGTCGATGACGCGACCACTTTATCGCTGGGTTTTCCTCACCGCAATGAGGAGGAGGGGGTGATACTTTCTGATTTCTTATTTATCCCATGAAGTTGAAAGGGAAAGGGAAACTATCTAAAACTAACCTTGCACGCGAATGTTTAACTGAACAAACGCTTAAAAGAGATTGGGGGGTCCGGGGTCAGGTTATACAATGGGGAGTTGTCAATTACCCATCCTATATGTGGTTATCCACATGATATTAGCTTTAGGTTTCACTTTGTAATTTATGGTGTTTATCTGCTAATGGGTTGGGAAAGTTTCTTGGGAAGTATGAGTGAGTGAGTGAGTTTTTGTTGATGTTCGGGTGTTCCCGATGTTTTTGGTAAGGTACTAGACCTAAGTTTTGATTGATGTGTGAAGGTACTGGACCTAGAGTTTTCTATTAGTATGCTCGCTAAGATTTCACAATCTTATGCCTACGTATTCCCGTTTAAACGAAACAGGAAAATCAGAGCAATCGTAGTTCCTCCTATTCTAAGGGAGGAAAAAGATGTTTTGGTGTCTTGTTAAAAGCCCAAGATTGAAGCTAAAAGGTTCATTTGTGTCTTGTTCAAAGCCCAAGATTGAAGCTAAAGGTTTGACTGAGAGATGATTTGTCATCTCTAAAGAGGGATTGGACTTCCTCTGAGGGGATTGTTGATTTTTGTGTGCCTTGATCAAAGCCCAAGGTTGAAGCTAAGAGGTTGATTGACTCCATTAGGGAAGTCCTTATACAAAGCCTAAGAGGAGGCTGGAAATGACCGACTCAAAAAGATAGTGTTTATATATGTCTTGTACAAAGCCCAAGATTGAGGCAAAAAAGAGACTGACTCTTTGGGGATATCATTATACAAAGCCTAAGAGGAGGCTAAAAGTTTGACTTTTCCGGGGAAAATATTTTTTCTGTCTTGTACAAAGCCCAAGATTGAGGCTACATGGGAAATTTAACTGACTCGGCTGGGGATTTTAAGTGTCTTGTACAAAGCCCAAGATTGAGGCTAAAATAAGTTTGACTCGGCGGAAGAGTATTATCTATCTTGTACAAAGCCCGAGATTGAGGCTGAAATGAGTTTGACTCTGCTTGGGAAAATATTTGTCCTAAGTTTTAAGAGAGGAAGGTTTGTGTCTTGTACAAAGCCTAAGACTAAGGCTAAAAGGGTTTGACTCAACAAGAGAGTGCTTTTATATGTCCTGTACGAAGCCCAAGATTGTGGCTGAGCAAGCTGGAGAAATTATTCTACTCAACTTGAGAGGAGGCTAGCTCCTGCTAGGGAAAATCCTTATACCAAGCCTAAAATGAGGCTGGAAAGGATTGACTCAACAAGAGAGTATTTTAAAAAGGTGATTGACTCAACAAGAGAGTCTTGAAAGTTTAATTGACTCAACAAGAGAGTCTGAAAGTTATTGACTCAACAAGAGAGTCTTGAGAAGTGATTGACTCAACAAGAGAGTCTGAAAAGGTAATGGACTTAACAATAGAGTCTGAAAAGGTTAGCTCTGCTGGGGAGAATCATTGTACAAAGCCCAAGAGGAGGCTGACTATGCTGAGGAAAGATCATTATACAAAGCCTAAGAGGAGGCTAACTTTCTGTTGGGGATTGTTGAGATCCCTATGCAGGTCCAAGTGGGGAATCAACTCTTGTTGAGAATTACAGAAGAGTTGAGGTATCAGATGCCTTGAGGTTCTTATTTGGGATAAGCTGACCCTGGTTGGGGGAACTTTCGAGAGAGAGGCTGGGTTTCTGCTGGAGATTGATCCAGAGAGCCCGAGGTTTCTTCCTATACTCGTAAGGAACTTGAGAGTGTTTTTGAGACTTAAGGGGATTAGGCTGTCCAAGTCTACTGGTGTAGAAGAGTTTTATCTTTTGTATGATGCCCAAGAGGAGGGACGGACATTAAGGGATGAGAATCAACCCTAAATTGGCCAGAGTTTTGACACTGGAAAGACTGCTCTAGCAAAGGATGACTAAGTTCTGTCTTATACCTTTAGGAGGTCGTCAGGGTCCTTGTATTAAGCTCAAGAGAAGGCATAAGAACTTCTATGAAGCCGGAGGGTCCTTGTACAAAGCCCAAGAGGAGGCGGAGATGCTTTTAGGAAGCCCGTGGGTCCCAAACCGAGAGAAGTTCAACAAATGCAATTCACCGGGAAGAGATCATTTCATGAAAGTTCGAGGTTTGAAGAAACTCAAGAGATGTCATTTACCGAGAATAGATCACCTCTGGGGAGTAGAGTTCCTTTGACAATTTCTAGGGGTGACAGTCTGAGAAAAGGTTCACGAGGAATACTGCCATTTTCTTTGTTCCGTATTGTTTAAGCCCAAGAGAAGGCAAGACTGTATCTGGTAATCCTATGGGGATCTAGTTTTGTTTGTATTTAAGAGTGACCAACAGGGCTTTACCTAGTTCTAGACTTAGTTGCCGGTGAAAACTCTAAATAACTATACTAGTATATATACAGTTGATATATGACAAGTATTTTAAAAGGGTACGAAAGAAGACTAACCATGTGCAGCTTCCCACAATACAGTTATATATATCAAAGCATGTAAAAGAAAGCTAATAAAACATACAGGCGAGTAAGCTTCCATGCTGTTTTGTTAGTTGTTCAAAGAAATTAAAGAATGTTTTGATAACAACATATATATTGAATTTAAATCAAAAGGGAAATCGCTTTGACAAGATTGTGGGGGCTTATACTCAAGGAGAGGCTCAAGGTTTTAACAGTGATCGCACCATTGTTTTGAATATCGAATCGGGACTTATACAACGACCGAGGCTCAAAGAAGTTTATTTATAAAAGGGTTGGGTCTTACAACTCAAGGAGAGGCCCAAAGTTATTTAAAGAAAATAAATGGGACTTACAACATGAGGGTAGGCCCAGATGATTTTATGTTTGAAAATGGCGATCACGCCGGGATTTTTTAACGCAGAGGGACTTATACAATGTCTGACTTATACAATGTGTGATGCCCAGTGGGTTTTGTTAAAAAAGGCGACGATCGCGCCGAACTTTAGAAAATATACAGAGGGACTTATACAATGTGTGAGGCCCAAAATTGTTTATTTACAAAGGGATGGGACTTACACTCTATCAAGAGGCCCAAAGAGTTTGAAAAAGATTGATGAGGTTGGAATTAATCAAAACCCTAATTATGTCTAAAAATGGAATTAATTTTGTTTAAAAATTAATAAAAGTTATTGAAACTATGTGAAAATTGAGTGGTGATCTTGGATCAATGTTTCAAAAATCATGTTTTTATCCACAAAATGATTGAAAATCAATTAAGTTTTGGAAAATCTAGAGAAAGAAATTTTTTAAAATGTAAAAACAAATAAAAATTAATTCTTTGCAAAAATATCAAATATATGAAATAAATAATATTTTTTGGAAATTTTTGTAAAATAAAATATTTTAACATTTTTGTGAATTATTAAAAAAAGAATCAACTCAAAATCATTAAAATTTTGAGAGAAATTAATTTTTGAATCCATTAAATAGAATCACAAAAATTCAAAAATTCAAATATTTTAAAAAAGGGCGCCAAGAACATCTTGGTCTTGCCCCCGTGCTCTGTTTTTCCCAGATTTGGGTTTTCTCATCAATCTCACTGAATACTTGATGAAATCACATAATCCACATATCAATCTACTCGTTTTTAACTCACGATCATGTCTATGGTCTTTAATTTCATTTATTTTAAGCATGGAATAAGAAATCAAGACAAAACCTCAAGAAACCTAATTTCTGCATGAAGGCTAAGAAATTCCATACACGATTCATACAAAGCAATTAATTAAGGGGGAACACTCCATACATGATTATGAACATATGGCAAAAGTATTGTGCGAGGAAATATGCATGAATCATGAGATGACCAAGTTGAGGCTTACCTCTTACAGCTGGTGATCGAGTTCTAAGTTGGAGGTGTTGCAGCTTGGTTCCAATTATGTGGACAGCTTCCTTAGATGCTATGAAGTGTGTTTGAATGCTTGGAGTGGATTGAATTGAGCTGGAACTTGATTTGGCACCTCAACTGCAAATCTGTCAAAGGCTTGTGCAGATGGCTGGTGATTTTGAGAATCTGGTGTTCCAGATGTTGTTTAAGTGTTTGGATCACTTCTATATGATGTTTATGAGGTGTGTGTGTGATTGGTTTGGTTGGAATTGTTCCCAAACTCAAAACCCGATAGTGACTTGCTTTAGAAGGCAAAATTGGAAGTGAGATTGTGATTTTGAGAAAGGCAAGTGTTATAAGCCTTTAGTGTACTCAAACTGATCAGAAATGAGGTCTATTTATAGTGTGTCAAGTTTGTTTTGCAAGGAATAGGGAATGGCAACTGCAGCAGGCCTTTGGCCAATGTGGATCAAATGGAATCTCAAGTCTCCTCTAGCCATTGACTTGAGCTTAGAGCACAGGCCTATGGTTCTTTGATTCAAGGATAAGGCTTGACTGAAGTGTTCATCTTTACTCTGATACATGCCACCTCTAAGCATCCATTGAATGCTTCAAAACAAAATTGGAGTCTTGAGGCATTTTTAGCTTTTAGGGTGCCACACCTACTTGTAGATTTTGGGACTTTGGAGGCTGATAGATCAGTGCTTGTCCCTTGTTTGTTCCCCCTTGAGGTGTGCAGATGGATAACCATGCTTGGAATTGCACAATTTGATCAAATCGAGCGATAATGCACAAATCTGTCTTGCAAGACAGTTTGCATCAAGGCATATTGCAACTGTCATAACTCCTAGCTCAGATGGAATTTGATGGAGTTCTTAGACATTTTGGAAAGATGACATATCCTATTTCAACATGATGTCCAACTTTGGTTTTGATCCAACTTGAATCACAATGAAAAATGCCTCTACATTTGGGTAAAAATAAGGCAGATTCTGACTTATTGAAAATTTCACTAAGTGTTGGAAAAATGTCACTTTTATGTTTTCAGCCATTTTGATCACTCCATAACTTAAAATCCAAGAGGAATTGGAATGAGATGTAGTTGACACTTTTGAAGTATGCCATGAGATCTACAAATCCAGCTTTGGATCATCCAAAATGGTTGCTTGGATCTCAAGTTATGGTCCTTGGAAGTTGGTACCCTAGCCACTTTGTCCCATAACTTAGAAAAATTCTAAGTTTTTTATGGTTACTCCTTTTTCAAGAAACCCCGCTTTCTTTGATTTTTCTTGATGAATGATGATTCAAATCACATATTAAAATTGTTTTAGGGTTAAGAAACCTTGGTTGACCAAAAATTCAAAAAGTCAACCTTTGGATTTTTGCACAGTTGACTTTTTATCGGATGAAATCCAAACTGTGCGATCCTTGGTGAAATCAAGTCCTTGACCTAAATCAAACCTAATGGACATACTCCATAGTTGTTATAGGGTGTATTGAATCATGTCCCAAGGTTTGGGAGCATGTCTTGGTCAAAAGTCAAAGGTACAGTTGACTTTTCCCTCGAAACCCTAATTGTGGTCCTAATGAAATTGAAACTTGTGGAACAGGCTTCTTGGATCAATCCATTGTTGCAAATGAATCAATATGGTGTATTTGATGCCCTTAAATCATGTCTTGAAGTCTTGGCCCATGCATTGCCTCAAAAGTCAACTTAGGGGTGAATTAGGTCAAGAAACCCTAATTCTTAATTTTTGGTAAATGCATCCCCTGAGGTTAAATTAACTTAATGATTGGGTCCATGAGGTCCCTTGGAGTACCTTGAGTCATGCTTTGAAGCATTGGCTCATGCCCAGAGAAATATTTCCACCTGGAGGCCCTGGTCGACCAAAACCCTAATTTTGTGACACTGGCGAACTTGAGGCTTAATCCACTTGGAATGTTGCAACTTTGTGCTTGATTCTTGATGTGGGAGTCCTCTTGATCATTTATGTGTGTTTGGGAGGTTAGACAAGTTGAAGATCATGTCATTTCTTGATTGATCCTTTGTCTAAGTGCTCTGAGAGGGCATAAAACCCTAATGCTTGGTAGTAGTGAATGTTCAACAATTCCTGAGGAGATTGATGAGGCATAAAGGTACATCCATATTGTGATGATGACTTTCACAATGATGGGAAATCTTAGTGGTCAAAATTTGGGGTATGACAGATGCCCCAATTTAATTTTCTTGGACCCGAAGATGTGAATGGCGAAGGTATTCAGGCATTCGGGGTACAAGAGGATTAAATATCGGAATACCCAAAATTTTTATGGTGGTTATGAATGGCAGTTTGCTCATCCATCTTCTTTTGCTAAGCAATGATGCTTAGAAAAGGTAAACTTCCCCTCAATCCTGGTCTTTAGCCAAGGAACTGGTCTCAGTTTCTGAAATAAACCTCCCCTCGATCCTGGTTTTCTACCAAGGAACTAGTCTCAATTTCTGAAATAAACTTCCCCTTGATTCTGGTTTCGTACCAAGGAACTGGTCTCAGTTTCAGAAATAAACTTCCCCTCGATCCTGGTTTCCTACCAAGGAACTGGTCTTAGTTTCTGAAATAAACTTCCCCTCGATCATGGTTTCCTACCAAGGAACTGGTCTCAGTTTCTTTTGTCAATAAACTTTCTTGACAAGTGGCTGGGGAAACCCATTCGCCTGAGCTGTAGAGGTGTACAAACTTCTCTATTGGAGATGCCATTTGCTGACTCTACTGGGGAAAATGAGTCTCTTGAGAGACTGTTTCCGCTTGGGGATATTACATCATGCTTTTCCTCGAGATCTTTTTCGGAGAAATGCCATGTGATGTAATCGAATTTGAGGTGCTGATGACCTTTTTGTCAGCGAATCTTTCGAAGAAAAACTGCTACACTGCCAAATCTTTGATTAAGAGGCTTTCTCTGGGATTTTTCTTAATCCAGGAAAGCGAAGATATCATCTTCAATGGAGAAGAGTGATATTTGTCGAAGATCTTCTTGCCTTTCAGAGGTTCAAGTTATCAAAGTAGTCGAAGACCGTCTCCATCCCATAAATAAATTGGAGGATATTGTGGTGTAACACTTCCTGATGAGGAAAGAAATGACAACTCGATTGAGAGGACTTTTATCACTAGGGGACGAGACCAACTAGCGTGATAGTGATGCAATATGAATATGAATGTAAATCAATTATGCATGATGTATGTATGTTTATGCTGACAAAACTGACACGACATACAAACTAGTGGATGAACACGACTGGATACTTGACCATTGCAGGGGACGAAGAAGTATCTTCGGTTCAAAATAGCAATTATGCCTTGCTTAGGAGAGATAGTCCCTATGGGGAACAACCATTGATCGGGCTTAGGAGATAAGAACTCTGCTAGGGATGCCAGATGAAACATGGTCTCTGACATAGTTGATCCTTCACTGAGGCGTACTGGTTTTGAAGGAGTACTTTGATTCTGCACTTTGAGGTTCGATTACTTCTGGAGAAGCGATCGATGTTATTTCGATGTTCAACAGCCAAAAGAAATTGCCATCTTTATTTTAAAAGCAGAAAAAATTTAGTGGACAAGTAAATTCATTTTTGTTTTATTTCAAGAATCATTAATCATATTAAAATGTCATTCTGTAAAGCTAAAACAAATAAGAATTGCAAACAAAAGCACTAGGGCTCAAATTTTATTGATTGGATGGAAATCATCCAAGCGCGTGATTCCATAGAGTATTTACAAAGTTAGAAAATGGTAATTTTAGGGAAAATGGTTACATTGAAACATAACGACCACTATCATTCTACCAACTTTGAATTTTGGACATCCTGAGCATCTGTTAAAGATGACCGTGACTGGAGTTTTCCTGACTGATGGCATGACTGCTGCTGAGGGATTTGCCCTTTTGTTAAACTAGTTACTTGCCATTATCCCTAACTTTTGCCTCTATTGTACTTTAAGATTTCCAATCCATCAGGATGATTTTTTATCATGTCTCTAATTTTTGCCTGGACCGCCCTTTCGGGTTTTCAATCCACCGAGACGTTTTTTTTTTAGGCGAATTAGTTCTTGACTACGTCAACATTTGTGGGGTAGGCAAATTCTTCTCTGTCCATGGTTGCGAGTCTCAATGCACCACCTGAGAAGGCTTTCTTGACCACATAAGGGCCATCATAATTCGGAGTCCACTTGCCCTGGGAATCAGTGAGGAATGATTGTATCTTCTTGAGCACGAGGTCTCGTTTTCTGAAGACGTGAGGTCGGACCTTTTTGTCAAACGCTTTCCTCATTCTTTGCTGATATAACTGACAATGGCATAGAGCCGTTATTCACTTTTCCTCGATCAAATTCAGTTCGTCGTGTCGACTTTGACACCATTCAGCCTCTGTTAGCTTAGCTTCCATCAATACCCGGATTGATGGGATCTCTACTTCTATGGGAAACACTGCCTCCATGCCATATACTAGAGAGAAAGGGGTTGCCCCTGTTGAAGTGCAGACAGATGTGCGATAACCGTGAAGAGCAAAAGGTAGCATTTCGTGCCAGTCTTTCTAGGTTACAACCATCTTTTGAACGATCTTCTTGATGTTCTTGTTAGCCGCTTCTACCGCTCCGTTCATCTTGGGTCGGAAGGGAGATGAGTTATGGTGTTCGATCTTGAACTCAACACATAATTCTTTCATGATCTTATTGTTCAAGTTGGATCCATTATCCGTAATGAGCTGGCTTGGAACACCATAACGGCAGATGATATTGTTTTTGATAAATCAGACCACCACTTGTCGGGTTACATTGGTGTATGACACTGCTTTGACCCACTTGGTGAAGTAGTCAATGGCTACCAGGATGAACCAATGTCCGTTTGAAGCCCTGGGTTCGATCATTCCAATCATGTCGATTCCCCATATAGAAAAAGGCCATGGGGAAGAAAGAACTTTAAGATGTGTTGGCGGTTGTTGTATCCCAAATTTTTTCCCTTAGATTCATTGATTCGTCTGCATAACATCTTAGGTCAATCATTCGTGCATAACTAACCACTTTATCTTGTTTTGTTGTTTGTTTGTTTCATTTGTGAACACAAGTACTACTGCAGAAGATTCAGGGCCTTGAAAGCGATGTTGTGTGTGTTTGTGGAGGTTCTCTGGTCTTGACAAGCGTGTGTGTGGATTCTTGTGAGATTTTGCCCTTTCTCTTTCTGGTCCCTAAACCACCAAACCTCTCTTCCCTCAGATTTCTCAGGAGACTCCGCACAAATACTAAGTCCTTTATACCCGTTAGATATGGAAAAATGGTCACTCAAGACTAGTCACTGGTTGTGTAGTACAGGTTATATCACCAGATGGCATCTCCCTCCCTTCGCCAGCTCCTTAAGATTAAGTGATGTGTTTGCTTTTGTTTTAATATCGTTCATCAAGAGAATTCAATTTGAAAAGAAATTAGAAGTCTTGATTCAAGTATGAAGCCATGCCCTCTGTGTCCAGAAGAATATTTGTGCTCTTGGGACTATCAAGGTATTCTTCAAGCAAGTTTGAAGATCATTTGGATTTTGGAATGTACAGGTTACTTTGACCATTGGTAGGAGTGTGAAACTTTCACAAATTCTCAAGACTTGGTTACAAAAACTCATTATCCAAGGATGGATCTCCAAGTTCAAGATCTAGATCAATATACAGTTTCATGTTGTTTGGAAAGGATCCATCAATTGGCGATACCATTTGTTTTGTGTTCTAAAGTTTTGTCAAGGAATGCTCTTGTTCATTTGAAAATAAATAAGCCGTTTATTTTGAGTTGTGATCAAGAAGTTTTACGGCTTTCAATAGAGATTAGCACCAAAACTTATTTTCTAAAGTTAAGTTCAAGTTTCAAAACATACAAGGCCCAATTTGAATTCAATTTATATTGAATTTCCAAACAAGTTGCTTTTTTCTTTCCAAGGGTCCAAGTTGTCACTAATTCAAGGCATAAGTTTAAGTTTCAAGAGCTGAGTGCAAGATTTGGTGTGGAAACCAAGAAATCTTTCAAGATTCAAAAAATTTCAAGTTTTGAGGCAAAAGAAAACCAAGCTCCATAGAATTCAAGTCAAAAGTGCAAAAATGTTCAAAAGTTACAACTTAAGGGACCAAAAACCTAAAGGACTCAAAAAGAAAAATCACAAATCAACCGTCACACGAGAAATCACGTTTCGCAACCCTACACGCCCAAAAATCATTAAACTATTTCCAAACCCATAGACGAAAAATCCAGATTCTACGTCATCATCGCTTCAACATTCAGAGAAAGAAGAGGAACAACACAAAGCAACATCACAAATCATACAAAGGAGGTAAAGAAAAGAAAGAAATCTTCCCTGAAGGAGAGATTCGTTCGCAGATTGCCTTCGATCGTCGCCCTCCCTTTCTTTCCCTTTTTCGGTTTATAAGCATTGTAACATGTAATCAAAATAACATAATGAAATGGGGCTGGGAATCATGGGGTTTAGGGTTGATTGGTTTGTTTGATTCGAGAGTGAATGAGAGATTGAGAGCGGCGGCGCCCTAGGGTGCATAAACCCTAATTTTGTGTTGAGAACAAGGAGCGGCGAGAGAGAGAAGAGAGGAAATGAGATCCGTGAGGCTCCCTCCGTCTTTTTTTTTTTTTTTTTATCTTTCTTTTATATTTAAAACTTTTTCTTTTTAGAAATATAACTTTTTTTTATATAACCACTAATAAGAAACTTTTTTTAGTAAATCTTAAAAACTAATATTTTATTAAAACACTAATAACTTTTTATAAAACGCTTAATAACTTTTAATAACTTTAATACCAAATATCCTTTTAAAATTAATTAAGAAAATCTTTATCATTTTTTTAATTTAAAAATAATCCCAATAAAATACCCCCCTTTTTTTTTACATATTAAAATTTAACTTCAACTGAAATATAATAAATTTTTTTATTTTTTTTTAATATTAAAATTAAGACTCCTTTTGTTAAGAAAAGAGAAACCCTTAACAAATCCTTCTCCCTCTTTTATTAAAAACTTTTCAACTAAAATAAACTCTTAAAACAATTAACTTTTCATAAGGAAAACTAAAATACCTTAAAACATTTGAACTTTTTTTTAAGAGAACTCTAATTAAAAGTAATCCTTAACCAATTTCTCACCATAATAGCTTTAAGTAAATCAAAACTCGTTAGATCCTCCACGTTTGAGTGAATCACATGCGGTGTGCTATTTTATGATTGTTTTTTTTTGCTTACTGTTGCTTGATGTATGTATGTTATATGTCTAAACCTTTAGAAACAAAAATCCTTGATCCAACGTCGAGCCATCTTCAACCTACATAAGCCGATCGCTTTCTAAGCCTCGCCGTCAACCTATCAGTCACCATACACTATACTAGCCCACTTTGCTAGTGCGCACTAATAATCTAAGTTAGTCCCCTCGACAATTCCTAAGGAAAGGTTATTAATAATTGACTCAAACGTCATAAGACTAATTTTAGAGCCTTGGCCTTAGGATTCGGAGTCGCCGTACTCCATGTCTAACCGTAGACACTTAGAATCTTAGCCTTAGGATCGGAGTCTCCGCACTCCAAGTAAGTGCTCTTCCACGAACATTTACAATCCTACCCCTCTTAAACCAACCTATAACTTTAGAGTCGCCGCAACCTATGTAAGGTCTTATCTTAGACTTTACCTCCCCTTGGAACCTTGACCCCGTTAAGAAGTTCTTCTTTTCAGAACTACGCGTACTCTGATTCTACTCCCGAGGATACGTAGGCGTAAGGCGCGATACCTTATCGAGTATACTTAGATACTAACCCCTAGGGTTCAACCTTTAGCATAGCACCCTTAGCAAGCGAATGAGAGATAACATAAATACTAACGAGAGGTTCCCGTGGAGTACTACGGACGTTTAAGATGCTAATACCTTCCCTAGGTGTAACCAACCCCCGAACCTTAGATCTTTAGGTTTTATTTTTCGCTTTTGAACCTTTCCTTTGGATTAATCAAAGACGGTGGTGAACATTTAAAGAAATGTGATCCTAGTTCATTAATAACTATGGTATCCTATTCTCACCGCAATAGAACTGGCGACTTCACTGGGGATTGTCGAGGGTTTCCCCTATCTTGTTTTCTTTATGTTATCTTTTTCTGTTTGTTTGCTTATTATCTGTTGTGTTGGTTTTCTGGGTTACTACTTGTGTGGTGAGATAAAGTCCTACACCCGGACTAGAGTGAAAATTATGATAGGAACGGTGAGAATTCAAGGATACTTTGAGGGAGTCGATTCCTGAAGAAGTTGAATTGAGACTTCACCACTCAGTTTAGGCCCTCTCGAATATAATTTTGTTCAACGAGTCCATTCGTGAAGACGATATTATTTCGAACTAAAGGCCATCGAGACTGGGGACCGTAGTTACCTTTAACCCAACTTGGCCTATTAGGATGTAGTGCGGGGACTATGCGGGAGTCTATTTCTGCAATAGTCGCTACGCGATACTACACTCGGACGAGATTCTCTTGAGAATATTATTGACTACCAAGTGATTTGGAAAATCAATAATATCCGAAAAGATGGATTGTAGACTTTGGGAACTTTGTAGAACCCGTTCGGCAGGTACATTTGAAACTATAGTGCACACCTATTGGGATGGGTAGACCTTGGCTCCACGCTGTGACCTCTCAAACCTAGGATTTTTGCTTGTCTGTTTGATCATGTCTGCTTATCTGTTCTTTGTGCTTTGTGTGTTTGTATCCCTGCATTCATAAGCATCATATCATAAAGATTCATGAAACTTAGTCTTGTTTATAAACATCATAAGGATATCATGGACTCTAAAAAAATTTTAAAGAAAAAAAACGTTGAAGTACCTTTACAAAAGTCATAACCTGGACTATCTAAGGAGGCTGGAGACCTTGCTGACAGATAAAGAAAGGTTCCAAGCCATACTTGGAGGCTATCATCTAGGCCCTACCGCAGTCTATCATTATTCCTGATTATCAATTGGTACCTAAACTTGAAGACTATTCTCAACTGATGGAGTTACTAACTCAAAACAAATATCCATTTCTCAACTTTGGTTAGTATTCAAGCTAGCTAAAAGGAGGTTTTTGAAAAAAAAAGCTACTTATTGCAAGAAATGGAAAGCTCAATACGTCTTATGCCATTCTAAGTCATCAGTCAACACTTCGTCGACAAGCTATTCCGGAAGAAGTTCAGTTGGAAGAAAGAAGTCAAAGGATTCAAGAAGACCGTTGAAAGAGTCTCCTTGGGTCCATCATTATTAGCTTTTATTTAGCTTTATGATATGACTGTTGTAAGGCGTACAGACACGTTTTATAATTAATTTTGTAATAAATCAATCTTTAGTATCCCAGTACTAATGATTGTAACCGACATTTTTATGACTTATTAAAACGAGCCTTTTGATATTCCATGATAATTATAAATAGCTTTGTTTCCATGAATCTTGTTGCATAACATTTTGCATTTTTTCCCTCCCTATCAAGGAACTTAGAATTGTTTTTGCAAGCATTGTACGATGGATTATGGAAAGAAGGGAGTTGTGTCGTACACCTTCAAGGTTTCAGATGTTGAAAAATTAAAGGAACTATGAGGTCAGATCAAAGATCCTGAGGCGTTCGCTGAGAAGTATGGAAAGATCCTCCCGTTGTTGCAGTCTCGAGTAGCCTATGGCCTCTTGGAGACACTGGTTCAACTTTACAGCTTGGTCTACCATTGTTTCATCTTTCAAGATTTCCAACTGATGCCTACATTGGAGGAATACTCCGCCCTTATGGGTGTTCCCATCAAAGATTCACCTCCGTTCTCCGGTGGAGAAGGAAGACCCAGCCAGGAAGACATCGCGAGAGCAACCCGCATAAAGTTGTTTGAGATCCAAACTCACATGACGTTCAGAGGAGGAATTGACGGTTTATCCGCCCAGTTCTTATTCGAGAAAGCTCGACACTTTTCTAGTGTAGGGAACACTGGAGCGTTCGAGCACATCTTCGCACTGCTGGCCTACGGTTTGTTCTTATTTCCCAATGTTGAAGATTTTGTTGACGTCCATGCCATAAGGATTTTTATTCTAAAAAATCCAGTTCCGACGTTGTTAGCTGATGCCTACCACTCTATCCATTTGAAGGCTCTAAGGGGAGAAGGTCGAATTACTTGTTGCACTGTTATCCTTTATAGGTGGTTTATTTCGCACCTACCCAGGTCTACTGATTTTTGGGATGTGAAAGATGGTTCAGAATGGCCTGTGAAGCTCATGGCTCTTACTTATTCGGATATCGTTTGGCATGACACGGTGTATGGAGGAATTCCCATGATTCATAGATGTGGAGATTTTCCCAATGTACCTCTTCTTGGTACAAAGGGATGTGTCAGTTACAATCCTGTGCTCGCCCGTCGTCAACTGGGGCACCCAATGAAAGATGTACCCGATCTAGAAAGCTTGACAAGACTCTTTCTTTATCAAGGAGAGAACCTGAATTTGAAAACCAGAATTGTATTTGCTTGGCGTCGCATCAATCGACAAGGAATGACGGCGACAACAAATCCTGATTACTCAATCACTGAGGAATGTCTAGCATGGGCGCGTGAAAGGGCTCTGACCTTGAGGATGCCTTATCCACGTCCCAAGGCTCCCGTGGTCCAATCAGATGAAGTTTCGAAGTTGGAGGCAGAAATAGAAAAGCTTACCCTGGATAAAGCAAGAATGCAACATCAGATTGACAGGTTAAGGAAGAACTCCGTGGAAGACAAGGGGCATCATCCAACAGTTTAGACTCCTAGTTCCTTTTGTGTGATTATGTAATAAAACTTTGGAGGTGTACTGGCTGTTGAAAATTTTAATAAAATGTTTTAATATCTACAATGACTGCAAATACGAGTTTGAGTCCCTTGATACTTGCATCGTTTTTGCATCTCATATCATTTCTGCATTCTTTGCTTTGTTCCCTTTTCTTCTGTTTGTTCCTGTGATCTCGTCCATCCTCCGTTCATGACCCGTCTGTTGATTTCCCGAAAGTAATCTCTGGACCTGGGGAAAATTTCAAAAGATCATGAATTCAGAAGAGCAGAGCCAATTTGCGACCGTAGCAGATCTTGAGTTCAGTCAACTTATGGAAGCTATGACAGCCTTGGCAAGAAGGGACGTTAGTACTCAGAGGACTGTTGTGAACAATGTCACACAGGATCAATCTGTGCAGATTCCTATGGAGAACCAAGTTATATCAAAACATACTACCATCCAGAATAGACATCCTTCTTCTGTCGATGCTATGGAGTATCGTAGCCTCGCATGCTCAGAGCCAGATTCCCAAAAGGTGATTCCTGAGGTGAAAACTGAAAATCCAAGAGATGCTGAGATTTTGGAAAAATTTTGTGCTTTGGAAAGAATACTTGACGCCATTAAGGGTCGTGACGCTGGTGATCTGAGTGCCTTGAATATGTGTTTGGAACTCGACCTTGTAATGCCTCCAAAGTTCAAGACACCAAAGTTTGAGAAATACAAAGGGGACAGCAGTCCAAAGCAGCATCTGGTGATGTTTTGCAGAAAAATGACTCTGTACGTCCGTAATGAACCGCTTATGATCCACTGTTTCCAAGACAGCCTGAGTGGAGCATCACTAAATTGGTATATGCAGCTAAAGAGTAGCGACATCCAATCATGGTTAGACCTTTCCAGTGCTTTCGTGAAGCAATATGACTACAATCTTGACTTGGCTCCTAGTCGCCTGCATTTGTTAGACTTATCTCATAAAGATAATGAATCCTTCAAAAAGTATGCTCAGAGGTGGAGAGAAGTAGCTTCTCGCGTCTAACCGCCGCTCTTAGATAAAGAATTGGTTGACTGGTTTGTGGATACTTTGCAAGGCCCGTACCGAGAAAAGTTGTTTAGCACTGTGACTAGAAATCTCTCTGATGTGGTAATAGCCGGATAGCGCATCGAGATTGGTCTTAAGAAAGGAAAAATCCGATCCATTGAGAGTAAATCAACTGTTAGTTCTCAAGAAGAGCAGGAAGAAGAAAATAATCCCATTGAGGAGTATCCAATATATCGGTCTCGACAATCACGCAACTCAAGTATTCGGAGTGAACATTCTTTTGGGTCTCTACGTCAGATGCCATTATCTCTTCAGGGACAGTATTCTTCTCCAAGTCGAATACCTCCTCGGTATCGACAGTCATATCACCCACAGCCGCGTCAACATGATAGACCAAGATTGAAGAAGCAGAGGCATTTCACTCCGCTACCAATGCCATACAGTCAATTCTTACCAGATCTAATCAAAAGTGGACTTATAGTGCCAAAGGAGTTGAAGCCATTACCTTTTCCCTATCCACCAGGTTTTGACGTTAACGCCCGATGTGATTACCATGCTGGGGCACCGGGGCATTCAACTGACGACTTTAAGGTACTTCCGAGCAAGGTTTAGACTCTGCTAGACTCCGAAATGATTTCATTCACGCCTCATGGAATTCAAATCAATATTCCTTCACCGAACCAGGCGAGTTCATCTGTCCCGGTTATGGAAGAATTCACCGAAAGTGGGTGTGAAAATGATCCTCAGACCGATCTCGAAAGTCGATTTTGAAGATGGTTAGCTCAAATGGCAAATAAAGAGGAAGTCATTCCCGGAAGTATCAGTTGTTTATTTGTTTGCATGTTTTCGCTTTCTTTGATCATTAAAACATGTTTACATGTAAGAACTTGTTATCTAAATGTTAAGGCAATTTAATGTTTGTTTCGAAGAAATCCATTCGCTTCGCTCATTTTAAAAATTGTTTACCATTTTATTATGCCAATACTACTGAATAGAGGATGATGAATTAAAACACAATCTCTTCTGTTGCATGCTTTTGAACGAAAACCCCGCTAAGGATATAAGGCATTGTTTCAACACCGGAGATAACCTCTTGTTAACTCTTTTGAGCCTCGAAATAAAAAAATCTTATCTTTAACCTGGGGCAGGGTAACTCTCAATCCAAGCGACCGAGCTTCCAAAACTATCAAAATAGGAGTGGGTACAAATAAATTTTGACCCTTAAACTTTCAAAATAATCTCGCAAAAAGGGATAGGTACAAACAAATTTTGACCTTTTTGCTTCTTAAACCAAATCACTACTTACGACTTACAAAAGACTTATTGAAGCAGGGTTCATTTCAAAAGCATACTCAATGAGATAGTGTTTCCTAACTCCTATGAGCCACGCTCAAAGTTTGCATTGGCTTTATAAAAAGGAAAACTAATATCATATCCTAACTAGTGATTCAGTCACAAGTTTGCGATACGCTTTTTCAATAAACTTCCAAACAAGCATTGACGTTGTACAAGCAGTTTCAAAATTTACACCTTCTGCATGTAAATATTGTTTAATATCATAGAAGTTCGTATGCAAACAGCTATGAGATTCAATTTCTGACTAGAACTTTGTTGAAGATGGCTACTTCATTGTTAAAGATAACCAGTCTGGGGCATGTTACTTGAAGACCCATTTAAGCAGGGGAAAAGATGTTTTCTTCAGTTTGTAACCTTCACAAATTGACTTACCCAAGGGGCAGTTTTGAAGACTCAGTATACAGAATACCGACAATCTGAGCCAATTACGTCGAGATTCTACAAATCTCTCAAGAGTTGAAAGACACTGGATTATTTTTGAACGCCGGATCTTCTGTAAAATCCTTTTGAGATGACTCGTTTTAGGAATCATATAATCCAGGACTGATGAGAATTGAAGACTTCTTCAATAATTGTTACTTGAAAATGGCGACTACCATGCAAGTCAGAACTTCACTGACTTCATAGCATTTCTTCACCAAATAGGTCGAGAATATTCTAATAGTATGATATTCCCTAACAAGTTTCCACTCCAGGAAGTCCTGACGATTCCCCGGTGAATCATTATCTCAAATAGGTATCAGTACAAGAATTTCGGCTTCTGATTGACCTAAGGATCCCTAGTAAATCTCATTGGTCTCAACCTTCCCCAATGAAGCGAGTGTATATTTCACTCCTCGGTGTTTTCTCAGGATTTTGAGCTTCCCCAACGAAGAAGTGGATATTTATTTTATCCCCGTGATGCCAACTATTGCTACTTTACTTCAGCTTATTTCAGCTATTGAGGATATTTATTTTATCCCCATCAAGGTCTCTCTGAATAGAAGTTTGATCCGCACCCGGTGGATCTTTCTCATCTGAATAATCAGATTCACCTTGACATCCCTAAGTGAAGTCAGGATATTATATCCCCAAGGGGATTACTATTTCCCCAGAGAAGTTGGAATCGTTCAGTTCCACCTATGGATTTCTGTACAAGATTGACAGATGTATCTCTCGTGCAGCGGATGGACGAGCTTCCTTGTCGTTTTTCTCCTGTTTCGTTTTCTGTTTTTTCAGCATGAGCATAAGCATGGCATAACATCATTTGCATTTGCCGCCATGCGTGTTTGCTTTCTGTTTGTTTCTTGTCGCTTTATCTTGATCTTTTGTTGTGTTCATCGTCGTGTTGGGTTTGTCTGATCTCTCCAAGTAGGTCGTCAACCTTAGGCAGAAAGTGCTAATCATTTCCAAGTTTCCCTACAGAGTTCAACCCTCGTGGATGATAGTTATTTCTGTTATCTTTTTTCGTGCTTGGATAAGATAAATCGCCATTCGAGTTCATTTCTCAATGGTGGGTCTTATTTGACCGTTTCCTTCTAGCTTGATCCTAGATCGAACTTTGGTCCCTGGGGGTACCACCTTTAACTTTTTGGTCTCCAAACCTATTTTGAGCGTGCATTTATTTTTGCACTGCATCTCATGGATTAATCTTTTATAGATCCTCTTTGAAGAATCTGTTCTCTAACAGTGATGGATTGGAACGATGTTTCCTTGGAATTTAAAGCCAAACAACCCGTGGTAGTCTACCCCCAAAACATTATCTTGCAAAATACAACTTATTGCTACTATCAGGAAGTTATCTCTGCCCGACTCTTCGACGGTATCACTCTTCAGTGAAGTGGATCTCTCCAGAATCCTCAACTTATTACTCTCCAGTGAAGTGGATCTCTCCAGAATCCTCAACTTATCAGTGAAGTGGATCTCTCCAGAATCCTCAACTTATTGCCCTCCAGTGAAGTGGATCTCTCCAGAATCCTCAACTTATTGCTCTCCAGTGAAGTGGATCTCTCCAGAATCCATAACTTATTGCTCTCTAGTGAAGTAGATCTCTCTAGAATCCTCAACTTGTTGCTCTCCAGTGAAGTGTATCTCTCCAGACTCTTCAACGGTGCTGCTCATCAATAAACTTTGTCTCTACATCAGACTCTTCGACGACATCACTCTTCATTGAAATGGTATATCCTACAGTCAACTAATTGACAAGGCCACTTGTTTGTGAAGCTTTTCTTTCCCTAGTGGAGACAGTCTTTCTGAATCGACTTTCATTAAGGATCTTTTCCTACCTGAACGTTATGAACAATCTCTTTATATACAACCTTTGGAGCTTATCTTTTGATTCTACCGCCGTGTGGATCCTGCCCTGTTTTTTGCTTAGACGACAACTGGTCACGCTTGAACCTGTTGAGTCGTCGCTCTGGTTTCCCCAGTGTTGTTTCTTTTCCCCGGTGCGTCTGTTCGTCCCCAGTGAGTTTGTTGCTCGTTGTGTTCTCCCCTTCCGCTCCATGTTTGCTTTTCTTTTCGTCTGCATCCTTGCATTTTTCATCCCATCATTTTCATCATGCTAGAGTTCATGGCATGTCAGCATTAAGTCTAGTTTTGTCCATAGCATTGCATGTCATTGTATCTAAGGGCAAAATTTTCGGTTAACTGTATTTTAATATCTTTCACCATGACCTATTGACGATCTTCATCGCCCTATCATCTGGTGAAGATATTTAAATAGGGGCAACTGTTGTACCCCAAATTTTTTCCCTTAGATTCATTGATTCGTCTGCATAACATCTTAGGTCAATCATTCGTGCATAACTAACCACTTTATCTTGTTTTGTTGTTTGTTTGTTTCATTTGTGAACACAGGTACTGCTGCAGAAGATTCAGGGCCTTGAAAGCGATGTTGTGTGTGTTTGTGGAGGTTCTCTAGTCTTGACAAGCGTGTGTGTGGATTCTTGTGAGATTTTGCCCTTTCTCTTTCTGGTCCCTAAACCACCAAACCTCTCTTCCCTCAGATTTCTCAGGAGACGCCGCACAAATACTAAGTCCTTTATACCCGTTAGATATGGAAAAATGGTCACTCAAGACTAGTCACTGGTTGTGTAGTACAGGTTATATCACCAGATGGCATCTCCCTCCCTTCGCTAGCTCCTTGAGAATAAGTGATGTGTTTGCTTTTGTTTTAATATCGTTCATCAAGAGAGTTCAATTTAAAAAGAAATTAGAAGTCTTGATTCAAGTATGAAGCCATGCCCTCTGTGTCCAGAAGAATATTTGTGCTCTTAGGACTATCAAGGTATTCTTCAAGCAAGTTTGAAGATCATTTGGATTTCGGAATATACAGGTTACTTTGACCGTTGGTAGGAGAGTGAAACTTTCACAAATTCTCAAGACTTGGTTACAAAAACTCATTATCCAAGGATGGATCTCCAAGTTCAAGATCTAGATCAATATACAGTTTCATGTTGTTTGGAAAGGATCCATCAATTGGCGATACCATTTGTTTTGTGTTCTAAAGTTTTGTCAAGGAATGCTCGTGTTCATTTGAAAATAAATAAGCCGTCAATAGAGATTAGCACCAAAACTTATTTTCTAAAGTTAAGTTCAAGTTTCAAAACATACAAGGCCCAATTTGAATTCAATTTATATTGAATTTCCAAACAAGTTGCTTTTTTCTTTCCAAGGGTCCAAGTTGTCAGCATAAGTTTAAGTTTCAAGAGCTGAGTGCAAGATTTGGTGTGGAAACCAAGAAATCTTTCAAGATTCAAAAAATTTCAAGTTTTGAGGCAAAAGAAAACCAAGCTCCATAGAATTCAAGTGAAAAGTGCAAAAATGTTCAAAAGTTTCAACTTAAGGGACCAAAAACCTAAAGGACTCAGAAAGAAAAATCACAAATCAACCTCCACACGAGAAATCACGTTTCATAACCCTACACGCCCAAAAATCATTAAACTATTTCCAAACCCATAGACGAAAAATCCAGATTCTACATCATCATCGCTTCAACATTCAGAAAAAGAAGAAGAACAACACAAAGCAACATCACAAATCGTACAAAGGAGGTAAAGAAAAGAAAGAAATCTTCCCTGAAGGAGAGATTCGTTCGCAGATCGCCTTCGATCGTCGCCCTCCCTTTCTTTCCCTTTTTCGGTTTATAAGCATTGTAACATGTAATCAAAATAACATAATGAAATGGGGCTGGGAATCCTGGGGTTTAGGGTTGATTGGTTTGTTTGATTCGAGAGTGAATGAGAGATTGAGAGCGGCGGCGCCCTAGGGTGCATAAACCCTAATTTTGTGTTGAGAACAAGGAGCGGCGAGAGAGAAACTTTTTTTTTATAAGCATTATAACTTTTTTTTATATAACCACTAATAAGAAACTTTTTTTAGTAAATCTTAAAAACTATTATTTTATTAAAACACTAATAACTTTTTTTAAAACGCTTAATAACTTTTAATAACTTTAATACCAAATATCCTTTTAAAATTAATTAAGAAAATCTTTATCTTTTTTTTTTTAATTTAAAAATAATCCCAATAAAATACCCCCTTTTTTTTACATATTAAAATTTAACTTCAACTGAAATATAATTAATTTTTTTATTTTTTTTTAATATTAAAATTAAAACTCCTTTTGTTAAGAAAAGAGAAACCCTTAACAAATCCTTCTCCCTCTTTTATTAAAAACTTTTCAACTAAAATAAACTCTTAAAACAATTAACTTTTCATAAGGAAAACTAAAAAACCTTAAAACATTTGAACATTTTTTTATTAAGAGAACTCTAATTAAAAGTAATCCTTAACCAATTTCTCACCGTAATAGCTTTAAGTAATTCAAAACTCGTTAGATCCCCCACGTTTGAGTGAATCGCATGCGGTGTGCTATTTTATGAGTGTTATTTTTTTTGCTTACTGTTGCTTGATGTATGTATGTTATATGTCTAAACCTTTAGAAACAAAAATCCTCGATCCAACGTCGAGCCATCTTCAACCTACGTAAACCGATCGCTTTCTAAGCATCGCCGTCAACCTATCGGTCACCATACACTATACTAGCCCACTTTGCTAGTGCGCACTAATAATCTATGTTAGTCCCCTCGACAATTCCAAAGGAAAGGTTATTAATAATTGACTCAAACGTCATAAGACTAATTTTAGAACCTTGGCCTTAGGATTCGGAGTCACCGTACTCCATGTCTCGCCGTAGACACTTAGAATCTTAGCCTTAGGATCGGAGTCGCCGCACTCCAAGTAAATGCTCCGCCGCGAACATTTACAATCCTACCCCTCTTAAACCAACCTATAACTTTAGAGTCGCCGTACTCTATGTAAGGTCTTGTCTTAGACTTTACCTCCCCTTGGAACCTTGACCCCGTCAAGAAGTTCCTCTTTTCAGAACTACGTGTACTCTGATTCTACTCCCGAGAATACGTAGGCGTAAGGCGCGATACCTTATCGAGTATACTTAGATACTAACCCCTAAGGTTCAACCTTTAGCATAGCACCCTTAGCAAGCGAATGAGAGATAACATAAATACTAACGAGAGGTTCTCGTAGAGTACTACGGACGTTTAGGATGCTAATACCTTCCCTAGGCGTAACCAACCCTCGAACCTTAGATCTTTAGGTTTTTTTTTTCGCTTTTGAACCTTTCCTTTGGATAAATCAAAGACGGTGGTGAACATTTAAAGAAATGTGATCCTAGTTCATTAATAACTATGGTATCCAATTCTCACCGCAACAGCGGTACATGAATTTTGTTTGAGTATATCTGACACTTGTGACATCTCCTAATGTACTTGTAGCAATCGGATTCCATGGTCAACCAATAGTACACTGCTCTTAGAATTTTTCTTACCATTGTGTGTCCATTGGCATGAGTGCCAAAGGATCCTTCATGAATTTCCTTTATCAGCATGCCTACTTATGGTCTGTCTACACATCGGAGCAAGACCATGTCAAAGTTTCTCTTATAAAGTGTATCACCGCTCAGGAAGAAACTGCCTGCCAGTCTTCTGAGGGTCTTTTTGTCCTTTCTGGATGCCCCAGGTGGGTACTTCCTTTTTCTGAAGAAAGCACTTGATATCGTGATACCAAGGTTTGTTGTCTATAACTGCTTCAATCATGAAGATGTAGGCGGGCCATTCTAGGCGCATTATGTCAATCTTAGGTAAGTCGTTCCATTGACCTACACTAATCATGAAAGAGAGAGTGGTTAATGCACCATCCATGTGATTCTCTTCACGAGGGATGTGATGAAACTCGATTCTGTTGAAGAATGGTAACATCCTTCTCGCGTAATCTTTGTAAGGAATCAGTCCTGATTGGTATGTGTTCTAATCTCCTTTGACTTGATTGATAACTAGGGCTAAGTCGCCATACACATCTAAGTTCTTAATCCTTAAGTTGATCGCTTCCTCGAGACCCATGATACAAGCTTCGTATTCGGCCTCGTTGTTTGTACACTTGAATGTTAGTCTGGTAGTGAAAGGAATGTGGGTACCCTGAGGTGTTATGATGATTGTCCCAATTCCGTTTCCATAATGATTGACAACTCCGTCAAAGATTAGTCCCCATTGGGATCCTGGTTCTTGCCCTTCATTGGGTAGCGGTTCATCGCAATCTTTCATTTTTAAATACATGACATCTTCTTCTGGAAAGTCAAATCCAACTGATTCCTGATCGTCAATCGGTTGATGAGCCAAATGATCGGCTAAAATACTCCCTTTGATGGCTTTCTGAGCATGGTACTCGATGTCATATTCTGATAACAGCATTTGCCAACAGGAAATCCATCCCGTGAGAGCAGGCTTTTCAAAGGCATACTTGATTGGATCCATCTCGGAGATTAACCAAGTAGTGTGACGAATCATATACTGGCGAAGACGTTTGGCTGCCGAAGCCAGAGCGCAGCAAGTTTTCTCAAGCATAATGTACCGAGTCTCGCAGTCGGTGAATTTCTTGCTTAAATAGTAGATGGTAGACTCTTTCCTTTTTGTTTCGTCTTATTGGCCAAGTACACTACCCATGGAGTCTTCCAAGACTGTTAAGTAGATGATCAGTGGTCTTCCTTCCACTGGAGGTGATAGAATCGGTGGGTTCAACAGGTATTCCTTGATACTGTCAAAGGCGGTTTGGCAGTCTTCTGTCCAAACGCAGTCCTGATTCTTTTTGAGTAATTTGAAAATTGGCGCGCATGTCGCGGTCATGAGGAGTATAAATCTGGAAATGTAGTTCAGAAGTCCCAGGAATCCCCTGACTTGTTTTTCAGTTTTTGGCGAAGGCATTTCTTGAATGGCCTTGACTTTGTCAGGATCAACCTCAATTCCTTTCTGGCTGACAACGAACCCTAAAAGTTTCCCTGAACGGACACCAAATGTGCACTTGTTGGGATTCAAGCGGAGTTTGTACTTTCTCAGACGCTCGAATAACTTTGACGGGTGGGTCACATGGTCCTCTTCTGTTTTAGATTTCGCAATCATATCATCAACATACACTTCGATTTCTTTGTGTATCATGTCATGAAACAGAGTAGTCATGGCCCTTTGATAAGTTGCCCCGACATTCTTCAAACCGAACGACATTACCTTGTAACAAAAAGTACCCTATGGGGTGATGAACGAAGTTTTATCCATGTCTTCCAGCGCCATTTTGATTTGATTATAGCCCGAGAATCCATCCATGAAGGAGAAGACTTTGAACTTTGTTGTATTGTCTACCAGCATGTCAATGTGTGGTAAGGGAAAGTCATCCTTTGGACTTGCCTTGTTACGATCCCTGTAGTCTACACACATTCTGACCTTTGCGTCCTTTTTCGGAACTAGTACTATGTTGGCTAGCCATTGAGGATATTCTGAAGTGGCGAGGAAACCCGCGTCAATCTGCTTTTGTACTTCCTCTTTGATTTTGATGGCCATGTCTGGATGAGTTCATCTTAGTTTTTGTTTTACCGGCGGACATTCTGATCTTAACAGTAGATGATGTTCACCGATGCTGGTATCCAACCATGGCATATCCTGATAAGACCAAGCGAATACATCGGGAAACTCTTTGAGAAGCTTTGTCAAACTTTCTTTGACAGTTGGACTGAGTAGTGCCCCAATCTTGACTTCTTTTCTCTCTTCTTCTGAACCCAAGTTGTCCATTTCCAACGGCTCTTTATGAGGTTCAATGGACGTTTCCTCTTGTCTGAGTAATCGGGAGATCTCTTCTGAATTTCTTCATCATTTTCTTCTTCAGCCTCAAATACCGAGAATTCAAAGTTGGGAGAAGACATTGGATCGTATGTTTCAATGGGGTTTAAAACAAGCAATCTGCATGAAGTGATGATTTGTCTTAGAAGAGATAGAGAGAAATGCAAGAGTGTGTGCAGTGTGATTTCTGAAAAATGCTTGTTTTTATTATTTGAGTTGTTTTTAGGATTACCATTTTCTGAAAAAGCGAAAAGAGAAAACAACAATAAATGCAGAAATTACAGAACGACGTTATTTTATTTATGATTTTGTCGATTCTTGAAACTACAACCCTATAAAACAAAACTCTGCCGATTTGGGCAAAGTGAAGAGGTACATTTACAGAAAGTTAACCCTATAAAAACATTCGTTTCACCTGGGCAGGGTGAAAGGTTAAGATAAAGACGACAATTACTTAGACTTATGAACGACTTTCGGAACATCGACAGAAATCCATTGGCGGCAAACTCCTCGGTGAATCACAAAGTCTGGTACCTTCTTTCTTGGTTTATCTTCAGAAATAACGCTTATTTCTGGTGGAGCAGGATCATTGGAATCTGTCTCCCAGGAAGAGTTGTCGTAGGAGGATTCTTCAGCTGTATCTTGCATAGTAATTATACTCTCAGGTATATCTCCCCATCCAGTTGACTGGATGTCTTCGAGCCTGATACGAGAGCTTTTCGGAGCGGTATACTTGACCATGAAGTCGAATTTTCCACTTGGTTGTCCTAAGGTGCCCCACACTTATTTAGAACTGGAAAAAACATCCCTTTCAATGACTTTGACCTCGGGAAAAACATAGTTAAGGAACTCTTGTCCTGCCATTGCTGCAAATTCATCGTTGTACTGGATATTTTCTAAATGCCCTGAGTAATGATCCCATGACTCTGTGGGAACGCAGGTATTCTTTTCGATGATGCTTAGATGATATGCATCATTGGGCTGACTCTCTTGCCCCGAGTCTCCTGGGTACGGCTGCCACATAGGCAGGCCATCCATCAGGCCATAATAGTCGTGGTCAAAGTTGTCTTTCATCAGAGTGTCCTCCTCTAATGAGTTGGGTGGAGCACGTCATCCTTCTGGATCACAATCTCCGTATATCATCTTGACATCTGCTCTTGGTATATATCTCGGACTCTGTGCGGGATAGCAAAACGGCGTAGGCACCTCTCCCTGAGACATATAACCATCCTTGTTAAGATAGGACTTCCACTCTTCATCTGTATCAGAGGAATCACCCTCATTGATGGTATGTACTTCTTGAGACAGTGGGTGAAGGAAACCTCCACTGTGGAAGAAGTTCTGAATGGGATGAAGACTTTCATTGTTAGTAGTAGTCTGGGTACAGGTTGAAGAAAAACCAAGGCCTTTCTTTGCTTTGTTATCAGTAGGAATGACAAGCTGTCCCCATCCTTTTGCATTGTTACTTTTGATTACTTCGAGAGCATCCTTGTATGATGAAATCGACGTTTCTCTTTCTGATTGATCATCCTTACTCACCGAAAGTGCTTGGAACTGGGTTCCTATAACCTCTTCTGGTTCTACACAAGTGGATGACGATAATTTGCTCACGATCAAGGCTTGCTCTCTGCAGACTGTGACTAGTTGGTCATTCTTGATGAACTTCAGCTTCTGGTGAAGTGTCGAAGCGACTGCCCCAGCCTCGTGTATCCAAGGTCTTCCTAACAAACAGCTGTATGCTGCCCGGATGTCCATGACCTAGAAAGTAACTTGGAAAGTGTGAATACCGATAGTTATGGTAAGGTCGACTTCGCCGATAACTGTTTTTTGGGACCCGTCAAATGCTTTGACGATGACCTCACTGCCTCTCATCGGAGCTCCTTAAAAAGATAGTCACATTAGAGTAGACTTTGGCATAACATTTAGAGTTGATCCTGTATCTACCAGTACGCTGCCTAAAGCATCGTCCTGGCAGTTGACTATAATGTTGAGTGCCATATTATGATTATGGCCCTCTTCCGACAGTTCCTCATTACTAAACCCCAAGTTGTTACAGGAAGTGATGTTGGAGATGATGCTATCGAACTATCTTATTGTTACATCTTGTTCCACAAAGGCTTGCTATAAGACTCTTTGTAGGGCTTCCTTGTAAGCTTCGGAACTGAGTAAAAGAGATAGCATAGAGATTTTTGAAGGAGTTTGCAACAGTTGATCAACAATGTTGTATTCACTTTTTTTGGATGAGCTTCAGCATCTCATTGTTTCTCATTGAAAGGCCGGGATTACTGGATTGACCGACTAGTTGATTAGGAACTTCTGTTTGAGGTTCCTTTTCTTTGTTGGGTTCTCCAACTTCTCAGTTGAAGATCTGATCGCTCCGTGTTACTCGACTGATGTCTGCAATGTTCACAACGGAGGGTGATGGAGTTTCCTTTCCATTCTCAATTATTGTTGCACCGTACTTGTAAAGGATAGCCTTATCTAATTTGTACGGTACTAGTGTAGGCATATAGATAAATACAGGAGGCTTTTGATTTTTCTGATCATCGTAGCTGGCCTCAATTGGTTTAAGGTTGAGAATCTTCCCACTATCAAGAGGAATTCTTGATTCATGGAGTAGAGGGATTATGGCGCACACATCTTTGGCCATTTCTCGCTTCGGGATTAAGATAACATCCTTGCCTTGATTAGAATGATAGTCAGACATTGTGTTAACTGAACCAGAGCCTGAAACGAGTGAATCTCTTTGCGGTTCAACTGACCTTGAAGGGCTGCTCGCACGAGCTAACATCCTTGATTATTTTTCGAGCAGATATCATAGTGGTGATAGTCGTGAGATGGTACGTGACCGTATCCGCTCTGTTTGCAATGCATCTTGACCAGGTTGGTCCCCAATAAGAGTACATCATGAATTTGATAGCTATGTTTAGACTCTTCCTCTATAAAATTTACTGCAACTTTCTCGTGTTGAGGCAACGGGTTCGTCTGAACATTTGGATTTATATCCTTGAAGGATAGGATCCCGCTCCTAACAAGCTTATGCATATCGGATTTGAAGCTGAGACATGTTTCTATGTTATGCCCTGGTCGTCCTTGATGGTAAGGACAAGTCTGATCTGCTTTGAACCAAAAAGGCGGATTTTTTGGTACTGTAAGAGGAGACCTGGTTTAGACGTGCCCCTTGACCAGTAGTAATGGAAACAGTTATGCGTACAACATTGGTATAGGGTCGAACCCTGGTGGCCGCATTGTACGGTTGTTATTGTATTGAGGACGAGCCTACTGAAGAGGTTGTTGTGTCCTTTGCTGAAATTTTCGTGGATTCGGTTGGCTCTGAGCAATCGTAGGAACAGGCGCAGGGTTGATAGCAGGAGTCACAGCTGCTACCGGTTGGTATCGTCACCTTTTTTTTCCGAGAGAGATATTGCTAATATCTTGCTCTTTTTTCTTAGGGAGAGCACTACCTTATCTTTTGGTACTGCTTGATGATCCAACATTTTTTACTAAACGTCTTTCTCGGACGGCTTCATCGATACGAACTCCCATGCCTACCATCTCAGTGAAGTCACTGGGCGCAGTGGCGACCATTCTGTCGTAGTAAAATGAACTCAAGGTTTTTAAGAAGATCTTTGTCATCTTTTTTTCCTCAAGAGGTGGACAAATCTAAGCGGAAATTTCACGCCATCTTTGAGCGTATTCCTTAAAGGTTTCCTTGTCCTTCTACGACATGGCTCTAAGTTGATCTATGTCCGGTACCATGTCCAGGTTATACTTATACTGTTGAACGAAGGCAGCGCGAAGCTCTCTGAAAGTGATGATCTTAGTGCGGTTTAAACCCATATACCACTTGAGTGCGGCGCCGGTTAAACTATCCTGGAAATAGTGGATTATTAGCTGTTGGTTTTCTGTTTAAGTTGACATCCTCTGAGCGTCCATCACCAAATGACTTTGAGGGCAAGAGTTACCCTTGCACTTTTCAAATTGGGCACCTTGAATTTGTGCGGAACTTTCACATTGGGGACCAAACAAAGTTCTGTGGCGTCGTTTTTGAAAAGATCCTAACCGCGAATGGTGTGCAGTTCTTTCTGCATCTCCAAGAATTGCTCCTAGAACTCATTCATTCTGTCGAACATACTTTCGTTTCCACCAGAAGGTATCCGTGGAATTTGTCCTTCCGGGATAGTGTGTACCACGGGTGGTGGTATAGTCATTACGGCAGTGACTCTTGGTGATTCCCGAAGTTTGTAATCTTCAGGAAATGCTGTCATGCCCCTTGCATCTTCGTTTTCCTGAAGTTTGTAACCTTCAGGCCCAACTGCTCCTGCTGCAGTTTCCGGATCTTCCATGATCGGCAGAATATATCCTTCTGGGATATAGCTAATAGGCATACCCCATGGACGATCTTTAGGCATGTTATACCGAGGATCAGCCTTTTCTGTCATACCCCAAATTTTGACCACTAAGATTTCCCATCATTGTGCAAATCATCATCATAATATGGATGAACCATCTGGCCTCATCAATCTCATCAAGGATTGTTGAGCATTCGCTACAATCAAAGATTAGGGTTTCAAGCCCTCTTAGGGCACTTAGACAAAGGATCAATTAAGAAATGACATGATCTTCAACTTGTCTAAACCTCTCAAACACCCATAAAGGATCAGGAGGACTCCCGCATCAAGAATTAAGCACAAGGTTGCAACATTCCAAGTGGATTGAGCCTCAAGATCACCAGTGTCACCAAATTAGGGTTTTGGTCGACCAGGGCCTCCAGATGGAAAATTTCCTCTAGGCATGAGCCAATGCTTCAAAGCATAACTCAAGATACTCTAAGGGACCTCATGGACCCAATCATCAAGTCAATTTAGCCTCAGGGGATGCATTCACTAAAAATCAGGAATTAGGGCTTCTTGACCTAATTCACCCCTAAGTTGACTTTTGGGACAAAACATGAGCCAAGACCTCAAGACATGATTTAAGGGTCTCTAACACACTATATTGATCCATTTGCAACAATGGATTGATTCAAGAAGCTTGATTAACAAGTTTCGATTTCAATCAGGACCACAATTAGGATTTTGAGGGAAAAAGTCAACTGTACCATTGACATTTGACCAGGACATGCTCCCAAACCTTGGGACATTATTCAATACACCCAACAACACCTATGGAACATAGCCATTAGGTTTGATTTAGGTCAAGGACTTGATTTCACTAAGGATCGCACGGTTTGGAATTCATCTGATAAAAAGTCAACTGTGCACAAAAGTCAACTTTGTCTTTTTGAGATTTTTCACAATTATGGTTCCTTGACCCTAAAATAATGTTAATGTGTGATTGGAATCATCATTCATCAAGAAAAATCAAAGAAAATGGGATAACTTGTAAAAGGGGTAACCATAAAAACTTAGAATTTTTCTAAGTTATGGAACAAAGTGGCTACGGTACCAACTTCCAGGGACCATAACTTGAGATCCAAGCAACCATTTTGGATGGTCCAAAGATGGATTTGTAGCTCTCATGGCATACTTCAAAAGTGTCAACTACACCTCATTCCAATGCCTCATGGATTTTAAGTTATGATTGGATCAAAATCACTAAATACATGAAAATGCTTCATTCTCTAACACTTAGAAAAATTCTGTCCAAGACAAATTTTGTTGTAAACACTAAAACTTGTGAGGTTTTTTCACATAGTTGGAAGTGGAATCAATTCCAAAGGTAAACATCAATGTTGTTGCAAATGTTGCTAAGAATTCAAAGAACTTATTAGCATGAATTGATTCAACTTGAGCCAAGAGAAATCCATGCCCAAAGTTATGTTGTTGCAACTGTTTTGGAAAAACCAGTTTTCATGTTTGCTTGCTCTCCATGATTTTGAGCCAAAGACCAATGATCCCTATGCCACAGTCATCTAATCTGATCCTAATCCAACTGATCCAACTTGTAAAGCTGGGTCAAAAAGCCAAGGGATCTTCCAACTTGAGATTAATGCATTTTGGCACATTATGCCTTGAATTCAAAGGCATTTATGTGAAATAGGGCACTTTCAACAAAGCTACTCTCCTCAGTCAAGATGCTCACTTAAAAAACAATTAAAACATCTGAAGAATGTGGATTTGCTCAAGACATAGCCCTGCTCTTGGGAGAGGCTAGTTTACCTTGCATGAGAAGAAATGCCACCAAGCCAAAGCCATTGAATGTGATCTGATCTTGCAGCCATTCATTATTCCTCCAAGACAAGAATTGATCTACAATAAATAGAGGTCCTAACTGATCATTCAAACTACACCAAAGCAGATTGCAACATTGCTTTCTCTCATTCTCTCCTTAAGTGCCAAAACTCCATATTTTGAGCAAACACTATCGGATTTTGAGTTTCAGCCTCAAGCAACTCAAACCAACTTCTCAAACACATCACATATGATGTATATGAGATGTTCAAACACTTAAACCATCTCTGTAACACCTCTAGCCCAAAATCACTCTTCAACTAGTCCATTATGCATCCATTCTGCAACTTGGATACCACAACTTGATCTAAGCAATTTCCAAGAGGTCCAAAGGTTGAAATATATTCCATAACATCCATTGGGGATGTAGAGATCATCAAATCACTTCTGGAACACAGTTTGTGTAGAGATTCCATTTCAGCTTGTATCAAGGTAAGCCTAAAACTACATCTTCATGATCCATGCATATTTCCTCGCATGATACTTTTCCCATTTGCTTGTCATCATATGTTGAGTGTTTCCCCTCAAAAAATTTGATCATAGCACTCACAAACATGTCTGCATGATTGTTTTTGCAAAATTAGGGTTCATACATTCATGTTGATATAACTTGTTGCACACTAAAAATAAATGAAATCAAATATTGCCATCATGTTCCTTGTTAAAAAATGCATGAATTTGGTGCTTGGATCATGTCAAATGGTTAAGAAACGAGTGAGTTAGAGAGCTTCATGCATCTGAGCTTGAGGTTGAATATGGCCATGGCGCCATGCTTCAGAAACCAACCAAGTTTGCCTTATGTTTTTCATTTGCCATGTATATTATGAATTGGCATTGCGCCCCAATGGTTGATCAACTGGTTTGTGTGTACTAACGAGTGGAAGGCATGGGGTTCGAATCCCCCTCGCCCCAGACCTCTTTTTTACCACTTTTTCCTATTTTTTAACATTTTTCAAGTTATTTTTATTAATGATTTGAAAAATTAATTTCTCACTCAATTTTAATCATTTTTTATTGATTCTTTTTCTGAAAAATCACAAAAATAGTAAAATATTTTATTTTACAAGAATTTCCCAAAAATATTATTTATTTCATATACTTGATATTTTTGCAAAAGAATTAATTTTTATTTATTTTTAACATTTAAAATATTCCTTCTTGATTTTCCAAACTTAAATGGTTTCCAATCATTTTGTGGATAAAAACATGATTTTTCAAACATTAATCCAAGATCACAACTTGTTTTTCACACATGTTTGATAATTTTGTTCAATTTAATTAAATTTTTATTTAATTAAAATACACTTTGAAATCAAATTAGGATTTTGGATCTTAATCACCCTAAACAAGTCTTTTTCAAACACTTTAGGCCTCTTGAGAGAGTGTAAGTCCCACCCCTTTGTAAATAAAACATTTTGGATCTCACATATTGTATAAGTCCCTCTGTATATTTTCAAAAGTTCGGCGCGATCGTCGCGTTTTTTACAAAATCAACTGGGCTTCCCCTTGAGCTATAAGACCCATCTTTATTCATTTTAAACACTTTGGGCCTCTAATAGAGTGTAAGACCCAACCCCCTTTTTGTAAATACCAAAAACGTTAGGCCTCAGTCATTGTATAAGTCCCACTGTATTTTCAAAATCCTTGGCGCGATCTCCAGTTCTGAAATAATCATTGGGCCTTCTCCTTGAGTTGTAAGCCCCATTTCTTTTCTTTAAAATCTTTTGGGCCTCTTGAAAGAGTGTAAGACCCATCCCTTTTTACAGAAAACCTTTCTTTGGGCCTCAGTCACTTGTATAAGTCCCTGTACAAATTCAAAACAACAGTGCAATCACTGTTAAAACTTGGGCCTCTCCTTGAGTTGTAAGCCGCAATCTCTGTTCAAAACACTTTCTCCTTTGATTTTGAATCCAAATATATAGTTGCTATCAAAACTTTCTTTAATTTCTTTGTTGAACAACTAACAAAACAGCATGGAAGCTCTACAACGGGTAAGTGTTTATCTGCTTTCATATATATATATATATATATATATATATATATATATATATATATAACTATATTGTGGGAAGCGGCACATGGTTAGTCTTCTTTCATTCTTTTAAATACACGTCATATATATATATATATATATATAACTGTATTGTGGGAAGTTGTGCATGGTTAGTCTTCTTTCATATCCTATTTAAATACTTGTCATATATCAACTGTATATATACTAGTATAGTTATTTAGCGTTTTCCCCGGCAACTAGGTCTAGAACTAGGTAAAGCCCTGTTGGTCGCTCTTGAATAACAAACAAAACTAGTCCCCATAGGATTACCAGATACAATCTTCCCTTCTCTTGGGGTTAAACAATATGGAACAAAGAGAAAGGCAGTACTCCTCGTGAACCTTTTCTCAGACTGTCACCCTTAGAAATTGTCAAAGAAATTCTACTCCCCATAGGTGATCTATTCTCGGTGAATGGCATCTCTTCAGTTTCTTCAAACCTTGAACTTTCATGAAATGATCTCTTCTCGGTGAATTGCATTTCTTGAACTTCTCTCGGTTTGGGACCCAGAGGCTTCCTAAAAGCATCCCCGCCTCCTCTTGGGCGTTATATAAGGACCCTTCGGCTTCTTAGAAGTTCTAATGCCTTCTCTTGGGCTTAATACAAGGACCCTGACGACCTCTTAAAGGTATAAGACAAAAATTAGTCATCCTTTGCTAGAGCAGTCTTTCCAGTGTCAAAACTACAGCCATTTTAGGGTTGATTCTCATCCCTTAATGTCCGTGCCTCCTCTTGGGCATCATACAAAAGATAAAACTCTTTCACACCAGTAAACTTGGACAGTCTAAACCCCTTGAGTCTCAAAGACATTCTCAAGTTCCTCTAAAATATAGGAAGAAGCCACGATCACTCTGGATCAATCTCCAGCAGAAACCCAGTCTCTCTCATGAGAGTTCCCGATACTTGGACCTGCCTAGGGATCTCAATAATCCTCAGCAGTAAGATAGCCTCCTCTTAGGCTTTGTATAATGATCCTTCCTCACCAAAGTCAGCCTCCTCTTGGGATTTGTATAATGATTCTCCCTAGCGGAGCTAACCTTTTCAGACTCTCTTGTTGAGTCCATCACTTTTCAGACTCTCTTGTTGAGTCAATCTTTTTAGCCTCAATCTCGGGCTTCGTACGAGACGGTAAATCACTCTCTTGTTGAGTATAAAAGACTTTCTTGTTAAGTCAATCAACTTTCAGACTCTCTTGTTAAGTCAATCACCTTTTCAAGACTTTCTTGTTGAGTCAACTCTTTTAGCCTCCGTCTTGGGCTTTGTACAAGACAGATAAAATCACTCTCTTGTTGAGTCAAACCCCTTTAGCCTCCGTCTTGGGCTTTGTACAAGACAAATAAAATCACTCTCTTGTTGAGTCAAACTCAGTTTAGCCTCCATCTTTGGCTTTGTACAGGATACATATATAAACCTCCCCCCAACGGAGTCAAAAATCCCTTTTAGCCTCAATCTTGGGCATTGTACAAAACAGAAAGAACATTTTCCTCGGAAAAGTCAAACTGTTAGCCTCCTCTTAGGCTTTGTATAATGATATCCCTAAAAGAGTCAGTCTCTTTTTTGCCTCAATCTTGGGCCTTGTACAAGACAGATACACTATCTTGTTGAGTCAGTCTTATCCAGCCTCCTTTTAGACTTTGTATACAGAAATCCCCAGTTGAGTCAATCAACCTTTTAGCATCAACCTTGTGCTTTGATCAAGGAATACAAACATCAACAATTCCTCTTTAGAGATGACAAATTCTCTCTCAGCCAAAACCCTTTAGCTTCACATCTTGGGGTTTGAACAAGATACAAATCACCTTTAGCTTCATATCTTGGGCTTTGAACAAGATACCAAACCATCTCTTTCCCCCCTTAGAATAGAAGGGAACTACGATTGCTCTGATTTCCCTGTTTCATTCAAACAGGAATACGTAGGCATAAGATTGCGAAATCTTAGCGAGCATACTAATCAAAAACTCTAGGTCTAGTACCTTCATACATCAATCAAAGAAAATCAGGTCTAGTATCCTACCAAAAGCCTCACACTCTATTTTTAAGCAAAATAACCTAAAAGAAAACCCACGATCTTAATAGCATCTGTAAATCAACAGTCATCTGTTTAAACTCAGTATGCAAGTAGGGTTAATTGGAGACATTTATTTCCCTTCCTTAATAAACTTAACAGGATAAAAAATGAATCAAACTGTAGCACCCCAAAGCGATAGTGATTCGAAACCACAAAAACCGCACTACAGAAAAATGGCGACCACAGTGGGAGGCATTCTTTTCTTACATTTTTAGGTAGAAACCCTTAAGTCTAGGGAGTGCCACAGAAATGGCAACTTTGTTGGGGAGTCATTGTCTGTATAGGATCATAGGACTAGAGGTCTAGGATGTTAGGACAAATATATATACTGCTTTTCCTAATTGATATATGTGTTTATTTTTCTGCTAATGGGAATGCGTGTGATGCCGCATGTGGAAAGATTGAGTATACACCTAAGATAAGTGATGGCACTAGACGAGTAATCTTACAGGGAGTTGTTGCACCCCAAAATTTGCTCTCCTTACTTTATTACTAACTGGCTTATGTTGCATTGCATTTTCCATTATCATGTGTGCATATCATTGGTTCTTAGCATGGGGTCAAGGTGCCTGAGGCAAGTTCAAGAGGAGAATATGCTCTTCAAAGGGTCAAGCAAGAGAGTTCAAGTGGATCACTCTCTCCTAACCAGTGCAAAAATTAGGGTTTTGATATTCTTGGGATTATTGCTCCAATGGGAAAGTTTCTTGGGTTTTTTATCATCACCAAATGGAATATCTTATCTTTGTTGGAGAGGATGCACATCATATTCAGAGGAATTTGGATTTAGAGACTGTGTTATTTCCTCCTAGACTGAGGGTACCAAAACTAGGGTTTGCTATAAAGTCAGTTTATTTCTGATCTTTTGGGCAAGACTTGATCCCATGGTATTCCTTGGGTCCCTAAGTATCTAGGGATGGGAGATTTTCCATCAGTTTGGTTCAGGAGAGACTTAATTGGCCAATGGATTGTAAATCAGGTGAATTGGGTAAAAGTCAACAGTGAGAGGGGAAGTCAACCGTGAAATTTTGAGGTTCTCTTCAAGGATTTCAAGGTCTCACATCCTCATATGGTCTTCAAGGGTCAAGTGTCATGCCATTTATCAAGAATCAGGAGTTGGTGCAAAAGTTACTAAAAATGGAAATGACCTATAATTTGAAAGTTTCCTTTTTGGGCAAGTCCTTACACTACATTCAAATGGACTTTTCATCATCAAAGAAGCTTCAAATGAATTTTTCTCCAGCATGAAAGTTTAAGATCTTTCTCTCCTCTTTCTAACAAGTACTAGTGGGTCTCCATATCATTTGTGAAACTCAAGTTATGATCAAAAGAAGGCAAAGTGGTTTTTAGGGTTTCATTTTCACAACTTTGGCATAGTGACCTATAATTAATTCCATTGCTTCAAGACATGTTCTAACATCAAAGGACACTCCTCAAGGATCATTTTAGGCCTTTAAATCAAGTGGTTTCATGGTGTATTTATCACTTATTCTCCATTATTCAAAATTGCTAAGTCGTTGAAAGCTCATGAATCAAAAAGTTTCAAGGCCCAATTTAAATTTAGGTGTGATTAGCAATTAGAAGTGAAGTGATCCATCATGAAATGTTTGAATATCCATGCATGGAAGAGGGTGTACTTAACATTATGTGATTTTCCAAAATTGCCCAAAACTCTTTAGCAAAGGAATTTCCAAGGCCCAAATCATTATTAGTGAAAAACCCTAGTCTATTTAAACTCATTCATGCACTGGTTAGGGTTTCATTCACGTGCCTTTGTGGAGAATTCAAGTGTGAGCCCTAAAAGATCATTCCTTCATATCTCAAGAAAGAAGAGTTTTTCAAGAACTTCTTCCTTGTGATCAATAGAGTGCAAACCATCCCCCATTCGCAGCCAACAACAAGGATTCAGGTTGCACCAACTCAGGTTGGTGATGTTTTGCATGTTCATAGAACTCTGTTTTTAAGTGTGCATAATGTTGTGTGACATCCATGGATCATGATGATATAATTTGTTTTGAATATGGACGTGTATTTTGGTTGTTGCATGAGTTTAAAGTTTTTGAACCTAAACTTATTTTATTCGAATCTCACTACACTTGCATCGTTTGTAATTTTTTATTGGATATTATTAATCCTTGCGAAAATCTGGTTGGAAAGGTGTATTCGCGTGCGTTTTCTAGGTGTTTTGTTAGTTGCAGGTGGCCGCCGGAACTAGGGTTCCGGCGACTGGTGTGTTTCCGGCCGGCCAAGGGTTTCAATGGAAGAGACGCAATCCTCACCGTCCATTGTTTGATCGCACGGTTCCTACGCTGCCACATGTTTTTAGTTTTTTTTTTTTTTTTATTTAGTAATTGTGTGTTTGCTCGTCCAATATTATTATCATGTGCCATTCCATCACGTTCTCTCATCATGTTTACCGTTGGAAACATTGACTCAATTCTGCGCGTCTGATCCATCATGTGGCTGAAACTGCGACAGCACATTAAAAATCTCACGTGCCCCTCACGTAGAATTCCACGGGTAGTTTGAGTGTTTGGTGTGCACGCGCACATGTGTAGTCTCGTGTGTCTTGCAATCTGGAGCGTCCATAATGAATACTAGGACTTCGTGTTGACTAAGCAGGTGTGTTGGATGGATCAAAGGGTAGGTATGCAGTCAACATGGTGGACTGAAGTCCATGCGTGTTCCTTTTTATTTTTATTTTTGCTGACGGACCTTAGTGCTTGGGCTTGCTTTCCACACCCCTCATTTCCAGCCCATTCCAATTTTCAACGTGATTCTTTTACTCTCCACACCCCCCATGCGCATTTCATTGTTTTTATTTCAATTATCATTTGCATTTCATTTTTAATTCTTAAAAATAGATAATTGCATTAAAAAATCCTAGAAAATTCTTGCATACTTTTTATCATTTTATAAAATTTTCACAAATTTTATTTTTTATTTTTACTTTATTTTTTTATCATCTAAATTAAATACTTGTTTATTTTCTTTTTGAATTATCCATATCATTCATACCTAAATTTGTTTATTTTACTTCTCTGCATCCATAAAACATTTTCAATCCATTCTTTTTGCATTTGTTAGATAACACTCTGAAGTGCATTAAAATATTTTTCTATCATTTTTAAAAATCATCTCATATTGTATCTTAGTCCTTTCCATTTGCATGTTGAACCATGATCCTCTCTTGTCTTTGCATGATTGTTTGAGTGACTAACATCTTGAATTTTTGCAGGGGTTTTTGATATGTTGTTTGCCTCTAGTTGGCCAATGTTGATATTTATTTTGGCAATTTTAGAAGTTGCTTCTCTAATTATTTGATTGCTTTCACTTGAGATCTTCTTGTATGCATATTTCTGATCATGCCTGAGTTTTTGTTTGAGAGGCACGTGTGCCATTGCTTGGGGGTTTGTTCTTTGATTTCTTAATTCATGTTTGGACTGTTATAGGTCACTTGATCACTATCTCATGTCATTGTTTAAATTTCATTTGCCTTAATGTTACTTGTGTCTGTTTTATACTAACTTTTTATACAGGGGCTGAGGTAAGTTCTTTAAGGGTGTGGATAGTTATCCATGTCCACCTTACTCTTTCCTTCTCTCATCTTTTTCCTTTAGGCTTAGGTTGTCGTCAAACCTCACTAACCGTAGGTCACCCATGCATGATAACATTAGGACTTATAGTTCCCCTTAGAGTTTCCCTTGTGTCCTCTCTCTTCTTATCTCAAAACTTCTTGAAAATACTTAATAAGGATAAATTGTATTGCGCACGAGCCTTAAGCGTGGGGAATGAGAAATGAGGGGCTTCCTCTCATCTTTCTAGAGTGCTTAGCGAGCGTCCTGTCTTGGGACGATGCGTTAAGTATTCGCCCCTGTGCCCTGGACTTTGGTGCAATGCAACTTATGAACTAACTCAAGTCACTTCTGTCCTAAAAAATACAAACAAACTTCAAACCTTTTGTCCTTCGGGATTATCAAACTAAAGGCTCTTTTCAAAAAGGGCACGTTACTTTCCGTCTGAGACGCAAACAGGCATCGACCCTAACTGCTGGACGCGGACTTAACGTCGCTCATAAAAAACACAAAAAGAACTTGGTCCGAACTACGTTGACTCTGAATTCCCCATTGCACAAAGGGGGTACGTAGGCCTAGGACGTCGAAATCCTACCGAGTCAGTCTTAGTCTTTCCTCTCCTCGTTTTAGCACAGCCATAGATGATAGGATAACTCACCCTTAGAATAGACAACAAGCGTGGATCCCATCAAGTACGATGGACGCGTGGGGTGCTAGCACCTTCCCCTCGCGTAACCGACTCCCGAACCCAGGTTATGGTTGCGATGACCATTCCTTTCCCTCTTCCTCAGGTTTATGCGGTGTTCCCTTTCCCTCTCTTGGGATAAATTTACACAGCTGGAGACTCTGTTTTCCGCGCCACTGTCGCGTTTGTACCTGGATGAAAATCCTGGGAGCGACAGGAGTGACTCCCAAATAAGAGACCTCTGTCAACCATCGAATCAGTGGAGACACCCTTTGCGGATTCAATGCCTATACGACTTCAGTTGTTGAAAGTAGATTGTTCGATTATGGTTTTCGTCGAAACTGAGGATTTTAGTAGACTGAGACCATTTAGTAGTGCGGAAGCTATCGAAAAAAGTTGTCATGTGATACTACCCTCATTTGAGATTTCTCTCTAAGATACTGCAGCTCGCTCGGGTGAACCAGCCTACTGTTGTTATCCCAAGAGGAATTAATGATTTTGAGAGACAGGTATAAAAAATCACCAGTATAAACCTTTGGGGATGGGTAGAGCCTTGACTTCATGACACCGAACCTTTGACCCCATGTTTTTTCTATGTTTTTGTGTGCTACATTCATGTATTCATGTCATTAAAAAACATTAAGCAAAGAAAAATTTCTCTTCTAGTCTCTCTTTTTCAAATTAAACTAAGACAATGATTGCAAATGTCAGAGAAAAAGATTGCGTTATGGATTTCGGTAGAAGGAAGACTCACAAGTACACCTTCAAGGTTCCAAAATTAAAGGATTTGAGAGGGTTGGCAAGGATGATCACCAACCCTGAGGCTTTCTGAGCTAAATACGGAGGACTGCTGTCTCTGTTAAGGGTCCATGTAATTGAAGGAATCCTGGCTACGCTCATTCAGTTCTACGATCCAATTTATCACTGTTTCACATTCTCAGATTATCAGCTAGCACCAACACTGGAAGAGTACTCTCACCTGACTGATTTACCCATTACTGATCAAGCTCCTTTTTTGGACTGGAAGAAATTCCAAAAGATCAAACCATTGCAAGAGAAATCTATTTGGACGAGTCGGAAGTGAAGACTCACAAGACCACTAGGGGTGGAATCCAAGGTTTGCCAGCCAAGTTTTTGGTAAAGAAAGCTCTGTACTTTGCCAGTATAGGGAATGTGACTGCTTTCGAAAGCGTATTTGTTTTGCTCACCTACGGGTTATTTCTGTTTCCCAAAATTGATAACTTCGTTGATATCCATGCCATTAAGGTTTTTCTGATTGGAAACCCTGTACCGACCTTGCTCGCAGATGCGTAACATTCTGTACACTTAAGGAATTTGTACAGCGGAGGAATGATCACATGTTGTGTACCCCTACTATACAAATGGTTTACTTCCCATTTACCTAAGTCTACCGCTTTTTAGGATCATAAGAGTGCTCTACGTTGGTCGCAGAGAATCATGTCTCTTACCAACTCTGACATCGATTGGTACAACCGAATCTATGATGGGATTAGAATCATTGACCGTTATGGAAATTTCCCTAACGTACCCCTCATAGGAACTAAAGGAGGAATCAATTATCATCCAGTTTTAGTTCGTTGTCAATTTGGATACCCAATGAGACATGTCCCGCGTAATGTTCATCTGGAAGGTCTTTTCTTCAAGGAAGGAGAAAATGACAGAGCACTAAAGACAGAAATAGTGCATGCCTGGAAACATGTTCACAGGAAAGAAAGAGAGTCTCTAGGAAAATCGGACTGTGTCTCGGTGGAACCTTATCTCCACTGGGTATAAACTAGAGCTTTCAAGCTGAGGATGCCTTACCCTCGTCAAAAAGTTCTTCCGTTAAGGGACCCCATCCTTTACTTTATGTCTGATACGGAAAAACTTCAAGTTACTCTCAACAATGTTCAACAGGAGAAAAAGTCGTGGAAGAACAAGTATCGTATTCTCAGTGTGGAGTGTAACAAAATACAGTAACTGTTAAGAGAAAAAGATGCTCTGATTGAGATTTTAGAGCGACGTGCTATAGAAAGTCAAGAAGACCAAAGGAATCTGCTCGCTCCTTTCACTTGGCAAAGGAATGACAACCTGACAACGGCTCAAGAACCCCGGTCAAAGAAAAGGAAAGTACCAGAACCAGCACCTGAGCCCTCCTCAGAGAGGACTCCAGATCCATTAGCTTAGACATTTCCTTTTACAGCACTTTGTAATTTACTATATTTACATTTCCGCAATCTTTGAATTCATAAAACGGGGTCTCCCCACTGTTTGATATTTGCAATCCAATTGTCGAAGTTTATTTTGATTAAACCAAAAAATTTAATTAATATAATCATTGCATATCATTCATCATTCTCACATAACGCATTCTTCTTACCTACGAATCTCACGTTTGTGTCTCGATCTAGAGTCAAACTGTCTCATTCGTACAATACTCGGGCAAATCAACAGAGAAAGATGGACAATCTCGAGGAAGAGAACATAGAGTTGAGAGAAGAAATCGACGCTCTGAAGGAAGATCTGAGGAAGCTTCATAATGACATGCAAGCTCTGGAAGAAGCTCAGCTACAAAGGACTGTGATCTCAGATATCACATCAACGCCCATTGTGCAGAAGTATGATCCTAGGTATAACATGCCAAAAGATCGTCCCTGGGGCATGCCTATTAACTATATCCCGAAAGGATTTGTTCTGCCGATCACTGAAGATCCGGAAACTGCAGCAGGAACCGCTGGGCCTGAAGGTTTCAAACTTTGGGAAAGCGAAGATGCCAGGGGCATGACGACAACTCTTGAAGGTTACAAACTTCGGGAAGCGCCAAGAGTCTCCACCGTAATGACGGTACCACCACCCGTGGTACACACTGTCATGGAAGGACTGATTCCCCAGATACCCTTTGTTGGAAACGAATGTATAGACGAGAGAATGAAGGAATTCCAAGAGCAATTCCTAGAAATGCAGAAGGAGCTGCAAGCCATCGCGGTCAGGATCTATTTGTAAAGGACGCCGCGGACCTTTGTTTGGTCCTCAATGTGAAAGTTCCGCACGAATTCAAGGTGCCCGAATTTGAGAAATACAAGGGTAACTCTTGCCCTCAAAGTCATTTGGTGATGTACGCTCGAAGGATGTCAACTCAGATAGAGAACAACCAGTTACTGATCCATTACTTCCAAGATAGTTTAACCAGAGTCGCACTCAAATGGTACATGGGATTAAACCACACTAAGATCACCACTTTCAGAGATCTTGGCGCTGCATTCGTTCAGGAATATAAGTATAACATGGACATGGCACCGAATAGAGATCAACTCAGAGCCATGTCGTAAAAGGACAAGGAAACCTTTAAGGAATACGCTCAGAGATGGCGTGAAATCGCCGCTCAGATTTGTCCACCTCTTGAGGAAAAAGACATGACAAAGATCTTCATAAAAACCTTGAGCTCATTTTATTACTACAGAATGGTCGCCAGTGCGCCCAACGACTTCACCGAAATGGTCGGCACGGGAGTTTGCCTTGAAGAAGCAGTTCGAGAAGGACGTCTGGTCAAATATGCCAGATCATCAAGCAGTACTAAAAGATATGGTAGTCCTCTCCCTAAGAAAAAAGAGCAAGATATTGGCAATATCTCTCTCAGAAAGCAAAGGCGACGCAACCAGTAGCAGCTGTAACTCCTGCTATCAACCCTGCGCCTGTTCCTACGTATCAACCTCAGGTTGCTCAAAGCCAACCTAGTCAACAATAATTTCAACAAAGGACACAACAACCTCTTCAGCAGGCTCACCCTCCGTACAACAACAACCGTATAACACGACCACCAGGGTTCGACCCTATACCAATGTTATGCGCAGAACTGATCTCGTTACTGCTAGTCAAGGGGCACGTCCAAACCAGGTCTCCTCTTGCGATACCGGAGAATCCACCTTTTTGGTTCAAATCGGATCAGACTTGCCCTTACCATCAAGGAGGACTAGGGCATGACATAGAGAAATGTCTCAGCTTCAAATCCGATGTGCAAAAGCTTGTTAGGAGCGGGGTCTTATCCTTCAAGGATACAAATCCAAATGTTCTGACAAACCCGCTACCTCAACACAAGAAAGCTGTAGTAAATTTGATAGAGGGAGAGTCTAACCACAGCTATCAAATTCATGATGTGCTCTTATTGAGGGCCAACTTGGTCAAGATGCATTGCAGACAGAGCAGATATGGTCATGTGATGCCTCACAACTATCATCAATGTGATACCTGCTCGAAAGACAATCAAGGATGTTTTGTGGTGCAATCAGCTCTACAGGAACAATTAGGTCTCGGATGGATCCAGGATCACCGAATTTGTGAAGTCAACATGACTTATTTGGATTCCAACATCATTCAGAATCACAACATTCTAGCACTGAATGTCAACTTGGTGGCAATGCACTCAAGGCAAAGCCAACATTATAATCTGCCACGACACGATTACGATCCCTGTCTAGTTTGCTCGGTAAACAAACAGGGATGTTCTTTTGTACAAGAGGCCCTCCAACGTCAGATGGATCTTGGATGGATTCAGGATTACCACGATATAAATCCGTATCAAGTGAACATGATTCAAATCTTTGATATTCGCTTGATGAATACCAGCTTGGTGGAGTTACACGCTGCACAAGTCCAGCTCGGTTTTTTGACTTCACATAATTATCAGAACTGTACAGTATGTCGTGAGAGCAGCCAAGAATGTGCTCTCGTTCAAAGAACATTACAACACTTGTTAAACCATTGGTGGCTTCCGATCTATATGGATGAAGACACCCAACAAGTCAGCATGACTAACGGTAACCCTACTAGGCATCAAAGTCAGGATGTTCAATCTATGGAGACCGATCTAGTAAGGTTACACTGCATACAAAGCAGACGTGGCCATGTGACACCACACAACTATGAGCGATGTAGATTTTGCTCAGAGGATAATCAAGGATGTTACCTCGTGCGAGCAGCCCTTCAAAGTCAGTTGGATCACAAAGAAATTCGACCGTGTCCAAGTTCTGGGTCAATCAACTGGACGCCAAACTATTTCGCTGATCAAATCAAGGATGTTGTCGTAATCTCTAATTATAAGAGGACCAAAGATGTTTGTGTTATCATCCCTCTACTTGACGAATCAAAAGTTCCCAACCGGGAACTGATTGAAATTACTTATAATGGTCTAAAAAATCAGAAGGCTCCTGTAGTTATCTATCTGCCGGGACCACTACCGTATGAATCAATTAAGGTTATTCCTTACAAATACGGTGAAACCGCAATTGATAATGGAAAGGAAACTCCATTACCCTCCGTCGTGAATATTGCAGACATCAGTAGAGTAACACGGAGCGGTCGGATCTTCAACAGGGGAGTTGGAGAACCCAGCAAAGAAGAGGAACCTCAAACAAAAGTTCCTGATTAACCAGTCGGTCAATCCAATGATCCCGACCTTTCAAAGAACAATGATGAGATGTTGAAACTCATCTAGAAGAGTGAATACAATATTGTTGATCAACTATTGCAAACTCCTTCAAAAATCTCAGTGTTATCTCTTTTACTCAGTTTCGAAGCTCACAGGGAAGCTCTATAGAAAGTCTTAGAGCAAGCTTTTGTGGAACAAGATGTAACAATCAGACAATTCGACAGAATTATCTCCAACATCACTTCTTGCAATAACTTAGGATTTAGTGACGAGGAACTGCCGCAAGAGGGCCACCGTCACAACATGGCACTCATTATTACAATCAACTGCCAGGACGATGCTTTAGCCAGCGTACTGGTAGACACCGGATCAGCTCTAAATGTAATGCCAAAGTCTACATTGATGCGATTATCATACCGAGGATCTCCGATGAGAGCCAGTGAGGTCACCGTCAAGGCATTTGACGGATCCCAAAAAATAGTTACCGGCGAAGTCGACCTTCCCATAACTATCGGCCCTCACACCTTCCAAGTCACTTTCCAGGTCATGGACATCCGGGAAACATACAGTTTCTTATTAGGAAGACCTTGGATACACAAGGATGGGGCAGTCACTTCGACGCTTCACAAAAAGATGAAGTTTGTTAAGAATGACCAACTCATCACAGTCTGCGGAGAACAGGCCTTGATTGTGAGTAACTTATCGTCATCCACTTGTGTAGAACCAGAGGAGGTAATCGGAACCCAGTTCCAAGCACTTTCAGTGAGCAATGAGAATCAATCGAAAAAAGGAACGTAGATTTCCTCGTACAAAGAAGCTCTTGAAGCGATCAAAAGTAACAATGCGAACGGATGGGGACAACTTGTCATTCCTACTAATAACAAAGCGAAGAAAGGTCTTGGTTTTTCTTCAACCTGTACCCAGAAAACTGCTAACGATGAAAGTCTTCATCCCATTCAGGACTTCTTTCACAGTGGAGGTTTCCTTCACCCAGTGTCTTAAGAAGTACATACCATCAACGAAGATGATTCCTCCGATACAGAGGAAGAATGGAAGTCCTATCTTAACGAGGATGGTTATATGTCTCAGGACGAAGCGCCTACGCCATTTTTCTATCCCGCACAGAGTCCGAGATTTATACCAAGGTCAGACGTTAGAATGATATAAGGAGATTATGATCCAGGAAGATGCCGTGCTCCGCCAAACTCATTAGAGGAATACACTCTAATGAAAGACAACTTTGACCACGACTATTATGGCCCGATGGATGGTATGCCTATGTGGCAGCCGTACCCAGGAGACTCAGGGCAAGAGTGCCACCCGAACGATATATATTAGTTAAGTATCATCGAAAAGAATACCTGCGTCTCCACAGAAGATTGGGATCATTACTCAGGGCATTCAGACAATGCCCAGTACAACGATGAATTAGCAATAATTGCGGGACGACAGTTCCTTAACTATGCTTTTCCCGAGGTCAACGTCATTGAAGGGATGACTCCTCCAGTTCCAAAGAAGTGTGGGACACCTTAGGACAACCGAGTGGCAAATACGACTACATGGTCAAGTACACCGCTCCCGAAAGCTCTCGTATCAGGCTTGAAGACATCCAGCCAACTGGATGGGGAGATATACCTGAGAGTACAAATACTGTGCAAGATACAGAATCCTCCTACGACAACTCTGCCTGGGAGACAGATTCCAATGATCCCACTCCACCAGAAATCAGTGTCATTTCTGCAGACAAGCCAAGAAAGAAGGTACCAGACTTTGTGATTCACCGAGGAGTTCGCCGCCAATGGGTTGCAGTCACCGTTCTGAAAGTTGTTCATAAGTCTAAGTAATTGTCGTCTTTATCTTAACCTTTCACCCTGCCCAGGTGAAACGGATGTTTTAATAGGGCTCACATTCTGTAAATGTAGCTCTTCGCTTTGCCCAAAGCAACAGAGTTTTGTTTTATAGGGCTGTAGATTCAAGAATCGACAATATCATAAATAAAATAACGTCGTTCTGTAATTTCCGCATTTATTGTTATTTTCTCTTTTCACTTTTTCAGAAAATGGTAATCCTAAAAACAAACTCAAATAATAAAAACAAGCATTTTTCAGAAAATATACTTCACAGACTCTTGCATTTTCTCTATCTCTTCTAAAACAAATCATCACGTCATGCAGATTGCTTGTTTTAAACCCCATTGAAACATACGATCCAATGCCTTCTCCCAACTTTGAATTCCCTATATTTGAGGCTGAAGAAGAAAATGACGAAGAAATTCTAGAAGAGATCTCCTGATTACTCAGACAAGAGGAAAGGTCCATTGAACCTCACAAAGAGCCGTTGGAAACGGTCAACTTGGGTTCAGAAGAAGAGAGAAAGAAAGTCAAGATTGGGGCACTGGTCAGTCCAACCGTCAAAGAAGGTTTGATAAAACTTCTTAAAGATTTTCCCGATGTATTTGCTTGGTCCTATCAGGATATGCCAGGGTTGGATACCAGCATCGTGGAACATCATCTACCGTTGAGATCAGGATGTCCTCCAGTAAAACAAAGACTAAGACGAACTCATCCAGATATGGCCATCAAGATCAAGGAGGAAGTACAGAAACAGATTTATGCGGTTTCCTCGCTACATCAGAATATCCTCAATGGTTAGCCAACATAGTACCAGTTCCAAAAAAGGACTGAAAGGTCAGAATGTGCGTCGACTACAGGGATCTGAACAAAGCAAGTCCAAAGGATGACTTTCCCTTACCACACATTGACATGCTGGTTGACAGTACAACAAAGTTCAAAGTTTTCTCCTTCATGGATGGATTCTCGGGCTATAATCAAATCAAAATGGCGCCGAAAGATATGGAGAAAACTTCGTTCATCACCCCTGGGGTACCTTTTGTTACAAGGTAATGTCATTTGGCTTAAAGAACGTCGGGGCAACCTATCAACGGGCCATGACTACTCTGTTTCATGACATGATACATAAATAAATAGAAGTATATGTCGATTACATGATTGCCAAATCTAAAATAGAAGAGGAGCATGTGACCCACTTGTCAAAGCTATTCAAGCGGTTGAGAAAGTACAAACTCCGTTTGAACCCCAATAAATGCACATTCGGTGTCCGTTCAGGGAAACTGTTAGGATTCATTGTCAGCCAGAAAGGAATTAAGGTTGATCCTGACAAGGTCAAGGCCATTCAAGAAATGCCTTCTCCAAAGACTGAAAAATAAGTCAGGGGATTCCTGGGACGTCAGAACTACATTTCCAGATTTATATTCCTCGTGACCGCGACATGCGCGCCAATCTTCAAATTACTCAAAAAGAATCAAGATTGCGTTTAGACAGAAGACTGCCAAACCACCTTTGACAGTATCAAGGAATACCTATTGAACCCACCGATTCTATCACCTCCAGTGGAAGGAAGACCACTGATCATCGACCTAACAGTCTTAGAAGACTCGATGGGTTGTGTACTTGGCCAACAAGACGAAACCAAAAGGAAAGAGTCTGCAATCTACTATTTGAGCAAGAAATTCACCAACTGCGAGACTTGGTACACTATGTGTCGCGGTGAGAATCGGATACCAAGCTATTGGGTTAACTTGAATCGCAAATTGTTTATTCACCACCGGTCTTTGATTTATCTAAGGTTCGGGGGTTGGTTACGCCTAGGGAAGGTATTAGCATCCTAAACGTCTGTAGTACTCTACAGGAACCTCTTGTTATTATTTATGTTATTTATTATTTGCTTGCTAAAGTTATTGTGCTAATGGGAAGACCTAGGGGTTAATTTCTAAGTATACTCGCCAAGACATCGCATCTTGTGCCTACGTATCCTGACGGGAGTGAAATCAGAGTATTCGTAGTTCCCCTCAAAGAGGGTGAGGAACTCTTGACGGTGGTCGAGGTTCCAGGGGGAAGTAAGCGTCTGTGGCAAGACAATACTTAAAGTGCGGTGACTCTAAAGTTAAAATTAAGTTGAAAATGGTAGAAAGTATCCATGGTAGAACACATGTATAGAGTGCGGTGACTCCGATCCTAAGGTTAGGATAAATGGGAAGGACCTAAAGTTTAGGCTAAGTTGTGACATAGTAGTCAATAGGGAGAGTCATTTCCTTTGGAATAGATAAATAGGCAAATCAAAAGGGACAAGAGAATATGCATTAGTAACGGGATTTAATCATAGTCAAAAGTACATTCAAAATAAACATCAGAAACTATTAATTTAAAAAATAGGATAAATAAAACTTTACTAAACCAAACCCTGATTAAAATCGGATTAGAACTAATCAATTAATTAGTTTCTAATCAAAGGCTAATTAATTAAAATCTAAAAACTAAATGCCTAAAACCAAACTAAATTAAAGAATAAATAGTGAAATTCTAATTAAAATCAGTTTGTTAATTCTAAAATCTAACTATTTAAATCCTAACTAGTTAATTAACTTGATTGAAACTAAAACTTAATCTAGTAATCCAAAATTAAAATAAAAACAATGAAACAACATAAAAAAAAAAAGTGCGGAACGGATCGTGGATGGTGTAAAAATGAGAAGGGGCTAGTCCCAAGCCCAAAGCGTTTCATAAAAAAAAACTAAAAAAGGCATCCTGGGTCATTGGTTGGGGCGAAGGACCCAGTTAATAGCAACAACATTAATGAAGAGGGATTGAGAATCAAATCAGTTCTCTCCCGTTCCCATTCCATTCGCTTTAGTCTCTCTCAGAAGCTTACCCTCTCTCAATCTCCTTCTTTATCGCTCGGTTTCGCTCACCCTCTCTCCATCGTAAAAGTAAACAACGCACCACCTCCTCTCGTTTCACGCCCTCCGTCGCGACCTCGTTCTAAACTCTCTCTCTCGTAGAATTTTCTCTCTTGCCAGCTCGCAATCACCGGTCACAGTAAAAGGGGGTGTCGATCGCTCAAGGTTAACCTTCATAGGTTCAAAATCAACTGCTGATAACGTCAATACGCACTCGACCAAGGTTCGTAAACAAATCCTATTATCGCGCTAAATCGAAATGGAAAAATCACGTCGTGACCGCGCAAATTGGGACAAAACTTACATGGAAAGGGTTCAGAACCACAACATATCATCAACTGAGTGTAGGATTACATACCTCAGAGTAATTCCATCGTGGCGATGTCGATGGCCTCGACGACTTTGAAAGGTACTTCTCTCTACTTTGATTGTTGTTTTTGTTCCTTGCAAAGTGATGTTGTCTTGATTCTCTTCTGCAAATGCGTGTCTTTGTCTTTCGAGTACGTACGTCTATTCGTGTATATGACAACCTCCTGAGGATGCGCGTATTGTGGTGTAATGATACCTATACACCGCTTCTGGTGTATATTTGTGTATGGTTTCGTGAATTGGGTGAGGAAAGTTTGTGTAGTGTGTATGTGATGATCACTCCTGTACTGATGTATATGCTTGTGTGTGTGATTTTTCTCCTCAACGCTCTGCTATCGTGAATGGTTTTTTTGTGCGAAGGAACTGTGAATTTTTCTCTGTGATGAACCTCCCTTGTTTCTTCTCAGTCCCCCCTTTTTATAGGTATTTGGGATCAAATGTGTTGATTATGGCACTAAATCGTGAGATCATGGTGTTAATTCTTGCTTGATAAAGCTTTCCGTTTTTATTCCGACATGTCTGATTTAGTATTGAGCGAATTCGAGACTTGCCGTAAATGCGTGATTGTGTCTGAGAATGGTTGGGACTGTTTTGGAAAGAAGATACAAACTTTGATTCCTTTGTGATTCTGTGTAATTGTCTGCTATGTTCAATTTGGTAATGTTTTGGAAATATCTTAAATGCTAATGTTTTTCATGTTAACAGCCTTAATTTGTGCAGGTTTTGGATATTTTGGAATTGATGGGGTGTTTTATGGCCTTGCGGTGGTTACCATGAGCATATTCAAGCCGAGATTTCAAAATTAGAGTAGGGTCTTGGAAGGATCTCATCCACGTGCAATGTTAATAGCCTGTTTGACTTTTGTTATTGTTTTATTTTTTCTATCTGCCAACATTTGAAGACGGGTCCACTGGCTTGGTTGAATTTTCTTCACCCATATCCAAAATCATGGCTTTATTTTCAGATGCATTAGCACTTGTCCTTAAATCGGAACTGGATGGATCAGCAGCAGGTTCACTAATAACGACAAGTGTAGACATAGATGTCATTGTGACATTTCCACTGTGACCATTAACTCTAGATTCATTCACACTTGAATGCATTCTTTTCTTAGGACTTGGGAATTTGTTTTGGAAGCTTGTAAAGCCTTTACATTAGAGTGCAAAAGAAATGTTAATAATTACATCTTCATGCTTGGACTTGTATAATTTGAACTTTGAATTCGGAAAATGAATTTTGAAGATCTATTACTCCTTAGTTTTGGAATTTTGAATTAACTTGAGCTTTCCACTTGCACCCCTTGAATCAATTAGGTCCTTTAACTTGCATCTTGTATTTTCTTGAATTTATACCTCTCTTGATGAACAAACGTGCAACTTAGAAACTTGGATGAATTATAACATAAACTTGAACTTGGAGGACAGCTTAAAATGTGAGAAGAAATAATCATGGGATTTTAATCTTAAAATTCATCTTGTAACATGAAATCCTTGAACCATGAATTCGCCACTCGCATATTGTATTTTAAGTGAACCATGCCTTGAGACATCTTCAAAAATAATTATACAGCTTGTGATGCAAATTACTACGAAAACCATGACCAATCTTCAAATGATTATGCTCAACACCAATGAACATGAAACCTTAATTCTCCTTGAGACACACTGAAACTTCTGAGAAGCTCTGAGGAAAATAGCCAGTAGAAAACCATAGGACTTCTTTGAATCAGAATCTATTGGTCACATCTTGAAACCCTTGACTGTGAGAACAAACACCATACACACTTGAAACCATTGCACCTGCACAAGCTGGTTAGTCATGATAAACACACACACACAAAAGACCCTATGACCTAAAGATGCTATGCAGGATGATTGGCCTAGAAATGATGTGATATGCTATGCACACGATGCGAAATGAAAATAGAATCTCAAGGGTCAAAAATTAGGGTATGACACTATGCTTGAGAAAACTTGCTGCGCTCTGGCTTGGGCAGCCAAACTTCTTCATCAATATATGATTCGTCACACTACTTGGTTAATCTCCGAAATGGATCCGATCAAGTACGTCTTTGAAAAGCCCGCTCTCACGGGAAGGATTGCCTGTTGGCAGATGTTGTTATCAGAATACAACATTGAGTACCACGCTCAGAAATCCATCGAAGGAAGTATTTTAGCCGATCATTTGGCTCATCAACCGATTGACGATCAAGAATCAGTCGGGTTTGACTTCCCAGACGAAGATGTCATGTACTTGAAAATGAAAGATTGCGATGAACCGCTACCCAGCGAAGGGCCAAAACTAGGTTCCCAATGGGGACTAATCTTTGACGGAGTTGTCAATTATTATGGATATGAAATTGGGGCAATCATCATAACACCTCAGGGTACCCATATTCCTTTCACAGCTCGACTGACGTTCAAGTGTACAAACAATGAGGCCGAATATGAAGCTTGTATCATGGGTCTCGAAGAAGCGATTGACTTAAGGATCAAGAACTTGGATGTATATGGCAACTCAACCCTGGTTATCAATCAGATCAAAGGAGATTGGAACACATACCAATCAGGACTGATTTCTTACAAAGACTACGCGAGAAGGTTGTTACCATTCTTCAACATAATTGAGTTTCATCACATCCCTGGTGAAGAGAATCACATGGCTGATGCCTTAGCCACTCTCTCTTCCATGATTAGTGTAGGTCAATGGAACGACTTACTTAAGATCGACATAATGCGCCAAGAACGGCCCACTTACATCTTCACGATTGAAGCAGTCATAGACGACAAATCTTGGTATCACGATATCAAATGCTTCCTTCAGAAACACGAGTACCCACCTGGGGCATTAAGAAAAGACAGAAAACCCCTCTGAAGACTGGCCGGAAGCTTCTTCCTGAGCGGCGATACACTTTATAATAGAAACTTTGACATGGTCTTGCTCCGATGTGTAGACGGACCAGAAGCAAACATGCTGATGAAGGAAATTCACGAAGGATCCTTTGGCACTCATGCCAACGGACACACATTGGCGAGAAAAATTCTAAGAGCATGGTACTATTGGTTAACCATGGAATCTGATTGCTACAAGTACATGAGGAGGTGTCACAAGTGTCAAATATACTCAGACAAGATCCATGTACCTCCAACGTATCTCAAAGTTCTTTCTTCCCCGTGGCCTTTTTCTATATGGGGAATCAACATGATTGGCATGATTGAACCCAAGACTTCGAACGGACATCGGTTCATCCTAGTAGCCATTGATTACTTCACCAAGTGGGTCGAAGCAGCGTCATACGCCAATGTAACCCGACAAGTAGTGGTCCAATTTATCAAAAACAATCTCATCTGCCGTTATGGTGTTCCAAGCCAGATCATTACGGATAATGGATCCAACTTGAACAATAAGATCATGAAAGAGTTGTGCGCTGAGTTCAAGATCGAACACCATAACTCATCTCCCTATCGACCCTAGATGAATGGAGCAGTAGAAGCGGCTAACAAGAACATCAAGAAGATTGTTCAAAAGATGGTTGTAACCTACAGAGACTGGCATGAGATGCTACCCTTTGCTCTTCACGGTTATCACACATCTGTCCGCTCTTCAACAGGGGCAACCCCTTTCTCTCTAGTATATGGCATAGAGACAGTTCTTCCCATAGAAGTAGAGATCCCATCAATCCGGGTATTGATGGAAGCTAAGCTAACAGAAGCTGAATGGTGTCAAAGTCGACACTAAGAACTGAATCTGATAGAAGAAAAGTGAATAACGGCTCTATGGCATGGTTAGTAGTATCAACAAAGAATGAAGAAGGCGTTCGACAAAAAGGTTTAACCCCGTGTCTTCAGAAAAGGAGACCTTGTGCTCAAGAAGATACAATCATTTCTCACTGATTCCCGGGGAAAATGGACTCCGAATAATGACGGCGCCTATGTGGTCAAGAAAGCTTTCTCAGGCGGCGCCTTGAGACTCACAACCATCGACGGAAAGGAATTTGCCTACCCCACAAATGTTGATGTAGTCAAGAAATACTTCGCCTAAAAAAAACGTCTCGGTGGATTGAAATCCCGAAAGGGCTGTCCAGGCAAAAATTAGAGACATAATCAAATATCATCCCGATGGATTGGAAATCTCAAAAGTACAATCCAGACAAAAGTTAGGGATTGATGGCAAGTAACTACGTCTGGTCAGGTTAAATTCCCAGCAGCAGTCATGCCATCCGTCAGGAAAACTCCCGTCAAGGTCTTCTTCGACAGAAGCTCAGGATGTCCAGAATTCAAAGTTGGTAGAAGGATAGCGGTTGTTATGTTTCAATGTAGCCCTTTTCCCTTAAATTACCATTTTCTAACTTTGTAAATACTCTATGGAATCACGCGCTTGGCTGATTTCCATCCTATCAATAAAATTTGAGCCCTAGTGCTTTTGTTTGCAATTATTATTTGTTTAGCTTTACAGAACGACATTTTAACATGATTAACGATTCTTGAAATAAAACAAAAATAAATTTACTTGTCAAACTTTTTCTGCTTTTAAAATAAAGACGACATTTTTTTTTACTGTTGAACATCGAAAGAACACTGATCGCTTCTCCAGAAGTAATTGAACCTCAAAGTGCAGAATCAAAGTACTCTTTCTAAACCAGTACACCTGAACGAAGGATCAACTATGTCAGAGACCATGTTCCGTCTGACATCCGGCAGAGTTCTTACCTCCTTAGCCTGACCAACGATTTTCCCCGCAGGGACCATCTTTCTCCTAAGCAAGGCAAATTTGCTATCTTGAACCCGTCATACTTCTTCGTCCCCTGCAGTGGCCGAGTATCCAGTCGTGTTCATCTATTAGTCTGTATGTCGCGTTAGTTTTGTAAGCATATACATACATACATCATGCATTATTGATTTACATTCATATTCATATTGTATCACTATCACTCTAGTCGGTCTTATTCCCTAGTGATAAAAGTCCTCTTGTCAACCGAGTTGTTAGTTCTTTCCTCATCAGGAAATGTTGCGTCTGAACAATCTCTCCTCCAGTTTATTTCTGGATTGGAGACGGTCCCTTGACCACTTTGATAACTTGAACCTCTGAAAGGCAAGAAGAACTTTCGACAAATGTCACTCTTCGCAGTCAAAGATGATATCGTCGATTTCCCGGATTAAGGAAAATCCCCAGAGAAAGCCTCTTAATTAAAGATTCGGCAATACATCAGTTTTTCTCCGAAAGATCCGCTGACGAAAGGTCATCAGCACCTCAAAATTGGATCACCTCACATGGCACTTCTCCAAGAAAATCTCGAGGAAAATTATGATGTAATATTCCCAAACAGAAAGCAGTCTCTCAAGAGACTCGTTTTCCCCAGTAGAGTCGACAAATGGCGTCTCCAACAAAGAAGTTTGTACACCTCTACAAATCAGAAGAATGGGTTCCCCAGCAAATCTGACAACAAAATGTTTTCCGTCAAATGGCATCTCCCCAGGAAAATTCGGCAAGAAGTTTGAGGAAAATTGCTACAATAGCGTCCCATGTCAAGAAAGTTTATTGACAAAAGAAACTGAGACCAGTTCCTTGGTAGAAAACCAGGATCGAGGGGAAGTTTATTTCAGAAACTAAGACCAGTTCCTTGGTAGGAAACCAGGATCGAGGGAAAGTTTATTTCAGAAATTGAGACCAGTTCCTTGGTAGGAAACCAGGATCGAGGGAAAGTTTATTTCAGAAACTGAGACCAGTTCCTTGGTAGGAAACTAGGATCGAGGGGAAGTTTATTTCAGAAACTGAGACTAGTTCCTTGGTAGGAAACCAGAATCGAGGGGAAGTTTATTTCAGATACTGAGACCAGTTCCTTGGTAGGAAACCAGGATCGAGGGGAAGTTTATTTCAGAAACTGAGACCAGTTCCTTGGTAGGAAACCAGGATCGAGGGGAAGTTTATTTCAAAGGAAACCTGAGACCAGTTCCTTGGCTGAACACCAGGATCAAGGGGAAGTTTTTACCCTTTTCTAAGCATCATTGCTTAGCAAAAGAAGATGAATGAGCAAATTACCATTCATAACCACCGTAAAAATTTTGGATATTCCGATATTTAATCCTCTTGCACCCCGAATGCCCGAATACCTTCGCCATTCACACCTTCGGGTCCAAGAAGATTAAATAGGGGCATCTGTCATACCCCAAATTTTGACCACTAAGATTTCCCATCATTGTGCAAATTATCATCACAATATGGATGAACCATCTGGCCTCATCAATCTCCTCAAGGATTGTTGAGCATTCACTACAATCAAAGATTAGGGTTTTAAGCCCTCTCAGGGCACTTAGACAAAGGATCAATCAAGAAATGACATGATCTTCAACTTGTCTAAACCTCTAAAACACCCATAAAGGATCAAGAGGACTCCCACATCAAGAATTAAGCACAAGGTTGCAACATTCCAAGTGGATTAAGCCTCAAGATCGCAAGTGTCACCAAATTAGGGTTTTGGTCGACCAGGGCCTCCAGATGGAAATTTTCCTCTTGGTATAAGCCAATGCTTCAAAGCATAACTCAAGATACTCCAAGGGACCACATGGACCCAATCATCAAGTCAATTTAGCCTCAGGGGATGCATTCACTAAAAATCAGGAATTAGGGCTTCTTGACCTAATTCACCCCTAAGTTGACTTTAGGGACAAAACATGAGCCAAGACCTCAAGGAATGATTTAAGGGTCTCTAACACACTATATTGATCCATTTGCAACAATGGATTGATTCAAGAAGCTTGATCAACAAGTTTCGATTTCATCTGGACCACAATTAGGATTTCGAGGGAAAAAGTCAACTGTACCATTGACTTTTGACCAGGACATGCTCCCAAACCTTGGGACATGATTCAATTCACCCTATAACACCTATGGAACATAGCCATTAGGTTTGATTTAGGTCAAGGACTTGATTTCACTAAGGATCGTATAGTTTGGAATTCATCTGATAAAAAGTCAACTGTGCACAAAAGCGAACTATGACTTTTGAGATTTTTCACAATTATGGTTCCTTGACCCTAAAATGATTTTAATGTGTGATTGGAATCATCATTCATCAAGAAAAATCAAAGAAAATGGGATAACTTGTAAAAGGGGTAACCATAAAAACTTAGAATTTTTCTAAGTTATGGAACAATGTGGCTAGGGTACCAACTTCCAAGGACCATAACTTGAGATCCAAGGAACCATTTTGGATGGTCCAAATATGGATTTGTAGCTCTCATGGCATACTTCAAAAGTGTCAACTACACCTCATTCCAATTCCTCATGGATTTTAAGTTATGATTGGATCAAAATCACTAAAAACATGAAAATGCTTCATTCTCCAACACTTAGAAAAATTCTGTCCAAGAGAGATTTTGTTGTAAACACCAAAACTTGTGAGGTTTTTTCACATAGTTGGAAGTGGAATCAATTCCAAAGGTAAACATCAATGTCGTTGCAAATGTTGCTAAGAATTCAAAGAACTTATTAGCATGAATTGTTTCAACTTGAGCCTAGAGAAATCCATGCCCAAAGTCATGCTGCTGCAACTGTTTTGGAAAAACCAATTTGCATGTTTGCTTGCTCTCCACGATTTTGAGCCAAAGACCAATAATCCCTATGCCACAGTTGATGCGGTGTTTTCACAAGTATACGAATCGCGTCAGAGTAATATAAAAGATTATCGATCCCACAGAGACCAAACGTCAATCTATCGGTTTCTATCGTTATGATGTTTATCTAAGGCAAATCAATCGGGAGTTCGTGAGTGCACAGTAAATAACAGGCTTGAATGTAATTCACACAGTCATATAGTATTCCAAATGCTTGTAAATAGAACCACTTATGGGGTAATGTTTTCTACTTATGAAAAGAACTAATTTAACGAGAACTGTCACTTTCGCGTATTCAGAACCGAGTTTATCCCTTAATTGAACCCTCTTATTGTCACTTATAAAAGGCGCGCATTAAGTTAAAGTAATAAACCTATTTTTAAGAAATATAGTTTCTTGACTCAGTTGAAAAGTATTTTGACTTGGAACTTTTAACAAAAAGAGGTTCATGCGAACCGAACTTTAAACCTATAAACGCGTCCGAAAATAGTTTTAAAATAGTTTTTCTAAAGTATTTAAAACTCCTACTTAACTGGACAAAGCGCTTTCGCTTCCTTTGAACAGTTAAGACTAACCAAGTTTAACCAAATGTTGGACGGCTTTCGATCTTACCCAACAGAAATAAAGTACAGAAAACTTGTGTTAAAAATCAAAACAACCCCTAAGCATTTCTATCGACGCATTTTATGGAATATTACTTTAACTATGATCCTTACATTCTAACCTTTAAGATTTAGCCTGACATGGAAATGTAAATAGACATGTTGAAATAGATCATGTTAAAGTAAATTCTTAAAAAGGTTATGAAAGTAAAGCGAGTGTGAGAAAATAAAGAAAGTAAAGCGAGTGCGAGAAAATAAAGAAAGTAAAGCGAGTGCGAGAAATAAAGAAAGTAAAGCGAGTGCGAGAAAATTAAGAAAGTAAAGTGAGTGTGAGAAATAAAGAAAGTAAAGCGAGTGTGAGAAAATAAAGAAAGTAAATGCTGAACTTGTAAATGAAATCTGCTCCAAATCGGAGGCTTTAAATCTGGTACAACTGGAAATAAATGACTGGAAATGAAAATGGCGGCAGGATTAACTTCTACCAGAGTGCTCCAAACTCGATTACAGACTCGATCAAATAGTGTGATAAATCCTCGATGTGAAGAGTTTATCACTTTACAATACTGAAATATATGGCTTGAGTTCTGAAACTAAGCTTGGATGCCCAAAAAGGATTCAGAACTCGTCTATTTATAGCCTAGGAAAATGACATGGAAGGACAAAAGTGCCCCCCAACTTCTTTTGGGAAGGAAATCAAACGACAAAGGTGGCGCCCGCCACCCCCTAATGGCGCCCGCCATGTGAACCAAAGAAGAAAGAAGTGGAGATCGTGTCAGTTGACAGCAGTTGACTCTTATCCAAGTCATGGCTTACCTTATGGCGCCCGCCATGGTGGATGCCATGTGTACAATTTCCTCAAAAACTGGTTTTCTTACTCGTTTTTCTTCATTTCTTCACAAGGAGCTCTGGAAATACAAAGGACCTGAAAACAAAACAAAACACAAGCATAACACAAGAAAATGGCAATAAAATCCTAAGAAACATGTGCAATCTGAGTCAAATACGTAGTGTGTTTCAATGTTATCAAATTCTCCCACACTTAGACCTTTGCTTGTCCTCAAGCAAAACACTTTATAGCTCATGACAGAAAAAGGTGGTATCAATGAATGATTTGGGCTGAGAGGGCTTCTAAGTTCAAACTAGGATGAAGTGATAGGTACTAACTAAGTGAACCAAGGATATCGTAATGACGTTTTTCGGCAGACACGGACATAAACTTCGTTCCTATACAAACCAATCCATACTACCCTACTGTATCTAGGCCTACCTTTTGCATCTCTTTTGGGTCCTCTTCATTCCGGTGCAATCACATTAAGTCCGTTATCCGTACATACTCATAGTAAAGTGACCGGTTAGTGATTCTGATCTCAAGCATGGGGCTCTGGTACACAAATTGGTGTAACCCTTTTTATTGACCCAATTGTTGTTGTGGGGGATCGGATCGTAACCCGCCCTACCAAGTCCAGCACTAGATACCTCTGAACCAACCAATAATGGGCAAATTTGATTCTCTCTCTCTCTTTTTTTTTTGCAAATTTTTACAACTTTTTTTTTTTGCATTTTTATGAAGCACAGCATACAAATCATTCACTTATATTCATCGGTCCCCTACGTAGAGCATGCTTAGGCCGGAGCTGAGTGCTAGGATAAACTACTAAGGACCTACTCTAAAAAAGATAATTAAGGCCATGGTATATGGGGTATCGGGGTCGATTCCTATAATCATGAAGCTTATGGTGTTAAAACGATATCGATGTTTCAAAAAGTTTTCCCAAGTCATCCGCATCCTAACTCAAACCTGTCTCAAATCCCAAATTTTCAGAATAATACACTTTTCGTTTGTCAAAAAAAAATTTTTTGGTAAGGCTAAGGAAATGGGGAAATAGGGATACACTACACAGATGACTCGTCAAGCACATGCATATTCTAAAAACAAACTAAAAACAAGATAAATAAACTAGAAAGCAATAAAAAATAAAAGGAAAGAAAATGCAAGTAAAACAGATAAAGTCTCCTCCCACACTTAAATGGAACATTGTCCCCAATGTTTCGAAATAAGATAGGGAAAGAGTAACCTGGAAGTCCTATGGCATGCTACTGGTACTGTCGCCACCATGCGGTGAGCCCCTAGGGTGACGAGATCTGATGCAGCGACGATCGCTCTGAGAAGCTGTGAACTCGTCGAATCTGGTGGTCAAAGCAGCCTGAGATTGCATGATACTTTGAATGGAGCGGTCTGTCTGCGGTTGTGACTCTTGCATAAATCTCATGTTACCGGTCAGTTGCTACTGGATGGCAGCAAGCAAGCCATCACACCTTTCTTCTCCAGCCAGCTGGTCGCGCCACATCTGCTCAATAATATAGAAACCAGGAGCTGTACCTGCAGAAGGGTAAGAAGAAGACGGTGCAGTGGGTGCAGGTGATACATGGTGGGGTGACATATGATGATCGGGAGTCTGCTCTCGCAGGTCATACTCGTCATCAGTCTCGTTCTCGTCCCCAGTAGGAACATTATGAGGCAGTGGACCCATAACAGGTGGAGCATCTAAATCATAGGTCCAATTCCTCTCTACACGTACATCAGTACGTCTAGTGCACGACAAAACAACAGATGGGATAGCCACTCCATGGATCATAAGTTCAAAGCTCCCTCTCTCCTAACTCTACACAATTTCATATCTTTTAGAAATTTTAAATTAATTGTGCGAGGAGGAAGAGGTGCCAAGGTGGCTATCTCAGTGTCGAGGTTTAGACCCTTAGCAATAGACGTAATCAAACCTCCAAAAGCAATGGTCCTTGTACTCTTAATAACAGCAGTCATGTGAGCAATCATAAAAGGAACCAAATTAATCCTCCTATTTGTGAGGCACCCTTGCAAAAACAGAAGTTCTTTTGCATTCACTTTGTTTGGATTCTCCCGGCCAAAAATAGAACAAGCCAATATATAACAAAAAACACGGATGGCCGGGTTATGGATCCTTGAGGCAAGAATCCCTTCAAAAGAAGTAATTGGAAAATTTGACAACCTGTGCCAGAAGGAAAATGCCTCAACCGACCAATCTAAATCCAAAGGTGCTTCACAAATAGCGTCATCCCCAAAAGGCATTCCTAATCTCTCTTCTAGTTCGTCGGTGGTGAGTTCATATTCGACATTAAACATTCTAAATTGCACCGTACCGACTGTGCTAGCAGTGTTAGGACTAACAATGTAAATCAAGGAACTAAAAAATTCCCAGGTCAACCTTTCAAAAGTGGGATCTTTCTTAGCAAAAATACCGTGTAATCCTAAAACATCTAGCATGTGAAAAACGCTATGATAAATACCAAGAGTATAGAGACAGTCTTCGTCGACGTACCGGGTCGAGATAATCACTCATGCTTGCAATCTCTCGAGAAGTTTCTTTTACCTTTCCCCGGACTTTCCTTGGCGAAGGGTGTAACCGTCATACTCCATTGATGCACCTTTGAGGTTGAAAAATGAGAGAAATGGGTTTCTATAGAAAGGTGGTGAAAAGAGGGTTTTTAAGAGATTTTGATGGATGGGTATGAAAATGGAAGTTGGAGAGGTTAATGGGATGGTGAGTAGATGAAAAAGTTGTGAACTTTATGGGAGTTGGTGGAGGTTTTCGGATGGGCAAAAATGGAGGTTAGGGAGTTTGAAGGTGAGAAAATGGGGGGTTTTGGTAGTTCTGCCCCGCATATAGTTCCAGACCCCATGGCGGGCGCCATGGACTATGTGGCGGGCACCACCTTAACAAAACGTATGGGCCGGATTTATTTTTGCTTTCTTGGGCTTTCTTCTCCTCTTTTATTTGGGTGGTGCAGGTAGCACGTCCTTCTTGTTCTAGTACATGCATATTTCTGTTAGGTCTAAAAATAAGAATACAAATAATAAATAAGTGAATAAATTAATAAAATAAAATGAGAGGATAATAAACATAAAAAATGCATATATATATATATATATATATATAACCAAAGTACATCATGAACAACATGGAAGCCAAATGCGAGAATGTAAAACATATATATATATATATAAGTCTGAAAAACGGAAACAAGTAAATAAAACGGTAAAGAAGATAATGAGAGTAATGTCATCATGGAGCCGGATGCTCCTCGGTCTGGTCATAACCTCGAACTGCGGCTAACTCGCGGCGTAGATCTGCGATCTCCTGATACAAGCAATCAGCCTCTATCGCGTGAGTTAGATCGGACACCTGGACCTCCAAGGTAAGGTCAGTAACCTCCTGTCAAAGTCTGGCAGTCTCCATATGTAGCTCAGCTAGCTGTGTGCACACGTCATGTCTCTGCAAGGAAAGATTATTCGACAACACTATAATCCTGGGAGAAGGTGGTGTAGGGTGATACTCTGGTAACGGTGGAGTACGAGGCTCATCAACTGTCTCTCCATAACCCTCTAAAGCATAACTCCAATTAGCAGGGTCGTGGACACTAATCATCATAGGATCAGGTAAAGTGAAGTAATGGATGGTATCGCCGTCGATCAAGAGCCTGAACTGGTTAGGGTGAAAGGAAGCTCTCCTTATCAGCCCTCGGTCTAAGCAGAAATTGATATCCAGCGTGGTATACCCGCAGTAGGGAGTCAGGTGAAGCAGCTTACTAGTAAGACCCAAAGCGGTAGCAATCTGAGTAACTGTTCCTCCCACATGGATGATTCCTTCAAAAGATCTGGTTGTGAGTGTGAAGTTATCAAGCAGAAAGTTCCCACAGGCCACAGGACGCGACTGGTTCGCACAGAAAAGGAAGAAGATCTCCTCCTCACTAACATGGACATCAGCATCAGCCTTTCCAAGGAAGGTGTGGGCAAGGATCATCTGGAAATACCTGAGAGCTGGATTATGGATAATGTGAGATAGCTGGGTGGACGGATCAGGGCATCCTCCACCTGTAATATCGCTCCAGAACTTGTTGATACTCGACTCATAAAGTATCCCATAGGTAAATCAGGAATGGCATCAGGGAAACTCTGGAAACCTAGCAAATCACCAAACCCCTTATGGGTAAAAAAGTACTTTGTCCCAAATAGTCTGAATATGACGCTGCCGTCCGGACCATCATATGGCTCATGGCTAAATGAACTGAGGAACTCCAGGGTGAGGTTTTTGTAGGTCGAATGCATGTCATCAGCATACTCATCCCACTGGAGCTGGCTACATAGAAACCTTATACTGGGCTTGATGCCTAAGGCGTCCATGCAAGTCTGGTTAGGGTAACGGGTAGGTGCCATGGGGCGCTGATAAAGGACTAGATAGCGCTGTCTCTGTGTGTCATCTCTGAAAGCGATGTGCATGTCGTCGAAGGTCTGCATCCTGAAAAGAAGGGTTAGAGAATGGGACCTGAAAACACAAACATCATAAAAGGTTAGTCTATATAAACAAACTAATCAAAATAGAGACAAAATGTAAGATATGAAAAGTAGTAAAAATAGAAGAAAAAATAAAGAAAAATAAAGAAAACCGTGGGTTGCCTCCCATGCAGCACTTGTTTAACGTCGTTAGCTTGACGAGTAGAACTCATGTAGCTGAAGTAGATAGTGGTGGATCGATCAGAGTGTGGTTAGAGTAGTCAATGGGAATGTCACCTCCTTCGTAGTGTTTTAACCTCTGCCCATTTACAATGAATGGACTACAAGAATGGTTCTTGATCTCAACTGCTCTGGATTTTAGGACTTTAGAAACTTCGAAAGGACCTGTCCATCTTGAACGAAGCTTGCCAGGAAAAAGTTGCAACCTGGAATTAAAGAGGAGAACATGATCTCCTATATTGAAATCTTTCTTTATAATTCTTTTATCATTCCAAGCTTTGGTTCTTTCTTTATATATTATGGCATTTTCATAGGCAGACTGGCGGAGTTCTTCTAGTTTATCAATGTCATGGATGCGCTTTTCACCATCAGTCAAATAATCTAAGTTTAAGGTTTTAATGGCCCAATAGGCCTTGTGATCTAACTCAAAGGGTAGGTGACAGGACTTTCCATAGACCAATTGGTAAGGAGTTGTTCCAATAGGGGTTTTAAAGGCAGTTCTGTAGGCCCATAGTGCTTCTTGTAGCTTCTGAGACCAATCTTTCTAGTTATTGTAACAGTTTTCTCTAAGATTTGTTTAATCTCCCTATTAGATACCTCTACTTGGCCGCTAGTCTGTGGATGGTAAGGTGTTGCTACTCTATACTTAACTCCATATTTGCTTAAAAGTTTATCAAAAATCTTTGATATGAAGTGCGATCCACCATCGCTTATAACAAGATGGGGTACTCCGAATCTAGGGAATATATAATTCCTAAATAGCTTAATCACTACTCGTGTGTCGTTTGTGGGTGAGGCTATGGCTTCAATCCATTTAGACACGTAGTCAACTGCTACTAAGATATATTTATTTCCTAATGAGGATGTAAATGGTCCCATAAAATCGATACCCCAAACATCGAAAAGTTCTACTTCCTGAATGTTCCTTAAAGGCATTTCGTCACGTCTGGAGATGTTCCCAGTGCGCTGCCACCGGTCACATTTGACTATATAAGCATGAACATCACGCCACATTATGGGCCAGAAAAGGCCAGCTTGAAGAATTTTAGCGTGTGTCTTGGAGGTACTAGCATGTCCTCCGTAGGGTGCAGAGTGACAGTGTTCTATGACATTTCTTACCTCTTTTTCTGGACTGCAATGACGAAAAATACCGTCTGTACCCCTTTTGAAAAGAAGTGGCTCGTCCCAATAAAATTGTCTTACATCGTTAAAGAACTTCTTTTTCTGTTGATAGTTAAGGTCAGGAGGTATGATATCAGCAGCTAGGTAATTAACAAAATCAGCGTACAAAGGTATGCCACTTACCGCCAAAGATTTTTCAGGGTTCTTATAAGGATCTAGGTTATTTTCTTCAATGGCCTCTATCTTAGCTATTAACCTGTCATAGGCAAAATCATCATTTATAGGCACTAAATCTAGTTTCAGGTACTCAAGTCTAGAAAGGTGATCAGCAACTACATTTTGTGTGCCTTTCTTGTCTCGAATATCTAGATCAAACTCCTGCAATAAAACGATCCATCGAAGTAACCTAGGTTTGGCACCTTTCTTGCTTAATAGGTAACTAATAGCAGGGTGGTCTGTGTAGACTATAATTTTAGCTCCTACCAGATAAGATCGAAATTTGTCTATAGCAAAAACTACAGTAAGGAGTTCTTTTTCAGTGGTTGCGTAGTTAAGCTGAGCAGCATCTAGGGTTCTACTAGCATAATAAATTACATGTAATTTATTATCCTTTCTTTGACCTAGAACAGCTCTCACAGCTTAATCGCTAGCATCGCACATGATTTCAAAAGGTTCGGTCCAGTCTGGGGGTTGCATAATGGGTGCTGAAATTAGCGCTTGTTTCAAAAGGTTAAATGCTTCAATGCATTTTTCATCAAAATTAAATTCAACATCTTTCATCAGGAGGCGAGTTAAAGGTTTGGTTATTTTAGAGAAATCCTTGATAAAACGCCGGTAGAAACCAACATGTCCAAGAAAACTTCAGACTTCTCTAATGGTCTTAGGGGGTTTTAGGTTTTCTATTACCTCTATCTTGGCTCTATCTACTTCAATACCCCTTTCAGAGACTATGTGTCCTAAAACTATACCTTCGGTAACCATAAAGTGACATTTCTCCCAATTTAAAACTAGGTTTACATCCACACATCTTTTTAGGATTTTCTCAAGGTTAACGAGACAGTTTTTGAAATCAAATCAGCATACCGAGAAATCATCCATGAATACTTCCATAATTCCATCAAGGTAATCGGCAAAGATTGACATCATGCAACGCTGGAAAGTAGCCGGAGCATTACAGAGGCCGAAAGGCATTCGTCTATAGGCAAAGGTTCCAAAAGGGCATGTGAAGGTTGTTTTTTCTTGATCTTCGGGGTGAATAGGAATTTGGAAGAATCCCGAATATCCATCAAGACAACAAAAATATGAGTGTCTAGCTAAACGCTCCAGCATTTGGTCTATAAATGGTAAAGGGAAATGATCTTTCCTAGTTGCTTTGTTTAATTTTCTGTAATCTATAAACATACGCCATCCTCCTTCTATCCGTTTTGCTACATGTTCGCCTTTCTCGTTTTGCACGACTGTGATGCCTCCCTTTTTAGGTACTACATGCACAGGGCTCACCCACTTACTATCTGAGATTTGATAAATTATACATACTTCCAGTAACTTAAGAACTTCCATCTTAACAACATCACTCATTATAGGGTTTATCCTTCTCTGATGTTCTCTAGAAGGTTTTGAATCTTCCTCAAGTAAAATCTGGTGCATACACACGGATGGACTTATACCTTTCAGATCAGAGATATTATATCCTAAGGCTGAGGGATATTTCCGCAAAACATCTAAGAGCCGGTCTGTTTCTTCTTGGTTTAAGGTAGCACGGACTATAACTGGACGGTTCATTTCCTCGTCCAAAAACTCATATCTTAGATTCTTGGGTAGTTCTTTAAGTTCTAAAGTCGGTTTCTTGGGGCATGGTATTGGATTGGGGGTAAGGGATAAACATTGGTGAAGGTTATCATCAATGTAGGGTTCCATAAATCCATCATCTTCCCTTATGAGGGTTGAAGGTAGTTTGATTGTTTCTATGGGTTCTTCTTGATCTAGTTCCCTAATGCATTCATCAATGATGTCTATGGCATAACATGCGTCTCCTAATACTGGTGCCATAAGAAATTTCGACAAAATGAATTCTATCTTTTCATCACCTACCTCAAAAGTCAACTTTCCTCTCTTGACATCTATTATGGCTCCTGCGGTTGATAAGAATGGCCTACCTAGGAGGATTAGGATGTCATCATCTTCTTTAATGTCCATGAAAATGAAATCAGTAGGGATAAACAACTGACCGATCCTAACAGGGGCGTCTTCTAATATGCCTACTGGATATTTGACGGATTTATTGGCTAATTGAAGAGACATCTTAGTAGGTTGCAATTCTCCTAGTTTTAACCTTTCACAAACTGCTAGAGGCATTAAGCTCACACTAGCTCCTAAGTCCAGGAAAGATTTATCGATGACATGACTCCCCAAAATACAAGGTATGGAGAAATTTCCAGGATCTTTCTCCTTTTTGGCAAGTTTATTCTCGGAAATGGAATTGCATTCCAAAGGTTTTGAATCGTCAAGTCTACGTTTATTGGTAAGGAAGTCTTTGAGGAACTTTGCATAAGATGGTATTTGGGTGATGGCTTCTATGAAAGGGATCTCCACGTGAAGTTTCTCTATGACTTTAATGAATTTCTGGTATTGGTTATTGATCTTGGTTTGTTTGAGTATTTGTGGATAGGGTATTGGAGGTTTGTATGGCGGGGGTAGTTCATTAGTTTTATCTATAATTTCTCCCTTATCTTGGTTTTTCTGTTTTTCAGATTCCACTGATTCCTCTACTTCGTCCGTAGGTACAATGCTTTTCTTAGAAGTTTTGGGTTTTCCCAATGCCGGGTTAAACGGTTCATCGTAAGCGGTCCCACTTCATAAGGTAATTGCATTGGCTTGTCCTCGGGGGTTTTGTTGAGGTTGTCCAGGAAATTGTCCTCCAGGTGTGGTTTCGGGAGCTTGTTTGAGAGCTACCTGAGAGATATGGGTTTCAAGCATCTTATTGTGGGTGACTATTTGGTCTACCTTGGTTCCTAACTGGGTAATCATTTCGTTTACATGAATGTTTTGGTTTAGGAATTCTTTGTTTTGCTGGGTTTGAGCCGAAATGAAATTTTCCATGATTTTCTCAAGGTTCGGCTTGGGCGGCACAGCTTGCATAGGTTGGTTTTGTCTCTGGGCTTGAAATCTGGGTGGTCTCGGAGGTGAAGGTTTTGGATAGGGTTATTTTTTTTGTAGGAAAAGTTTGGGTGATTCCTTCATCCAGGGTTATAAGTGTTTAAATATGGGTTCCCTTGGGCATAGTTAACCTGGTCTGATTTGGTTTCATTCAACAGATTGCATTCCGCTGATTGGTGTCCTTTGGTTCCACATAATTCGCATTCCGACGAGACTGCTGCTGCAGTAGCTGGGTTTGTGTACATATGTTCTACCTTAAGGGCCAAAGCGTCCATTTTGGCTTGCATCATGTTTATAGAACTTATCTCATGTATTCCTCCTTGGGCTTCCTTCTTCTCCACTGTTGCTCGTTCTGTTCCCCATTGACAATGGTTTTGAGCCATATCTTCGATGAGAGCGTAAGCTTCAGGGTAAGGTTTATTCATCAGAGTGCCACTAGCGGCAGCCTCGATGGTCATCTTAGTGTTATAATGAAGTCCATTATAGAAGGTATGAATGATTAGCCATGATTCCAGGCCATGATGTGGACATATTCTCAATAGGTCTTTATATCTCTCCCAAGCATCAAAGAGTGATTCACCTTGGTTTTGAGTGAATATGGTTATTTGGTTTCGAAAAACAACATTTTTACTTGGAGGAGAATATCTAGCAAGGAATACTCTCCTAAGGTACTCCCAAGTTGTTATAGAATTGGCTGGAAGGGAATCTAACCATGTAAGGGCTTTGTCTCTGAGGGAGAAAGGAAATAGTCTTAGACGAATCGCCTCAGGAGTAGCACCATTGGTTTTAAAAGTGTCAGCTAATTGGATGAAGACTTTTAGATGTTGATTTGGGTTCTCAGAAGGGAGACCCGCGAATTGGTTTTGCTGTATTAATTGTAATAGGGAGGGTTTCAGTTCGAAATTGTTAGCAGGAATATTAGGGTTTACTATACTAGAATTGGGTTCGTCATCGGATGGTTGAGCAAAATCCTTAAGGGGTCTTTGGTTACGGTCTTCGGCCATAGTTTCCTTAATTCTATGAAGTGAGAGACGTGCGCGAGCGTAACATTCAGGTTTCGCTAAAGGATCTATAAGACTACCGGTGCTGCGAGTTCTTCGCATTGACCAGTAGGTAAAGCCTTAGTCAAGACGGTGTAACAATAGGGTACGAAATTTGACGTAATTGGTCCCCGGCAATGGCGCCAAAAACTTGATGTGGTGTTTTCGCAAGTATACGAATCGCGTCAGAGTAATATAAAAGATTATCAATCCCACAGAGACCAAACGTCAATCTATCGGTTTCTATCGTTACGATGTTTATGTAAGGAAAATCAATTGGGAGTTCGTGAGTGCACAGTAAAAACAGAGTAAAGTACAAAGATATAAAATTAAATAAACAACAGGCTTGAATGTAATTCACGGAGTCAGATAGTATTCCAAATGCTTGTAAATAGAACCACTTATGGGGTAATGTTTTCTACTTATGAAAAGAACTAATTTAACGGGAACTGTCGCTTTCGCGTATTCAGAACCGAGTTTATCCCTTAATCAAACCCTCTTATTGTCACTTATAAAAAGGCGCGCATTGCGTTAAAGTAATAAACCTATTTTTAAGAAATATAGTTTCTTGACTCAGTGGAAAAGTATTTTGACTTGGAACTTTTAACAAAAAGAGGTTCATGCGAACCGGACTTTAAACCCATAAACGCGTCTGAAAATAGTTTTAAAATCGTTTTTCTAAAGTATTAAAAACTCCTACTTAATTGGACAAAGCGCTTTCGCTTCCTTTGAACAGTTAAGACTAACCAATTTTAACCAAAGGTTGGACGGCTTTCGATCTTACCCAACAGAAATAAAGTACAGAAAACTTGTGTTAAAAATCAAAATAACCCCTAAGCATTTCTATCGACATATTATATGGAATATTACTTTAACTATGATCCTTACATTCTAACCTTTAAGATTTATCCTGACATGGAAATGTAAATTGACATGTTGAAATAGATCATGTTAAAGTAAATTCTTAAAAAGTTTTTGAAAGTAAAGCGAGTGCGAGAAAATAAAGAAAGTAAAGCGAGTGATAGAAAATAAAGAAAGTAAAGCGAGTGCGAGAAAATAAAGAAAGTAAAGCGAGTGCGAGAAATAATGAAAGTAAAGCGAGTGCGAGAAAATAAAGAAAGTAAAGCGAGTGCGAGAAATAAAGAAAGCAAAGCGAGTGCGAGAAAATAAATAAAGTAAATGTTGAACTTGTAAAGGAAACCTGCTCCAAATCAGAGGCTTTAAATCTGGTACAACTAGAAATAAATGACTGGAAATGAAAATGGCGGCAGGATTAACTTCTACCAGAGTGCTCCAAAGTCGATTACAGACTCGATCAAACAGTGTGATAACTCCCCGATGTGAAGAGTTTATCACTTTACAATACTAAAATATATGGCTTGAGTTCTGAAACTAAGCTTGGATTCCCAAAAAGGATTCAGAACTCGTCTATTTATAGCCTAGGAAAATAACATGGAAGGACAAAAGTGCCCCCAACTTCTTTTGGGAGGGAAATCAAACGACAAAGGTGGCGCCCGCCACCCCCTCGTGGCGCCCGCCATGTGAACCAAAGGAGAAAGAAGTGGAGATCGTGGCAGTTGACAGTAGTTGACTCTTATCCAAGTCATGGCCTACCCTATGGCGCCTGCCATGGTGGATTCCATGTGGACAATTTCCTCAAAAACTGGTTTTCTTGCTCGTTTTTCTTCATTTCTTCACAAGGAGCTCTGGAAATACAAAGGACCTGAAAACAAAACAAAACACAAGCATAACACAAGAAAATGGCAATAAAATCCTAAGAAACATGTGCAATCCGAGTCAAATACGTAGTGTGTTTCAGTGTTATCAACAATCATCTAATCTGATCCTAATCTAAATGATCCAACTTGTAAAGCTGAGTCAAAAAGCCAAGGGATCTTCCAACTTGAGATTAATGCATTTTGGCACATTATGCCTTGAATTCAAAGGCATTTATGTGAAATAGGGAACTTTCAACAAAGCTACTCTCCTCAGTCAAGATGCTCACTTAAAAAATAATTAAAACATCTGAAGAATGTGGATTTGGTCAAAACATAGCCCTGCTCTTGGGAGAGGCTAGTTTGCCTTGCATGAGAAGAAATGCCACCAAGCCAAAGCCTTTAAATGTGATCTAATCTTGCAGCCATTCACTATTCCTCCAAGACAAGAATTGATCTACTATAAATAGAGGTCCTAACTGATCATTCAAACTACACCAAAGCAGCTTGCAACATTGCTTTCTCTCATTCTCTCCTTAAGTACCAAAACTCCATATTTTGAGCAAACACTATCGGGTTTTGAGTTGCAGCCTCAAGCAACTCAAACCAACTTCTCAAACACATCACATATGATGTATATGAGATGTTCAAACACTTAAACCATCTCTGTAACACCTCTAGCCCAAAATCAATCTTCAACTAGTCCATTATGCATCCATATTGCAACTTGGATACCACAGCTTGATCTAAGCAATTTCAAAGAGGTCCAAAGGTTGAAATCTATTCCATAACATCCATTGGAGCTGTAGAGATCATCAAATCACTTCTGGAACACAGTTTGTGCAGAGATCCCATTTCAGCTTGCATCAAGGTAAGCCTAAAACTACATCTTCATGATCTATGCATATTTCCTCGCATGATACTTTTGTCAATTGCTTGTCATCATATGTTGAGTGTTTCCCCTCAAAAAATTTGATCATAGCACTCACAAACATGTCTTCACGATTGTTTTTGCAAAATTAGGGTTCATACATTCATGTTGATATAACTTGCTGCACACTAAAAATAAATGAAATCAAATATTGCCATCATGTTCCTTGTTAAAAAATGCATGAATTTGGTGCTTAGATCATGTCAAATGGTTGAGAAACGAGTGAGTTAGAGAGCTTCACGCATCTGAGCTTGAGGTTGAAGATGACCATGGCGCCTTTCTTCAGAAGCCAACCAAGTTTGCCTTATGTTTTTCATTTGCCATGTATATTATGAATTGGCATTGCGCCCCAGTGGTTGATCAACTGGTTTGTATGTACTAGCGAGTGGAAGGTCTGGGGTTCGAATCCCCCTCGCCCCAGACCTCTTTATTTACCACTTTTTCCTATTTTTTGACATTTTTCAAATTATTTTTATTAATGATTTAAAAAATTAATTTCTCACTCAATTTTAATCATTTTTATTGATTCTTTTTCTGAAAAATCACAAAAATAGTAAAATATTTTATTTTACAAGAATTTACCAAAAATATTATTTATTTCATATACTTGAAATTTTTGCAAAAGAACTAATTTTTATTTTTTTTAACATTTAAAATATTCCTTCTTGATTTTCCAACCTTAAATGGTTTCTAATCATTTTGTGGATGAAAACATGATTTTTCAAACATTAATCCAAGATCACAACTTATTTTTCACACATGTTTGATAATTTTGATCATTTTAATTAAATTTTTATTTAATTAAAATACACTTTGAAATCAAATTAGGGTTTTGGATCTTAATCACCGTTAACAAGTCTTTTTCAAACACTTTGGGCCTCTTGAGAGAGTGTAAGTCCCACCTGTAACACCCCATTTTAAGTTATTTAATCGTCGTGTCTTATTTTATTTGTTTGGCCTGTTTAGGGTGTGTGAAGTTGAGCGTGGAGGCGTAGTGTCCTTAATGGATTTGGATAAATAGAGCAACTGGAGAACTCTGAAGAGATCAATTATTTTTATTTAAGAGACGGATTAATAATTATTAATTCAAGAGAGTATTTTAAGGTAACTCTAATAATTGATCAATTGGGTTGAGATGACAAAATATCAATTGGAGATGTTTTACCCTATCAGATTATATTATATAATATTGGATTATATATATATATATATATATATGTTAGTAAGAAAGAGAAAAGGGGAGACGGAAGAAGAAGAAAAACAGAAAAAAATAGAGAAGAGAAGAGAAGGAAAAAGAGAGAAAAGGAGAAAGAGGAAAATCGAAGAAACCTCCGTTCAATCGCGATTAATAGGGTAAGGGTGAGAAGTTCCGATTAAATTTTGATTGTATAAGTATATGTATGTATTTGTTTGAATGTTTGGTTGAAAATATATGTTTTCCATTTAGTTGAAATTGTGAACAATTGATAGAAATCAATGTTTTCACGGTCCGATTGTGGAATAGATGGCGTAGTATAGTCGAGTAATGTTTGGGTTTAATCGGGAATACTCGTTGGTATGCTTTAGGGAGTTTTGGATTGAGTTATTTAGTTTGTGAGAGTTAGGGCAATAATGATGAAATAGTGAGAAATCAATGTTTTCACGGTTGGAATGCGGAATAAGTTGTGTAGTATAGTCGGGTAAGGATAGGAATTAATCGGGAATGGTTGTTTGTGTGTTTTCGAGTGGTTTTGATCGAGTTTGGAATTGGGATAAATTGATAACATTATGTTTCAAAATATTTCAAAAATAGAAAAGGTGTTGGATGGCTTTTTAATGGTGAAAATATTGTAGTACGATGAATTCTGAGATCGCAGCTTTTTATGGAATAGAAAACGGATGTCTGGAAGTCTTCCGATGGTGTTTTTAAGGCCAAATTCTGTTGAATTTACGCAGGTCTGCGCGCTTAGCGCGGTCTGGGCAAAAATGAAAAATTTCCGAAACTTCAAAAAAATTCATAACATTTGAACAGTAAGTCAGATTTGGTTCCCGTTCGAAGCGTTGGAAAGCTAATGAAATATTCTTTCTATTAAAATGGTTTAGAGGGTAAAAGATGATTTAATTAATTCGTGTTTTTGAGAAATAGTATTGTTGTGGGTAGCCCTTGTGGCATGAATCCTAGTGAAATGTATTTTTTTTATGATGTGTTGTTGTTGTATGGTGAGCATGTATCGAGGTGTTATGTGCTTGTTTTGTTGATGTTGATGCGATAATGTGAAATGCATGATTGAATGATGTATAAATGTGTAGTTGTTATTGTATTTTGTTGTGGAGCTGTTGTTAGTGATAGTTGTTGATGTATGTGGCTGTTGTTGTGTGATGTCGTTGTTGCATGTTGTCGTTGAAGGTGCATAAGCACATGCATGAGTTGAGGGATGGCGTGTGCCCATGTGGGGTGTGAGCGTTTATCAGGATTCCTTGATGGAATCAATTTTGTTCTTGTTGAGGTGATTGTGTGCCCATGTGGGGTGTGAGCAACTACATGACGTCCCGACGGGGATTGTGACCGTGAAACAGGGGTCGATTTGGTACCACATGCATTGAGTCTAGTTGGTGTCTCATTGCATTCGTTGATAATTGTGTTGCATTATGCTTTGTATGATTATCTGTGTGTGTGTGTGTTGAAGTGTGTGATTCTTGTTGGAAGTGTGATGGAGATAAATCATTGCTCAGTGGGAGTGTATGTGATTTATCTAGATTCTATTAGGAATCGGGTTCAATTGAATGAACCATGGTTTGTTGGTGCCACTTGGTGTGTTGGTGTGTTTATATATATATATATATATATATATATATATATATATATGTCATAACTTGTGTATATGAATATATGATATCTTTGTATGCTATATGTGTTAGCATGTGGTGTGTGGGTGAGTTGAATAATATATGTGAATTACATGTTTACATATGATTATGCAATCTTGATTTAGTTGTTATTTCTCACCCTTCTGCTGGAATATGCTTTTTATTGCATAATGCAGATTAGCCACTGTAGAGCCGTGAAGGCAAGTGGAAGAGTTAGATCTTCATTTTACTTGGATCTTTGGTGTCTGCTCGATACGTTACACGGGAGTCGGGGGAAACGCTTTTGTTATTTATGTTTATGTATGTGAATATATATTTTGATAACTTGTATGTATATTTTGATGTTAATAAAGAACTTATTTTGTAAAAACGAGTCAATTATGGATCGTTCCTCTTTATTCCATAATTGAACTTTCATTTTGTTGGAAAAAGTTTTATGTTATTATTTATTCCATTTTGTGTTATGTATCATAGTTATGAGCAGGTGGATTATGTTTTTGTTCAAATGTGGCATCCTTATTTCTGTCGAAAAATTTTTATTCACTCTGATTTAATTATGTATCATTTATTCGCGATGGGAATTGGGGTTTTACAAGTGGTATCAGAGCAGGTCAGTCCGTCCGGCCAGGTTGTTGAGTCGGTGTGGCACGACAGTTGAATACTGTCGATGTTGTTTGTTCCTTAGTACGTGATATGTGTGTGAAACACTGTCAGTGCTTTCTGGTTTTCTAATCCTTTGTCTTCAGGATTGAGAGTGAGATAAGTGGGGGAGAAGTTGGTGCTTCTCCAAGATGCTTCAAGTGTGGAGCGTTGGCCAGGTGTGTTGTAGATTGTAAGATTATAAGTGTTGTTTGGACAGTGTTGTTCTCGATTCCAGAGGGAATGCGGAGGTAAGGTTTATGTCGACTAAGGATTTATGCCTTAGGTAGTTTGTGCACAAGATGCAAGAAATGATATTATGGTCTGGTAAAGATGGTCTATGCCCCATCATGATTGTCGACTGTCTATTGACAAATTGAGGAACTGATCACCCTTAATCTCTTGTTTATAGTGGACGAAATTATGTTGAAGGGGAATAGATGTGTCTTTCCCGCTTAGATAGTTTGTGCAAAGAATTGTTTGGAATTAAGAAAATGATTACGGATTGTTTTGATGAGTCGTTGAAGATTCTTATATCAGAAGATGAGGCGGATTAGAGGCTTTGGTATGTTGGTCAAGTCGGGATGTCTCTGAGGGAGAACGATCGGGTATTATTGATGGTTGCTCCTCAGAGAGCAGAGAGTGAACTTAAAATGGACGAAGGTGAATAGTTGAGGTTTATATCTGCTAAGTAAGTAGAAAAACTCTTAGGCGGTGAGACCAAGATGTTTGTTAAGTTATGGTAATAATGTTCTGGAGTTGACAGGAAAGCCACGGTGAAGGGCTGCCAGTTGTGCGTGATTTCTAGATGTGTTTTCGGATGGAATATTGGATGTTAGCGTTAGAATTACCTGGAATGAAAGAGCAGTTGGAAGATTTACAGGAAGAGAGATTTGTGAGACCAAGTGTGTCACCTTAGAGAGCTCCAGTATTGTTAGTAACAAAAAGGGTGGATAATTGAGTGGAATAACAAGCATGATGTGTATAATGGTATTGAGGCTATGGAAAGCAAAACTTTGAGTATTAGTGATGTTTGTTGGGTAACCCAGGATAGAACCATGATAATATACCTTTATTGGTGGTTTGGGTATGGTCTTGAGGGTGGAATTGTGGTTTGGAAGTTGCTGTCAAAAGGGATATTTTTCTGCATAACGCAGTGCCCGCTTAGCGCGGTCTGCACGCTTAGCGCGGTCTGAAGAAATTTCGCCTCTTCCAGGTAGTGAGGAGCGTGCTTAGCGCGGGGTGGGGCCCGCTTAGCACGACCTGGAACAAAAAGAAAAGAAATATTATTTATAAAGTAGATTTTTGTCGATTATGGGAATTAATCGAAATTACGTGAATTATGTAAAACGGAACTTTTGAAATTCTAAAGCTTCAAGTGGTGAGCTAGTGAGAAAACCTAATAGCAATGGTAGTAAAGAATGAATAAAATGGAATTTGGATAAGTTTGGAGTGGTGTTCATTAGGGATATTCTGATCTATTACAAAATCAGAAGGAGAGTATGTAGGGTGTTTGAGCCCGAGTTGCAAGTGTTGAAAATAAAGGAATTTTTATGCTAAGTTATTCAAGTGAGAATTTTGGGTCAAAAAAGGTTAGTTTTCTTGGATATGTTATTTCTGATGATGGTATTGTTATGGATCCATCGGAAGTAGATGCAGTTCTACAATGAGAGGCTCCGAAGTCGGTTAAGGTAATTAGAAGCTTTTTGGACTTTAGCTATTTATTACCGGAGGTTATGGAAGGCTTTTTCAAGTTAGCATTTTCGTTACTTCAGTTGACTTGCAAGGGGTAAGTCGTTTGCTTTGGATGTTCATTGTGAGGAAATTTTGAGAGGGCTAAAGTAGAATTTGTCTATGGCTCCAGTTTTGATTATGCGTGATCCTAATAAGCCGTTTGTGAGGTATTAGGATGCGTCTATGATGGTGTTAGTCAGTGTGTTAATGCAAGATGGAAAAGTCGTGGCCTATGCTTTACGACAATTGAGGATTCATGATTTCAAGATGGCTGCGGTTACTTTTGTGTTGAGAATCTGGAGGTATTATTTTTATGGTTTTGAGTTCGAAGAGTTTAGTAATCACAAGAATATTGGGTACCTGTTTGGTCGGAAATAATAGGGTATGAGACAACGAGGATGGTGGAATTCCTGATGAGTTATGACTTTAGTTGGAATTATCCTATTGGTGGAGTTAACGTCGTGCCGGATGAGTTAATTCAAAAGTTTTTATGCATGTCTGTTGTGATGGTCAGAGGATTAGAATTATTTGAGCAGTTCAGAGACTTGTGTCTGGTGTGTGAGATAACACAGTAGAGTGTAAGATTGGGTATATTAGAAATGAACTATGATTTTTTTGGTGAATATTAGAGAGAGTCAGAAGGTTGATATGAAATGGGTATATTTGATTGTTGCGAGTAATCAGAGTGCGCATCTAAAGTGTGATGTGACACATTTCGTATATGCATGTGTGACTTGTAAGAGTTCATAGGTTGAACATTGGAAACATGTAGGAATGATGAGATCATTGGACGTTTCAGAATGGAAGTGTTAGAGGGAAGGTTTAGATATTATTCATGGGCTACTAAGTAGATGGATGTTTGGTTATATGTTCGATTGGTGAATCGTAGCATTGTTGTAATAATGTTGTGTGACTTGGAGGTTGGTAGTATGGTTATATAGAGGTTGTTGGAACGATGTTGTGATGTGGAACTTTATGCTCTTGTTTTTGTTATTTCCTCGTTTCCATCGTGATGGTTCGAGTGCGAGCAGCTAATTCCTATGTGGGGAATTAGGGGAGTGTTACCTATGGTGAGGGTGACGATATTATTGTGTTCTGGTTCTAGAGTGAACCTAGGCGTTCGTAACTTGGGTATTCGTGGTGTGCCTAGTGTTGGCATGATAGTTGGTTATTCGAATGCGAGAGTCGTATCCGGAGTTGTTCGTCTTAGTTATATTTTCAAGGACGAAAATGTCTAAGTTGGGGAGAGTTGTAACACCCCATTTTAAGTTATTTAATCGTCGTGTGTTATTTTATTTGTTTGGCCTGTTTAGGGTGTGTGAAGTTGAGCGCGGAGGCGTAGTGTCCTTAACGGATTTGGATTAATAGAGAAACTAGAGAACTCTGATGAGATCAATTATTTTTATTTAAGAGACGGATTAATAATTATTAATTTAAGAGAGTATATTAAGGTAACTCTAATAATTGATCAATTGGGTTGAGATGACAAAATATCAATTGGAGATGTTTTACCCTATCGAATTATATTATATAATATTGGAATATATATATATATATATATATATATATATATATATATATATATATATATATATATATATATATATGTTAGTAAGAAAGAGAAAAGGGGAGACAGAAGAAGAAGAAAAACAGAAAAAAATAGAGAAGAGAAGAGAAGGAAAAAGAGAGAAAATGAGAAAGAGGAAAATCGAAGAAACCTCCGTTCAATCGCGATTAATCGGGTAAGGGTGAGAAGTTTCGATTAAATTTTGATTGTATATGTATATGTATGTATTTATTTGAATGTTTGGTTGAAAAATATATGTTTTCCATTTGGTTGAAATTGTGAACAATTGATAGAAATCGATGTTTTCACGGTCCGATTGTGGAATAGATGGCGTAGTATAGTCGAGTAATGTTTGGGTTTAATCGGGAATACTCGTTGGTATGATTTAGGGAGTTTTGGATTGAGTTATATAGTTTGTGAGAGTTAGGGCAATAATGATGAAAAAGTGAGAAATCGATGTTTTCACGGTTGAAATGCGGAATAAATTGTGAAGTATAGTCGGGTGAGGATAGGAATTAATTGGGAATGGTTGTTTGTGTGTTTTTGAGTGGTTTTGATCGAGTTTGGAATTGGGATAAATTGATAACATTATGTTTCAAAATATTTCAAAAATGGAAAAGGTGTTGGATGGCTTTTTAATTGTGAAAATATTGTAGTATGTTGAATTCTGAGATCGCAGCTTTTTACGGAATCGAAAACGGATGTCCGGAAGTCTTCCGGTGGTGTTTTTAAGGCCAAATTCTGCAGAATTTACGCAGGTCTGCGGGCTTAGCGCGGTCTGGGCAAAAATGAAAAAATTTCGAATCTTCAAAAAAATTAATAACTTTTGAACCGTAAGTCGGTTTTGGTTCCCGTTCGAAGCGTTGGAAAGCTAATGAAATATTCTTTCTATTAAAAATGGTTTGGAAGGTAAATGATGATTTAATTAATTCGTGTTTTTTAGAAATAGTCGTGCTGTGGGTAGCCCTTGTGGCGTGAATCCTAGTGAAATGTATTTTTTTTTATGTTGTGTTGTTGTTGTTGTATGGTGAGCATGTATCGAGGTGTTATGTGCTTGGTTTGTTGATGTTGACGCGATAATGTGAAATGCATGATTGAATGATGTATAGATGTGTAGTTGTTGTTGTATTTTGTTGTGGAGCTATTGTTGGAGATAATTGTTGTTGTATGTGGCTGTTGTTGTGTGATGTCGTTGTTGCATGTTGTTGTTGAAGGTGCATAAGCACATGCATGAGTTGAGGGATGGCATGTGCCCATGTGGGGTGTGAGCATTTATCCGGATTCCTTGATGGAATCAATGTTGTTGTTGTTAAGGTGATTATGTGCCTATGTGGGGTGTGAGCAATCACGATTGTCGTGTGCCCATGTGGGGTGTGAGCGACTTTATGACGTCCCGATGGGGATTGTGACCATGAAATAGGGGTCGATTTGGTACCACATGCATTAAGTCTAGTTGGTGTCTCATTGCATTCGTTGATAATTGTGTTGCATTATGCTTTGTGTGATTATCTGTGTGTGTGTGTTGAAGTGTGTGATTCTTGTTGGAAGTGTGATGGAGATAAATCATTGCTCAGTGGGAGTATATGTGATTTTTCTGGATTCTATTAGGAATCGGGTTCAATTGAATGAACCATGGTTTGTTGGTGCCACTTGGTGTGTTGGTGTGTTTATATATATATATATATATGTCATAACTTGTGTATATGAGTATATGATATCCTTGTATGCTATATGTGTTAGCATGTGGTGTGTGGGTGAGTTGAATAATATATGTGAATTACATGTTTACATACGATTATGCAATCTTGATTTAGTTGTTATTTCTCACCCTTCTGCTAGAATATGTTTTTTATGGCATAGTGCAGATTAGCCACTGTAGAGGCGTGGAGGCAAGTGGAAGAGTTAGATCTTCATTTTACTTAGATCTTTGGTGTCTGCTCTGATACGTAACACGGGAGTCGAGGGAAACGCATTTGTTATTTATGTTTATGTATGTGAATATATATTTTGATAACTTGTATGTATATTTTGATGTTAAGAAACAACTTATTTTGTAAAAACGAGTCAATTATGGATCGTTCCGCTTTATTCCATAATTGAACTTTCATTTTGTTGGAAAAAGTTTCCTGTTATTATTTATTCCATTTTGTTTTATGTATCATAGTTATGAGCAGGTGGATTATGTTTTTGTTCAAATGTGGCATCCTTATTTCTGTCAAAAAATTTTTATTCACTCTGATTTAATTATGTATTATTTATTCGCGATGGGAATTAGGGTGTTACAAGTGGTATCAGAGCAGGTTGGTCCGTCCGGCCAGGTTGTTGAGTCGGTGTGGCACGACAGTTGAATACTGTCGATGTTGTTTGTTCCTTAGTACGTGATATGTGTGTGAAACACTGTCAGTGCTTTCTGGTTTTCTAATCCTTTGTCTTCAGGATTGAGAGTGAGATAAGTGGGGGAGAAGCTGGTGCTTCTCCAAGTTGCTTCAAGTGTGGAGCGTTGGCTCGGTGTGTTGTAGATTGCAAGATTATAAGTGTTATTTGGACAGTGTTGTTCCCGATTCCAGAGGGAATGCGGAAGTTTTATGCCGACTAAGGATTTGTGCCTTAGGTAGTTTGTGCACAAGATGCAAGAAATGCTATTATGGTATGGTAAAGATGGTATATGGCCCATCATGATTGTCGGCTGTCTATTGACAAATTGAGGAACTGATCACCCTTAATCCCTTGTTGATAGTGCACGAAATAATGTTGAAGGGGAATAGACGTGTCTTTCCGGCTTAGATAGTTTATGCAAAGAATTGTTTGGAATTAAGAAAATGATTACTGATTGTTTTGATGAGTCGTTGAAGATTCTTATATCGGAAGATGAGGCGGACTAGAGGCTTTGGTATGTTAGTCAAGTCGGGATGTCTCTGAGGGAGAATGATCGGGTATTATTGATGGTTGCTCCTCAGAGAGTAGAGAGTGAACTTAAAATGGACGAAGGTGAATAGTTGAGGTTTATATCTGCTAAGTAAGTAGAAAAATTCTTAGGCGATGAGACCAAGATGTTTGTTAAGTTGTGGTAATAGTGTTCTGAAGTTGACAGGAAAGCCACAGTGAAGGGCTGCCAGTTGTGCGTGATTTCCAGATGTGTTTCCGTATGGAATATTGGATGTTAGTGTTAGAATTACCCAGAATGAAAGAGCAGTTGGAAGATTTACTATAAGAGAGATTTGTGAGACCAAGTGTGTCGCTTTAGAGAGCTCCAGTATTGTTAGTAACAAAAAGGGTGGATAATTGAGTGGAATAACAAGCATGATGTGTATAATGGTATTGAGTATATGGAAAGCAAAACTTTGAGTATTAGTGAAGTTTGTTGGGTAACCCAGGATAGAACCATGATAATATACCTTTATTGGTGGTTTAGGTATGGTCTTGAGGGTGGAATTGTGTTTTGGAAGTTGCTGTCAAAAGGGATATTTTTCTGCATAACGTAGTGCCCGTTTAGCATGGTCTGCGCGCTTCTGAAGAAATTTCGCCTCTTCCAGGCAGTGATGAGCGCGCTTAGCGCGACCTGGAACGAAAAGAAAAGAAATATTATTTATAAAGTGGATTTTATCGATTATGGGAATTAATCGGAATTACGTGAATTATGTAAAATGGAACTTTTGAAATTCTAAAGCTTCAAGTGGTGAGCTAGTGAGAAAACCTAATAGCAATGGTAGTAAAGAATGAATAAAATGGAATTTGGATAAGTTCGGAGTGGTGTTCATTAGAGATATTCTAATCTATTACAAAATCAGAAGGAGAGTATGTAGGGTGTTTGAGATCGAGTTGCAAGTGTTGAAAAGAAAGGAATTTTTATGCTAAGTTATTCAAGTGAGAATTTTGGGTCGAAAAAGGTCAGTTTTCTTGGATATGTTATTTCTGATGATGGTATTGTTATGGATCCATCGGAAGTAGATGCAGTTCTACAATGAGAGGCTCCGAAGTCGGTTAAGGTAATTAGAAGCTTTTTGGACTTTAGTTGGTTATTACCGGAGGTTATGGAAGGCTTTTTCAAGTTAGCATTTTCGTTACTTCAGTTGACTTGCAAGGGGTGAGTCGTTTGCTTTGGATGTTCATTGTGAGGAAAGTTTGAGAGGGCTAAAGTAGAATTTATCTACGGCTCAAGTTTTGATTCTGCGTTATCCTAATAAGCCATTTGTGAGGTATTATGATGCGTCTATGATGGGGTTAGTCAGTGTGTTAATGCCAGATGGTAAAGTCGTGGCATATGCTTTACGATAATTGAGGATTCATGATTTCAAGATGGCCGTGGTTACTTTTATGTTGAGAATCTGGAGGTATTATTTTTATGGTTTTGAGTTCGAAGAGTTTAGTAATCACAAAAATTTTGGGTACCTGTTTGGTCAGAAATAATAGGGTATGAGACAACGAGGATGGTGGAATTCCTGATGAGTTATGACTTTAGCTGGAATTATCCTATTGGTGGAGTTAATGTCATGCCGGATGAGTTAAGTCGAACGTTTTTATGCATGTCTGTTGTGATGGTCAAAGGATTAGAATTATTTGAGCAGTTCAGAGACTTGTGTCTGGTGTGTGAGATAACACAGTAAAGTGTAAGATTTGGTATATTAGAAATGAACTATGATTTTTCTGGTGAATATTAGAGAGAGTCAGAAGTTGGATATGAAATGGGTAGATTTGATTATTGCGAGTAATCAGAGTGCGCATCGAAAGCGTGATTTGGCACATTTCGTATATGCGTGTATGACTTGTAAGAGTTCATAGGTTGAACATTGGAAACATGTAGGAATGATGAGACCATTGGACGTTTTAGAATGGAAGTGTTAGAGGGAAGGTTTAGATATTATTCAAGGGCTACTATGTAGATGGATGTTTTGGTTATATGTTCGATTGGTGAATCGTAGCATTGTTGTAATAATATTGTGTGACATGGAGGTTGGTAGTATGGTTATGTAGAGGTTGTTGGAACGATGTTGTGTCGTGGAGCATTATGCTCTTGTTTTTGTTGTTGCCTCGTTTCCATCGTGATGGTTCGAGTGCGGGTAGTTAATTCATATGTGGGGAATTAGGGGAGTGTTACCTATGGTGAGGGTGATGATATTATTGTGTTCTGGTTCTAGAGTGAACCTAGGCGTTCGTGGGTATTCATGGTGTGCCTACTGTTGGCATGATAGTTGGTTAGTCAGATGTAAAAGTCGTATCCGGAGTTGTTCGTCTCAGTTATATTTTCGAGGACGAAAATATCTAAGTGGGGGAGAGTTGTAACACCCCATTTTAAGTTATTTAATCGTCATGTGTTATTTTATTTGTTTGGTCTGTTTAGGGTGTGTGAAGTTGAGCGCGGAGGCGTAGTGTCCTTAACGGATTTGGATTAATAGAGCAACTGGAGAACTCTGATGAGATCAATTATTTTTATTTAAGAGACGGATTAATAATTATTAATTCAAGAGAGTATTTTAAGGTAACTCTAATAATTGATCAATTGGGTTGAGATGACAAAATATCAATTGGAGATGTTTTACCCTATCGGATTATATTATATAATATTGGAATGATATATATATATATATATATATATATATATATATATATATATATGTGTGTGTTAGTAAGAAAGAGAAAAGGGGAGACAGAAGAAGAAGAAAAACAGAAAAAAAAAATAGAGAAGAGAAGAGAAGAGAAGGAAAAAGAGAGAAAAGGAGAAAGAGGAAAATCGAAGAAGTCTCCGTTCAATCGCGATTAATCGGGTAAGGGTGAGAAGTTCCGATTATATTTTGATTGTATATGTATATGTATGTATTTGTTTGAATGTTTGGTTGAAAAATATATGTTTTCCATTTGGTTGAAATTGTGAACAATTGATAGAAATCGATGTTTTCACGGTCTGATTATGGAATAGATGGCGTAGTATAGTCGAGTAATGTTTGGGTTTAATTGGGAATACTCGTTGGTATGATTTAGGGAGTTTTGGATTGAGTTATATAGTTTGTGAGAGTTAGGGCAATAATGATGAAATAGTGAGAAATCGATGTTTTCACGGTTGGAATGCGAAATAAGTTATGTAGTATAGTCGAGTGAGGATAGGAATTAATCGGGAATGGATGTTTGTGTGTTTTTGAGTGGTTTTGATCGAGTTTGGAATTGGGATAAATTGATAACATTATGTTTCAAAATATTTCAAAAATGGAAAATGTGTTGGATGGCTTTTTAATGGTGAAAATATTGTAGTACATTAAATTCTGAGATCGCAGCTTTTTACGGAATCGAAAACGGATGTCGGGAAGTCTTCCGATGGTGTTTTTAAGGCCAAATTCTGTTGAATTTACGCAGGTCTGCGCGCTTAGCGCGGTCTGGGAAAAAATGAAAATTTTCCGAAACTTCAAAAAAATTCATAACTTTTGAACCATAAGTCGGTTTTGGTTCCCGTTCGAAGCGTTGGAAAGCTAATGAAATATTCTTTCTATTAAAAATGGTTTTGAGGGTAAAAGATGATTTATTTAATTCGTGTTTTTGAGAAATAGTCGTGTTGTGGGTAGCCCTTGTGGCGTGAATCCTAGTGAAATGTATTTTTTTATGCTGTGTTGTTGTTGTTGTATGGTGAGCATGTATCGAGGTGTTATGTGCTTGTTTTGTTGATGTTGACGTGATAATGTGAAATGCATGATTGAATGATGTATAGATGTGTAGTTGTTGTTGTATTTTGTTGCGGAGCTGTTGTTGGAGATAGTTGTTATTGTATATGGCTGTTGTTGTTTGATGTCGTTGTTGCATGTTGTCGTTGAAGGTGCATAAGCACATGCATGAGTTGAGGGATGGCGTGTGCCCATGTGGGGTGTGAGCGTTTATCCAGATTCCTTGATGGAATCAATGTTGTTGTTGTTGAGGTGGTTGTGTGCCCATGTGAAGTGTGAGCAATCACGATTGTCGTGAGCCCATGTGGGGTGTGACCGAGTATATGACGTCCCGACGGGGATTGTGACCATGAAACAGGGGTCGATTTGGTACCACATGCATGGAGTCTAGTTGGTGTCTCATTGCATTCGTTGATAATTATGTTGCATTATGCTTTGTGTGATTATCTGTGTGTGTGTTGAAGTGTGTGATTCTTGTTGGAAGTGTGATGGAGATAAATCATTGCTCAGTGGGAGTGTATGTGATTTATCCGAATTCTATTAGGAATCGGGCTCAATTGAATGAACCATGGTTTGTTGGTGCCACTTGGTGTGTTGGTGTGTTTATATATATATATATATATATATATATATATATATATATATATATATATGTCATAACTTGTGTATATGAATATATGATATCTTTTTATGCAATATGTGTTAGCATGTGGTGTGTGGGTGAGTTGAATAAGATATGTGAATTACATGTTTACATATGATTATGCAATCTTGCTTTAGTTGTTATTTCTCACCCTTCTGCTGGAATATGATTTTTATGGCATAGTGCTGATTAGCCACTGTAGAGGCGTGGAGGCAAGTGGAAGAGTTAGATCTTTATTTTACTTAGATCTTTGGTGTCTGCTCTGATATGTAACACGGGAGTCGGGGGAAACGCTTTTGTAATTTATGTTTATGTATGTGAATATATATTTTGATAAATTGTATGTATATTTTGTTGTTAAGAAACAACTTATTTTGTAAAAACGAGTAAATTATGGATCGTTCCGCTTTATTCCATAATTAAACTTTTATTTTGTTGGAAAAAATTTCCTATTATTATTTATTCCATTTTGTGTTATGTATCATAGTTATGAGCAGGTGGATTATGTTTTTGTTCAAATGTGGCATCCGTTTTTCTGTCGAAAATTTTTTATTCACTCTGATTTAATTATGTATTATTTATTCGCGATGGGATTTGAGGTGTTACACCACCCCTTTGTAAATAAAACATTTTGGGCCTCACATATTCTATAAGTCCCTCGGTATATTTTCAAAAGTTCGGCACGACCGTCGTCTTTTTTACAAAATCAACTGGGCTTCTCCTTGAGCTATAAGACCCATCTTTATTCATTTTAAACACTTTGGGCCTCTAATAGAGTGTAAGACACAACCCCCTTTTTGTAAATACCAAAAACGTTGGGCCTCAGTCATTGTATAAGTCCCACTATATTTTCAAAACCTCGGCTCGATCGCCAGTTCCGAAATAATCATTGAGCCTTCTCCTTGAGTTGTAAGCCCCATTTCTTTTCTTTAAAATCTTTTGGGCCTCTTGAAAGAGTGTAAGACCCATCCATTTGTACCGGAAACCTTTCTTTGGGCCTCAGTCACTTGTATAAGTCCCTGTACAAATTCAAAACAACAGTGCGATCATTGTTAAAACTTGGGCCTCTCCTTAAGTTGTAATCCCCAATCTCTATTCAAAACATTTTCTCCTTTGATTTTGAATCCAAATATATAGTTGCTATCAAAACTTTCTTTAATTTCTTTGTTGAACAACTAACAAAACAGCATGGAAGCTCTACAACGGGTAAGTGTTTATCTGCTTTCTTTTATCCGCTTTCATATATATACATATATATAGATATATATATAATTGTATTGTGGGAAGCCGCGCATGGTTAGTCTTCTTTCATTCTTTTAAATACACGTCATATATATATATATATATATATATATATATATATATATATATATATATATATATATATATATATATATATATATATATATAACTGTATTGTGGGAAGTTGCGCATGATTAGTCTTCTTTCGTATCCTCTTTAAATACTTGTCATATATCAACTGTATATATACTAGTATAGTTATTTAGAGTTTTCCCCGACAACTAGGTCTAGAACTAGGTAAAGCCCTATTGGTCGCTCTTGAATAACAAACAAAACTAGATCCCCATAGGATTACCAGATACAGTCTTCCCTTCTCTCGGGGTTAAACAATATGGAACAAAGAGAAAGGCAGTATTCCTCGTGAACCGTTTCTCAGACTGTCACCCTTAGAAATTTTCAAAGAAATTCTACTCCCCAGAGGTGATCTATTCTCGGTGAATGGCATCTCTTGAGTTTCTTCAAACCTCGAACTTTCATGAAATGATCTCTTATCGCTGAATTGAATTTCTTGAAATTCTCTTAGTTTGGGACCCACAGACTTCCTAAAAGCATCCCCGCCTCCTCTTGGGCGTTGTACAAGGACCCTTTGGCTTCTTAGAAGTTTTCATGCATTCTCTTGGGCTTAATACAAGGACCCTGACAACCTCTTAAAGGTATAAGACATAACTTAATCATCCTTTGCTAGAGCAGTTTTTCTAGTGTCAAAACTCCGACCCTTTTAGGGTTGATTCTCATCCCTTAATGCCCGTGCCTCCTCTTGGGCATCATACAAAAGATAAAACTCTTTCACACCAGTAGAGTTGGACAGTCTAAACCCCTTGAGTCTCAAAGACAATCTCAAGTTCCTCTAAAACATAGGAAGAAGCGACGATCACTCTGGATCAATCTCCAGCCGAAACCCAGTCTCTCTCATGAGAGTTCCTAATACTTGGACCTGCCAAGGGATCTCAATAATCCTCAGCAGTAAGATAGCCTCCTCTTAGGCTTTGTATAATGATCCTTCCTCAGCAAAGTCAGCCTCCTCTTGGGCTTTGTATAATGATTCCCCCTAGTGGAGCTAACCTTTTCAGACTCTCTTGTTGAGTCCATCACTTTTCAGACTCTCTTGTTGAGTCAATCTTTTTAGCCTCAATCTCGGGCTTCGTACGAGATGGCAAATCACTCTCTTGTTGAGTATAAAAGATTTCTTGTTAAGTCAATCAACTTTCTGACTGTGTTGTTGAGTCAATCACCTTTTCAAGACTCTCTTGTTGAGTCAACTCTTTTAGCCTCTGTCTTGGGCTTTGTACAAGACAGATAAAAGTACTCTCTTGTTGAGTCAAAGCCCTTTAGCCTCTGTCTCGGGCTTTGTACAAGACAGATAAAAGCACTCTCTTATTGAGTCAAACTCAGTTCAGCTTCATCTTGGACTTTGTACAAGATACATATATAAACCTCCCCCCAACAGAGTCAAAAATCCCTTTTAGCCTCAATCTTGGGCTTTGTACAAGACAAAAAGAACATTTTCCTAGGAAAAGTCAAACTGTTAGCCTCCTCTTAGGCTTTGTATAATGATATCCCTAAAAGAGTCAGTCTCTTTTTTGCCTCAATCTTGTGCCTTGTACAAGACATATACACTCTCTTGTTAAGTCAGTCTTATCCAGCCTCCTCTTAGGCTTTGTATAAAGAAATCCCCGGTTGAGTCAATCAACCTTTTAGCATCAAACTTGTGCTTTGATCAAGGAACACAAACATCAACAGTTCCTCTTTAGAGATGACAAAGTCTCTCTTAGCCAAAACCCTTTAGCTTCACATCTTAGGCTTTGAACAAGATACAAATCACCTTTAGCTTCATATCTTGGGCCTTGAATAAGATACCAAAACATCACTTTCCCTCCTTAGAATAGGAGGGAACTACGATTGCTCTGATTTCCATGTTTCGTTCAAACGGGAATACGTAGGCATAAGATTATGAAATCTTAGCGAGCATACTAATCAAAAACTCTAGGTCTAGTACCTTCATACATCAATCAAAGAAAATCAGGTCTAGTATCCTACCAAAAGCCTCACACTCTATTCTTAAGCAAAATAACCTAAAAGAAAACCCACGATCTTAATAGCATATGTAAATCAACAGTCATTTGTTTAAACTCAGTATGCAAGCAGGGTTAATTGGAGACATCTATTTCCCTTCCTTAATCAGCTTAACAGAATAAAAAATGAATCGAACTGTAGCACCTCAAAGCGATAGTGATTCGAAACCACAAAAACCGCGCTACATTTTCCACTATAGGCGTTGATGTGATCTCTGAGATCACAGTCCTTTGTTGTTGCATCTGAGCTGCTGCCAGAGCTTGCATGTCATTGTGAAGCTTTCTCAGATCTTATTTTAGAGTGTCGATCTCTTCTCTTAACTCTCTATTCTCTTCCTCGAGATCATCCATTTTCTTTTGTCAATTGGCCCGAGTAATGTACGAATGAGACAGTTTGACTCTAGAATCGAGACACAAACGTGAGATTCGTAGGTAAGAAGAATGCGTTATGTGAGAATGATGAGTGATATGCAATGATTATATTAATTATTAATAATAATTTTTTTTAATCAAAAGAAACTTTGACAATTTAGATTGCAAATATCAAACAGTGGGGAAACCCCGTTTTATTGAATTCAAAGATTGCGGAAATGGAAATACAGTAAATGACAAAGTGTTGTAAAAGGAAAAATCTAAACTTATGGACCCTGAGTCCTCTCTAAGGAGAGCTCAGGTGCTGGTTCTGGTGCTTTCCTTTTCTTTGACCGGGGTTCTTGAGCCGTTGTCGGGTTGTCATTCCTCTGCCATGTGAAATGAGCGAGCAAATTCCTTTGGTCATCTTGGTTCTACAGCATGTTGCTCTAAAATATCGATCAGAGCATCTTTTTCTTTTAATAGTTGTTGTATTTTGTTACACTCCACACTGAGAATACGGTACTTGTTCTTCCAAGACTTCTTCTCCTGTTGAACTTTGTTGAGAGTAACCTGAAGTTTTTCCGTATCAGACATAAAGTAAAGGATAAATTCCTTTAACGGAAGAACTTCTTGATGAGGGTAAGGCATCCTCAGCTTGAGAGCTCTAGTTTGTACCCAGTGGAGATAAGGTTCCACAGAGACACAGTCTGGTTTTCCTAGAGACTCACTTCCTTTCCTGTGAAAATGTTTCCAGGCATGCACTATTTCTGTCTTTAGTGCCCTGTCATTTTCTCCTTCCTTGAAGAAAAGACCTTCCAGATGTACATTACGCGGGATATGTCTCATCGGGTATCCGAATTGACGACGAACTAAAATTGGATGATAGTTGATTCCTCCTTTAATTCCTATGAGGGGTACATTAGGGAAATTTCCAAAACGGTCGATGATGTTGATTCCGTCATAGATTCGATTGTACCAATCTATGTTAAAGTTGGTAAGAGACATGATTCTCTGCGACCAACGTAAAGTATTCTTATGATCCCAAAATGCAGCGGACTTGGGTAAATGGGAAGTTAACCATTTGTATAGCAGGGGTACACAACATGTGATCATTCCTCTGTTGTACAAATTCCTTAAGTGTACAGAATGATAAGCATCTGCGAGCAATGTCGGTACAGGGTTTCCAATCAGAAAATTCCTAATGGAATTTGTCATGCCCCAAATTTTGACCACTAAGATTTCCCATCATTGTGAAAATCATCATCACAATATGGATGAACCATTAGTCTCCCCAAAGATGGGTGAGCATCCACTACAATCAAATTTAGGGTTTCAAGCCCTCTCAGAGTTTTTTAACAAAGGATCAATCAAGAAATGACATGATCTTCAACTTGTCTAACCTCTCAAATATCTACAAGGGATCAAGAGGACTCCCACTTCAAGGATTAAGCACAAAGCTGCTCCCTTCAAGGTGGATCAAGCCTTAGGATCGCCAGCGTCACCAAATTAGGGTTTGGTCGACCAGAGCCTCCAGATGGAAATTTTCCTCTGGGCATGAGCCAATGCTTCAAGGCATAACCTATGATGCTCCAAGGGACATCATAAACCTAAGTATCAAGTCAATTTAGCCTCAGGGGATGCATACATCAAAAGTCAGGAATTAGGGTTTCTTGACCTAATTCACCCCTAAGTTGACTTTTGGGACAAATCATGAGCCAAGACCTCAAGACATGATTTGAGGGTCTCTAACATGCTACATTGATCCATTTGTAACAATGGATTTATCCAAGAGGTTTGAGCAAGAAGTCTCAATTTCATCAGTACCACAGTTAGGGTTTTGAGGAAAAAGTCAACTGTAATTTTGACTTTTGACCAGAACATGCTCCCAAACCCTAGGACATGAATCAATATACCCTATGACACCCATGGAACATGTCTATCAAGTTTGATTTAGGTCACGGACATGATTTCCTAAGGAATTGCAGAGTTTGGAATTCATCTGATAAAAAGTCAACTGTGCACAAAAGTCAACTTTAACTTTTTGAGATTTTTCACCAAAATGGATTTTTAACCCTAAAAAGATGTTAATGTATGATTTGAATCATCATTAATCAAGAAAAATCAAAGAAAGTGGGATAACTTGTAAAAGGGGTAACCATAAAAATTTAGAAAATTTTGTAAGTTAAGAAATAAAGTGGCAAGGGTACCAACTTTGGAGGATCATAACTCCTAAACCTCAAAGCGATTCTTTCCAATCCAAAGCTTGATTTGCAGCCCTCATGGCCCTCTACAAAAACTTCAACTAGACCTATTTCCAATTCATTAAGGATTGTGAGTTATGGAGTGATCAAAATGACAAAAAGTGAAAATGTCACTTTTTTCCAACACTTAGTGAAATTTTCTCTAAGTCAAAATCTGCCTTCACTTTTTTCCAAATGTAGGGGGATTTTTCACTTGGATCCAAAAGGTATCAAAACCAAATATGATCAAACAGTTGTTGTATCATATAAGGGCTTTCCAAAATGGCCAAGAACATCACCAAATTCAACTTGAGCCATGAGATATGACATTGGCAAGTTGCCTTGCTGAAAACTGCCAAGGCAAGGCAGAATGTTACATTTTTTATCGATTTGCCAAAATCAGCCAATTCCAAGCCTTGTCATCATCTTGGACACATCTGAAGATCAAATCTAAAGGGGACAATAACTGAGCCAAGCCTCCAAAGTCTTTGGAACAAGAAATAGCATGTTAAACCTATAATTACCTAAAATAGGGACAAGACTCCAATTTTGGATTTTAGCATTCAATGGAAGCACCAAGGTGGCATGGACTGAGCTATTAGCAACTGAATTCAGTCAAGACTTATCCAAGCATTGCCTCATGGCCCTAACCTCTAGTCAATGGCTAGAGGAGACTTGGATTCTCATTGCTCAACATTGGCCAACCCTACTCAGCAGTTGCCATTCACTATTCCTTGCAAAACAAACTTGCTCTACTATAAATAGAGCTCAATTGTGATCATTTTAAGTACACCAAAGGCCTACAACACTCGCCTTTCTCAAAATCATCTTCTCACTCTAAAAAATGCCTTTCTTAGCAAGTCACTATCGAATTTTTCAGTAGAGAACAATTCCACTCAAACCAATCACTCACACACCTCATAAACATCATATGTGAGCTGATCAAACACTAAACACACAAATGTAACACTGATTTCTCAGAATCACCAGCCAATTGCTCAAGGTTTTAACCAAGCTGCAGTTGAGATGCCATGAAGTGATCCAGCCATTTCCAATCAAGTCCAAGCATTCGAACACACTCCATAGGGTGTAGGGAAGTTGTTCAGATCATCACTCATCTGTAACACCTCCAAATCAGAAATCACTTTGCACTTGCTGTCACGACCTAGAGGTAAGCCTAAACTTGGTCATCTCTCAATCTATGCATATTTCCTCGCACAATACTTTTGCCAAATGTTCATAATCATGCATGGAATGTTTCCCCTCAATTAATTGCTTTGTTTGAATCGTGTATCAAAAATCCCAACCTTCATGCAGAATTTAGGGTTCTTGAGGATTTGTCGTGATTTCTTGTTTTATGCTTTATTTAAATGCAATTAATTGTCATAAACATGACCGTGAGGTTGAGACGAGCAGATTGATATGTGGATTGCATGATATAATCAAGTATTCAGTGAGATTGGAGAGAAAATGCAAATCCGGGCAAACCCAAAACACGCGCGTGTTCTTGGCGCCCTTTTTGAAAATTCAAATATTTGAATTTTGTGATTTTTATTTAATTGATTCAAAAATTAATTTCTCTCTGAGTTTTAATGATTTTGAGTTGATTCTTTTTTTAATAATTCACAAAAATGTTGAAATATTTTATTTTACCAAAAAATCCGAAAAATATTATTTATTTCATATAATTAATATTTTTGCAAAGAATTAATATTTTATTTGTTTTTTGACATTTAAAATCTTTTTTCCCTCTTGATTTTGCAAATTTTAATGATTTCTAATCATTTTGTAGGGCAAAACTTGATTTATGAAGCATTAATCCAAGATCACAATTTGTTTTTCACATGTTAAACAATTTTGATCATTTTAATTGAATTTATTATTCAATTAAAATACAATTTGAAAACAAATTAGGGTTTTTGATTAATTCAACCCTCATAAATCATTTTCAAATCTTTTTAGGCCTCTATTAGAGTGTAAGACCCGTCCCCTTTGTAAATACATCACTTTTTGGGCCTCAGTTATTGTATAAGTTCCACTGTATTTTCAAAAACAACGGCGCAATCGTCGCCTTTTTTACAAAACCATTGGGCCTACCCTCGTGTTATAAGCCCCATTTATTTTATCTAAATCTTTTTGGGCCTCTATTAGAGTGTAAGACCCAATCCTCTTTTAACCAAAACCTTTTGGGTCTCAGATATTGTATAAGTCCCTCTGCGTTAAAAGAAAATCTCGGCGCGATCGCCATTTTCAAACCGAAAATCATCTGGGCCTCTCCTAGAGCTATAAGACCCATTAAAAACTTTTTTGGGCCTCTAATAGAGTGTAAGACCTAACCCCTTTTGTAAATACCAAAATATTGGGCCTCACTTATTGTATAAGTCCCACTGTATTTTCAAAAACCTCGGCGCGATCGTCGTAATAACTTTGGGCCTACCCTCGAGTAGTAAGACCCATTCCATTTTTTTTTAAACTTTTTTTGGGCCTCTTGAGAGAGTGTAAGACTCATCCCTTTGTACAAAAAACCTTTTGGGCCTCAGTCACTTGTATAAGTCCCTCTGTACAAATTCAAAAACAACAGTGCAATCACTGATAAACCTTGGGCCTCTCCTTGAGTTGTAAGCCCCGATATTTCTTTTCAAAGCACTTTCTCCTTTGATTTTGAAATATACTGTTGTTTTCAATCTTTCTTTGTTGAACAACTAACAAAACAGCATGGAAGCTCTACAATCGAGTAAGTGTTTACCCGCGTTCATTTACCGCTTTCATATGTATATAACTGTATTGTGGGGCTGCTCGCTGTAAGTCTCCTTTCACAAACTCATATCGACTGTGTAATAATAGTATAGATATTTAGAGTTTCCCCGGCAACTACGTCTAGAACTAAGTAAAGTCGTTTCGATTACTCTTAGAAATAGACAAGCTAGATCCCCAATAGGAGCACCAGATACAGTCTTCTCTTCGGCTGTCCTCCTTAGGAATTATCAAGAGACTCTACCTCCCCAGAGATGAATGTATTCTCTGTGAATAGCATCTCTTGAGTTTCTTCCAAATTCTCAAACTTTCCTGGCTTGATCTATTCCTTGTGAATAACCTGTCTTGAATTTCTCGGGGTTTGGGGACCCACTGGCTTCTTAAAAGCATCGGCCTCCTCTTGGGCATTGTACAAGGACCCGCAGGATTCCTAAAAGCATCCCCGCCTCCTCTTGGGCTTAGTACAAGGACCTGTCGGCTTCTTAGAAGTATTCACAGCCTCCTCTTAGGCTTCGTATAAGGATTCTTCCCCCGGGAATGATAGCCTCCTCTTGGGCTTCGTATAAGGACCTCTCAGCTTCTTAAAAGTTTCCAGCCTCCTCTTGGGCTTCGTACAAATTGTCCCGACGACCTCCAAGAGGTATAGGAACAGACATTAGTCATCTTCATAAAACATTCTTTCAAAGAGTCTAGATCTTTCTACCGTGAACACACTACTACTGTTTCTCAAAACATAGTACAAAAGATAAAACTCTAGACTCAGACAGTTTAAGACCCTTGAGTCCCAAAGACATTCTCAAGCACCTTTCAAGTAGGGAAAAACACCAGTAGACTTAGACAGTCTCAATACCCTTTGGACTTCCCATTTCCTTAAAGAACAGGAAATAACCCTGATCCTCTGGTCAGTACCAAAGTACAACCTCACCTAGAATCAGTCTCTTTATAAGAACTGATTTTCTCTTTTATACAACATACTAGACCTATCACTCAACTGAAACAACCAACTTTTAGCCTCCATCTCGGGCTTCGTACGAGATACAAAGACTCTCTTGTTGAGTCAAACATTTTTTAGCCTCCATCCCGGGCTTCATACGAGATACAAAAAACACTCTCTTGTTGAGTATAAAAAACTCCCTCGTTGAGTCAATCATTTTTAGCCTCCGTCTTTGGCTTCATACAAGACACATATAAAAGAACTCCCTCGTTGAGTCAACCCTTTTAGCCTCTTTCTCGGGCTTCGTACGAGACACACAAAAGCACCCTCTTGTTGGGCCAATAGCCTCCTCTTAGGCTTTGTATAAGAAAACCCAGGTTGAGCCAATCAACCTTTTATCATCAAAGTTGTGCCTCGTTTACAGTATACAAACATCAACAACTCCTTTTCCCCTTCATCTAATTGCTGTAAGCGGCAAGCCTCTGGATTATTTACATCCACGCCACTGTCCTTCTTTTAGCATGAGAAATTCCTAAGGAAAGATGGCATTGCTCTACACTGAGTTAAAGTCTTCTCCTTCAGGTTAAAACCCCCTATAAAGGAAATTATGGCATTGCTAGGATCCACGTGTCCAGGTTAAAGTAATTCTCCTTTATAATCAGTCACCCAATAGTTGTGACAAACAGACCCCTTTAGGGATGACAAATTCTCTCTAAAGACAACCCCTTTTTAGCTTCACATCTTGGGCTTCGAACAAGATACAAATAGACCCTTCAGCTTCACATCTTGGGCTTTGAACAAGATATATATCACCTTTCACTTCACGTCTTGGGCTTTGAACAAGACACCAAAACACCCATTTCCTCCCATAGAATAAGAGGAACTACGATCGCTCTGATTTCCCTGTTTCGGTAAACGGGAATACGTAGGCATAAGATTGAAAGAAAAATCTTAGCGAGCACAATAATCAAAAACCCAAAAATCCCACAATCTGGAGCAGTATCCTAACCCAAATCCCCATGAAAACTCCTGGTGTTTTAAACAAAGAAGAAAGAGGCCCCACATCCACATAGCATCTGTAACCTAACAGACCGCTGTTTAAACTCAGTATGCAAACAAGGTTAGTTGGAGAAATCTATTTCCCTTCCTTAATCAGCTCACAATAGGATAAAAAATGAATCGACCTGTAGTAACCCCAAAGAGTGACAGTGCTTAAGAACCACGTCCAGATTCGCTCGGTACAGAAAAATGGCGCCCACCGTGGGGCCGGTCTTTCGTTTTTATAATTTCACTGGGTTAAGAATGTTGACCTCACTAGGATCTTAAGTCAAAAACCTTTAAATAGGGAAGGTACTACAAAATGGTGACTCCGCCGGGGAGCCATTTTTGTCAGGAACATATGATTCATAGCTCTTTAAAGTCTAGGACTTTAGGACAAATATATATACTGCTTTTCCTAATTGCTATCTATGTTTATTTTTTTGCTAATGGGAATGCGTGTGATGCCGCATGTGGAAATATTGAGTATACACATAGGAAATCATTTTTTTTGTAGTGCGGAAGCTATCGGGAATAGTTATTACGTGATAAACTACCCTCTTCTAAGATTTCTTTGAAAGGACACCACCTAGCACGGTTCCCACCCCGCTGGTGTTCTCAGGAATCAATGATTTTGAGTGACAGGTACAAAAAATCATCCGTAGAAAACCTTTGGGGGGGGGGGGGTAGAGCTTTGACTTCATGACACCGACCCTTTGACCCCATGTTTTTTCTATGTTTTTGTGTGCTGCATTCATGCATTCATCTAAAAAACATTAAAACAAGAAAAAAAATTTCTCTTCTAGTCTCTCTTTTTTTCAAATTAAACTAAGACAATGATTGCAAATGTTAGAGAAAAAGATTGCGCTCATGGATTTCGGTAGAAGGAAAACTCATAAGTACACCTTCAAGGTTCCAAAACTAGAGGATTTGAGAAGGTTAGCAAGGATGATCACTAACTCTGAGGCTTTCAGAGCCAAGTACGGAGGTCTATTACCACTATTAAGAGTCCATGTGATTGAAGGAATCATGGATGCACTCATTCAGTTCTACGATCCGATTTATCACTGTTTCACATTTCCGGATTACCAGCTCGCACCAACCCTGGAGGAATATTCTCACCTGATTGATCTACACATTACTGATAAAACTCCTTTTTTTGGACTGGAAGAAATTCCAAAGGATCAGACCATTGCAAGAGCAATTTATTTGGACGAGTCAGAAGTCAAGACTCACCTGACCACTAAGGGTGGCATCCAAGGTTTGCCAGCCCAGTTCTTGACAAAGAAAGCCCTGTATTTTGCCAGTATAGGGAACGTGACTGCTTTTGAAAGCATCTTTGTCTTACTAACCTACGAGTTATTTATGTTTCCTAACATTAATAACTTTGTAGATGTCAATGCCATTAAGGTTTTTCTCATTGTAAACTGTCGCTCTCGAAAGATTCGCATCCAACGGTACAAACGCGAGAGTGGCGCAGAAGACACAGAGTTGCCAGCAATGTGTATTTATCCCGAGAGAGGGAAAGGAAACACTGCATAAACCTGAAGAGAAAGGGGGAAAGACATGGTCATCGCAACCATAGTCCGGGTTCGGGAGTCGGTTATACGAGGGAAAGGTGTTAGCATCCCACGCATCCATCGTACTCGATGGGATCCACGCTTGTTGTCTAAACGGAGGGTGAGCTGTCCTACTATCTATGGTTGTACAAAAGAAAACGGGGATGGGGGTGACTAAGACGGACTCGGTAGGACATATTCGATGCCCTAGGCCTACGTACTCCCTCAGTGCAATGGGAAAGTCAGAGTCAACGTAGTTCGGACGGGAACTTTGGGGGAAGGTTGCTCGCCAAGACAATCGTTGTCTTGTGCCTACATATCCTCAATCAGACGAGAGAGAGGAATCAGAGCTAATGTAGTTCGTGGGTACGACCACGAATGGGTAAGTGTTTCTTACGTGAGCGACGAGCTCTTTTATGAAAATGAAATTTGAAACCCAACAATCCCGAAGGATAAAAAGATTTGAATTTGTTTTGTATTTTTTAGACAGAAGTGTTTTTTAAGTTAGTTCATAACTTGCATTGCACCAAAGTCTAGGGCACAGGGACGAATACTTAACGAATCTTCCCAAGACAGGACGCTCGCTAAGCACTCTAGAAAGATGAGAGGAAGCCCCTCATTTCTCATTCCCCAAGCTTAAGGCTCGTACGCAATACACTTTATCTTTATTAAGTGTTTTCAAGAAGTCTTGAGATGAGAAGAGAGAAGACCCCAAAGGAAACTCTAAAGGGAAACTAAGAGTCCTAATGTTATCATGCATGGGTGACCTATGGTTAGTGAGGCTTAGGAGGGACGACTACCTAAAACCTAATGCTAATCCTACTCCAAGCTTAATCAAAAATTAAGTTGGACTAGGTAGCACTAAAGGGAGAGAATCCAAGACTTAAACAAGTCTTGAGATTCACGGGAGAAAGAGAGTGAAAGAGAAGAATGAGAAAGAGAAGGATGAGATACGAAACAAGATAGGGCAGCAAGCACATCATATCAAGTATATCCAACTTACATCCATAAACAAGTCTCAAAGATCATGCAAAACATCTCAAGTAATCATGCAAAGGCAATCATGAAAGAATGCAATCATACTTATATGAAATGCACAATTAAGCACCAATGAACTTCACATCCAGATGAAATGAGAAAAATAAGATGAAGGTGAAAGTAAGTCAGAATCAAGATCACACCATCATCAACAATTCTCATGTGCAAGAGAAGATCAAAACATGAAACATTATGCACCAAAGAAAGTCCACAAAAGGAAGTCAAAGTTCAAGTACTTAAAGCATACCCAAACATGATCCACAAATTGTAAAACTTGGTCACAAGGGACCTCAACCAGGGATAAACATCATATCAAATACTCATGCAAAGAATCACAAAGAAACTCAATTAATTAGGCATGGCAAAACAATTAGGGTTAAGAGATGTCAAGATATGATCATGCATAATTCACTTAAGCACAAATAATCAAACATATATCAAATGACATTCAAAAATTGTGAAATTAAAACCCAAGTGACCTAAGTTAGAAGCTAGAAACATGCCAAAAGATCACACAAAAATTCACAAGTTAAGTACCTCAAACAATACTTCAAAGTTGCATAAGGACAAAGAAGAACAATGCACAAATAGAGGGACTAAAATGCAATATGAAAAGAGTTTAAAAATATGAGAAAAATGTTTTTAAGGACCTCAAGATGTCCTTTGAAATATTCAAAAAGAATGGTATGCAAATCATACACCAATGATGAGAACAAAAATCAACAAGGCAGGGTGTGCACAAATGAGACAATTCCAATGGAAATTAACCAAACAATTAATTCAGATGCACAAAATAAAATAAAAAATAAAAATAAAATTTTACAAAATTTTATAAAATCCTAGAGATGATCCATGAATTTTTTTGGTGATTTTTAGATGCAAAAATCTATTTTTAAAAATTAAAAATGCAAAATGAAACAATTAAATAAAATAAAAAGAAAAAAGAAGAAGCCAGGGGGTGCAGACAAAGCAATTCACACGTTAAAAATTAAATGGGCTCAAGGAGAGGGTGGGAAAAGCAAGCCCAGTCCACAAAAAAAAAAAAGCACAGTCAAACAAATACCATGGAAAACATTCAACCATCTGGACTCATATAAACCGTTGGATCAATCTCACGCTCCACATCCAGTCAAACAAAACACAAAGTACACAAGATCTGTGGCCAGGATTAAAGGTACATGGTAACAAGCATACTCATGCGTGCACATAACACATCTGACTTTAAAACAAATCACGTGAGAGGCATGTGGTAATTTTAATGTGCTGGCAACAAGACAACCATCTAATTCATCTAACGTGCAAGGATCAGTCAATAGATCAAAAGGTCATACATGATGAGTGGTCCAGATCTCACATACATGGTAACAATCATGGAATATCACACACATGCATTAAAATGAAAATGCAAAAATTAAATGATCTGGCACAATGAGGACCATCAGATCTGGACAACCAATGGTCCAGATTCCATCTTCTTCCTCCAAACCCTCAATGGCCTGAAACATAACCAGACTCCGGAGCCCTAGCTCCGGTCGTCTTCTCCGGTGACCTGCACTTCAAAATTTTCCAGAAATTGCAAGCAAGTACACTATCTTACTCAGATTTTCACCAGGATTTCAAATATGCAAACCATTTCAACAGACCATCAACACATAATGCAAATCGAAGGAAAACATTTTGGATCTAAAAACTTCAAATCCACATTACAGCCATGATACACGTTCAAATCAAAATCTAAACACATCAGGATGATCAGCAGAGCATGAGGATCATTAAGCACACAAGAAAATTGAGTTCTAGGATCATGAATTTCACACTAACCTGAAACTTGTAGAGCTCAAAATACACCAAGAAAACCTTCAGAAAGCTGCAGATCTAATCCTTGGAACTTCTGATTGCAAAATAAATGCATTATGAGGCTTGAATCAGGCTGGATCTTGAAGTTTGAAAGTGAGCAACTCAAATTCGTATATGGTGAAAACCTTGCTTAGAGCTTCAAACAATGGTTGATTCTTGTTCTATGGAGTGTGTGGATCAAGAATATGGAAAATTTTCTTCAGAAACCCTTGTGAGGAGAGAGTTTCGAATGAGAGAAAGTTTAAGTGAAAAATGGAATTCTGAGCAAATGAGGGTGCATGAGGTGTGAATGAACGTGTGAGTCTCCTTATATAGACTTGGTTAGAGCTCTGAGCATGATTAGGATTTAGCTAATCCCTTGATTAAGGCTATCCAAAGTGATTTGCAAAAATGCAAGTTGTGATGCACACCCTTGTTCACACGCGTGTGAATCATGAAATAAGTATGATTCATCTCCATTTTACTCGCTGATCATAATGGAATTGGGTTTGGGCTTTGTAATGGTCTGATTTGTGAGAATCAATCCATCTTGCAAAAATGAATTTTGTGAAATTCATGAAGTACATGGCACGGATTGGAGTGATTCAAGGGTCAAAAATGGTCCTCATGGAGTGTACTTGAATATGGCAATGTGACTTGAGTCATTAGAAACAATTACAAGTCATTTTGAACCAAAATGCAAAAGGTGAAAAAATGGATACATGTGAAAACCCTAAAAAGCACCTTGCCTTCTTTTGATCATAACTTGAGTTTCACAAATGGGATGAAGACAATCTAGTACTTTTTGGAAAGGGGAGAGGAAGATCTTCAACTTTCATGTTTGAAGAAAATTCATTTGAAGCTACCTTGATGATGAAAAGCCAAGTTGAAGATGGTTTGAAAAGTTGCCAAAAATGGAAATTTCACATTATAGGTCATTTTCCAAAAATAGTAACTTTTTACAAACTCTTGATTCTTGATGAATAATGCCATCCATGCCATTCCTTGACCAAATAAAGGTACATGGACTTGGGCAACATGATTTGAACCTTTGAAAACCCATGGTTGACTTTCCTTTTGAACTATTGAATTTTGCTTACTTCACAAGCAACTGATCCACTGAGCATCTTCCACAATGAACCACTAGCCAAGATTCCATCCATGAACACTTGTGAGCATATGGAATACTATGAGAACATGTTTGAACAAACAAAGCTCAACAAGAAGCCCTTTTGAAACCAAAACCCTAATTTGCACAATCAGACTAGGAGAGTGTAGTTCACTTGAAATCCTTTGCCATTCTTGATCTTATGAAGATATGATGACCTCCACAAAACACCTTGAGGCCTGAGACTCCCATGAGATGAACCAAGTACCTTGATCCCATGCTAAGAACCCATGTTATGCACAAATGCTAATGTAAGAAATGCAAAGAAACATAAGCTAGTTAGCTTCAAAACAAAAGGGAAAATTTTGGGGTGTTATAGCTGCCCCTAATCAATCAACTTGGTCCTGAAGGTATGATAGCAACGGCTGTCATGCGTTCAAAGGATTCACGGAGATTGAATACCAAAAGAAACCTAAAATTTGTAATCCTCAAAGGAAGGACGACTCCACTGGGGAACAACCAATAAATGTTGTACTGTCACAACACGGACGAGTGTTAGCTATGCTGGGGATAAACACGGACGGATGTCAAGGAATCAAAGATATCAAATACGGACGGGTATCGAAAAGATACACGGACGGGTGTAAAAGGGTTCAATACGGACGAGTATCGAAAAGATACACGGACGGGTGTAAAGAGGTTCAATACGGACGGATATTGAAAAGATACACGGATGGGTGTAAAGAGGTTCAGTACGGACGGGTATCAAAAAGATACACGGACGGGTGTAAAGAGGTTCAATACGGACGGGTATTGAAAAGATACACGGACGGGTGTAAAAAGGTTCAATACGGACGGGTATCGAAAGGTACACAGACGGGTGTATAAAGGATCAATACGGACGGGTATCGAAAAGGTACACGGACGGGTGTAAAAAGGTTCAATACGGACGGGTACTGAAAGGTACACGGACGGGTGTAAAAAGGTTCAATACGGACGGGTACTGAAAGGTACACGGACGGGTGTAAAAATGGTTAAATTTACTGGGGATTGGTCTTATTGTGGATTAAAATGATGAACTGAACACGGACAGACGTTATCAACAGGTCAATACGGACGGGTATTGAAATCAAAGGTTTAAACACGGACGGGTGCTGAAGGAAACACAGACGGGTTTCAAGGTAAAAACCTTGAAGGGATGAATCAAAAGACCACCTGGACAAAAGGGGTGAAAAAAGATCATGGGTTCACAATCCTGGCAAAACACTCTGCCGGGGGACTGTCAAATATTGCTTAAAATGACTAAACCCAACACTTGTGGAGTAAAGTCGAATGATATTCTCCTGAAATACGGTTTTCCTGACGAAGGAAAACTCAAACCTGGCTTATGCTTCGGATGCATATGTTTGAATTTTGCCGTAATGCTCCACACGAAGTGGAAATGCTACGCATTTAGGAGGATGCCATGTAAAAAATGCTTATGCAATGCAAAAAGACTGTCCCAGCGAAATGAATGCTGAGAACAGAAGCAGCTCCACCGAGGACGACAAACTACATTGTCATCAGACCAAAGAAATCATGTTGAGGAAAACTTCACCCTGCTGGGGAAGATCACAATCACCAATTCTGCTGGAGATGGATGAATCTCCGAGAGAAAACCCACTCTATCGGGGAGGAACTGAAAACTGAAGATGGAAACTCCTTCGCCGGGGATGACCAAATGTTTCAGAACCTGGATTCAAAACATGCTGGGGATACCAATCGCCAACAAACTCTGCTTGGGGATGGAAACCAAATACTGAAAATGGGAACTCCTCTGCTGGGGATCACCAAATACTTCAGAACTTGGATTTGACGCCTGCCAAGCACGATTGGACTTAAGACCTGCAGGGGATACTAATCACCACCAGACTCTGCTTGGGGATATGAGCACCTTTATCCTGCTGAAGAGTACTGATCATCATCGGCACATCTGCTTGGAAAATAGTAGTTGTCAACATCCACTCTGCTAGAGGATAAACAAATCTTTCCTGGCTAGCTGAGGAAAAACGACTGCCCCATATTCCGTGGGGAAACACCATCTTTGATCAAAGAAGATGCTCCATTAATCTCTTGCTGGAGAGGCTGTAGAAATGACAATTTTTTGCTACATGCAGAGGAAAGATGAGCCAAATCACAACTCTGGCTGGGGGTAAACCTCTTATATCTTGCTGAGGGGGACGATCCTCAACGACTCCGCCCGGGGAATTACTTCTTTGTACTCTGTCGAGGAAGACAATCCTCAATACTCTGACTGGGGAGAGCAGCAAACTGCTGAGGACGATCAGACTTCAAAGTTGAAGAGGGAAGCTCTACTGGGGAAGTACACCTGTCATTCTGCAAAACCAACAAAAAGGTCTACGTGCAAAAATGGCTACTTTGATTATCATTATAGTGCCCGACGCCTAAGCAATTTCCAGTGTTTTCCAACTTGTCTCGCAAAGCTCAACATTTTAGCATGTAATGTTTATCAAAAATATCAGACATTTTCACAAACAAAACAGGTAAAACAATAAACAAAAGCTCTTTGACTGAAATGCAAACTTTATTGAATGATCAGCCTATAAATAGGCATTTACATTTGGAAGCAATTCCTGAAAAGAGGTAATTGCGCAGAAAGTAAAAGAAAATACACATGTCGGCAATGTGGGGAACAGACATCCACCATGACTCGACTCAGCTATAACCCATATGACTTGTTTATCCGCAGATGATTTGGCCTTTGAAGATGACTGACTGGACTGATTCCTTTCCTTCGAATTTTCCAAGTGAATAGTGATCACAGATCGAACGCGGATCGTAGTCTTTGCTTTTAAATCCCTAACTTTTGCCTGGATCGCCCTTTTCGGGTTTTCAATCCACCGGGATACCCATTTTTGCCAAAGTTGCCTTTTCAGGTTTTCAACCTTGCGGGTTTATTTCTTTTTCCTTTTTATCCCTAATTTTTGCCCGAACCTTTTCTTTTTATGGTTCGCCAGGATGCCCCATTTTTGCCTGAACCTTCTTTTTATGTCCAGCGGGTCTTTTTTATGCAAAGTATTTTTTGACTACATCCGCGTTCATAGGGGACGTAAAATCTTCGCCATCCATAGTTGAGAGTAATAAGGCTCCACCAGAGAAAACTTGTTTTACTACATATGGCCCTTCGTAATTCGGAGTCCACTTGCCCCTGTGATCTGTTTGAGGAGGAGTGATCCTTTTCAGGACTAATTCACCAGTTTGGAAACACCGAGGACCACTTTCTGATCAAATGCTTTTTTCATCCTGATCTGATACAACCGGCCATGCGCAATGGCTTTCAATCTCTTTTCTTCAATGAGCTTCAGTTCATTCAGCCGGGAACGCACCCACTCAGCTTCATCAAGCTTCACGTCTGTCAGAATTCTCAAAGAAGGAATCTCAACTTCTAATGGTAGAACTGCTTCCATACCATACACCAGTGAGAAAGGGGCTGCCCCAGTTGATGTGCGTACCGAAGTACGATATCCGTAAAAAGTGTAAGGCAACATCTCATGCCAGTCCTTGTATGTCACTACCATCTTCTGCACAATCTTCTTTATGTTCTTATTAGCCGCTTCAACAACCCCATTCATCTTCGGGCGATAGGGAGAAGAATTGTGATGTTCAATCTTAAAGCTCTGGCATAGCTCCTTCATCATCTTATTGTTCAAATTTAAACCATTGTCAGTAATGATCCTCTCAGGGACTCCATACCGGCAGATGATGTCCTTCTTAATAAACCGGGCTACCACTTATCTGGTGACGTTGGCATACGATGTTGCTTCCACCCACTTCATGAAATAATCAATAGCCACCAGGATAAAACAATGTCCATTCGAAGCAGTCGGCTCGATCTTCCCAATCATGTCAATGCCCCACATGGCAAAAGGCCAAGGTGACGACAAAACATTCAGAGAAGTAGGCGGTACGTGCACCTTATCAGCATAAATCTGGCATTTATGACATTTCCGGGCGTATTTAAAACAATCAGACTCCATAGTCATCCAATAATACCCCGCTCTTAACAATTTTCTTACCATAGCATGCCCATTGACATGAGTACCAAAGGAACCTTCGTGAACTTCTTCCATTAACAGGACTGCCTCGTGTTCATCAACACAACGTAGCAAGACCATGTCAAAGTTTCTCTTGTATAACACATCGTCTTTGTTCAAAAAGAAGTTTCCTGATAACCTCCTCAATGTCTTCTCATCCTTGGAAGATGCCCCAGCTGGGTATTCCTGACTCTTCAAAAAGACTTTGATATCATGATACCAGGGCTTGCCATCTGATACACCTTCAACCGCAAATACAAAAGCAGGTCTGTCCAAGCGCATGATTCTAATTGAAGGAGTTTCATTCCAACGATTCACTTGATACATCGATGACAACGTTGCCAACGCATCAGCCATCTGATTCTCTATCCGGGGAATATGATGGAAGTCTACTCTGTCAAAGAAAGGTAACAACCTTCTGGCATAGTTGTTATACGGAACAAGATTCGCTTGACGAGTCTCCCATTCACCTGTAATCTGATTAACCACCAATGCAGAATCACCATAAACATCGAGGTTCTTGATTCTCAAATCAATTGCTTCTTCTAACCCCATGATGCATGCTTCATACTCTGCCTCATTGTTGGTGCATACGAACGCTAATCAGGCAGTGAAGGGTATATGAGAGCCCTTTGGAGTAGTAATGATTTGCCCCGATTCCGTTACCATATGAATTAACAGCTCCATCAAAAACCAACTTCCACTGAGATCCAATCTCAGGTCCTTCATCGGGCAAAGGTTCTTCACAATCCTTCATCTTCAGATACATGATATGCTCATCCAGAAATTCAAACTTCATCGGTTAATAATCCTCAATTGGCTGTTTGGCAAGATATTCTGACAAAACACTTCCCTTAATGGCCTTTTGGGAAACATACTGAATATCGTATTCCGTCAGAACCATCTGCCAACGGGCTATTCTCCCAGAAAGTGCTTGCTTTTCAAACACATACTTGATCGGATCCATCTTTGAAATCAAAAGGGTTGTATGGTTTAACATATACTGCCTCAAACGCTTAGCGGCCCAAGCGAGTGCACAACATGTTTTCTCCAGCATCGAGTACCTTGACTCGCAATCAGTAAACTTCTTACTCAGGTAGTAGATGGCGTGCTCCTTTCTACCTGACTCGTCTTGTTGACTGAGCAAACAACCTATTGAATTCTCAAGAACCGTGAGATACATAATCAAAGGTCTTCCTGGTACTGGTGGTATAAGGACTGGAGGTTCCTGCAAGTATTCTTTTATCTTTTCAAACGCCTTTTGACAATTTTCATTCCACCTGACCGCTTGATCTTTTCTTAACAACTTGAAGATTGGTTCACACGTGGCTGTAAGATGCGAGATGAACCTAGCAATGTAGTTTAATCTCCCCAAGAAACCACAAACCTCTTTTTCTGTTTTCGGCACAGGCATTTCTTGTATGGCTTTTACCTTCGCAGGATCAACCTCGATACCTTTTTCACTAACAATAAACCCCAGCAATTTTCCTGATCTCACCCCGAAGGTGCATTTGTTTGGATTCAACCTCAGTTTGAATTTTCTCAATCTTTCAAATAGCTTCTGAAGATTCACTAGATGTTCTTCCTCCGTCTGTGACTTCGCAATCATGTCATCAACATAGACCTCGATCTCTTTGTGAATCATATCATGAAAGAGAGTCACCATCGCCCGCTGGTAAGTTGCCCCTGCATTTTTCAATCCAAAGGGCATCACTTTGTAGCAAAAAGTTCCCCACGGTGTTATGAATGTTATTTTCTCCATGTCCTCTGGGGCCATCTTGATTTGGTTATACCCAGAGAAGCCATCCATGAAGGAAAACACCGAATACTGAGTAGTATTGTCAACTAACACGTCAATGTGAGGGAGGGGGAAATCGTCCTTTGGGCTTGCTCTGTTCAAATCCCTATAATCAATGCATATCCTGACCTTCCCATCCTTCTTAGGTACAGGCACGATGTTAGCAACCCATGGAGGATAATTTGTCACGGCAAGAAATCCGGTGTCCAACTGTTTCTGAACCTCTTCCTTGATTTTGACAGACATCTCCGGTTTAGTTCTTCTCAACTTTTGTTTGACCGGAGCACAACCTTCTTTAAGTGGTAGCCGGTGTACAACAATATCAGTATTGAGCCCAGACATGTCTTGGTAAGACCAGTAGAAGATGTCCACATACTCATGGAGCATTTCAATCAATCTTCCCTTGACACTGTCTTCCAATGCAGCCCCTATCCTTACTTCCTTTCTGGCGTTCTTGGGTCCCAGATTCACAAACTCAATTTCCTCCTGATGAGGTAGGATGACTTTCTCCTCTTGCTTCAACAGTCTGGCCAACTCTTCGGGCAATTCACAATCTTCGTCAATCTCTTCTTCAGCCTAATAGATTGGATTGTCAAAGTCATACCGAGCTATAGCTGAGTCATGATCGGTGTCATCTGAACAAAGAGACCTGCATGATTGATGAGGTATGTCTTATTATGTATGCAACAAAAGAAACACATTTCCATTTTGATGTGGGTTTTTAATGCATAAAAATAAAACAGAAAGACAGAGATCAAAATATTTGAGTGTGAAAAGTCCTTTATTGATGATAAAGCAAAACATGCAACAGTTAAAAGCCCTACAAATAAAATCACTACGTCTTGGGCAGAACGCAGGATTAACATAATAGGAAAACAAAGCAATTACTCGAAGCTAGTCACTTGAATGACTTTTTTAGTAGACCAATTGCACAGACTTTCTCCTGGGACGCAAGGGCGAATCCAGCTATCCATATCACAATCACTGTCCCCTTCTTCCTCAATGGCATTAACTTTGTCGAAGAAAACTCCGGCACTGGTGAAACGGACTGGGCCATAGAATTTGGGAGGATCCCTGGCTCTCCTGGGTGGCTTGTATCCCAATCCATAGGTATTCCCCTTCGGCTGAACTTTAATCACTTGGGCCCACTTCTGTAAGCTACCAGCTTCGACTATAGCCTTGGCGTCTTTAAACGAAGACATAGAAACCTCAGGTTGATCTGCCACTGCAGGCTGCTCTATAGCTTCAGACTGATCCTCAAACTGAATAACCTCTTCAGACACCTTCACTTTTTCAAACCCCTGACACAGCGTCTCATGGATTTCACCATCCACTTCCACGTATTTAAAAGTTGACAGCTGGCTAATCCTTATGTCCTCCTCTCCGCACACTGTCACCACGTGACCATCTACCATGTATTTCAGCTTTTGATGCAAAGTGGAGGTTACAGCGCCTGCACCATGGATACAAGGACGACCCAACAGATAGCTGTATGCTGGCTGAATATCCATTATATAAAACGTTGCATCAAAGATTTTTGGCCCAACCTTGATGGGAAGCACAATCTCACCAAAGACAGATCTCTTTGAGCCATCAAAAGCTCGCACCACCAAGTCGCTTGGTGTACAAATAAGTCCCCTGGTGTCTAACTTCATTAACGCTTTCTTTGGCAATACCTTCAACGATGATCCGGTATCAACCAACACATGTGACATTAGTGAACCACGACACTCAATCGAAATATGCAGGGCATTGTTATGATTCCTCCCAACGGGAGTCAAATCAAGATCTGTGAAGCCCAAGCCATTACCTGCATTCACGTGCGCCACAACCCTTTCCAACTGGTTAACAGAAATCTCCTGGGGCACATATGCCACATTCAAAACTTTCAGAAGAGCATTCCTATGAGCTTCAGAACACAACAGCAACGACAAAATAGAAATCTTTGACGGGGTTTGATGTAACTGGTCCACAATTTTATAATCACTTTTCCGGATGAGTCTCATAAACTCTTCGACATCTTCAGAAAAAGCATCGCCAGCCGGCTTTACCGTAGAATCTACAATCCCTGGAGTCTGAACAAAACCATTCATTACCTGTTTTCCCTTATCTTTCCTAGAAGTACTGGGTTGATCATTAACAGGAGTAAGCACTCTGTCACTTCTCGTTATATCATCAGTCTCAACTTTAGCTTCTTAACTAGTACTCACTGGTGAAGTAGTCATTAATTCCTGCTTTTGTCCATTGACAAACACCTCTGCGCCGTAATTCCATGGAATAGTCTTAGTGCTCTCGTACGGCATGGGTCCAGCCCTTGTAATGACAACTAGAGGTGGCCTTGCCGGACCAGAAATAGTAATTATTTTGAACGGAATAGTGATAGTAGCAACCTCCTCACTAACAACCTCTTCTTGCTGATTACCTCTATCAAACTGTAAGCAACCCTCATCAATCAGATTCTGGATACCCATCTTCAACGAATCACAACCATTACCCTTCGTCAAACAATCTGAACATTTCTCATCACAACCCGGATAGACGCCACCCTTCAATAACCTGTTTTTAACCACAACCAGCGGAGTCTTCGGCCCATTGTGATTAGGCATCGGATTTTGAATAACATTGGGCCCATCATTCGAGAAATTGATAGCCTTGGAGTCTACAAGGTCTTGCACCTTGTGATGAAACGCCCTACATTTCTCCACAGTATGCCCCGGAGCACCAGAGTGAAAATCGCAGTGTGCGTTAGCATCGTAGCCTCGTGGGAGTTCCCCTGTTGGTGGAGCCAGGGTACGGAGCTCAACTAGACGCGACTGCAGCAAATGTTGCAACAACTATGCATACGACATCGGTGGTTACTCAAAATGCCTCTCTGCATTTCTTTGTCTATTCTGATACTGGGCCTGTTGCCTATTCTGATTAGAATTGTTCCTTTGTTGCTGTGGTGGAGGTAACGTTGCTGGGGTAGTTACCGATGCTACTTATTGATTATTGTTCTGGCGCTGTTTCCCTTTTCCCTTGTAAGATGATACAGCATTGGCCTCTCCTTTCTTCTTATAACCATCAAATGGCTTCTTTCCATGCCCGGAGGACGATCTGTCACCACTAGAAACTTTTCCAACCTTAATTTCAACCTCTACCTTCTGTCCGATCGCAATCACATCTGCAAACTTGCCTAGTGAACAAGGAAATAACTTTTCATAATAGTGCTTAGGCAGTGTGTCCATAAACATATCCAACATCTCCTTCTCCAGCATTGGTGGTTGTACCCTAGCCGCAAATTCACGCCACCTTTGCGCGTATTCTTTAAAACATTCATCATTTTTCTGGGACATGCTCAACAGTTGAGTTTTGTTGGGAGCCATGTCTGTGTTGTATTGGTAATGCTTAATAAAAGCTACAGCTAACTCTCTCCAAGTACGAACATATCTACTTTCCAGCGCCATATACCATTCCAAAGATGCGCCGGATAGGCTGTCTTGGAAAAAGTACATCATTAGCTTTTCGTCCTTGGCATGGGCAACCATCTTCCTGGTATACGCCTTTACATGAGTTCTCGGGCAAGTAGAACCATTATACTTCTCCAGTGTAGGAATCTGAATCTTGTGCGGAATGACAATATTAGGGACCAACCCTAGGTCGTCCAAATCTATTCCCAAATCATCCTACTTCACAACCCCTTTCAGTTATGCCTCGATTAAACGGATCCTCTCATCACTGACCACAGGAAGGCCAGTGTCCAAGCTTCTGACTGAAAAAACATCATCCTGTTGATCATCAAAACGATGGCCATGGATAGCTCGAATAGTACTTCCTTATCCAACCACTGAAGGAATCCCACCCTGTCCACCAGCACCAGGAATATGAATACTGCCACCAGCACCACCTCCGCTCGGAGGGATATTATGGTTAAGAAGACCACCGTATAAGACACCATTCTCATCAACCTGCGCCACCAAAGGCTGAACTAGAGTTCTGAATTCATTCTGGCTCTGCACCACACCTTGCATCATCTCCATGAACTGATCGATGCGAGCATGCATAGCTGCCATGTCTGCCTGAACTTTATCCATCACTCTACTTTGATTAAGCCTGGTAGAATACCGATGAGCTGGTTGATCAATCCTGACTGTCAAAAAGAGAGAGCATAAGAAAACCAGAGAATCCAAGATAACCTGCTATGCAAAATGAGATGATTATGCAAATGCAAATGCAAACATGTATAAACATTATCAAGGCGATCTATCCCTTGATTCCAGTTTTAACAATAGAATAGAACTGAATTCCTGATCATATAAAGAGAATAAGCATCTGTTACAACACAAGTCTGAATAAGCATAAACAAAGACCCCAGCCAACAAGCCTGGCGGTGATCCCGGAAATACAAAAAAAATAGCAACAAGGAAACTAAGGCATAGCATCAAGATTCAGCCGTGCTAGAATGCCCCATTCGTCATTCTTTTTGCACCAATGCTGCACTTCCTTGAGAAGCTTCTTGGTATTAGGATGCTATGGTCTCTGAATCAACTCCTGAATCAAAAGATCCCTCCTGTGCAAGATTCCTGTTAAATAACGACTATGCAATTCCCAATCATCTTCTCCAGAAGCTCCACCTGAACTTGGACCTTCGCTTCTGGCTCTTTTCACTTCGACTTGTATCTTCAGTTGTTCCATATTTGCCATGGTTTCCTCGAGCTTTTCCTCAATTGCTCTCCTCTCAAAGATCCCTGATAAAATCTCCTTATCCTTTTTCTGAAGCTTTGTCTTCAAACCTTCAATCTGCTCCAGATACTTGTTCTCTTTCAACCTGTTGGCAGTAATTGTTGTATTCCGACGGTCACGAAACCTGTGAATTCTTGACATAGCATAAGCCAACTCTTTCTTTTTGGACGAAAGGACCTTGCTAACACTTTTCAACACTTGAGCCACTTTCTCTCTGGCTGTGACTTCTTTAGACAATTCTTTCTCCTTCACACCCAAAAGTTCTGATTTCAACCTGGCAACATGGATAGCTTCACCTTTTTCGTGCTTCAACTAACCAATCTCTCTGCCCAGCTCACGATTCTCCTCTCGAAGTTTCTCCTTCTCAGCCCATAACTTATCATACTTCTCTATATCAACAGTCGTGGGAGCCTCGATCATCAAAGGATACAAAGGTGGTTCCACCGGGAAGGGAAGAAGCTCCTCTTCTGCTCTTTTCTTAATCCATTCTTCATAGGAAGGAAAAGCCCGGTTATTACATTTCCTGAATGAAGTTTTTCCCTTCTTGGTCACCTGCTTCCAAGCATTCACAATCTTCATTATCATCTCTTGATCCCCAGTACCCTTGAAGAACAAGGACTCTCTGATATCTCGCTCTTCAGGTGGACCTCTAAAAGGATAACCAAACTGCCTGATAACAAGGGAAAGATTATAGTTAATTCCACCTTTTCTCCCTATCAAGGGTACATTAGGGAATTCTCCGCACTTGCAAATAATCTCCATCCCTAGCAAGTCATGGTTGAACCAAACAATGTTGTCAGCAGTCAAGCCCATTAACCTCTTTGACCACTTCAGGGAATCTCTCGTATCAACGAAAGCGCCAGCTTCGGGGAGATGACTCAGAAACCAAGTAGATAAGAGTGGTGCACAGCAACTCACAGTTCTTCCTCGCCTATTTTCATTCTTGTAGTGGACTGAGTGATACACATCACCTAGCAAGGTAGGTATAGGATTCTTTGAAATAAAGATTCTGACAGCATGCATATCCACCAGATCAGGAATATTGGGAAACAGGACAATCCCAAGATGTACATAGCCAGAATAGCTTGGAAAGCAGTCCAATTCTTCTCCTTAACATGTATGCAAGCCTGATCAAACAAGAACTTCAATAAGAAACCCTTAGCCCTTTGTTTCTCCACAATATTACTGCTAAGAGCGGATGCACCAATATGAAGAGCCATGGTCATCTCTTCTATCTCGGGGCGTTCTTCAGAAAAGAATACTATGTCATGCCTGATGGGGATTCCCAAAATAAATGAGAACTCCTCCAACGTTGGAGCCAAGATATAGTCTGGGAAAGTGAAGCAACGCAAAGACGGATCATAGAACTGAAGAAGTGTATGAATGGCATCCTTCTCATACTTGGAGATACTGTAGACAAACTTCAGAAGTCTCCCATACTCTCCACCGAACTATGTACGAACTCCGGGACCAGCCATACTAATCAGCTTATGAATCGACGTCAAGGTCGGGTCTGGGAACGAATAAGCAACAGTCTTCTTTCTCTGGACATCCATGTCAAGGCAACCCCAGAAAACCGGAATCAAGAGTAAGATACAAGCCCTGAAAAATGCCAAGCATGTTAGAATGCAGGAAAAATGATATGCACATGCAAGCATGGGATCAAGGCATCACTGCTAGATGTGTTGTGCTGTTAACTGAACGAGAACCACAACCCAAAAAACCAGAATTCTAGAATACCGAACCACTGAGATAACCAGAAACCCAGATAATCAAACATTGATGAGAAATCCAGAAAACTGGGTAGGTTGAAGATTTCGGTTTCCTGCAAACCTGTAAACACCCATCCCTTATCACATGTGGGTTCTTGAAAGGCGAGGATCCTCAATATCATGGACTCTCAGGTCGAGAAATGATGATACGTTCACCATTTCTGGTTTGGCATCATCATCAATCGAGGAGGCCTCAACTGATTCCCCTAAAAAATAAGGTCATCCTACACGAGTCCCTCAGCATTGGGTCCTCGGATCGAGAATGTGCAATGGGTTTGCCACCGAACGTGGTCTGCCACCGTCACATCTCGGGAGGAGAGGCGCAACTGAGGTATCAGAGAAACGGTCACTAGAGTCGACAGCTCTCTAGATCAACACCCTAACATGTGCAAGACACACACGTCAGAATGCGTCCCAAGATAGCCTCATCTGGTTGTGAATTTTGTGAACACACAAACGCACCAAGCTGGCACGTAGGTCCCACTACTTTCCACTCTAGTACTAGGGTGTACTCAAGCCTGGGTATTGGGCTTATCTCTCAGAACAACCCAACCTGCCAAACAGAAGCCAGCCAGCACAGTACAACAATATCCAGTATGACAATAATAAAATGAAATGCAATGCAATAAAAGTTGTAAAACGGTAATATACAACATAATAAAGAACAACAAATAAACACCCAACGAAAAAAAAAAACAAGCGCTAGGATCGACTCGCTAAAGGGGATGGACCAGCAAGAGGTCAACTAGAGTCCCCAACAGAGTCACCAGCTGTCGCTCCCAAAAGATTCACATCCAACGGTACAAACGTGAGAGTGGCACAGAAGACACAGAGTCGCCAGCAATGTGTATTTATCCCGAGAGAGGGAAAGGATACACTGCATAAACCTGAAGAGAAAGGGGGAAAGACATGGTCATCGAAACTATAGTCCGGGTTCAGGAGTCGGTTATACGATGGAAAGGTGTTAGCATCCCACGCATCCATCGTACTCGATGGGATCCACGCTTGTTGTCTAAACGGAGGGTGAGCTGTCCTACTATCTATGGTTGTACAAAAGAAAATGGGGATGGGGGTGACTAAGACGGACTCAGTAGGACATATTCGATGCCCTAGGCCTACGTACTCCCTCAGTACAATGGGAAAGTCAGAGTCAACGTAGTTCGGACGGGAACTTTGGGGGAAGGTTGCTCGCCAAGACAATCGTTGTCTTGTGCCTACATATCCTCAATCAGACGAGAGAGAGGAATCAGAGCTAATGTAGTTCGTGGGTATGACCACGAATGGGTAAGTGTTTCTTACGTGAGCGACGAGCTCTTTTATGAAAATGAAATTTGAAACCCAACAATCCCGAAGGATAAAAAGATTTGAATTTGTTTTGTATTTTTTAGACAGAAGTGTTTTTTAAGTTAGTTCATAACTTGCATTGCACCAAAGTCTAGGGCACAGGGACGAATACTTAACGAATCTTCCCAAGACAGGACACTCGCTAAGCACTCTAGAAAGATGAGAGGAAGCCCCTCATTTCTCATTCCCCAAGCTTAAGGCTCGTACGCAATACACTTTATCTTTATTAAGTGTTTTCAAGAAGTCTTGAGATGAGAAGAGAGAAGACCCCAAAGGAAACTCTAAAGGGAAACTAAGAGTCCTAATGTTATCATGCATGGGTGACCTATGGTTAGTGAGGCTTAGGAGGGACGACTACCTAAAACCTAATGCTAATCCTACTCCAAGCTTAATCAAAAATTAAGTTGGACTAGGTAGCACTAAAGGGAGAGAATCCAAGACTTAAACAAGTCTTGAGATTCACGGGAGAAAGAGAGTGAAAGAGAAGAATGAGAAAGAGAAGGATGAGATACGAAACAAGATAGGGCAGCAAGCACATCATATCAAGTATATCCAACTTACATCCATAAACAAGTCTCAAAGATCATGCAAAACATCTCAAGTAATCATGCAAAGGCAATCATGAAAGAATGCAATCATACTTATATGAAATGCACAATTAAGCACCAATGAACTTCACATCCAGATGAAATGAGAAAAATAAGATGAAGGTGAAAGTAAGTCAGAATCAAGATCACACCATCATCAACAATTCTCATGTGCAAGAGAAGATCAAAACATGAAACATTATGCACCAAAGAAAGTCCACAAAAGGAAGTCAAAGTTCAAGCACTTAAAGCATACCCAAACATGATCCACAAATTGCAAAACTTGGTCACAAGGGACCTCAACCAGGGATAAACATCATATCAAATTCTCATGCAAAGAATCACAAAGAAACTCAATCAATTAGGCATGGCAAAACAATTAGGGTTAAGAGATGTCAAGAGATGATCATGCATAATTCACTTAAGCACAAATAATCAAACATATATCAAATGACATTAAAAAATTGTGAAATTAAAACCCAAGTGACCTAAGTCAGAAGCTAGCAACATGCCAAAAGATCACACAAAAATTCACAAGTTAAGTACCTCAAACAATGCTTCAAAGTTGCATAAGAACAAAGAAGAACAATGTACAAATAGAAGGACTAAAATGCAATATGAAAAGAGTTTTAAAATATGAGAAAAATGTTTTTAAGGACCTCAAGATGTCCTCTGAAATATTCAAAAAGAATGGGATGCAAATAATACACCAATGATGAGAACAAAAATCAACAAGGCAGGGTGTGCACAAATGAGACAATTCCAAAGGAAATTAACCAAACAATTAATTCAGATGAACAAAATAAAATAAAAAAGGAAAATAAATTTTTCCAAAATTTTATAAAATCCTAAAGATGATCCATGAATTTTTTGGTGATTTTTAGATGCATAAATCTATTTTTAAAAATTAAAAATGTAAAATGAAATAATTAAATAAAATAAAAAGAAAAAAGAAGAAGCCAGGGGGTGCAGACAAAGCAATTCACATGTTAAAAATTAAATGGGCTCAAGGAGGGGGTGGGAAAAGCAAGCCCAGTCCACAAAAAAAAACAGTGCAGTCAAACAAATACCATGGAAAACATTCAACCATCTGGACTCATATAAACCGCTGGATCAATCTCACGCTCCACTTCCAGTCAAACAAAACACAAAGTACACAAGATCTGTGGCCAGGATTAAAGGTACATGGTAACAAGCATACTTACGCGCACACATAACACATCTGACTTTAAAACAAATCATGTGAGAGGCATGTGGTAATTTTAATGTGCTGGCAACAAGACAACCATCTGATTCATCTAACGTGCAAGGTTCAGTCAACAGATCAAAAGGTCATACATGATGAGTGGTCCAGATCTCACATACATGGTAACAATCATGGAATATCACACACATGCATTAAAATGAAAATGCAAAAATTAAATGATCTGGCACAATGAGGACCATCAGATCTGGACAACCAACGGTCCAAATTCCATCTTCTTCCTCCAAACCCTCACTAGCCTGAAACATAACCAGACGCCATAGCCCAAGCTCCGGTCGTCTTCTCCAGCGACCTGCACTTCAAAATTTTCCAGAAATTGCAAGCAAGTACACTATCTTACTCAGATTTTCACCAGGATTTCAAATATAGACTTGGTTAGAGATGGTTTGAAAAGTTGCCAAAAATGGAAATTTCACATTATAGGTCATTTTCCAAAAATAGTAACTTTTTACAAACTCTTGATTCTTGATGAATAATGCCATCCATGCCATTCCTTGACCAAATAAAGGTACATGGACTTGGGCAACATGATTTGAACCTTTGAAAACCCATGGTTGACTTTCCTTTTGAACTGTTGACTTTTGCTTACTTCACAAGCAACTGATCCACTGAGCATCTTCCACAATGAACCACTAGCCAAGATTCCATCCATGAACACTTGTGAGCATATGGAATACTATGAGAATATGTTTGAACAAACAAAGCTCAACAAGAAGCCCTTTTGAAACCAAAACCCTAATTTGCACAATTAGACTAGGAGAGTGTAGTTCACTTGAAATCCTTTGCCATTCTTGATCTTATGAAGATATGATGACCTCCACAAAACACCTTGAGGCCTAAGACTCCCTTGAGATGAACCAAGTAACTTGATCCCATGCTAAGAACCCATGTTATGCACAAATTCTAATGCAAGAAATGCAAAGAAACATAAGCCAGTTAGCTTCAAAACAAAAGGGCGAATTTTGGGGTGTTACAGAAACCCTATGCCAACTTTGCTCGCGGACGCGTATCATTCTGTACACTTAGGAAATTTGTACAATGGAGGATTGATCACGTGCTGTGTACCCCTTCTATACAAGTGGTTTATCTCCTATTTGCCTAAGTCTGCTGCTTTTTGGGACCATAAGAGTGTCTTACGTTGGTCGCAAAAAATCATGTCTCTCACCAACTCTGACATAGATTGGTGTAATAGGATCTATGACGGGATCAGGATCATTGACCATTGTGAAAACTTCCCCAACGTACCCCTCATAGGAACTAAAGGAGGAATCAACTACCATCCGGTATTGGTTCGTCGCCAATTCGGATACCCGATGAGGCATGTCCCACGTAATGCTCATCTGGAAGGTCTTTTCTTCAAAGAAGGAGAAAATGACAGAGCACTCAAGATGGAAATAGTGCACGCTTGGAAGAACGTTCATAAGAAAGGATAGGAGTCTCTAGGAAAACCAGACTGTGTCTCGGTGGAGCCTTATCTCCACTGGGTACAAACTAGAGCTCTCAAGCTAAAGATGCCGTATCCTCGTCACGAAATTCTTCCTCCAAAGGAATTTGTCATGTACTTCATGACGGAAACGGAAAAGCTTCAGGTAACTCTCAACAAAGTTCAAAAGGAAAGAAGGTCTTGGAAGAACAAGTACCGCACCCTTAGTGTAGAGTGTACCAAAATACAGCAACTGCTGAAAGATAAGGATGCTCTGATCGAGACTTTAGAGCAACATGCCGTGGATAATCAGGATGACCAAAGGAATTTGCTCGCTCCTTTCACTTGGAAAAGGAATGACAACCCGACAACGGCCCAAGAGCCCCGGTCCAAGAAGAGGAAAGTACCAGAATCAGCACCCGGTTTCTCCTCAGAGAGGACTCGGGACCCCTTAGATTAGGTTTCTGTTTCCGCACCTTGTAATCTACTGTATTTCCATTTTCGCAATCCTTTGCATTCAATAAAACGGGGTTTTCCCCACTGTTTGATATTTGCAATCTAATTGTCGAAGTTTATTTTGATTAAACCAAAAACAATTAATATAATCATTTCATTCATCATTCTCACGTCACGTATTCTTCTTACCTACGAATCTCACGTTTGTGTCTCGGTTCTAGAGTCAAACTGTCTCATTCGTACAATACTCGGGCCAATCGTCAGAGAAAGATGGATGATCTAGAGGAAGAGAACAGAGAATTGAAAGAAGAGATCGACGCTCTAAGAGAGGATATGAGAAAGCTTTGTAACGACATGCAAGCCATGGCAGAAGCTTAGCTACAAAGAACTGTGATCTCAAAGATCACCTCAACGCCCACAGGGGAAAAGTCCGATCCTAGGTATTAAATGCCGAAAGATCATCCTTGGGGCATGCCTGTTAACTATATCCCAGAGGGATATGTTCCACCGATCACTGATGATCAGGGAGTCATAACAGAAGCTGCTGGGCCTGAAGGTTACAAATTTCGGGAAAGTGAAGATGCCAGAGGCATACTGAGGACCCCTGAAGGTTACAAACTTCGGGAAACGCCAGATTTGCTGTCGTAGTCACGGTACCACCCCCTGTGGTGCACACTGTCCCGGAAGGACAGATTCCGCAGATACCTGCTGGTAAAAAGGAAACTATGTTTGATAAAATGGACGAATTCTAGGAATAGTTCCTGGAAATGCAGAAAGAACTGCAAGCCATTCGTGGTCAGGATTTATTTGGAAAAGACGCCGCAGACCTTTGTCTGGTCCCCAATGTGAAAGTTCCACACAAGTTCCAAGTGCCCGACTTTGAAAGCTACATGGGTAACTCTTGCCCTCACAGCCACCTGGTGATGTACGCTCGACGAATGTCAGCTCAGACAGAGAATCAGAACCTCCTGATTCACTACTTCCAGGATAGTTTAACCAGTGCCGCCTTAAAATGGTACATGGGTTTAAACCGTGCTACGATCAGCACTTTCAGAGATCTTGGCACTGCCTTCGTCCAGCAATACAAATACAATTTGGACATGGCGCCCGACAGAGATCAACTCAGATCAATGTCGCAAAAATACAAGGAAACCTTTAAGGAGTACGCTCAGAGATGGCGTGAGATCGCCGCCTAGATTTGTCCACCTCTTGAGGAAAAAGAGATGACAAAGATCTTCTTAAAGACCTTAAGCTCATTTTACTATGACATAATGGTCGCTAGTGCACCCAGTGATTTCACCGAAATGGTCGGTATGGGAGTTCGTCTTGAGGAAGCCGTCCGGGAAGGACGTTTAGTGAAAAACGCTTGATCATCAAGTAGTACAAAACGATACGGTAGTGCTCTCCCTAAGAAAAAAGAGCAAAATATTGGGAATATCTCTCTCGGAAAGCAAAGGCGACATTATCAACCAGTAGCAGCTGTGACTCCTGCTATCAACCCTGCGCCTGTTCCTACGTATCACCCTCAGGTTGCACAGAGCTAACCTAATCAGCAAAGGACTCAACAGCCTCTTCAGCAGGCTCGTCCTCCATATAAACAACCGTACAACACGGCCACCAGAATTTAATCCTATACCCGTATCATATGCATAACTGTTTCCGTTACTACTAGCCAAGGGGCACATCCAGACTAAGTCCCCTCTTACAGTACCAGAAAATCCGCCTTTTTGGTTTAAGGTGGATCAGACTTGCCCTTACCATCAAGGAGGACCAAGGCATAACATAGAGAGCTGTCTCAATTTCAAATCTGACGTGCAAAAGCTTGTTAGGAGCGGGGTCTTATCTTTCAAAGATACGAATCCGAATGTTCTCACAAACCCGTTGCCTCAACACGAGAAAGCTGCCGTCAACCTGATAGAAGGAGAGTCTAATAATGTCTATCAAATTCACGATGTACTCTTGTTGAAGACCAATCTGGTCAAGATGCATTGTAGACAGAGTGGATATGGCCATGTGCCACCTCATAACTATCACCAGTGTGATATCTGCTCTAAAAACAATCGAGGATGTTCTGTGGTGCAAGCAGCTCTACAGGAACAAATGGATCTTGGATGGATCCAAGAGCATCGAGTTCGTGGAGTTAACATGGTCTACATGAATTCCAACGTCATTCAAAATCACGACATCCGTGCGATGAATGTCAACTTTGTGGCAATGCACTCAAGGCAAAGCCAGTATCATAATCTACCGCGTCACGATTACAGTTCTTGTCTGACTTGGTCGGTAAATAAACAGGGATGCTCTTTTGTTCAAAAAGCCCTCAAGCGTCAAATGGATCTTGGATGGATCCAGGACTACCATGATAGGAATCCCTATCAAATCAACATGATTTAGATCTTCAACATTCGCTTACTGAATACCAACCTGGTAGAGTTACATGCTGAGCAGGTCCGACTCGGGTTCCTGGTATCACATGACTATCAAAGCTGTACTGCGGGTTGCGAAAATGATCAGGGTTGCACCCTTGTCTAGGAAGCACTTCAGCACTTGTTAAATCACTGGTGGATGCCAATCTATATGGATGAAGATACTCAGCAAATTAATATCAATGACAGGAACCCAACTCGGCGTCAAAGTCAGGATGTCCAATCTGTGGAAACTAACCTAGTGAGGTTACATTACATTCAAAGCGGACGTGGCCAGGTGCCGCCACACAACTATGAATGTTGTAGAGTCTGTTCAGAAAGTAACCAAGGATGTTACCTTGTACGAGAAGCTCTTCAGGGTCAGGTGGATCGTAGAGAAATTCGCCCATATCTGGGTTCCAGACCAATCAACTGGGCGCCGGATTACCTCGCCGATCAAATTGAGGACGTTGTTATAGTCTCTGATCATCAGAGGGCTAGGGATGTTTTCATCATCATTCCTCTACTTGATGAATCATGAGTTCCCAATCAGGAACGGATCGAGATTGCTTACGATGGTCAGAAAAATCAGAAGGCTCCCATAGTCATCTATCTACCAGGACCGCTACCGTATGAATCAACTAAGGTTATCCCTTACAAATATGGTGCAACAATAGTAAAAAATGGAAAGCAAATTCCATTACCCTCCGTCGTGAATATTGCAGACATCAGTTGAGTAACACGAAGTGGTAGAATCTTCAACCGAGGGGTTGGAGAACTCAGGAAAGAAAAGGAACCTCAGACGGAAGTTCCCAATCCACCAGTCGGTCAATAAAGTAATCTCGACCTTTTGAAAAACAACGATGAGATGCTAAAGCTCATCCAAAGGAGTGAATACAACATTGTTGATTAGCTGTTACAAACTCCTTCAAAGATCTCGGTGTTATCACTGTTACTCAGTTCAGAAGCACATAGGGAGGCTCTATAGAAGGTCTTGGAGCAAGCCTTTGTGGAACAGGATGTAACAATCAGACGGTTCAATAGCATTGTCTCTAACATCACTTCCTGCAATAACTTGGGATTTAGTGATGAGGAATTACCTAAAGAGGGTCGCCGTCATAACATGGCACTCAACATTACGGTCGACTGCCAAGGCGATGCTCTGGCCAGCGTACTGGTAGACACAGGGTCAGCCCTGAATGTTATGCCGAAGTCTACCTTGATGCAATTATCCTTCAAAGGCCCTCCGATGAGAACCAGCGAGATCATCGTCAAAGCATTCGATGGGTCTAGAAAAACGGTTATCGGCGAAGTTGATCTTCCTATAACTATTGGTCCTCATAATTTCTAGGTCATTTTCCAAGTCATGGACATTCGGGCAACTTACAGTTATTTATTAGGAAGACCTTGGATACATCAGGCTGGGGCAGTCACCTCGACTCTCTACCAAAAGCTAAAGTTCGTTCAGAATGGTCAACTCGTTACGGTCTATGGAGAACAAGCCTTGCTTGTAAACAACTTATCATCATCTACTTGTGTAGAACCCGAGGAGGTTATTGGAACTCAGTTACAAGCACTGTCGATGAGCAAGGACAATTAATCCGAAGAGGGAACTTCCATTTCCTCATACAAAGATGCTATCAAAGCGGTCGAGAATACCAATACAAAAGGATGGGGACAGCTTATCATTCCTACTGATAATAAAACAAAGAAGGGCATTAGTTTTTCTGCAACCTGTACCCAGACAGCTGCCAGTGATGAAAGTCTTCATCCTATTCAAAATTTCTTCCATAGTGGAGGTTTCCTTCACCCAGTGTCTCAAGAAGTACACACTATCAATGAGGAGGATCCCTCTGACCCAGATATGGAATGGAAGTCCTACCTCAACAAGGACGGTTATATGTCTCAGGAAGAGGTGCCTACGCCATTTTCCTATCCCGTACAGAGTCCGAGATTTATACCAAGGTCAGACGTCGAAATGATATATGGAGATTGTGATCCTGAAGGATGTCGTGCTCCACCAAACTCATTAGAGGAAAACACTCTGATGAAGGACAACTTTGTCCACAACTACTATGGCCCGATGGATGGTCTGCCGATGTGGCAACCCTACCCAGGAGACTTGGAGCAAGAAAGTCAGCCGAACAACGAAAATTGGCTGAGCATCATCGAACAGAATACCTGTGTCCCCACCATGTCATGGGATCAACACTCAGATCATTCAGAAACTACTCAACATGACGATGAATTCGCAACGTTTGCAGGACTTGAATTCATCAATTATGCTTTTCCCGAGGTCAACGTCATCGAGAGAGATGACTCCTAAAGTTCAAAAGAAGTGTGGGACACCTTGGGACAACCGAGTGGAAAATACGACTATATGGTCAAATACACCGCTCTCGAAAGCTCTCGTATCAGGTTCGAAGACATCCAGCCAACTAGATGGAGAGATTTGCCTGAAAGCACAACTGCTATGCAAAATGCAACAGAGGAATCCTCCTATGACAACTCTGCCTGGGAGACAGATTCCAATGATCCTGCTCCACCAGAAATCAGCATTATTTCTGAAGATAAATTAAGGAAGGTGCCAGACTTTGTGATTCACCGAGGAGTTCTCCGCCAATGGGTTGCTGTCGATGTTCTGAGGATTGTTCATAAATCAAAGTAATTGCCGTCTTTTACCCTTTCACCCTGCCCAAACGGATGTTTTGATAGGGCTCGTTTTCTGTAAATTTCCTTCTTCGCTTCGCCCAAAGCGACAGAGCTTTGTTTTATAGGGCTGTAGTTTCAAGAATCGACTTGTTCATTAATAAAATAACGTCGTTCTGTAATTTCTGCATTAATTGTTGTTTTCTCTTTTTGCTTTTCTTAGAAAATGGTAATCCTAAAAAGCAAACTCAATAATAAAAACAAGCAGTAAAATAAATACACTACACACACTCTTGCATTCTCTCTATCTCTTCTAAACACAAATCATCACGTCATGCAGATTGCTTGTTTTAAACCCCGTTGAAACATACGATCTGATGCCTTCTCCCGACTTTGAATTCCCGGTATTTGGGGCTGAAGAAGAAGTTGACAATGAATTTCCAGAGGATATCTCCCGATTACTCAGACAAGAGGAAAGGTCCATTGAACCTAACAAAGAGCCGTTGGAAACGATCAGTGTGGGTTCGGAAAAAGAGAGGAAAGAAATCAGGATTGGGGCACTACTCAGTCCAGCTGCTAAAGAGAGTTTGACAAAGCTTCTCAAAGAGTTTCCCGATGTATTCGCTTGGTCCTATCAGGATATGCCAGGGTTGAATACCAGCATTGTGGAACATCATCTACCATTGAAATCAGAATGTCCGCCAGTAAAACAGAGGTTGAGACGGACTCACCCGGACATGGCCATCAAAATCAAAGAGGAGGTACAGAAACAGATCGACGCGGGTTTCCTCACTACATCTGAATATCCTCAATGGTTAGCCAACATCGTACCTGTTCCGAAAAAGGACGGGAAGGTCAGAATGTGTGTCGACTACAGAGATCTAAAAAAGGCTAGTCCAAAGGACGACTTTCCTTTGCCACACATTGACATGCTGGTCGACAGTACAACAAACTTCATAGTTTTCTCCTTTATGGATGGATTCTCGGGCTATAATCAGATCAAAATGGCGCCGAAAGACATGGAGAAAACTTCGTTCATTACCCTATGGGGTACCTTTTGTTACAAGGTAATGCCGTTCGGTTTGAAGAACGTCGGGGAAACCTATCAAAGGGCCATGACTACTCTGTTTCATGACATGTAACACAAGGAAATCGAGGTATATTTCGATGATATGATTGCAAAATCAAAGACAAAAGAGGAGCATGTGGCCCTTTTGTCAAAGCTATTCGAGCAGGTGAGAAAGTACAAACTCCGCTTGAATCCCAACAAGTGCACTTTCGGTGTCCGTTCAGGGAAACTATTAGGGTTCATCGTCAGCCAGAAAGGAATTGAAGTTGATCCTGACAAGGTCAAAGCCATTCGAGAAATGCCTTCTCCGAAAACTGAAAAACAAGTCTGAGGAATCCGAGGACGTTTGAACTACATCTCCAGATTTATATTCCTCATGACCGCGACATGTGCGCCGATTTTCAAATTACTCAAAAAGAATCAGGATTGCATTTGGTCAGAGGACTGCCAAACTGCCTTCGACAGTATTAAGGAATACCTGTTGAACCCATCGATTTTGTTACCTCCAGTGGAAGGAAGACCACAAATCATTTACCTCACAGTCCTAGAGGACTCAATGGGATGTGTACTTGGCCAACAAGACGAAACCAAAAGGAAGGAGTCTCCCATTTACTATCTAAGCAAGAAGTTCACCGACTGCGAGACTCGGTACACGATGCTTGAGAAAACTTGTTGCGCTTTGGCTTGGGCAGCCAAACGTCTTCACCAGTACATAATTCGTCACACTACTTGGTTAGTCTCCGATATGGATCCAATCAAGTATGTATTTGAAAAGCCTGCTCTCACGGGAAGAATTGCCCGTTGGCAGATGTTACTATCAGAATATGACATAGAGTACCATGCTCAAAAAGCCGTTAAAGGAAGTGTGTTAGCCGATCATTTGGCCCATCAACCGATTGACGATCAAGAATCAATCGGGTTTGACTTCCCAAATGAAGATGTCATGTACTTGAAAATGAAAGACTCCGATGAACCGCTACCCAATGAAGGGCCAGAACCAGGTTCCCAATGGGGGCTTATCTTTGACGGAGCAGTTAATCATTACGAAAACGGAATTGGGGCAATCATTGTTACCCCTCAGGGTACCCACATTCCTTTCACCGCTAGACTTACATTCAAATGTACGAACAACGAGGCCGAATATGAAGCTTGTATTATGGGTCTCAAGGAAGCGATTGATTTAAGGATCAAGAACTTGGACGTATATGGCGACTCAGCCTTGGTTATCAATCAGATTAAAGGAGATTGGAACACATACCAATCAGGATTGATTCCTTACAAAGATTATGCAAGAAGGTTGTTACCCTTCTTCAACAGAGTCGAGTTTCATCATATCCCTCGTGAAGAGAATCACATGGCTGATGCATTAGCCACTCTCTCTTCCATGATTAGCATAGGACAATGGAATGACATACCTAAGATCGACGTTATGCGCCTAGAACGGCCCGCTTACATCTTCACGATTGAAGTAGTCATAGACGAAAAACCTTGGTATCACGATATCAAATGTTTCCTTCAGAAACAAGAGTACCCACCTGGGGCACTAAGAAAAGAAGAAAGACCCTCAGAAGACTAGCAGGCAGCTTCTTCCTGAGCGGTGATACACTCTATAAAAGAAACTTTGACATGGTCTTGCTCCGATGCGTAGACAGACCAGAAGCAAACATGCTGATCAAAGAAATTCACGAAGGATCCTTTGGCACTCATGCCAATGGACATACAATGGCGAGAAAAATTCTAAGAGCAGGGTACTACTGGTTGACCATGGAATCCGATTGCTACAAATACATGAGGAGGTGTCACAAGTGTCAGATATACTCCGACAAAATTCATGTACCGCCAAAACATCTCAAAGTTCTTTCTTCCCCATGGCCTTTTTCCATATGGGGAATCAACATGATTGGATTGATTGAGCCTAAGGCTTCAAATGGACATCAGTTCATCCTGGTAGCCATTGATTACTTCACCAAGTGGGTCGAAGCAGCGTCATACTCCAATGTAACACGACAAGTGGTGGTCTGATTTATCAAAAACAATATCATTTGCCGTTATGGTGTTCCGAGCCAGATCATTACTGATAATGGATCTAACTTAAACAACAAGATGATGAAAGAGTTGTGCGCTGAGTTCAAGATCGAACACCATAACTCATCTCCCTACCGACCCAAGATGAACGGGGCGGTTGAAGCGGCTAACAAGAACATCAAGAAGATTGTTCAGAAGATGGTTATAACATACAAAGATTGGCACGAGATGCTACCCTTTGCTCTTCACGGTTATCGCACATCTGTCCGCACTTCAACAGGGGCAACCCCTTTCTCTCTAGTGTATGGCATAGAAGCAGTGCTCCCCATAGAAGTAGAGATCCCATCAATCCGGGTATTGAGGGAAGCTAAGCTTACAGAAGCTGAATGGTGTCAAAGTCGACATGACGAACTGAATCTGATCGAGGAAAAGAGAGTCACGACACAATGCCACGGTCGGTTGCATCAACAGAGAATGAAGAAAGCCTTTGACAAAAAGTTTGATCTCGCATCTTCAGGAAAGGAGACCTTGTGCTCAAGAAGATACAATCATTTCTCACTGATTCTCGGGGCAAGTGGACTCCGAATTATGATGGCCCCTATGTGGTCACGAAAGGTTTCTCAGGCGGTGCCTTGAGACTTGCAACCATGGACGGAGAGGAATTTGCCTACCCCACGAATGTTGATGTAGTCAAGAAATACTTCGCCTAAACTAAAAAAAATGTGTCTCGGTGGATTGAAAACCCGAAAGGGCGGTCCAGGCAAAAATTAGAGACAAAGTAAAAAAAAAAAAAACGCCTCGGTGGATTGAAAACCCGAAAGGGTGGTCCAGGCAAAAATTAGAGACATGATCAAAAATCATCCCGATGGATTGGAAATCTCCAAGTACAATCCAGGCAAAAGTTAGGGATAATGACAAGTAACTATGTTCAACAGGGGCAAGTCCCTCAGCCGCAGTTACATCATACATCGAAAGAAATCTCGATCAAGGTCATCTTCGACGGAAGCTCAGGATGTCCCGAATTCAAAGTTGGTAGAAGGATAGTGGTCGTTATGTTTCAACGTAGCCCTTTTCCCTGTAAATTACCATTTTCTAACTTTGTATATACTCTATGGAATCACGCGTTCAGCTGATCTCCATCCTATCAATAAAATTTGAGCCCTTGTGCTTTTGTTTATAATTATCATTTGTTTTAGCTTTACAGAACGACATTTTAATATGATCAACGATTCTTGAAATAAAACAAAAATGAATTTACTTGTTAAAACTTTTTCTGCTTTTAAAATAAAGTCGGCAATTTCTTTTGACTGTTGAATATCACAAGAACCTCGATCGCTTCTCTAAAGGTGTTTGAACCTCGAAGTGCAGATACAAAGTACTCCTTCTAAACCAGTGCGCCTGAGCGAAGGATCAGCTGTATCAGAGGCAGTTTTCCCATCTGATACCCCTCGGCCGAGTCCACATCTCCTAAGCCCGACCAACAGTGTTCCCAACAGGGACTCTCTCCTAAGCAAGGTGGAATTGCTATCTTGAACCAATGGTACCTCTTCGCCCCGCGGTGGCCGAGCATCCAGTCATGTTCATCTATTATTTCTATGTCGCGTCAATTTTGTCAGCATATACATACATACATCATGCACTTTGAATTGCATTCGCATTCATATTGCATCACTATCACACCAGTCATCTTATCCCCTAGTGTTAATCATCCTCTTAATCGAGTTGTCAGTCCTTGCCTCGTCAGGAAGTGTTGCGTCTGAACAATCTCTCTCCTCCAGTTTATTTTTGGAATGAATTTGGCCCTCGACCACTTTGATAACTTGAACCTCTGAAAGACCAGAGAAAACGTTCAACCAACATCACTCTTCGCCATTGAAGATGATATCGTTGCTTTCCCGGATAAAGGAAAATCCCCAGAGAAAGCCTCTTAAGCAGAGATTCAGAGGTACGGCAGTTTTTCTCTGAAAAAACCACTGATGAAAAGGTCATCGGCACCTCAAATTGGATCACATCATATGGCATTTCTCCGGGAAGATCCCGAGAAAAGTATGATGTAATATCCTCAAGCGAAAGCAGTCTCTCAAGAGACTCGTTTTCCCCAGGTAGATTTGACAAATGGCATCTCCAAACAGAGAAGTTTGTGTACCTCTACAATTCAGACGAATGGGTTCCCCAGTAAGTCTAACATCAAAACTTTTTTCCACTCAAATGGCATCTCCCAGGAAAATTCGGCGAGAAGTTTGAGGAAAACCGCTACGCATAGCGTCCCGTGTCAAGAAAGTTTATTGACAAAAGAAACTAAGACCAGTTCCTTGGTAGGAAACCAGGATCGAGGGGAAGTTTATATCAGAAACTGAGACCAGTTCCTTGGTAAGAAACCAGGATCGAGGGGAAGTTTATTTCAGAAACTGAGACCAGTTCCTTGGTAGGAAACCAGGATCGAGGGGAAGTTTACAAACCAATTCCTTGCAAAACAAACCTGCTCTACTATAAATAGAGCTCAATTGTGATCAGTTTAAGTACACCAAATGCCTACAACACTTGCCTTTCTCAAAACCATCTTGTCACTCTCAAAAATGCCTTTCTTAGCAAGTCACTATCGAATTTTTCAGTAGAGAACAATTCCACTTAAACCAATCACTCACACACCTCATAAACATCATATGTGAGCTGATCAAACACTAAACACACAACTGTAACACTAATTTCTCAGAATCACCAGCCAATTGCTCAAGGTTTTAACCAAGCTATAGTTGAGATGCCATGAAGTGATCCAGCCATTTCCAATCAAGTCCAAGCATTCAAACACACTCCATAGGGTGTAGGGAAGCTGTTCAGATCATCACAACTCATTTGTAACACCTCCAACTCAAAAATCACTTTGCACTTGCTGTCACGACCTAGAGGTAAGCATAAACTTGGTCATCTCTCAATCTATGCATATTTCCTCACACAATAATTTTGCCAAATGTTCATAATCATGCATGGAATGTTTCCCCTCAATTAATTACTTTGTTTGAATCGTGTATCAAAAATCCCAGCCTTCATGCATAATTTAGGGTTCTTGAGAATTTGTCGTGATTTCTTGTTTTATGCTTAATTTAAATGCAATTAATTGTCATAAACATGATCGCGAGGTTGAGACGAGCAGATTGATATGTGGATTGCATGATATAATCAAGCATTCAGTGAGATTGGAGAGAAAATGCAAATCCGGGAAAACCCAAAACACGCGCGTGTTCTTGGCGCCCTTTTTGAAAATTCAAATATTTGAATTTTGTGATTTTTATTTAATTGATTCAAAAATTAATTTCTCTCTGAGTTTTAATGATTTTGAGTTGATTCTTTTTTTAATAATTCAAAAAAAATGTTGAAATATTTTATTTTACCAAAAATTCCCAAAAATATTATTTATTTCATATAATTAAAATGTTTGCAAAGAATTAATATTTTTTTTTTGACATTTAAAATCTTTTTTCCCTCTTGATTTGGCAAATTTTAATGATTTCTAATCATTTTGTAGGGCAAAACTTGATTTATGAAGCATTAATCCAAGATCACAATTTGTTTTTCACATGTTAAACAATTTTTATCATTTTAATTGAATTTATTATTCAATTAAAATACAATTTGAAAACAAATTAGGGTTTTTGATTAATTCAACCCTCATAAATCATTTTCAAATCTTTTTGGGCCTCTATTAGAGTGTAAGACCCATCCCCTTTGTAAATACATCACTTTTTGGGCCTCAGTTATTGTATAAGTCCCACTGTATTTTCAAAAACAACGGCGCGATCGTCGCCTTTTTTACAAAACCATTGAGCCTACACTCGTGTTATAAGCCTCATTTCTTTTCTCTAAATCTTTTTGGGCCTCTATTATAGTGTAAGACCCAATCCCGTTTTAACCAAAATCTTTTGGGCCTCAGATATTGTATAAGTCCCTCTGCGTTAAAAGAAAATCTCGGCGCTATCGCCATTTTCAAACCGAAAATCATCCGGGCCTCTCCTAGAGCTATAAGACCCATTCAAAACTTTTTTGGGCCTCTAATAGAGTGTAAGACCCAACCCCTTTTGTAAATACCAAAATCTTGGGCCGCACTTATTGTATAAGTCCCACTGTATTTTCAAAAACGTCGACGCGATCGTCGTAATAACTTTGGGCCTACCCTCGAGTAGTAAGACCCATTCCCTTTTTTTAAAACTTTTTTTGGGCCTCTTGAGAGAGTGTAAGACCCATCCCTTTGTACAAAAAACCTTTTGGGCCTCAGTCACTTGTATAAGTCCCTCTGTACAAATTCAAAAACAACAGTGCAATCACTGATAAACCTTGGGCTTCTCCTTGAGTTGTAAGCCCCGATATTTCTTTTCAAAGCACTTTCTCCTTTGATTTTGAAATATACTATTGTTTTCAATCTTTCTTTGTTGAAAAACTAACAAAACAACATGGAAGCTCTACAACTGAGTAAGTGTTTACCCGCGTTCATTTACTGTTTTCATATGTATATAACTGTATTGTGAGGCTGCTCGCTGTAAGTCTCCTTTCACACTCTCATATCGACTGTGTAATAATAGTATAGATATTTAGAGTTTCCTCGGCAACTACGTCTAGAACTAAGTAAAGTCGTTTCGATTACTCTTAGAAATAGACAACCTAGGTCCCCAATAGGAGCACCAGATACAGTCTTCTCTTCGGCTGTCCTCCTTAGGAATTGTCAAGAGACTCTACCTTCCCAGAGATGAATGTATTCTCCGTGAATAGCATCTCTTGAGTTTCTTCCAAATTCTCGAACTTTCCTGGCTTGATCTATTCCTTGTGAATAACCTGTCTTGAATTTCTCAGGGTTTGGGGACCCACAGGCTTCTTAAAAGCATCGGCTTCCTCTTGGGAATTGTACAAGGACCCGCAGGCTTCCTAAAAGCATCCCCGCCTCCACTTGGGCTTAGTACAAGGACCCGTTGGCTTCTTAGAAGTATTCACAGCCTCCTCTTAGGCTTCGTATAAGGATTCTTCCCCCGGGAATGATAGCCTCCTCTTGGGCTTCGTATAAGGACCTCTCGGCTTCTTAAAAGTTTCCAGCCTCCTCTTGGGCTTCATACAAATTGTCCCGACAATCTCCTAGAGGTATAGGAACAGACATTAATCATCTTCATAAAACAGTCTTTCAAAGAGTCTAGATCTTTCTACCGTGAACACACTACTACTGTTTCTCAAAACATAGTACAAAAGATAAAACTCTAGACTCGTACAGTTTAAGACCCTTGAGTCCCAAAGACATTCTCAAACACCTTTCAAGTAGGGAAAAACACCAGTAGACTTAGACAGTCTCCATCTCGGGCTTCGTACGAGATACAAAAAACACTCTCTTGTTGAGTATAAAAAACTCCCTCGTCGAGCCAATCATTTTTAGCCTCCGTCTTAGGCTTCATACAAGACATATATAAAAGCACTCCCTCATTGAATCAACCCTTTTAGCCTCTCTCTCGGGCTTCGTACGAGACACATAAAAGCACCCTCTTATTGGGCCAATAGCCTCCTCTTAGGCTTTGTATAAGAAAACCCAGGTTGAGCCAATCAACCTTTTAGCATCAAAGCTGTGCCTCGTTCACAGTATACAAACATCAACAACTCCTTTTCCCCTTCATCTAATTGTTGTAAGCGGCAAGCCTCTGGATTATTTACATCCACGCCACTGTCCCTCTTTTAGCATGAGAAATTCCTAAGGAAAGATGGCATTGCTCTACACTGAGTTAAAGTCTTCTCCTTCAGGTTAAAACCCCCTATAAAGGAAATTATGGCATTGCTAGGATCCACGTGTCCCGGTTAAAGTAATTCTCCTTTATAATCAGTCACCCAATAGTTGTGACAAATAGACCCCTTTAGGGATGACAAATTCTCTCTAAAGACAACCCCTTTTTAGCTTCACATCTTGGGCTTCGAACAAGATACAAATAGACCCTTCAGCTTCACATCTTGGGCTTTGAACAAGATATATATCACCTTTCGTTTCACGTCTTGGGCTTTGAACAAGACACCAAAACACCAATTTCATCCCATAAAATAGGAGGAACTACGATCGCTCTGATTTCCCTGTTTCGGTAAACGGGAATACGTAGGCATAAGATTGAAAGAAAAATCTTAGCGAGCACAATAATCAAAAACCCAAAAATCCCACAATCTGGAGCAGTATCCTAACCCAAATCCCCATGAAAACTCCAGGTGTTTTAAACAAAGAAGAAAGAGGCCCCACATCCACATAGCATCCGTAACCTAACAGACCGCTGTTTAAACTCAGTATGCAAGCAGGGTTAATTGGAGAAATCTATTTCCCTTCCTTAATCAGCTCACAATAGGATAAAAAATGAATTGACCTGTAGTAACCCCAAAGAGCGACAGTGCTTAAGAACCACGTCCAGATTCGCTCGCTACAGCATTAATATCCACGAAGTTATCAATGTTGGGAAACAGAAATAACCCGTAGGTGAGCAAAATAAAGACGCTTTCAAAAGCAGACACGTTCCCTATACTAGCAAAGTACAGAGCCTTATTTATCAAAACTTGGCAGGAAAACCTTGGATTCCACCCTTAGTGGTCATGTGAGTCCTAACTTCTGACTTGTCCAAATAGAGTGCTCTTGCAATGATTTGATCCCTTGGAATTTCTTCCAGTCCAGAAAAGGGAGCTTGATCAGTGATTGGTAAATCAGTCAGGTGAGAGTACTCCTCCAGCGTTAGTGCAAGTTGATAATCCGGGAATGTGAAACAGTGATAGACCGGATCATAGAACTGAATTAGAGTAGACAGTATTCCTTCGATTACATGGACCCTTAACAGAGACAGCAGTCCTCCGTACTTTGCTCTGAAAGCATCTGGGTTGGTGATCATCCTTGCCAACCCTCTCGAATCCTCTAACTTTGGAACCTTGAAGGTGTACTTGTGAGTCTTCCTTCTACCGAAATCCATAACACAATCTTTCCCTCTGACATTTGCAATCATTGTCTTAGTTTAACTTGAGAAAAAGAGACTAGAAGATAAATTTTTTCTTTTGTTTAATGTTTTTTAATGAATGCATGAATGCAGCACACAAAAACATAGAAAAAACATGGGGTCAAAGGTTCGGTGTCATGAAGTCATGGCTCTACCCATCCCCAAAGGTTGTACTGGTGATTTTTTGTACCTGTCCTCAAAATCATTGACCCCTCTTGGGATAAAAACAGCAGGCTGGTTCACCCGAGCGAGCTGCAGTATCTTAGAGTAATCTCAAATAAGGGTAGAATCGCATGACAACTATTTCTGACAGCTTCCTCACTACAAAAATAGTAACAAGGTCTCAGCCTACTAAATCCTCAGTTTCATGGACAACCACAATCGAGCAATCTGCTTTCAATAACCGAAGTCGTATAGGCATTGAATCCGCAAAGGGTGTCTCCACTGATTTGATGGTTGACCGGGGCCTCTTATTTGGGAGTCACTCCCTGTAAGATTACCCGTCTAGTGCCATCACTTATCTTAGGTGTCACTCAAACTTTCCAGATGCGGTATCACCCGCAGTCCCATTAGTAGAAAAATAAACACGGATATCAATTAGGAAAAGCGCTATATATATTTATTCCTAAAACTAACATCCTAGACCTCTTAAGAGCTATAGCCTATAATCCTATACAGTCAATGACTTCCCCAGCAGAGTGGCCATTTTTCTGTAGCGAGCGATTTTTGTCGGTGACGTGACCACCTTATTGCTGGGTTTTCCTCACCGCAATGAGGAGGAGAGGGTGCTACTTTCTGATTTCTTATTTATCCCATGAAGCTGAAAGGGAAAGGGAAGCTATCTAAAACTAACCTTGCACGCGAATGTTTAACTGAACAAACGCTTAAAAGAGATTGGGGGGTCCTGGGTTAGGTTATACAATGGGAAGTTGTCAATTAGCCATCCTATATGTGGTTATCCACGGGATATTAGCTTTAGGTTTCGCTTTGTAATTGATGGTGTTTATCTGCTAATGGGTTGGGAAAGTTTCTTGGGAAGTATGAGTGAGTGAGTGAGTTTTTGTTAATGTTCGGGTGTTCCCGATGTTTTTGGTAAGGTACTAGACCAAAGTTTTGATTGATGTGTGAAGGTACTGGACCTAGAGTTTTTTATTAGTATGCTAGCTAAGATTTCGCAATCTTATGCCTACGTATTCCCGTTTAAACGAAACAGGGAAATCAGAGCAATCGTAGTTCCTCCTATTCTAAGGGAGGAAAAAGATGTTTTGGTGTCTTGTTAAAAGCCCAAGATTGAAGCTAAATGGTTCATTTTTGTCTTGTTCAAAGCCCAAGATTGAAGCTAAAGGTTTGACTGAGAGAGAATTTGTCATCTCTAAAGAGGGATTGGACTTCCTCTGAGGGGATTGTTGATTTTTGTGTGCCTTGATCAAAGCCCAAGGTTGAAGCTAAGAGGTTGATTGACTCCATTAGGGAAGTCCTTATACAAAGCCTAAGAGGAGGCTGGAAATGACCGACTCAACAAGAGAGTGTTTATATATGTCTTGTACAAAGCCCAATATTGAGGCAAAAAAGAGACTGACTCTTTGGGGATATCATTATACAAAGCCTAAGAGGAGGCTAAAAGTTTGACTTTTCCGGGGAAAATATTTTTTCTGTCTTGTACAAAGCCCAAGATTAAGGCTACATGGGAAATTTAACTAACTCGTCTGAGGATTTTAAGTGTCTTATACAAAGCCCAAGATTGAGGCTAAAATAAGTTTGACTCGGCGAGAGAGTATTATCTGTCTTGTACAAAGCCCAAGATTGAGGCTGAAATGAGTTTGACTCTGCTTGGGAAAATATTTGTCCCAAGTTTTAAGAGAGGAAGGTTTGTGTCTTGTACAAAGCCCAAGACTGAGGCTAAAAGAGTTTGACTCAATAAAAGAGTGCTTTTATCTGTCCTGTACGAAGCCCAGGATTGTGGCTAAACAAGCTGGAGAAATTATTCTACTCAACTTGAGAGGAGGCTAGCTCCTGCTAGGGGAAATCCTTATACCAAGCCTAAGATGAGGCTGGAAAGGATTGACTCAACAAGAGAGTATTTTAAAAATGTGATTGAATCAACAAGAGAGTCTTGAAAGTTTAATTGACTCAACAAGAGAGCCTGAAAGTTATTGACTCAACAAGAGAGTCTTGAGAAGTGATTGACTCAACAAGAGAGTCTGAAAAGGTAATGAACTTAACAATAGAGTCTGAAAAGGTTAGCTCCGCTGGGGGGAATCATTGTACAAAGCCCAAGAGGAGCCTGACTATGCTGAGGAAAAATCATTATACAAAGCCTAAGAGGAGGCTAACTTTCTGCTGGGGATTGTTGAGATCCCTAGGCAGGTCCAAGTGGGGAATCAACTCTTGCTAAGGATTACAAAAGAGTTGAGGTATCAGATGCCTTGAGGTTCTGATTTGGGATAAGTTGACCCTGGTTGGGGGAACTCTCGAGAGAGAGAGAGAGGCTGGGTTTTTGCTGGAGATTGATCCAGAGAGCCCGGGGTTTCTTCCTATACTTGTAACGAACTTAAGAATGTCTTTGAGAGTCAAGGGGATTAGACTATCCAAGTCTACTGGTGTGGAAGAGTTTTATCTTTTGTATGATGCCCAGGAGGAGGCACGGGCATTAAGGGATGAGAATCAACCCTAAATTGGCCGGAGTTTTGACACTAGAACGACTGCTCTAGCAAAGGATGACTAAGTTCTATCTTATACCTTTAGGAGGTCATCAGGATCCTTGTATTAAGCCCAAGAGAAGGCATGAGAACTTCTAAGAAGCCGGAGGGTCCTTGTACAAAGCCCAAGAGGAGGTAGGGATGCTTTTAGGAAGCCCATGGGTCCCAAACCGAGAGAAGTTCAAGAAATGCAATTCACCGAGAAGAGATCATTTCATGAAAGTTCGAGGTTTGAAGAAACTCAAGAGATGCCATTCACCGAGAATAGATCACCTCTGGGGAGTAGAATTCCTTTGACAATTTCTAGGGGTGTCAGTCTGAGAAAAGGTTCACGAGGAATACTGCCTTTCTCTTTGTTTCGTATTGTTTAAGCCCAAGAGAAGGCAAGACTGTATCTGGTAATCCTATGGGGATATAGTTTTGTTTGTATTTAAGAGTGACCAACAGGGCTTTACCTAGTTCTAGACTTAGTTGCCCGGGAAAACTCTAAATAACTATACTAGTATATATACAGTTGATATATGACAAGTATTTTAAAAGGGTACGAAAGAAGACTAACCATGCACAGCTTCCCACAATACAGTTATATATATATATATATATATATATATATATCAAAGCATGTAAAAGAAAGCTGATAAAACTTACAGGCGAGCAAGCTTCCATGCTGTTTTGTTAGTTGTTCAAAGAAATTATAGAAAGTTTTGATAACAACATATATATTGAATCTAAATTAAAAGGGAAATTGCTTTGACAAGATTGTGGGGGCTTATACTCAAGGAGAGGCCCAAGGTTTTAAAAGTGATCGCACCGTTGTTTTGAATATCGTATCGGAATTTATACAACGACTGAGGCCCAAAGAAGTTTATTTACAAAAGGGTTGGGTCTTACAACTCAAGGAGAGGCCCAAAAGTTATTTAAAGAAAAGAAATGGGACTTACAACACGAGGGTAGGCCCAGATGATTTTCTGTTTGAAAATGGCGATCGCGCCGGGATTTTTTAACGCAAAGGGACTTATACAATGTCTGAGGCCCAAATGGTTTTGGTTGAAAAGGGATTGGGTCTTACACTCTATTAGAGGCCCAAAGAATTTGAAAATGAATAAATATGGGTCTTATAGCTCAAGGAGAAACCCAGTGGGTTTTGTTAAAAAAGGCGACGATCGCGCCGAACTTTTGAAAATATACAGAGGGACTTATACAATACGTGAGGCCCAAAATTCTTTATTTACAAAGGGATGGGACTTACACTCTATCAAGAGGCCCAAAGAGTTTGAAAAAGATTGATGAGGGTGGAATTCATCAAAACCCTAATTTTGTCTAAAAACGGAATTAATTTTGTTTAAAAATTAATAAAAATGATTGAAACTATGTGAAAAATGAGTGGTGATCTTGGATCAATGTTTCAAAAATCATGTTTTTATCCAAAAAATGATTGAAAATCAATTAAGTTTTGGAAAATCAAGAGAAAGAAATTTTTTAAAATGTTAAAAACAAAAAAAAAAATTGATTCTTTGCAAAAATATCAAATATATGAAATAAATAATATTTTTGGGAAATTTTTGTAAAATAAATATTTTAACATTTTTGTGAATTATTAAAAAAAGAATAAACTCAAAATCATTAAAATTAAGAGAGAACTTAATTTTTGAATCCATTAAATAAAATCACAAAAATTCAAAAATTCAAATATTTGAAAAAAGGGCGCCAAGAACATCTTGGTCTTGCCCGCGTGCTCTGTTTTGCCCAGATTTGCGTTTTCCCATCAATCTCACTAAATACTTGATGAAATCACATAATCCACATATCAATCTACTCGTTTTTAACTCACAATCATGTCTATGGTTTTTAATTTCATTTATTTTAAGCATGGAATAAGAAATCAAGACAAAACCTCAAGAACCCTAATTTCTGCATGACGGCTAAGAAATTCCATACACGATTCATACAAAGCAATTAATTGAGGGGAAACACTTCATACATGATTATGAACATATGGCAAAAGTATTGTGCGAGGAAATATGCATGAATCATGAGATGACCAAATTGAGGCTTACCTCTTGCAGCTGGTGATCGAGTTCTAGGTTAGAGGTGTTACAGCTTGGTTCCAATGATGTGGACAACTTTCTTAGATGCTATGGAGTGTGTCTGAATGCTTGGAGTGGATTGAATTGAGCTGGAACTTGATTTGGCACCTCAACTGCAAATTTGTCAAAGGCTTGTGCAGATGGCTGGTGATTTTGAGAATCTGGTGTTCCAGATGTTGTTTAGGTGTTTGGATCACTTCTATATGATGTTTATGAGGTGTGTGTGTGATTGGTTTGGTTGGAATTGTTCCCAAACTCAAAACCCGATAGTGACTTGCTTTAGAAGGCAAAATTGGAAGTGAGAGTGTGATTTTGAGAAAGGCAAGTGTTATAGGCCTTTGGTGTACTCAAACTGATCAGAAATGAGGTCTATTTATAGTGTGTCAAGCTTGTTTTGCAAGGAATAGGGAATGACAACTACAGCAGGCCTTTGGCTAATGTGGATCAAATGGAATCTCAAGTCTCCTATAGCCATTGACTTGAGCTTAGAGCACAGGCCTATGGTTCTTTGATTCAAGGATAAAGCTTAACTGAAGTGTTCATCTTTTCTCTGATACATGCCACCTCTAAGTATCCATTGAATGCTTCAAAACAAAATTGGAGTCTTGATGCATTTTTAGCTTTTAGGGGTGCCACACCTACTTGTAGATTTTGGGACTTTGGAGGCTGATAGATCAGTGCTTGTCCCTTGTTTGTTCCCACTTGAGGTGTACAGATGGATAACCATGCTTGGAATTGCATAATTTGATCAAATCGAGCCATAATGCATAAATCTGTCTTGTAAGACAGTTTGAATCAAGGCATATTGCAACTGTCATAACTCCTAGCTCAGATGAAATTTGATGGAGTTCTTAGACATTTTAGAAAGCTGACATATCCTATTTCAACATGATGTCCAACTTTGGTTTTGATCCAACTTGAATTACAATGAAAAATGCCTCTACATTGTGGAAAAAATAAGGCAGATTCTGACTTAGTGAAAATTTCACTGTGTTGGAAAAATGTCACTTTTATGTTTTCAACCATTTTGATCACTCCATAACTTAAAATGCATGAGGAATTGGAATGAGATGTAGTTGACACTTTTGAAGTATGAAATGAGATCTACAAATCCAGCTTTGGACCATCCAAAATGGTTGCTTGGATCTCAAGTTATGGTCCTTGGAAGTTGGTACCCTAGCCACTTTGTTCCATAACTTAGAAAAATTCTAAGTTTTTTATGGTTACCCCTTTTTCAAGAAACCCCACTTTCTTTGATTTGTCTTGATGAATGATGATTCAAATCACATATTAACATTGTTTTAGGGTTAAGAAACCTTGGTTGACCAAAAATTCAAAAAGTCAACCTTTGGATTTTTGCACAGTTGACTTTTTATCGGATGAAATCCAAACTGTGCGATCCTTGGTGAAATCAAGTCCTTGACCTAAATCAAACCTAATGGACATATTCCATAGGTGTTATAGGGTGTATTGAATCATGTCCCAAGGTTTGGGAGCATGTCTTGGTCAAAAGTCAAAGGTACAGTTGACTTTTCCCTCGAAACACTAATTGTGGTCCTGATGAAATTGAAACTTGTGGAACAAGCTTATTGGATCAATCCATTGTTTCAAATGAATCAATATGGTGTATTTGAGGCCCTCAAATCATGTCTTGAAGTCTTGGCCCATGCATTGCCTCAAAAGTCAACTTAGGGGTGAATTAGGTCAAGAAACCCTAATTCCTGATTTTTGGTAAATGCATCCCCTGAGGTTAAATTGACTTGATGATTGGATCCATCAGGTCCCTTGGAGTACCTTGAGTCATGATTTGAAGCATTGGCTCATGCCCAGAGGAAAATTTCCACCTGGAGGCCCTGGTCGACCAAAACCCTAATTTGGTGACACTGGTGATCTTGAGGCTTAATCCACTAGGAATGTTGCAACTTTGTACTTGATTCTTAATGTGGAAGTCCTCTTGATCCTTTATATGTGTTTGGGAGGTTAGACAAGTTGAAGATCATGTCATTTCTTGATTGATCCTTTGTCTAAGTGCTCTGAGAGGGCTTAAAACCGTAATGCTTGGTAGTAGTGAATGCTCAACAATTCCTGAGGAGAGTGATGAGGCATAAAGGTACATCCATATTGTGATGATGACTTTCACAATGATGGGAAATCTTAGTGGTCAAAATTTGGGGTATGACACCAGGTCACTATCCCGTCGGCTATTGATGACCGTTATGTCGACAAGTTTTGCAAGCCAAAGGGGCAAGGGGTGAGACATCGAGTGCTGGTGCTGATGCCGGCACAAGGGGTGGTGATGCTTCTGGTTCTAGGTCGCAGGGGTTCTACCCTTATCAGCAGGAGATATGCCAATATTTGGAGGGGAAAGGACGCAACTGCTGATGATGATGCTGATGAGGAGGGTGATGGTGCTGATGTTGAGGTATCTGGTTCTGGATCTGGCTCAGAGGAGGAGGAGGTCGAGGTTTATGGTTCAGAGTTCGAGGAGGACTAATTTTTTGTTGTGATGATTTTGTACTTCCTTTGAGCATCAAAGTGAAGTTTTCTTGTATTTTACTTTTTATTTCAGTTTTTATTGATGTACTCTATCCACTTTGTTGGATTATTTTGGATATTATGATGTACTTGTACCCTTTTGTGGTACTTTTGACTTTGTTGGTGTTTTTCAAGTTTACTAATATTTCGTTTTTTATTATTGTTATTAAGAGTTGAATTCTTCAGTTTACGAATGTTCAACTCTTAAATTGTTGGTATGCTTTCGTTTTTTATTATTGTTGTTAAGAGTTGAATTCTTCATTCTATGATTGTTCAACTCTTAAGTTGTTGATATGTTTTTTTTATTGTTTTATGTTGGTATGCTTGTGGAAATTTTAATATTTCCAACTTTTGGATGTTTTGTGGAAGAAACTTAGGTTGATGTTGATTGATCATCAAAGAAGATTCCTCTAAGATTGGATGGCGATGATAGTAATTTTAAGCACGGTTTTGTTGGCAAGGTACATAGTTACCTAGTTCTAGAATTTAGAATGTATTAGAACTTTTTTGTCTTTGTACAAATGAAAATATTGTTTCTTGTTACAACTCTATTGATTGCTTGTGTCATTTAGGTCCAAAAACCACAAAAGTGAGAAACCTCCATGTTATACTAAATGCTTTGGATTGATGATAAATGTTGTTTTATACTTATAATTCATGCTTTATCTTGCTCGTTGTTTTGAAATTATGGAAACATAGAAATGATCAAGGCAATGTTTGTGTACTTTGAGTATAACCACCATTCCAAAAACACTTCAAGTCACGTTGTGAGTATTTGAAACCTCTTTTGAGCCGAAATGAAATTTTTGTTTGAATCATGAACCCGATTTTAACCCAATTTGAAGAGCATTTAAGCTAAGCTTATGGCAATGTTGAAGTTGGGGAGAATGGTTTATTTTGAAAAGAGAAAAAGGATTTGGTGATACAATGCATTCTAAAACAAAGAAATTGAAAAATAAAAAGAAAATAAAATCAAAAGAATAGAATGCATTGTGAAAGAAAGAAATAAGGATTGAACAAGATCGAAAATTTTGAAAAAGAAATGCTCTTCATAGTCTTTACCCTTTCTTGTTTCAATGGCCGTGTACATATGTCCCTTGTTTTTAACCCCGACCAAGTTACAACCAATAAAAGCCCTTAGTGATATTTTGCTTCCATAATTTCTTGCGATCGATTAGATATTGTATGAATTACTTAGTATTTGCATCATTTGTCATTTGAGTGAAATTGCCACGTGGTTACAAACGCGTTAATTTCCTTCAATCCTATTTCGAAGAGGAGTGTTAGGGTGACATAAGTATGATGGTTTAGTTGTCTCTTGAAACATTGTCTGAGATTTGTTTTAAGAATCAAGTTCTTTTCCATTGTGGATTCTAGGATTGTGTAATTGTGCTTTGTTACAATTGTTGTTTATTTGAGTCTTTTATCCTTTCTTGGATTGAATCAAATGCTCGAGCAAATCCTCTTGTTTTCAATGAGAGGCATACTTTGCTTGAGGACAAACAAAGAGTTAGTTGGGGAGAGTTTGTTAGATGTCAAACATGCTATATATTTGTATTTGATACTTGACATTTTTCAACATTTTCTTGTTTTAATTGATGATTTTATTAGTGAATTGTTGTTGTTCTTCAAACATTGTAGTTATACCTTTGGTGCTTGTAATATGTGTGCTTTTGTGCAGGAAAAGGCACTAATTGATCAAAGATTTAAAGACACAAAGAGATGATACAAGCTGCCAAAGAAAGAGGAAAACAATAGCAGGTTCTCTTTGCGGACTCTAGAAAATTCACCAGCAAAAGTTCACTTTGCGAACTCTGCAGAAGCTCCCAGCGAATAGCTCCAGAATTGGACAGAGGGAAAAGGGACTAAAGTTCGCTTTGCGAACTCCCAACGAATGTTCGCTGCTTCGTTTGCTTTGCGAATAACCTGGCGAAGAACCCTTGGATATGGCAGTGGCAAAAGGACCCAAAACTCACTTTGGGAATGTTTTGGCGAGTGGTTCGCCTTGCGAATGAAACGTTCGCTTTGCGAACCCACGAAGACAGTCAAGGGTGGTTTAACTTTCAGAAGGCACTTAAGGTGCCATTTTCTTCACTCACTAGGCGAATGATTCATTCGCAGTGCGAATGTAGCTGATCTCAAGTGTATTATAAATAGATTTTTATGTTTTCTTAGGATCATAAATTGATATTATCACACAAAAACATACTTTTCTGAGTTTTCTTCATCCAAGAGAGATTTTACACTTTGAGAAGGTGAAGTCGCACCCGATCTTGATTATTCGATGCAAATGTTCTTTCATCTCCTCACGAAACTTGTGATACAAGCTACCATGAAAATGTGTAGCTAAACACATCTTGTGTTAAGATTAGAGTTAGTTAATCTTGCTTATATGTATTTATTTTGATCTTTTGTGTATGAACAAGGTTGATGATCAATATATGATGAAGTTGTTTGTTCTTAGTGATGTATTTGTGGTTTGAATCACTCTAGACATAGATTTTCCAAATCTTGACCTAATATATTCATCTCTTAAAACCCAAACTCTAGACATAGATTTGGGGTTTAATATTCGCTTTGTATTGATATTACCGGTTGTTGTTTCGATTGTTAGCGTGAGACATCATCTAACGATTTAAACAACGATACTCACGAATTTGCTTTAGACATAAACTTATTCGCAAGGATACGCGATTGTATTGATCGAAACTAAGTTCATATGCTTGATTTATCGGATATGTATGAAAAGGATTAGCGAAATCTAATCTTGACTTGCTTTTATAAAACTTACAACATCTTTGTTATAGTTTACTTCTTTGCTACCAAAATTGATGTTACAAAACCAAGAACAATTTGAAAACCCCTTACTTAAAACGTTTCGACTATTGAACGGCAAGCATCAAAATATCACACAATCCCTGTGGATACGATAAAAACACCCCCCGAAATACTATTCAACAATGACTGGTGGGTTAACACTCGTCAATTGTTGGGGGCAACAGGAGAGGTAATCACTTGGGTTGTGTTCAGTAGGGAGTTCTTGAGGAAGTATTTTCCTGAAGACGTCCAAGGAAAGAAAGAGATTGAGTATCTGGAATTGAAGCAGGGTAACATGACGGTTACAGAGTATGCTGCCAAATTCTCAGATCTGGCTAAGTTTTACCCTCACTACAGTGCGGCAACTGCTGAGTTCTCAAAGTGTGTCAAGTTTGAGAATGGATTGAGACATGAGATCACACAGGCGATTGGTTATCAGTGAATCAAAAGGTTTCCAGAATTGGTGGATTGTTGAAGGATCTTTGAAGAAGATAGCAAGGCTCGATCGACTCACTATAAAGGGTTGGCCGAGAGAATGGGAAAACAACCGATGAACCGTGGGAAGCCTTATGTGGCTCCAGCTGAGAAGGGTAAACAGAAATACGCTGATGGCAAGAAGTCGAGTGGGGGAGATGCCCCTGCTCCTCTTAAGTGTTACAAGTGTGGTGAACTAGGTCATTGTGTTAATGAGTATACGAGTGATGTGAAGAAATGCTTCAAATGTGGACAGGAAGGACATCTGATTGCTGACTGTAAGGTTAAGATGGTGACTTGTTACAACTGTGGAGAATAGGGCCATATTAGTACTCGTTGCCAGAAGCCGAAGCAAGCTTCAACTGCAGGAAATATGTTCGCTTTGACAGGGACTCAGACTTCCAGTGAGGACAGACTGATTAGAGGTATATGTTATATTTATAATACACCTTTGATTGTTACTATTGAAACTGGTGCTACTGACTCTTTTATTGCTGCTGATTGTGTGAGAAGGCTAAGCCTTATTGTTTCTCCTATGAGGGAAGAGATGGTTGATAAACTCCTGCAAAAGGGATCGGTGACCACTTCCCTAGTTTTTTTTAATTGTCCACTATCAATCTTTGATAAGGACTTTAGTGTGGATCTTATTTGCTTGCCGTTGGGAAACCTTGATGTGATCTTGGGTATGAACTGGTTGGAGTTCAATCATGTTCATATTAACTGTTTTAACAAGTCGGTGCGATTTCATGCTCCTAAGGAGGAGGAAGAAGATGTTTTTCTATCTGCTAGAGAGTTGAGAGAGCTCTTAGAGGAAGAAGCTTAAGTGCTTGCATTGTTTGCATCCTTGTCAGTGGAGAGTGAGTCGGTGATTAATGAATTGCAAGTAGTGCGTGAATTTCCAGAAGTGTTTCCGGAGGATATTACTGATGTACCGCCAGAGAGAGAAGTGGAGTTTACTATTGATCATGTCCCTGGTACCAGACCTATTTCTATGGCACCATATAGGATGTCGGCATCAAAATTAACAGAGCTGAAGAAGCAATTGGAAGAGTTGTTAGAAAAAAAATTTGTGAGACCAAGTGTATCGCCTTGGGGAGCTTCGGTGTTGTTGGTGAAGAAAAAGGATGGCAGTATGAGGTTATGTATCGATTACAGACAGGTGAATAAAGTGACGATTAAGAACAAGTATCCGCTTCCAAGAATAGATGACTTGATGGATCAGTTAGTGGATGCCCTTGTGTTTAGCAAGATTGACTTGAGGTCGGGTTACCATCAGATACGAGTAAAGGATGAAGATATTCAGAAGACGGCTTTCAAGACCCGATATGGACATTATGAGTATGAGTGATGCCGTTCGGAGTTACTAATGCACCTGGCGTATCCATGGAGTATATGAATCGAATTCTTCATGCTTACTTGGATCAATTTGTGGTTGTCTTTATTAATGACATTCTAATCTATTCTAAGTCAGAAGAGGAACATACTGAGCATTTGCGGACCATGCTGCAAGTGTTAAAAGAAAAGAAGCTCTATGCTAAGTTATCTAAGTGCGAATTCTGGTTGAGAGAGGTAAGTTTTCTTGGTCATGTTATTTTAGGTGATGGTATTGCTGTGGATCCATCCAAGGTAGATGCAATTCTATAGTGGGAGACTCTGAAGTCAGTAACTGAGATTAGAAGCTTTTTGGGCTTGGTTGGTTATTACCGTAGGTTTATTGAAGGCTTTTCGAAGTTGGCACTTCCGTTGACTCAGTTGACTTGCAAAGGTAAAACGTTTGTGTGGGATGTTCACTGCGAGAAGAGTTTCATCGAGATGAAGAAGAGATTGACTACAACTCCAGTTTTGATTCTAGCCGAACCAAATGAACCGCTTGTGGTGTATTGCGATGTTTCTTTGATAGGTTTAGGAGGTGTGTTAATGTAGGATGGTAAGGTTGTGGCTTATGCTTCACGACAGTTAAGGGTCCATGAGAGGAATTGAAATTCTGGTATCAGACGTGTGATGTTAAGGTGTGATGTCACAACAACACACTCTGCACAATGGACAGCAATAACAGTAAAATAACACCAAGAATTGTTGACCCAGTTCGGTTACAACCAACCTACTCTGGGGGCTACCAAGCCAGGGATGGAATTCACTACTTGTAGATATAATTTACAGACTCAACAACCCGTTGACAATCTCCTAAACTTATACTCTACTAATGACTTCCTACCTAAGAAACCACTTAGGTATGAGAACACCACTCAATCCCTTACAAACACTCAAAGAACCCACTTTGAGTACCCTTGATCTTACTTCACAGCTTCGATCAATCAACCACTCTCTATTGCTTCACAGCTTCTAGAGAGGACAGAAACTCAACACCTATTCAAACCCTAGAATAGTGTAAATACAAGCACTTTAAACAAACTCTAGACACTAAGCTTCCTGCTCTTGATCTTCTGAATGTTTTCTGTACTTTTTCCTTTGGACTAGTGCGCTTTATATAGCTCCTGAATTGGGCTTGGACTTGTCACAATATTTGATCAGATTTGTTAATTAAAACTGAATCTTCAAAACAGATTTTATCCCCAAAATCTTTTTAAATCTTCACCCTTTTAATTCTCCAACAGACCTGCAATCAAATCTCCCATGTAACAGAAAATATCTATCCCAAGATATTCTCATCCAATGAGTCAACCACTCTCCACAATTCCAGCTAATACGCGTGCCCTAATAACATATCCTGCTGTTGTTAATTCTGCAGGTCTGATGTTACAACATCACCTGTGTGACATCAGACATCCAACTTCAGCATTTAAATACTTAAGACAGCCCAGTGTTAAGATTTCAATATTGCAACATCAGCACCTTGACATCAACATTGAATATACTTTGTTTTACCAAAATTCCAGCCAATCCAGGAACTAACAATCTCCCCCTTTGGCTAATTTTGGCTAAAACAACCTCTGCACTCTGCAATCAACTTCTGCACTCTGCACCTTCAGAGATTTCAGCAGCGGAATAATCTTCAGAAATTTGAAACTCATTAGCAGCAGCTTGACAATCTTCATAGTCTTCATCACTTGATCTGCTGCAACACCATCTTCATTATTGACAACAGCCAATTGGTGCTCCCCCTTGAAAACATGAACCAGCATCACAGCTGTTCAGTAGCTCATAATGTTCAGCAATTTACTCCCCCTAGATGTCTGCTTGGCTGCACTCTTCAAATGTCAAAACTCCCCCTTAATACAGCAACAAACTTTTCAACTAAACACCTTTTAGCAGCATCAATCTATCTCCCCCTTAATCTCTGCATCACATTAGCAGCATATGGCAATAATACTCTTGACTATCTTGGCTATTTTCTCCCCCTTTTTAGCCACAATTAGGCAAACTTCAGTTAGAAGCCCTATTAACAATAGTCAGTATACCCAGCTCTCATTGTTAGCCTCTCAGTTAGTAAACAGGCAAAACAAATCATAGAAGGAAACTAAAAACATAAACAGTGCATAAACCAGCACAATATTCAAATTACAAACCAAGCACATTAAGTGCTAAAACAAAGACAGCAAATAAAGCTAACCCTACTAAAATAGAAGGCAAACATTAAAAGCTTGAATCTTCTGAGTTGAGATCATCATTATCGTCTTCATCAACAACATCCTTCCTTGTGTTGACAGTTTCACCTTCCTTTGTTGCCAATCTCAGAGACATGACAAGTCTTTCAAATTTTTGTTTCCTTTCAGTACTAACTCTTATGACTTCATCTAACTCCTTGCAAGCCTCCTCTAGTTCTGTAATTAACCCAGTCTTGGCTGGTGACTGTTGTGATGTTGAAGCAGATGTCTTGACACTGTAAGGAACATGTTTCAACTTGTGATGGAGTGACAAGGCAGGCTTCCTTTTGCAAGCAACATCTGAATGCTGTAGAATTCCAGGATGTTGAGACAAGACAATCCCACAAATGAGAAAGGGAAAAGCAATGGGCATCTTTACACCATTTGTAGCAGCATGCTTAATAGTATGATCATAGATGTAGGAGCCATAGTCAATTCTTTGCTTTGTCCCAAATGCATAAATTATCTTCCCCAATTCAACAGAAATTGTGGTCTTGTGACTAGTAGGAACCCAGTTGGCAATACCTATTCTGTGCAGAAAAGCATATTTGACACTCAACAAACTGGCTAACAGCTTTCCTTCTACGGGCCAAACATCTACCTGACCAGCAGTGATTTCTTTGCATATAACATTGATGGAGGCTTCTAATTCCCCATAATCTTCCTCATTTCTTCCTAAGTAGGCATTGATCATCTCAGGAGAGAACCAGACACACTTACCCCTGATGGTAACTTTTCTGAAAGTTCGGCTCTTGTTGTCATTTATTGATTCAGGTATATTAACTATGAATTCTCTGACCAGTCTATCATAGCAATTAGTCAACCCTGACACAGTCCTTATGAGACCAGCAAGCTTAATTAGGTCTATAATTTTAGTAGACTCTAAGTCTTTTGCTACTACCTCTCTTTCCAGAGCTATCTTTCTTAGGCTCACACAACTCCACAAGGATGCACTTCTGGCACTGCGAGATGAGATGTTATCAGGCACTTGATTTGTAACAGGGTTGATGTCTTGAGCATCACTCTCAGAATCTGACTCTTCCCTGATTCTCCTCTTCTTTCCAGTCCTGTCACCTTTGCTCCATGACTTGGGAGGGTCTGTAAATGAAGTCCTTTTCTTATCCTTCCCTCTTCCAATTCTATCATCATCAGATGAGTCCTCAATTTCTATAACCTCAACTTGTTCCTTCCCTTTACCCCTGTGGCTTTCATTCCTAGGGGACGATGTTCTGACATCAAGACTGACATCAGTGTCATCAGGATCTTCACCTTCAGCTTCTTGACTAAGGGCCTGTCTTTGAAGATTTTTGTCCTCTCCTTGAGAGTCGTCTTGTTCAGCAGGCATTTGCCTTAGAGGGACGGAAATCCCTTTCACCCGTATCCCCTTCTCAAGGATTTTGGTGGCAAAATGCACGTCTACATCAAACTTCTCCTCAACAGCATGAGAGGATGATGACCTAGCTTCAGGTTTGTTTACCATGGTTGAGGGTTTAGGGTTACTTGACTCGGAAATGAGTTCTTCGGAAGAAACCCTAGTTCGTACCTGCTCAGATTTCTTGGAAGGGACAGACATCGTTCCTTTGTGACATACTAGGTTTGAAGGAGAACTTTCTATTCTGTTGAGATTTAGGGAGATGAAGCGTTGCGATGAGAATGCTTTGGTAAGTCTTGATGTAGTCTCAATATAGTAAGGCGCCTGATTTTGAATACTCTTTAAAGACGAATTACTAATTTTCTCCCTCCATAAAGACTTTCCTTTTAAAACATTCACATCTGCACTTGTTAACTTTGAGTGACCTTTCAGCATCCTGATGCCATAGTTTGATGTTATAACATCAACTAGAACATCACTAGTTGAATCTCCTTCAAGAGTGGTCCACTGATAACAGTTGTCTTTGGTTCTGGCACCCTTCATAACAATCTGATTATGCTCATCAGAAACCACACACTCATGCTTAGTGTAGTTTACCTTGTAACCTTCATCACACAACTGGCTTATACTGATCAAATTCGCACTTAAGCCATTGACAAACATAACATTGTCAAGTTCAGGTCTACCATCACCTTGCACTTTCCCAACTCCTGCAACAACACCTTTTTCTCCATTTCCAAATATGACCTCATGAGAAGGGCAAGGTCTAAGATTATCAAACATGGATCTACATCCAGACATGTGCTTGGAACACCCACTGTCAAAATACCATGTTCCTTCTTTATCACCCATGTGAGCCAATAAGCACTTCACCTTCTCCTTAGGTACCCATTGTTTAACAACTTTGGGCTTGTGCTCTCTCCATCTGTTTTGAGGCTGAGGGTATCCATGCAGCTTGTAGCAAGAGTACTGCATATGTCCAAATCTTCCACAATAATAGCATCTCACCCTTTCATCTCTGAATCTTCTACCATGATGAGATTGCCTATGCTACCATCCATAATGTGATCTCCTCCTACCATAACTGCCCTGCCATCTATTATGTTGATAACTTCTCCCATAAGACAGCTGAGAATGCTGTTTCCTGGATTGTCTCCCATGATGGTGTGGCTTTCTTCTTCCATAGATATAAGGAACAACATTGGTGTATCCATAACCATAACCATACCAGTTGTCCTGATGTTGAGACATGTGTTGTTTGAACTGAGCAGCTTGCATGCTCTCATGGTATTGTGGGGGCATATATTGGCTAGCTCCCTGTGGCTGCTTTCTCTTCTGATAGGGACCAGTCTTTTTCTCAATCTTCTTAGGTTGTGAAACATCAGCTTTCTTAGGGGTATGATCCTGCTTCTTTGGCTGATGTTGAGATGAAAGTTGTGACACTTCCTTCTTTGAACCTGAAGTGCTTCCTTCTGAAGTTCCCTTGTCCCCAGCCACATAACCTATCCCAGCTTTGTCTCCAGTAGCTTTTTTTGACTGAAGGATCATGTCGAGTGTGTCTGTACCACAGCTCAGCATCCTAACAGACTTGGTCATTTGATCAAGGTGAGCTCTAACTAGCACCACTTCATTTTCAAGATCAGTCTTTTCATTCTCTAGCTGAGCAATCTGTTGCTTGTGGCACTTGTTTTCTTGACAAATCTCAGCACTATTTAAACACAGCTCTTGATAGGTGGATGCCAACTCCTCATAAGTTACTTCTCCATCACTAGAATCATCATCAGAAACCACAGCTCCTGTTAAAGCTCTCACGTGCTTTGCTGACTCGCCTTCACTTTCACTATCAGAGTCAGACCAGGAAACTGTCATGCCCTTCTTCTACTTTTTCAAGAAGGTGGGACATTCTTTCTTGACATGTCCATACCCTTCGCACTCAAAGCACTGCACTCCTTTATCTTGGGCAGTTTTCTCTTCATCCTTCTTGCTGGTGTCAGAAGTCATGTTCTTGACATTAGGCCTGGAGTTATTATTCATTCTCTTGAATACTTTGGTGAACTGTCTTCCCAACATCACTATGGCCTGAGAAAGATCCTCCTGGGATTCAGATTTCTTCCCTTTCTCTTCTTCACCATTTGTCACCAGGGCTATACTCTTTGGCTTCTTTTCTGGTTCTTTCTCATTCAACCCAAGCTCAAAGGTTTGAAGAGATCCAATGAGCTCATCTACTCTCATCTTACTGATGGCTTGTGATTCTTCAATGGCAGTAACCTTCATCTTATACTTCTTAGGTAGGGACCTAAGGATCTTCCTCACAAGCTTTTCATCTGACATCTTCTCTCCAAGAGCACTAGATGCATTGGCCAGCACAAGAACACTCATGTGGAAATCATGAATAGTCTCATCTTTCTTCATTTTCAGGCTTTCAAATTTTGATGTTAAAATCTGAAGTTTTGACATCTTGACTCTAGATGTTCCTTCATGAGTAGCCTGCAAGATATCCCATGCTTGTTTAGCAACTTCACAGGTATTAATTAACTTGAAGATGTTCTTATCCACTCCATTGAAGATAGCATTCAGAGCTTTGGAATTTCCAAGGGAAAGCTCATCTTCCTCCTTGGTCCACTCTTCTTCAGGCTTTGGCTTAGAGGTGCCTTCTTTATCTTTGCCAGCATCATCCTTCTCACACATGACAGGTGCTTTCCACTCTTTAATAACAGCCTTCCAAGCCCTACTGTCCAAGGATTTTAGGAAGGTGGTCATCCTTGGCTTCCAATAGTCATAATTGGATCCATCCAAAATAGGGGGTCTGTTGAGGAATCCTCCAACTTCTTTGTCCATCTTTTCACCAGAAAGTAACTTCCCTAGATCTCACCCAGAGACAGACAGGATGCCTGCTCTGATACCAATTGAAATTCTGGTATCACACGTGTGATGTTAAGGTGTGATGTCACAACAACACACTCTGCATAATGGACAGCAATAACAGTAAAATAACACCAAGAATTGTTGACCCAGTTCGGTTACAACCAACCTACTATGGGGGCTACCAAGCCAGGGATGGAATTCACTACTTGTAGATATAATTTACAGACTCAACAACCCATTGACAATCTCCTAAACTTATACTCTACTAATGACTTCCTACCTAAGAAACCACTTAGGTATGAGAACACCACTCAATACCTTACAAACACTCAAAGAACCCACTTTGAGTACCCTTGATCTTACTTCACAGCTTCGATCAATCAACCACTCTCTATTGCTTCACAGCTTCTAGAGAGGACAGAAACTCAACACCTATTCAAACCCTAGAATAGTGTAAATGCAAGCACTTTAAACAAACTCTAGACACTAAGCCTCCTGCTCTTGATCTTCTGAATGTTTTCTGTACTTTTTCCTTTGGACTAGTGCGCTTTATATAGCTCCTGAATTGGGCTTGGACTTGTCACAATATTTGATCAGATTTGTTAATTAAAACTGAATCTTCAAAACAGATTTTATCCCCAAAATCTTTTTAAATCTTCACCCTTTTAATTCTCCAACAGACCTGCAATCAAATCTCCCATGTAACAGAAAATATCTATCCCAAGATATTCTCATCCAATGAGTCAACCACTTTCCACAATTCCAGCTAATACGCGTGCCCTAATAACATATCCTGCTGTTGTTAATTCTGCAGGTCTGATGTTACAACATCACCTGTGTGACATCAGACATCCAACTTCATCATTTAAATACTTAACACAGCCCAGTGTTAAGACTTCAATGTTGCAACATCAGCACCTTGACATCAACATTGAATATACTTTATTTTACCAAAATTCCAGCCAATCCAGGAACTAACAGGAATTATCCAACTCATGATTTGGAATTAGCTGCAGTGGTATTCGTATTGAAAATTTGGAGGCATTATCTTTATGGTTCCAGATTTTAGGTGTATAGTGATCATAATTTGATCAGAAGGAGTTGAATATGAGACAAAGAAGGTGGTTATAATTCTTAAAGGATTATGATTTCGGCTTGAACTATCATCCCGGTAAAGCTAATGTCGTGGCTGACGCTCTGAGTCGAAAGTCTTTGCATATGTCTACTATGATGGTTAAAGAGTTGGAATTGATTGAGCAGTTTAGAGATATGAGTTTAGTTTGCGAACAGATACCGCATAGTGTGATGTTGGTATGCTGAAGATCAACAATGAATTTATTAATAGTATCAGTGAGGGCCAAAAGTTGGATGTAAAACTGGTGGATTTGATGATTGGAAATGAACGGGCAGAAAGTAATGAATTCAGAGTGGATGAACAAGGTGTGTTGAGGTTCCGTGATAGGATTTATATTCCTGATAATTCTGAGTTGAAAAGAATAATTCTAGAAGAAAGTCACAGGAGTAACTTGAGTATCCATCCAGGATCTACAAAGATGTATCAAGACTTGAAGAAGATATTTTGGTGGCCTGGATTGAAGCGTGAAGTGGCAGTTTATATATGCTTATTTGACTTGTCAGAAGGCAAAGGTGGAACATCCGAAACCTGCTGGTCTGATGCAACCGTTAGATGTTCCAGAGTGGAAGTTGGACCACATTTCTATGGGTTTTGTGAATGGGTTTCCTGATACTCCAAGAGGGCATGATGCCATTTAGGTAGTGGTGGATAGACTGACGAAGTTGGCGCATTTTATTCCAATTAATGTTAGTTTTCCTTTGCAGAGGCTGGCAGAGATTTATATTCAGGTGATTGTAAAGTTGCATGGAGTTCTAGTGAGTATTGTGTCTGATAGAGATCCTAGGTTCACTTCCAGATTTTGGGAGAGTTTGCAAGAAGCTTTGGGATCGAAATTCAGATTGAGTTCGACTTATCACCCACAGACGAATGGATAGACGGAGAGAGCTATACAATCCTTGGAGGATTTGTTGAGGGCTTGTGTGCTGGAATAGGGAGGTGCTTGGGATAGCCACTTGCCATTGATTGAATTCACTTATAATAACAATTTTCATTCCAGTATTGGAATGGCGCCTTTTGAAGCTTTGTATGGTCGGAGGTGTCGGACTCCGTTGTGTTGGCATGAATCTGGTGAGAGTGTAGTACTTGGACATGAGATTGTTCAGCAGACTACTGAAAAGGTAAATTTGATTAGGGAAAAGATGAAAGCTTTGCAGAGTAGGCAGAAGAGCTACCATGATAAGTGGAGAAAAGATCTTGAGTATCAAGAAGGAGACCATGTGTTCTTGAGAGTCACTCCGGTGACCGGTGTTGGGCGTGCTTTGAAGTCGAGAAAGTTTGCTCATCGGTTTATTGGTCCATATCAGATTTCTGCAAGAGTTAGACCTGTTGCCAACAGAGTGACGTTGCCGCCCAATTTATCGAATTTCCACGATGTGTTCCATGTGTCACAGCTTCGGAAGTATGTTCCAGATCTGTCACATGTGATTTCGATGGATGAAGTGGAAGTAAAGGATAACCTTACGGTTGAGGCTTTACCAATACAGATTGAAGACTGCGAAGTGAAGCAATTGAGAGGTAAAGAGATCACTCTTGTGAAGGTAGTGTGGGAAGGCGCTGCTGGTGGAAATATGACTTGGGAGTTAGAGAGCAGGATGCGAGAGTCGTATCCGGAGTTATTCGTATGAGGTAAATTTTCGAGGACGAAAATATTCTAAGTGGGGGAGAGTTGTAATGCCCCGATTTATTTTATTTATTTTTCGTAATTAAAATCAAATGATGTTGTGTATATATGTGTGATTATGTGTGTTTTAGTTGCGTTTGGATTGCCCTTAGTATGGGGTAGTGACCTTAGAATTATAAAGAATAAGGTATGGGGGTGTGTGACCAATTGGGTTGAGATAAGTGGCGTGGTTAGTAATTAATTATTAATATTAGTTAGTAACTATTTACTGGAATAATATTATATGGGTAATGATAATTAGATAATTATTAATTTAAATAATTTAGTTGGAACTATTTAGATTTAAAATAATAAGTTTAATTATTTTATTTGTTAAAAAAATTAGATAGTAGGAGTAGAAGAATAGGGAGGGCAAAGTGGACTATTCATAAGGATTAGTAAGGGTAAGGAGGGGAAACCATATTAGGGGTCTAAGGGTTATAGTAGAAAAAAAATTGGAAAGAGGGAGTCATTGTGAATGATCACATTTTTGAAGAAAAGAGGAACGAAAGAGGGAAGCAAAGCTAGGGCTTAGAGAGCATTTGGAGAATCATCACTAAGGTAAGAGTGAGGTTCTTTGATCACTTAAGGGATGAATAATAAATGTATGAGGGTGGGTAAATTGTTAGGTTCATCTCTATGCATCTCTCTAATTGTTTTGATTGTTTTCGGTTACGTGTCGGTGTCCGTGATAATATATAAATGGTGTACATTGACTGTTGAATTGTAATTTTGTGTTGAAAGTGATTATAATTGATGTGTGTTGTATGTTAATCATGTGATTTATGTGCAATCTGGACTGTATGGTATTGAATGCACAAGGAGTTTTAGGGTCTGAGTTATGCAGAGAAAGCAACTGCAGAATTGCAGTTCGCATAAATTCGTCGGGTGAAGGACCCGTTTCGCCGGGCAAAGCGATCTCGCTTGGAGGTCGCCGGGCGAAAATGAGGGCGAGTGAAGGGTGGAAAATAAGGGCTACTGGAATTTTTATGGGTGAGGAAATTCGCTTCTGCTTCGCCGGACGAGCATTGGGCGAAAAGGGAATTTCGCCGGGCGAATGAGATTTTGTCGGGCGAATGAGGATTTCGCCGGGCGAAGGGGAGTTCACTGGCGTCTCGGTGGGCGAACATCAGGCGAGCATAAACAGTGTTTGGCTGCCACTGGAACGAACAAAATTTTCTAAAACTTAAAAATTCATATATTTTGATCCGTAGGTCCGTTTCAGTCGCCGTTCGAATCGTTGGAAAGATGGTTTCGTGTACTTTCTGTTAAAATTATTTTCAATACAAGAATTCCAACAATTCGACGCGTTAATTGTGTTTCCGTGTACGCTGTGATGTGGTGAACATTGAAATTATGAGCTCGGTTGTGCGAATGTGTGTTGTAGCTGTGGATTGCAATTGTTGCATGTTTTGGCAGGTATATGCTGCATGTTGGACAATTTTGGTGTGATGTATTGGTTGTATGATAGTTACATGCATTGGTCGTCGTTGTATATTGTCGTTGATGCATAACATGTTTGCATAAGTCGTATGATAAGCCGTGTGCCCATGTGGGGTGTTAGTACCTTATGTGGATTCCTTGAAACGCAATCGTGTTGTTGTTGTTGTTGTTGAGGTAATCGTGTGCCCATATGGGGTGTGAGCAATCACGGATGTCGTGTGCCCATTTGGGGTGTGAACGACTCATATGGAAATTCCGACGGGAATTATGATCATGAAAAAGGGATCAAATTAGTACCACATGCATTGAGTCGAGTTGTGAGTCTCATTGCATTGCATTACATTGCGTTGTGTTGTGGATTATATGATTATCTGCTTGTGTGGGAAGTTGTAAGTGTGTTGATGTTGTGATGATAGGGTGAATTGTATAATGATATATGCTTTTGTATTTATATTATGCATTTCTTTTGTTGATTTAAGAATCTCACCCCTTCTGTTTGAATGTTACCCCCACATGGGTAACGTGGAGATAATCAAGAATAGTGCGGAGTTGTGGTTAGTGAAGACAAAGTCCTTCACTTTATGTTTTGAGTCGGCGTCTGCTCTAATGTGTAACACTGGGGATATGAAACACTTGTTGTTATTGATTCATTTCTGTTATTACTTTTGTTTAATTGATATTAGTTACGGAGTTTAAACATGTTATGTTTTTAGTTGAGTTTCCCCTGCTACATGAGAAAAATATTTAAGTATGATTTTGTTGGTACCGTTAATGATATTTAAGTGTTACATGTCGCATGCATGAGCAGGTGTATGTTGGAGAGTAACATCCTATATGTTGAATTGTTATGAACTTTTACTCTGATAATTGTATTATTTTACGTGGGGGCTTAAGGTGTTACACCAACCACCTATACATCCACCTAGTTATACATTGTTGTATCTGGCCGACCTCAAAGGACCAAGTATGCCTCTACTTCAGCGTCTATAGGCTTGCAGTTATTTGTCCTTAGGAAAATGTAGATAAAACTTTTAGCGTGTTTTCTCCTCTACTGGTTGGCTTGTATTTCCTCATTGGTTAAAATTGGGGGGTCTAATGACCTCTGCACGATTCACTTTTCCACCAACATTTGATAAAAGGGCTTCTAGTGAGTTAGACGAATAAGCTCCTTCCTCCAAAGAATCTCTAGATACCCTTGTTGAGTCAGAATCATCAGATAAGGATATCACCTCTTGCCCCATGTGATCATCAACAAGCGGAGGGAGATGGGAATCAGGTGATACCCCCATTCACGCAATAGATGAAGTTTCACTATCATAATCACTCACTAGATTCACTGTATTATCACTCATCTTGGCTAAAAATAGAAAATGTTGAAGATAAAAGTTGATTTGAGGATGATAATTGGTTGAGGGAGATTGACGAAGTGAAGTAGATGAAGAATGAGCAAAGACTTTGATCAAGGCACTACAATCGATTTGATTGATACTCTCAAGGGATAAGAAAGAAAGGTGTTTCTCAATAAATGACTTTGAATAAGTTTAAAAGCTAAGTATTGCGGGAAAATTTTCCGAAATGCTTAACTGCTCCTACTTATAGGCGAAGACAGCTAAACGATCTAGATCAGCTAAGGAAAGAGGTTAAGAGATCAACGACAAGATTTTTCCTTGGGAATACATGCAAAATCGAGTGCATTATAAGCCTCTCCATTCCATCACACGTGTCAGAAAAAAGGTACGAAACTTTTCAATGTGGAAAATGTATTTAATGCAGTAGTCTCCAATAAGTTTTCAACTAACACCAAACGTTATAGTTCTAGCTCACGCCAGACAACATCTTAGAGGCTGGCTAAAATTGCTAAAGGCTTTCCCGACTCACTCGGTGCCAAGATGTTTGGCTGGCCACAGGGCCAAATAGTCAAGGTCCAATTTTCTTCGAAACCACTGCACTCGACCCAAAGAATATAATAAGTTTCCATGAAAATCAAGGTACACATTTTATAATCTCCACTTGCACTACTCTCGTCTTGAATTTTAAACTGACTTGAGCATCAGAGTGCTAACCATGCAGGTCCACCCCCTGCCGCCATAACAGAGATCAACACCACTAGTTCAAGACAATGCTTCATTTTTTATTATTGAAAACGCATATATATATATATATATATATATATATATATATATATATATATATATATATATATATATATTAAGTAGTATAGTGATTAAATTCACACACTTTAAAGTTTTTTTTTTTATAATTTATTAAAAATATGTTAAATATTAACTCATAGACATTATGTAATATATCTACCTAGAAATAACAAATTCATGTTAAGTATAAATAACATGCTAACTATATCTATTGTATAGCATACAGAAAATATGATCTCTCTTTTTATATATATATATATATATATATATATATATATATATATATATATATATATAGAGAGAGAGAGAGAGAGAGAGAGAGGGGCAGTGGAAAGAAATGTACAAATTATGAGTTATATCATATTAAGAGAATATATAAGTGTAGTTTATATTGTGTAAATATATTTTCATATTTAGCGCTTTATATTGGGTTTTCTTTGTTAACATAAAACATCAATTCTTTTATTCTTTTTAATTATTATATTTGTTTGCATGTTAGAACTATAAAATATAGGTAGGAATTAAGGGATAAATAGTTTTATTTTCACATGAAATTTTTATCATATATTTTTCCAGTTTTATATATTTGGCTTAATTGTATTTTTAGTCCATTTATTTACATATTTTTAACATTTTAGTCTCTCTTTTAATTTTTTCAGATGCCCTCATTTAATGAGTTGACCAATTTAAGGACATGGCATGAAATTGGTATTTTAATTTTTTTAATAAAATTTTTAAAATTAAATATATTTAATTGACGGTGTTTATATGAAAGAAACTAATTTCATTTTCTCATTCCCTGATTTTTTATCTCCTTCCATAATTTCTGACTTTCTAAAAATGAAAATAGGTAAATTAGGGAATCATTATCTTTTAATTTTACATATTGGAGTTCTCTACATAGTTATAGGTTATGGTTAATTTCTTTGTAGCAAAATTTTATCATATAGTTTAAATCTCTTTCTTTTTCTTTTCCAAAATATGAAACGTTATTGTCTTAGTAAAGTATTAAGAAATAACATATAGTATATATATATATATATATATATATATATATATATATATATATATATATATATATATATATATATAGTGAGAAACACCTCTCATAAAAATTTGATATTGGACTGCTCTTGTTAAATAGAAAGGATGAATTTTTCTAGGAGTATATTATACACACCACTCTGCTGCCCGAGTGCCTGCTCTAACCCGGTTCACGCTCCTAATAATACTGTTGAACAAAGGAATGGAGCTTGGAGACCGAGACCGTTTTTTCCTTGTGCTGGGGAAAGCATATAGGGTGTACAGTATCTCTTTGGCATGTAGTTCTTAGGCGATAAAGAAATTATGAAAGGAATCAGTTCATTTCAGAAATTATGAAAGGAGACGAAGAAATTAGAGAATGAGAATATGAAATTAGGGTTCCTTTCATATAAATATGTTCAATTAAAAATATTTAACTTTTAAAATTTTATTAAAAGAATTAAAAACCAATTTCATGCCATGTCATTAAATTGGTCAACTCATTAAATGACATGACATCTGACTTACCATGCCAAATCACCATTTTAAGCGCCACATAATCAAAACAGAAGGGACTAAAAAAGCTCAAAAAATGACAACTTGAAGGACCAAAAGGCTGAAAAAAAATTAAAAAGACTAAAATGTTAAAAATGTGTAAATAAGATGACTAAAAGTGCAATTAAGTCTATATATTTTTGGGTTGAAAAAGAATAAAAGGTTTTTCAATTTGAATTGATGTTTTATTCTTTCAAAAATGAAAAAAAAAAAAAAAAAGTTGATGCTGTATGACAAATAGAGTATAACAAGCTATCCTTCAATTGATTTATCTAGAATCCATCTAAATTCTCTTTACTTTATATAAGTATAACACTTATATTATTAAACACTTGTTTTTTTAATTATAAATATTACATGTTTTTTTCGGGAATTTATCTATTTATAGATGAAATGTAATTTAAAATCCGTCAGGCACAATGATTCTTGATATTAAAAGGTAATTTCACTTTTTAACTTAGTCACTAAAACATCAATGTTTTGTTAGATGAAACTAATGCTAGTCTAAATGAATTTTTCTTCTTCTCGTTTCCATTCTTACGTGTTTCTTGTTCGTTAAATCTCGAAGTCTTGTGAATCACAATTATTCAATTCTTTGTGATTCATTTATGTTTTTATATTTAGAATTGACTTTTTGATAAATTTATGAAATCAAAATAAGATATTAAAGTATATACTCTCACATAAAAAACCCAATTCATAAATATGTAAAGTAATTTTGGTGAAAAAATAATATTTTAAATCAATTAAAGTTAATAAGTTTAGTTAAGTCAATTAAATTTGACACTTAATAGCTCTAATAGTTTAACTTTGTGTATCGTGAAACAAAATCTCAAAAACAATTAAATAAGGTTTATCAAATTATGGTGTAAAATGGATTTTTTTTTCATATTTTTTAACCATTGATTTTAAACTTACAATGTCTTAATAAACTCAACCAATTATATATCTTCAAAAGTATGATTTGAAATTTCTTGAGGCAATAATGAAATAGTGAATGGAGCCAACAAATTAGGACTCTATTTGCCCATTAGAACTATCATTGAAAAGATTGAATATTATTAAGAGCAGTAGATTTGATATTTAAGTAGTTTGAAATAATAAATACAATTTTATTTATTCTTAATGTTTATTTCATTTGGATAGAAGTAATATGATTGATTATATTTTTGTAATAATAAAGCAACATCAAGATTGTGGTTTTTCATTAATGATAAGTAATTTTCTAATAAATATATTGTATACTTTTCTAATTAACAAACGAATTGATGAACAATGCACTTGTTCTTGATAATATGAAAATATACATGTTGAAAAAGTCCCGCATCACTTAGTTTTGTAAACGAAGACGGAATCGAAAATTATATAAAGGATTTAAGTTTTTCGTTATAAGACGCACATGTCGAAAGCACTTTAAGTTTGTATTTGATTTTTATATTTTCTATCATACTCTTGTTGTTAGCGTGTTGTGAAGGGTTGTTAAATATTTACTTTGAAGAGTGTGGGTGTATTGGGGTCTTGGAATAGTTGAGAATAGTCTATGTGTTGTAATAATTTTCACATAATTTTATTCTCTGGTTGTGTCATTTGACAACGATTGTAGTTTTTCTTCAGTTTTTGAGTTTTCACATTAAATTCTTGTGTTATTATTTTGATAATCTTTTTATCTATGCATTTGTTATTACTGACAATTTGTGCATTTATTATTACTAACAATTTGTATCAAGAGCATTGATTTGGTGGAGATATACTTTTTTTTGTATGCTCTGTGGTTGCAGTTTTGTCTGATCTTCCACATCAAAAAATAAATTTTATACTATGTGTTTGTTGGGAAAATATTTTTGCTACATAAAAGATTTTGGCTGCAGTTTTAAGTATTTAACTGCAGTGAAGATTGACTTAAAGAAATTTGATGGAAGAATCAATTTTGATTTGTGGAAAATTTAAGTCAAAGATGTTTTGATACAATTAGGATTACACAAAACATTGAAAGGAATCATTTCTAACATGTATAACGAGAAGTAAGAGGAACTATATTTGAGAGTTTTGAGTACAATCCGCATGTCTTTGGGTAAGAATGTTTTTGAAAATGTTCTTAGTAGGTCCTCAGGCAAAGAGCTTTGGCAGAATTTTGAAGGGTTATATCAAAGAAAGAGTATATCAAATCAGTTGTTGTTTTTTTTAATACTCAAGATTTATTCAAAAGGTCATGAAAAGACCACAAGACCCCAGTTACATGAAACTGTCAAAAACCACATCTATACACAGATTAAATGACAGAAAAATTGAAGTATCACAACCTGAAACATAACCAGCAAATACAGAAAAATATACAAAGAAATAAGCTACCCTCCCATGGCACAAACATGATTCCAGGTCTGATTGACTCAACAATAACTCTTCCCCACGCCTACTAACAGTTATAATTGGTAAGTTCCAAAGGTAACTTAAACCAATCATAGTAACTTCCCACAAACACTTCCTTAGACTTCTTCTTTTTCCATTTCCAAGACACCAACATAATTGCCTCACAAATAGAAGAAGGGTTTGGAATGGCGTCATTAAAAATCACCTGGTTTCATGTCTTCCGAACGCACCAGCACGAGATCAGCCATATATATGCAAGAGTTGAACCAAATTTGACTGAGTTGGACCAGTTGATGAGCATTTCCGCATTGTTAGAGCCCCTTGGTAAGTGTATCCCCAACCAGTTTTCTAGAGCCTTCCAAATTAATTTAATTTTATCGCAGCTAAGAACAATGTGATTGGTTTCTTCCAACTCCTTGAAGCAAAATACACAAGATAACTTATGTGGATCAGTTATCACTCCTTTCCTGCTCAAATTTCCTCTAGAAGGCAATCTATCTAATAGTAATCTCCAGCCGAAAATCAAAACTTTAAGAGGGGCCCTGATCCTCCACATTATCTGTAGTGCCTCTAAAATCTTGCTATCTAAATTTACCTCCCCCCCCCACTTTTGTTCCAACTTCTATAACAATCATTCACACTAAATGTCTTGTCCTCTTTCGTCGGCCATACCACCTCATCTTCCTGCTCCCTGATTAGCCTTATATTATTGATAATCTCCAACATTTGATCTACCATGTTTTCATCGACCCCTACCTGAATAACATTGTTCATGTTGAAGTCCCACCTCCAGATGTTATCCTGCCAAAATCCACACTCCTTCACCATAATGTTCTGATTTGGAGAGGAGGAAAACAGTAGTGGAAATTGGAATTTGAGGGCATTTCCACCAGTCCACTTTGAGTGCCAAAATGATGTATGATTTCCATTACCAATTTTCCAGATCAGTTGACCAAATATACCATACTCGTTAGTAGGTTTTGCCAAGTTGAATAGGTCTCTCCACCAGCTGGACCAGATCGTAGTGTTACTCCCTGGTGGCTTTAAAATCAGGTTATAAAAATCTCCTCCATATCTTGCAGTTATAATGTCTCTCCAAATTGCTTCTGTACCATTAGTAATTCTCCACATCCATTTAGTTACCAATGCCCTATTGAAAGTGGAGATATCTTTTATTCCTAGCCCACCCTGTTTTCTAGATTTACAGACCAAGGACAATTTCACCCATGACACACTGCGTTTGTCCCCTCCACCTGATCATAGGAATCTCCTTTGTATTAATTGTATCTCCTTTAAAACTTTTGATGGAGCAAGGAAGAAAGAAAAGAAATGTATGGTAAGTTTGTAAGCACTGAATTAATTAAAGTTACCCTGCCCCCGATAGACAGCAACCTGCCCCGCCAAGTTGACAAGCGATTTTTTATAGATGTAATCACCGGCTTCCAGAAAGTATAAGATTTGTGTCTCCCCCCACCACCAGACCCAAGAATTTGAAAGGAAAATGGCTAGGTTTACAGTTCAGAAAAGAGGCGGCTGCCTCTGTCTGAGATCTCTCAACACCAAAACCCATGAGTACACTTTTGTTGTAATTCACCTTCAAACCAGATAGAACCTCAAATCCTCTTAGTATAGATTTTATTGCCCAGATATTTGACCAATCCTCATCACATAATACTAAGGTATCATCAGCAAACTGAAGTAGGGAAATGCTTGTCACATTTTCAATCTTAATACCTGTCAACATACCTTGCTCCTCAGCTTTCTTAAATAACAGAGACATACACTCAGTGATGAGCACAAATAGGAAAGGAGATAAAGGATCTCCCTGTTTGAGGCCCCTAGAAATCCTAAAGTCTTTAGAGGAACTCCAAGTACAGATCCAAAGCTGTTGCATATCAGACTCCTCATCCAATCTTGCCATTTAGTACAAAAATTCATTGCATTGAGCACTTTGAAGAGGAAGCTCCAGTCCACACAATCATAGGCTTAGGCAAAATCAATCTTAAACATGTATCCTTTTTTCTTCTTCTTTGTGACATAATCCATCACTTCATTTGCAACTAAAACGCCATCCAATAATTGTCACCCAGGAACAAATGCAGTTTGTGATGGAGAAACCAATTTATGTATGACAGCTCTCAACCTCCCTGCCAGAATCTTTGAAATTATCTTCTGTAGACAGCCAATGAGAGCTATGGGTCTGAACTCCTTTAAATTTTGTGGATTTTCTACTTTGGGAATGAGTACAAAGAAAGTTGAACAGAAAGTTTTTGACAGGGAAGCTTTCTCATAAAACTCAGAGATACAATCAACAAATTCTTTCCCTACAATCTCCCAAGTCTTCCCAAGAAACTTCAAGTTAAAACCATCTGGCCCGGGACTCTCGTCCCCATCACAGCCTTTTAGAGCCTCATAAATTTCTTCTGGTGTAAAAGGGGCAGAAAGGAATAGATTATCTTCCTCAGATAGTTTAGATAATGGAGAGATATCCATCGCCAGATTATGTGTTGGAGATGCAGGCATATACTTCTTTGCAAAATATTGTTGGATTACGTGTTTCACCACATCCACACCAGCATCTTCACTAAGACCTACATTTAGTGCTGACAAAGTATTTGTCCTTCTTCTTTTGTTAATGATTGAATGGAAGTATTTAGTGTTGTTATCTCCCTCCTCTAGCCATGTTGTTCTTGCTTTCTGTTTTAGAATGCTTTCCTTATAACGAAAGTCGTTCCACATTGCCTCTACAGCTACACCCCTCAACCTCAACTTGTCTTCAGAATTATCAGCCTCCTCCCCACCTAAGAATTCCCCCACTTCATTGATCTTCTTCACATTTTCCTCAATTTTAAGATCTACTATTCCAAACTCCTCCAAATTCCATTTCCTCAATCCTTTTTTAAGAGAACTAAGTTTTTGGATCAGAATGCTTTCAGCACTGCCCTGGCCACTGGTTGAGTTCTAGCTTTCTTTAACAAAATCAAGGAACTTTGGGTGATCAAACTAGGAATTTTTGGTTTTAAAAGGTTTGGGACCCCAATTTAAATCATTTAGACTTAATGAGACAGGCCTGTGATCTGAAATGTCTCTCTCCCCTACCTTCTGATTCACAGCTTTCCAACTTTCACATAAACTTTCATCCAGAAGGAACCTATCCAATCTACTTTTACAAGATCCATTGGCCTTAAACCATGAGATTCTATTGCCAATAACAGGAAGGTCAATCAAGGACATATCTTCTATAAATAATTCAAACTCCTTCATTTCTGATTGTTTATAAACCCCTCTCCCTTTTCTTTCCTCCTTAGATTTAATTGAATTAAAATCCCCGCCCCCCCCCCCCCCCAATATCCACTCCCCTCTAGGCATACTGGTCTTCAAATTAATCAACTTCTCCCAAAGTTTTATTTTTTCAGAAAAGATGCAAGAGGAATAAATGTTGACAATGTAAATAGGTTTACCCCTCCAAAAACCAAACACACCCAAATATCCACTGCCAACAAAACTGAAAACAGATGAAAAGGAATTCTTATTCCAGATAGAGATCATACCTCCCGACTGGCCAATGGATCTCGAAGCTGACCAACCAAAATCTCCTCTGCCCCACATGCTACTGACAAAGCCTTCCTCCATTTCTTGGCACTTTGTTTCTTGTAACATTAGGAACTCTATATTGTCTCTCTCAACTAATTGTTTGACTCTTCTTCTTTTAATCGAAGAGTTGCACCCTCTTATGTTGTATGTTGTTATATTCATGAGATCCTAATAGTTGCATCCCTCCGAGTCTCACCCTTAGTTCTGTCTTGTTCTTCCATCCTTCTCAATAATCCTTCAAGAGCTTCATCATCCTCCTCTCCTTCAATACCCAGACTCTTGAGTGTTGTCCACACCTTGCCAGGCACGTCTTCAATCCTTCTCTTTACTCTATCATTTCCTTGTTCCACATCTTTGTCAAATATAGATCCTCCACATAATACAGATCCTCCTGAAAATTTCGATTCACTGCTACTCCTCGAAGATGAAATAGAAGTTAAACCATCATCAACTTCATTTGGGGCCCTCGCAGATTTCTGTTTATTGGAGGAGTGAAGTAGGACGGAAAATAACGAGGGGGTATAGGGAATCTGCAAGTTTTCATAAATCTCATCCAGAGATTTCTTTTTTCTCGGTACAGGTTTTGGTTCCTGCTCTTTCATTTTGAATCCAGGCCCAGTAGCTATAATGGGCCTAAGAACCTCATGCTTTTTAGCCCCCATTTCTAAGCCCAACATCAACCCATTTTCCTTAGAAGAATTATCTGTTCTTAAACATTCCACATCAGTTGGCCCCACAACCAAATCAAGGTCACTTCTTACTTCCCTTCTACTAACTAACCCTCCTTCCTCTTGTCCCATCACGCCACTTTTCTCCGCCACACCAATTAATGCCACCTCCTTAGCTGACTTTTCTGCCATCTGACATTCACCCCCAATCCTTCCAAAAAATGCCTTTCTAGAAAAGTTATTTGTGTTTCCCAAGTTGTCATGAGTGCAGCCAACTCCTTGAGAGTTGTGCAACCCAGCAGACCTCGTTGTACTCTCTTCTTTCCCATCTTCATCTGGTTTATGTGAATCTGTTTCTTTTTCTGCATTTTCCTCATTAATAGAGTCTCCTTTGCCCCTGTCCCGTCATCTGAATCTTCTTCTGTTTCGTCAACCATGGATTCGTCAAATATCTTCTTCTTTGACTCATTTAAGATGATTCTTTTTGGGCCATGATTGTCCTCAACTAACTTGATACAAAATAACGCCTCATTAATCTCAACATTAACAATCTCGTTCAAATTACTAGTGTATCTTGTTCTTATCAAGATCCTAGCCACATCAAACTTTGACTGAGAATCTGTTTCTTCATCACAACACACGAACTTACCGATGCTACTTATTATGTATTTGAAAAATTCATTTTTCCAGGCGTGACATGGGATACCGAAACACTTCACCCATGTAAGTCTCTCTTTGTCAACTTCTTGAGGAGACCAACCTCTTATGTCTTCAAACCAGTTCAGAAGCCATTCTTCTTCCTCTCTAAGCAAATTAGTCGTTGCATTCTCAAGAATATCTTCAAGGAGACACATGTTTGCGCCCATTGGAGTCACCTTGATTTGGAAGAATCCTTCTTTATGAAATATATGTTGGATGTTGTAGCAGTTACCCGATTTTTTTATTTCCCCAACATAGGCTTTCTCAAACTGGATCATTTCTTTGTCTTCAATCTTGAAAGAGAGTCCCTGCCAGTTAAGTTCCCTGGGTTTGGCTCCATGATTTGGACGAGAGAAGTGTTTAGTCGTGTCATATCCTTTCCTTGCTATCTCCAGATAAGAACTATCTCGCCTGACCCCTCCCCAAACTCTCTTTTTATCCACATAGGTATCAATCCTTCTCTTAGGGTTGGTTTCCTTCCCCTTGCCTTCTGATATTATTCTTCTGTCAAACCGCGGGATGTTTACAAAAATCTTTCTGCCAAAGATTTGAATGTTATCCAGCTGGATTGATAATCTTCTTTCATCTTCCACATCTCTAAATCTTGCAAAACCATAGCGCTTCCCTCTCTTATCCAGCTTTGCCGGAATGAACACTTCCACCAATAATCCAAACTCCCTGAACAGTCTAGCCATTTCTTTTGCTTCAAAGTGTTCAGGGAACTCAGTGAAGAAAAAAGAAGAGATTCTTTCACCTCCGCCTAACTGCTTGCCATTTCTTTCCTTCCAAACAGAAAATCTGAGTTTGTTTCTCGCCCGGGTCTTTCTACCTTCAACTACTTTCCATTCCATTTCTTAGCACACGCTGCACATGAAACTTGAGAAATCAGTTGTTGTTAAAGGAGCACTTTAATAGCTTGTGTATGGATAAACATAAAAAGTATCTTATCATCTAAGTATTTTGAATGGTATTATTTCTGAACTAAAAACTATTGGAGTTAACATTGAAGATGAAGATAAAGAGAAGTTTTTAAACTGATATTTTGCTCGAAAGACATTCATTAAAAGAGAAATTTTTTGAACAGAAAATCAGATTATCTGCCGAAGCTGATTTTGAACATTGATCTTGATGGTATATGGAAGAAGATGATGGGACTAGTAAATTATTCACTTACATTCAATCCATAGGGTGAGAAAATCAGATTATGTGCGAAGCTGATTTTTAACATCAACAATGTAGCTCTACCAAAATAACCAGCCATTGAATTCCATGTCGTTCATGAATTATAATGTGACAAAATTCAAATTAAATGAAATTGTAAGGCTACTTAGATGTTATATATGGTTTGAATAGATGATTTGTCTTCAAACTTCTCTTGTCATAAAAATTCTAGCAAATTCACATCTTCAAAAAAGAATATATGATTTGTCTTCTGATAGTTCAACATGGCCACAAGTTGTTGCTAACTTGTTGGCTTGTAACCAGAATCAAAGAATATGTGCTTAAGTATAAAAACTATTATTTAAATTTTTAATCTAAAAATTTAAGTTTCGGCATTTCCTACTGTTTCAATCTTGGTCAAAAATGGAATACCAAATGGTCAATTTAGACATTATTTTGAAGTGCCTAGGGCCTCCATTATTCTCTCCTGTCATGAGTATCTTGTAAATTAATCGGTTTGATAGAGTTCACTCTGTTTTTTATGGTTAAATTTTACTGAACAATGTTGACTTAAATATTACTGCGTGCAGTATATTGGAGCCACAACATTAGATTAATACAAGAAGCACATTGAAAAAAAACCTAGTTTTGGAGTGACGATTAATGTACCAAAACCAGCTGCAGATGAAACCATACAAATACTGAAAGGACTTAAGAGAACGTTATGAGATTCATCATAAGTTCCACTATACTGATGAAGCTCTTGTTGCTATTGCACAACTTCCGTACCAGTATATCAAGTTTGTCATGATTTGTCTATTCACTTTTCTATTTATTTTGCATGTCATTTATGCTGAAGGTAGGATGAGAGGTTCCATCATAAAATCTCTAAACTCATTAGTTACATTACACCTTTTTCTACCATTGATTTTCCTTTTCTTTCACTGCTATGGCTTTGGTAGTTGACAGCAACCAAAGCTCCTGCATTAGTTAATCTTAAACTAGCCAAATTTGCATGCACCACCAAAATGGTGTTGTATCAGCGTAGTCACCACAAGCTACAATCTCCACTAGTAATACCATTTTGGGTTCTCTATGTGCTTTGGCTGGTAGCATCTCTTATGCATTGTGGCTCATTATTCATGTAAGTTTATACATATGTGTTAATGATTAATATTTAAATTTCTACAAAGTAGAGATTCTGGTTGATAAATTAATTAAGTGTTTGCATGCATGTACAGGAAAATATGAGTAAAAGATATCTAACTGAATACTCAAGCACAACATTGATATTATTTTGGACTTCATTGCTTCCCATTGTATTTTCTTTGTGTTTTGAGAGGGATATTAGTCACTAGAAGTTGGGGTGGAATATTAGGTTACTAATTGTTGCTTATGTGATATGATTAATTACTATTAATTAATTAATTAATTAATATGATTAATTATATATTATTGTATGATTTTATGTGAATTGATTGGTGCAGGTTAAAGTGGTTTCAGGAGAAAATTCTTTAATTCTTTAATTCTCATATAGGTTAAGCTTTCAAGGGAACTTCCTCCAGAGCAATGATCCAAAGCAGAGGCCTTCCACACAATGTGGTGGTGCTTCGCCTGCCAAGAGTCAGCAACCGGCAAGCAACCAATACCACCAAATAGTTGATCATGCATGCAAGCATCACAGAGCTTCGGAACCTATTTTGCTGTTGGTGGTATTCTAGAGGTGGTGGAGTAAGAAAACAGTTTTTCGTCACTTTTTACACTGAACTTCCACTGGTGGAAGTTATACTTAAAAACACTCCAATTTTACTGAAGACACGTTTTACACTTAACTTCCACTGGTGTAAGTTATACTTAAAAACACTCCAATTTTACTGAATTCACTACAAACTCTTTTTTTCTGTTTTTCTTTTTATTGCTTCAACTTAGCATTACAATGCCTTTATATAGGCTCTAAGATGAAACTGATAGAGTATACAATAAGTTGGTAATTAAGATGAGGACTCTTTGGTTCTCTCAATCTTAATGACTCTACCATAAATCTAAATAAAGACAATCATAATAATATGGTGATTAGAATTCTCTCATAATGCTTACTAATAACAGTGGTGGTTACAACACATTAACATTAACACTCCCCTTAATGTGTTGTTCTTTAACTCCCATTGCTTCTCTAAGTTGCTGAAATCTTCCTGTTGGTAGTGCTTTCGTAAATATGTCTGCTAGCTGGTCTTGAGAACTGCAGAACATTAACTGCACATCGCCATCCTCGATCACACTTCGAATAAAGTGGTGCTTTATATTAATATGTCTTGTTCGACTATGGGAAACAGGATTCTTCGCCATGGCTATTGCTGATTTATTGTCACAGTGGAGCAGCAGACTTTCTTCTTGCTTTTCTCCAATATCTTCAAGTATTCTTCTCAACCAAAGTGATTGTTGTGTAGCCAAACCAGCTGCTAAATACCCAGCTTCAGCTGAAGATTGCGCCACAGTATCTTGCTTCTTTGAGCACCAAGAGATCACACCTGAACCAAGGTTGAATACATAACCTGAAGTGCTCTTCATATCATCAACACTTCCGGCCCAATCACTATCACAATAGCCTTTAGCTTCAAGTTTAGAATTCTTCTCAAATCTGATTCCATGCTCCATGGTTCCCATGACATACCTTAGAACTCTTTTTGCTGCCCCAAGATGTAAATGACTTAGTTTACTCATGAATCTTGAGAGTAAACTAGCAGCAAACATTAAATCGGGCCTTGAAGCTGTAAGATAAAACAAGCTTCCAACCAAACTTCTATACATGCTTGCATTTACTAATCTTCTGCCATCTTCCTTCTTTAATTTTTCATTCGCCACTAAAGGAATATCAACAGGTTTGCAGCCATGCATGCCAAAAATTTTCAAAATATTTTCAGCATATCTCTTTTGACAAATAAAAACTCCATATTCATCTTGGTAAACCTCAATACCAAGAAAATGATGCAGTAAGCCAAGATCACTCATCTCATATTTTTTCATCATTTCTATTTTAAAATTTTCAATCATTTTCTTGTTGTTACCCGTATACACCAAATCATCAACATAAAGAGCAACAAGAAGGATATCATCTTTACCTTGATGCTTCACATACAAGGTAGGCTAACTTTGACTTCTTTGAAATCCTTGTTGAATGAAGTAGCCGTCAATTTCACTATACCATGCTCTAGGGGCTTGTTTCAACCCATGGAGAGCTTTCTTCAACTTGTAAACTTTCTCCTCTTGGCCTTTTGTCACAAAGCCTTGAGGTTGCTGCACATAGACTTCTTCTTTTAATTCTCCATTTAGGAAGGCTGATTTCACATCAAGCTGGTACAGGTTCCACCCTTTCTGAGCTGCTACTGCAATAATTGTTCCTACAGTATCCAATCTTGCAACTGGGGCAAAAGTTTCACTATAGTCAATTCCAGGCTGTTGGGCATAGCCTTTTACCACCAATCTGGCCTTGGCTCTTTGAATTGATCCATCTGGATTATGCTTCAGCTTGTAAACCCATTTTACACCAATGGCCTCTTTGTCATTTGGTTTTTCTACAAGCTGCCATGTTTTGTTTTTTTCAATTGCAGCTATTTCTTCCTGCATAGCATTCTTCCAAACACTTTCTTTTATTGCTTCTTCGAAATTTTCCGGTTCGACAACACAGAAATTGCATCTTGCATAAACATCACTTAAATCTTTCATTTTTACAGGAGTTGAACTAGGAGATGCTGAACTCGAACTCGATGCACTTGAGGAACTTGGTGAATTTGAGAAACTCGGTGAACGCGGGGCTGGTTACTCACTTCCAACTGCTGGATTCTGTTGTAACAACACTGCAGGGACTATTTTTTCTTTGTTTTCTCCTTTTTCTTCCCAATTCATGGAGGTTTTCTCATCGAATACGACGTCCCGGCTGATGATGACTTTTCCTGTTTTCAAATTGTACAATCTGTAGCCTTTCGACATGGAACTGTAGCCAATGAAAATACATTTTTCACTCGTTTCCTCCAGCTTCGTTCTTTTTTGTTTAGGAATTTGAGCATAACAAACACACCCAAAAACTTGAAGGTGGTTAACTGAAGGTATTCTTCCACTCCAAGCTTCAAATGGAGTCTTATTCCATACAGCCTTTGTTAGACATCTATTCAGCAAATACACAGCAGTATTAACAGCCTTGGGCCAAAAGGTTTTAGGCATACTTTTCTCAAGTAGCATAGACTTTGCCATTTCCATCACGATTTGGTTCTTTCTTTCAGATACACCATTTTGCTGAGGTGTATAGCCCACAGTGAGTTGTCTTTCAACACCTTCATCTTCACAAAATTTCTGAAATTCATTTGAGGTGTACTCTTTCCCTCTGTCACTTCTCAATATTTTTATAAACCTACCACTTTGTTTCTCAACAAAAGCTTTAAACTTCTTAAAAATTACAAAAACTTTAGATTTTTGTCTCATGAAATATACCCAAGTCATGCGGGTAAAATCATCAATGAATAAGATAAAGTACCTGTTTTGGCCATGAGATAAGGTGTTCATTGGGCCACACACATCTGTGTGTATAAGTTCTAATGCTCATTTAGCTCTCCAGGCTCCTTCCTTTGGGAAAGGTTGTCGGTGATGTTTACCTAGCACACAACCTTCGCACACACTAGATTTTTCTTCGATTCTTGGCAGCCCATACACCATTTTCTTTTGATAGAGTAACTTGAGACTTTCGTAATTCAAATGCTCAAGTCTCCTGTGCCATAAACACGAGACATTCTCTTCTCTGGCCATCATGCTTACATTTTTCTCATAATTGAAAGATAGTGGAAAGCTCCTGTTGCTAGTCATCTTCACAACGGCAACACTTCTTCCTTTTGAGTCAAAAATTCTGCACTCTCGATTCTCAAAATTTAGAGAATAGTCGTGCTCCAAAAGTTGTCCAATGCTAAGAAAATTTTCGTCTAACTCCGGCACATAAAGCGTGTCATGTATGACTTTGCTTCCTTGCTTCGTGGTGACTCCAATGCTTCCTTTCCCTTTCACTTCGACATGTTCTCCATTGCCCAATTTAACTTTTGAGCTGAATGAAGAATCAATGTTTATAAATGGTTCCTTCTGTCCGGTCATATGGTTGCTACAGCCGCTGTCCAAATACCAAACATTTTTACCTTCTTCATGAAATGCTTTTTGACAAGCAAAGCACAAATTTCCTTCACCAGATTCTCCTTCTGCGTACGAAGTATGCTGCTGATTTGCAAGACGACAATCCTTTTGAAGGTGTCCGAATTTCTTGCAATTGTGGCATTGCGGTTTGCCTTTGTTCCAACAGTCCTTCTCGTCATGAGTTTTGTTGTTACAAATTCTGCACCATTTGTTGGATGCTCTTTCATGCCATCTTCCGCCATTCTGACCCTAGCCTCCATTCCTTACCTAGTATGAACCCCTTCGACTAGCGCTCTAACCCTTGCTTCACCATGAAGTACTCGCATCTTGATGTTTCATTTGTTCTTATGCTTGAGCCTGGAGCACCTGTATCTTATCCTAGCGAGCCTGATCTTCCAAGGTTTTCCCGTGGCTTGGTCTTCGCGTGGTGAATTGTTGTTTTCCATTTCTTTCACCGGTTTCAATTACTACATATTAGAAAAGTCTAAACAAGTTTTTCTTATTTTTTAATAGATAAATTCGGGATTTTTGTATTCATTATTTGTAAACTAAGTTAATAAGTGTGAATGTATTTAACTTAAATCTAACACTTATCAGATGTTACGTTGTAACTATTCGTTTTGACGACACAACTCTTCCATAATAGTAAGAAATTCCGCCAGGTTTGGTGTTGGTGGATCGTTGCTGCTTACACTTGGTCTGGCTATGATAAGGCAACAATAATGACGAATTTTAGTGATTATATTAGTGGCCCAGACATATTTTACCGAACCCCACAGTGGGCGCTAAATGTTCACATAGGAACACTAGTTGATAACTCTATTGATGTTAACCGATAAGAGTCGCGTTTATGTTTGTATAGTGTGAGTTGGGTCTGTCTATTACCTTCCACCTAAGTCCCCTTTTATAGTGATCCATTAATGTTTTTTTATCAGACATGGGTGATCAAATATTCATTAAGTGACATAATGACCATTGAATCATTTTATGGAGATGTCGTGGTTTCTGGAGGATATCACTTAATGATAATAAATCTGAGTGATTATCGTTAATTAAGACACATTTATTGGTGACCTATTGTTGCCAACCTCCGATGCTGGTCATGCCAGTCCCACCCAGGGTATCTCGTATATGGTGACTTACTAGTAAAGTCCTTTCGACTTCTCATTCATGTAGGTTGTATCTCAGAGCGGTTGGACTTTTCGTTTTTTAGGAAGTACATAATGTTAGTGCGTGATGCACTTTTAGTGAGGAGAGAATAGAGAGAGAATAAGGAAATAAGGGCTTGCATTATTGAATTGTGTAAATAATGATACAAACTAGAACTATTTATATACAACCCTAATTGGGCTTGGGCTAACACAACTTGGATTATATTTAAATATTAAATCTTATCAAATCTAATCTAATATTTCAATGCACCCCCATAATCCAAGCTGTCGAGCCTACGCTAGTCATAGTCGATCTGAACTATTCCTAATTTCTTTCTCAAATTCAGGAATATGTCGATCTTCAATCCTTTGGTGAAATTATCGGCCAACTGTGCTTCACTTGAGCAATTCCTAACTTCAAGTTCACCTCGATTTACCTTTTCCCTCAAGAAGTGAAATCTGGATTTGATATGCTTACTCCTTCCATGCAGAACTGGATTCTTCGCCAGATTTATGGCTGACTTGTTGTCGATTTGCAGCACAAGATGTTTCTTCACTTCGACCTCCATTTCTTCAAGTACTGATCTGATCCAAATTGCTTGAAATATAACATAGGATCCTGCTATATACTTGAAAGAAAATACTTGAAAGAAATAGCCAGTTGTACTTGATGCTTCTTCGGCCACCACAGGATGCTTCTTCGAACACCATGAGATTGGGGCAGCAAATACTTGAAAGAAATAGCCAGTTGTACTTCTTCGATCTTCCTTATCTCCACACCAATCAGCATCTGAAAAGCAATTAAAAATTGTTCCTTTGCCTTCAGAATCTCGTCGAAATAGAATTCCAAAATCTGTTATTCCTTTTAAGTATCTCAAAATTCTTCTTGCAGCTTTCATGTGTGACACTCTTGGTTCACCCATGTATCTGCTCACTAATCCGACTGTGAAACCTATATCAGGTAGACTATTGCACACATATCTCAGAGATCCAACTATTTATTTGAACAAACTAACATCAACTTTGTCTTCCTCTCCATGCTTCTCCAACTTCAAGTTTGGTTCGACAGGTGAGGATGCAGGATTCGAATCATCCATTCTGAATCTCTTGAGTATCTCTTTGACATACTTCCTTTGATGTAGCAGCATACCTTGCTTCGACATTTGAAATTCCATGCCTAGGAAATAAGACAATTTTCCCAGATCCGACATTTCAAATTCCTTCATCATCAGCTCTTTGAACTTCGACAAGTTCTCCAAGCCATTTCCAGTTACCAAGAAGTCATCAACATATAAGCAGATGATTGTTATATCTTGTGCTACAACCTGAACATAGATACCATACTCAAAATTGCATTTGACAAATCCCAATTCGACTAAGTATGAGTCGATCTTCTTGTTCCATGCCCTAGGTGCCTGCTTGAGGCCATAGAGCGCTTTGTGCAACTTATATACTTTACTTACTTCCTTTTGAATCATAAACCCAGGAGGTTGTGTGACATAGACCTCTTCGTCTAACGGACCATTCAGGAATGCTAACTTCACATTTGAGTGAAATATCGACCAACCTTGGTTATATGCCAATTCTACCACTAGTCAAACAGTCTTCAGTCTTGCTACTGGAGCAAATACTTCAGAGTAGTCAAGTCCTTCTCTTTGAAGAAACCCTCGAGCTACTAATCTTGCATTATGTCTTACTATCGACCCATCAGCATTATGTTTCAACTTGAACACCCACTTTACTTCGACAGCTTTTGTATGTGCTGGACATTCGGCTAACTCCCATGTGTTGTTTCTTTCGAGTGCCTATAACTCTTCGATCATAGCTAACTTCCATTGTTAAATTTTTAATGCTTTGTTATGGTTGATTGGTTCAGCACCTGCAAGTAAAGCAAAATGAACTAATTCTCCATCTGGTGTAACTTCATCATCACTAGTCACTTCATAATCATAAAGTCTTGTTAGAGGAACTCTATTTCATAGAGGTCTTTGCCTTGTTTCAGCCACAGCCCCTGTGTCGGGAATGTCAGCAACTGCTTCTACTTAGACTTCGACTGGATTCTCAGCAATTCCTTCAACTTTGACTTCATCAATTTCTTCATCGAAATTAGAGCTCATCAATGGCTTGCTAATTGAATTACTAGAATTCCAATCCTAGGCAGAATTTTCATCAATCATAATATCTCGACTCAACACAATCTTCTCATTAATTGGATTAAATAGCCTGTATGCACCAGTCTTATGATATCCTACCAGAATCATAGGTTCACTCTTGTCATCAAGCTTCCTTCTTCTTGCATCAGGAACATGCTTGTAACACATAGAGCCAAACACCTTCAGATGACTCACTGATGGTCGTTTGCCACTCCACACTTCTTCACGAATCTTGTTCTTCAAGTGCTTAGTAGGGCACCTGTTTAGGATATAAACTGCAGTCGAAACAACTTCACCCTATAAATATTTTGGTAAATTCTTATGCTTGAGCATACATCTCACTATATCCAATATGGTTCTGTTTCTTCTTTCAGTAATTCCATTATGTTGAGGAGTATAAGGAGCAGTTACCTCATGATCAACACCATGTTCTGCATAGAATTTTTCAAACATCTTCGAAGTGTATTCGCTTCCTCCATCGGTTCACAGAACTTTGATCCTCTTCTTACTTTGGTTTTTGACAAGCATCTTGAATCTCTTAAAGATTTCAAATAATTCATCCTTTCTCTTGATCACGTGGATCTACAGCTTTCGAATAAACTCATCATCATACGAAACAAAATATCTGTTTCCACCAATGGTATGTTCTTTGACCGGATCACATACATCTGAATGTACAACTTCGAGTATATAGGATGATCCCATTGGCATAGTCAAAACGAAATAATTTCTGGATTCCTTTCCTACTAAACAACCTTCACAGAGTTTGTCAGGCATCTCAAGAGTTGGAATACCAGATACCATGTCTTGAGTAATCAGCTGATTGAGTGATCGAAAGTTTAAATGTCCAAACCTCAAATGCCACAACCAACTATCCTTGTGGTCGACAACAGTTTTTAGACATTGTACTTCATTTGAACTGATCAAGGTCTTAAGCGTCCTGTTCTTCGACAACGGAGATTTCAAGACTAAATTGTTCTGGGTGTCGAACAATTTCAAACCTCCATCTTTCATGACAACTGAGAAGCCTTTTTTGACCAGTTGTCCAACACTTAACATGTTGCACTTTATTCCAGGTACATAGAACACATCTCTGATCATAGCTTTCGCTTCATTACTCAGTTGAAAAACTATGTTGCCAGTACCTTCTACTTGCAACAAACTATTATCAGCAAGTTTTACCTTGCTCTTCTTCGACTTGCCAAAATCTGCCAACCACTCCTTTCGACCAGTCATGTGATTTGAGCAGCCTGAGTCGAGGAACCAGGTATTGGATTCGAGATGGTTATCTACCACTGCAGCCATAACCACCATACCACCTTCAGAATCCTCTGAATCTTGGCGTGCAAGGTTCGCTCCTTCGTCCTTGCCTTTTTTCGATCCATTGACTTTCCTATACCAATAATGTTTGGCCAAATGACCCCACTTTTCACATTTATAACATTGCATACCTTTCTTATCTTCTTTTTCCTTTCGATAGTTTCCTCCTCCTCTTTTCGAGGATTCAGAAGTTCTATTTTCGACCTGATTCTTGTGAGGGTTCGACCAAGACTTCTTTCCTTGAGTCTTGTCGACTTTGCCTTTGGATTTGTTGGAACCACCATTCCTTTTCCATGACTAAGCCTGCAGTGCTTGTAACGAATCCTGAACTCCCCTTCTTTCGACAATCCTCATCTCATGTGCCTCCAACGAACCAACCAAATCTTCCACTTTTAGGGTTTCAAGATTGTTGGATTCTTGAATAGCTACGATAACGTGAACAAAGTGAGAGGTCAACGTTCTCATTACTTTCTCAACTATTATCTTATCAGTTATGGTTTCGCCATAACCCTTCATGAGATGGACGAGTTTCATAACCTTCGACACATATTCTGTAACTTTTTCATCTTCTCCCATCGACAACAACTCATATTGTCGACGCAAGGTTTACAACTTGACAACCTTAACTTTCTCACCTCCTTTATAATACTTCACCAGAATATTCCATGCCTCCACTACAATAAAAGTTGCTAATAGCTAGGGGATTTTGCTAGGGGTAAAGCCCCTCACTAAAAAAAACTCACTTGCTAGGGGTTAAACCCCTCGCAATGCATAAAATGGAAAAAAAATTGAAAAACAAAACCGTGGGGATGCCCCTCGCAAAAGGGGAGGGAAAAATTTTTGAATTTTGAAACTGCATTTTTCTAGGGGTCACCCCTTACTATAATGAAAGGGCGCCAAAATAGGTTGTCAAAGGAATCAATTTGCGAGGGGGTAACCCCTCACCAATTTCATAAATGCGTTTTACTAGGGGCTACCCCTCACCATAAAAATGCCTTTAGTCAAATCAGCCTGCAAAAGTATTAAAGACTGTGCCAAAGCCTGCTACGAGGCTGGAAATGGACTACAGCACGTCGCTACTGGCTAGGGGTAGCCCCTCACAAATGTTATCTTCATCTATTACGTGGAGATACCCCTCGCAAATGTCACGTATTAAATTTAAGTTTCGTTTGCTTTCTCATTCCAGACCTTTCTCATCAGAATTTTTTTCTTTGCTTTCTCTCTTCCATTTTTCTTCCACCCTAGTTTCATTTCCAGATCATCAAACATCTACTTCATTTTTCAAGTATTGGTAAGTATTCTACAATTATAATTTCTTTATTGTATGTATTTTCTAATTAATTTTATTTATTAGATTTACCAATTAATTTTTTTATTTATTTTCTGTGTTGCATATAATTCATATAAAACTCTAAATTTCACTACGCCAAAGAAGACCTTTAGCAGCGCTTAAAAGCGCTGCCAAAGGTGGCGCTGTGTCATACCCCAAATTTTGACCACTAAGATTTCCCATCATTGTGAAAATCATCATCACAATATGGGGGAACCATCTTGCCTCATTAGTCTCCCCAAAGATGGGTGAGCATCCACTACAATCAAATTTAGGGTTTCAAGCCCTCTCAGAGCTTTTGAAAAAGGATCAATCAAGGAATGACATGATCTTCAACTTGCCTAACCTCTAAAGTAGCTACAAAGGATCAAAAGGACTCCCACTCCAAGGATTAAGCACAAAGCTGCTCCCTTCTAGGTGGATCAAGCCTTAAGATCGCCATTGTCACCAAATTAGGGTTTTGGTCGACCAGGGCCTCCAGATGGAAATTTTCCTATGGGTATGAGCCAATGATTCAAGTCATAACCTATGATGCTCCAAGGGACATCATAAACCCAATCATCAAGTCAATTTGACCTCAGGGATGCATACATCAAAAATCAGGAATTAGGGTTTCTTGACCTAATTCACCCCTAAGTTGACTTTTGGGACAAATCATAAGCCAAGACCTCAAGACATGATTTGAGGGTCTCCAACATACTACATTGATCCATTTGCAACAATGGATTGATCCAAGAAGCTTGAGCAACAAGTCTCAATTTCATTTGCACCACAGTTAGGGTTTTAAGGGAAAAGTCAACTGTAACTTTGACTTTTGACCAAAACATGCTCCCAAGCCCTAGGACATGAATCAATATACCCTATGACACCCATGGAACATGTCCATCAAGTTTGATTTAGGTCAAGGACATGATTTCCTGAAGAATTGCACAGTTTGGAATTCATCTGATAAAAAGTCAACTGTGCACAAAAGTCAACTTTGACTTTTTGAGATTTTTCACCAAAATGGATTTTTAACCCTAAAATGATGTTAATGTATGATTTGAATCATCATTCATCAAGAAAAATCAAAGAAAGTGGGATAACTTGTAAAAGGGGTAACCATAAAAACTTAGAAAATTTTCTAAGTTATGGAAAAAGTGACACTAATGTGCCAACTTTGGAGGACCATAACTCCTAAACCACAAGGCCATTGTTCCCCATTCAAAGCTTGATTTGTAGATCACATTGCCCTCTACAAAAGCTTCATACTGACCTATGTCCAAATTCCTCATGGATTTTGAGTTATGGAGTGATCAAAATCAAGAAAAGTCACTTTGTTCCAACACTTAGTGAAAATTCCACTAAGTCAGAATTGGCCTTACTTTTTTCCAAATGTAGGGGGATTTTTCACTTGGATCCAAAAGGTATCAAAACCAAATATGATCAAACAGTTGTTGTATCATATAAGGGCTTTCCAAAATGGCCAAGAACATTACCAAATTCAATTTTAGCCATGCGATATAACATTGGCAACTTGCCTTGTTGAAATCTGTCAAGGCAAGACAGATTTTGCACTTTTGCTCGATTTGCCAAAATTGTGCAAATCCAAACACTCCTATCGACTTGGACACATCTGAGGATTGAATCTAAAGGGGACAATCACTGAGCCAAGCCTCCAAAGTCTTTGGAACAAGAAATAGCATGTTGAACCTAGAATTGCCAAAATAGGTACAAGACTCCAATTTTGGATTGGAGCATTCAATGGAAGCATCAAGGTGGCATGGACTGAGCCATTTACAACTGAATGCAGTCAAGACTTATCCAAGACCAAGGGAACCAGCAGCCTGTCCCCTAAGCTCTAGTCAATGGCTAGAGGAGACTTGGATTTTCATTTTCCAACATTGGCCAAACCTACTCAGCAGTTGCCATTCACTATTCCTTGCAAAACAAACTTGCTCTACTATAAATAGAGCTCAATTGTGATCATTTTAAGTACACCAAAGCCATCAAATAGATGCTTTCCTCAAAATCTCTTCTTTCACTCCAATTTTGCCTTCTAAGGCAAGTCACTATCGGGTTTTGAGTTTGAGAGCTTTTCCAATCAAACCAATCACTCACACACCTCACATACATCATATAGAAGTGATCCAATCACTCACATAACATCTGGAACACTGATTTCACAAAATCACTAGCCAATTGCTCAAGTTCTTGACAATTTGCAGTTGAGGTGCCATCTTCATCTCCAAACCATTTCAATCCATTCCAAGCATCCAGACACACTCCATGGCACCTAGGGAAGCTATCCAAATCATTGGAACCTAGCCGTAACACCTCCAACATAAAACACGATCACCAGCTGCAAGAGGTAAGCATGAGCTCTTCTAACTCTATGATCCAGGATATTTTTTCTGCACAATAATTTGGCCACATGTTCATAATCATGCATGGAATGTTTCCCCTCAATTAATTGTTTTGTTTGAATCGTGTATTAAAAATCCCAGCCTTCATGCAGAATTTAGGGTTCTTGAGGATTTTTCGTGATTTCTTGTTTTATGTTTAATTTAAATGAAATTAATTGACATAGACATGATCGTGAGGTTGAAACGAGTTGATTGATATGTGGATTGCATGATATAATCAAGTATTCAGTGAGATTGGATAGAAAATGCAAATCTGAGAAACTCAGAACGCGCGCGTGTTCTTGCCTTTGTTCTTGGCGCCATTTTTTCAAATTTGAATATTTGAATTTTGTGGTTTTATTTAATTGATTCAAAAATTAATTTCTCTCTGAGTTTTAATGATTTTGAGTTGATTCATTTTTCAATAATTCACAAAAATGTTAAAATATTTGATTTTCCCAAAAAATCCCAAAATATTATTTATTTTATATAATTGATATTTTTGCAAAGAATTAATATTTTAATTGTTTTTGACATTTTAAATATTTTTTCCACCTTGATTTTGCAACTTTTGATGCCTTCTAATTATTTTGTAGGTCAATACTTAATTTTTGAAGCATTAATCCAAGATCACAATTCGTTTTCCATATGTTAAACAATTTTGGTCATTTTAATTGAATTTTTATTCAATTAAATACATTTTTGAAAACAAATTAGGGTTTTTGGATTAATTCAACCCTCATAAATCATTTTCAAAACACTTGGGCCTCTAATAGAGTGTAAGACCCAAGCCTTTTTGTAAAATAACCTATTTTGGGCCTCACTTATTGTATAAGTCCCTCCGGGTATTTTCAAAAACCTCGGCGTGATCGTCGTTTTGTGCACAAATAACCTTTGGGCCTACCCTCGAGTAGTAAGACCCATTCCTTTTTTAAAACACTTGGGCCTCTAATAGAGTGTAAGACCCAAACCATTTTTGTAAATACCAAAAATTTGGGCCTCACTTATTGTATAAGTCCCACTGTATTTTCAAAAACCTCGGAGCGATCGCCATTTCAAACGAAAAATCAACTGGGCCTACCCTCGTGTTATAAGCCCCACTCTTTTTCTTTTAAAACTTTTTAGGCCTCTTGAGAGAGTGTAAGACTCATCCCTTTGTACAGAAAAACAAGTCTTTGGGCCCCAGTCACTTGTATAAGTCCCTCTGTACAAAAACAACAGTGCGATCACTGATAAAACCCTAGGCCTCTCCTTGAGCTGTAAGCCCCAAATCTCTATTTTTCAAAGCACTTTCTCCTTTGATTTTGAATATACTGTTGTTTTCAATCTTTCTTTGTTGAACAGCTGACCAAACAGCATGGAAGCCCTACAACCGAGTAAGTGTTTATACGCTTTCATTTAATGCTTTCATATACATATAATTGTATTGCGGGGCTGCTCACTGTAAGTCTCCTTTCATAAACTCATATCAACTGTGTAATAATAGTATAGATATTTAGAGTTTCCCCGACAACTACGTCTAGTACTAGGTAAAAGCCGTTTCGTTTATTCGTAGAAATAGACAACTAGATCGCCAATAGGATCACCAGATACAGTCTTCTCTTCGGCTGTCCTCATTAGGAATTGTCAAGAAACTCTACTCCCAAAGATGAATGTATTCTCCGTGAATGGCATCTTTGAGTTTCTTCCAAATTCTCGAACTTTCCTGGCTTGATCTATTCTCTGTGAATAGCCTGTCTTGAACTTCTCGGGGTTTGGGGACCCACAAGCTTCTTAAAAGCACCGGCCTCCTCTTGGGCATTGTACAAGGACCCACAGGCTTCCTAAAAGCACCCCTGCCTCCTCTTGGGCTTAGTACAAGGACCCGTCGGCTTCTTAGAAGTATTCACAGTCTCCTCTTAGGCTTCATATAATGACTTCTTCCTTCGGGAATGATAGCCTCCTCTTGGGCTTTGTACAAGGACCTATCGGCTTCTTAAAAGTTTCTAGCCTCCTCTTAGGCTTCGTACAAATTGTCCCGACGACCTCCTAGAGGTATAGGAACAGAAATTTGTCATCTTGATAGAACTGTCTCTCACAGAGTTTAGATCTTTCTACCGTGAACGTACTACTACTGTTTCTTTGAACATAGTACAAAAGACTAAACTCTAGACTCGGACAGTCCAACACCCTTGAGTCCCAAAGACGTTCTCAAGCACCCTTCAAGTAAGGAAAAACACCAGTAGACTCGGACAGTCTCCAATACCTTTTGGATTTCCCATTTCCTTAAAGAACAGGAAATAACCTTGATCCTCTGATCAATCCCAAAGCACAGCCTTACCTTTAATCAGTCTCTTTATAAGAACTGATTTTCTCTTTTTTACAACATACTGGACCTGTCACTCAACTGAAACAGCCAATTTGTAGCCTCCATCTCGGGCTTCGTACGAGATACAAATACTCCCTTGTTGAGTCAATCATTTGTAGCCTCCATCTCGAGCTTTGTACGAGATACAAAAACACTCTCTTGTTGAGTATAAAAGTCTCCCTTGTTGAGTATAAAAGACTCCCTCGTTGGGTAAATCATTTTTAGCCTCTCTCTCGGGCTTCGTACGAGACACATAAAGACTCCCTCGTTGGGTCAACCCCTTTTAGCCTCAATCTTGGGCTTTGTACAAGATAGAAAGAACATTTCCCTCAGAAAAGTCAACCTTTTAGCCTCCTCTTAGGCTTTGTATAAGAAAACCCAGGTTGAGCCAATCAACCTTTTAGCATCAAAGTTGTGCCCCGTTCACAGTACACAAACATCAACAACTCCTTCCATCTAATCGCTGTAAGCGGCAAGCCTCTGTATTATTTACATCCATGCCACTGTCCCACTTTTAGCATGAGAAATTCCTAAGGAAAGATGGCATTGCTCTACACTGAGTTAAAGTCTTCTCCTTCAGGTTAAAACCCCCTATAAAGGAAATTATGGCATTGCTAGGATCCGCGTATCCCGGTTAAAGTAATCCTCCTTTACAGTCAGTCACCCAACAATTGTGATAAACCGACCCCTTTAGAGATGACAAATTCTCTCTAAAGTCAAAACCTTTTAGCTTCATATCTTGGGCTTCGAACAAGATACAAATAAACTCTTTAACTTCATATCTTGGGCTTTGAACAAGATACAAACCACCTTTCGCTTCACATCTTGGGCTTTGAACAAGACACCAAAAACACCCATTTCCTCCCATCTATGGGAGGAACTACGAACGCTCTGATTTCCCTGTTTTGGTAAACGGGAATACGTAGGCATAAGACTGAAAGAAAAATCTTAGCGAGCACACTAAACAAAAACCCAGAATCCCATACCTCCCACCAATCGACCAAATGTTATTTTTAACAAAATAACCTAAGAGAAAACCCGAATCTTTGTAGCATCTGTAAACCAACAGTTTTGACTGTTTAACCTCAGTATGCAAGCAGGGTTAGTTGGAGACATCTATTTCCCTTCTTTCATCAGCTTCAATAGGATAAAAAATGAATCGAGTTGTAGTACCAGAGCGATTGTGCTTCGCAACCACATCCAAAAATCACTCGCTACAGAAAAATGGCGACTCTGCTGGGGACTGATGAGATCTTGTTCTCTTCCCATTTCTTAGGTAGAAACCTTAAAAATTGTCACAGAAAAGTGGCGCCCACCGTGGGGCTTTTCTTTCTTTCTTATAAAGACTTTTGTTGACTTCACTAGGATCTTAGGTCAAAAACCTTTAATAGGGAAGATACCACAAAATGGTGACTCCACCGGGGAGCCATTTTTGTCAGGAACATAGGATTCATAGCTCTTTAAAGTCTAGGACTTTAGGACAAATATATATACTGCTTTTCCTAATTGCTATACGTGTTTATTTTTCTGCTAATGGGAATGCGTGTGATGCCGCATGTGGAAATATTGAGTATTCACCTAGGAAAAATCACCTTTTTTTGTAGTGCGGTGGCTATCGGGAATGGCTGTTACGCGATAAACTACCCTCTTCTGAGATTTCTTTGAAAGGACACCACCTAGCACGGTTCCCGGCCCGCTGGTGTTCTCAGGAATCAATGATTTTGAGTGACAGGTACAAAAATCATCCGTAGAAAACCTGTGGGGATGGGTAGAGCTTTGACTTCATGACAACGACCTTTTGACCCCATGTTTTTTCTATGTTTTTGTGTGCTGCATTCATGTATTCATCTAAAAAATATTTAAAAAAAATCTTCTCTTCTAGTCTCTCTTTTTCAAATTAAACTAAGACAATGATTGCAAATGTCAGAGAAAAAGATTGCGCTCATGGATTTCGGTAGAAGGAGAACCCATAAGTACACCTTCAAGGTTCCAAAACTAGAAGATTTGAGAAGGTTAGCGAGAATGATCACTAACCCTGAGGCTTTCAGAGCCAAGCACGGAGGTCTATTACCACTGTTAAGAGTCCATGTGATTGAGGGAATCATGGATGCACTCGTCCAGTTTTACGATCCAGTTTATCACTGTTTCACATTCCTGGATTACCAGCTCGCACCAACGCTGGAGGAGTATTCTCATCTGATTGATCTACACATTACCGATCAAGCTCCTTTTTCTGGACTAGAAGAAATTCCAAAGAATCAGACCATTGCAAGAGCAATTTATTTGGATGAGTCAGAAATCAAGACTCACCTGACCACTAAGGGTGGCATCCAAGGTTTGCCAGCCCAGTTCTTGACAAAGAAAGCCCTGTATTTTGCCAGTATAGGGAACGTGACTGCTTTTGAAAGCATCTTTGCCTTGCTCACCTACGGGTTATTTTTGTTTCCCAACATCAATAACTTTGTAGATATCAACGCCATTAAGGTTTTTCTCATTGGAAATCCTGTACCAACTTTGCTCGTAGATGCGTATCATTCTGTACACTTAGGAAATTTGTACAGCGGAGGAATGATCACATGTTGTGTACCCCTGCTATATAAATGGTTTACTTCCCATTTGCCTAAGTCTGCTGCTTTTTGGGATTGTAAGAGTGCCTTACGTTGGTCGCAGAAGATCATGTCTCTTACCAACTCTGATATAGATTGGTGTAATAGGATCTATGATGGAATCAGAATCATTGATCGTTGTGGAAAATTCCCCAACGTACCCCTCATAGGAACTAAAGGAGGAATCAACTACCATCCGGTATTGGTTCGTCGTCAATTTGGATACCCAATGAGGCATGTCCCACGTAATGCTCATCTAGAAGGTCTTTTCTTCAAGGAAGGAGAAAACGACAGAGCACTAAAGATAGAAATAGTGCAAGTCTGGAAGCATGTTCATAAGAAAGGACGAGAGTCTCAGGGAAAACCAGACTGTGTCTCGGTGGAGCCTTATCTCCACTGGGTACAAACTAGAGCTCTCAAGCTAAAAATGCCTTATCCGCGTCACAGAATTCTTCCGCCAAAGGAATCTGTCATGTATTTCATGACGGAAACAGAAAAGCTTCAGGTTACTCTCAACAAAGTTCAAAAGGAGAGAAGGTCTTGGAAGAACAAGTACCGCACCGTCAGTGTAGAGTGTACCAAGATACAGCAATTACTAAAAGAAAAAGATGCTCTAATTGAGATTTTGGAGCAACATGCTGTGGAAAATCAAGATGACCAGAGGAATTTGCTCGCTCCTTTCACTTGGCAAAGGAATGACAACCCGACAACGGCCCAAGAGCCCCGATCAAAGAAAAGGAAAAAGTCAGCACCTGAAATCTCTTCAGAGAGGGCTTAGGACCCATTAGCTTAGATTTCTATTTCCGCACCTTGTAATCTACTGTATTTCATTTCCGCAATCCTTTGAAATTCAATAAAAGGGGTTTCTCCACTGTTTGATATTTGCAATCTAATTGTCGAAGTTTATTTTGATTAAACAAAAAAAAAACAATTAATATAATTATTGCATTCATCATTCTCGTGTAACGTATTCTTCTTCTCTACGAATCTCACGTTTGTGTCTCGATTCTAGAGTCAAACTGTCTCATTCGTACAATACTCGGGCTAATCGTCAGAAAAAGATGGATGATCTTGAGGAAGAAAACAGAGAATTGAAGGAAGAGATCGACGCTCTGAGAGAGGATATGATAAAGCTTCATAACGACATGCAAGCCATGGTAGAAGCTCAACTACAAAGGACTGTGATCTCAGAGATCACCTCAACGCTCATAGTGCAGAAGTCTGATCCTAGGTATCAAATGCCGAAAGATCGTCTTTGGGGCATGCCTATTAACTATATCCCGGAAGGATATGTTCCGCCGATCGTCGAAGATCAGGGAATCGCAACAGAAGCCGCTGGGCCTGAAGGTTACAAACTTCGGGAAAGCGAAGATGCCAGAGGCATACTGAGGACTCCTGAAGGTTACAAACTTCGGGAAACGCCAAGATTCACTGCCGTAGTCACGGTACCACCCCCTGTGGTGCACACTGTCCCGGAAGGACAAATTCCGCCAATACCTGCTGGTAAAAAGGAAACTTTGTTTGACAGAATGGATGAATTCCAGGAGCAGTTCCTGGAAATGCAGAAGGAGCTGCAAGCCATTCACGGTCAGGATTTATTTAGAAAGGACGCTGCAGATCTCTGCTTGGTCCCCAATGTGAAAGTCCCGCACAAGTTCCAAGTGCCCGAATTTGAAAAGTACAAGGGTAACTCTTGCCCTCAAAGCCATCTGGTGATGTACGCTCGGCGGATGTCAGCTCAGACGGAGAATCAAGACCTACTGATTCACTACTTCCAGGATAGTTTAACCGGTGCCGCATTAAAATGGTACATGGGTTTAAACCATGCCACGATCAGCACTTTCAGAGATCTTGGCACTGCCTTCGTCCAACAATACAAATGCAATTTGGACATGGCACCCGACAGAGATCAACTCAGATCAATGTCGCAAAAGGACAAGGAAACCTTTAAGGAGTATGCTCAAAGGTGGCGTGAAATTGCCGCTCAAATTTGTCCACCTCTTGAGGAAAAAGAGATGACAAAGATCTTCTTAAAGACCCTAAGCTCATTTTACTATGACCGAATGGTTGCCAGTGCACTCAGTGACTTCATCGAAATGGTCGGCATGGGTGTACGTCTTGAGGAAGCCGTCTGAGAAGGACGTTTGGTAAAAGACACTGGAACGACGAGCGGTACTAAAAAATACGGTAGTGCTCTCCCTAAGAAAAAAGAGCAAGATATTGGGAATATCTCTCTCGGAAAGCAAAGGCGTCGATATCAACCAGTAGCAGTTGTAACTCCTGCTATCAACCCCACGCCTACGTATCAACCTCAGGTTGCGCAAAGCCAACCTGATCAGCAAAGGACACAACAGCCTCTTCAGCAGGCTCGTCCCCAATACAACAACAACCGTACAACACGGCCACCAGGATTTGATCCTATACCCATATCGTACGCAGAGCTATTTCCATTACTGCTAGCCAAGGGGCACATTCAGACTAAGTCCCCTCTTACAGTACCGGAGAATCCTCCTTTCTGGTTTAACGTGGATCAAACTTGCCCTTACCACCAAGGAGGACCAGGGCATAACATTGAGACTTATCTCAATTTCAAGTCCGACGTGCAAAAGCTTGTTAGGAGCGGGGTCTTATCCTTCAAGGATACAAATCCTAATGTTCTCACGAACCCGCTGCCTCAACATGAGAAGGCTGCAGTCAATTTGATAGAAAGAGAGACTAACAATGTCTATCAAATTCATGATGTACTCTTAATAAGGACCAACTTGGTCAAGATGCATTGCAGACATAGTGGATATGGCCATGTGCCACCTCATAACTATCACCAGTGTGATATCTGCTCTAAAGACAACCAGGGATGTTCTGTGGTGCAATCAGTTCTACAGGAACAATTGGATCTCGGATGGATCCAAGAGCACCGAGTTCGTGGAGTTAACATGGTCTACACGAATTCTAACATCATTCAAAACCACGATATTCGTGCAATGAATGTCAACTTGGTGGCGATGCACTCAAGGCAAAGCCAGTATCATAAACTGCCACGGCACGATTATAGTTCTTGTATGACTTGCTCGGTAAACAAACAGGGATACTCTTTCATACAAGAGGCCCTCCAGCGTCAGATGGATCTTGGATGGATCCAAGACTACCATGATAGGAATTCCTATCAAATCAACATGGTTCAGATCTTTGATATTCGCGTGATGAATACCAACCTGGTAGAGTTACATGTTGAACAGGTCCGACTCGGATTCCTGGTATCACATAATTATCACAGCTGTAAGGCGGGTCGCGAAAACGATCGAGGTTGTACCCTTGTCCAGGAGGCACTTCAGCACTTGTTAAATCACTGGTGGATGCCAATCTATATGAATGAAGATACTCAGCAAATTAGTATCAGTAACAGGAATCCTACTCGGCGTCAGAGTCAAGATGTCGGATCAGTGGAAGCTAACCTAGTGAGGTTACATTGTATTCAAAGTGGGAGTGGCCAGGTGCCACCACACAATTATGACTGTTGTAGCGTCTGTTCGAAAAGTAACCAAGGGTGTTACCTTGTGAGGGCAGCTCTTCAGGGTCAGGTGGATCGTGAAGAGATTCGTCCATATCCGGGTTCTAGACCCATCAACTGGACGCCAAACTACCTTGTCGATCAAGTTGAGGATGTTGTCACAATCTCTGGTCATCATAGGACCAGGGATGTTTTGCCATCATTCCTCTACTTGACGAATCTAAAGTTCCCAACCAGGAACGGATCGAGATTACTTACGATGGTCGGAAAAATCAGAAGGCTCCCGTAGTTATCTATCTACCCGGACCATTACCGTATGAATCAACTAAGGATATTCCTTACAAATATGGTGCAACAACCATTGAAAATGGAAAGGAAATTCCATTACCCTCCGTCGTGAACATTGCAGACATCAGTCGAGTAACACGGAGTGGTAGAATCTTCAACCGATGGGTTGGGGAACCTAACAAAGAAAAGGAACTTCAGACGGAAGCTCCTGATCTACCAGTCGGTCAATCCAGTAATCCCGACCTTTCGAAAAACGACGATGAGATGTTAAAGCTCATCCAGAGGAGTGAATACAACATTATTGATCAGTTGTTCCAGACTCCTTCAAAGATCTCTGTGTTATCACTATTACTCAGTTCAGAAGCGCATAGGGAGGCTCTACAGAAAGTCTTGGAGCAAGCCTTTATGGAACAGAATGTGACGATCAGACAGTTCGATAGCATTGTCTCTAACATCACTTCCTACAACAATTTGGGATTTAGTGATGAGGAATTACCTGAAGAGGGTCGTCGTCATAACATGGCGCTCAATATCACAGTTAACTGCCAGGACGATGCGTTGGCCAGCGTACTGGTAGACACAGGGTCAGCCCTGAATGGTATACCGAAGTCCACTTTGATGCAATTATCATTCAAAGGCCTTCCGATGAGAATCAGCAAGGTTGTCGTCAAAGCATTCGACGGATCCAGAAAAGCGGTTATCGGCGAAGTTGATCTTCCCATAACTATCGGTCCTCACACTTTCCAAGTCACTTTCCAGATCATGGACATCCGAGCAACATACAGTTGTTTATTAGGAAGACCTTGGATACATCAGGCTGGAGCGGTCACCTCGACCCTCCACCAAAAACTAAAGTTCGTCAAGGGCGATCAACTTGTCACAGTTTGTGGAGAACAGGCCTTGCTTGTGAGCAACTTGTCATCATCTGCTAGTGTAGAACCCGAGGAGGTTATTGGAACGCAGTTCCAAGCACTATCGGTGAGCAAGGACGATCAATCTGAAGGAGGAACATCAATTTCCTCATACAAGGATGCTATCAAAGCGGTCTAGAGTACCGATACAACAGGATGGGGACAACTTGTCATTCCTATTAACAATAAAATAAAGAAGGGTCTTGGTTTTTCTGCAACCTGTACCCAGACAGCTGCCAGTGATGGAAGTCTTCATCCCATTCAGAACTTCTTCCACAGTGGAGGTTTTCTTCACCCAGTGCCTCAGGCAGTTCATGCTATTAATGAGGAAGATTCCTCCAACACAGAGGAAGAATGGAAGTCCTATCTTAACAAGGACGGTTATATGTCTCACGACGAAATACAAACTCCTTTTTGCTTTCCTACACAAAGTCCGAGATTTATACCCAGATCAGACGTCGAAATGATCTATGGAGATTGTGATCCGGAAGGATGTCGTGCTCCGCCAAACTCATTAGAGAAAGACACTCTGATGAAAGACCAATTTGACTACAACTACTATGGCCCAATGGATGGTCTGCCAATATGGCAGCCCTACCCAGGAAATTTGGGGCAAGAAAGTCAGCCGAATGATGAAAATCAGCTGAGCATCATTGAACAGAATACCTGTGTCCCCACCATGTCATGGGATCAACACTCGGGTCATCCTGAAGCTACTCAACATGAAGATGAATTTGCAATGTTTGCAGGACTAGAATTCATCAACTACGCTTTTCCTGAGGTCAACGTCATCGAGAGGGATGACTCCTCGAGTTCCAAAGAAGTGTGGGACACCTTGGGACAACCGAGTGGAAAGTTTGACTATATGGTCAAGTACACCACTCCCGAAAGCTCTCGTATCAGGCTCGAAGACATCCAGCCAATTGGATGGGGAGATACGGCTGAGAGCACAATTACTCTGCATAATGCAACAGAGGAATCCTCCTACGACAACTCTGCCAGGGAGACAGATTCCAATGATCCTACTCCACCAGAAATCAGCGTTATTTCTGAAGACAAATCAAGGAAGGTGCCAAACTTTGTGATTCACCGAGGAGTTCGCCGCCAATGGGTTGTCGTCGAGGTTCCGAAGGTCGTTCACCAGTCAAAGTAATTGCCATCTTTAACCTTTCACCTTGCCCAGGTGGAATGGATGTTTTGATAGGGCTCACTTTCTGTAAAATTTCCCTCTTCGCTTCGCCCAAAGCGACGGAGTTTTGTTTTATAGGGCTGTAGTTTCAACTTTCGACTTGTTCATAAATAAAAAATGTCGTTCTGTAATTTCTGCATCTATTGCTGTTTTCTCTTTTTGCTTTTTTCAGAAAATTGTAATCCTAAAAAACAAATAATAAAAACAAGCAGTAAAATAATACACTGCACACACTCTTGCATTCTCTCTATCTCTTCTAAACACAAATCATCACGTCATGCAGATTGCTTGTTTTACACCCCGTTGAAACATACGATCCGATGCCTTCTCCCAACTTTGAGTTCCCGGTATTCGAGGCTGAAGAAGAAAATGACAACAAAATTCCAGAAGAGATCTCCCGACTACTCAGACAAGAGAAAGGTCCATTGAACCTCACAAAGAGTTGCTAGAAACAGTCAACTTGGGTTCAGAGCAAGAGAGAGAAAAAATCAGGATTGGGGCACTGCTCAGTCCAACTACCAAAGAAGGTTTGACGAAGCTTCTCAGAGAATTCCCCGATGTGTTCGCTTGGTCCTATCAGGATATGCCAGGGTTGGATACCAGCATCGTGGAACACCATCTACCGTTGAGGTCGGAATGTCCGCCGGTAAAGCAAAGGTTGAGACGGACTCATCCAGACATGGCCATCAAAATCAAGGAGGAAGTACAGAAACAGATTGGCGCAGGTTTCCTCGCCACATCAGAATATCCTCAATGGTTAGCCAACATTGTACCCGTTCCCAAAAAGGACGGAAAAGTCAGAATGTGTGTCGACTACAGAGACCTGAACAAGGCTAGTCCAAAGGACGACTTTCCTTTACCACACATTGACATGCTGGTAGACAGTACAACAAAGTTCAAAGTCTTCTCCTTCATGGATGGATTCTCGGGCTATAATCAAATCAAAATGGCGCCGAAAGACATGGACAAAACTTCGTTCATCACCCCATGGGGTACCTTTTGTTACAAGGTAATGTCGTTCGGTTTGAAGAACGCCGGGGCAACCTATCAAAGGGCCATGACTACTATGTTTCATGACATGATACACAAAGAAATCGAGGTATATGTCGATGATATGATTGCAAAATCAAAAACAGAGAGTGAGCACGTTGAACATCTGTCAAAATTGTTCGAACGTCTAAGAAAATTCAAGCTCCGCTTGAATCCTAACAAATGCACCTTCGGTGTCCGTTCAGGGAAACTACTAGGGTTCATCGTCAGCCAGAAAGGAATTGAGGTTGATCCTGACAAGGTCAAGGCCATTCAAGAAATGCCTTCTCCGAAAACTGAAAAACAAGTCAGAGGATTCCTGGGACGTCTGAATTACATTTCCAGATTCATATTCCTCATGACCGCGATATGCGCGCCAATCTTTAAATTACTCAAAAAGAATCAGGACTACATTTGGACAGAAGATTGCCAAACCGCCTTCAACAGTATCAAGGAATACTTGTTGAACCCACCGATTCTATCACCTCCAGTGGAAGGAAGACCACTGATCATTTACCTCACAGTCCTAGAGGACTCAATCGGATGTGTACTTGGCCAACAAGACGAAACCAAAAGGAAAGAGTCTGCCATTTACTATTTGAGCAAGAAATTCACCGACTGTGAAACTCGGTACACGATGCTCGAGAAAACTTGCTGTGCTTTGGCTTGGGCAGCCAAACGTCTTCGCCAGTACATGATTCGTCATACTACTTGGTTGATCTCCGAAATGGATCCAATCAAGTACGTTTTCGAAAAACCTGCTCTTACGGGAAGGATTGCCCGTTAGCAGATGCTGTTATCAGAATATGACATAGAGTACCACGCTCAGAAAGCCATTAAGGGAAGTATTTTAGCCGATCATTTGGCTCACCAACCGATTGACGATCAGGAATCAGTCGGGTTTGACTTCCCAGACGAAGATGTCATGTATCTAAAAATGAAAGACTGTGATGAACCGCTACCCAGTGAAGGGCCAGAACCAGGTTCCCAGTGGGGACTTATCTTTGACGGAGCAGTCAATCATTATGGAAACGAAATTGGGGCAATCATTGTTACCCCTCAGGGTACCCACATTCCTTTCACTGCTCGACTGACATTCAAGTGTACAAATAACGAGGCCGAATACGAAGCTTGTATTATGGGTCTCGAAGAAGCGATCGATTTAAGGATCAAGAACCTGGATGTCTATGGCGATTCAGCTCTGGTTATCAATCAGATCGCAGGAGATTGGAACACTTACCAATCAGGATTGATTCCTTACAAAGACTACGCGAGAAGGTTGCTACCTTTCTTCAACAGAGTCGAGTTTCATCACATCCCTCGTGAGGAGAATCACATGGCTGATGCATTAGCCACTATCTCTTCCATGATTAGTGTAGGTCAATGGAATGACATACCTAAGATCGACATAATGCGCCTTGAAAGGCCCGCTTACATCTTCATGATTGAAGCAGTCATAGACGACAAACCTTGGTATTACGATATCAAGTGCTTCCTTCAGAAACTGGAGTACCCACCTGGGGCATCCAGGAAAGATAGAAAGACCCTCAGAAGATTGGCTGGAAACTTCTTCCTGAGCGGTGACACTCTCTATAAGAGAAATTTTGACATGGTCTTGCTCCGATGCGTAGACAGACCAGAAGCAGAAATGCTGATAAAAGAAATTCATGAAGGATCCTTTGGCACTCATGCCAACGGACACGCAATGGCGAGAAAAATCCTAAGAGCATGGTACTATTGGTTGACCATGGAATCCGACTGCTACAAGTACATGAGGAGGTGTAACAAGTGTCAGATATACACTGACAAAATCCATGTACCGCCAACGCATCTCAAACGGACATCGATTCATCCTAGTAGCCATTGACTACTTCACCAAGTGGGTCGAAGCAGCGTCATTCGCCAATGTAACCCGACAAGTGGTGGTCCGCTTTATCAAAAACAATCTCATCTGCCGTTATGGTGTTCCAAGCGAGATCATTACTGATAATAGCTCCAACTTGAACAAATTAGATGATGAAAGAGTTTTGTGCTGAGTTCAAGATCGAACACCATAACTCATCTCCCTACCGACCCAAGATGAACGGAGCGGTAGAAGCGGCCAACAAGAACATCAAGAAGATCGTTCAAAAGATGGTTGTAACCTACAAAGACTGGCACGAAATGCTACCCTTTGCTCTTCATGGTTATCGTACATCTGTCCGCACTTCAACGGGGGCAACCCCTTTCTCTCTAGTGTATGGCATGGAAGCAGTGCTCCCCATAGAAGTAGAGATCCCGTTAATCCGAGTATTGATGGAAGTTAAGCTCACCGAAGCTGAATGGTGTCAAAGCCAACACGACAAACTGAATCTGATCGAGGAGAAGCGAATCACGGCACTATGCCATGGTCAACTGTATCAACAGAGAATGAAGAAGGCGTTAGACAAAAAGGTTCGACCCTGCATCTTCAGGAAAGGAGACCTCGTGCTCAAGAAGATACAATCATTTCTCACTGATTCTCGGGGCAAGTGGACTCCGAAATATGATGGCCCCTATGTGGTCGCGAAAGCTTTCTCAGGCGGCGCCTTGAGACTTACAACCATGGACGGAGAGGAATTTGCCTACCCCACGAATGTTGATGTAGTCAAGAAATACTTCGCCTAAAAAAAAAAGAAAAAAGTCTCGGTGGATTGAAAACCCGAAAGGGCGATCCAGGCAAAAATTAGAGACATACCAAAAATCATCCCGATGGATTGGAAACATCAAAGTACAATCCAGGAAAAAATTAGGGATAATGGCAAGTAACTATGTTCAATAGAGGCAAGTCCCTCAGCAGCAGCAGTTACATCATCTGTCAGAAAACTCCAGTCAAGGTCATCTTCGACAGAAGCTCAGGATGCCCCGAAGTCAAAGTTGGTAGAAGGATAGTGGTCGTTATGTTTCAACGTAGCCCTTTTCCCTGTAAATTACCATTTTCTAACTTTGTATATACTCTTTGGAATCACGCGTTCAGCTGATCTTCATCCTATCAATAAAATTTGAGCCCTTGTTCTTTTGTTTGTAATTCTTATTTGTTTTAGTTTTACAGAACGACATTTTAATATGATCAACGATTCTTGAAACGAAACAAAAATGAATTTACTTGTTAAACTTTTTCTGCTTTTTTAATAAAGTCGGCAATTTCTTTTGACTGTTGAACATCAGAAGAACATCGGTCGCTTCTCCAGAAGTAATCGAACCTCAAAGTGCAGAATCAAAGCACTCCTTCTAAAAAGCCAGTATGCCTAAATAAAGGATCAAACTGTGTCAGAGACCTTGTTTCATCTGGCACACCTCGGCCGAGTTTTCATCTCCTAAGCCCGACCAACATAGCTCCCAACAGGGACTATCTCTCCTAAGCAAGGTGGAATTGCTATTCTGAACCAACGGTACTTCTTCACCCCGCGATGGTCGAGTATCTAGTCGTGTTCATCTATTAGTCTGTATGTCGCGTCAATTTTGTCAGCATAAACATACATACATCATGCATTTGATTTGCATTCACATTTCATATTGCATCGCTATCACTCCAGTCGGTCTTGTCCCCTAGTGATAAAAGTCCTCTCAATCGAGTTGTCAGTCCTTGCCTTATCAGGAAACGCTACGTCTGAACGATCTCTCACCTCCAGTTTATTTCTGGAATGAAGTTGGCCCTTGACCACTTTGATAATTTGAACCTCTGAAAAGCCAGAGAGAACCTTCAACCAATGTCACTCTTCGCCATTGAAGATGATATCCTTGCTCTCCCGGATTAAGGAAAATCCCCAGAGAAAGCCTCTTGATCAGAGAGTCGGCAGTACGACAGTCTTTCTCTGAAAGACCGCTGATGAAAAGGTCATCGGCACCTCAAATTGGACCCCATCATATGGCATTTCTCCGGGAAGATCCCGAGAAAAGTATGATGTGATATCCCAAGCAGAAGCAGCCTCTTAAGAGACTCGCTTTCCCCAGTAAAAACAAATGGTGTCTCCAACAGAGAAGTTTGTGCCACTCTACAACTCAGACGGTTGGGTTCACCAGCAAGTCTGACATCAAATTTTTTGTTTTTCTCCATCAAATGGCATCTCCCCAGGAAAATTCGGCGAGAAGTTTGAGGAAAACCGCTGCAAATAGCGTCCCTTGTCAATAAAGTTTATTGACAAAAGAAACTGAGACCAGTTCCTTGGTAGGAAACCAGGATCGAGGGGAAGTTTATTTCAGAAACTAAGACCAGTTCCTTGGTAGGAAACCAGGATCGAGGGGAAGTTTACAATCAGAAAATGAGACCAGTTCCTTGGTAGGAAACCAGGATCGAGGGGAACTTTATTTCAGAAACTAAGACCAGTTCCTTGGTAGGAAACCAGGATCGAGGGGAAGTTTACAATCAGAAACTAAGACCAGTTCCTTGGTAGGAAACCAGGATCGAGGAGAAGTTTGTTTCCGCAACTTAGACCAGTTCCTTGGTAGGAAACCAGGATCGAGGGGAAGTTCACCTTTTCTAAGCATCATTGCTTAGCAAAAGAAGATGAATGCGCAAGCTGCCATTCATAGCCGTCAAAATTTCAAATATTCCGATATTTAATCCTCTTGCACCCCGAATGCCCGAATACCTTCGTCATTCACACCTTCGGGTCCAAGAAGATTAAATAGGGGCATCTGTCATACCCCAAATTTTGACCACTAAGATTTCCCATCATTGTGAAAATCATCATCACAATATGGGGGAACCATCTTGCCTCATTAGTCTCCCCAAAGATGGGTGAGCATCCACTGCAATCAAATTTAGCGTTTCAAGCCCTCTCCGAGCTTTTGACAAAGGATCAATCAAGGAATGACATGATCTTTAACTTGTCTAACCTCTCAAGTAGCTACAAAGGATCAAAAGGACTCCCACTCCAAGGATTAAGCACAAAGCTGCTCCCTTCTAGGTGGATCAAGCCTTAAGATCGCCATTGTCACCAAATTAGGGTTTTGGTCGACCAGGGCCTCCAGATGGAAATTTTCCTATGGGTATGAGCCAATGATTCAAGGCATAACCTATGATGCTCCAAGGGACATCATAAACCCAATCATCAAGTCAATATGACCTCAGGGATGCATACATCAAAAATCAGGAATTAGGGTTTCTTGACCTAATTCACCCCTAAGTTGACTTTTGGGATAAACCATAAGCCAAGACCTCAAGACATGATTTGAGGGTCTCCAACATACTATATTGATCCATTTGCAACAATGGATTGATCCAAGAAGCTTGAGCAACAAGTCTCAATTTCATCTGCACCACAGTTAGGGTTTTAAGGGAAAAGTCAACTGTGACTTTGACTTTTGACCAAAACATGCTCCCAAGCCCTAGGACATGAATCAATATACCCTATGACACCCATGGAACATGTCCATCAAGTTTGATTTAGGTCAAGGACATGATTTCCTGAAGAATTGCACAGTTTGAAATTCATCTGATAAAAAGTCAACTGTGCACAAAAGTCAACTTTGACTTTTTGAGATTTTTCACCAAAATGGATTTTTAACCCTAAAATGATGTTAATGTATGATTTGAATCATCATTCATCAAGAAAAATCAAAGAAAGTGGGATAACTTGTAAAAGGGGTAACCATAAAAACTTAGAAAATTTTCTAAGTTATGGAAAAAGTGACACTAATGTGCCAACTTTGGAGGACCATAACTCCTAAACCACAAGGCCATTGTTCCCCATTCAAAGATTGATTTGTAGATCACATTTCCCTCTACAAAAGCTTCATACTGACCTATGTCCAAATTCCACATGTATTTTAAGTTATGGAGTGATCAAAATCAAGAAAAGTCACTTTGTTCCAACACTTAGTGAAAATTCCACTAAGTCAGAATTGGCCTTACTTTTTTCCAAATGTAGGGGGATTTTTCACTTGGATCCAAAAGGTATCAAAACCAATTATGATCAAACAGTTGTTGTATCATATAAGGGCTTTCCAAAATGGCCAAGAACATTACCAAATTCAATTTGAGCCATGCGATATAACATTGGCAACTTGCCTTGTTGAAATCTGTCAAGGCAAGACAGATTTTGCACTTTTGCTCGATTTGCCAAAATTGTGCAAATCCAAACACTCCTATCCACTTGGACACATCTGAGGATTGAATCTAAAGGGGACAATCACTGAGCCAAGCCTCCAAAGTCTTTGGAACAAGAAATAGCATGTTGAACCTAGAATTGCCAAAATAGGGACAAGACTCCAATTTTGGATTGGAGCATTCAATGGAAGCATCAAGGTGGAATGGACTGAGCCATTTGCAACTGAATTCAGTCAAGACTTATCCAAGACTAAGGGAACCAGCAGCCTGTGCCCTAACGTCTAGTCAATGGCTAGAGGAGACTTGGATTTTCATTTGCCAACATAGGCCAAACCTACTCAGCAGTTGCCATTCACTATTCCTTGCAAAACAAACTTTCTCTACTATAAATAAAGCTCAATTGTGATCAGTTTAAGTACACCAAAGCCATCAAACAGATGCTTTCCTCAAAATCTCTTCTTTCACTCCAATTTTGCCTTCTAAGGCAAGTCACTATGGGGTTTTGAGTTTGAGAGATTTTCCAATCAAACCAATCACTCACACACCTTACATACATCATATAGAAGTGATCCAATCACTCACATAACATCTGGAACACTGAATTCACAAAATCACTAGCCAATTGCTCAAGTTTTTGACAGTTTTACAGTTGAGGTGCCATCTTCAGCTCCAAACCATTTCAATCCATTCCAAGCATCCAGACACACTCCATGGCACCTAGGGAAGCTATCCAAATCATTGGAACCTAGATGTAACACCTCCAACATAAAACACGATCACCAGCTGCAAGAGGTAAGCATGAGCTCTTCTAACTCTATGATCCAGGCAATTTTTGTTGCACAATAATTTGGCCACATGTTCATAATCATGCATGGAATGTTTCTCCTCAATTAATTGTTTTGTTTGAATCGTGTATTAAAAATCCCAGCCTTCATGCAGAATTTAGGGTTCTTGAGGATTTTTCGTGATTTCTTGTTTTATGTTTAATTTAAATGAAATTAATTGACATAGACATGATCGTGAGGTTGAAACGAGTTGATTGATATGTAGATTGCATGATATAATCAAGTATTCAGTGAGATTGGATAGAAAATGCAAATCTGAGAAACTCAGAACACGCGCGTGTTCTTGCCTTTGTTCTTGGCGCCATTTTTTCAAATTTGAATATTTGAATTTTGTGGTTTTATTTAATTGATTCAAAAATTAATTTCTCTCTGAGTTTTAATGATTTTGAGTTGATTTTTTTTTCAATAATTCACAAAAATGTTAAAATATTTGATTTTCCCAAAAAATCCCAAAAATATTATTTATTTTATATAATTGATATTTTTGCAAAGAATTAATATTTTAATTGTTTTTGACATTTTAAATATTTTTTCCACCTTGATTTTGCAACTTTTAATGCCTTCTAATTATTTTGTAGGTCAATACTTAATTTTTGAAGCATTAATCCAAGATCACAATTTGTTTTTCATATGTTAAACAATTTTGGTCATTTTAATTGAATTTTTATTCAATTAAATACATTTTTGAAAACAAATTAGGGTTTTTGGATTAATTCAACCCTCATAAATAATAGAGTGTAAGACCCAAGCCTTTTTGTAAAATAACCTATTTTGGGCCTCACTTATTGTATAAGTCCCTCCGGGTATTTTTAAAAACCTCGGTGTGATTTTGTGCACAAATAACCTTTGGGTCTACCCTCGAGTAGTAAGACCCATTCCTTTTTTAAAACACTTGGGCCTCTAATAGAGTGTAAGACCCAAACCCTTTTTGTAAATACCAAAAATTTGGGCCTCACTTATTGTATAAGTCCCACTATATTTTCAAAAACCTCGGCGCGATCGCCATTTCAAACGAAAAGTCAACTGGGCCTACCCTCGTGTTATAAGCCCCACTCTTTTTCTTTTAAAACTTTTTGGGCCTCTTGAGAGAGTGTAAGACCCATCCCTTTGTACAGAAAAACAATTCTTTGGGCCCCAGTCACTTGTATAAATCCCTCTGTACAAAAACAACAGTGCGATCACTGATAAAACCCTGGGCCTCTCCTTGAGCTGTAAGCCCCAAATCTCTCTTTTTCAAAGCACTTTCTCCTTTGATTTTGAATATACTGTTGTTTTCAATCTTTCTTTGTTGAACAACTAACCAAACAGCATGGAAGCTCTACAACCGAGTAAGTGTTTATACGTTTTCATTTACTGATTTCATATACATATAACTGTATTGTGGGGCTGCTCACTGTAAGTCTCCTTTCATAAACTCATATCAACTGTGTAATAATAGTATAGATATTTAGAGTTTCCCCGGCAACTACGTCTAGTACTAGGTAAAAGCCGTTTCGTTTATTCGTAGAAATAGACAACTAAATCCCCAATAGGATCACCAGATACAGTCTTCTCTTCGGTTGTCCTCATTAGGAATTGTCAAGAAACTCTACTCCCAAAGATGAATGTATTCTCCGTGAATGGAATCTTTGAGTTTCTTCCAAATTCTCGAACTTTCCATGCTTGATCTATTCTCTGTGAATAGCCTGTCTTGAACTTCTCGGGGTTTGGGGACCCACAGGCTTCTTAAAAGCATCAGCCTCCTATTGGGCATTGTACAAGGACCCACAGACTTCCTAAAAGCACCCTGCCTTCTCTTGGGCTTAGTACAAGGACCCGTCGGCTTCTTAGAAGTATTCACAGCCTCCTCTTAGGCTTCATATAATGACTTTTTCCTTCGGGAATGATAGCCTCCTCTTGGGCTTCGTACAAGGACCTATCGGCTTCTTAAAAGTTTTCAGCCTCCTCTTGGGCTTCGTACAAATTGTCCCGATGAACTCCTAGAGGTATAGGAACATAAATTAGTCATCTTGATAGAACAGTCTCTCAAAGAGTCTAGATCTTTCTACCGTGAACGCACTACTACTATTTCTTTGAACATAGTACAAAAGACGAAACTCTAGACTCAGACAGTCCAAGACCCTTGAGTCCCAAAGATGTTCTCAAGCACCCTTCAAGTAAGGAAAAACACCAGTAGACTCGGACAGTCTCCAATACCCTTTGGATTTCCCATTTCCTTATAGAACAGGAAATAACCTTGATCCTCTGATCAATCCCAAAGCACAGCCTTACCTTTAATCAGTCTCTTTATAAGAACTGATTTTCTCTTTTTTACAACATACTGAACCTGTCACTCAACTGAAATAACCAATTTGTAGCCTCCATCTCGGGCTTCGTACGAGATATAAATACTCCCTCGTTGAGTCAATCATTTGTAGCCTCCATCTCGGGCTTTGTACGAGATACAAAAACACTCTCTTGTTGAGTATAAAAGACTCTCTTGTTGAGTATAAAATACTCCCTTGTTGGGTAAATCATTTTTAGCCTCTCTCTCGGGCTTCGTACGAGACACATAAAGACTCCCTCGTTGGGTTAACCCCTTTTAGCCTCAATCTTGGGCTTTGTACAAGACAGAAAGAACATTTCCCTCAGAAAAGTCAACCTTTTAGCCTCCTCTTAGGCTTTGTATAAGAAAACCCAGGTTGAGCCAATCAACCTTTTAGCATCAAATCTGTGCCCCGTTCACAGTACACAAACATCAACAACTCCTTCCATCTAATCGCTGTAAGCGGCAAGCCTCTGGATTATTTACATCCATGCCACTGTCCCTCTTTTAGCATGAGAAATTCCTAAGGAAAGATGGCATTGCTCTACACTGAGTTAAAGTCTTCTCCTTCAGGTTAAAACCCCCTATAAAGGAAATTATGGCATTGCTAGGATCCGCGTATCCCGGTTAAAGTAATCCTCCTTTACAGTCAGTCACCCAACAATTGTGACAAATCGACCCCTTTAGAGATGACAATTTCTCTCTAAAGTCAAAACCTTTTAGCTTCATATCTTGGGCTTCGAACAAGATACAAATAAACTCTTCAGCTTCATATCTTGGGCTTTGAACAAGATACAAACCACCTTTCGCTTCACGTCTTGGGCTTTGAACAAGACACCAAAAACACCCATTTCCTCCCATAGAATAGGAGGAACTACGAACGCTCTGATTTCCCTGTTTCGGTAAACGGGAATACGTAGGCATAAGATTGAAAGAAAAATCTAAGCGAGCACACTAAACAAAAACCCAGAATCCCATACCTCCCACCAATCGACCAAATACTATTTTTAACAAAATAACCTAAGAGAAAACCTGAATCTTTGTAGCATCTGTAAACCAACAGTTTTGACTGTTTAACCTCAGTATGCAAGCAGGGTTAGTTGGAGACATCTATTTCCCTTCCTTCATCAGCTTCAATAGGATAAAAAATGAATCGAGCTGTAGTACCAGAGCGATTGTGCTTCGCAACCACATCCAAAAATCACTCGCTACACGCTACTAAAGGTAATGACAACGCTTTTTTCCTTTTAAAAGCGCTTTCTTAGGTCACCCTTAGGACCCCCTTTAGCAGCGCTTTTAAAAGCGCTTTCGTATGACCCCATATAGCAGCGCTTTTCCAAAGAAAAATGCTTTCGTAGGACCCCCTTTAGCAGTGCTGCTAAAGGTCCCCTTTTAGGCAGCGCTTTTTCAAATCAAAGTGCTTTCGTATGCCTCCTTTAACAGCGCTTTTAAAAGCGCTGTCTTATGTATACGCCATGACACCCCTTTAGGCAGCACTTTTTTTAGAAAGCGCTGTCTTTTATAAAAGTGCTTTTTAAAAGTTTTTTTTTAAATCAATTATTAAACCTGTATAATTAAACAGAATCCATAATCATTCAACACATGGCCTTTGATACCATTATAATTTAACGCATAGGACTTATACCATTATAATTCAACAATAAGCCTTTATAGATTAAAATTCAACACATAACCCGTAAAAACCATTATATATACAACACCAAAATAACCATTACATATATATAACTCAATACAAACTATACAACACCAATTCCATGCACCAATTTGAAACCTTATACATCATTTCCATCACCTATATATACAACACCTTCCATAAACCTAACACAAATTCTAAAACTATTCAACAAATTCTCATTTCAACCATGTATTGACACCAATCCTCCTTTATTTCTTCCAATTTATCTTTCGAGTAGGTGGCACACTTGAATTCATCAAAATACTACATATAACATAATATGCATGATTTAGTTAAAAGTAATTAATTAGATGAAATATCCGATAATAAATCTTAAAATAAATCATAACTTATATATAAATCCATACCATGTTTGGAATCTCTATTTGTTTCAAATGAATAATTTCTTTCATGAATCTCAAGACAAAATAACCACAATCGATACCATTACGTTGTCGAGGACACTACACATAGAAAAAAAAGTATTAATAGGTATCATAAATGACTTGTGTTTTCAAGTAGCATTACTATTATAATAACAAATTATACCTCCACTCTTATCCATGTAATGTTGTTTGCTTTGCTCTTTGGTACCCGGACTTGTCGTTGTGATCGAAATATTTGTATGGGTCTATCATAATATAAATGAATATTTAGAACAGTCTCACATAAATAAAGAAATACACACGCGAATATTAAGAACAATCGCATCACTTACATATCAATCATTTTCTTCATCTCCGGGTATTTTGTTTGATCACCCTCTAGCGAATCCAGATAATAGACTATTTCTTTTATCGGATTAATCGCAAGCAACAACCAGTGTCCACTGTAAAATTAAACAAAAGTATATATGGAAATGTTATACACAACGTAAAAAAGCGAAAGATTATAATAAAGGAAGTTAGGATGAAAATCTTACCCATGGCCAGTATTATATGGTAAAAGATACAACTTCTCTGTATCAATGTTGGTCATAAATTCATCTACTAAGTGATCTTTGACCGCATCTGTAGTTCGATTGATTAAATTTTTTTCAATATGCATAACATCAAGAAAATGTCTTTCGTACAACGACTTCCAATATGGTAATTAAAAAAAAACTGACCTCTTCTTCCACCCACTCTTGACAAGGGTATGTGCAAAAGGCTTGCTAAACTGAGTACTCACATCTTTCACCTTTTCAAAAACATGATCACCTGTCAATATAGGTGGAGGTCTACCTTGTTCTGCCTCTCCATTGAAGGCTTTTCTCCACCCACGGTAGTGATGATTAGAATTTAAGAATCTACGATGACCGAGAAAGACATTCTTCTGACCAAACTCCAATAGCGTCCAATCTGTTTTATCTTTACAAATAGGACACGCACATTGACCTTTTATGCTATACCCTGATAGATTTTTGTATGCTGGAAAATCATTAATTGTGCCAAACAACATCACCCTCAAGTTGAAACTTTCTTTCCTATATCCATCATAAACCTCCACACCGTTCTCCCACAAAATCTTTAAATCTTCGATTAAGGGTGTCAAGTATACATCTATGTCATTCCTTAGTTGTTTAGGCCCAAAAATTAACATAGATAACATCATGTATTTACGCTTCATACATAGCCATGGAGGTAGGTTATAAATCATAATAATCACAGGCCATGTGGTATGTAAGATACTTTGAAGACCGCGTGGGTTCATTCCATCAGTAGATAATGCCAAACGAAGGTTTCTTGCTTCTTCTCCAAATTCAGGATAATCATTATCAATTTTCGTCCACTGTGGTGAATCTACCGGATGCCGAAACTTTCCATCTATAATTCTTTCATCTGCATGCCAAGTCAAGTTTCTTGCATCGGTTTCACTACGAAACATGCGTCTGAATCTCGGGATTATAGGAAAATACCACAAGACTTTTGCTGGAGACAACTTTTTCTTATATCGAGAGACACCGCATTTAGGACACTCATTTAACGATGCATACTTATTTCGAAACAAAACGCAATCATTTGGACAGGAATGTATCTTATTATAGCTCATGCCAATAGAGCACAACATCTTTTTAGCCTCATATGTTCGATTGGGAAGAACATTATCCTCCAGAAGCATATCTTTCATAAGGGCTAATAACTCTGTGAAACTTTTATCAGATCATCCATTACCCGCCTTTAAGTTGTACAACTTTAATACCGCAGATAATCTTGTGAATTTAGTGCAACCCTTATACAATGGTTTCTCTGCATCGCTTACCAACCTCTCAAACATTTTGGGACAATCCTGAAGATCTTCTTCAAGTGCTTCTGCAATCTCTTCGACTAGATCACAATCGTATGTATCTGTGGCATTGTCGTTTGAAGCATAGGTCGTATTATCCCCCGGTTCAACATTCTCGTTACTTTTCTCACCATGAAGTGTCCAACTTGTATAACTTTAATCAATTCCATGCCTCTTTAAATGCGACTCCATCTGACCCGCGTCAATGCAACGCCTAAAATAGAAACCCAAGCAAGGACATGTGATTCGACTGGGGTCTTTGGCATGTTCAACAGCAAAGGTAACGAATTCTGATACCCCATTCTCGTACTCTTTCGACAATCGATTGGACGACATCCATTTTTTATCCATGATTTTACTAAGTAAGCAAAACAAAAACAAAAGAACAACTACGTACCTGTATATATAGAAGTCATCAACTTCTGGACTGAACCATAAAGTGTAAGATTCTTGAAAACGATCCGAATTCACTCTTCACAAGTAACCCCTATAGCAAATGAACGTAAGTTAGTAACTGATGGTGTATACCACATATAACAAGACAAATTTAGTATAAATAGAGAAATTATTTAATATATCTCAAATAAACACTTTAACCGTTTAAACTTCCAAGAAGCCTTGAGCTTCGATCGGATGGAAAAATTAAATAAAAGTAGACATATGAGTGTAGGACAATGAAGAGTATTTTTTGGAAAAAATGAAAAATACTACTACAAATTAATATCATCATGTCATGCATGTATGCATGTCTTTGATAGCTTTAACAATATCATTTGTCTTTTGTCTGTCATTGCTATCTAGGAATAAATTTCATTGCTATCAACAAGGCTAGTGAATTTTCTCCAGTTCACTTTTTCAAGATAATAGTTACTGAAAGTCTTGATCAAGGAAACCTTGTAAGTCTCTTATTTAGATTCTTTCTTCATACTAATATAGTTTATGTTTCCTCATCTTAATGATGTTATGTTGCTTGAAGAAAACCTTAGAACATAATAAAAGGATATATGTAACAAATTACTTTAACTAGCTTTAGAACGATGTATTATCAAAAAGATGTCTACGAGTAGAGAAGATGAAACCATTTCAAAAAGGATATATGTAACACTATAACAACACTCATCCAAACTACATTCAAACTAACACATTCAAACTAAAAACAAAACAAAAAACAACAATCAGAACAACACTCATTTTTCTATATACGAACAAAACATAAAACACATTCTAACTAACAACACTCATTTTTCTATAAAACAAAACAAGATTCTAAGTGTCAATATAATTTCCTATACTGTAACTTCCTATACTATAACAACAATCACAACAATCAAATCTAAAAGAGCAACAATCAAAACCAACAGATGAAAAATTGATAAGCAAAGAAAGAAAAAGGCAAAATGCAAACAAACCTGTTGCCACACGAGAAACAAACCTGTTGCAACACAAGAAGCAAACAAACCTGTTGACATTTAATAAAAATTGTATTAAAAACAATAACAAACAAAAGAAACTAAACATGCTCAGAATCTAAACATGCTCAAAATTTTAATAAAAGATGCTCAAGAACAAACTCAAGAACAAACAAAAGAAACTATATAGCAAACTGTCAACATTATATAATCACTCAAGAACAAACTCAAGAACAAACAAAAGAAACTATTGCATTTTTTATTAAGTTTTGTTAACAGTAACATAAAACAACTCAACAAGTTTCTATTTGATTTGTTTCAACATCAACATAGAACAAATGCTAAACAAAAAATGAAATAAAAAATGAAATGGAAATGGAAATGAAATGAAATAAAAAATATACCTTGCACACAGTGACGCACAGTGACGGCCGGAGGAGCAACGACGACGAGTCAGAATAGTGACGGCCGGAACAGCGACAGAGGATGATGAGTGAACAGTGAGCGAGCACTACTAGAAAATTTGCTTTTAGTGACCGATTTAGTGACCAAAACATTTCGGTCATTGTGGCCACCGAATTAGCCACCAAAATTTAATATCCATGAGTAAATTTTTAGAGGTCACTAAATCGGTCACTAAATAAAAATTAGCCACTGATTTAGCGACCAAAAATTTGTGACCAACTATTCGGTCTCGAAAAAATGTTCTAATACAATATTTAGTTTATATAAAAAATTTAGAGACTAAAATTTCGGTCACTGATATTTTTGTTGTTTTTTTATTTATTTTTTAATCCTCTTTAATATGTTACTATTTCTCTCCCAATCTTTTTAAAGATTTTAATTCTTTTTTAATAAAAGATTCTTCTTTTTATTAGTTTAACAAATAAAACATATAATTATATAAATAATTATGCTTTTATATATATATATATATATATATATATATATATATATATATATATATATATATATATATATATATATATATATATATATATATATATATATATATATATATATATATATATATATATATATATATATATATATATATATGCATAAAAAGTGAATTTTATTTTTATTATGCAATTTTTATATGTGCATAATGAAATTACATTAATAAAATTAAATTTTATTTTCATTACATTCAATTAAATTAAATAATAATTAGTAATTTTCTAAATATTATTCATTTTTTTATTTTTTATATGTATATATATTTAAATATAGAGAATATAACAAATGATGTTAAGTGGTCTAGTGGTAAGACATAATTGAAATAGCTGGAGGTAATGAGTTTGATTCCCAAGTCTGACACCTTTTTATTTTATTTTTTGAAAAAATAACACAAAAATCGGTCACTAAATTCGGTCACAAAATCGGTCTCTAAATTTCGGTCAATAAGTTCTTCATAAAAGCTTAGCGACTAGCACTTCTACAATCGAAAAATAATGGTCTCTAAATTGGTCGCAAAATGCTTTAGTGATCGATTTTTAAGCATTTTCGGTCTCTAATTCGGTCACTAAAAGCAAATTTTCTAGTAGTGGAGAGTGAGAGTGAGAGCGGGAGTGAATAGTGAGCGAGAGTGAAAACAATGATAGGGTTAAAAATTAGAAATGATTTGTTACTGGTTTCTGCGTTTTAATTTTTACTAAAGCACCTTTAGCAGCGCTTTTAGAAAGAGCTTTTGTAGGCTGGGCTTTAGCAGCGCTTTCAGAGAAAAGCGCTTTTTAAGGTGTGTAGTGAATTTAGCCTTTAACAGCGCTTTATGAAAGCGCTGCCTAAAGTATGGTATACCTTGGGCCTTTAGCAACGCTTTTCAAAAGCGCTGGCTTAGGGTATCCTTTTAGCAACGCTTTTCATAATGCGCTTTCTAAAGTTCACCTGCCTTAGCCCTTTAGCAGCGCTTTTTAAAAGCGTTTTCGTAGGACCCCCATATAGCAGCGCTTTTTTCTTTTATTTTTTATTTTTGTTTTTAGCAAAACGTATAGCAGCGTTTCTGCCAAAAAGCGTTGTCTTTGTAGTGCTGCCAAAACACAATATTGGCATAGTGTTTCATCTAAGAGGAGCTTCAAATTTGAGTGAGCATCAAAACGCACACATATTTTTCTTCTTCAAGATTTTAGGTGTAAATGATATTAATATATGTTGATTTTGAGTGATGCTGTTATAATAAAATAAATATACAAATTTATTTCGATATATATATATATATATTTATATATATATTTCTAGTAATATATTTTTGAAAATATTATTTTTATGTTTTATATTTATAGGATTTATCTTATAATATTTGTTAGAAAAAAATTGGAAAAAACAGTATTGTTATTTTTTGTTTATATTATTTAATATATTTTGAAAAACATATATATATAAATTTATGTTATGTTATGTTGTTTATAAATTTATATGTTATATTATTTTGAAAAAATTGGAAAAAACAGTATATAAATTTATGTTATGTGGTTTATATTGTTAAAAAGAGATTATAAACAATAGATTACATATTAAACATATTAATAGATTATATATTAAACATATTAAACAGTATATAAATTTTATTATATATTAAATATTTTAGAGAAAATAATAATATATATTAAATATGTTAATGTGCACTTTTTATATAAAATATATAATTTATAATATACACATTTTATTTAGAAAGTATACATTTTTATTTAGAAAGTATACATTTTTTAAAATATAAATATATTTTAGAAATATATTTATAGGAAATATGAATTAATCATAAAAGTATATAATTTGTAAGTTATTTTATTTTGAAAATATTAATAATGTATTAAATATTTAATTATAAATTATTATATTTTACAAAATTTAAAAATATATATTTATTTATTATATAATTATATTAAAATATATATTTATTTGTTATATAATTATATTATTCTAATTATAATAATATAATTAAAATAATATAATTGTAAATTTTAAAAATAATATGATAATCATTAGCTAGGGGTTAACCCCTCACAAATTCCATAACGAATGACAATTAGCTAGGGGCTTATCCCTCGCTAAATTCTGACACGCATAGCTAGGGGTTTTATCCCTCACTAAAAGCATTACGCAGGTACTTTAGCTAGGGGTTTATCCCCTCGCAAATGATCTGACACGTCTGTGCCCCACTGTGCCACTAGTGTGTGTCCATGCCTGGAGTGTAGCAGGCTATATTTTTTTCTTGGTATTGTTTGCGAGGGGCTTATTCCTTAGCCAGTTTTGCGAGGGGCTTAACCCCTAGCCAATAATTTGCAATGACCTGATTAGCTAGGGGTTATACCCCCTCGCAAATTGATGTTTTGTGATGGGTTTTTTTTGGCTTAGTGAGGGGTTAAACCCCTAGCTAAATTCAGTTTTTCTTGTAGTGCTCCTTCGCCATTTCAGCATGAGAGGTTCTGTCGAAGTTAGCAGCATCGATCGCCGTTTGAATGCAATAAGCAGCCTTGCAATCTTTCTTCTTGACTTCGTTGTGGGATTTTTTCTGTTCTTCGATTGCATTTTCAGCCAACACGAGAACACTGCCGGTAACCACTTCTAGGGTATCATGGAAGCCAAATAAGGATTGCATATGTTTTTTTTCCATCGAATCCAATTCTTGTCGGCAGGCATTGGAAGGGAATTCAGATGCTCTTATCACCAGTCTTCTTCACAGCGGTTGATTCATTTGCCCTGGAAACACGATCTCTGACGTGAAGTTCTTGAAAACTCGATCAAGAACAATAACCGGAAGCTCTGGATACCAATTTGTTAATGCGTGAGGCACTTTTAGTAAGGAGAGAATAGAGAGAAAATAAGGAAATAAAGATTTATATTATTGAATTGTGTAAATAATGATACAAACTATTTATATACAACCCTAATTGGGCTTTGACTACACTACTAGAAAATTCGTTTTTAGTGACCGATTTAGTGACCAAAAAATTTCGGTCACATTAGCCACCGAAATTTAATACTCTGTGAGTAAAATTCTAATAGCCGCTAAATCGGTCACAAAATAAATTTAGCCACCGAATTAGTGACCGAAAATTTGGTCACTAATATATAAAAGTTTATCTACTAAAAAACTAACATATATATTTAAGATCCTCAGTTCGATTCTTGGTTGGAGTTTTTTAAGTTTATTTAATAAAAATGTATGAAATCCAATTGAATATATATAGGGTTCGAACCTACAACGTGTTAACAAAACTTACAACTTTAACCTACTAAGCTAGCCAAATATTGCGAAATATTTTAGAAGTTATATGTTTATAAATACTTAAGCTTCCAAGTGCAAAATTTTAAAATAACCTTATCCACTTTATTCCCTTATTAACTCAACGCCCAGTAACTTTTTTTAACAGTCACAAAATAAGATTTACTCTGAACAGTTTCAATGGATCCAAAAATTTCACCAAACCCTAGCGCCGCCGTGTAAAACCTTCAACCACAAATCAAGCTTTTCACTCTCCTTGCTTCTCCGTCCTTCAAACATCTCGCTTCTCCATCGCTCAAGTCTCGTGCTCTCCGTCTTGTAACCGCGAAGTTTTCACTCCTCTTTGCTTCTCCAACGTACAATCCTTTTTGTTCGATTACGGTGCGGTGGCCAGCATAAGGTTCAACTATTTTAAATTTATTTTAGAATAAACTCTGTTTTATAAACTATTTTTTTCTTCTGCTTTTAATCTTATTTTAGTGGGTGTTGAAGCCTTTTTGTTCACTATGTTAGTTTTCTATTTAACAAACATGATTTTGGAGTATAGTAGTTAAGGGTAATGTTTTAGAAAAAAAAACAATTTGCTTTTGAAGCCTTTCCATGTCATCATCACATCCTCTGTTTCATTGTTATGGTTACAACTTCTTCATATTTCATATATATTGATACTATATGTGATATCAATTGATACTATATAAGATGAATTAACGCAGCATATATACTACACAGTAACACATATAGTTAATTTTAGGATTTTTTTTTGCTTTGGTTTGGTCTGCATTGTCTTACATATTGTCATAGAGAATTGGACTATAATGAAATAATTTGCGTTCTCGATTGGGTTATGAGTTAAAAGTTATGATAAGAGGAGTAATATCACCATCTAATTCACAACCATCTCATTGTGAAGGAGCACACACTCCTAGATCTAGTGAAACTGTTGTTGCATCTGAGACACAAAGTAATAACTGCAAGCGAACTCTATATCTTGATGGAAACGGGTATGTGTGTGTGAAGAGACACATATTTTTAGCTATTTTATTATACCATATAAGCCTAATAATTATTAATTAATAAGTCTTCTTTGTAGATTTTTACCTTCGCATCCTGCTGCTAAAGAGATTGGAGATATCATCAAAAGTAATTTTTATGAAGCATGGCCCTCGTGGAAAAAAATTGACATTAATAAGAGAGACTTATGGTTTGATGCGTTTAAGGTATGTATATATAACAAGAACGTTTATAGACGAGGAATTGTTTTACTTTGCATATTTGACAAATTAAATATCATAATTCTTTATATCCTAAACAAGTCTGATTTGTTTTACTTTGTATATATAAAATATTATAGGTCCTAATTCTTTTTATCAAAAATAATTATTTATAGTGTTAGTATATGCAGTTTTATAGATATGCATTAGTAGCCAACACCATATCTATTGATGAAAAGAATTTTGACTCTAAATGAGTGCTGGTCTGGACATATATTTTTCACATTTTCATTTACACTCAAGGCTGCCTATTTGTGCCTATCAAAAGAAAACATGTGATTCTGTTTGTTAACTTATGTTAACTTGATAGATGTAGTGTCCATAAGAGAATGCATGAATCTGTTTGTTATCTATCATGAAAGAATAGGTGCAGTGTTCATAAGAGAACGTGTAAATTTGACCAAATGGTTTATTATACCAAACTATTATTAAAGATCTTGTTGAAGCTTAGGTGCAGTGTCCATTAGAATCAAATGAAATTCATTAAGAATATGTTTGTTAACTTGATAGATAAGTTAAGTAGTTAACTTTTTTGTTTGTTGTTAGAATTAGTTATATATTTTAGTTTCTAACTAACAAAATTAACAGTTAATTAGTTAACAATTTGTTATTCAGTTTTTCCATTCATTTTGATAATTTATGTGTTTTCCTTCCAAGAAATCCAACAACTACTTGCCATTTACTAACGGTTCTTTTTATTTTATATTAACTCAGTGTTTATAATTATAGAAAAAATTTAATATTTGTCCATCGGATGATGCATGGGCTAGAAAGAATTTTGAAATACGAGGCGCAACGGTAATGAAAAACAATCTAAACACTAGTGCAAAATGAAGAATATAATTTTAAAAATTACACCCATTATACTAAAAACGGGTGTAAATAAGAAAAGCAGTGGCAATTTTGTAAATAAAGTGTCATTTTAAGTTTTAGCATGTGACAATACACATCATATTTTTTTAAAAACAAGTGTAAATTCAAAATATTATTATTATCAAATATCTATTACTCCCATTAAATTTAAAACGGGTGTAAATTTAAATGACTAAAAAAATTGTTTAATTTTATAACTCAATATTAATTCTAATAAATGAATAATATATGTAAATTTTCTTAAGTGAAAATTATGAATCATTGATTATAAATAAATAAAAATAATTTAATTAACTAATTACTCAAAGGGTTTAATGGTGATGCACTGACAGTGTAAAAAAGTTTTACACTGTCATCCAATAGAAATATAACATTCTGCCATGTCATTTAAATAATTTAAAATTTTCAGTCTGATTTGGAGGGATGCATGATCGTCATTGATTGACAGTGTAAAACTTTTTTACACTGTCAGTGCATCACCTCTTTTCTCTTACTCAAAATATTAATTTTAATAAATGAATAATATATGTAAATTTTCTTAAGTGAAAATTATGAATCATTGATTATAAATAAATAAAAATAATTTAATTAACTAATTAACTTAAATTTCTTAGTTAAATTTGTACATTTAAAAATTTTATTAAATTTTGTTATATCACACTTAAGAATTTTTATATTAAAAAGGGTTAAATATGTTTTTAGTCTCTATAAAGTTTGAAATTTCATTTTTAGTCCCTCCTGGGTTTTGGCAACGGTTTTAGCTGGTTTTGGCAACGGTTTTTTTGTAAAAACCGTTGCCAAAAGGTAGGAAAGGACTAAAAATGAAATTTCAAACTTTATAGGGACTAAAAACTTATTTAACCCTATTAAAAAAACAAATAAAACGTTCTAAACCCCAAAAATTAAGTGGGTGATTCGTTCCTTCATTTTTTCGTTCTAATTAGATTTTCTTGAGAGTAAATGTTTCAACTTACGAACGACTTTCTTATGGCTTCGTATTATTCGTCATCAGCCACTTTCATCATCATCAACAACAATGGTTACAATATTTTGCCCTCTCACTCTCTATACACATCGACCTATATAATTTAACTTATTTTCAGACTCGATTATCGTTGTTTTGCAGGAACCAAAGCGCGGTGGAAAAGCACCAGTTGCAGCTACGAAGAAGAAGCAACCAGAGAAAGTGGTGAAACTGCTTTTTGAGAAGAGGCCAAAATAATTCGGGATCGGTAGTGCTTTGCCTTCTAAGAGGGTTTTGACACGGTTTGTGAAATGGCCCAAGAATGTTCAAATCCAGAGGAAGAAGAGGATCCTCAAGAAGTGGTTGAATGTTCCACCTGCACTTAACCAGTCCACCAAGACACTTGATAAAAACCTTGGTAAATATAACTTCATAAATCTCTCTGTTCATGATAAATCATTTGTGATTGTAAAATGGTTATTATGAGTTTAGATTTGATTTTACTTTGGTGTTTTTGTGAAATGTTCAATGTTTGGTCAATACTATTTGGGTTCATATTTTTGTACAATAGACATATTTGAACTTGTAAATTTAGGGTTTTTGATTTTGATTCTACTCAGCAATAGTTTGTTTATTTTTGGTTTTGATTCTGCTTAATTTTTTATTGGGTTAGTTGTTAAAATTTGTGTATTATTGACATAGAAGATTCACTTTTGTTGTTGATTTATATGAAGCACAATCACCGGAAGCACTGGAAACACGACGCTATCATGTCGTTGTTGGTTTCAGTCACTCACACGAGTGTCAATGCTAGAAAAGTTTATTTGTTAGGGTTAAAGATTAGTCTGTATTCACTGGTTGTTTGATCTTCGATGATTTGCTGCATTTTCACTTGCTTATGTTAAATTTCTTGTATAGTTTTGTTAAGCTTAAATTTGTTAATTTTGTTTAATGCTTAGAAAGGATACATTAAAAGTATGGTTTTAGAAGTTAAGATTGAGAGATGTTTGTTTACATTGTTGTATGCTTGCTGGTTTATGACATGCCACATGTTGTGATGACAGAAGTTTATGATGCTTATTATTTTTATGATTGTAATATTGTAATTGCTTTTATTTGTGCTAATCAATTCTATTTAATGTACTATGCAGCCACAAACTTATTTAAGACACTCCTTAAGTATAGGCCTGACTCCTGAGGACAAAGATGAAAAGAAAGAGCGTCTATTGAAAAAGGCTCAAGCTAAATCCGAGGGCAAAACAATTGAGGCTGTTGCCTTGGCTTCAAGGAAGTCCTCCCCAAGGGTGCAAATGAGGCTGTCCAAAAGGTTGTTAGTGCTATTCTGAATCTCAATTATGTTATTTCCATGTCATTTAACAATGCATACTTTCTATGTAGCGCGCTTGGTTTGCTCTGAATCTGAGGAAAAAACCTACTCTACGGGGAAACAAACATGAAACAATGTTCGGTTCAGCTTTGTCACCATCTCAGGACAATCGTGATGGTCAAAGCTTCAATGATTTTAGCTCAGACGAAGATGACATGACCTGTGCATCAGATGTTACTGCTGCAAAAGGCTTGCTGAGAGGGTTGCATCTATTGAACTTGGAGCTGCTAAATCTAATAAAGAAACCGGTGAAATCTGAGAGCTAAAGGAAGAGGTGTGTTTTTTTATCATAATAATAACTAGTGCAATTTTCTAATGAACTCTGCTAAATACCAGTTTAAACATTTTATAGATATCAAATATCAAATTGGCATTGGAGAGGAAGTTGGAGCTTCGAATTAACTTATGAGTACACATTCTAATATTTTGTCAGTGGTTCCCAAAATAGTCTTTATGACATATTCATATATGTTCTACCGCTCACCTCTGAGTGATATTTCAAAAATTCTTGACGTAACTGTTTTTTCATCTTTCTTAATTTTGATTTCTATTTTGTTTTTTTATGCTTACAATTTCATTTAACCTGTTAAACGCTTCAGTTTACTTTCTGTATCACTGTTGTTACTATAGATAAATTGAAAGCATCTTAATATAGTTGGTATTACGATGCATACCATAAATATTCTAAGGTTGCGAAGGAAAATTGTGCACCGTATACATGCTGCGATGGTCATTCAATTGAAACTGACATTTATATGTATTACTTATTACCTCAGACTTACTATTAACATTTAACTTCTCAACTGAATTTAATAATTAATTTTTTTACATTCACTACTTTATTTTTGTGTGGGTACAAAATAAAAAATTCAGTTGTGTATGGTGATTATCGAACTAATTTTGTGTCTTTTTTTTATTATGAAAGTACATAACTTTTGGAAATTTCTGATGCCCGACTCCGTATACAATAATTGAGGTGTCTATATAATTTCATTTACCACAGGATGAACTGTATGTTTTTTTATACCTTTTAAATTAAACTTAGGCTGGTACTAATGACTCACTTGATTCCTTGCTTGTAAGAGAATTTCCTTCAAAGTCAAATGGTAACCCAGATGGAATTTTTTGTCGGTCGTGTCTATATGCTAAGATGAAGACAAAAGTAAGAAATTACTTGCTCAATGGGAAGTTTGGGAGGTATTTCTTATATAACAAGCTATTTTGTTCTTTGGATTTATACATGTATATAATTTATCATATAATTGTCTATTTTTGTTCATTAGATTCATATATGTATATTGCACGAACTGCGATGGAATCTCAGAAATCAAGAGCTGTTTCACCTTTCCGTTTGCCCAAATATAATACCAGTGGCAGCATGAAACTTGAAATTAGTCAAAGATCCATTGATGATAGAAGTTCTGAGGTTAGTGAGTTTCTGTAAAAGAAAAAAAACAATACTTTGTATTATCTAAATCTAAAATTCTGCAGAAACAATACTATATGTCAACTAACCATCCATAGGAGAATTGGTCAGAATTGTGAATATGGCAAAGGTTGAGGAGCGAATTAGCAAAGCTTTGCAGCACAACGCGTTGAAGCTAGCGGACATCAGTGACCGTGACACATTCTCTCTCACAATATTGATCTATATATATGCATGATATCCTTTCTTCATTTCATATAATTCATTCTTAATTAATTATCTTGCTAACATTCAATCATCAATCAACACTTACATGACTTATAGAATGATCACTACTAGTTTTCTTGTTACATTGGTACTGCTAGCCACAATATGTGATGCACAATTGTCTTCGACATTTTACGACACTACATGCCCCGATGCACTAACCACCATTAGAACTGCCATTCGTACTGCTGTCTCTAAAGAACGTTGCAGGGCTGTGATGCATCCATTTTGCTAGATAACACTAGCACAATCCAGAGCGAAAAGACTGCACTTCCAAATCTCAACTCAGTAAGAGGATTTCAAGTCATTGATAATGCAAAATCACAGGTAGAGAAACTATGTCCCGGAGTTATGTCGTGTGCAGAAATATTTGCTGTAGCAGCACATGATGCTTCTTTCGCTGTAAGTTTACAATTTGCATTACATGCTTAATATACTATTATTACACCTTTTCCTGACTATATATTAATAATTTCATATTGACAAGTAGTTGGTCCATCATGGACAGTCAAACTTGGAAGAAGAGATTCTACTACCGCAAGTAAAACCTTAGCCAATACTGACCTTCCATTATTTACCGACGATCTTCAAACTCTTATATCTAAATTTTCGATTAAAGGTCTTACTGCCAAAGACATGGATGCTCTATCCGGTAAGTTTATTACTAGCTCATTTCTTTCATATTTTTATATATTTGGAACAAACATTTACTTATATTCATCAATTTCATTTTAACTAACTTAGGTGCCCACACAGTCGGACAAGCTCAATGCTTTACATTTCGTGATAGGATATACAACAATGATAGTGACATAGATGCTGGATTCGCTAACACTCGCTAACGTGGTTGTTCATCTTTCAGTTCCTAAATTCGCTAGCAGTCGCCAAAGTTTAGGATTTGGAACATTGATGAAATCGTAGAGCCTCCTCGAAAGCGTGATTACTCGGAGCCGGAAAATGATTTTAGCTTTATGGAGTCTACAATCAATAGTGCATCAAATGTTCAAAAGAAACGTCACGACATTTCAAGGAATTCTCAGACTCTTGAATCAAGGTGTGCATGGCTAAAAAAACCATCCCAAGTTTTCTACTTATTTAGTTTTATCATTGAAAACCATAAATAAGCATTTGTTTTGGTCACATGCAGACGTATTATGCAAGGAGCTGAACCATTGTCTTCTAGTAAAGTTGAAAACAAACTTTTAAGTGCTCACAATTCATCCATGCATGAACTTAAAAGAAGTCGATCAACGCCACGAGGAAAGTTTTTTCTATTATAATAGATGAGTTCAGTTTTTGTATAGCGGTTGTTTTTTATGTGCATGTTGAATTGCCACTTATAGTTTTGTATAGATCTCAAGGTGTTGAGGTCTGTTTTTGTGATCTTTATCTGATGTTGTATATGGTCATGCTCCTTTGTAATCGCGAGATGTTGTTCTATAGGACACAATTTTTTTATGTTGCCTCATGTTTATATTGTTCTTATTCAAGGTTTACTCACTCCCTATCTTCTTTGATTTGATTGTATAAATAACTCATCAATCATAAACCAGTACATACGATAGACATGATGGTTCATGAACTCATGATAATGTAAAATGCCAACATCAATGGTAAAATCAGGTGTAAACATGCCAACATCAATAGCAAAAACGGGTGTAATACACTGCGTTTTTACATCCTATTTAAAGAAAATAGGGTGTAAATTTGCAAACCTCTAAGGTATTCACTGCTCATTTTACATCCGATGTTTATGAAATTGGGTGTAAATTCGTTTGATTGAAATGCTATTATTTACACATTTACACCCGTTTTCTATAAAATAAGGTGTAAAGTGGAATATATATACATCCGTTTTTTTAAAAACAGGGTGTAATATACCATCTTTAAATGTATATATTCAAAAATTTACACCCAATTTTTATAAAAAAGTGTAATATAACATCAAATTTACACCCGTGTTTTATAAAATAGGGTGTAAACTGGAATGTATATACATCCGTTTTAAACACAAAAAAAGTGTAATATACAATCTATAAATGTATATATGTAAAAATTTACACCCGATTTCTATAAAAAAAAAGTGTAAAATGACATTAAATTTACACCCGTTTTAAAACGGGTGTAAATTTATCAGACATTTCTCACCCGTTGAATTCACACCCTCCAATAACGGGTGTTTAATGTATAAAAAATAGGTGTAATTTCATATTTCTGCACTAGTGAAACAAGGTTCGTAGCACAATGAATAGACCAAGATGGATTGGTTCGGATGTGTGGAATTCATTGTGTGATCATTGGGGAACTCAAGAATTTAAAAAGAAAAGAATACAAGTAAAAACAAATCGAGCATCTGATTGTGGTGGTTTTGGAGGATCTCTTCACACATGTGGCTCTATCACCTCATCCCAACATAGAGCTAATATAGTAAAGTTTCTCTACTTTCGTATATTTTATTGTTGAGGACTGTTTAGAGATTATGTTTAGATTGTTAAATCTAGTTTAATGGTAAGTTACAATATATTTTTTCAATGTTTGATTTTTTGGTACTGACAACTACAAGTATTTGAGTTACTGTCTTAATATCTTAAACTAATATACACCGGTCAAATTTCGACATAGTTATGTGAAGTTTGTTACTGTCATGGTTATGCCATAAAGTGCATACATACTCCTCACATGCTACTTTGTCAACCTTGTAGCATATCATGTTACTATATGTTAAATTTTTGAAAGAACATATTACTATATACTGTATCATGTTAGTATATATAGTATCACATTATATATGTTGTGAAACTTGGATACTGTATTACTTTTTATATATGTGTGTTGAACTTATGTGTTGAATTTATATCCTGAATTTATAAATTGTACTTGATACTCTATCACATTATAATTATTTTTATATATTTATTTTCTTAGACAGAACAGAATGACACTCCTCCTAATCCTTCAGAATTATTTCTCCACGCACACCAACACCGCAAGAATAACACTTGGGTTGATAGAAGATCGGAATATGTGCATGTAATGTTTTCTCAATTTTAAGTTGTATATTCTTTGTTATTTATTTTATTTTATTATCTTACAATATTAATTACTCTTATATTTATGTTAACAGAAAAAGTTTAAAGATAGATGGGAAGAATTGATCCAAGAAACATCTCAGCAATGAACTCTCCCACCAAATGAATTAGATGTGTGGTGTGATGTTGCAGGAATTCGAAAAGGAAGAATATATGGTCTTGGAATGGAATCTACTATAATAGCAGGGAAACCAACTTATCGTGGTTCATATTCCTCGTCAACAGAGTGGGTTCAAAGACATGAATTTGAAGAAATGAGAAATGAAAGGGATCAACTTCGCGAGAAATTGGCTAACACAAATAGAGTTGTTGAATATAACAATCACATGCTAAAACAATTGATGGACAGTTTGAATTTTCAACCAAAGCCATATTATAGAGATCAAGCTCATAATGATGTTGGTGATAATAATGACGAGGTTGGTGATAACGATGATGACTATAATGATGAGGTTGGTGATGAAGATGACATTAATGCAAGTGGCTATAAAACCAATATATTGTGTTTTGTTATGACAATTACTATATTTAGTTAAATCAAGTTTGTTGTGTTTTTTTTATGAATACTTATAAATACTTCATCATGTGTTTTTTTGTTAAATTGAATACATAAAATATTTTGTTTTATTGTTGGTTTTTTTTAATTTTCTATGAGTATTTAGTAGCATTTTATACATATTTTATTATACTTTTATGAGTATTTAATTTGTTAGAAACAATAAAATATTTAATATTTTTTATTCACAAAAAAATGTAAAGAGATATTAAAAAATATATTCATCATATGAAAGAAATTTTTAAATGGGCCTAAAGGCCCTTTTTTGTATAAAAAACAATTTTACAAATTAGATTAAAATTTAAAGATTGATTTAGTGATTATAATAATATTAAATTAATTATTATTGTCACTCGGTTGGTATTGCTAGATCAAAACATAAATATCAAACTTGTCATTATATAAATTATTGGTCACAATTTCGGTCACTAAAAACACTCACAAATTCGGTCACTGAAAACGGTCACAAAGCCAGTCACAAATTCGGTCATTGAAAACGGTCACAAATTCAGTCACTAATGCGGTCGCTAAAAACGGTCACAAATTCGGTCACTGAAAACGGTCACAAATTCAGTCACTAATTCTGTCACTGAAAACGGTCACAAATTCAGTCACAAATTCGGTCACTAATACTCGGTCGCTGATTTCGTCGCAAAAGCTTAGCGACTAGCACTTCGCCAACCGAAAAATGATGGTCGCTTTATTGGTCGCTATTGGTTATAGTGACCGATTTTGAATATTTTTCGATCACCAAATCGGTCACTAAAAGCGAATTTTCTAGTAGTGCTAACACAACTTAGATTATATTTAAATATTAAATATAATCAAATCTAATCTAATATTTCAACACATAACCCCAAAGCATAAAGCATGTAAGGGTGAGATGCTTAAGTTTGAGTCTCATATCTATTTGACCTTGAACAACATATAGCTCCTCAAACATTAGGCCAATAAACACGAGATGCTTAAGTCTCATATGGACTCGACCTTCGTGTATCTAACTTTGAACAACATATTTTTATGGATATATATTGATATTTTGTTATTAGTTGCTTAAAATAAGATGACATAGTAGATATTTGTTAGTAGTGATACTGTATGGAGAAGCAAGGAGAGTGAAAAGCTTGATTTGTGATTGAAGGTTTTACACGGCGGCGCTAGGGTTTGGTGAAATTTTTGGATCCATTGAAACTGTTCAGAGTAAATCTTATTTTGTAACTGTTAAAAAAGGTTACTGGGCATTGAGTTAATAAGGGAATAAAGTGGATAAGGTTATTTTAAAATTCTGCACTTGGAAGCTTAAGTATTTATAAACATATAACTTCTAAAATATTTCACAATATTTGGCTAGCTTAGTAGGTTAAAGTTGTAAGTTTTGTTAACACGTTGTAGGTTCGAACCCTATTTATATTCAATTGGATTTCATAAATTTTTAGTAAAAACTCTTAAAAACCTCCAACCAAGAATCGAACTGAGGATCTTAAATATATATGTTAGTTTTTTAGTAGATAAAATTTTATATATTAGTGACCAAATTTTCGGTCACTAATTCGGGGGCTAAATTTATTTTGTGACCGATTTAGCGACTATTAGAATTTTACTCACAGAGTATTAAATTTCGGTGGCTAACGTGACCGAAATTTTTCGGTCATTAAATCGGTCACTAAAAGCGAATTTTCTAGTAGTGGATATCATAACAAAATGATAGTTAAACTAACATGCTCTAATAAAAAAGTTGATATTAATTACAATGGATTTAAGTGTTAGCATTACATATATGGTTATCTCTAATTAATAAATCTTCACTTAGAGTAATAGTTATTAATAATACTGTTGATGATGGAACCATTGAGATTACCATGTACAGGTCCGCCGAGATTATTTATGAGGCCAGTAACCCACGTGCGGTCGCCGCTGGTTGAACTTGCAGCGTTATAAGAAATATGCCACCTCTCCAGATCACCTTCTAACTCAAAAATTTAAGAGCGTCGAAAAGGACCTACTAACTCACACAGGAAACGACCTTTCCAAACATCATACCAAACACACCACGCAACGAAACATGAATCTGAAGCACTACACAAGAGGTGTATCACAAAGAAATATTCTCCACCTGTACCTGTAGGATGTTTTGAAGCTGAAAATATACCTAAGTTGTAGTTTCGAATTCCGTACAGAATGCAAATATCGTCTGGCTGGTTGCGGACCTCTATAACATCGCCTCCATATCTGAAATACATGACTCTAGTGCCGGCTTCATGATAAACGAAGACATCTACCCACGTTCCTAAGGTAGTAAGAGTGTAGTCCCTGAGACTAAAATATGCGGTTTCAACTCCGGTGACACGAAGGGTGCAAGTTCTTGAAAGAGTAGTTGAGTATACAACAGCTTGGTCTTCGGTGTGCACTTCAATTTTAGATATTTTGGTGCTACTGCTACATATCATCCCCATCTGTTTCTTACTAAATGACCTTGTTTATTTTGTTTTCATCATAGCTATGAGTTTGTGACTTTGTGTGATATAAGTAAACATGCACCTGAGCTGAGTGGATTCTTATTAGCTTGGAATGGAAGTACACTATAATTATTGATCATCCTTTTATACAAATATAAAAAATCGTTGGGAAGCTTTACCCAATTGAGTTGTATCAAATATATTGGTTTAATAATATGCCATTTGTCATGCGATTGAAAAAGATATATTTATAATTGTTACATTGTAACTTTTATTAATTACGAATTTATTGATTGTGTTTTGGAAAAAAAAAAAAGACGGAGATACAGAAAAATGGAAAGAATTGCATTTTAATTTGCTATATTGAATTAATATACAGATGGATTTACTATCTTATTGTTTTTTCTTTTGTTTTCATAATTCTAATATTTACTTTTATAGTTTTTTTGGTAATCTCTCCAAAAACTAATAGTATAACGCATTTTTTATTTGAAAATATTGTGATATAATTGATCTAAGACTTATTTGGTGACCAAATAAGAGAGATAATCCGATAAGTATTTTATTTTCCATACAAGTCCGCCCCACGTTACCACGGAAGAGATCAGAACTACTACCCAAGATCAACAGTTATTAACCTGTTATCATTTAGGGTTTTTTTTAGAACTAAAGAGTCTATTTCTGGTTTTTGAATCGAACAATAACGTCGTTTGTGAGAAACGACTTCTGACTCATATTGATTTCCACGGCAATCACGTTTGCTTTACAAACACCGTCAATCAAGCATAGAAATTTTAGATCTAGAATTTTGCGATCAAGATCCAAATCTTCAACTTACCAGTTCACAACCTTCTTAGATCACTATATTAAAGGTGAATTAACTTCCAATTATGGCATTTTTCGGCTTCGCCATTTGTAGTTATCTTAGATTTGATGGCATAGGTGTTGGAACAAGTTTGGTTCTACATCTATATCCTTGAGTTTTGATGATACACTACTACGGAAAACCCATTTAACAACGGTTGGGAATGACATATAATGACGCGGGCGAGGGCGTTGTTATGTAGATTGTCGTTGTATATATGATACTTACAACCACGGACTAGTAGGTGTTGTAATCAACTGGAAAGCGCACTAACTATCACAATGGATTTTACAATACACCGTTGTAATAAAAATAATTGTCCTCGGTTCGATTCCCATCAGCACAATTTTGATATTTAGTTTTTCCTGGACAGCGCGCCAGATATTATAACGGTTATGAAATATAACCGTCGTTAAAGTTTCTGCAAAATTAACAAATATGATCCTTCTTTTATAATTAATCCCATTTTTTTACCTGTATTATTGTTCTCTATATCACAACACAGCAGAAAAATACAATTCACATTTTGTGATAAAGTTTTCATAATAATATTAATCGTATCATATTCATAATATCACATATACCACATTACAGTTTATCAGAACAAACAACCTACATAAATAAAATATCACATATACCATATTACAGTTTACACACATTACATAACTTCACATAATTGTAACTTGGTGTATTGATATCTTGTCTCTTGGCCTGGTGTCTTGTTTCTTAGCCTGGTGTTTGGACTCAAAATACCTATGATTTCAAATAATTATACTTGTTAGTAAAAATACTTCTAAACTATAACCTACAATTAATATATTATGAATAAATAATAAATTACGTACTTGTTAATTTTCCCATATGCCTTCTTCATGATCGAGTCGTATAGCATGCACGACATCTCCATCAACTTCATCATATGAGGTAGGAACTTGTGTTGTGTAAGAAGGTGTGGACGGAATATCAAGACTTTCATCACTAAGAGGAATGTATTTTCCTTGGAGAACGATTGACCATTTCCCCGATATGTCCGATGGATCGGTAACATAGAAAACTTGTTTTGCTTGAGAAGCCATGATGAATGGTTCTGTATTAAAAGATGCCATGCCAAGGTCGACCCGGGTGAATCCTAAGTCATCAATGTCTACACCATTACAATTATTGGGTACCCACTTGCATTTAAACAAATCCACTTTGAAAATAACATAATCAATCTCCCAAATCTCATCAATGACACCATGAAACGCGGTAGTTGCCAATACCAGATTCTTATCTTTCGAACTAGAGAAATACATCGATTCGGCTTCAACCATAACCCCACTATTTTGCATTGTACTACGATCATATTTTGATTTTATATAAAAGGTATAATGACCAATGTCGTATGCACTCCAAGTAATGACACAAAATTTTGGCTCGTACGACAACCATTTAAGTATCTCGGATGCACTACGATCATTATATACACTTTTATTAAACCAATCCATGAATCTATTGTTATGTTCTATCAACAACAACTTGTCACTCATTTGGGGATATTTTTTCTTCAAAAGTCTTTTGTGAGTATCTATAAAAGGTTGAACCTCATCTATATTATTCAATATATAAAAATGTGATTGAATAACTACATCCCGAGTCATTGATCTAACATTTAGACCTTGAATACCTCTTCCGTCTGTGTCAGCATGACGAGACTTTGGAATTCCTATAGAATCTGCATCCGACAAATAGTTTGTACAAAACTCAATAGCTTCTTCTGTGATGTACCTTTCAACAATCGAAGCTTTCGGTCGGTGATGATTCTTCGCATATCCTTTAAAGATCTTCATATATCGCTCTATTGGATACATCCACCTTAAATAAACTAGACCACAAATTCTGATTTCTCTTACGAGATGAACAAGTAAGTGAACCATAATGTCAAAAAATGATGGCGGAAAATACATCTCCAATTGACACAAGATTATGGCAGCCTCATCTTCTAATTCATCCAATTTTTTGAAATCAAGAACTTTATTACATATGGCATTGAAGAATAAACACAGTCTCGTTATAGTTACTCTTACATTTTTTGGAAGGATCCCATGGATAGCCACTGGTAGAAGTCGTTGCATCAATACGTGACAATCATGAGATTTTAAACCAATTAACTTGAGATCTTTCATTGATATAAGTTTCTTGATGTTTGATGAGTAACCTTGCGGAACTTTAATACCTTGCAAACACACGCAGAACATCTTCTTTTCCTTTTTAGATAGAGTGTGACATGCTGGAGGCAGATAAGTTCTTTTTCCTTTCTCTATTGGAGCCAACTGTTTTCGTATACCCATCTTCTCCATATCAAGACGGGAAGTCTTACTATCTTTAGTCTTGCCCGGAATGTTTAGAAGTGTGCCAATCAAACTATTACACACATTTTTCTCCACGTGCATCACATCAAGACAATGTCTAACATCAAGACTTGACCAATATGGAAGATCAAAGAAGATGGACCTCTTTTTCCATATATTTTTCGCAACTGCCCCTTTTTCTTTTCTTCTCTTCCCACATTTTTCTTTTTCTCTCTTCCCACCTTTTTCTTTTTCTCTCTTCCCAAAGACAACATTAATGTGTTCCTGCCGTTGATAAACTTCATCCCCGGTTAAAGGTTTAGGAGCCTCACCAAACTCTTGCTCTCCATTAAAAGCCTTTCGCAATCTACGATAAGGATGACCCGGTTTTAGAAATTTTCGATGCCCAAGGTAAACGGCCTTTTTTCCAAACTCAAGTTGGTGATAACAAGTGTCATCTTCACATATAGGACACACTTTATGTCCTTTGACACTGTATCCAGCCAAGTTACCGTAAGCCGGAAAGTCGTTAATTGTGCAAAATAACATTGCACGCATATTAAACTTTTCCCCAGAATATGCATCATCAACTTCAACGCCTTCATCCCACAAGAGTCGTAACTCGTCAATTAATGGACTTAGATAAACATCTATGTCGTTACCAGGTTGTCGTGGTCTAGAAATCATCATACTTAACAGTATATACTTGCACTTCATGCACAACCAAGGAGATAGGTTGTAAATAGTGAGAAGAACAGGCCACGAAGTATGATTAGTGCTCAGATTACCAAAGGGGTTCATTCCATCGGTGGCAAGCCCAAGCCTAGGGTTTCTTGGCTCGACTCCAAAATCCGGAAACAACGAATCAATTTTCTTCCATTGCAACGAATCAGCTACATGGCGAATGTTTCCATCACGAATCCTTTCATCTGCATGCCATCTAAGATTCTTTGCGTCATTCGAATTAACAAAAAGTCTCTTTAATAGTGAAACTATCGGCAAGTACCATAACACTTTAGCAGGAGGATGTTTCCTACTAACATTGTCATAGTGATCATTGTCATCACCATTGTTAGCCTTCAGCTTGTAACGCGATACACCACATTTCGGATATTGAAACAAGTCTTCATACTCTTTTCGGTATAATATGCAATCATTAGGGCAAGTATGTATCTTGATATACTCCAGACCTAGTGAACACAATATCTTCTTGGCCTCATAGCAACGATCCGTCAATTTGTTATCTTCTGGTAACATTTGCTGTAGCAATTCAAGTAATTTCGTGAAACTTTTATCTGACCATCCATTTTTTACCTTCAGATTAAACAACTTTAACACCGTCGACAATCGTGTGAACTCTGTGCATCCCTTATATAAAGGGGTGTCTTTATCACTACATATATTATCATAAATATGAGCATTCATAAAAGAAGATTCCCCAATATCACAGAACATATCCTCTAGTTGATCTTCCATATATTCATCTTCCTCCACTCTTTGACTTTGTGATGCCCGACTTTCCTTATTATCCACCTCACCATGCCACGTCCATATTATATAATTTTGACATATACCATCATAACAAATGTGATTGTGTATTTCTTTCTTCGTACCCTTTTTGATATTCGCGCAAACAACACAACAACAATAAAAGATACTATTATTGTCGGGAAGATGTTTATCAGCGTATTCAAGGAATTCACGAACTCCGTTCTCATAAACCGGACCTAATCTATTGGCTTTCATCCAACTACGATCCATTACAACTTCTGAAATTTATACATGTATAATAATGTGAATGACACACCAAAATCTAATCCAAAGAATTATACTAAACGTAAATCATACTAATCTATATGCATATACAATATGAACAAAGAAAAAATCAATGAAGATGTACTCTCATACTAAACGTAAAGCATATGAATCATCTCATTCTGACTTGAGCATATACAATATGAACAAAGAAAAAAGGAATGAAGATATTGAAGAATACCGTACTTCAAAGTTGTAATCAAATGAACGTAAGGAATGAAGATGTTGAAGAGTACCGTACGTCAAATCTGAAGAATCAAATGAACGAAGACGGTCAATATTTGAGCATAAACCAAGAAAAAAGGAATGAAGATGTTGAAGAATACCTTACTTCGAAGCTGAAGAAGCAAATGAATGAAGACGGTCAATATTTGAGCATAAACCAAGAAAAAAGGAATGACGATGTTGAAGAGTACCTTACTTCGAAGCTGAAGAAGCAAATGAATGAAGACGAAGGGGGTAAAGGTTTGGGCGTCTCTGGCTCACTTGTTCGATTAGGGCTCTTATGAAATAAATACAAAATAAGTTTTGTTTTAATTTATCAGTAAAGATTTTAATCTCGGTTGGAGAAACAAACCGTAGTGGAATCTTAAGTGACACACGCTAAATGTATCCTAAAAAATGGAAAAAATGTGTTGCAGGGAATCGAAGCTTGTTACATTTCATTTATTACTATGGTTGTTCATCTTAACCGTTGTAAAATAATTTACAATTTATTTTTTAAATAATGGACTTAAGTGACACACGCTAAATGTACTCTAAAAAATGGAAAAAATGTAGTTGCAGGGAATCGAAGCTTGCTACATTTTATTTATTACTACGGTGGTTTAAGTAAACCGTCATTAAATGACTGTTTATACCCCAGCTTTTGCCTGGGCGCAAAATTTTTAACCTATTACAACGGCGTAAAAGGTTGCGTTGTAAGCCTGGCGTTGTTGTTTTAGCGTTTTGTAGTAGTGATAACAAAGTATAAAGAATAATTTTGTACTGTAATAGTTTGTTAAGTGTGCAGAATATGAACAAGCCAGATGCTAGATAAAGCAGACTCTAAACAAGTCAGATGCTGAACAAAGCTGGGCAAAACAGACTCTGAATAAGGCCAACTCTGGACTATGGATAGAGAGACTCTGGACTCTGGACGCTGGACTTAATCAAACTCTAGACTTTAGACTTCATCAGACTCTAAACTATGGACACCATCAGATTCTGAACCAAAGTTATAATACGAAGAAGTGCTTAACTAAAATTCAATCTCTGGATATCCTAGTCAACGCTTCTGAAGTAAACACTCTAGAATTACTCTAATAAATCCAAGCCTCATATTCACTAGACTCTGAAGTCTATCTTCAAGGCTCTGAACTCTGATCAAGCTTCAAATCATTTCTAATATGAAGCCAATTATTTAGAGAACAATGATTGAAAGAATATTCATGATAATCGTACATTCATGCCACAAAATCAAATGTTTCCTTAAAGGACAAATATGTTGGAATTATTAAGGAATGTACTACCAACGGTACTCCAAGTTTTATGACTGAACCTCGTACCACTATTACAACTATGAAATTGAAGATGTTTCTAATTCTATTGTGTGTATCTGTTTGTTAAGAAGCATTCTTGTAAACACATATCTTTGTTGTAACTTTGAGTTGTAATTTCTTAAGGGACTAAGTTTAGTCAGAATACTTGAGAAGTCATTGAGGGGTAGTCTTTGAGATTGTAATCAGTTTGATTATTGGATTAAGTTCTGTTGAAAAGGAGAAATCACTCTGGTGAGTGGACTGGATTAACCTAGTTAATGGTGAACCAGGATAAAAAAATATTTGTGTATTTTTATCTTTCTTTTTTGTGTCATTGGTTTGTGATTGATTTAGGAAAAATTGTCATATAAGAGACCTATTTCAAACCCCTTTCTTGTGTTTCTTGTATCTTCACTAGAAACCCTCATAAATGGACTCTAAGGTCAGTCACAACCGATTTAGTCCACTGCCATAGAGAATGAGGGACTTCACCAAGAGAAAACGTCTGAGAAAATTAAACGGAGCCAGAGCTTTGTTTACCTCTTTCAAAGAGTAGGAAACCTTATGAAGCTTTCTTCAATACTTATCTCGTTGAAGAGTCAAGCTGCTAACACTTCTCTCAAATCGACGTTTCTCATAGTGAAGGAAATAGTCAGTTGAGAAGGAAGCCTAGTGAATTGTGATATGAGAAGGTGATATTGGACCACCAAAGTTCGATTGATGTAAATTTGTTTGTTTCTTTGTCCATTTTACACGATGTGGATGATCCTATATTGAACATTCTAGTTTGTGTTGTTCCAGTGAAGGAAAAAGTCAGTTGAGAAGGACCCTTTCTAGTGGAAGTCTTGGTAATTGTGTTCTTGGAAGGTAATAGTGGACCTTTTGGAATCCGATTGATGACATATTTTAATTTTTTTGTTTCTTAGTCCATTTTACACGATGTGAATGTTTGATATTGAAAATTCTAGTCAGTTTTCTTCTAATGAAGGAAAATGTCAGTCGAGAAAGACCATCTCTAGTGGAAGACTATGAATATTGATTACAGAAGGTGATGGTGGACCTTCGGGAGTTCGATTGGTGAAAATTTTGGAATTTGTTTATTTGTTAGTCCATTATACATAATGTGGATGGTACGATATTGAAAATTCTAGTCAGTGTGATAATAATGAAGGAAAGAGTCAGATGAGAATGAACATTTCTAGCGGAAGATGTGTGAATTATAATCTGGGAAGGTGATGGTGGACCTTTGGGAATCCGATTGATGAAATTTTTGAATTTGTTTGTTTCTTAGTCTATTTTACACAATTTTGACTTTCTGATATTTAAAATTCTATTAGTTAACCTTCCAATGAAAGAAATAGTCAGTTGAGAAGGTCTCTTTCTAATATAAGATACGTGAATTGTAATCTGAGAAGGTGATGATGGACCTCTGAGAGTCCGATTAATGAAATTTTTAGTTTGTTTGTTTCTTAGTCCATTTTACACAAAGTGGACAATCTGATATTGAAAATTCTAGTGAATGTTCTTATAGGGAAGGAAATAGTCAACTGAGAATGATCATTTCTTGTGGAAGCCCTGTGAATTGTGAAATGAGAAAGTGATGGTGGACCTCCGGGAGTCCGATTGATAATTTTTTTTAATTTGTTTGTTTCTTAGTCCATTTTATAGGATATGGACGGTTTGATATTGAAAATTCTAATTTATGTTATTCCAATGAAGGAAAGAGTCAGTTCAGAAGGACCATTTCTAACAGAAGCCCCATGAATTGTGACATGGAAGATGATGGTGGACCTCCGGCAATTCAATTGATGAAAAATATTGAATTTATTTTTTTCTTAGTCCATTTTACACGATGCGGACAGTTAGATATTGAAAATTCTTGTCAGTGTTCTTATAGTGAAGGAAAATGTTAGTCGAGAAGGATTATCTCTAGTGGAAAACCTGTGAATTATGATTCGAGAAGGTGATGGTGGACCTCTGGGAGTCCGATCGATGAAAATTTGAATTTGTTTATTTGTTATTCCATTTTACACGATGTGGATGGAGTGATATTGAAAATTCTAGTAAGTGTTCTTCTAGTGAAGGAAAGAGTCAATTGAGAATGACCATTTCTAATGGAAGACGTGTGAATTATAATCTAGGAAGGTGATGGTCGACCTCCGAGAGTCTAATTGTTGAACATTTTAATTTGTTTACTCCTTAGTCCATTTTACACGAAGTGAACGATCCAATATTGAAAATTATATCCAAATATTGTTCAAATAAAAGAAATAGTCAATTGAGAATGACTATTTTAAATGGAAAATCTGTGAATTTTATCTGGAAAGATGATGATGAAATTCCGTTAATTCTTTTAAATTATATTTTATTAGTTTAGAATAGTTAATTAATATTTTTTTAAAAAAGGATTATAAAATATTTTTACACATATTTTCAATCAAATCACTCATTAGGGTCGTCTTTGAGCGTGTGCAATGCGACCTACAGCACAGAGCCTTACAAATTTTCAAGATTATGCTATGTCAAAAAGGGTCTCCATACATATATTTCACGGTTAATTACGATTAAAAGGGCCCATTAAAAATAATTCACAAGCTTACTTCAGTTTCTTACACAAGACCTCTCAAAAGTTTGAGACGACTCTGTCACTCATAGTACATATATTTGTAGAAATATTTTTTTTATTTATAAAATTGAAAATATTATGTGATTTGATAGGATGCATGTGTAAAAAATAATATCATACAATATATAAATTAATATTGTATTTTATAATTTATGTAAAATATATATATAAATAAATTAAGTATTTTTTGTTGGATAATATTTAAAAATAAAAATAAAATATATTTACAAATAAAATATGTGTAGTATTTTTTAGGCTTAAATGCATTTTTGATCCGTGTAAAATAACAAATTTTTGATTTTGGTCATTGTAAGTTTTTTTTTCGTCTGAGTCCTTATATTTTACATTTTGCATGTGTTGTAATCCTTAAAGTTAAAATCTACAAGAAACATGCGTATTTTCTTGCGGATTTTAGCTTTAGGAATTAAAACGAATACAAAAAGTTAGATATACGAACTCAGACAAATAAAAACTTACACAGACCAAAATCAAAAACTCGCTAATCTACCAGGATCAATGAACTATTTAAACCTATTTTTTTATAATTAATACAAATTTATGATTAAATTAAAGAAGGAGCACTTCACGTACAATAGTTTAAGAAAATCAATGATAAGAATAAATGAAAGGAATAGGATGCAACATCATCGAAACAAATTGTAGCTATACATAAATAGAGTTATACATATCATTATTGAATTTGGACTAAATTTATAATTACTTAAAAGTTAATCTATTAATAATACTCAACATAATTGACACATAAGTGTTTTAATGAATGACAACTCAGATTTTATTGAAAGGTATATAAGAATTCACCAAATATTATAATTAATAAGTATTAACCATATAAGTTTTTATATACAATCGGGTAAATATTGGTAGGTTTCTTTTTCCACTATTTCAATTTTTTAAATATATGTACCATTTAAAGCATGGGTCGAAATATTAAGAAAAACAAGTGTTAGTTGAATTAGTTAAAAAACAAGTGCGAAAAAAGTTTCACTTTGATTAAAAATTGAAGATTGGGCATTTTATAAGTAAGAGAAATCACACACTTATCATCTTAAAGTTTTTCGTGAATATGTGATGTGTCTTTCACAAGATGTGTTGCTCTTAAAGAAAGGTCTTACTGTAAAAATATGCCCCCTCATGTTTACCCCGAATTGATGACCCAACAGTGGTATTTAAAGTCGTTGGTTCGAGTGAAAGACCGACTCATTTATATTAAAGTCCTTTTCACATGGAGGTGGGTAGGAGGCATGTCCCGTTAAAAAAGTGTCAAAGGCGGCAAAAAGTATATGTGGATGAAAGAGCTTTCGCCTGAGGGGGAGCATTGTTAATTGACTTACGCTTGAGGAAACATGTGTGAGTTGGAAGCATTGAAAAACAAGTGTGAGGAAGTCTCACATTGATAAAAAAAAGTGGAAATTGAGTACTTTATAAGTGAGATAACTCACACACCTATCACCTTATAGTTTTGGGTGAATATGTGATGCCTCACAAGGTGTGTTGCTCATAAATAAAGACCCCAATGTAAAAATGCTTTCTCATGTTAACCCCCCGAGTTGATGACTCAACACGAATCAGTCTCGTTAAGTAATTGTGCAAGACATGATTATAGGGGTATGTCGAACCCGTGACATTCCTCTTATTCACTTTTAAAAGATAAAATTTCAATCATTAGATTACTTGATAAAAAATATGTACCAAATGTAATATATTTTTCTAAAATCTGCTTGTACTTATAGTGAGGAACTTCTCTCACTAATGTATAAATACATTTTATGTCATATCTAATATAATCTAGGTTTAATGTATTTTTTGATCCTTTAACTTAATTTAAAGTTTCTCTTTGATCTCTTAGTTAATAAATGTTCTGGACTAGACCAATGGCTGGACATGGCCCAGTCCGCTTCTGCTCCAGAGCGACCCAAATCGCCTAAGTCCAAAGGGGGCAAAAGTTACCTTTCTGCCCCTCCAACCGGGCAAGGAATGCATCGTTCCTCCCCGGAATTACTGCCCGTTACGCACGGCTCCATTGCTCCCCAAACAGTCAAGGGCAGGTGCCCGAAACCATGCTTGTGCCCGACATAACAGCTAGTTTCGGACACTCTGCCCGACATAACGGCTAGTTTGGGTAGTTACCTATTATTTGGGAAAACGGTTATTTCGCCCCGAAAATAGGACCATTGGCCACGCGCTGGGGGCTCTATATAAACCCTCTCGCTTGAGAGGGTCAGGTATCCAATATTCACCCTACGAACTAATACTTTGTACTTGCCCCTTTTCCCTGACCCTTTCTTACTTGAGCGTTGGAGTGCCTTGCAGGTACACCCCCTCCTCTCCATACGACCAGCATCCCAGATGCACTCGGTGGCCCACTTCTACAGGATTTGATCCAGCCTTCACGATCAGTGGCGCCGTCTATGGGAATCATTGTTCTCCCCATCTTCTTTTCCCCGGAAACCGAAGATCAAAACAATTCTCAAATATCATCATCATCATGGCTTCTCAAGATCGCGCCAAGGATGCTCTCCAAACCACTATCTTCCCCGTCAACAAATCTGACGTTGACGACCATTCATCTCTCCTCCGAGATGCCCGTTCTCTAACGGACGGGGCCACTGCTTCTCCTTCCCCCACCCCTGCTGACCGCAATCACGATCAGCCTTCGCTGGACGTCCAGCCCGTTCCTGTTCCGCCCAACGCCGATCCGGCCGTGACAGCCCTCCTGGAGGCGATCAACAAAACCAACACCCTGATCCTGCAGCAGAACGAGAGGATCAGGGCGTTAGAAGAATCCAAGCGTCCAAGATCCCCTCCTCCGTGGAGGAACCGGCGATGATCAAGGAGCCCACAACCCCGGAGAGATATTGACCGGAGACTGCGCCAAGAGCCTGACCCTCGCGCCGCTCGAAAGCGTGACCAGGTTTCCCCGCGTGACCAGCACTCTCCCGGCCACAAGAGGACTCGAAGGAACGAGCAGTCTCCCCCGATCAAGTCTAAAGGTCGGGCCCGTTCACCGTCTCCCCAAAGGAACCGCTCACCTTCTCCTTGAAGGAACCATTCCCCTTCTCCCCAAAGGAACCGCCGTCGCGAGCGTACCCTTCGGTCCCCGTCATTCACCAGTTCTAGCAGCGATGATGAGCCTCACGGCCCATTGTCCCAGGAGATCTTGGCCACCCGTCTCCCAAAGGGCCTGGAGAAGCCCCCGTCACTGGGCACGTACGACGGAACCACTGACCCCGACGAGCACATCGAGGTCATCGATGCGCTGTTGGACTATTGCGGCGTACGAGGCGCAATCAAATGCCGACTATTTCCGACCACGCTCCGAAAGAGAGCGATGACATGGTACAAGCAGCTGCCCGAGGAGTCCATTACCTCATGGAAATAACTGGGCAGGATATTCTCGCGGCATTTCACAGCATCTCGCCGTCACCCCAAGACTGAGGCCTCCCTTGGGGCCATAATCCAAGGAAAGGACGAACCTCTCCGCGCATATATCGAGAGGTTCAATAAGGAAGCAGTACAGGTCCCTATAACGGACGAAATGAAGAAGTTTCTACTCAAGCAAGGACTCCGCCCGGGCTCCGAGTTTTCTAAAGCCGTTGGCCTCGCACCGCCGAGGAACTTACACGCCCTCCTCCTCAAAGCCCAATCGCACATTCAGTACGAAGAGAAGGTTGCGGCCAACAACGTCCGAGCATCACGCCATCAGGAGAAAGGTCGGGCCTCCAGAGGAGAGGAAGCCTTGACATCTCGTCGGGGTGAACGGAGGCGCTAGGACCGTCCCCGGGACTCCCGCGACAGCAAGGGACCCTCCGGGCGGTTCCATGACTACACCCCCTGACCGTCTCCTGGGAGAAGATATTGTCCGAATGTGTCAATTCGAAATTCAAGCAGGCAGGGGTCTGCTTCCCCAAACAACTGCCGGCTAGGCCAAACGTAGACAAATCAAAATACTGTCGTTTCCATAAGAGTCACGGCCACACTACAGAAGACTGCATCCATCTGAAGGATGCCATTGAGATACTGATCAGGGACGGCCACCTGAAACAATTCGCGAAGAAGAAGGAAACTCCTCGGCAGGACGCCCAGGAGTCCAAGAAGATAGAGGAGGAAGTACCCTCCTCGAAAGACGCCAACATACAGGTCTGTATGTCCATATCGCGACCGGAGGACTTCTACGTCCCGGACGGGCTCAGCGCCCCTGTTTATTTCGTGGCCCACAGCCCGTGGGAGACATTTCCCTCCGCCATGGTTATCTCCGGCGGGGGCTTCAACAAAGTCACGGTCGGCTCCGTGAAACAAAAATTTAAGCATCTGATCAACACAAGCTCCAATAAGGTGACCACGCTTGATCAGGCCCAGAAGGACTCTGTCCCCATCTCCTTCTATTAGGAAGAGCTCCTCGGGGGATCCCCGAACTCGAGCATACCTTTGCTCGTCAGAGCCCGAATGGCGAACTTCGACGTTCGCAGAATCCTCGTCGACCAGGGCAGCTCGGTCGACATCATGTACTCCTAGCTGTTTTCGACACTTCAGCTGAACGAATCACACCTTACCCCCTACGTAGGGTCTGATTTGTAGGGATTCAACGGATCAGTGACCAAGCCATGGGGATACGTCGAACTGATCGTAACCTTTGGGTCAGCTGAGACGGCCAAATCCATCAAGGTACAATTTCTGGTAATTGACTGCCCGTCGCTTTACCAGTGCATATTCGGAAGGCCAACTTTGGCCGAGTTGGTAGCGGTGCCTTCAACAGTCCACCTGAAGATGAAGTATTACACTTCAAAAGGGATGGTCTCCACCCTCCCGGTGATATCGAAGCTGCGCGACGGTGTTTCGAAGCAGCTGCAAAGGGGCTCAACGCCATTGCGTCCAAGCCAAAAACGTCCAGCAAGCCAGCATTGCCAAGCAGCTCCGAGGAAGCCAAGCCTCTGCCCCACGTCGACTCCATCGACCTTGACAGTTGCTTCCCCGAAGAAGACCAACAGAAGGAACGAGTAGCTTCAGCCAACCCGTCTACATCGTCCAGCAGCAGCTCCCATCCGATGCGTCTAATCCCGGATGGCAACTTCGAGATCGTCCTGTTCGGTGACGACCCTCAGCGGGGAGTGAAGATTGGAGCAGACCTGCCCGACATCGCGAGGAAGCAGCTCAAAGCATGCCTCTGTGAGAATGCCGACCTCTTCGCATGGAGCGCCGCCGAAATGCCCGGCTTGGATCCATCTATCGCCTGCCACCAACTGACAATTGACCCGGCCGTCAAGGTCGCAGTACAACGTAGGAGAAAGCAGTCTCCGGAGAAAACGGAGGCTGCTGAAAAAGCTATAAAGGACCTCCTCGAGGCCAAATTTATTTTGGAGGCCAAGTACACCACTTGGCTGTCCAACGTTGTATTAGTTAAAAAATCTAATGGAAAATGGCGCATGTGCATTGATTACACCGATCTTAATAAGGCATGCCCGAAGGATGCATACCCTCTCCCCAATATTGATAAACTTGTTGATAATTCTGCCGGTTTTAAACTTTTATCGTTCATGGACGCCTACTCGGGCTATAATCAAATTCCAATGGCAATGGTCGACAAAAAATACACGGCCTTCATGACCAAATCGGGCAACTATTACTACAACGTAATGCCCTTCAGCCTAAAGAACGCCGGAGCAACCTACCAAAGAATGATGAACAAGGTCTTCCGGGGAGAAATAGGCAACATGCTCGAAGACTACATGGACGACATGATCGTGAAATCCCATGAGGAAACCGGCCATACTGCCCATTTGAGAAAGGTCTTCGAACAGGCCAGGAAATACAAAATGCATTTTAACCCGGAGAAGTGCACGTTCGGTGTCCGAGCAGGCAAGTTCCTCGGCTTCTACTTAATGGAACGAGGAATCGAGGCCAATCCCGATAAGTGCCGAGCATTCTCTGAGTTTCCTACGCCCAAGTCCAAGAAGTTCATCCTGTCCCTCAACGGGATGCTCGCGTCACTATCTCGTTTCATGGCCAAGTCCGCCCAGCACGCCTTACCATTCTTCAAACTCCTCCGCAAGGAGGCAGCATTCGAATGGACCGAGGAATGTGACAAGGCCCTTCTCCATCTGCAACGAGCACCCTCAGAGCCACCAGTCCTCTCTCGCCCAGACAATGTTGAAACGTTGTACCTGTACCTCGCTGTAGCAACCGAAGCAGTGAGCGCCGCTCTCATCCGCGAGACACATGACGGGCAGAAGCCCATATATTTCACGAGCAAAGCGCTGCAAAGACCAGAGTTAAGATACCAACAAATAGAGAAAGTGGCTCTGGCCCTAATCAACGCAACCAAAAGATTAAGACACTACTTCCTAGCTCACACGATCGTGGTTCGAATAGATCAACCCATAAAACAGCTACTGGGACGACCAGACATGGCCGGCCGAATGCTCAAATAGTCGCTTGAACTATCCAAATTTGACATCCGGTATGAAGGCAGGAAAGCTCTCAAAGCCCAAGCTCTGGCCAACTTCGTCGCAGAAATGACATTCCCAGACCCCCCCCCCCCCCCCCCCCCGCAAGAGAGGCACGTAAATGGACCATTTTTGTGGATGGTGCATCAAGCTCGGCAGGGAGCGGCACGGGCATCATACTGGAAAGCAACGAAGGAATCATCGCCGAAGTATCACTCACCCTATCCTTCCCGACCTCGAATAACCAGGCTGAATACGAGGCCTTCCTCACTGGGCTATGCCTAGCCGAGGACCTAGGCGCAGAAGAAGTCGTCATCTGCACAGATTCACAACTCGTGGCCCTTCAGGTCCAAGGAGAATATCAAGCCAAAAACGACAACCTGACCGAGTACTTAGCCCTGGTTAAGAAGGAAATGGCGAAGTTCGCAACCGTGGAAGTGAAACATGTTCCCCGCGAACATAACGTGCGAGCAGATGTTCTATCCAAACTAGCCAGCACAAAGAAGAAAGGCGGAAACAAGTCCGTCATACAGGAGGTACTTCCTCGACCCAGCATCAAGAAGGCCTCCCCGACCCTCGACGTACAAGTGATCGGCGACAACAACTACTGGATGACCCCCGTGTACAACTACCTCGCTAAGGACGAACTTCCGTCCGACCCAAAAGAGGCCAGCACGGTTAGGCGAAGAGCTTGCTCCTACGTCCTGGTCGAAGATAAACTCTACAGGCGGGGATTCTCCATCCCGCTGCTCAAGTGTGTTGAGGAAGAAATGGTCGCACACATCCTACGCGAAATCCACGAGGGAATCAATGCCCAACATCTCGGCAGAAGGTCACTTGCCCGAAAGGCCCTCCGAGCAGGATACTACTGGCTGACCATGCAGCACGACGCTAAAGAACACGTGAAGAAATGTGATAAATGCCAACGACACGGGGACATGCACCTGGCTCCACCTAACGAGCTCAAAGCAATGTCCTCCCCGTGGCCATTTGCCTGGTGGGGCCTGGACATCCTAGGACCCTTCGTAGTAGGATCGAATCAGAACAAATACCTAATAGTGGGCGTTGACTACTTCACAAAATGGATAGAAGCGGAGGCTCTAGCCAAAATAACCGCCCTCAACATACTGCATTTCTACAAACGAAACATCCTTGCACGTTTCGGCATTCCCCAAGCAATAGTGACGGACAATGGGACGCAATTCACAGACAGGAAGTTTCAGGACTTCGTCGCCCAACTGGGCACGAAGCAGCACTTCGCATCCGTCGAGCACCCTCAAACAAACGGGCAGGCTGAAGCAGCTAACCGAGTCATCCTTCGAGACCTCAAACGAAGGCTAGACAAAACTAAGAAGGCTTGGGTCGAGGAACTGCACAGCGTGTTGTGGGCATACCGTACAACCCCACACTCTACAACCGGGGAAACACCCTTCCGTCTAGCATATGGGACCGAGGCTGTAATTCCCGTCGAAGTTCACGTACCCTCCAGGCGGACAGAGTTGTCCCTAGACGAGGAGATGAATGACGAGTCGTTAAGAGAAGAACTCGACCTCGTCGAGGAAATCCGAACCGGGGCAGCCCTCCGCGAAGCCTCACTAAAACAGAAAATTACCATCAGGCACAATGCCAAGGTGATACGACGAGAGTTCGACGTGGGAAGCCTTGTGTCATACCCCAAATTTTGACCACTAAGATTTCCCATCATTGTTCAAATCATCATGACAATATGGATGAACCATTAGTCTCCCCAAAGATGGGTGAGCATCCACTACAATCATTAGTCTCCCCAAAGATGGGTGAGCATCCACTACAATCAGAATTAGGGTTTCAAGGCCTCTCAGAGTTCTTAGACAAAGGATCAATCAAGAAATGACATGATCTTCAACTTGTCTAACCTCTCCAATATCTACAAGGGATCAAGAGGACTCCCACTTTAAGGATTAAGCACAAGGCTGCTGCCTTCCATGTGGATCAAGCCTTAAGATCGCCAGTGTCACCAAATTAGGGATTGGTCGACCAGGGCCTCCAGATGGAAATTTTCCTCTGGGAATGAGCCAATGCTTTAAAGCACAACCTAAGATGCTCCAAGGGACATCACAAACCCAATCATCAAGTCAATTTAGCCTCAGGGGATGCATTCATAAAAAATCAAGAATTAGGGTTTCTTGACCTAATTCACCCCTAAGTTGACTTTTGGGACAAATCATGAGCCAAGACCTCAAGACATGATTTGAGGGTCTCCAACATACTACATTGATCCATTTGCAACAATGGATTAATCCAAGAAGCTTGAGCAACAAGTCTCAATTTCATCAGAGCCACAATTAGGGTTTCGCAAGAAAAGTCAACTGTAGCTTTGACTTTTAACCAGGACATGCTTCAATATACCCTATAATACCCATGGAACATGTCCATCAAGTTTGATTTAGGTCAAAGGTATGATTTCCTAGAGGATCGCACAGTTTGGAATTCATCTGATAAAAAGTCAACTGTGCACAAAAGTCAAACTTTGACTTTTTGAGATTTTTCACTTTTATGGTTCTTTAACCCTAAAATGATGTTAATGTGTGATTTGAATCATCATTCATCAAGAAAAATCAAGAAAAGTTGGATAACTTGTAAAAGGGGTAACCATAAAAACTTAGAAAATTTTCTAAGTTAGGAAATAAAGTGGCAAGGGTACCAACTTTGGAGGATCATAACTCCTAAACCACAAAGCCATTTTTCCCCATCCAAAGCTTGATTTGTAGATCTCATGGCCCTCTGCAAAAGCTAAAAACTGACCCCCCCCCCCCCTCCAAATTCATTATGGATTTTGAGTTATGGTTGGATCAAAATCACTAAAAACATGAAAGTACAACTTTTCCAACACTTAGAAAAATTCTGGGCAAGGCAGATTTTGTGTTGAAACACCAAAACTTGTGGGATTTTTTCACATAGATGCAAGCTGAATTAGTTCCAAATATAAACATCAATGTTGTTGTGCATGTTGCCTACAATCCAAGCAACTCATTGGCATGAAACCACTCCACTTGAGCCAAGAGTTATGGCTGCTACAATACACCATGCCAAGGCTGCCTTGAAAAATCAGTTTGTGAGTTTTCTTGCCATCCACAATTTCTGAGTCAAAAGTAATGATCACTATGCCACATGCATCCAATCTGATCATAAGCCAACTGATCCAACTGATAGGGTTGAGTCTAAAGGGCAAGGGATCTTCCAACTTGAGATTAATGCATTTTGGCATATATGCCTTGAAATTCAAAGGCATTTATGTGAAATAGGGCACTTTCAACAAAGCCACTCTACTCAGTCAAGTTCTCTGATTAAACAACAATAAAAACATCTGAAGAATGTGAATTTGGTCAAGGCATAGCCCTGCTCTTGGGAAGGGCTAGGTTGCCTTGTGTGAGAAGAAATGCCACCAAGCCAAAGCCTTTGAATGTAATCTGATCCAGTCGCCATTCACTATTCCTCCAAGACAAGAGTTAATCACCTATAAAAAGAGGTTCCAATGGATCATTCAACTCACACCAAAGCTAGTTATAGCACTGCTTTCTCTCATTCTCTCTTAAGTGCCAAGTTTTCTTGTTTTTTAGCAACTACTATCGGGTTTTGAGTTGCAGCCATAAGCAATCCATTACAATTGCCCAGACACATCACATATGATGTATTTGAGGTGTCCAAGTGCTTAAACACCATCTGTAACACCCCCAGCTCAAAATCACCTATAAACCTAGCCATTATGCTTCAATTATGCAGTTGGAGTGCTCCAGCTTGATCCAAAGACTTCCAAAGTGTTCCAAAGCTTGCAACACACTCCATAACATCCATTGAAGTTGTTCAGATCATCACAACCCATATGTAACACCTCCAACTCAAAAATCAAATTGCTCTTGCTGTCAAGACCTTCAAGTAAGCCTAAACTTGGTCATCTCTTAATCTATGCATATTTCCTCACACAATACTTTTGCCAAATGTTCATAATCATGCATAAAATGTTTCCCCTCAATTAATTGCTTTGTTTGAATCATGTATCAAAATTCTCAGCCTTCATGCAAATTTTAGGGTTCTTGAGGTTTTGTCTTGATTTCTTATTCCATGTTAAAAATAAATGAAATTAAAGACCATAGACATGATTGTGAGGTTGAAACGAGCAGATTGATAGGTGGTTTGCATGATATAATCAAGTATTCAGGGAGATTGGAGAGAAAATGTAAATCTGGGCAAAACCCAGAACACGCGCGTGTTCTTGGGTGTTCTTGGCTCCCTTTTTTGAAAATTCAAATATTTGAATTTTGTGATTTTATTTAATTGATTAAAAAATTAATTTCTCTCTGAGTTTTAATGATTTTGAGTTATTTCTTTTTTTTATAATTCACAAAAATGTTAAAATATTTTATTTTATCAAAATATCCCAAAACTATTATTTATTTCATATAATTGATATTTTTGCAAAGAATTAATATTTTAATTGTTTTTGACATTTAAAATATTTTTTCCCTCTTGATTTTGTAAATTTTAATGACTTCTAATCATTTTGTAGGTCAAAACATGATTTTTGAAACATTAATCCAAGATCACAATTTGTTCCCACACATGTTTAAACAATTTTGATCATTTTAACTGAATTTTTATTCAATTAAAATACATTTTGGAAACAAATTAGGGTTTTGATTAATTCAACCCTCACAAATCATTTTCAAACACTTTGGGCCTCTAATAGAATGTAAGACCAAAGCCTTTTTGTAAAATAACCTATTGTGGGCCTCACTTATTGTATAAGTCCCTCCGGGTATTTTCAAAAACCTCGGCGTGATCGTTGTTTTGTACACAAAAAACCTTGGGCCTCTCCTCGAGCTATAAGAGCAATTCAAAACCTTTTGGGCCTCTAATAGAGTGTAAGACCCAATCCTTTGTGAATACAAACCTATTTATGGGCCTCACTTATTGTATAAGTCCCGTTGTATTTCAAAAAGTTCAACGCGATCATCGTCCGTTGAAAAACAAACCTTGGGCCTCTCCTCGAGCTATAAGACCCATTCAAAACCTTTTGGGCCTCTCCTCGAGCTATAAGACCCATTCAAAACTCTTTGGGCCTCTTGAGAGAGTGTAAGACCCATCCCTTTGTACAGAAAACCCTTCTTGAGCCTCAGTCACTTGTATAAGTCCCTGTACAAATTCAAACTCACAGTGCGATCACTGATAAAACCTTGGGCCTCTCCTTGTGCTGTAAGCCCCAACATTTTTTCAAAATACTTTCTCCTTTGGTTTTGTATATAATATTGTTACCAAAGCTTTCTTTGTTGAAACAACTAACCAAACATCATGGAAGCTCTACAACCGAGTAAGTGTTTACCCGCTTTCATTTACCGCTTTCATATGTATATAACTATACTGTGGGGCTGTTTCGCTGTAAGTCTTCTTTCATAAACTCATATCAACTATGTAATAATAATATAGATATTTAGAGTTTCCCCGGCAACTACGTCTAGCATTAAGCCCGTTGATCACTCTTAGAAGTAAACAAAACTAGATCCCCATAGGATTACCAGATACAGTCTTCCCTCCTCTTGGGGTTAAACAATATGGAGACGTGAAAGGCAGCATTCTCGGTGAACCCTTTCACAGACTGTCACCTTTAGAAATCGTCAAAGAAACTCTATTCCCCAGAGATGATCTTTTCTCCGTGAATGGCATCTCTTGAGTTTCTTCCAAATTCTCGAACTTTCCTGGCTTGATCTATTCTCTTTGAATAGCCTGTCTTGAATTTCTCGGGGTTTGGGGACCCACATGCTTCTTAAAAGCATCCTCGCCTCCTCTTGGGCGTTGTACAAGGACCCGTCGACTTCTTAGAAGTATTCACAGCCTCCTCTTAGGCTTCGTATAAATGATTTCTTCCTCCGGGAATGATAGCCTCCTCTTGGGCTTCGTACAAATTGTCCCTCGGCTTCTTAAAAGTTTCCAGCCTCCTCTTGGGCTTCGTACAAATTGTCCCAACGACCTCCTAGAGGTATAGGAACAGAAATTAGTCATCTTAATAGAACAGTCTTTCAAAAAGTCTAGATCTTGCTACTGCTGTTTTTTAAACGTAGTACAAAAGATGAAACTCTAGACTTGGACAGTCTAATTACCTTGGGTCTCAAAGACATTCTCAAGCTCCTTTCAAAACTAGGAGATGAAACCCGTAGACTCGGACAGTCTCAATACCCTTTGGATTTCCCATTTCCTTAAAGAACGGGAAATAACCCCGACCCTCGAATCAAATCCCTGAGTGCAAACAGTGCTCACATAAGAACTGATTTTCTCTTTTAACCAGCATACTGGACCTGTCACTCAACTGAAACAGTCACCAGCACCCTAGCCTCCATCTCGGGCTTCGTACGAGATACAAAATCACTCTCTTGTTGAGTATAAAAGACTCTCTTGTTGAGTTAACCTTTTAGCCTCTATCTCGGGCTTCGTACGAGATACAAAATCACTCTCTTGTTGAGTATAAAAGACTCTCTTTTTGAGTCAACCTTTTAGCCTCCATCTCGGGCTTTGTACGAGATACAAAAACACTCTCTTGTTGAGTATAAACGACTCTCTTATTGAGTCAAAAACCCTTTTAGCCTTCATCTCGGGCTTTGTACGAGATACAAAACACTCTCTTATTGAGTATAAAAGACCCTCTTGTTGAGTCTAACCTTTAGCCTCCGTCTTGGGCTTCGTACAAGACACATATAAAAGATTCTCCTGTAGAGTCAACCCTTTTAGCCTCTCTCTCGGGCTTCGTACTAGGCACACAAAAGTCACCCTCTTGTTGGGTCGATAGCCTCCTCTTAGGCTTCGTATAAGGAAACCCCGGTTGAGTCAATCAACCTTTTAGCATCAAAACCGTGCCTCGTTCACAGGATACAAACATCAACAACTCCCTTCATCTAATTGCTGTAAGCGGCAAGCCTCTGGATTATTTACATCCATGCCACTGTCCTTCTTTTACCATGAGAAATTCCTAAGGAAATATAGCATTGCTCTACACTGAGTTAAAGTCTTCTCCTTCAGGTTAAAATCCCCTATAAGGGAAATTATGGTATTACTAGGATTCACATATCCCAGTTAAAGTAATCCTCCTTTATAGTCCGTCACCCAACAGTCATGACAAACAGACCCCCTTTAGAGATGACAAATTCTCTCTAAAGTCAACACCCTTTTAGCTTCACATCTTAGGCTTTGAACAAGATATAAACCACCTATTCAGCTTCACATCTTGGGCTTTGAACAAGACACCAAAACACCATTTCCTCCCATAGAATAGGAGGAACTACGGTCGCTCTGATTTCCTTGTTTCGGAAAACGGGAATACGTAGGCATAAGATTGAAAGAAAAATCTTAGCGAGCACACTAAACAAAAACTCAAAATCCCATACCCTCAGTCCTAAACATCCTACCCATGAACCATCCAATGTTTTCACCCTTGAAAAGAAAGAGAGTAAGAAGAAAAAGGCCCCCACTTCCATATCGCATCCGTAACCTAACAGACCGCTGTTTAAACTCAGTATGCAAGCAGGGTTAATTGGAGACATCTATTTCCCTTCCTTCATCAGCTTCAATAGGATAAAAAATGAATCGACCTGTAGTAACCCCAAAAGAGCGGCAGTGCTTAAGAAACACGTCCAGTTTCGCTCGCTATAGAAAAATGGCGCCCACCGTGGGGCCCGATATCCTTTCTTTTCTTCCTAGGGACTTCATTGGGGTTAAGATTTGTTGACTTCACTAGGATCTTAGGTCAAAAACCTTTAAATTGGGAAGGAACCACAGAGTGGCGTCTCCGCCGAGGCAACATAGGATTCATAGCTCTTTAAAGTCTAGGACTTTAGGACAAATATATATACTACTTTTCCTAATTGATATACGTGTTTATTTTTCTGCTAATGGGAATGCGTGTGATGCCGCATATGGAAAGATTGAGTATACACATAGGAAAATCACTTTTTTTTTTGTAGTGCGGAAGCTATCGGGAATAGCTGTTACGCGATAAACTACCCTCTTCTGAGGTTTCTTTGATGGACATCACCTAGCATGGTTCCCGGCCCGCTGGTGTTCTCAGGAATCAATGATTTTGAGTGACAGGTACAAAAAATCACCCGTAGAAAACCTTTGGGGGGGGGGGGAGGGTAGAGCCTTGACTTCATGACACTGACCCTTTGACCTCATGTTTTTTCTATGTTTTTGTGTGCTGCATTCATGCATTCATCTAAAAAAACATTAAACGAAGAAAATTTTCTCCTCTAGTCTCTCTTTTTTTCAATTTAAACTAAGACAATGATTGCAAATGTCAGAGAAAAAAGGATTGCGCTAATGGATTTCGGTAGAAGGAGAACTCATAAGTATACCTTCAAGGTTCCAAAACTAGAGGATTTGAGAAGTTTAGCAAGGATGATCACTAACCCTGAAGCTTTCAGAGCCAAATACGGAGGTCTGCTGCCTCTGTTAAGAGTCCATATGATTGAAGGAATCATGGAAACACTCATACAGTTTTACGATCCAGTTTATCACTGTTTCACATTTCCGGATTACCAGCTCGCACCAACGCTGGAGGAGTATTCTCACTTGACCGATCGGCACATTACTGATCGAGCTCCATTTTCTGGACTGGAAGAAATTCCAAAGGATCAGACCATTGCAAGAGCAATTTATTTGGATGAGTCGGAAGTCAAGACTCACCTGACCACTAAGGGTGGCATCCAAGGTTTGCCAGCCCAATTCTTGATAAAGAATGCCTTGTACTTTTCCAGTATAGGGAACGTGACTGCTTTTGAAAGCATCTTTGTTTTGCTCACCTAAGGGTTATTTTTGTTTCCCAACATTAATAACTTTGTAGATATCAATGCCATTAAGGTTTTCCTCATTAGAAACCCTGTGCCAACTTTGCTCGCGGATACGTATCATTCTGTACACTTAAGGAATTTATACAGTGGAGGAATGATCACGTGTTGTGTACCCCTGCTATATAAATTGTTTATCTCCCATTTGCCCAAGTCTGCTGCATTTTGGGATCATAAGAGTGCCTTACGTTGGTCGCAGAAAATCATGTCTCTCACCAACTCTGACATAGATTGGTGCAATAGGATTTATGAGGGAATCAGGATCATTGACCGTTGTGGAAACTTCCCCAACGTACCCCTCATAGGAACTAAAGGAGGAATCAACTACCATCCGGTATTGGTTCGTTATCAATTTGGATACCCGATGAGGCATGTCCCACGTAATGCTCATCTGGAAGGTCTTTTCTTCAAAGAAGGAGAAAATGACAGAGCACTAAAGATGGAAATAGTGCACGCTTGGAAACATGTTCACAAGAAAGGACGGGAGTCTCTAGGAAAACCGGACTGTGTCTCGGTGGAGCCTTACCTCCACTGGGTACAAACTAGAGCTCTCAAGCTAAAGATGCATTATCCTCGTCACAGAGTTCTTCCATCGAAGGAATCTGTCATGTACTTCATGACTGAAACAGAAAAACTTCCAGTTACTCTCAACAAAGTTCAACGGGAGAGGAGGTCTTGGAAGAACAAGTACAGCACCCTCAATGTGGAGTGTATCAAAATACAACAACTACTGAAAGATAAGGAGGCTCTGATCGAGATTTTAGAGCAACATGCTGTGGATAATCAGGATGACCAAAGGAATTTGCTCGCTCCTTTCACCTGGCAAAGGAATGAAAACCCGACAACGGCCCAAGAGCCCCGGTCCAAGAAAAGGAAAGTATCAGAATCAGCACCCGAATTCTCCTCAGAGAGGACTCGGGACCCATTAGCTTAGGTTTCTGTTTCCGCACTTTGTAATTTACTGTATTTCATTTCCGCAATCCTTTGAATTTAATAAAACGGGGTTTCCCCACTGTTTGATATTTGCAATCTAATTGTCGAAGTTTATTTTGATTAAACAAAAAAACAATTAATATAATCATTGCATTCATCATTCTCCCATAACGTATTCTTCTTACCTACGAATCTCACGTTTGTGTCTCGATTCTAGAGTCAAACTGTCTCATTCGTACAATACTCGGGCCAATCGTCAGAAAAAGATGGATGATCTTGAGGAAGAGAACAGAGAGTTGAAAGAAGAGATCGACGCTCTGAGGGAGGATATGAGAAAGCTTCGTAACGACATGCAAGCCATGGCAGAAGCTCAGCTACAAAGAACTGTGATCTCGGAGATCACCTCAATGCCCATAGTGGAAAAGTATGATCCTAGGTATCAAATGCTGAAAGATCGTCCTTGGAGCATGCCTGTTAATTATATCCCGGAAGGATATGTTCCACCGATCGTTGAAGATCAGGGAATCACAACAGAAGCCGCTGGGCCTGAAGGTTACAAACTTCGGGAAAGCGAGGATGCCAGAGGCATACTGAGGACTCCTGAAGGTTACAAACTTCGGAAAACGCCAAGATTTGCTGTCGTAGTCACGGTACCACCCCCTGTGGTGCACACTGTTTTGGAAGGACAGATTCCGCAGATACCTTCTATTAGAAAGGAAACTATGTTCGACAGGATGGACGAGTTTCAGGAGCAGTTCCTGGAATTGCAGAAGGAACTACAAGCTATTCGCGGTCAATATTTATTTGGAAAGGACGCCGCAGACCTTTGTCTGGTCCCCAATGTGAAAGTTCCGCACAAATTCTAAGTTCCCGACTTTGAAAAATACAAGGGTAACTCTTGCCCTCAGAGTCACTTGGTGATGTACGCTCGACGAATGTCAGCTCAGACAGAGAATCAGGACCTATTGATTCACTACTTTCAGGATAGTTTAACTGGTGCCGCATTAAAATGGTACATGGGTTTAAACCGCGCCACGATCAACACTTTCAGAGATCTTGGCACTGCCTTCGTCCAACAATACAAGTACAATTTGGACATGGCACCCGACAGAGATCAACTCAAATCAATGTCACAAAAGGACAAGGAAACCTTTAAGGAGTACGCTCAGAGGTGGCGTGAGATCGCCGCCCAAATTTGTCCATCTCTTGAGGAAAAAGAGATGACAAAGATCTTCTTAAAGACCTTAAGCTCATTTTACTATGACAGAATGGTTGCCAGTGCGCCCAGTGATTTCACCGAAATGGTCGGTATGGGGGTACGTCTCGAGGAAGCTGTTCGAGAAGGACGTTTAGTAAAAGACGCTGGATCATCAAGTAGTATAAAGCGATACGGTAGTGCTCTCCCTAAGAAAAAAGAGCAAGATATTGGGAATATCTCTCTCGGAAAGCAAAGGCGACGTTATCAACCAGTAGTAGTTGTGAATCCTGCTATCAACCCTGCGCCTGCTCCTACGTATCAGCCTCAGGTTGCGCAAAGCCAACCTAATTAGCAAAGGACACAACAACCTCTTCAACAGGCCCGTCCTCAATACAACAACAACCGTACAACGCGACCATCAGGATTTGATCCTATACCCGTATCCTACGCAGAACTATTTCCGTTACTACTAGCCAAGGGGCACATCTAGACTAAGTCCCCTCTTACAGTACCGGAAAATCCGCCTTTTTGGTTCAAGGTGGACCAGACTTGCCCTTATCACCAAGGAGGACCAGGGCATAACATAGAGAACTGTCTCAGTTTCAAATCCGACGTGCAAAAGCTTGTTAGGAGCGGGGTCTTATCTTTCAAAGATACGAATCCGAATGTTCTCACAAACTCGCTGCCTCAACATGAGAAAGCTGCAGTCAACCTGATAGAAGGAGAGTCTCACAATGTCTATCAAATTCACGATGTACTCTTGTTGAAGACCAATCTGGTCAAGATGCATTGTAGGCAGAGTGGATATGGCCATGTGCCACCTCATAATTATCATCAATGTGATGTCTGCTCTAAAAGCAATCAAGGATGTTCTGTGGTGCAAGCAGCTCTACAGGAGCAGATGGATCTTGGATGGATCCAAGAGCATCGAGTTCGTGGAGTCAACATGGTCTATACGAATTCCAACGTCATTCAAAACCACGACATCCGTGCAATGAATGTCAACTTGGTGGCGATGCACTCAAGGCAAAGCCAGTATCATAATTTGCCACGACACGATTACAGTTCTTGTCTGACTTTCTCAGTAAACAAACAGGGATGCTCTTTCGTACAAGAGGCTCTCCAGCGTCAGATGGATCTTGGATGGATCCAAGACTACCATGATAGGAACCCCTATCAGATCAACATGGTTCAGATCTTTGATATTCGCTTAATGAATACCAACCTGGTAGAGATACATGCTGAGCAGGTCCGCCTCGGATTCCTGGTATCACATGATTATCGGAGCTGTAAAGCGGGTTGCAAAAACGATCAAGGTTGTGCCCTTGTCCAGGAGGCACTTCAGCACTTGTTAAATCACTGGTGGATGCCAATCTATATGGATGAAGATACTCAGTAAACTAGTATCAATAACAGGAACCCTACTCGGCGTCAAAGTCAGGATGTCCGATCTGTAGAAACTAACCTAGTGAGGTTACATTGCATTCAAAGAGGGCGTGGCCAGGTGCCACCACACAACTATGAACGTTGTGGAGTCTGTTCAGAAAGTAACCAAGGATGCTACCTTGTGCGAGCAGCTCTTCAGGGTCAGGTGGATCGTAGAGAAATTTGTCCATATCCGGGTTCCAGACCAATCAGCTGGACGCCAGGCTACCTTGCCAATCAAATCGAGGATGTTGCCGTAATCTCTGATCATCAGAAGACTAGGAATGTTTTCGCCATCATCCCTCTACTTGACGAATCAAGAGTTCCTAACCAGGAACGGATTGAGATTACTTACGATGGTCAGAAAAATCAGAAGGCTCCCATAGTCATCTATCTACCAGGACCATTACCGTATAAATCAACTAAGGCTATCCCTTACAAACACGGTGTAACAACAGTCGAGAATGGAAAGGAAATTCCATTACCCTCCGTCGTGAATATTGCAGACATCAGTCGAGTAACACGGAGTGGTAGAATCTTCAACCGAGGAGTTGGAGAACTTAACAAAGAAAAGGAACCTCAGACAGAAGTTCCCAATCCACCAGTCGGTCAATCCAGTAATCCCGACCTTTCAAAAAATGATAATGAGATGCTGAAGCTCATCCAAAGGAGTGAATACAACATTGTTGATCAGCTATTACAAACTCCTTCAAAGATCTCTGTGCTGTCACTTTTACTCAGTTCAGAAGCACACAGGAAAGCTCTACAGAAAGTCTTGGAGCAAGCCTTTGTGGAACGGGATGTAACAATTAGACAGTTCGATAGCATTGTCTCTAACATCACTTCCTGTAATAACTTGGGATTTAGTGATGAGGAATTACCTGAAGAGGGTCGCCGTCATAACATGGCACTCAATATCACGGTCAACTGCCAGGACGATGCTTTAGCCAGCGTACTGGTAGACACAGGGTCAGCCCTGAATGTTATGCCGAAGTCCACTTTGATGCAATTATCCTTCAAAGGACCCCCGATGAGAACCAGCGAGGTCGTCATCAAAGCGTTTGACGGGTCCAGAAAAACGGTTATCGGTGAAGTTGATCTTCCCATAACTATTGGTCCTCACACTTTCCAAGTCATTTTCCAGGTCATGGACATCCGGGCAACGTACAGTTATTTATTAGGAAGACCTTGGATACATCATGCTGGGGCGGTCACCTCGATCCTCCACCAAAAGCTAAAGTTCGTTCAGAATGGTTAACTCATCACGGTCTGTGGGGAACAGGTTTTGCTCATAAGCAATTTATCATCAGCCACTTATGTGGAACCAGAAGGGATAATTGGAACTCAGTTCCAAACACTTTTGCTATACAGAGGCGATCAATCCGAAGGAGGAACCTCGATTTCTTCATACAAAGACTCTATCAAAGCGGTCGAAAGTACCAATACAACAGGATATGGACAGCTTGTCATTCCTACTGACAATAAAGCAAAGAAGGGTCTTGGTTTTTCTGCGACCTGTACTCAGACAGCTGCCAGCGATGAAAGTCTTCATCCCATTCAAAATTTCTTCCACACTGGAGGTTTCCTTCAACCAGTGACTCAAGAAGTGCACACTATCAATGAGGAGGATCCCTCTGACACAGATGTGGAATGGAAGTCCTACCTCAACGAGGACGGTTATATGTCTCAGGAAGAGGTGCCTACGCCATTTTTCTATCCCGCACAAAGCCCGAGATTTATACCCAGGTCATACGTCAAAATGATATACGGAGGGTGTGATCCGGAAGGATGCCGTGCTCCACCAAACTCATTAGAGGAAAACACTCTGATGAAGGACAGCTTTGACCACGACTACTATGGCCCGATGGATGGCCTGCCAATGTGGCAGCCGTATCCGGGAGACTTGGGGCAAGAGAATCAACCGAACAATGAAAATCAGCTGAGCATCATTGAAAAGAATGCCTGCGTCCCCACCATGTCATGGAATCAACACTCAGGTCATTCAGAAACTACTCAACATGACGATGAATTCACAACATTTGCAGGATTAGAGTTCATCAACTATGCTTTTCCCGAGGTCAACGTCATCGAGAGGGATGACTCCTCCAATTCCAAAGAAGTGTGGGACACCCTAGGACAACCAAGTGGAAAATACGACTTCATGGTCAAGTATACCGCTCCTGAAAGCTCTCGTATCAGGCTCGAAGACATCCAGCCAACTGGATGGGGAGATCTACTTGAGAGCACCAATGATATGCAAAAGGCAACAGAGGAATCCTCCTACAACAACTCTGCCTGGGAGACAGATTCCAATGATCCTGCTCCACCAGAAATAAACGTCATTTCTGAAGACAAATCAAGGAAGGTAGCAGACTTTGTTATTCACCGAGGAGTTCTCCGCCAATGGGTTGCTGTCGATGTTCCGAAGTTTGTTCATAAGTCAAAGTAATTGCCATCTTTAAACCTTTCACCCTGCCCAGGTAAAACGAATGTTTTGATAGGGCTCGCTTTCTGTAAATTTCCCTCTTCGCTTCGCCCAAAGTGACAGAGTTTTGTTTTATAGGGCTGTAGTTTCAAGAATCGACTTGTTCATTAATAAAATAATGTCGTGCTGTAATTTCCGCATTAATTGTTGTTTTCTCTTTTTGCTTTTCTCAGGAAATGGTAATCCTAAAAGACAAATCAATAATAAAAACAAGCAGTAAAAGAAATACACTGCACACACTTGCATTTTCTCTATCTCTTCTAAACATAAATCATCACGTCATGCAGATTGCTTGTTTTAAACCCAGTTGAAACATACGATCTGATGCCTTCTCCCAACTTTGAGTTCCCGATATTTGGGGCTGAAGAAGAAGTTGACAACGAAATTCCAGAAGAGATCTCCCGACTACTCAGACAAGAGGAAAGGTCCATTGAACCTCACAAAGAGCCGTTGGAAATGATCAACGTGGGTTCAGAAGAAGAGAAAAAAGAAATCAAGATTGGTGCACTACTCAGTCCAACTACTAAAGAGAGTTTGATAAAGCTTCTCAAAGGGTTTCCCGATGTGTTTGCTTAGTCCTATCAGGACATGCCAGGGTTGGATACTAGCATCGTGGAACATCATTTACCGTTGAGATCGGAATGTCCGCCAGTAAAACAAAGGTTGAGACAGACTCATCCAGACATGGCCATCAAAAGCAAAGAGGAGGTACAGAAACAGATTGACGCAGGTTTCATCGCCACATCAGAATATCCTCAATGGTTAGCCAACATCGTACCCATTCCAAAAAAGGACGGAAAAGTCAGAATGTGTGTCGACTACAGGGATCTAAACAAGGCTAGTCCAAAGGACGACTTTCCTTTACCACACATTGACATGCTGGTAGACAGTACAACAAAGTTCAAAGTTTTCTCCTTCATGGATGGATTCTCGGGCTATAATCAGATCAAAATGGCACCGAAAGACATGGAGGAAACTTCGTTCATTACCCCAAGGGGTACCTTTTGTTACAAGGTAATGCCGTTCGGTTTGAAGAACGCCGGGGCAACCTATCAAAGGGCCATGACTACTCTGTTTCATGACATGATACACAAAGAAATCGAGGTATATATCGATGATATGATTGCAAAATCTAGAACAGAGAAGGAACATGTGACCCACCTGTCAAAACTATTCGAGCGTTTGAGAAGGTACAAACTCCGCTTGAATCCCAACAAGTGCACCTTTGGTGTCCGTTCAGGGAAACTCTTAGGGTTCATCGTCAGCCAGAAAGGAATTGAGGTCGATCCTGACAAGGTCAAGGCCATTCAAGAAATGCCTTCTCCGAAAACTGAAAAACAAGTCAGGGGATTCCTGGGGCGTTTGAACTACATCTCCAGATTCATATTCCTCATGACCACGACATGTGCGCCGATTTTCAAATTACTGAAAAAGAACTAGGACTGTGTTTGGACAGAAGACTGCCAAACCGCCTTCGACAGTATTAAGGAATACCTGTTGAATCCGCCTATTCTATCACCTCCAGTGGAAGGAAGACCACTGATTATCTACCTCACAGTCCTAGAGGACTCAATGGGTTGTGTGCTTGGCCAACAAGATGAAACCAAAAGGAAGGAGTCTGCCATCTACTATTTGAGCAAGAAATTCACCGATTGCGAGACTCGGTACACTACGCTTGAGAAAACTTGTTGCGCTTTGGCTTGGGCAGCCAAACGTTTGCGCCAGTACATTATTCGTCACACTACTTGGATGGTCTCCGAGATGGATCCGATCAAGTATGTCTTTGAAAAACCTGCTCTCACGGGAAGAATCGCCCGTTGGCAGATGTTGCTGTCAGAATATGACGTAGAGTACCATGCTCAAAAAGCCGTAAAAGGAAGTGTTTTAGTCGATCATTTGGCTCATCAACCAATTGACGATCAAGAATCTATCGGGTTTGACTTCCCAGACGAAGATGTCATGTATCTGAAAATGAAAGACTGCGATGAACCGCTACCCAGTGAAGGGCCAGAGCCAGGTTCCCAGTGGAGACTTATCTTTGACGGAGCAATTAATCATTACGGAAATGGAATTGGGCAATTATCATAACACCTCAGGGTACCCACATTCCTTTCACTGCCAGACTTACGTTCAAGTGTACAAATAATGAGGCCGAATACGAAGCTTGTATTATGGGTCTCGAAGAAGCGACCGACTTAAGGATCAAGAACTTGGACGTATATGGCGACTCAGCCCTGGTTATCAATCAGATCAAAGGAGATTGGAACACATACCAATCAGGATTGATCCCTTACAAAGATTACACAAGAAGGTTGCTACCCTTCTTCAATAGAGTCGAGTTTCACCACATCCCTCGTGAGGAGAATCACATGGCTGATGCATTAGCTACTCTCTCTTCCATAATTAGCGCAGGTCAATGGACTGACCTACCCAAGATCGACATAATGCGCCTTGAATGACCCGCTTACATCTTCACGATTGAAGCAGTCATAGACGACAAACCTTGGTATCACGATATCAAATGCTTCCTTCAGAAACAAGAGTACCCACCGGGGACTTCTAGAAAAGACAGGAAAACCATCAGAAGACTGGCAGGCAGTTTCTTTCTGAGCAGTGATGCACTTTATAAGCGGAATTTTGACATGGTCTTGCTCCGATGCATCGACAGACCAGAAGCAGACATGCTGATAAAAGAAATTCACGAAGGGTCCTTTGGCACTCATGCCAACGGACACACAATGGCGAGAAAAATTCTAAGAGCAGGGTACTATTGGTTGACCATGGAATCCGACTGCTACAAGTACATGAGAAGGTGTCACAAGTGTTAGATATACTCCGACAAAATCCATGTACCACCAATGCATCTCAAAGTTCTCTCTTCCCCATGGCTTTTTTCCATATGGGGAATCGACATGATTGGCATGATTGAGCCCAAAGCTTCAAATGGACATCGGTTCATCCTAGTAGCCATTAACTATTTCACTAAGTGGGTCGAAGCAGCGTCGTACGGTAATGTAACCCGACAAGTGGTGGTCCGATTTATCAAAAACAATATCATCTGCCGTTATGGTGTTCCGAGCCAGATCATTACTGATAATGGATCTAACTTGAACAATAAGATGATGAAAGAGTTGTGCGCAGGATTCAAGATCGAACACCATAACTCATCTCCCTACCGACCCAAGATGAACGGAGCGGTAGAAGCGGCTAACAAGAACATCAAGAGGATTATTCAGAAGATGGTTGTAACCTACAAAGATTGGCACGAGATGCTACCCTTTGCTCTTCACGGTTATCAAACATCTGTCCGCACTTCAACAGGGGCAACCCCTTTTTCTCTAGTATATGGCATGGAAGCAGTTCTCCCCATAGAAGTAGAGATCCCATCAATCCGGGTATTGATGGAGGCTAAGCTCACAGAGGCTGAATGGTGTCAAAGTTGACATGATGAACGAAACCTAATCGAGGAAAAGCGAATAACGGCTCTATGCCACGGTCAGTTGTATCAGCAAAGAATGAAGAAGGCTTTTGACAAAAAGGTTCGACCTCGCGTCTTCAGGAAAGGAGACCTTGTGCTCAAGAAAATACAACCATTTCTCACTGATTCTCGGGGTAAATGGACTCCGAATTATGATGGCCCCTATGTGGTCAAGAAAGCTTTCTCAGGCGGTGCCTTGAGACTTGCAACCATGGACGGAGAGGAATTTGCCTACCCCACAAATGTTGATGTAGTCAAGAAATACTTCGCCTAAAAAAACGTCTCGGTGGATTGAAAACCCGAAAGGGCGGTCCAGGAAAAAATAAGAGACATGATCAAAAATCATCCCGGTGGATTGGAAATATCACAGGACAATCCAGGCAAAAGTTAGGGATAATGGCAAGTAACTATGTTCAACAAAAGGGCAAGTCCCTCAGCAGCAGTTACATCATCCGTCAGGAAAACTCTAGTCAAGGTCATCTTTGACAGAAGCTCAGGATGTCCCAAATTCAAAGTTGGTAGAAGGATAGTGGTCGTTATGTTTCAATGTAGCCCTTTTCCCTGTAAATTACCATTTTCTAACTTTGTAAATACTCTATGGAATCATGCGCTTAGCTGATTTCTACCCTATCAATAAAATTTGAGCCCTAGTGTTTTTATTTGCAATTCTTATTTGTTTTAGCTTTACAGAACGATGTTTTTAACATGATCAACGATTCTTGAAATAAAACAAAAAAATGAATTTACCTGTAAAACTTTTTCTGCTTTTAAAATAGAGTCAGCAATTTCTTTTGACTGTTGAACATCAGAAGAACATCGGTCGCTTCTCCAAAAGTAATCGAACCTTAAAGTGTAGAATCAAAGTACTCCTTCTAAACCAGTGCGCCTGAACGAAGGATCAGTTATGATAGATGCGAATACTCCGTCTGACATCTTCGGCCGAGTTCTCATCTCCTAAGCTCGACCAACATAGTACCCAACAGGGACCGTTTCTCCTAAGCAAGGTAGAATTGTTATCTTGAACCAGCGGTACTTCTTCGCCCCGTGATGGCTGAGTATCCAGTCATGTTCATCTTTTAGTTCGTATGTCGCGTCAGTTTTGTCAGCATATACACACATACATCATGCATTATTGATTTGCATACACATTTCATATTGCATCACTATCACTCCAGTCGGTCTTATCCCTAGTGATAGTTGTCTTCTCGGTCGAGTTGTCAGTTCTTTCCTCGATTAGGAAATGTTGCATTTAAATAATCTCTCCTCCAGTTTATTTCTGGATTGAAGTTGGGTCCTTGACCACTTTGATAACTTGAACCTCTGAAAGACCAGAGAACCTTCAACCGATGTCACTCTTCGCCATTGAAGATGATATTTTTGCTTTCCCGAATTAAGGAAGATCCCTAAAGAAGCCTCTTAAGAAGAGATTCGACAATACAACAGTTTTTCAAAACAAAAAAAAAACCGCTGATGAAAAGGTCATCGGCACCTCAAAATTGGATCACATCATATGGCGTTTCTCCGGGAAGATCCCGAGAAAAGTATGATGTAATATCCCCATGCGAAAACAGTCTCTCAAGAGACTCGTTCTCCCCCAGTAGAGTCAACGAATGGCATCTCCAACTGAGAAGTTTGTACACCTTTACAACTCAGACGACTGGGTTCCCCAGCGAGTCTGACATCAAAACTTTTTCCATCAAATGGCATCTCCCCAGGAAAATCCGACGAGAAGTTTGAGGAAAACCGCTACACATAGCGTCCCTTGTCAATAAAGTTTATTAACAAAAGAAACTAAGACCAGTTCCTTGGAAGGAAGCCAAGAACGAGGGGAAGTTTACTTCAGAAACTGAGACCAGTTCCTTGGTAGGAAACCAGGATCGAGGGGAAGTTTATTTCAGAAACTAAGACCAGTTCCTTGGTAGGAGACCAGGATCGAGGGGAAGTTTTTACCTTTTCTAAGCATCATTGCTTAGCAAAAGAAGATGAATGCGTAAGCTACCATTCATAACCACCATCAAAATTTCGGGTATTCCGATATTTAATCCTCTTGCACCCCGAATGCCCGAACACCTCCGTCATTCGCACCTACGGGTCCAAGAAGATTAAATAGGGGCATCTGTCATACCCCAAATTTTGAACACTAAGATTTCCCATCATTGTGCAAATCATCATCACAATATGGATGAACCATTAGTCTCCCCAAAGATGGGTGAGCATCCACTACAATCAGAATTAGGGTTTCAAGCCCTCTCAGAGTTCTTAGACAAAGGATCAATCAAGAAATAACATGATCTTCAACTTGTCTAACCTCTCCAATATCTACAAGGGATCAAGAGGACTCCCACTTTAAGGATTAAGCACAAGGCTGCTCCCTTCCATGTGGATCAAGCCTTAAGATCGCCAGTGTCACCAAATTAGGGTTTGGTCGACCAGGGCCTCCAGATGGAAATTTTACTCTGGGCATGAGCCAATGCTTCAAAGCACAACCTAAGATGCTCCAAGGGACATCACAAACCCAATCATCAAGTCAATTTAGCCTCAGGGGATGCATTCATCAAAAATCAGGAATTAGGGTTTCTTGACCTAATTCACCCCTAAGTTGACTTTTGGGACAAATCATGAGCCAAGACCTCAAGACATGATTTGAGGGTCTCCAACATACTACATTGATCCATTTGCAACAATGGATTAATCCAAGAAGCTTGAGCAACAAGTCTCAATTTCATCAGAGCCACAATTAGGGTTTCGCGAGAAAAGTCAACTGTAGCTTTGACTTTTAACCAGGACATCCTCCCAAACCCTAGGACATGCTTCAATATACCCTATAATACCCATGGAACATGTCCATCAAGTTTGATTTAGGTCAAAGGCATGATTTCCAAGAGGATCGCACAGTTTGGAATTCATCTGATAAAAAGTCAACTGTGCACAAAAGTCAAACTTTGACTTTTTGAGATTTTTCACTTTTATGGTTCTTGAACCCTAAAATGATGTTGATGTGTGATTTGAATCATCATTCATCAAGAAAAATCAAGAAAAGTTGGATAACTTGTAAAAGGGGTAACCATAAAAACTTAGAAAATTTTCTAAGTTAGGAAATAAAGTGGCAAGGGTACCAACTTTAGAGGATCATAACTCCTAAACCACAAAGCCATTTTCCCCATCCAAAGCTTGATTTGTAGATCTCATGGCCCTCTACAAAAGCTAAAAACTGACCCCCCCCCCCTCCAAATTCATTATGGATTTTGAGTTATGGTTGGATCAAAATCACAAAAAACATGAAAGTACAACTTTTCTAACACTTAGAAAAATTTTGGGCAAGGCAGATTTTGTGTTGAAACACCAAAACTTGTGGGATTTTTTCACATAGATGCAAGCTGAATCAGTTCCAAAGATAAACATCAATGTTATTGTGCATGTTTCCTACAATCCAAGCAACTCATTGGCATGAAACCACTCCACTTGAGCCAAGAGTTATGGCTGCTACAATACACCATGCCAAGGCTGCCTTGAAAAATCAGTTTGTGAGTTTTCTTGCCATCCACGATTTCTGAGTCAAAAGTAATGATCACTATGCCACGTGCATCCAATCTGATCATAAGCCAACTGATTCAACTGATAGGGTTGAGTCCAAAGGGCAAGGGATCTTCCAACTTGAGATTAATGTATTTTGGCATATATGCCTTGAAATTCAAAGGCATTTATGTGAAATAGGGCACTTTCAACAAAGCCACTCTACTCAGTCAAGTTCTCTGATTAAACAATAATAAAAACATCTGAAGAATGTGAATTTGGTAAAGGCATAGCCCTGCTCTTGGGAGGGGCTAGGTTGCCTTGTGTGAGAAGAAATGCCACCAAGCCAAAGCCTTTGAATGTAATCTGATCCAGTCGCCATTCACTATTCCTCCAAGACAAGAGTTAATCACCTATAAATAGAGGTTCCAATGGATCATTCAACTCACACCAAAGCCAGTTATAGCACTGCTTTCTCTCATTCTCTCTTAAGTGCCAAGTTTTCTTGTTTTTGAGCAACCACTATCGGGTTTTGAGTTGCAGCCATAAGCAATCCATTCCAATTGCCGAGACACATCACATATGATGTATTTGAGGTGTCCAAGTGCTTAAAAACCATCTGTAACACCCCCAGCTCAAAATCACCTATCAACCTAGCCATTATGCTTCAATTATGCAGTTGGAGTTCTCCAGCTTGATCCAAAGACTTCCAAAGTGTTCCAAAGCTTGCAACACACTCCACAACATCCATTGAAGCTGTTCAGATCACCACAACCCATCTGTAACACCTCCAACTCAAAAGTCAAATTGCTCTTGCTGTCACGACCTTCAAGTAAGCCTAAACTTGGTCATCTCTTAATCTATGCATATTTCCTCGCACAATACTTTTGCCAAATGTTCATAATCATGCATAGAATGTTTCCCCTCAATTAATTGCTTTGTTTGAATCGTGTATCAAAATTCTCAGCCTTCATGCAAATTTTAGGGTTCTTGAGGTTTTGTCTTGATTTCTTATTCCATGTTAAAAAGAAATGAAATTAAAGACCATAGACATGATCGTGAGGTTGAAACGAGAAGATTGATAGGTGGTTTGCATGATATAATCAAGTATTCAGGGGATTGGAGAGAAAATGCAAATCTGGGCAAAACCCAAAACACGCGCGTGTTCGTGGGTGTTCTTGGCGCCCTTTTTTGAAAATTCAAATATTTGAATTTTGTGATTTTATTTAATTGATTCAAAAATTAATTTCTCCCTGAGTTTTAATGATTTTGAGTTGATTCATTTTTTTATAATTCACAAAAATGTTAAAATATTTTATTTTATCAAAAAATCCCAAAAATATTATTTATTTCATATAATTGATATTTTTGCAAAGAATTAATATTTTAATTGTTTTTGACATTTAAAATATTTTTTCCCTCTTGATTTTGTAAATTTTAATGACTTCTAATCATTTTGTTGGTCAAAACATGGTTTTTGAAACATTAATCCAAGATCACAATTTGTTCCCACACATGTTTAAACAATTTTGATCATTTTAATTGAATTTTTATTCAATTAAAATACATTTTGGAAACAAATTAGGGTTTTGATTAATTCAACCCTCACAAATCATTTCCAAACACTTTGGGTCTCTAATAGAGTGTAAGACCCAAGCCTTTTTGTAAAATAACCTATTGTGGGCCTCACTTATTATATAAGTCCCTCCGGGTATTTTCAAAAACCTCGGCGTGATCGTCGTTTTGTACACAAAAAACCTTGGGCCTCTCCTCGAGCTATACGACCCATTCAAAACCTTTTGGGTCTCTAATAGAGTGTAAGACCCAATCCTTTGTAAATACAAACCTATTTATGGGCCTCACTTATTGTATAAGTCCCGTTGTATTTCAAAAAGTTCGACGCGATCATCGTCCGTTGAAAAACAAACCTTGGGCCTCTCCTCGAGCTATAAGACCCATTCAAAACCTTTTGGGTCTCTCCTCGAGCTATAAGACCCATTCAAAACTCTTTGGGCCTCTTGAGAGAGTGTAAGACCCATCCCTTTGTACAGAAAACCCTTCTTGGGCCTTAGTCAATTGTATAATTCCCTGTACAAATTCAAACTCACAGTGCGATCACTGATAAAACCTTGGGCCTCTCCTTTGGCTGTAAGCCCCAACATCTTTTCAAAATACTTTCTCCTTTGATTTTGTATATAATATTGTTACCAAAGCTTTCTTTGTTAAAACAACTAACCAAACAGCATGGAAGCTCTACAACCGAGTAAGTGTTTATCCGCTTTCATATGTATATAAATATACTGTGGGGCTGTTTCGCTGTAAGTCTTCTTTCATAAACTCATATCAACTATGTAATAATAGTATAGATATTTAGAGTTTCCCCGGCAACTACGTCTAGCATTAAGCCCGTTGATCACTCTTAGAAGTAGACAAAACTAGATCCCCATAGGATTACCAGATACAGTCTTCCCTCCTCTTGGGGTTAAACAATATGGAGACGTGAAAGGCAGCATTATCGTTGAACCCTTTCATAGACTGTCACCTTTAGAAATCGTCAAAGAAACTCTATTCCCCAGAGATGATCTTTTCTCCGTGAATGGTATCTCTTGAGTTTCTTCCAAATTCTCTAACTTTCCTGGCTTGATCTATTCTTTGTGAATAGCCTGACTTGAATTTCTCGGGGTTTGGGGACCCACAGGCTTCTTAAAAACATCCTCGCCTCCTCTTTGGCGTTGTACAAGGACCCGTCGGCTTCTTAGAAGTATTCACAACCTCCTCTTAGGCTTCGTATAAATGATTTCTTCCTCCGGGAATGATAGCCTCCTCTTGGGCTTCGTACAAATTGTCCCTCGGCTTCTTAAAAGTTTCTAGCCTCCTCTTGGGCTTCATACAAATTGTCCTGACGACCTCCTAGAGGTATAAGAACAGAAATTAGTCATCTTAATAGAACAGTCTTTCAAAAAGTCTAGATCTTGCTACTGCTGTTTCTTAAACGTAGTACAAAAGATGAAACTCTAGACTTGGACAGTCTAATTAACTTGGGTCTCAAAGACATTCTCAAGCTCCTTTCAAAACTAGGAGATGAAACACGTAGACTCGGACAGTCTCAATACCCTTTGGATTTCCCATTTCCTTAAAGAACGGGAAATAACCCTGACCCTCGAATCAAATACCTGAGTGCAAACAGTGCTCACATAAGAACTGATTTTCTCTTTTAACCAACATACTGGACCTGTCACTCAACTGAAACAGTCACCAGCACCCTAGCCTCCATCTCGGGCTTCGTACGAGATACAAAATCACTCTCTTGTTGAGTATACAAGACTCTCTTGTTGAGTCAACCTTTTAGCCTCTATCTCGGGCTTCGTATGAGATACAAAATCACTCTCTTGTTGAGTATAAAAGACTCTCTTGTTGAGTCAACCTTTTAGCCTCCATCTCGGGCTTTGTACGAGATACAAAAACACTCTCTTGTTGAGTATAAAAGACTCCCTTGTTGAGTCAAAAACCCTTTTAGCCTTCATCTCGGGCTTTGTACGAGATACAAAACACTCTCCTGTTGAGTATAAAAGACCCTCTTGTTGAGTCCAACCTTCAGCCTCCGTCTTGGGCTTCGTACAAGACACATATAAAAGATTCTCCTGTAGAGTCAACCCTTTTAGCCTCTCTCTCGGGCTTCGTACGAGACACACAAAAGGCACCCTCTTGTTGGGTCGATAACCTCCTCTTAGGCTTCATATAAGGAAACCCGGTTGAGTCAATCAACCTTTTAGCATCAAAACTGTGCCTCGTTCACAGGATACAAACATCAACAACTCCCTTCATCTAATTGTTGTAAGCGGCAAGCCTCTGGATTATTTACATCCAAGCTGTAATAACCCAAAATTTGCTCTCTCTTTTGTCATCATAGAATAGCATTATCATATATCATATCATATCCATCTCATTAGCATTGCATTGCATATTGCATAGGACATGTGATCAAGGAATCTTTCTTTGGTTTGAACTTTCCGTATTCAGAAGATTATCATTGTGTCTTCAAAGTGGTTATTTCTCAGGAGGTATACATTCCAGGTCAAATTGTTGTGGGTGGAACTCATCAGGTCAACAAACAATGATCCATGTGAGGTGTAGGTTCAGAAAGTCAGGGTTCTATGGATCAGAAATGCAAAGGATGTTTGATTCAGATGATTGTTCGATGGTAGATGTGACTGTGTTATCAAAGGCTTGGGAAAAGTTGGTGATGAGTTTTGAACTCATTTTCTATCCATGGTTCATATCCACTTCCATTTTTGTTACCAATCATTGTTAATAACCCATTTTGATATTCATTTCAACCGCAAACCATTAATCCAAATACCCAAATTTCTATCCATATACATTTCTATGTCATTGACCATGTCACTTTATTTTTTTTGTCCACCATGTCCCATTTTAAGTCCGAATTCAGTATCTAGAGTTAATCCAAAGTCTATCTCCTAAACCTATGTCCATTTTAACCATCACCAATTCTACATGCCCAATTTCAAGATTTAGATTACAATTCTTATTAATTAATGAAAACTCCATAGTCCATTGAATTCAATTTAATACAATAAATCATTATCTTCTGTCATCCAAAAAAATAGTTTTTACAAAAACCCCAAATTTTGACTCAACAAAACACCAACTTCTTGTGCACGTTGATGTAGATCAAGCAACAACATGAAGTAAAGTTTCGATCTTTGAAGCGACACCCATTTTGCATCTAGCCTTGAAATCGAGCTACAATAAAGAAGGTTTTGATTTTGATGTTGTTAATGATGATGGGTATTGATGTTTCTGAAGAGGTAAGGAAGGTATCTTAGGGGTGCGCATACTGTTTCTGTTGAATGTCATAATTGTTTTGATTGGCAAACGGTTGGGTTGATGGATAATTATAGGAAAGCTAAACAGCCTAGTCCTATTACCCATTTTCTTAATTGTACTGACGAGGAAAAAAAGAATTATAAAGGGAAGGCATCAAAGCATCGAGAGCTGGTATATATCATCTCCCCGTGGCTTAATTGATGCACAAGTTGACCGAGTTTTGGGAGTGAAGATGAGTTGCCCATTATATGTTAATAGACATGCCTTCATGTGTTCTACTGGCGCAAATAAAGGTTCAAAACAGAAAATTAATAACAGCAAAAAGAGACGTACATGTTCAGCTATACCAATGGCAAATAAAGGAAAATTACACAGGGAGATTAATAGGAGGATATTAGCGCAGGAAGTTAACAGAAAGACTGAAAAATATCATAGCAGCTTGCGGTAAAATTAATGGCAAACTATACATAAAAAAAAACCACCATAACTGAAATTGTTAACTAACAGATTTTCCTAACTTCCAATCTCTAACTGTCATCACAATCAAAACAAAAACTCTCCATTGCATTTCCTCCACCTGCTGACAATTTCCTCTAACCTCCTAACCGAAAAGCTAACAGAATTAACCAACCTCTAACAGAATTTTTGCAATTCCTCTAACCTATCTCCTAACAATTTCTACTAGCAGATTTTTTTCCTCTAACAGTTCTTCTTAACTGTCACTAACCGAAGGTCCTAACCCCAAAAACTAGAACTAACAACTTTCTCCTTCTCTCCGAATGGTTCTCATCACCATCTTTAATCTTCCTTTACCTTTTCTCTCCATTATCTTCATCATCTTCAATTATCTTCTGAATCCATCCACCATCTTCAACCTTCACCTTCAATCCTCTGCAAAACGATATCAGTTCAGAGACTTGTAAAACCACCGATTGAAACTATTCTTGAAAATATATAAACCGCAACCTTCATCATCTTCGCGAAGGAACTTCGTATATTCACACTAAATCAACAATCCGAGCTCCAAGTTACGTCTACTCTTCAACCTTACACGGTGCGGATCGCTCCTCAACCTTCATTGGCAATAACCTGCATCATCAATCAACAAGATTCAACACCTACAACAAGAAATCTTCCCGCAACCATAATCAACTATAAACAAATTCAGAACGCGGCAATTACATACGCACAAGGAGATTGAAGAAACGATCCAAAAATCGCGAAGAAGAAGAGAGCAAGAAGGAGTAAGAGAAGGGAGAAGGAGGTTACCGAGCTCATTGCCGTTAACGCCATTTTCGCGAAGGTACGAATGTCTCCTTTCCACATCTTAGCTGCGGCCTTGGACTTAGAAGTCCATTGTGGATTTTAATCTGATGTTTGATCTTGATTTGTTGTTCTTGATTTCTGACTCGTTCGATCCCGTCCCTTGAGTGAGTATTCGAGAAAACTGAGTTCAGATTTGGAATTGCCATGAAAATCTAGTTAGGGTTTGTGTTTGTAGTTAATAGTTTGGTGGAGGCAGGTCGCCGGAGATGACGGTGGCGCCGCCGCCGGCCACCGGCTTTCTCCGGCCATAGGTTTTCCGGCGAGGTCATTATGAGAAAGAGAGAGAGACGGGCGAGTGAAAGAGAGAGAAACGTTTGAGAATTCTTCATGTTTGTGATTCTTAAGAGATGGAGAGGATAAGATGGTGGTGATGCGGTCCACTCCGGCGGTGACACTTGTCACCGTCCGGTAGGTTCTAACTTAATCACGTGTGTACGTCCCCATGATACCTACCGTGCACACCCAGACCACAAGTGTTCTTTGGATTTATCTCCCCTTGCTAATTGCACCCTATGTTTGAGCCCAGCAAGGACTTTGAACTAACCTTTTACTAACTGCGCACCCCCCCTGGCTTCTTTCTTTCTTTTTAATTCCTTTTTCTGTATGGTTCAAAACACAAATTCCAAAAATAGTAAACATTGCTCAAAAATTCTGAATAAATTCATGCTTGATCATAAACATGTCATGTAATTTTTTATGATTTTTATTTTCCATTTCTGTTCATATTGTTTTTCTTATTGAATTTTCTTTACGGTGTATTCATGAGAACATCAAAATCATAAACATCTATTTTCTTCAAGTTTGTGAACAATGTACATTTGTGTAAAGTTTTGGTACACAATTTAACATAGTTTGATCTCACTAGGCATCTTAACCTTAGAGAACATCCTTTAGATGTAGGTTCTGACTTTGATTGATTTTAATCTATTATAATCCTTATTCATTGATTCTTGTTTTGTTTGATCATTACTTGTCATCTTTTCCTTATTTCACTACTTGTTAATGCTTTGTGAACTAACTTTTTCATGTAGGTGCAAATGGTAAGTATGTGTGTGGATATGCTTTCACACACACTCCTCTCTCTCATCTTCTCTTATTTCATTTAATCATTCAAATGTGTGTTTGATAAGCATTTACATGCTTTCCTTGAATAATTCTTCTTTCATCCCTCTTTAAGATCAACTTAACTTCCATTTTGGAAGTAAGTTGTTTCTTTTGCTCTTCTTCTTCTTTCTTTTAGAAGTAGGTTTCTTAAACCCCATTAACCATAGGATCTCCAAGCATGCTAGCACTAGGGTGTGTCTTAGTCTCCCTTATTAGTTTCATCTTTTGCTCCATTTGAGTCACTTCTCTCTCATCTCATAATAAAAGAAAAAAATACTTAATAAAGGCATAACAAATATTGTATTTAGGCCTTTCATGTGGGAACAAGGAGGTGAGGGGTCTTCTCTCATTTCTTTGGGAGAATGTTTAGCATACGTACCGTCTGGGGACGATGTGCGAGGCATTCAATCTCACATGAGGGACTTAAATACAATGTGAGTTACTAAACACCAATAATCAAAAAACTTCTTCTAAAAGACAAAAAACAAACAACAATTCTCTTCTCATTTTCTTCACTCATTCCTTAAGGATGCGTCATTTCCGTTCTACCGCAAACAGGTAACGCCTAAGTCTCCCTACAGCGAGCTGCAACACCTTAACTGCTAAGACGCGAACGCTGACGTATTCCACTAAAAAACACAAACAATCCATCCCTAGTGAGGGGAACTACGTCGCTCTGATTCTCATGTTCCCGATGAGATACATAGGCAGTGGGGTAGGGCCCATGCGAGCACTTCTTTTATTTTCCCTACATTTGTTTCTCGTTCCTTTTCCATTCTTTCTCCTTTCTTTCTTTCAATTCTTTTTCCGGTATCCTTTTCTATCACCCTTTGATTGAAATAAGCAAGCGTGGATCCCATCGGGTACGATGGACGCGAGGGGGTGCTAATACCTTCCTCTCGCGTAACCGACTCCCGAATCCAATTCTCTTGGTCGCAAGACCATGCTTTTCCTTCCCTTCTGGTTTATACGGTGTTTCCTTTCCCTCTTTTGTGATAAATACACATTGCTAGCGACTCTGTTTCGGTGCCACTTGCGCGTTTGTACTAGGATGAAAATCCCGGGAGCGACAGCTGGCGACGTTGCTGGGGACATATTGACCTCTTGCTGGTTCATCCCTAGGCGGGTCAATCCTAGCGCTTGTCTATTTTTCTTTCATTGGGTGTTTACTGTTTTGTTGTATTTACTGTTGTACTGTATTGTTATTTACTGTATTGCTGCTTTACTGTACTTTACTGTATTTATCGCATTTACTGCATTACATATCATTATTGTGCTGGACTGTGCTGTTGTTTTCTGTTTGGCGGGATGGGTGTTCTGAGAGATAAGCCCGCTACCCAGGCTTGAGTACACACATAGGTATTAGAGTGGATAGTCATGACGCTTGCGTGGTGGTGACCACGTATTGTTGTTCATGAGACCCACAACTAGACGAGGTTCTATCAGGAGCTTTCTGCTACTGCATGTTATGCAGACCAGTGGTTATTCTCTTGAGGAACTGTCGACTCTGGTGACCATTCCCGAGGACTCAGTTGCGGCACTCCTCCCGAGATGTGACAGTGGCAGACCACGTTATGTGGCAAACCCATTGCACATTCTCGATCCGAGGACCCAATGTTGGGAACTCGCTATAGAACATCCCTTTGGAAAGAGAATCAGTGGAGGCACTCCTCGATTGGCGATAGCACTGTACCCCGAGGGATGAATGTACTATTGCTTCTCGACCTCAGTGCCAGAAGCTGAGGACCTTTTGTTTTGGAGAATCAGTTGAGGCCTCCTCGATTGATGATGATGTCAAACCAGAAATGGTGAACGTATCATCATTTCTCGACCTGAGAGCCCGGGATACTGAACATCCTAGTACCCACATGTGAGAAGGGCGGGTTGTTTACAGGTTTGCAGGTAACCATGACCTCCTACATACCCGGTTTTCTATCATCATTGCACAAAAGGAAGTTTCATCCTATTGTATTCAGATGGTTCTTATCTATGGTTCTATATTAATCTCAGAGCTACACTGACACCGTTCACAATTCATCACAGACACTTGGCACCCTGATACCATGCCCTTTGCATTGCATTATCATATCCTAACATACATGTTTATTCATTTCCAGGTGCATATTTTACCCTTGATTCCAGTCGTCAGGTCCTCGCAAAGATGAACACTAAAGAAAGGAAGAATATCATCAGCTACAAGTTCTTTACGCCTACTCTGGGTCCTATTATTGTTCTGAAGGGAATGGCAAGCCCTGAAGTGCGAGCAGCTTTCGAGGAGAAATATGGTTGGATCTTATCTTTTGTGTACAATGTCAGTGAATACGAGTACAAGGGTTTCCATACTTTGATGCAGTTCTATGACCCTCCGCTGAGGTGTTTTGTATTTCCGGATTATTTGTTGGTACCTACTTTGGAGGAATATTCCAACATGTTGGGGATCGCTATCAATGAGGAGCCTCCTTTCTTTGGGTCTGTGGGAGATCTTGACTTTGGAAAAGTGGCTGGTGCTCTTTATTTGAGCAAATCAGAGTTAGAAGCCAATGTCTCCAACAAAGGAAAGATTCGTGGTTACAAGCTGGAATATCTGATTAAGAAGGCTCAGGAAGCAGCTAAAGGCGAGAATTGGGTTGTTTTTAATGCTTTGCTAGCCCTTTGTGTATACGGCATTGTATTGTTTCCCAACGAGCCAGGTTTCATTGATACGGACGCCATACGGATATTCATGATGAAAAATCCGGTACCAACACTGCTGGGAGATCTTCACTATTCCTTGTACAAACGAAACGAAAAGAAAAGAGGAGGGATAATTCGTTGTTGTGCACCTTTGTTCTATAAGTGGTTTGCAAGTCGCTTACCACAATCAGGGGCTTTTGTGGATTCCAAAGATTCTCTAGAGTGAAGTCATCGTTTAATGGGATTAGTGACCAAGGACATCGTATGGGTAGATCATGGGCTGATTGGCAAGAATATTATCCATAGATGTGGTGAGTTCCCTAATGTTCCACTGATAGGAAGAAAGGGGGGAATTACCTACAATCCTTCTTTGGCCGTTCGGCAATTTGGGTACGCCCTAACAGGTCCGCCTATTAAGAGAAATGTAGAGGAGTCCCTATATTTTCATACATCAGATGGTTGGGAAACAGCACAAAGAGCTTCTGAAAGCTGGGTTAGCATACTGAAGAAGGGGAAAGTTGCTCTAGGCAAGCCTAACAACCGGGCTTATCCAGCATATGAAGAGTGGGTGAAGAAAAGAGTTGAAGATTTTTTCTTGCCTTTTGGTAAGGCACCCCTTTTGTATCCGGAGAATGAGAAAACAAGAAGCACTGCTATTGTGGAAGAAGTTGACAAGTTGCAAGCCTTAGTGAAAAATCTTCAAGGAGAGAATTCCGAATTGAGTAGCCGTCTTCAGAATGCTCTACATGCCAACAAGGAGCTGGAGCGGAAAGCCCAAGATGCTGAACAAATCCTAGCTGCAAAAGAGAAAGACTTTGCTGGAAGAGCCCAACATTTCCAAAAGATTAGTAAAGGAGCTGATGCTGCCACTCAAGCTCACAAGCAAACCAAACAGGCCTTAGCACAGAACAAAGAGAAGTTAGCCAAGTTTCAGAAAGCTTGGGATGAGGTCAGGCTCGAGAATGCTGAGTTACAGGAACAATTGCGGAATAAAGATGAAGAGCTGAAGAAAGCACATGTAGAAAGAAGAAGGTATCGAGAGGATCTTGGCAAAAGTCAAGAACAGGTAAGGAATGCTGAAGATAAGCTGAAAATTGCCAACAAAGAGCTTGAAGATGTCACGGCAGATCTGAAGCTGGTTAAAATTCAAGCTGGAATTAAGAGGCGCAAAGGAGCCAATGAAGATGAAGCCTTGCTGATGCACATGGGCTCATTATCTGATGCATTGGAAAAAAGGGACGTCGTAATCAAAGAGCTGATTGAGAAGCCACATCATCAGCGTACCCGCATCCTGTTCGAAGAGATTAAGTATTCCAGCCAGAAGCTGAAAGACGTAGAGTTATCAGATTAATGATTTTTGTCATTTCTTTGTAATTTGCAATGGTTGCCATCAGAATTGTTGATGGATCCATTTGACTGCTTGTTTCTTATTCTGCTGCTGAAACTATGACAAATGTGCTTGAAAACTTTTGGGAATTTGTATGAAATGAGCTATTTTTGTTCACAATTTCTGGTCTTCAGATACAGGTGATGTGATAAGATATCTGCACACTGGCACACTACAAAATCACTATTTCTGGTAATCAGATATTTGTGATTTGCGTATATGAATATCTCTTCAAGGCAAAACTCTTTATATCACGATTTCTGGTCTTCAGGTTTCCGTGGTTAAGGTTGGAATCAGGGTGTGAGCCACCTCAGAAATGATAAACATGGCATTTGCATTTGCATAGCATATCATTGTTGCATTACAGGTTTTCTTTTTTTGCAGGCGCCTGCTAACCTTTATTTGGTTTTCAGGCACGATAGATGATACCCCAGTTCACCGATATTCTACCCGACACAATTAAGCAAGAGTCATGGAACAAGTTCAGACTGAATTAGCTGATTTGAGGGGGAGGATGGAACAGTTCATGAACCTTATGCAGGGGATTGCTCAAGGTCAGCAGGAGCTGAGGGCCGGTCAGGAAAACATGAGGGTTGGTCAAGATGTCATGAGAGCCACTATCCAGTGGCTGGAGACTGAAATCCCAAATCACAATGTGCGCACTCCTCCTGTTGGCAACATCCCCACGGGTGGGGTACATCTGGGATTTGATAAAGGTGGTTTAGAGGATGGTCAAGATGACCAGTTTACCACATTCAACAACGACATGGGTTTCTACAATGAAGACCGGAAGTACGAAGGGTTAGATGAAAGATTCAAGGCTATTGAGAGCCAAAATCCTCTGGGAATTGACGTGGAGGACATGGGTCTCGTGCAAGGTGTGAAAATTCCTCCGAAGTTTAAGGCGCCTATTTTCGAAAAGTACAATGGATCCACCTGCCCTAAGCTTCACATCAGGGCATATTCCAGTAAAATGTCTGCTTATACGGATGATGAGAAGCTGCTGATGCATTTCTTTCAAGACAGCTTAACTGGGGCATCTTTAGACTGGTACATGAGATTGGAGAGAACGCATATTAAGAGCTGGAGGGATTTGGCAGTAGCTTTCCTTAAGCACTATCAATACAATACGGACATGGCGCCCAATAGAATGGAGTTGCAGAATCTTTCTCAAAAACAAAACGAAAGCTTCAAAGAGTATGCTCAGAGGTGGCGCGAATTGGCTTCCCAAGTTCAACCTCCGATGTTGGAAAGAGAGCTCGTTGATATGTTCATGGATACGCTTCAGGGGCATTATTATGAGAAATTGGTGGGATGTTTGTCAGCTGGATTTTCGGGTCTTGTATTGGCAGGAGAAAGAGTCGAGAATGGCATCAAGACGGGAAAGATTCGAATTGCTGCTGAAGATACAAAGAAACCTTATGCTGGGTCCTCCAAGGGAAAGGAAGGAGAAACTAGTGCAGTGTATATTCCTCCTCTTGTTCAACAGTCTGTTCAGTATCAGCGACCTTATGATCCTCAGCAACAGAGACAACAAAGATCGCGAAGGCCTGCGAGAAGGTTCGATCCACTCCCTATTCCTCACAGTGATGTTCTTGCCCGTCTACTTGAGAGTTCTCTGGTTGAACTGAAGGATGCCAAGCCTGTCCCTGACCCCATTCCTCCTGATTATGATCTGGATGCTAGATGCGAGTATCACTCAGACACACCAGGCCATTCCATTGAAAATTGTAACGTGTTCAAGCACAAGGTGCAAGACCTGGTGGACTCAGAGATCATTGCATTCACTGAAGATGATATGTACATCAATTGAAGCCTCCTGTCTCAAGTGAGCACTCAGTTTACAAGGACGTCCAAACAGAATCAAGCCTCCTCAGCGATGGCAATCTTCAGCTTCTTTACTGCATTTTCATTTGTAGTTTTTCATTTCTTGTTAAAGCATTGTATGCCTAAAAAACTTGTTTGTGTTCTGAATAATGTTTTAATGCAATGAGTATGTTTTTCTTGAAGTAATTCATTTTTATTCACTCATATAATTTTTCTGCGCATTGCAATACCAATTTTCTTGCTTAAACTCTTGGAGGGAGGATGATGAGGTAAAAATGCAAAAATCTCTAATTGTGTGCTCTTGGATAAAACCCTGTTGAGGATGTACAGGCATTGTTTTGAATCCCCAAACACTGAAGAGATAAGGGAGATAGACCCTCGTTAACCCCTTTGAGCCTTGAAGTAGGAGTTTCTTTTCGTATGAAAAAACCCTCACATTTAACCCAGGGGCAGGGTAGGCGTCAGTTAATTTGACCGAGCGTTCAAATTTCAAAAGGAGTGTGCATCTGAGGATCCATTACCTTCTATTCCACCATCAGGAGGTCAAGAGATGTGAAACCACAATGGTTATCCATCAACAATAAAAGAGTGAGGCAGTCACAACCCTTTCAACAAAGTCAAGACAACCGGTGTCACACGATGTGTTCAAGAAAAAAAGAAAGAGAATAAAAAAAAAAGAGAAATGAAAAAGCCCGCTAAGTTAAAACTTGAAAACAAGCAACTTAGGCAAAAGTTAGGGCATCCCGCTGGACGTCAAAATCTAAAAAATCAAAATAATCAGTCCAGGCAAAAGTTAGGGATAAAAAAAAGAACGTGAAAGCAAAGTGCGAAAAGGATTACAAAAGAAAATCCTCGAGCAAGAACAAAGTCGTGTGATTACGAACAAAAGACAACGGGTGACTGTTACTCCAAAGCCTCATTAGGTGTCAGGCCATCAAATGCATGGGTTCCTTAAAGATCATAACACCTTTTTGGGAGATGAGCGCTTGTGCCAAATTAGCTGAATATAGGACTGGAGAACATCACAAAGAGTGGGTGGGCACCAATAAACTTTGAGCCATAAATCCTTTTTTCTAAAACCGTGAACCAGACCACGATTCAATCCTCAAAAGTCCTAATTGAAACAGGGTATTCTGAAGGTGTACTTCAATGAGATAGCGTTCCTGACTCCCATGAGTTGTGCTAATAAGATTTTTGTTGGTATTGCATGTGCGCATTGTTGTTCATTCAAAAATCAATGTCGTAACTAGTGACTCGTTCACAAGGTTTTGTGACATATTTTCAATAAAATTCAAGGTTAACATGTTTGTTGCATTAGAATTATCATTCTCATAATAGACTTGTTCTGCTTGCATACGTGTGCTTAAGCATCAATGAAGCTTACACAGTGAATGCCAGTCAAGAAGCTTGATCCTGCCGAGTTGGGATGCTTGAAAATTCTGAAGGACAGTCATATCAAGGGGCATGATGCCAAGAAGATCAGTGCAGAGTGGGCTTTCCCTAGTAAGTCGTGATGAGATGTAGCCAATCTGGGACAGTCACGTCAAGAAATCTCTCTGAAGTTCAGTTATTCTGGGGCAGTCATACGAAGATCAGTTGATCAGGAGTAAAGTCACTTCGAAGCTCATATTGAGGCAAGCCACCTCCGGAGCATGAGAAGTTATCCTCTCCAGAAGGCAGTTGATCAGAGGAACTTCTTCAAGGTTCAAAATACTAAGGCAGAGTATTTCAAGTCACTACAAGTCCTCTCGGGGCAAATTCCTTCACAGATCATACAGTCTGGGGCAGTTACGTCGAGATCCGATGAATCTCTCCAAGAGTTTGAAGACCATGGGGAAATGTGAACGCCCAGTCTTCTGTAAAATCCTCTTGAGATGATTTCTTTCATTAGACCGTGTGGTCTGGAGCAAGTCAGGAAGGAACCGTTGTTCACTCTTGATAGTCAATAGGCAAGTGATCAGCAGAAACTTGGAGTACTAAGTCTCTTGCCCAGCAAGGAGCCTGAAGGTATCTTTTCCAGCAAGGTGTTGGAATTGACATTCTTCCCCAAGCAGAGAATCGTTCTCAAATCGAAAGGGTTTCTTTATGGAGATTCCTTATCCCCAGCCGTGTAGGTGGATTCCTCATTCTCAGCAGGATAAGACGATGGAATATTCTCAAGCAGTTTGAAGACGGTGAGAAGTCATAGTATTCTCTTCCTCAACAGTCAGATTCGGTATTTCCCTGCAAGTTAAAGTTCAACGGTTATTGGCATTCTCAGCGGTTCAAAATCCAATCTTTATTGGCATCTCCCCAGCAGAGTTCACAATTCAACTTGTAGTTCCTCGACAGGGTTTGCATCGCCAGTGGTTATTGGTGGTATAGTTGGTTATCTCCCCATAGGAGATCAGATATTGGGGATCCCTTCCTCAGCGAAGTTTGCTGGGTCTGTTCTGCGCATTCCCCGGTGGAGTGTCCTCTCATTCTTGCATATAGTAATCATCATTGCATTGCATCCTCAAAACGCGTAGCATTTCCATTTCATGTGGAGCATTATGCCATAGAAAGAAAAATTCAGACATGCAGTAAAGCATAAGCCAGATTTGGTACCTTGTGCGAAAGCCCAGGTCAACCTTCAATCAAGGCAGTTTTCCCCAACTTCAGAGTTGACGCCTGTTTTGTCCAACCTCAGGGTTGACGCCCTTTATACCAACTTCAAATTTGTCGTACATTCCTTCTCCAACCTCAGAGTTGAAGCCTTCTTTATACCAACTTCAAAGTTGTCATACATTCCTTCTTCAACCTCAGAGTTGAAGCCTTTTTTACTAACCTCAGAGTCGTCGTATATCTCTTCACCAACTTCAAAGTTGTCGTACATTCCTTCTCCAACCTCAGAGTTGAAGCCTTCTTTATACCAACTTCAAAGTTGTCATACATTCCTTCTTCAACCTCAGAGTTGAAGCCTTTTTTACCAACCTCAGAGTTGTCGTATATCTCTTCTCCAACTTCAAAGTTGTCGTATACCTTTTTCTCGACCTCCGAGTTGATGAATATCCCTTTCTTCCCCAGCTTCAAAGTTGTTGTATACCTTTTCTCGACCTCAGAGTTGATGAAAATGCTTTTATTCCCCCAACCTCAGAGATGAAGTCAAGGGTTTTATCTCCGGTTTCAAAATCGATGTATACCCTTTTACCAATCTCAGAGTTGACGTATATCTTTCTTCTAACCTCAGAGTTGAAGTTATGGTTTCTCAACCTCATATTTGATGTCTACTTTTTCCTCAACCTCAGAGTTGATGGTCTACCCTCTTATCCCCAGCGGAGTCATCTTTATAGGTCCGTTGATTCTACAAACCTCCGGTCAAAAGTCCAACAGCAGATTGGCAAAAGTCCGTCTTCGGGTGGCAAATCCTTAAATTCCAACGACAGATTGGCAGAAATCCAACACGAATTGGTAAAAGTCCATTGTTTAGAATGGCAGAGCAGCTAAATCAACAATCCGAGCTTCAATTTACGTCTACTCTTCAACCTTACACGGTGCGGATCGCTCCTCAACCTTCATTGGCAATAACCTGCATCATCAATCAACAAGATTCAACACCTACAACAAGAAATCTTCCTGCAACCATAATTAACTATAAACAAATTCAGAACGCGGCAATTACATACGCACAAGGAGATTGAAGAAACGATCCAAAAATCGCGAAGAAGAAGAGAGAAAGAAGGAGTAAGAGAAGGAAGAAGGAGGTTACCGAGCTCATTGCCGTTAACGCCATTTTCGCGAAGGTACGAATGTCTCCTTTCCACCTCTTAGCTGCGGCCTTGGACTTAGAAGTCCATTGTGGATTTTAATCTGATGTTTGATCTTGATTTGTTGTTCTTGATTTCTGACTCGTTCGATCCTGTCCCTTGAGTGAGTATTCGAGAAAACTGAGTTCAGATTTGGAATTGCCATGAAAATCTAGTTAGGGTTTGTGTTTGTAGTTAATAGTTTGGTGGAGGCAGGTCGCCGGAGATGACGGTGGCACCGCCGCCGACCACCGGCCTTCTCCGGCCATAGGTTTTTTGGCGAGGTCATTGTGAGAAAGAGAGAGAGACGGGCGAGTGAAAGAGAGAGAAACGTTTGAGAATTCTTCATGTTTGTGATTCTTAAGAGATGGAGAGGATAAGATGGTGGTGATGTGGTTCACTCCGGCGGTGACACTTGTCACCGTCTGGTAGGTTCTAACTTAATCACGTGTGTACGTCCCCATGATACCTACCGTGCACCCCCAGACCACAAGTGTTCTTTGGATTTATCTCCCCTTGCTAATTGCACCCTATGTTTGAGCCCAGCAAGGACTTTGAACTAACCTTTTACTAACTGCGCACCCCCCTGGCTTCTTTCTTTCTTTTTAATTCCTTTTTCTGTATGGTTCAAAACACAAATTCTAAAAATAGCAAACATTGTTCAAAAATTCGGAATAAATTTATGCTTGATCATAAACATGTCATATAATTTTTTATGATTTTTATTTTCCATTTCTGTTCATATTGTTTTTCTTATTGAATTTTCTTTAAGGTGTATTCATGTGTTCATACTTTGGGATACTTGTTGCATATTTGATTTTTTATAACCAGTTAGGAACTGAATTTTTACAGGCCATTTGGCACATGTATTAAGCACACATTAGAGAGCCTTGTGCATTTGTTTATGAATTTTTAGACTATATTTGATGGCATGTTCGACACCATTTTGTATATGTTGGTTAATCGACTACGAGTGCATTGTTTGATTTAATTTGAGCTTGTTAAAAGACGAATTTTGGTCCTATCTTTTGGTGATGCATTACTACTGACTCCATTGTTTTTTGATTAAAATACCATAATTTTCCAAAGCATGCAACTATTTCTCATGGAATTTTGTTTGGTGATTTAGTTGGTTGAAAATACCTAGACTTAGGTTTGATTTTGTGCATTCTTTTAAGACCTTGTTAGCACTTTCTTTTGCCATTTCTTTTTGGAAATTGAAAGTTCAATAATGAATGGTGTAGGTACTGAATTGTAGCATTACTAACCATACTCACTTGACTTCTAACCTCATCTTATTCTTTTTAAAGTTGCATGACTTGTATGTTGCATTTTAGGTGATGATACTTGTACATAACTTGTTCAAACTTTGAGATTGTTTGGATACATGGCTTCCATATGCTTCTAATGACATTTTCACCTCTTAATACACTTCATACACTTCTGACCTTGAGATATAATCATGCTTTAATTCACTTACATGACGCCTAAGCATATATTTTCTTCAAGTTTGTGAACAATGTACATTTGTGTAAAGTTTTGGTACACAATTTAACATAGTTTGATCTCACTAGGCATCTTAACCTTAGAGAATATCCTTTAGATGTAGGTTCTGACTTTGATTGCTTTTTAATATCTTATAATCCTTATTCATTGATTCTTGTTTTGTTTGATCATTACTTGTCATCTTTTCCTTATTTCACTACTTGTTAATGCTTTGTGAACTAACTTTTTCATGTAGGTGCAAATGGTAAGTATGTGTGTGGATATGCTTTCACACACACTCCTCTCTCTCATCTTCTCTTATTTCATTTAATTATTCAAATGTGTTTTTGATAAGAATTTACATGCTTTCCTTGAATAATTCTTCTTTCATCCCTCTTTAAGATCAACTTAACTTCCATTTTAGAAGTAAGTTGTTTCTTTTGCTCTTCTTCTTCTTTCTTTTAGAAGTAGGTTTCTTAAACCCCATTAACCATAGGATCTCCAAGCATGCTAACACTAGGGTGTGTCTTAGTCTCCCTTATTAGTTTCATCTTTTGCTCCATTTGAGTCACTTCTCTCTCATCTCATAATAAAAGAAAAAATACTTAATAAAGGCATAACAAATATTGTATTTAGGCCTTTCATATGGGAACAAGGAGGTGAGGGGTCTTCTCTCATTTCTTTGGGAGAATGTTTAGTATACGTACCATCTGGGGACGATGTGCGAGGCATTCAATCTCACATGAGGGACTTAAATACAATGTGAGTTACTAAACACCAATAATCAAAACACTTCTTCTAAAAGACAAAAAACAAACAACAATTCTCTTCTCATTTTCTTCACTCATTCCTTAAGGATGCGTCATTTCCGTTCTACCGCAAACAGGTAAAGCCTAAGTCTCCCTACAGCGAGCTGCAACACCTAACCTGCTAGGACACGAACGCTGACGTATTCCACTAAAAAACACAAACAATTCATCCCTAGTGAGGGGAACTACGTCGCTCTGATTCTCATGTTCCCGATGAGATACGTAGGCAGTGGGGTAGGGCCCATGCGATCACTTCTTTTATTTTCCCTACATTTGTTTCTCGTTCCTTTTCCATTCTTTCTCCTTTCTTTCTTTCAATTCTTTTTCCGGTATCCTTTTCTATCACCCTTTGATTGAAACAAGCAAGCGTGGATCCCATCGGGTACGATGGACGCGAGGGGGTGCTAATACCTTCCTCTCGCGTAACCGACTCCCGAATCCAATTCTCTTGGTCGTAAGACCATGCTTTTCCTTCCCTTCAGGTTTATGCGGTGTTTCCTTTCCCTCTCTTGGGATAAATACACATTGCTGGCGACTCTGTTTCGGTGCCACTTTCGCGTTTGTACTAGGATGAAAATCCCGGGAGCGACAACGCCACTGTCCTTCTTTTAGCATGAGAAATTCCTAAGGAAAGATAGCATTGCTCTACACTGAGTTAAAGTCTTCTCCTTCAGGTTAAAACCCCCTATAAGGGAAATTATGGCATTACTAGGATTCACATATCCCAGTTAAAGTAATCCTCCTTTATAGTCCGTCACCCAACAGTCATGACAAACAGACCCCCTTTAGAGATGACAAATTCTCTCTAAAGTCAACACCATTTTAGCTTCACATCTTGGGCTTTGAACAAGATATAAACCACCTATTCAGCTTCACGTCTTGGGCTTTGAACAAGACACCAAAACACCATTTCCTCCCATAGAAAAGGAGGAACTACGATCGCTCTGATTTCCTTGTTTCGGAAAACGGGAATACGTAGGCATAAGATTGAAAGAAAAATCTTAGCGAGCACACTAAACAAAAACTCAAAATCCCATACCCTCAGTCCTAAACATCCTACCCATGAACCATCCAATGTTTTCACCCTTGAAAAAAAAGAGAGTAAGAAGAAAAAGGCCCCCACTTCCATATCGCATCCGTAACCTAACAGACCACTGTTTAAACTCAGTATGCAAGCAGGGTTAATTGGAGACTTCTATTTCCCTTCCTTCATCAGCTTCAATAGGATAAAAAATTAATCGACCTGTAGTAACCCCAAAAGAGCGACAGTGCTTAAGAAACACGCCCAGTTTCGCTCGCTACACCTTGTTCTAAAAAGAAACCACAAAGACTCTCGCGAAGGTAAACTAGCAGCCAACTGGGAAGGACCCTATCGCGTCCGAGCAAAAACGGAGAATGGGGCCTACTACCTAGAACATCTCAGCGGGGAAGAACTTGCTCGACCATGGAACGCCGAAAAGCTAAAACAATACTACAGCTAATTCCCGGTTCGACCCGTCACGACGACAGACGTCAGCTACCGACCACTATGCACGCCTAGGTACAAGCGTCGCATACCAATAAAGCAGAACCCCACTCAGTAACGAGCCGGGTAACTGCTCGACAGCAGTCCTCGATCGAGCATCCCGTCGTCAGAGTACCATGACTGGCAGAACCCGAGCTCGCGATGGAACGTTCATGCCGCTAACTCAGGCCTCAAACGTGACCTGAGCTCTGCTTCCCTGCCAGGACATTCCCCGACCGTTCGATCAGTACCCCTCACTGCCGAACACATCTACAACGAGCAATCCCCCCTAAAAATTCGCAGAAGTCAAATACTCCCTATCACGGGCAGACACACATTCACAACGAGCATGAGTACAACACTTGGCAAAGAATAAAAGAAAGTAAAACTATGCAAATAACCAAATCGAACATATAATTTAAACATAAATAAGTGGCCACTAGGACCACGGCTGTACTGGGTTACATAAAATGGGGGCCATGCCCCCCTAAATAAATTACAATAATTACTCGGCACGCAGGCCGGACAAGTTACAACAAAAAAAAAACAGACTCCTCACTCGTCCATGTGCTCAGCAGGCTCAGGCTGAGGCCCCTGGTCCTCACAGGCTGATCCTCGGTGTTCCCTTCAAGGAGAGCGTCGGGCATAACGATCCGACCATCCTCAACATGCGCCAGATAGTGGGTACCCTCGACAGAAAAGTCAAGCTCGGGGTTCACCACCCGCAGTTGAGCCACGGCATTTCTAAAGGATTCATCCGCGACGACAATACTGTCATCCTCGGCCATCAGCATACGGGCGACCAACTCGGATCTCGTCTTCAATTCCTTCACATCTTCTGACTCATCTTCACCCGGGGCATTGACCGCCCTCAACTGCTGGACCAGCACCTCGGAAGCTTTCTTCTCCGCCGCCAGCGTGGAATCCTCCTTCTTCAACTGAGCTACCTCCTCCTCAGCCTTCTTTCGAGCTTTGTCTGCACCCTTGGCTTCTTCTTTGAGGGACGCCATAGCAGCCCGGGCAGCATTAAGTTCGGACTCAGTTGCAGAGTCCCCTTCAGCATAAACGGCTGCCATCTCCAGCATCCTAACCAAAGCTAAAGCGTCTTGAGCCACCAACGCCCTCTTGCTAAGGCGGTCCATGCTTTCCAAACGAAGAGACTCAGCTCGAGGCACGACCAAGGAGTTTCCCTCAAAGAACCTCCTATCAAGGATGCAAGGAGGAAGCTCGAACTTCCCTTTCTTCGGTACCCGAGTAAGATCCACAGCGCCCGTAACCCTTGGCCGCTTGGATCGTCCGGTCAAAGGAAGGGGAGATCCCCGGGGAGCTGGAGTAGGAGAAGAGGTCCCCGCAGCAGACTGAATCGGAGGGGGAGCACGAGCACAAGCAAACCGAGACATCAGAGGAACCGCTCCGGCCTTGTTCCTCGCAAGAGCGTTTTTCACAACCCTCTCATGGGCCTGAGGCATCTCACCTGCACAAACAAAAGTCGAACACGTTAGTTACGAGGAAAAGAAATAACACGAACAAATCTAAAATAACTAAAACTACCAAGCAGCTTCTCGACTTCCGCATGAGTCTTGCACTCCAGCAGTGCCTTGGTGTTGATAAACTGGTACTTAACCCTCTGACTACCATCCTCCTCGAAGATCGGATTACCCTTATTCGTCCAACACTCAGCGAGCAGGAAGGAATTAACGTACTTCACCAACTCCTCGTACGCCATGACATCCTGCCCGCGCAGCTCGTGCGGTTGGAGAACGTAGTCGCTGGGCCTCTTGGCGAAATGGTCGGGTGCCCAATGGATGTGGAACTTGTAGATCCTTCGCCCAATAAATTTCCTCGTCTCGTCGCGCATATCGTTCCCATCCTCATCAACTTCGATCTCCTAGACATATGTACTATCCTGGGCAGCTTCGGACACAGGCTCGATGACATAATACCGCTCTTTAAACGCCTGTATCGACTCCAAAAATGGTTTAAACAACTTGCAAGGCTGCTTCAAAGAGACCCAACCATACTTCCTCCCCGACACCTGCCTCTGGAAATGGAAGACGGTGAAGAACAGATGGAGAGTAGCCCCAATAGAGAGGTACTCGCACACCAGCTCGAACGCCCAGATGAAGGCTAACGAGTTAGGGTGCAGTTGCGTGGGGGCCAATTTCAAATGCACGAACACCGACTACTGAAAATCGGTGAACGACAACCTCAAACCCAGCTCCTTGAAGGCGTACTCATACATGGTAAAGTGGTCCCCAAAATTCGTACAGACCCGCTCATCCTCAGAGGGAAAGTGCACCTTCCACTCCCCCTCCGGTCCGACCTCCGTGAAGACATCACCCAAGTACGTTGCAAAAGTGGACACATGTTCAGCAGGTTCAACCACCTCCCACTCCTCCACGGAATCTTCGGCGACGTCCTCGTCCATACCCTTCAACTCTTCTTCCTCCCCGACCTCGCTGAAGGAACTCGAAGCCGTCGAGCTGCTATTATCCGAATAGCTTGTTTCTTCCTCGGACGTATCTAAGATAATCTCTCTATCTGGCCCCGTCGCCATGTCGATCACCTGAAAAGCAGAGAAGAAAAGTGAATTTGACAACAAGTCAAATCCACCATTCCACCGCTAAGTCAAGTGAAAGGGCGCGCAAAGGGCTTAGGACAACATCCCCGGCCTAAGCCCTAACATCAAAAAACTGAAACCTCCCCGCGAGGAGACGCTCGAAACAAATCGTCCCTAAACGATGAGCTTCCCCGCACTCATACCCAGTTTCCGATCGAAGTTTCGCCGGAAACCGCAAAGCTTCACCGGAATCTGGGAGCATTCTACCAGAAAACTCATCACCCACTCAGAAGATGAACAATCACGACGGTTACACAAGAATCGCCATCGCAACGACGCCGTCAACCGCCCTCCAAACCAAAACATACTAACACGTCCGACGACATGTCAGAAGTGGACAAATGGCACAACCACCGTCCACCACCAACAATCGCCGGAAATCAACCTATTTCGTCCTCTAAACCTAGCCCTAACCACATGTAATCTACCATTGACCACAAAAAGGAGTAGAACAAGCATAGGATCGGAAACTTACTTGATTTAAGAAGACAAAAGTGGCTGCTCGAAGCTTGGAGCGGTGGTCGGAGTAAGCAGACGGCGGTGACGGGCAAGAATGCTGAAGGAGACGAAGAGAAATCAGAGCGAAAAGTTCCAAATGGAACGAATTTCCCCCTTTTATACAAAGGGCACGTGCAGACACGCGCTCGTAGGCCATGATGACTATCAACTAGCAATCATTACCTAGTGACTGCTACACGGAGCTCTAGGCACATGTGGCACCCCAACTTTTCCAATTCTGACTGACCTTTAGTCTCCCCGAACACTGGGCAACAAGGTCACGACCATGAATTTTGCGGACACCGGGGGTCACGGGCACACTGAGACAACCCTCCTCGTCTTCAAACGACAACTTCACGCTAGATCCCCGGAGTAACGAGCTATCCTTAAGTCATCACTCCCATGCTCGGGAGCAACGACTTGGGGGGCTTCTGTTCTGGACTAGACCAATGGTTGGACATGGCCCAGTCCGCTTCCGCTCCAGAGCGACCCAAATCGCCTAAGTCCAAAGGGGGAAAAAGTTACCTTTCTGCCCCTCCAACCGGGCAAGGAATGCATCGTTCCTCCCCGGAATTACTGCCCGTTACGCACGACTCCATTGTTCCCCGAACAGTCAAGGGCAGGTGCCCGAAACCATGCCTGTGCCCAACATAACGGCTAGTTTAGGACACTCTGCCCGACATAACGGCTAGTTTGGGTATTTACCTATTCTTTGGGAAAACGGTTATTTCGCCCCGAAAATAGGACCGTTGGCCACGTGCTGGGGGCTCTATATAAACCCTCTCGCTTGAGAGGGCCAGGTATCCAATATTCACCCTACGAACTAATACTTTGTACGTGCCCCTTTTCTCTGACCCTTTCTTACTTGAGCGTCGGAGTGCCTTGCAGGTACACCCCCTCCTCTCCATACGACCAGCATCCCAAACGCACTCGGTGGCCCACTTCTACAGGATCTGATCCAACCTTCACGATCAATAAACGTTACTATTTAGTCCCTCAAATACGATTATGTTAGTCACCCTGATCCTTTCCGTTGAATTTTGAAAAAAAAACATTAAGTTTTTGCCTATGTGGCAATTTAGTTATTATAATGTAATCTGACATGGATTTTTTTATTTTTAAGTTTACTATCATTTGAAAAACATAGAAAAGAGACTAAAAATGAACCTAAATTTCTAGAAACATAAAGAGCAAATTAATATTTATCTCCAATCTTCATCTTCATTTTCAAAAGGTTGTTGGCACAAACTTCACTTATTTTTATTTGAATCCAAAAAATTTCTATTTACTCCATTCAAAATGTTTTCAATTTCACTTTTCTACCATCTTGATTATGTTACTTTAAATTACACCATAATTTTCAAAGAGTTTTATTTTTACGACGGTATCACAACAAACCTCTCTTAAAAATAACACTCCACAATAAAACTCAATTAAAATTAATTGTTATGTTATGGTTATCTCCATAAATTCAACAGTCATAGCATGATGGAATTTGCAAGTCAAACTCTAATCAACAAATTAAACTATATCCTTGATTCATAAAGAAGAGAGTAATAGTGGCATAAGGAAAAAAAAATCAAAAGTAACCAGGACATTTTTGTCTTCTTACCATAAAAATAAGGAACTCCATGTACTTTGACAAGTAAAAATAAGAACTTTCTTGTCTATTTGGGATTTAAATGAGTATTGTCGCGTCGGGAAAATTTTTGAGATTAAGCTATTAATTAACTTAACTCAGAAAAGCAAGAGTCGCCATCGAACTTTATTGTTTTCAAAGGGAAAAGGGAAAAGATCGAACAAAGCCCCAAAAAAGCAACAAAAAGAGAGATCTGGATACGGGGGTTGATTATGCAAGGGGAAGATATTAACACCTCTCACATCTGTGGTACTCCATAAGAACCATTTACTTATCTGTGTTAAAAAGGCTATGTTGTTTGTTGATTGTTTTTAAATGAGGAGATATTTTGTCATATTCGGGTGGAAAACTCAACTTACTACCCACAAGTATGAGGAAATGAGAATTTGAATCAATCTTGATATGGAGAACTTTACTTGGACTTTCTCACAAGTACATCTCAACATTCAAGTGGAAAATGTCAATCATTTTTCAGCATCTTGTAGAAGTATAATAGTTTGCATCACTACAAGAATAGAATCATATCTAATCTTTTGAAAAAGACTCTTAAAGAAAAGTTCACAAAGGCACAAAAGGAAGTTTGATGAGGTTTGTGTTTTTAAGAGGTTTTGAAAAGAGTTTGAATATTCTTATGTGTTTTAGCATTTATCGAGAAAATATTTTCTGGATCACTTGATAAAGTCAAGATTTATTGAGAAAGAGGTGTGAAGTTTGAAAACAAGAATATTTTGAAATAGGGAGAAGTTTTGAAAATTGAAGAAGAAGAGGAGATGAAGAGAATATCCTAAACCATAAGTAAATGGTCTCATTGTCAGGTAGCCCAAGAGGAAGCCTTTGTGTGTGCAAGTAAACTAACCAAGAAGAGGCAAACATTTGACATAAGTCAAAACCAACATTCCTTTCCCTTTTGGATTGAACCACAAGATAAACAAGCACATAAGTACATGAATATTAAAGAAAACTAGCTTGGTAAAAGGGTCACAGAGCCATAGTAAAAGCATCTAATTCTTGAATTTAGGGGCCAAATGTATCAGATGAATTCAAAGGTCTCAGATCAAAGTCAAGTCTTAGGTATTACTCCAAGCAAAGGGAAAGAAGTCCTAGATCTAAGTCCAATATTCCAAAATCTCCAAGCATATGATAGTAACACAAAGTCCAAATGAGAACCAAATTATGTTTTTTTTAGGGGTTTGATTATTTATTAATGTTATTGGTCTTTTGAAGATAAGGAAAAGCAAAAAAGCAAGAGACAAAACATAAAATAAAAGCAAACATAAAGATGATTGAATGTAAATGCTCAAATATAAAGGACATAAAATAAATTGCATAAAAGTGAAGAGCAATAAAGTAAATGCTTGAAACTAAAGTTAGAAGTTAGTACAATTATGAGGAGTTAACATTAATGTTAATGAGAATTAAACCGATTCGGGGAAAATTTAGCGCTATGTTAAGCAATCGTGATTGGTCTTATGTAGAAGTCACAACTATCTAAAGCCGGTCAATAACAATTTATATGTCATACATGTTAGAGAAATGACACAAATTCATTCTCCTAAAACAATGTAACACAAGTCAAAACAAAACAAGAAGAAAAAAGAGATTGAGAGAGAGAGAGAGATGATCAATCACAAAGGCACATGGGATTATCTATCATCAACTTCACCCAAACCTCTTCATGATACCTTGAGATAAACTGATCATCAATCCAAAGTACCAAAAATGATCCAATGATCATCTAATGATAAGTTTGAAATGAAGAAAGTTCAATCCATTAAGACATCAATCCAAAGTTCAATTGAACAAGATGAAGCATCAATCAACCACAAGTGATCAAAGTCACCAGAAGGTCAAAGCATAAAATGGACCACAATAATAAATAAAAAAATTAAAAAAAATTTCAAAAGATTTTAAAATGGAAAATTAAGAGAAAATACCAAAGAGGCATCGAAACATCAAATAAATGTCCCAAAATTTTTGAGAAAATCACAAATACTATGTGTAATAAGATCTCAATAGTTGGGATTTAAAATGTTTCAAAATAATTGAAAATAAATTGTTGAAAGGAAATTAAAAGAAAAATCAAGAGAAAATAACAATAAATGCTAAAAATCATTTTAAAAATGTGAGAAAAAAACATATATGATAGAAAATATTTGTAGAAAATTATGAAAAAAAATGGAATGAAATATCGTTTTGGAGCTATTTTTAATGAATTTTGAAAGAAAATGAAAAAAAAAAGAAAAAAAAAGAAATTTGAATGCAACGGCTCAGACACGCGTTGTTCACTGATTGGATGGAGGATTTAAATTTTGCTCTAACACGAACGAAGAGCTTCATCTTCAACCTTTAGATTTATGATTTTGTAGGTTCATGAACTTGAAATTTTAAGCTCGAAAACCAAACATGCAAGCTTCTACTTAATTCATCGTTCATGTTATTCTGCATTTGAGCCATTGATTGGCTCCAAGCAGAGAGAATTTGCCAAAATACGCAGAGAACCCTAAGGATTCAAAGTAAAATTAAATGACTAAGACAACAAATAAATCTAAGGTGAGTAAGGGCTTTTGATCACTGAAGCACGACGAAGCTACATGTAACTTGTTTGAAGTGTAATTTTACTAGTATCTACCTTGTCCAAATTGAAGCTCAAGGTTAAAGATGGTGAAATCGGGTTGAAGGTTGCAGAAGGTGTTGAACTTCTCTGATGCTTCAAGTAGCTTCAGATGACGCCGATGAAGGATTCTGGGCAAAGATTTGAAATTAAAACAAGCTTAAATCAAAATTAGGGTTTTTGGTTTTTGAGCTTGTTTAGAGTGAAAATGGAAGAGGTTCTGTGGCTATCAAAGCTTGCTAATGATGGCAAAACAATTCTCTATTTATAGGGATGGGATCAGTGAGGTCATGGTGCACAACAAATGAGATCCCAAACATGTGAACTAAATTGAGAATTTTCTAGATCCAAACCGTGTGAAAAATGGTATGAAATGTGTGAGTTTTGGCACTCTTCATCAGGTCGTTTTGCATTGTGGTGAAACACGTTTTATGGTAAGGAACAAGTTTGCACATGGTTTGGGTGGTCCCAAGTTGATTTTGGCATGATTACTAATTATAGGTCACAGTTCAAAACAAAAATCAGATCACCATGTTTGTGCCTAGGCCAAATGAAATCTACTTATGCATTTTGTGATTTTTATTGAGCCAAATGATCCTTGCATGGAGAAGAACACAATGAAAAAATAACCAACTCAAAATGATGCTTGAGATGAAAATGGCATGATTTGAAAGTTGAGGCCGTGGCACTGAAAAACAGGTTTGGCGTTAGGTCAAACATGTCATGGACCTAGTTTTGTGCACATATGGCCTTTGAGCAACTTCAAAAATTGATGGACTTAGAGGCTGAATTGAGTCTTGACCCTTGAAGAAAAGTTATAGGGGACATCAAAATGTGACAATTTGGCTCAAAGAAAATCCTAAAAGGTTGAGAAATGAGAAAGTTATGGTGTTTGGACCAAGTGACATGCCATACTTGGTTTTAAGCCAACCCTGTATTGCCAACTTAAGATTTATTGTTATTTTCTTGCATCCAAAAGCCTCATGATGAACATTTGAATGCCACGTGAAGGGAGATTGATTATCCTTTGGTAAACCTTGATGATTGCCTCGAGAATTTTGGTGAAGATGGCATGGAAATAAACACATGAGCCATACTTAAATCATCTTTGGAGTCATGCACCAAAATTGAACTTCTCTTAATCAAATGATGTTGAATGAATCTTGACATGAATGAGGCCTAAGATTATAGGTCATGCCTTGAGATAAAAGCTCTTGTGGGCCATTTGTTGAGAATACATTTGCTTTATTGAACCCAAAACCCTAATTTATAAACCAGTCTTGATCCTTTGACTACAAGCCCCTACCTTGCATAATAGGAAAAAGAAAACAACACATATTTTTGTACTTTGAATAAGGTTAGTGATGTTAGAATTAAGCAAACAGTAAGATAATAAAGAAACACAAAGGGTGCTTGGTGATCTTCCACGAAAGTAAACCTAAAGAGAATAAGTTGAGAGGACACCATGCTTGTGACTTTGATGAGATGTAAAATGATATGATAGGTAGAATCTTAAGGGTAAAAATTATGGTGTATAAATGCATGTGACTTTGACTAAAATTGATTTATACACTCGTCTGGAACTCGTTTTAATGACTTAACTAATAAAACATTATTAATAGAAGGGAGGAAGTCATTACCAAAAGTTCTAGACCTAATAATATTTCCCTTCTAATTGCCTACGAAACCAATGTTTCCTCCAGGCTTAAGTTCCATACTTTGGAACATAGTACTTCTTCCTGTCATGTGACGTGAGCATCTACAGTCCAGGTACCGAGATTGGTATTTTAACTTGGTTGCTAAGGATGTCTGCAACATAGACTATTTTATCTTTAGGTACCCATATCTTTTTGGGTCCTTTCTTGTTAGTTCTCCCAGAGTTTTTCTTAACCCAGGGTTTTTGTGCAGAATAATCATGTGTGTGTCCATAAGTGAAATGACAATATAGAGCTTTTGGTTTAACTGCCTTCTGTTTAGAATTAGGTTTGACCCTCTAATTTTTAGGTGGCATCATAACCTTCTTCTTATCATTTAAGAACTTCTTCTTCGGATTTTATTTCTTTAGCTTAGGACATTCATTCCTGTAGTGGTCTGACTCCTTGCACTCAAAATAGATGACATCTTATTTAACACAAGACTTCTTCAGTCCAGATGTTAACTCAAAACGCCCACTTATCCTTTTGATTCCTCTAGGCTACTTCTGTCTCTTTCTTCAGAGTTGATCAACTCTTATAGAGAGAAGATAAAGCTCATCATTTGCATCATAATCTTCTACATATCCCTTTTCATCTTTAACTTGAAAGGCTTCCTTCTTTTCTGTCTTGCCTTTGGATTTCAGAGTCACAGATTTACCTTTCCTTTGAGGCTCGTCTTCTTCCAACTATATCTCATGACTTCTCAAAGAACCAACATTTTTTTCCAGAGTTGTACTATTAAGTTCTTTGGACACCTTAAGTGAAGTCACAAGAAACGGGGTTTGAATTGAGTTTTTAGATTAAGAACTTTTTCTTAACCCAATAACACAAACAAAAAATAATCAACCAATATAAAGGACACAAATATTTTTATCGTGGTTATCTGTTAACGAATAACGTTCATTCCACCCTCCTAAGTGATTTCTCCTTCAAAAATGACTTAATCCGCTATCGAAGAATTGATTACAACCTCAATGACAGATTGTCAAAGACTTCTTGAGAATTTTGACTATACCCTAGTCTCTCAAGGAACTTAACCAAATGTTAATAATACAAGTTGTGTTTACATGATGCTTAGAAAAATAAGCATATACACATGTTAAAATAAAAGAAAATGCACTTAAGAAATATTTAAGAAAGTGTTCTAAGTGTATGAGTGAGAAACACTTCTTTTATTTTCTCTTTCGCGTATGTTCTTTCCGTGCATTCATTGTAGTATAAATCAATAGTTTTCCGAACTTCTAATACCTCTTTATATAGGTGAAAATAGACCCATTGAAGGGTGAGGAACAACGTCGATAGAATAGTATAATCCTTTTCTTGATCTTCAGGGTAATGGAAAGGATATTTTCTTTTTGTACTGATTATACTTTCCACATGTTCATCTTTCAGTCTTTGACCTTAGGTCATTAACTTCTAACTAGAGGCTTTGTATTAAAGTTGATAAAGCTTGAGTAGAGTTCAGAGTCTGTCTTCAGAACCTGGTAAAAATGAGACTTCAGAGTGTATGGAGTTCAAAGTCCTGAGAATTCAAAGGCTTGAATTATCAGAGTGAATCTGGATGAATTCTTTGCAGAAGCGTTGACTTGGTAACCCATAAACTTGACTTTCATGTAAACATGCCTTTGATTATTCCTTTGGTTCAGAGTGTGTCTTTAGTTCAGAGTCTGGCTTAACCATACTTGACTTCTTCAAAGTCTGGTTTACTTAGAGTTGACTTCTTCAGATTTAGAATCTATTTTCTATGATTTGCACACTTAACAAAATAATTATACTACAAAATTGTTCTCTATACATATCAAGCTTTGTTATCATCAAAACTCATGGATAGTTGCAGAACCAAACTTGTTCCAACAGATGGATCCTATCCCACTTTCACTACATACACGAGTTTGATTGTGTGCTAGAGTATACTGAGGATTGACCAAGTGTTTGCTTATATTTCCCATGCAGAGGGAATGATGTTGTACATCGTTCCATGTGTATATTGACCAAACTCTATACGATGACATCGACTGGACACCATACAACATTCACCTGGACAATGTTCTCTTCGACCCCATTTCATTTTTTTTCTAGATAGTTGGCATGTGGGGCGAATTTGATGTGAAAGTATCTGTCGGAGCAATGCATGCTTCAGTTTGGATATGTGCATATCATTCTTAGATCCCCCTTCGTGTCTGCTCATAACAACATATTTCACATACATCTTGATAACATATTGGCAGACTACGAGAGGTATATGGTACCAGAGGAGTATCAGCGTATGTCAGCCAGAAGTTAATGGTCTTATGAAGACGGTTACATGACTTTGTTCAATAATGTCTCACACTCTGTCATGTCACAGGACGCTTCTGGACATTCACATGGGCCCACTCATGATGAGATCCCGGAGAATGAGTAGGCCATGGATGACCATGCCATTGACGTGTTGTTGATATATTAGAATATTATGCAGATTATGTATGAAGGCATAGAATCTGGGTTTTTTTAGATAGGTGGTGTTGATGTGGCTGCCCTAGCACGTTTCATTCTTACTGGGGCACGGAATGCTTTAGGTTACCGGCAGGAGTAGAGGAGTCAGGGGGTTAGGACTAGGCATATGCAGTAGGTTATACATTTTTTGTATTTTGGGATCGTTTTTGTATTTTTGACCATATTTTGATAATAATGTTTGTAATATGGTTTTATGTTTTTTTTAATTATTGTACTACCTTATTCTTCAATTTTCGTGTTTATTAATATTTGAATCAAATAATGGAAATGTTAATCTAATTATAATGACTTTGAATTCATAAAAAAAATGCAAACTTAGGACAATGTTTCTTCCAAGAAACATGCAAAATCAAGAGACTGATGCTCGAACTTAAAAGTTAGTGATTGAAACGAAAAAAATTTACTGTATCAAAGCATTCCAAAAGTTTGGTGCCCCTAAAAAGCTGGTGCCCTATGCAACCGATCCTACTGAGCACCCTCCGGGACTCCCTGTTGGCTGGGAGATTTCACGCCAGGCTTTGTTTAAGGATAATAAGCAAAGCAAGTGTTTCTTAAGTTATTTTTGAATTCGACAGGAGCATGTGTAAAGGTCTTGGTCAAAGAGGTATTCGTAAGAAGTATACGTTGGATAAATACTTTGAAATATTTTCTAAGTTTGGATGGCAAATTTTACAGGGGTGGTACAGAGCTTGCGTTCGACAGAGAGTTTGAATTTCAAATAAGGATAATAATTGTTTTTGTCCTTATCTGTTTCTTAGAAATGACGGATGTAAAGTTGTGGCGAATTGGAGACATGTCGAGCAAAACGTGTCATTTTCTGAAGGAATGGCAGTTATTTTCGACGTGTTATAAATAAGAGTCTTAGTGCATAGGATTTCTGTGTGTTCAATTAAGTATCTAATTTAATTGAGAAAAGAGTTTTCTTTGAGAATGTACGTTTGAAACACCATATTTTTTTCATTTCAATTGCAAGTTATTTTCAGTTTGCCATTTATTTCGTCATTGCAAATTTACTTTGAAGTTTCTTTATTGCAATCCTTTTATCATTCTACAAATTTACCTTTTAAAACTTTTAACAATCTTTTACAAGTATGAGTGATGTCTAAATGTTCTTAGGATTTTCAGAAATAGTTTAAACAATAGCTATGTCCTAAGATTCACTAGTTGGTCCTAAAGTAAACCATTTTTTTGAGACCAACGGTTGTTTGTCAATTTTCACGGTACACACTCATATATATATATATATATATGGGACGTATTATAGGAGAATGTCATTTTTATATGAGAAGTTGAGAATGATTCTGAACCATTAGATTTTAAACTAAATGGTGGAGATTATGTGTCAGTTTTTTTCTCTCTCCTCCGTCATTTATTTTAATAATGGAGGAGATAGACAAACAAAAACCACATATTATCTCCACTATTTATTTTAAAATCTAATGATTCAGATTCATTATCACATTCTCACATAAAAATGTTATCCTCATAGGATATGACATATATATATATATATATATGTCTTTGAAGGTGTGCAAGGCGACCTACGGTACAAAACCTCATATTTTTTGTTGATTAAGCTATGGTAAAAAGTGTCAATATGCACATATTTCACAATTATTTTACAACTAAATAGGACCTCGTAAAAATATTTCACCAGTCAACTGAAGTTAACTTCAACTTCTTACATATGGCCTCTCAAATGTTTGAGATTATTATATATATATATATATATATATATATATATATATATATATATATATATATATATATATATATATATATATATATATATATATATATATAATGAGTTATATATGTTATATAAATTAAAATTCTAAAATGACAAATTTTAATTTTTTTAAATGTAGTGAAAAATCTTAACTTTGATTGTTTTGAGAGTTCAAACATCTTCTAATCAATATTCACATCCAAATAACTCCAATATGCATCGCTACAACTATAACTGAAATAACAAGTGCAATTTGAAATTATTGTAGTATATGAAATTCAATGAAGATTTCATACAAAATGATGGGTATAGATGCTCTTTAAGATTAATATTAATTACAACTGATGTAAAATATAAGTAACTGAAATAACTGCAATATGCATCACAACAACTGTATCTAAAATAACAAGTGCAATTTGAAATTATTGTAGTATATGAAATTCAATGAAGATTTCATACAAAATGATGGTTATAGATGCTCTTTAAGATTAATATTAATTACAACCGATATAAAATATAAGTAATACATGTATGGTGGTGATCAATAATAAATAAATCTTCACATCGCTAAAAAAATATTAATAATATAGTTGATGATAGAACCATTGAGATTGCCAACTACTGAGCCGAGATTATTTATAAGGCCATTGATCGACGTTTGGTTTCCACCAGTAGAACTTGCTGCGTTGGAAGAAATAGGATGACGAGTATTGCTAAATTCTCTTATGATCTCTAAAACTGAAGAGCGTTGTAAAGGACCTATTGGCTCACACATGAAACGACCTTTCCGAACATCATGCCAAATATGCCACCCAGCTACACATACTTCCGAAGGAATCAACAACATGTGAAACACCAACACAGTTTCACCCCATGTAATCGTACGGTATCTTTTAGCGACAAGTATACCAATGTTATTATTTGGAACTCCGTACAGGATGCGAAGATTGTTTTTCACGTTGAGTGTATCTAAAACATGGCCTTCAATTCCGAAATTAATGGACTTAATGCAGCCTTCATGGCGAACCATGATTTCTACTGCGGTTCCTAAGCTAGTAAGAGTATAGTCCCTTAGAGTGAAATACGCTGTTTTGACTCCTATGGTGGCATGAAGGGTGCAAGTTCTTGATTGAGTAGTCGAGTATACAATAGTTTGGTCATCGCCGGTGGGAGTCTCGTACAGATTCATTTCATATACTTTGGTGCTACTGCTAAACGTCATCCTCGTCTCTCTCTTACTAAATGGTCTTGTTTATTTTGTTTCCTTCTTGTGGCTATGAGTTTGTCTGTGGCTATGAGTTTGTGTGTTATAAGTAAGCATATGAGCTAGTGGATTCTTATTAGCTTAGAATGGAAGCACACTACAATTATTGCTTATCCAGTTATCCTTTTGTGCAAATAATGTCGATAAATATTGTCCATATAAGTTTTTAGATTCGATCTGGTAAATATTGGTGGATTTCTTTTTCTGTTTTTCAATTTTTTTGTTATTCTTTCTTTTTTCATGAAATCATTCTAGACTGGTTCATTCTTTTCCTCTCGCTTATTCTCTCTCACCTGGCGCGGGTCAACTTCAAAGAAAATGATTACCCAAATAGAATTGAGAAACCCTAAGCGCTCTTTCCTTTCCGCCGCCCACCTTTACCCTTTATCCTCCAAAATTTAAATATCACCGGAATCATGTAGAGTGAAGAGATGGTGGTGCGATCTTATTATACCGCACCACCTTTTAACCCCTCCAGGGTCGTCGAACCTTTTTGGGATGCTTTGTCACCTTCGCCGCTGACATATGGATGGTTGTTTTTCTTTCAGATTGGTGTCACTGGCATGTGGTTGTTGGTTTTGTGTTTCTTTTAGTGCGGCCATGGTTTTAAATTGCGGACCGCATCACCTGAAGCGGCCGTAATCAGTGGCGGAGCCAGGACCCTGGGGCAGGGGGTGCAAGATTTTTTTTAATTTTAAAGTGAAATATAATTTTTTTACTGGTTCAAATTTTATTTATAAAAATGAATAAGTAGTGGCACCCTAATCCGAAATCGCATTTTTTAAGTGAATGTCTCTAGTATTTAGCACTAATAATTTAGTAAAATAGACAAATAAAAATGAGAGATAAAATAATTATAATAAATAAAATAAAGTTAATTTTTTTTGCCTAAAGAAAATTTGCAAGTTATGTATTGGCCTAATGATAATGGAAATAAATTTTTTTTTCAAGTTTAAATTTCATTAGTGTTAAACTAGAAAGTTAAACTAAAAATAGAAAAGAATAAAAAAAGATAGTAGCAAGAAAGAGAGAAAATAATAGAAAAAATGTGGCATTAATGGACATATTAATATGATATATGAAATTTTAAATCAGAAGAGAGAGAAAATAGTAGGAAAAGATGTGACATTAATAAACGTAATAATAGGAGATAACTTTAACTTATAAGAGAGAAAAAATAATAGAAAAATGTGATAGGAGAGAGAAAATTGTAATATTGAAAAGAGAAGAAAAAAAAAAACTGGGAGCATGTATATAATTTGAGGGGGTTCAAAGTGCATAATATTTAAAAAAGTAGGAGTGAAGTTATAATTTGAGGGGGTGCAGTTGCATCCCCTGAATTGCTGCTGGCTCCGCCCCTGGCCGTAATATTGCGATTGTGGTAGTGTTCGCATCCGTATCAGGCCGCAATTGCGGTGTAATTGTAAATCATACTAAAAAACGCCCGCAACGGCCGCATCATAACACCGCAACGACAACATTTATCTGCATCGGGCATCAGCCCGCAACAATAGATTACATGTGAAACCTAATACATATTAAAATATACTATTTTATGTTGATACAAAATAAATTCACGCCGCAACGACCACAGTCCGCATCACAACAGCCGCAATCGCAGTGGCTGCAACCGCACCCTCAGCCGCAACCGCAATTTAAAACCATGGATGCGACAAGAACGTTTGGTGGTGCGACTAGGTCGTTAAGACTCCACACCATCTGCCCATCTCATCGGAATCTTCATGATTTTTGGATGGTTTTGTCACCACTGCCGTCGGCGTTTTGGTTGTTCGATTGTTCCGTTTCGGCATTCCTTCTCTCACAGTGTTGGATCTGGTTTTTATTTCTATTTCAATTGACGAAATTACTAGATCTGGCATGTGTTTTTTTTGGTTAGTCGCTGTTGAATTTTCTGTTTGAAAATATTCTACAACTTGGCTTGGTTGTTGATTTGGTGATGTTTTGACGATGAAGTTTTTTTTTTGCATCCTTTGATTCAATGTTTTAGCTTGAATGGCCAAAATAGGCGTGATTGTTTGCTGCATTCATCAGTAAATTGTTGGTTAAGGAATTCTCTACCATGTTGGTGGTTAAGTTCATTCAGCAATCATTTAGGCCCAGTTTGTTTCAGCTTTAAAAAAATAGATTTTTCCTTTGTATTTTTGAAAATGGATTCTACAAAAATATTTTTCAAAATGTTACAAGTTTTTTTAAATTTGTTTTTTATAAATTAAAAGATTAATTTTGACATACTATAACATTAATATACATTATTGAAGACCAAAACATAGTCAAAATCACAATTTTTTCAAAAAGTTGTATTTCAAAAATGATTTTCATGAAAAGCTATTTGAAATAGCTTCAAAATTAAGTGATTTTTTGAAATTTTGATATCCAAAAAAAATTTCGATAAAATGATGAAATACCTAAAATAATATTTTAAGAATAACTATTCAAACCAAATTTTCATTTGAAGCTTTTATAAAAAATTTTCTTGTAAAATTTTTTTCTACAAAATTATGTTACACTATAAAAATTATTTTTAAAAAAAGCCAAAACAAATGGACCCTTAATCCGAAGTCAGTTTACAAGTCACTTTTTTTTTCCAATTTAGTTACGTCGTGATGTGTTTCTGAATTTAGATTTGCATTATAATTTGTGATGTGTTTAGATTTGCATTATAATTTGTATTGTATTACCTTTAGGTTGTTTTTTTTTTTTTAATTTCAATGGATTTAGGCTCTATGCCCCTTAGTTTTATGTACAACTTTTTATTTTATCTGTATGGAATGGTTAATTAAAGAAAACTTCAACGAGAATAAAGTGATGACATCAACACCTTTTATTTCTCAATTAAGCCTCTTTTCCGCGGACACACGAGTAGTGGAAAGAAAGGATGAGACAAATGCTGCAAAAAGGGAGATAATGTGTTCTTTTAAGGATTCTCCTAGTCTTAGCTTTTGTATGGTGAAGAGAACTGGGACGAGTTTGGAGGTGGTGGAGCCTAACTTTGTTGCGGGAATTAAACCTGTCAGACTCACACTTTACTCTGACACTCCCATATTTTTATATTGATAAAAATACTTTTCTTATTATTTATCTATCCAAAAATTATATTTAGTCAAAAAAATTTACTTTACAAAAGCTGTAAAAATAAAAAATGGTAGTTATACCCAAAATTTGATACGAAAAATCGGAAATGGGTGTTTGGTTCATTTCGTCGTGATCAAGTAATTTTGGTGCAATATGATCTTCATTATGATCTAGCAATTCTGGCATGATGTGATCTTCTTTCATTGTTCAGAGGTCTTTCACCATTATGGACAAGGTACTCCGTTGGTGGATTTACGCCTGAAGTCGTTATGGTAAGGATCATATTGATAATGGACAATTGAGGTGATACGAGCCTGGAAGGTTGATTGAGAACCTTCGTATTAATCTTGAAGCTAATTCTAGTGTAGATCTAAGTTTGGATCTAGAATCATCCGTGGAATTTTTGCAGGAATCAAAGGTCCGAAAATTCAAGTCATTGAAGTTGAAATGCCACTTGATTGGATCAAATGTGATGGATCTTTATGTTCGATTTCAGACTGTTTGCTTGGAAAATTTGCAAACAACCGCCGATCTCCTAATTTATGAAAAAATTAGTTTGCTTACAGGACCGATCAAGCAAATCCTAGGACAATGTGCTTTAACAATCTTGACAATTTGTGTTAAGAAACCTTTTGTTTATTGAATTCATCATTGTTTTCATCAACTAGTATTTTCGACTAAAATAAAGACTTTGGTTCTTGAAAGAAATGGCAAAATGTAAATAAATTGCAAGAATAAAAGTGCAGGAATGAAAAGGAATTGTAAATGAGTAACTTAAGATTTCATAAAAATGCAAGGAATAAAAACTGGTGTTTTTCAAACGTACATTTTCTCAGTAACTATTTTTTTCTCTCACACGGTTACTTTGAGTATTTCTTGAGTGACTTGTACAAATTTTGAACACACACATTCTAAATGCTAAGACTCCCTATTTATATACAATCGAAATAACTGTCACTAACAGCTATTTCTCCTAATGGTGACAAATGGCAATCTGCATGCATTCGTCAAGTAGATATATTCCACGCATCCCTTTTTCAAAACGGAACTCCCTCCTAAATTCGAATTTCAAAATGTCCGTCGAAAGTAGCCTCATCACGAATCAGTCGAAACATTTCTAATACTTAGAAAAATCTCCAAACATGCTCCTCCAATCAATATTGGCCTTCGACTGACCTCCTTCAAAAGCATATTCCTGTAGAAATATTTTGGTAATTCTTCAAAAACCCACTTTAATAAAATCTAGGCGTCGAAATTAGCAGCTTACAAATTGCCCCCCAGAAAATGCATTTTCGATAAAGGGAGAAAATCATTTTTTGCCAATATAATTTGACGCCGTCAATAATTCGACAGGCGACTGTTCATATGATTAGACATTTGTGACGTCAAAGTCATCATTGCACCTTTTCCTCAAACGTCTCTTCAGCCCACATTTTTAAGATTTTCCATCATCACTACCCTAGTCCCTAGCGGATCATGAGTCAAAAAATTAACTGCCACCGTCTGAAGCATCCACTCGTAACTGCCACGTGTCCCACAATTGTTTCCACTATCTTTCTATTAAATGGAAATATTTTTTTTTTGAATTCCAACCGCTTCAGACTCTTTTCCTCCTATAAATAAGTTGGAAAAATTTATTCTTCACTTTTCACTCTCTTTTTCTTTAAACACTAACTTTCTTCAACTCCATCTTCTTCATTTCTCTGCATTCTCTTCTGCAACCAACCATGGTGTCTTCCGCTGCTCCCCAAATCAGAAGTAGAGATTCCAAAAAAATCCAAAAACTTACCACCTGTCCACAAGATCCTTGGGCCAAAGGTGGTGGGGAACCAACAGTATGTACCAGAGCCTCCAAATAAAGAGGAGAAACGACGTATTTACCAGTCTCAGGTACTAATTCCTATTTTAATTTCTGGTAAATCTCACGCCATACTAGGAACTTTACCTGATTTATCCTTAGATCCCGTAAAAGTGAGAGAATTTTTCCCAGCTTACCACCGTTACAAACCCATAGCTAACGGGGTTAGGCCTAGAACTGATAAGGAGAAAATCATAGACAAAAAATCCAAGGTAGACGGTCAAGGATCTCTTTCTAAGGAAGTCATCAATTTAGAGTACATGAACAACTTTAGAATCTTTAGGTCTTGTCCTTTGTCGAAAGACCCCTTTGATTATCTAGCTTGGCTGAAGAAAATAGAGAAGATCAAAGCTGATGTTTGGAAAACCATGGGCATTTTCGACCTCATCCAGTTGTCGAAAATAGGACCAGGATATTGCCCCTCCATGCTTCTAGCTTCCCTTTACTTTTGGGACAATAATTATAACAATTTCCACCTTCCTTGTGGAATGATCACCCCCACTCTTTTCGACGTAGCTGCCATAATTGGCCTTAGCCCACTAGGAGTAGATTATGATCCTACCCTGCTGTCTGATGACTCTATAGGATTCGACACAAATAAGGCCACCTTCACATCCTATATTGCTAATTATCATGACAAAGAAACTCAAGAAGTTTCTAATCAAGAGCATGTAGCATTCCTAGCCCTCTGGTTGTCGAGGTGTGTTTTCTGCTCTAGATCCCTTCAAGTGGCGAAACGTTACATTACAATAGCAAATCAGCTTCATGTTGGACATCAACAGTGCCTCAGTGAGATGATCTTGGCGAATCTATACGAATCTCTTGGCGAAGGGGTTACTTTTCTGAAAAACATCAAGGACAAAGGGAGTCTACTGTTGTCAGGACCATTTTGGCTCTTACAACTATGGCTCAATGCCACCTTTGAAGCTTCCTTACCCAACAAACATACTGTAGACGAAACTACTCTGAAGGACAGAAGAGTCGAAGGAACCAGACTGGAGCAGTTAACATCCAATGATGAAGGTCTGAGCCCTAGTTATGTTATGATGTTTGCTAAACGTCATAACTTCACTCCCAATATGGCTCATTTCGCTGATAGAAAAGTTGGACCAGAGTGGCTCACCAGGAAACTTACATTAGAGTCGAAAGCTCTAGAAGATGAATTCCTTAATGTCTGGGAATCTTTTCTCACCCCTAGACTTTTAGTTTCCAGACTCGCTCCCTCAAAGTTGAAGGTCTCCCTTGTTAACTACCAACCCAATCTGGTCTCTCGACAGTTTGGGTTAATACAAATAAAACCAAAACCCCTCTTCTCAAGGAAAGGTTCTTTGATCCACTACAACATGACCCACACCGAAGATGAGTGTTCTGGGTTGCTGGCGAAGTATTCAAACCTGGTCGAAATTTAACCAGTGCCTTTTAAACCTAGCTTCCTCTGTACTCAAGAGTTTGACGAATGGTGGAGGGCTTATTATGACTCTCAATTTTTCGACGTGCCTTCTTTCACCATCTAACTGACCAGAGCTTTCGCCCTTGTGCAGGATAAAACAAATAAAGGTACTTCCAGACACGTCAAAGAAATCCAAGCATTCCAGAAATACTTTGAAACTGCCTACAGGCCCAACGAACTTAGTCGAACCATAAGTGAAGCAGCCGTTACTTTGAAAGAAAAATTTACCAAAAAATTGGATGAGTTAAAACTACCTTCATACGTTCGCCAGAACAACGTTATGAGATATCTTTTAACCTCTATCCACCAAAGTTTCCTCCTCTACCATCTGCTGAATTTGGTGTGGCTTTTAGTCCTCCATTTCCAGATTGGTTCACTTGTGGGGATTCCATGAAACTTCTTCGCCAGGAATATCAAAAAGATGATATACGAGTGGTTCCGACTAAGTATACCTTGGACAATTTCAAAGGCCACCTTCATATTAGCATAGAACACGTTCGCGTGGAAACTCCTATGAATGAAGGTGTGGAATGGGAAGATACTCGACACCACTTCTTTTCATTTGGACATATATGTATCTTTCGACTTGTATTTAACATTTTTCCTTTTTTCTTTAGCCGTAAAAATTCCTGCCAAGAAGCCAGCTGCCGTCGAAGCCTCAAATGCAGAGGACGCGGAAACCCCAAAAAAATTACCCATAAACCTTTGGCGAAGGTATGATTTTGCCTTGTTTTTTAATCAATTTTTCTTTACTGTTATTTTCTAAAATACTAATGAAAACTTTTGCTATTTTTCAGGGCAGTCGAAGACCTCCTTCAACGCCAAAGAAAATAAAAGAAAAAGAACCTGAAGCTCCTGCCATTGAATCTGGTGACGAATCCCCAAATCAAGTCAAACCTTCAAGAAAAAAGAAGAGACCAACGAAGCCTCAACAACAAAAAACCTCTGCTTCCAGGATATTGGAGATAACTCCTAAAAAAACTCTTGTCGAGCAAGTGACCACAGGTCCAGCAGAAAGTGAGAGTTCTAGTCTTAAGAATGAAATTCCCCAGGTAGGTTTTCTCTTCAGATTCGATAGTAAAACGCATTTTTTTCATGATAAACTTGCTGACTTCTTCATCTTCCAGGTCCTTGTCGACACCCGTGGACATCCTATGGTTCAAGCCCTTCCAAAAACCAGCAGCGATCCCACGTACAAGCCCACAAGCGCCTCAAAACCCTCCCCCAAAGATTCGACTAAAGAATCAGCCACCGAAGTGAAGCAGCCCACCGCCGATTCTAAAAAACTTCAGGACGTAATCGAAGAAGAGACTGGCCCTGAGGATGATAACTTAGTTGACGGTGGTGGAGACACTGTAATGCCTACGGCAGCGCTCACAACAGCTAGTGATCCTGAAGATAATTCCCCCATCAACTTAAAGGATGCTGACATAGATAAAGATGGGGAGTTTGAAACGGATGAAGAAGAGGGAGAAAGGAGTGAAGGCGAAAAGGAACCCACTCTAAAGATTGCTGTTGATGAAGAGAAAGAAAGCGACAAGCAAAATCTTGCTGATCATCCCAAAGCTGGTTCAACCAACACCACTTTGACCAGCCTTTCTCATGAAGAACTTGAGAATCTGAAGGTGCAAAGACCACTAGAATATCTGAAGGCCATGCTCAGCACCCGTTACAACTTTGCTGACACCACCACCAGTAGTTCGACTACTTCAGGGACCATTTCTGGCGCAAAATCCATGGACGAAGTGATGGCCCAAATTCGGCAGAAAATTCTCAATATTGATTTGTTTCAACTTCTAGAGAAGGATTCATCTGCCCACTTTGACCTGAAAAAACTCTTGAAACAAATCAACATCCTGGAGACTCCCCCTGAAGTAATTGATGTTGTCATGGACTTAACTACTCTTATTGACCTTGTAGCGGCAGATTTTAACCGTCTCAGAGACTATTCGAAAAAGCTTGAGAACAAGTCGGAAACGCAACTTGCTGAATGGGATGTTGCTACAAGTTCTACCAACAAGGTAACTAAACTGGAAAGGGCCTCTGAACAAAATCAAAAAGAGATTGTCGGGTGCGACGAAAACATCCTCAAATGGGAGAAACAGATTGCTGCTCTTCAAAACAAGATTTCTCAGGCTAAGAAACGCAAAGAAGAACTCCAACAAGTTAATCAAGATGAAATAGCCAAAGAGATTGAAGTTGGAGTGCATCATGTTGAACGAGCTCAGAAGTTAGGCAAGGAGATTGAAGAGATTTCGACCAGCAAGGCCCTCTGCGAGCGTCGACTCCAAATTCAACGATCCAAGTTTGACAAGTTGAAGCAATCTTTCCCTATTTGATTTTGTAATGTTGCTTGGTCCTTTGGGGCCTATTCCTTTTGTAATGACACTTAAGCCATTTGTTTGACAAATTTTTACCAATTTAGTTATATTTTTTTTATAAGATTATTCACTTTCTATTTTGACCTCCTGCAATATGAGTTTATATTTTTTCAAATACTTCCCATTTATTTTCAGTATTCTCTTATCTTTATCTAATTCTTCGACTTCATACGTGCCATTGGAAAACACGTTGGTGATTTGAAAAGGTCCTTCCCACTTAGGGGACCATTTCCCCATAAGACTATCTTTATGATCCATGGGAAGAATCACTTTCCACACAAGGTCACCAATCGAAAAGGCATTACTTTTTACTCTTTTATTGTAGGATTTCTCCACCCTCTCCTTTTGCCTTTTCAATAAATCTAACGCGTTTAATCTCTCTTCGTCTAAATCAACTAGTTCATCTATCATCATATTCCAATATGCATCTGATGGAATTTTATAATGTTTTTGAACTCTCGTTGACTGCAAGTATATCTCGACCAGTAAGACCGCATCATGGCCATATGTTAGTCAAAAGGGTGTAGCAGTTGTAGCTTCTTTAGGAGTGGTTCCACAAGCCCATAGAATTTGGTCCAAAGTTTTGTGCCAATTCTTTGGCTTTCTTCCCACGTGCTTCTTTATTAAACCAATTATCACCTTGTTGGCTGCTTCGACCTGACCATTGGCTTGAGCGTAGTAAGGTGTTGATGTGAGAAGTTTGAACCCCATTTCCTTCGCGAATGTTTGCATATTTTTACCAGTGAAAATAGATCCTTGATCCGTTGTTATTGTCTATGGGATGCCAAACCTGTAAATGATATGTTTTAGAATGAATTCGATTACTGCTTCTTTATCCACCTTCACTAGGGGTATGGCTTCGATCCATTTTGTAAAATAATTGATCCCAACCAAAATAAACTTCTGGCTCTTTGAAGAAGCCGGTCGAATTTCTCCAATCAAATCCAAAGCCCAACCTCTAAAGGGCCAAGGCTTTATTATAGAATGTAACTCACTTGCAGGAACATGTGGTATCCCTGCGTGTAACTGGCACTCTTGGCATCCTTTCGCGAATTCGACGCAATCTTTTAACATATTAGGCCAATACATTCCTTGTCGGAATAATAACCACTTCATCTTATGGCCTGTTTGATGCGCACCACATGCCCCGCTGTGTACATTCGACAAAGCTATGTATGCCTCAAATTCACCTAAACACTTAAGTAATATCCCTTCCGGAGTTTTCTTAAATAGTTAATTCCCCAAAATCACATAACTCAAAGCTCGATACCTGATTTTTCGTTCGACTGGTCCTGTTAGATTTTTCAGGTACTCTATTATAGGCTTTCTCCAATCTCCAGTCATTGAATCATTTATGTTAAAAATTTCAAAATTTTCTTCGTCAGCGTATCCAAGCTTTATCGTCTCCAAATCTGATGGGGATAATCTAGCTAACACGACTCTTCCTCTAACTTCAATGGCTTTCTACAACTTTTCCTTCGACACTTTGTATCCAGAAGTTATATGCGCTAAATCATTTGCTTCCTGGTTTTCTATTCGAGGAATATGTCGAATCGTAACCATATCGAATCTTTTTAAGAGTCGATTAACTATCACAAAGTACATGATTAAATTCTCCTTAACACACTTGTACTCTTTTGTTATTTGCTTTATGACTAACTCAGAGTCGCCCATTATTTCGACCCGAGTTGCCCCAATTCCAACAAAATTTTGAGTCCTGCTATCAAAGCCTCGTATTCTGCCTCATTGTTTGAACAAAGGCCTTCGACTTTGTACTTAAATTTTGTTGGAATTTTGTTAGGAGAAATAATAAGAACTCCTATTCCAGTTCCATTTTTATGACTAGAACCGTCGAAGTACAACTTCCATGGTTCTATTTCTATGTAGTCCAAAGACTTTTCATTTATGGCGTGGTGGACTATGAAATCCGCCACCACTTGTCCTTTGACAGCCTTTAAAGGTAGATATGTCAAAGAATACTCAGTTAATGCTAATGCCCACTTTCCAATTCGACTGTGCAAGATTGGTTTAGATAGCATATATTTTATAACATCGAAATGAGAAGAAACGTAAACATCAACTGGCTTTATATAGTGCTTAAATTTCATACATGAGAAATACAAACATAAACACAACTTTTCAATCACACTATATCTAGTTTCTGCATCGTTCAAGACCCTACTGAGGTAGTAAATGGCTCTTTCGACACCACTCTCATCCTCTTGAGACAACATGCTCCCTAATGTCTTGTCCGACGCGGATATGTACAACCTCATACTCCTACTTCTTGAACTTCTCTTGGTTTAGGGGACCCACAGGCTTCCTAAAAGCATCCCCGCCTCCTCTTGGGAGTTATACAAGGACCCTTCGGCTTCTTAGAAGTTCTCATGCCTTCTCTTGGGCTTAATACAAGGACCCTGACGACCTCTTAAAGGTATAAGATAGAACTTAGTCATCCTTTGCTAGAGCAGTCTTTCCAGCGTCAAAACTCCGGCCATTCTAGGGTTGATACTCATACCTTAATGCCCGTGCCTCCTCTTGGGCATTGTACAATAGATAAAACTCTAGACTTAGACAGTCTAAACCCCCTTGAGTCTCAAAGACATTCTCAAGTTCCTTTCAAACATAGGAAAAACAAGGATTACTCTGAAACCCGGTCTCTCTCATGAGAGTTCCCCACCCTTGGGCCTGCCTATGGATCTAATCCTTAGCAGTAAGATAGCCTCCTCTTGGGCTTTATACAAATGACTCTCCCCCGCGGAGCTAACCTTTTCAGGCTCTCTTGTTGAGTCAGTCTTCCTTTTAGCTGCCGTCTTGGGCTTGGTACAAGACATATAAAACCCACTCTTTTGTTGAGTATAAAAGATTCTCTTATTGAGTCAACTTTTAGCCTCCGTCTTGGGCTTCATACAAGACACATATAAAATACTCTCTTGTTAAGTATTAAAGACTCTCTTGTTGAGTCGATCTCCTTTTAGCCTCTATCTCGGGCTTCGTACGAGACAACAAAACACTCTCTTGTTGAGTATAAAAGACTCGCTTGTTGAGTCGATCTCCTTTTAGCCTCTATCTCGGGCTTCGTACGAGACAGTAAAACACTCTCTTGTTGAGTATAAAATACTCTCTTGTTGAGTCAATCACCTGTTCCGGACTCTCTTGTTGAGTCAACCTTTTTAGCCTTCGTCTTGGGTTTTATACAGGACAGATAAAAGTACTCTCTTGTTGAGTCAAACCCTTTCAGCCTCCATCTTGGGCTTTATACAAGATACATTCTCCCCAACGGAGTCAAAACCCCTGTTGAGTCAATTAACCTTTTAGCATCAAAGTTGTGCCTTGCTTACAACATACAAACATCAACAACTCCTCTTTAGAGATGGTAAATTCTCTCTAATCCTAAACCCTTTTGCTTTACATCTTGGGCTTTTAACAAGATACAAACCACCTTTAGCTTCATGTCTTGGGCTTTGAACAAGACACCAAAATAACCTTTTTCCTCCCATAGAATAGGAGGAACTACGATCGCTCTGATTTCCCTGTTTCGGGAATACGTAGGCATAAGATTGCAAAAATCTTAGCGAGCATACTAATAAAAAACCCAAAATCCAGTACCTTCATACATCCATCAAAAGCATTAGACCTAACACAAAAACCTACTCCCTAGTCTAGACATTGTTTTTAAGCAAATAACCTTAACAGACGAACCCCCCTATTTTGATAGCACCTGTAAACTAACAGTTTTGACTGTTTAACCTCAGTTTGAGAGCAGGGTTAATTGGAGACATCTATTTCCCTTCCTTAATCAGCTCAACAAGATAAAAAAATGAATCAAACTGTAGTACCAAAGCGATAGTGATTCGAAGCCACAAAAAACCGCGCTACAGAAAAATGGCGACCACAGTGGGAGGCATTCTTTCTAGCCTCTGTTAAGGTGAAGGCCTTAGATTCACCAAATGCTACAGAAATGGCGACTCTGTTGGGGAGTCATTGTCTGTATAGGATCATTAGACTAGAGGTCTAGGATGATTAAGACAAATATATATACTGCTTTTCCTAATTGATATCTGTGTTTATTTTTCTGCAAATGGGAATGCGTGTGATGCCACATGTGGAAAGATTGAGTATACACCTAAGATAGGTGATGGCATTATACGGGTAATCTTATAGGGAGTGAATCCCAGTTAAGAGTCCCCGGTCGACCATCAAACTCAGTGGAGACTCCTTTTGCATATACATTGCCTATACGACTTCAGTTGTTGAAAGTAGTGTGGTCGACTGGGTTATCTGAGAAGCTGGGGTTTTTTGTAGATTGAAACAATTTTGTAGTGCGGAAGCTATCGGGAATAGTTGTCACACGATACTGCCCTTATTTGAGATCACTCTAAGATACACCAGCTCGCTGGCGATCCGCTTGCTGTTGTTATCCCAAGAGGGGTCAATGATTTTACGGACAGGTACAAAAAATCACCAATATAAACCTTTGGGGATGGGTAGAGCCTTGACTTCATGACACCGACCCTTTGACCCCATGTTTTTTCTATGTTTTTGTGTGCTGCATTCATACATTCATTTAAAAAACATTTAAACAAAGAAAAATTTCTCTTCTAGTCTCTCTTTTTCAAATTAAAGTAAGACAATGTTTGCAAATGTCAGAGAGAGAGATTGCGTTATGGATTTCGGTAGAAGGAAAACTCACAAGTATACCTTCAAGGATCCAAGGTTAGAGGATTTAAAAGGGTTGGCTGGGATGATAACCAACCCTGAGGCTTTCAAAGCCAAGTATGGAGGACTGTTGTCTCTATTAAGGGTCCATGTAATTGAAGGAATTATGTCCACACTAATCCAGTTCTACGATCCGGTTTATCACTGTTTCACATTCCCGGATTATCAGCTAGCACCAACACTGGAGGAATATTCTCACCTGACTGATCTACATATCACTGATCAAGCTCCCTTTTCTGGGATGGAAGAAATTCCAAAGGATCAGACCATTGCAAGAGAAATTTATTTGGACGAGTCAGAAGTCAGGACTCACATGACCATTAAAGGTGGTATCCAGGTTTTGCCAGCCCAATTTTTGATAAAGAAAACCATGTACTTTGCTAGTATAGGGAATGTGGCCACTTTCGAAAGCATCTTTGTTTTGCTTACCTACAGGTTATTTTTGTTTCCCAACATCGATAACTTTGTAGATATCAATACCATTAAGATATGTCTAATTGGAAATCCCGTACCAACCTTACTCGTGGATGCGTATCATTCTGTACACTTAAGGAATTTGTACAGCGGAGGAATGACCACCTGCTGTGTACCCCTGCTATACAAATGGTATGTTTCCCACTTGCCCAAGTCTGCCGCATTTTGGGATCAAAAGAATACTTTACATTGGTCGCAGAGAATCATGTCTCTTACCAACTCTGACATCGATTGGTACAATCGAATCTATGACGGGATCAGGATCATTGACCATTATGGAAACTTCCCAAACGTACCCCTTATAGGAACTAATGGGGAAATCAATTATCATCCAGTGTTAGTTCGTCGTCAATTTGGATACCCGATGAGGCATGTTCCGCGTAATGCTCATCTGGAAGGTCTTTTCTTTAAGGAAGGAGAAAATGACAGAGCACTAAAGACAGAAATAGTGCATGCCTGGAAACACGTTCACAGGAAAGGACGAGAGTCTCTAGGAAAACCGGACTGCGTCTCGGTGGAGCCTTATCTCCACTGGATAAGAACTAGAGCTCTCAAGCTGAGGATACCATACCCTCGTCAAGAAGTTCTTCCATTAAGGGACCATGTCCTTTATTTTATGTCTGATACGGAAAAACTTCAGGTTACTCTCAACAAAGTTCAGCAGGAGAGGAGGTCTTGGAGGAATAAGTACCGCATCCTCAAAGTGGAGTGTAAGAAAATACAACAACTGTTGAAAGATAAAGATGCTCTGATTGAGATTTTAGAGCAACATGTTGTAGAGAATCAAGAGGACCAAAGGAATTTGCTAGCTCCCCTCACTTGGCAAAGGAGCGATAACCCGACAACGGCTTAAGAGCCCCCGTCAAAGAAAAGGAAAATACCAGAACCAGCACTTGAGCTCTCTTTAGAAAGGACTCAGGACCCTTTAGTTTAGACATTTCCTTTTCAGCACTTTGTAATCTATTGTATTTCCATTTTTGCAATCCTTGAATTCAATAAAACGGGGTCTTCCCCACTGTTTGATATTTGCAAACCTATTGTCAAGGTTTCTTTTGATTAAATAACAAAAATAATTAATATAATCATTGCATATCATTCATCATTCTCGTATAAACGCATTCTTCTTCCCTACGAATCTCACGTTTGTGTCTCGATTCTAGAGTCAAAGTGTCTCATTCGTAAAATACTCGGGCCAATCGACAGAAAAAGATGGATGATCTCGAGGAAGAGAACAGAGAGTTGAGAGAAGAGATCGACACTCTGAAATGAGATCTGAGAAAGCTTCATAATGACATGCAAGCTCTGGCAGAAGCTCAGATGCAACAACAAAGGACTGTGATCTCAGATATCACATCTACGCCCATAGTAGAAAAGTATGATCCTAGGTATAAAATGCCGAAAGATCGTCCCTGGGGCATGCCACTTAACTATATCCCGGAAGGATATATTCCGACGATCATGGAAGATCCGGAAACTGTAGCAGGAACCGCTGGGCCTGAAGGTTACAAACTTCGGGAAAGCGAGGATGCCAGGGGCATGACAACGACTGCTGAAGGTTACAAACTTCGGGAGGCACCAAGAGTCTCTGCCGTAATGACTATACCACCACCTGTGGTACACACTGTCCCGGAATGACAGATTCCACAGATACCTTCTGGTGGAAACGAAAGTATGTTCGACAGAATGAACGAGTTCCAGGAATAGTTCCTGGAGATGCAGAAAGAACTGCAGGGCATTCGCGGTCAGGATCTATGTGGAAAGGACGCCGTATACCTTTGTTTGGTCCCCAATGTGAAAGTTCCGCACAAATTCAAAGTTCCCGAATTTGAAAAGTACAAGGGTAACTCTTGCCCTCAAAGCCATTTAGTGATGTACGCTCGATGAATGTCAACTCAGACAAAGAACCAGGAGCTACTGATTCACTACTTTCAGGATAGTTTAATCGGTGCCCCACTCAAATGGTACATGGGTTTAAACCGCACTAAGATCAGCACTTTCAGAGATCTTGGCGCTACCTTTGTTCAATACTATAAGTACAACCTGGACATGGCACCGGACAGACATAAACTCAGATCGATGTCACAAAAGGATAAGGAAATTGTTGGTTCTTGGATTGGCTAGAATTTTGGTAAAACAAAGGTGTTCAATGTTGATGTCACATGGGTGATGTCTTAACATTGACTCTTAACATTGGTTTATGTTAAGAAGTTAAGTTGCTGAAGTTTAGATGTCTGATGTTACATGCGATGTTGTGACATCAGGTCTGCAGAAGATTAATAACATCAGGTTTAGTGATGTTGTTAGGGTTTGCGTGTTAGCTGGATATTGGGAGAGCTGTTAGTCTCATTGGAAGCGGATATCTTGGGATAGATATTTTCTGTTACAAACAGATTTGTAGGAGTGTTTAAAGGCTGAAGATTTAAGAAGATTTTGAGAGAGAAAATCTGTTTTGAAGATTCAGTTTTAAATAATAAATCAGGCCAGATATTGTAGCAGGTCCAAGTCCAATTCAACTAGCTATATAAAGCGCATCAGTACTGAAGAAAAGGGAACGAAGAAAAAAGAGCTAAAGACTGAGTGTCGTTGTGTCTTCGTGTTTGTAAACCATTCTAGTGTGAATTAGTATTGTTTTGAGTTGTTCTTGATCAAAGCTGTGAAGCAGAATCAAGTAGGGTTATTCAAAGTGTGTGATCTTTGAAGTATATCACTGAAGTGATTTAGGGATTGAGTCGTGTTCTCATACCTAAGTGGTCTCTTAGGTAGAAGGTTCATTAAGTAGAGTTTAAGTTTAGGAGATGTTAACTGGGTTGTTGAGTCTGTAAATTAATTCTACAAGTAGTGAAATTCATCCCTGGCTTGGTAGCCCCCAGACGTAGGTAGTTAAACCGAACTGGGTGAATAACTCATTGTGTTGATTGTTTTATATTGTCCATAGCAGAGTGTGTTGTTGTGACATTGAGTGTGACATCACATATCTGGTACCAGAATTTCAATTGGTATCAGAGTAGGCATCCTGTCTGTCTCTGGGTGAGATCTAGGGAAGTTACTTTCTGGTGTAAAGATGGACAAAGAAGTTGGAGGATTTGCAAACATTCCCCCTATTTTGGATGGCTCGAATTATGATTATTGGAAGCCAAGGATGATCACCTTTTTGAAATCCTTGGACAGCAGGGCTTGGAAGGCTATCATTAAATAATGGAAAGCACCTGTTGTGTTTGAAAAAGATGATGCTGGGAAAGATAAAGAGGGCACCTCAAAGCCGAAGCCTGAAGAAGAATGGACCAAGGAAGAAGATGAGCTTGCCCTTGGAAATTCCAAAGCTTTAAATTCAATTTTCAATGGAGTGGATAATAACATATTCAGGTTGATCAATACCTGTGAAGTTGCCAAGGAAGCTTGGGATATTTTGAAGGCTACACATGAAGGAACATCTAGAGTTAAGATGTCAAGACTTCAGCTTCTAACATCGAAGTTTGAAAATCTGAAGATGAAGGAAGATGAGACTAGCTATAACTTCCACATGAGTATTCTTGAGCTGTCCAATGCATCCAGTGCTCTTGGAGAAAAGATGTCAGAAGAAAAGCTTGTAAGGAAAATCCATAGGTCCCTTCCTAAGAGGTACAAGATGAAGGTGACTGCAATTGAAGAAGCTCAAGACATCAGCAAAATGAGGGTTGATGAGCTTATTGGATCTCTTCAAACATTTGAGCTAGGGTTAAGTGAAGAAGAACCTGAGAAGAAGTCCAAGACTATAGCTTTAGTTTCCAATTCTGAAGAAGCCAAGAAAGAGAAAGTAGATGAATCTCAGGAGGAGCTGTCTCAGGCTATTGTTTTACTGGGTAAACAGTTCAACAAAGCTATGAAGACGATAAATAGGAGTTATAATCCCAATGTCAAGAACATTACCTCTGACATCAACAGATCAGGAGAACAAGGGAAGAAGTCTAAAGATGAAGAAAAATCCAGTAATGACAAAGGGATACAATGCCTTGAGTGTGAAGGGTATGGACATGTCAAGAAGGAATGTCCTACTTTTCTAAAGAAGCAGAAAGGGTTATCAGCTTCTTGGTCTGACAGTGAGAGTGAATCTGAAGAAAATTCAGCTAAACTTGCTAGAGCTATGGTTGGGATTTATGAGTCAGATGATGAGTCTTGGAATGATGAAGTTACTTATGATGAACTTGTTGTCACTTATAAAGATCTTTTCATGAGAAGTGAACATGTGTGTCTTGAAGGAGAAGAGCTGAAGAAAACCATAGTACAGTTAAAAGCTGAAAAGACTGACCTTGAAGCTGAAGTCAATATACTTAACTATAAGCTGGACTCTATGACCAAAACTATCAGAATGTTAAACAATGGTACTAATGCGTTAGACAACATTCTTAGTATTGGGAAGATGGCTGGAGACAAATGTGGTTTGGGATTCACCAGTGATGCAGGTTCTATCACCCCAAAACTAGTGATGTTAAACCAGATGTTAAAACATCATGACAGAACTCCATCTAAGAAGAAATACAGACGCTGGAGGTGTCACCATTGTGGATGTTTTGGACACATTAAGGCATATTGTTATAAGCTACATGGGTATCCACAGAAGGCTCATCAGGTTGTTCCCAAACAGAACTGTTATAAAGAAAGGCAGGTTTCCAAGCCTAAGAAGCAATGGGTTCCTAAAGTTAAGGTTACCAGCTTGATAGCTCACACTTCTTTAAGGGTTTCTACCAAAGAAGATTGGTACTTTGACAGTGGGTGTTCAAGACACATGACTGGAGTAAAGAATCTATTGGTAGATGTGAAGCTTCATTCTTCAGGTTATGTTACATTTGGTGATGGGGTCAAAGGAGAGATAAAGGGGAGTGGTAAACTGAACTGTGCTGGTGCTCCCAGACTGGAGGATGTTCTTCTTGTTAAAGGACTGACAACAAATTTGATTAGCATTAGTCAACTTTGCGATCAAGGATTCAAAGTAGACTTTACAAAGTCTGAATGCATTGTCAAAGATGATAAAGGAGAAGTCATTATGAAAGGAGCCAGGTCTAAGGACAACTGTTATCTCTGGGTGCCACAAGACTCAAGTTCTTCCACTTGTGTTTTTGCTAAAGAAGATGATGTCAAAATCTGGCATCAGAAGTTGGGACATCTTCACCTAAAGGGAATGAAGAGAATCATCTCCTCAGAAGCAGTCAAAGGAATTCCCAAACTTAATATTGAGGAAGGAAAAGTGTGTGAAGACTGTCAAAAAGGGAAGGAGACAAAGATGTCTCATCCGAAGCTTCAACATGACACCACCTCCAAGGTATTGGAACTACTTCATATGGACTTGATGGGACCTATGCAGGTGAAAAGTTTGGGTGGAAAGAAATATGCATATGTAGTTGTGGATGACTATTCTAGGTACACCTGGGTGAGCTTCATCAAAGACAAATCAGAGGTGTTTGATGTTTTTAAAGATCTTTGTCAAAGACTCCAAAGAGAAAAGGAGAGTAAGGTTATCAGAATAAGAAGTGACCATGGAAGAGAGTTTGAGAATAGCAAGTTTGAAGAATTTTGCTCTGCTGAAGGTATAAGTCATGAGTTTTCTTCTCCTATTACTCCTCAGCAAAATGGAGTAGTTGAGAGAAAGAACAGAACTATCCAAGAATCTGCTAGAGCTATGATTCATGCCAAGAAACTTCCCTATCATTTCTGGGCTGAAGCCATGAATACTGCCTGTTACATTCACAACAAGGTTACCCTGAGAAGAGGCACTTCATCCACTCTGTATGAACTATGGAAGGGAAGAAAACCTAATGTTAAATACTTTCATGTTTTTGGAAGTAGATGTTATATTCTGGCTGATAGAGAACAGAGAAGAAAATTGGATTCCAAAAGTGATGAAGGAATATTTTTGGGATATTCTACTAACAGCAGAGCATATAGAGTTTTTAACTCTAGAACCAAGGTGATGATGGAGTCAATCAATATGGTGATTGATGACAAGGACAAGCAGGAAGATGATGATGTCCTAGATGATGTTGGAACATCAGTTGGTGAAGTTAATCCAGAAGCTGAAGACAGAAGTCCAACTCCTAGTGTTGCTGCTGCTGAGCCTGAAACTGAGCAACCTCATAAGGATCCCTCCATCAGAGTGCAGAAGGACCACCAAAAGGAGCTCATTATAGGAGATCCAAACTCTGGAGTGAGGACTAGGTCAAGAGATGTTATAGCAAGTTCATGCTTTGTCTCCAAAATTGAGCCAAATAATGTCAAGGAAGCATTGACTGATGAGTTTTGAATAAATGCAATGCATGAAGAGCTGGAGCAATTCAAGAGAAATGAAGTATGGGAGCTTGTACCTAGGCCTGATGGAGTTAATGTGATTGGCACCAAGTGGATCTACAAGAATAAATCTGATGAACAAGGAGTAGTCACCAGAAACAAGGTCAGATTAGTTGCTCAGGGATACACTCAGGTTGAAGGAATTGATTATGATGAAACCTTTGCTCCTGTGGCAAGACTGGAATCTATCAGATTGCTCTTAGGTGTGGCTTGTAATTTCAAATTCAAGCTTTTTCAGATGGATGTTAAAAGTGCTTTCTTGAATGGTTACTTAAATGAAGAGGTGTATGTTGATCAACCAAAAGGATTTATTGATCCAACATTTCCTGACCATGTGTACAAACTAAGGAAAACTCTATACGGTTTGAAGCAAGCACCAAGAGCTTGGTATGAAAGACTTACTGATTTCTTGGTTGTGAATGGCTACAGAAAAGGAGGGATTGACAAGACTTTGTTTGTTAAAGAGGAAGGAGGAAAACTGATGGTAGCTCAAATCTATGTTGATGACATAGTATTTGGTGGGATGTCAGATGCAATGGTAAAAAATTTTGTGGAACAGATGCAGTCTGAATTTGAAATGAGTCTTGTTGGTGAGCTGAACTATTTTCTTGGTCTACAAGTTAGACAAATGGAGGACTCCATATTCATTTCTCAGAGCAAGTATGCAAAGAACATAGTGAAGAAGTTTGGTCTAGAGAATGCTAATCACAAGAGGACTCCTGCTCCTACTCATCTAAAATTGTCCAAGGATGAACATGGTGTCAGTGTGGATCAAAGTTTATATAGAAGCATGATTGGGAGTCTATTGTATCTCACAGCTAGCAGACCTGACATTGCTTTTGTTGTTGGAGTTTGTGCCAGATACCAATCTGAGCCTAAAGTTAGTCACTTGAATCAAGTAAAGAGGATCTTGAAATATGTAAATGGCACTAGTGACTATGGGATGCTGTATAGTCATGGATCTGGAACTAAGTTAAGGGGATATTGTGATGCTGACTGGGCTGGGAGTGCTGATGATAGGAAAAGCACTTCAGGAGGTTGTTTCTTCTTAGGGAATAATCTGATATCTTGGTTTAGTAAGAAGCAGAACTGTGTGTCTCTCTCTACTGCTGAGGCTAAGTATATAGATGCAGGGAGTAGTTGTTCTCAACTTGTTTGGATGAAGCAAATGCTGACTGAATACAATGTCAAGCAAGATGTCATGACATTGTACTGTGATAATTTGAGTGCTATCAATATTTCTAAGAATCCTATTCAGCATAGCAGGACTAAGCATATTGATATAAGGCATCATTTTATAAGAGAGTTAGTTGAAGACAAAGTTATTGTCTTAGAACATGTAGCTACAGATAAGCAATTAGCTGATATTTTCATTAAAGCCTTAGATGCAAACCAATTTGAAAGTTTAAGAAGTAAATTGGGAATTTGCATTTATGAAGATTAAGAGTGCTGGAGAGTGTATTGTGCAGTTGTGTACTTCATTGAAAATTGATTGAACTGCTGAATGCATACAAGATTAGAGTTCATAAAAAGTTACAAACAAAGAGTCTACAGATTGTCCCAACCCCCTGAATCTAGAAAAGTTTTCCAGTCTTCATCCCATTCATCATCAGAGGCATGTCGTTGCACTGGAGGGTTCTTGCTGGTTTTCATTCTTGTCTTTGAGGTCTTGCCAGCTCTTGTTGCTCCTGAAGAAGTTCCAGCTGGTGTCTGTGTTTGCTCTTCTTCTTCAGTGGATCTGGTTTCTTGTCCTCCCGTTTGAGGTTCTTTGCTGCATCTTTGGAGCTTGACTGGCTCATTCTTGGTTGCTGAGTGGTGCTGCTAGAAGAAAGGCTTGTGTTTATAATGAAAAACAAGGAGCATCGGTTGTATCGACTGGACAGTCAATGTGTTGGAACTTGTGTTTTTGGGAAGCATGATGTTTGACCATGACTTTATGTCAGGACATTGTGTTTGGTAATTGTCCAATTGTGGCTAAAAAGGGGGAGAGTTAGCCTAGGTGTGTAGAATGTACCCTATATCTGATGGTGCAGATGTTGAGGGGGAGTGTGTATGTTGAACATTTGCTGGTATGCTGATTCGTGATTTGAGGTGATACCAAGTTAGCCTAGGTGTGTCGAGTGTACCCTATATCTGATGGTGCAGATGTTGAGGGGGAGTGTGTATGTTGAACATTTGCTGGTATGCTGATTCGTGATTTGAGGGGGAGTTTGCCCTTTGTTGATAAGTGTGTGCAGTAAGCTGAAAGCATTTTGAAGCTGTTTGAAGAAGAGCTGTTTGAAGAAGTGCTGTTTGAAGAAGTGCTGTTATGAGTTTTAATTAATAATTTTTTATCCGCTGTTGAAGTCTCTGATGTTGCAGAGATTGTTTTAGCCAAAATTAGCCAAATAGGGAGATTGTTGGTTCTTGGATTGACTAGAATTTTGGTAAAACAAAGGTGTTCAATGTTGATGTCACATGGGTGATGTCTTAACATTGACTCTTAACATTGGTTTATGTTAAGAAGTTAAGTTGCTGAAGTTTGGATGTCTGATGTTACATGCGATGTTGTGACATCAGGTCTGCAGAAGATTAATAACATTAGGTTTAGTGATGTTGTTAGGATTTGCGTGTTAGCTGGATATTGGGAAAGCAGTTAGTCTCATTGGAAGCGGATATCTTGGGATAGATATTTTCTGTTACAAACAGATTTGATGCAGATTTGTAGGAGTGTTTAAAGGCTGAAGATTTAAGAAGATTTTGAGAGAGAAAATCTGTTTTGAAGATTCAGTTTTAAATAACAAATCAGGTCAGATATTGTAGCAGGTCCAAGTCCAATTCAACTAGCTATATAAAGCGCATCAGTACTAAAGAAAAGGGAACGAAGAAAAAAGAGCTAAAGACTGAGTGTCGTTGTGTCTTCGTGTTTGTAAACCATTCTAGTGTGAATTGGTATTGTTTTGAGTTGTTCTTGATCAAAGCTGTGAAGCAGAATCAAGTAGGGTTATTCAAAGTGTGTGATCTTTGAAGTATATCACTGAAGTGATTTAGGGATTGAGTAGTGTTCTCATACCTAAGTGGTCTCTTAGGTAGAAGGTTCATTAAGTAGAGTTTAAGTTTAGGAGATGTCAACTGGGTTGTTGAGTCTGTAAATTAATTCTACAAGTAGTGAAATTCATCCCTGGCTTGGTAGCCCCCAGACGTAGGTAGTTAAACCGAACTGAGTGAACAACTCATTGTATTGATTGTTTTATATTGTCCATAGCAGAGTGTGTTGTTGTGACATTGAGTGTGACATCACATATCTGGTACCATAATTTCAGAAATCTTTAAGGAGTACGCTCAGAGATGGCATGAAATTGCCGCCCAGATTTGTCCACCTCTTGAGGAAAAAAAGATGAAAAAGATCTTCTTGAAAACCTTAAGCTCATTTTACTATGACAGAATGGTTGCCAGTGAGCCCAGTGACTTCACCGAGATGGTGGGCATGGAAGTTCGTCTTGAGGAAGCCGTCCGAGAAGGACGTTTAGTTAAAGACGCTGGATCATCAAGTAGTACAAAAAGATACAGTAGTGTTCTCCCTAAGAAAAAAGAGCAGGATATTGGTAATATCTCTCTTGGAAAGCAAAGGCGACATTACCAACCAGTAGCAGCTGTAACTCCTGCTATCAACCCTGCGCCTGTTCCTACGTATCAACCTCAGGTTGCTCAAAGCCAACCGAATCAACAGCAATATCAGCAAAGGACACAACAACCTCTTCAGCAGACTCGTCCCCAATACAACAACAACCGTACAACGCGACCACCAAGGTTTGACCCTATACCAATGTTGTACGCAGAACTGTTTCCACTTTTACTGGTCAAGGGGCACGTCCAAACCAGGTCTCCTCTTACAGTACTGGAAAATACGCCTTTTTGGTTCAAAGCGGATCAGACTTGTCCTTACCATCAAGGAGGACCAAGGCATAACATAGAAAACTGTCTCAGTTTCAAATCCGACGTACAAAAGCTTGTTAGGAGTGGGGTCTTATCTTTCAAAGATACGAATCCGAATGTGCTCACAAACTCGTTGCCTCAACACGGGAAAGCTGCAGTCAATTTGATAGAGGGAGAGTCTAACAACAACTATCAAATTCATGATGTACTCTTATTGAGGACCAATCTGGTCAAGATGCATCGCAGACAGAGCGGGTATGGCCATATATCGCCTCACAATTATCACCAGTGTGATATCTGCTCTAAAGACAAACAAGGATGTTCTGTGGTGCAATCAGCTCTACAGGAATAATTTGATCTCGGGTGGATCTGTAGCGAGTGATTTTTGGATGTGGTTGTGAAGCACGATCGCTCTGGTACTACAGCTCGATTCATTTTTTATCCTATTGAAGCTGATGAAGGAAGGGAAATAGATGTCTCCAACTAACCCTGCTTGCATACTGAGATTAAACAGTCAAAACTGTTGGTTTACAGATGCTACAAAGATTCGGGGTTTCTCCTAGGTTATTTTGTTGACGAGGGGTGCTTTAGGCTATTGGTTAGGATGTTAGGACAAATGTATGAAAGTATAGGATTTTGGGTTTTTGTTTAGTGTGCTCGCTAAGATTTTTTCTTTCAATCTTATGCCTATGTATTCCCGTTTACCGAAACAGGGAAATCAGAGCGATCGTAGTTCCTCCTATTCTATGGGAGGAAATGGTTGTTTTGGTGTCTTGTTCAAAGCCCAAGACGTGAAGCGAAAGGTGGTTTGTATCTTGTTCAAAGCCCAAGATATGAAGCTAAAAGGGTTTGACCTTAGAGAGAATTTGTCATCTCTAAAGGGGTCTGTTTGTCACAACTGTTGGGTGACTGGTTATAAAGGGAGGATTACTTTAACCAGGATTTGTGAATCCGACAATGCCATAATTTCCTTTATAGGGGATTTTAACCTGAAGGAGAAGACTTTAACTCAGTGTAGAGCAATGCCATCTTTCCTTAGGAATTTCTCATACTAAAAGAGGGGCATTGGCATGGATGTAGATGATCCAGAGGCTTGCCGCTTACAGCAATTAGATGAAGGGGAAAGAGTTGTTGAAATTTGTGTACTGTGAACGAGGCACAGCTTTGATGCTAAAAGGTTGATTGGACCAACCAGTGGTTTTCTTATACAAAGACTAAGAGGAGGCTAATATGTGTCTCGTACAAAGCCCAAGAGAGAGGCTAAAAGGTTTGGACTCGACGATGGAGTCTTTTGGTATCTCGTATAAAGCCCGAGATGAAGGCTACTTGTCTTAACAAGAGAGTTTTTTTTTGTATCTCGTACGAAGCCCGAGATGGAGGCTAAAATTTGTTTGGCTCAATAAGAACCTTTTTGTATCTCGTATAAAGCCCGAGATGGAGGCGAAAGGGTGATTGACTCAACGAGGGAGTCTTTTTATGTGTCTCGTACAAAACCCGAGAGAGAGGCTAAACGTTGTTTGACTCCGCTGGGGAGAATCATTGTATAAAGCCCAAGAGAGAGGCTATTGTAACTGGAGAAGGATCATTATACAAAGCCTAAGAGGAGGCTATGGTTACTGTTTCAGTTGAGTGACAGGTACAGTATGCTGATTTAAAGAGAAAATCAGTTCTTATATGAGCAACACTGTACTCGAGGATTTGATTCGAGGATCCGGGCTATTCCTGTTCTTTAAGGAATTGGGAAATCCGAAGGGTATTGAGACTGTCCGAGTCTACGGGTTTTCTTCCTATTTAACGAAGGGATCACTTGAGAATGTCTGGAAACCTCAAGGATATTAGACTATCCGTGTCTAAAGTTTCATCTTTTGTACCATGCTTTGAGAAACAGTAGTAGACTCTTTGAAAGGATTGTTCTATGCAAATGACTAAGTTCTGTTCCTATACCTCTAGGAGGTTGTCAGGACAATTTGTACGAAGCCCAAGAGGAGGCTGGAAACTTTTAAGAAGCCGACGGGTCCTTGTACTAAGCCCAAGAGGAGGCTATCAGTCCCGGAGGAAGAGATCATTATACGAAGCCTAAGAGGAGGCTGTGAATACTTCTAAGAAGCCGGCGGGTTTTTGTACTAAGCCCAAGAGGAGGCGGGGTTGCTTTTAGGAAGCCTGTGGGTCCTTGTATGATGCCCAAGAGGAGGCCGATGCTTTTAAGAAGCCGATGGGTCCCCAAACCCCGAGAAATTCAAGACAGGCCATTCACGAGGAATAGATCAAGCCAGGAAAGTTCGAGAATTTGGAAGAAACTCAAGAGATGCCATTCACGGAGAAAAGATCATCTCTGGGGAATAGAGTTTCTTGACAAGTGCTTTTAAGAAGCCTGTGGGTCCCCAAACCCCGAGAAATTCATGACATGCGATTCACCGAGAATAGATCAAGCCAGGAAAGTTCGAGAATTTGGAAGAAACTCAAGAGATGCAATTCACGGAGAAGAGATCATCTCTGGGGAATAGAATTTCTTTGACAACTTCTACAAGTGACAGTCTATGAAAGGGTTTACCGAGAATGCTGCCTTTCATGTCTCCATATTGTTTAACCCCAAGAGGAGGAAAGACTGTGTCTGGTAATCCTATAGGGATCTAGTTTTGACTATTTAAGAGTGATCAACGGGCTTAATGCTAGACGTAGTTGCCGGGGAAACTCTAAATATCTATACTATTATTACACAGTTGATATGAGTTTATGAATGAAGACTTACAACGAAACAGCCCCACAATACAGTTATATGTATATGAAAGCGGTAAATGAAAGCAATAACCACTTACTCAGTTATAGAGCTTCCATGTTGTTTGGTTAGTTGTTCAACAAAGAAAGATTGAAAAACAACAGTATATTCAAAATCAAAGGAGAAAGTGCTTTGAAAAAGAAAGATTTGGGGCTTACAGCTCAAGGAGAGGCCCAGGGTTTTATCAGTGAGTGCACTGTTGTTTTGTACAGAGGGACTTATACAAGTGACTGTGGCCCAAAAATTGTTTTCTGTACAAAGGGATGGGTCTTACACTCTCTCAAGAGGCCCAAAATTTTTTTAATGGGTCTTACTACTCGAGGGTAGGCCCAGTTGGTTAATTTTAAACTGGCGATGATCGCGTCTTTTATTCGAAAATGTACAGCGGGACTTATACAACGAATGAGGCCCAAAAAGTTTTTTGTACAAGAGGGTTGGGTCTTACACTCTAATAGAGGCCCAAAGAGTTTTAAGAAAAGAAATGAGTCTTACTACTCGAGGGTAGGCCCAAGGTTTTTTTGTTTTGAAAAGGCGACGATCGCGCCGTTTGTTTTTGACGGTATCGGAACTTATACAATATACTGAGGCCCAAAAATGATTTGGTCAAAAAAAGGATTGGGTCTTACACTCTATTAGAGGCCCAAAGTGTTTTGAAAATGATTTATGAGGGTTGAATTAATCCAAAAACCCTAATTTGTTTTCAAAAATGTGTTTTAATTGAATAAAAATTCAATTAAAATGATCAAAATTGTTTAACATAGGAAAAACAAATTGTGATCTTGGATTAATGTTTCAAAAATTAAGTATTGACCTACAAAATAATTAGAAAGCATTAAAAGTTGCAAAATCAAGGTGGAAAAAATATTTTAAATGTCAAAAACAATTAAAACATTAATTCTTTGCAAAAATATAAATTATATAAAATAAATAATATTTTTGGTATTTTTTGGGAAAATAAAATATTTTAACATTTTTGTGAATTATTAAAAAAAGAATCAACTCAAAATCATTAAAACTCAGAGAGAAATTAATTTTTGAATCAATTAAATAAAATCACAAAATTCAAATATTCAAATATTGGAAAATGGCGCCAATAACACACCAAGAACACGCGCGTGTTTCAGTTTTGCCCAGATTTGCATTTTCTCTCCAATCTCACTGAATACTTAATCATATCATGCAATCCACATACCAATCAACTCGTTTCAACCTCACGATCATGTCTATGGTATTTAATTTCATTTAAATTAAACATATAACTAGAAATCACGAAAAATCCTCAAGAACCCTAATTTCTGCATGAAGGCTAGGATTTTTGATACACGATTCAAACAATGCAATTAATTGAGGGGAAACATTCCATGCATGACTATGAACATATGGCCAAATTATTGTACAGCAAAAATTGCATGGATCATAGAGTTAGAAGAGCTCATGCTTACCACTTGTAGCTGGTGATCGTGATTTGTGTTGGAGGTGTTACAGCTAGGTTCCAATGATCTGGATAGCTTCCCTAGGTGCCATGGAGTCTGTATGAATGCTTGGAATGGATTGAACTGGTTTGGAGCTGAAGATGGTACCTCAACTGCAAAACTGTCAAGAACTTGAGCAATTGGCTGGTGATTTTGTGAAATCTGTGTTCAAGATGTTATGTGAGTGTTTGGATCACTTCTATATGATGTTTGTGAGGTGTGTGAGTGATTGGTTTGATTGGAAAAGCTCTCAAACTCAAAACCCGATAGTGACTTGCTTTGGAAGGCAAAATTGGAGTGAAAGAAGAGTTTTTGAGGAAAGCATCTGTTTGATGGCTTTGGTGTACTCAAACTGATCACAATTGAGCTCTATTTATAGTAGAGCAAGTTTTTTTTGCAAGGAATAGTGAATGGCAACTGCTGAGTAGGTTTGGCCAATGTTGGCAAATGAAAATCCAAGTCTCCTCTAGCCATTGACTAGAGGTTAGGGCACAGGCTGCTGGTACCCTTGGTCTTGGATAAGTCTTGACTGAATTCAGTTGAGAATGGCCCAGTCCATGCCACCTTGATGCTTCCATTGAATGCACCAATCCAAAATTGGAGTCTTGTCCCTATTTTGGCCATTCTAGGTTCAACATGCTATTTCTTGTTCCAAAGACTTTGGAGGCTTGGCTCAGTGATTGTCCCCTTTAGATTCAATCCTCAGAGGTGTCCAAGTGGATGACAAGGCTTGGAATTGGCTGATTTTGGCAAATCGACCAAAAGTGCAAAAATCTGCCTTGCCTTGGCAGATTTCAGCAAGGCATCTTGCCAATATCCTATCTCATGGCTCAAGTTTAATTTGGTAATGTTCTTGGCCATTTTGGAAAGCCCTTACATGATACAACAATTGTTTGAACATGTTTGGTTTTGATCTCTTTTGAATCCAAGTGAAAAATCCCCCTACATTTGGCAAAAAGTAGGGTAAAATCTGACTTAGTGAAATTTTCACTAAGTGTTGGAACAAAGTGACTTTTCTTGATTTTGATCACTCCATAACTCAAAATCCATGAGGAATTTGGACATAGGTCAATATGAAGCTTTTGTAGAGGGCAATGAGATCTACAAATCAAGCTTTGAATGGGGAACAATGGCCTTGTGGTTTAGGAGTTATGGTCCTCCAAAGTTGGCACATTAGTGTCACTTTTTCCATAACTTAGAAATTTTTCTAAGTTTTTATGGTTACCCCTTTTATAAGTTATCCCACTTTCTTTGATTTTTCTTGATGAATGATTATTCAAATCATACATTAACATCATTTTAGGGTTAAAAATCCATTTTGGTGAAAAATCTCAAAAAGTCAAAGTTGACTTTTGTGCACAGTTGACTTTTTATCAGATGAATTCCAAACTGTGCAATTCTTCATGAAATCATGTCCTTGACCTAAATCAAACTTGATGGACATGTTTCATGGGTGTCATAGGGTATATTGAAACATGTCTTAGGGCTTGGGAGCATGTCCTGGTCAAAAGTCAAAGTTACAGTTGACTTTCCTCGCGAAACCCTAATTGTGGTGCAGATGAAATTGAGACTTGTTGCTCAAACTTCTTGGATTAATCCATTGTTCCAAAGGGATCAATATAGTTCATTAGAGACCCTCAAACCCTCTCTTGAGGTCTTGGCTCATGATTTGTCCCAAAAGTCAACTTAGGGGTGAATTAGGTCAAGAAACCCTAATTTCTGATTTTTGATGAATGCACCCCCTGAGGCAAAATTGACTTGATGATTGGGTCCATGAGGTCCCATGAAGTATATTAGGTTATGTTTTGGATCATTGGCTTGTGCCCAGATGAAAAATTTCCATCTGGAGGCCCTGGTCGACCAAAACCCTAATTCGGTGACACTGTCGATCTTGCGATTTGATCCACCTAGAAGGGAGCAGCCTTGTGCTTGATCCTTGAAGTGGGAGTCCTCTTGATCCATTGTGGATGTTTGAGAGGTTAGACAAGTTGAAGATCATGTCATTCCTTGATTGATCCTTTGTCTAAGGCTCTGAGAGGGCTTGAAACCCTAATTTTGATTGTAGTGGATGCTCACCCATCTTTGGGGAGACTGATGAAGTATGATAGTTCCTCCATATTGTGATGATGATTTTCACAATGATGGGAAATCTTAGTGGTCAAAATTTGGGGTATGACAGATGCCCCTATTTAATCTTCTTGGACACGAAGGTGTGAATGGCGAAGGTATTCAGGCATTCGGGGTGCAAGTGGATTAAATATCGGAATACCTGAAATTTTGACGGCGTCTATGAATGGTAATTCACGCATTCATCTTCTTTTGCTAAGCAATGATGCTTAGAAAATGTAAACTTCCCCTCGATCCTGGTCTTCAGCCAAGGAACTGGTCTCAATTTCTGATTTAAACTTCCCCTCGATCCTGGTTTCCTACCAAGGAGCTGGTCTTAGTTTCTGATTTTTGAACTTCCCCTCGATCCTGGTTTCCTACCAAGGAACTGGTCTTAGTTTCTGATGTAAACTTCCCCTCGATCCTTGTTTCCTACCAAGGAACTGGTCTTAGTTTCTTTCGTCAATAAACTTTGCTTACAAGGGACGCTATTCATAGCGGCTTTCCTTCAAACTTCTCGCCGAATTTTCCTGGGAAGATGCTATTTGAGTGGAAAAAGTTTTGATGTCAGACTTGCTGGGGAACCCAGTCATCTGAGTTGTAGAGTTGCACAAACTTCTCTGTTGGAGACGCCATTTGCCGACTCTATCTGGAGAAAGCGAGTCTCTTGAGAGGCTGCTTCTGCGTGGGATCTTGCATCATACTTTTCTCGGGATCTTCCCGGGGAAATTCCATATGATGGGGTCCAATTTTGAGGTGTCGATGACCTTTTCATCAGCGGTCTTTCAAAGAAAGGCAGATGTACTGCCAAATCTCTGCTTAGGAGCCTTTCTCTGGGGATTTTTCTTTAATCCGGGAAAGCAAGGATATCATCTTCAATGGCGAAGAGCGACATCTGTAGAAAGCTTCTCTGGCTTTTTAGAGATTCAAGTTATCAAAGTGGTTGAGTGCCGACTCTAATCTAGAGATACACTGGAGGCGAGATTGTTCAAACGCAGCGTTTCCTGACGAGGCAAGAACTGACAACTCGATTGAGAAGACTGTTATCACTAGGGGACAAGACCGACTAGAGTGATAGTGATGCAATATGAATATAAATGCAAATCAATAATGCATGATGTATGTATGTATATGCTGACAAAGACTTGACACAACACACAGACTGACGGATGAACACGACTGGATACTCGGCCACTGCTGGAGATGAAAGGTATCACTTGGTTCAAGATAGCAATTCTGCCTTGCTTAGGAGAGATAATCCCTGCGGGGAATACCGTTGATCGGGCTTAGGAGATAAGAACTCGGCCGAAGCGTGTCAGATGAAACAAGGTCTCTGACACAGTTGATCCCTTCATTCAGGCGTACTGGCGTAGAAGGAGTACTTTGATTTCGTACTTTGAGGTTCGATTACTTCTGGAGAAGCGACCGATGTTCTTCTGATGTTCAACAGTCAAAAGAAATTGCCGTCCTTATTAAAAAGCAGAAAAAGTTTTACCAAGTAAATTCATTTTTGTTTTATTTCAGGAATCGTTAATCATGTTAAAATGCCATTCTGTAAGGCTAAAACAAATAAGAATTACAAACAAAAGCACAAGGGCCCAAATTTTATTGATAAGATGGAGATCAGCCAAACGCGTGATTCCAAAGAGTATATACAAAGTTTGAAAATGGTAATTTACAGGGAAAAAGAGCTACGTTGAAACATAACAACCACTATCCTTCTACCAACTTTGAATTCAGGACATCCTGAGCTTCTGTCGAAGATGACCTTGACCGGAGTTTTCCTCCGATGGATGGTGTAACTGCTGCTGAGGGACCTGCCTCTGTTGAACATAGTTACTTGCCATTATCCCTGACTTTTTCCTGGATTGTACTATGATGTTTCCAATCCACCGGGATGATTTTTTTTATTTTGTCTCTAAATTTTGCCTGGACCGCCCTTTCGGGTTTTCAATCCACCGAGATGTTTTTTTTAGGCGAAGTATTTTTTGACTACATCAACATTTGTAGGGTAGGCAAATTCCTCTCCGTCCATGGTTGCAAGTCTCAAGGCGCCGCCTGAGAAAGCTTTCGTGACCACATAGGGGCCATCATAATTCGGAGTCCACTTGCCCCGAGAATCAGTGAGAAATGATTGTATCTTCTTGAGCACAAGGTCTCCTTTCCTGAAGACGCGAGGTCGGACCTTTTTGTCAAACGCCTTTTTCATTCTCTGTTGATACAGCTGACCATGGCATAGTGTCGTGATTCGCTTCTCCTCGATCAGATTCAGTTTATCGTGTCAACTTTGACACCATTCAGCTTCGGTGAGCTTAGCTTCCATCAATACTCGGATTGACGGGATCTCTACTTCTATGGGGAGCACTGCTTCCATGCCATACACTAGAGAGAAAGGGGTTGCCCCTGTTGAAGTGCAGACAGATGTTCGATAACCGTGAAGAGCAAAGGGCAGCATTTCGTGCCAATCTTTGTAGGTTACAACCATCTTCTGAATAATTCTCTTGATGTTCTTGTTAGCCGCTTCTACCGCTCCGTTCATCTTGGGTTGGTACGGAGATGAGTTATGGTGTTCGATCTTGAATTCTGCGCACAACTCCTTCATCATCTTGTTGTTCAAGTTAGATCCATTGTCAGTAATGATCTCGCTTGGAACACCATAACGACAGATGTTATTGTTTTTGATAAATCGGATCACCACTTGTTGGGTTACATTAGCGTACGACGCTGCTTCGACCCACTTGGTGAAATAGTCAATGGCTACCAGGATGAACCGATGTCCGTTTGAAGCCTTAGGTTCGATCAAGCCAATCATATCGATTCCCCCTATGGAAAAAGGCCACGGGGAAGAAAGAACTTTGAGATGTGATGGCGGTACATGAATTTTGTTGGAGTATATCTGACACTTGTGACACCTCCTCATGTACTTGTAGCAGTCGGATTCCATGGTGAACCAGTAGTACCCTGCTCTTAGAATTTTTCTCACCATTGTGTGTCCGTTGGCATGAGTGCCAAAGGATCCTTCATGAATTTCTTTCATCAGCATTTCTGCTTCTGGTCTGTCTACGCATCGGAGCAAGACCATGTCAAAAATTTTCTTATAGAGAGTGTCACCGCTCAGGAAGAAGTTTCCAGCCAATCTTCTGAGGGTTTTCCTGTCTTTTCTTAGTGCCCCAGGTGGGTACTCTTGTTTCTGAAGGAAGCATTTGATATCATGATACCAAGGTTTGTCGTCTATGACTGCTTCAATCGTGAAGATGTAAGCGGGCCTTTCAAGGCGCATTATGTCGATCTTAGGTAGGTCGTTCCATTGACCTACACTAATCATAGAAGAGAGAGTGGCTAAAGCGTCAGCCATGTGATTCTCATCACGAGGGATATGATGAAACTCAACTCTGTTGAAGAAAGGTAGCAACCTTCTCGCGTAGTCTTTGTAAGGAATCAATCCTGATTGGTATGTGTTCCAATCTCCTTTTATCTAATTGATAACCAAGGCTGAATCGCCGTATACGTCCAAGTTTTTTATCCTTAAATCAATCGCTTCTTCGAGACCCATGATACAAGCTTCGTATTCGGCCTCATTATTTGTACATTTGAATGTAAGTCTGGCAGTGAAAGGAATGTCAGTACCCTGAGGGGTAACAATGATTGCCCCAATTCCGTTTCCATAATGATTAACTGCTCCGTCAAAGATAAGTCCCCATTGGGAACCTGGTTCTGGCCCTTCACTGGGTAACGGTTCATTGCAATCTTTCATTTTTAGATACATGACATCTTCGTCTAGGAAGTCAAACCCGATTGATTCTTGATCGTCAATCGGTTGATGAACCAAATGATCGGCTAAAATACTTCCTTTAACGGCTTTCTGAGCGTGGTACTCTATGTCATATTCTGATAGCAGCATCTGCCAACGGGCGATTCTTCCCGTAAGAGCAGGTTTTTCGAAGACATACTTGATTGGATCCATTTCGGAGATTAACCAAGTAGTATGACGAATCATGTATTGGCGAAGACGTTTGGCTGCCCAAGCCAAAGCGCAACAAATTTTCTCAAGCATCGTGTACCGAGTTTCGCAGTCGGTGAATTTCTTGCTCAAATAGTAAATGGCAGACTCTTTCTATTTAGTTTCGTCTTGTTGGCCAAGTACACATCCCATTGAGTCCTCTAGAACTGTGAGGTAAATGATCAGTGGTCTTCCTTCCACTGGAGGTGATAGAATCGGAGGATTCAACAGGTATTCCTTAATACTGTCGAAGGCGGTTTGGCAATCTTCTGACCAAACGCAATCCTGGTTCTTTTTGAGTAATTTGAAAATCGGCGCACACGTGGCGGTCATAAGGAATATGAATCTGGAGTAGTAGTTCAAACGTCCCAATAATCCTCTGACTTGTTTTTCAGTTTTCGGAGAAGGCATTTCTTGAATGGCCTTGACCTTGTCAGGATCAACCTCAATTCCTTTCTGGCTGACGATGAACCCTAGTAATTTCCTTGAACGGACACCGAAGGTGCACTTGTTAGGATTCAAGCGGAGCTTGAATTTTCTTAAACGTTCGAACAATTTTGACAGATGTTCAACGTGCTCATTCTCTGTTTTTGATTTTGCAATCATATCATCGACATATACCTCAATTTCTTTGTGTATCATGTCGTGAAACAGAGTAGTCATGGCCCTTTGATAGGTTGCCCCAGCGTTCTTCAAACTGAACGGCATTACCTTGTAACAAAAGGTACCCCATGGGGTAATGAACGAAGTTTTCTCCATGTCTCTCGACACCATTTTGATCTGATTATAGCCCGAGAATCCATCCATGAAGGAGAAAACTTTGAACTTTGCTGTGCTGTCTACCAGCATGTCAATGTGTGGTAAAGGAAAGTCGTCCTTTAGACTTGCCTTGTTCAGATCCCTGTAATCAACACACATTCTGACCTTTCCGTCCTTTTTAGGAACGGGTACGATATTGGCTAACCATTGAGGATATTCTGACGTGGCGAGGAAACCCGCATCAATCTGTTTCTATACCTCCTCTTTGATTTTGATGGCCATGTCCGGGTGAGTCCGTCTCAACCTCTGCTTTACTGGCGGACATTTTGATCTTAACGGTAAGTGATGTTCCACGATGCTGGTATCCAACCCTGGCATATCCTGATAGGACCAAGCGAACACATCGGGGAATTCTCTGAGAAGCTTCGTCAAACCTTCTTTGGCAGTTGGACTGAGCAGTGCCCCAATCCTGATTTCTTTTCTCTCTTTTTCTGAACCCAAGTTTGTCGTTTCCAATGGTTCTTTATGAGGTTCAATGGACCTTTCCTCTTGTCTGAGTAGTCGGGAGATCTCTTCTGGAATTTTGTCGTCATTTTCTTCTTCAGCCCCAAATATCGGGAACTCAGAGTTGGGAGAAGGCATTGGATCGTATGTTTCAACGGGGTTTAAAACAAGCAATCTGCATGACGTGATGATTCGTGTTTAGAAGAGATAGAGAAAATGCAAAAGTGTGTGCAGTGTTTTATTTTTATTACTGCTTGTTTTTATTATTGAATTGTTTTTTTGGATTACCATTTTCTGAAAAAGCAAAAAGAGAAAAGAGCAATTAATGCGGAAATTACAGAACGACGTTATTTTATTAATGAACAAGTCGGTCCTTGAAACTACAGCCCTATAAAACAAAACTCTGTCGCTTTGGACGAAGCGAAGAGGGATATTTACAGAAAGCGAGCCCTATCAAAACATCTGTTTCACCTGGGCAGGGTGAAAGGTTAAAGATGGAAATTACTTTGACTGATGAACGACCTCCGGAACCTCGACGGCAACCCATTGGCGGCGAACTCCTCGGTGAATCACAAAGTCTGGCACCTTCCTTGATTTTTCTTTAGAAATAACGCTGATTTCTGGTGGAGCAGGATCATTGGAATCTGTCTCCCAAGCAGAATTGTCGTAGGAGAATTCCTCTGTTGTATTTTGCATAGTATTTGTGCTCTCAGCTGTATCTCCCCATCCAGTTGGCTGGATGTCTTCGAGCCTGATACGAGAGCTTTCGGGAGCGGTGTATTTGACCATATAGTCGAATTTTCCACTCGGTTATCCCAAGGTGTTCCAAACTTCTTTGGAACTGGAGGAGTCATCTCTCTCGATGACGTTAACCTCAGGAAAAGCATAGTTGATGAATTCAAGTCCTGCAAATGTTGCGAATTCATCTTCATATTTAGTTTCTGAATGACCTGAGTGTTGATCCCATGACATGGTGGGGACACAGGTATTCTGTTCAATGACGGTCAGCTAAATTTCATTACTCGGCTGACTTTCTTGCCCCAAGTTTCCTGGGTAGGGCTGCCACATTGGCAGACCATCCATTGGGCCATAGTAGTTGTAGTCAAAATTGTCTTTCATCAGAGTGTCCTCCTCTAATGAGTTTGGTGGAGCACGACATCCTTCCGGATCACAATCTCCATAGATCATTTCGACATCTGACCGTGGTATAAATCTCGGACTCTGTGCGGGATAGAAAAATGGTATAGGCACCTCTTCCTGAGACATATAACCAACCCCGTTAAGGTAGGACTTCCATTCTTCATTTGTGTCAGAGGGATCTTCCTCATTGATAGCATGTACTGCTTGAGACACTGGGTGAAGGAAACCTCCACTGTGGAAGAAGTTTTGAAGGGGATGAAGACTTTCATTGTTGGCAGCTGTCTGGGTATAGGTTGCAGAAAAACCAAGACCCTTATTTGTTGTATTGCCAGTAGGAATGACAAGCTGTCCCCATCCTGTCGTATCGGTACTCTCGACCGCTTTGATAGCATCGTTGTATGAAGAAATGGAAGTTCCTTCTTTGAACTGATTGTTCTCGCTTACCGACAGTGCTTGGAACTGCGTTCCAATAACCTCCTCAGGCTCTACACTAGCAGATGATGACAAGTTACTCACAAGCAAGGCTTGTTCCCCACAAACTGTGACAAGTTGGCCATTCTGGACGAACTTTAGCTTTTGGTGGAGGGTTGAAGTAACCGGTCCAGCCTGATGTATCCAAGGTCTTCCTAATAAACAACTGTACATTGCCCGGATGTCCATGACCTGGAAAGTGACTTGGAAAGTATGAGGACCGATAGTTATAGGAAGATCAACTTCGTCGATAACTATTTTTTTGGATCCGTCGAACGCTTTGACGACGACCTCGCTGATTCTCATTGGAGGGCCTTTGAATGATAATTGCATCAAAGTGGACTTTGGCATAACATTCAGGGTTGACCCTGTGTCTACTAGTACACTGGTTAAAGCATCGTCCTGGCATTTAACTGTGATATTGAGCGCCATGTTATGACGACGACCCTCTTCAGGTAATTCCTCATCATTAAATCCCAAATTATTTCAGGAAGTGATGTTAGAGACAATGTTATCGAACTGTCTGATTGTTACATCCTGTTCCATAAAAGCTTGCTCGAAGACTTTCTGTAAAGCCTCCCTGTGGGCTTCTGAACTGAGTAATAATGATAATACCGAGATCTTTGAAGGAGTTTGTAACAGTTGATCGACAATGTTGTATTCACTCCTTTGGATGAGCTTCAGCATCTCATCTTTATTTTTCGAAAGGTCGGGATTACTGGATTGACCGACTGATGGATCGGGAGCTTCTGTCTGAAGTTTCTTTTCCTTGTTAGCTTCCCCAACCCCTCGGTTGAAGATTCTACCACTCCGTGTTACTCGACTGATGTCTGCAATATTCACAACGGAGGGTAATGGAATTTCCTTTCCATTTTCAATGGTTGTTGCACAGTACTTGTAAGGGATTGCCTTATCTAATTCATACGGTAGTGGTCCCGGCAGATAGATGACTACGGGAGCCCTCTGATTTTTCTGACCATCATAAGTAATCTCGATTCGTTCCCAGTTGGGAACTTTAGATTCGTCAAGTAGAGGGATGATGGCAAAAACATCCCTGGTCCTGTGATAACCAGAGATTGTGACAACATCCTCAACTTGATCGACAAGGTAGTTCAGCGTCTAGTTGATGGGTCCAGAACCCGGATATGAGCGGATCTCTCCATGGTCCACCTAACCCTGAAGAGCTGCTCTCACAAGGTAACACCCTTGGTTACTTTCCGAACAGACGCAACAACTATCATAATTGTGTGGTGGCACCTGGCCACGCCCACTTTGAATACAATGTAACCTCACTAGGTTAGCTTCCACAGATCGGACATCCTGACTTTGACGCAGAGTGGGATTCCTGTTATTGATACTAATCTGCTGAGTATCTTCATCCATATAGATTGGCATCCACCAGTGATTTAACAAGTGCTGAAGTGCCTCCTGGACAAGGGTACAACCTCGATCGTTTTCGCAGCCCGCTTTATAGCTTTGATAGTCATGTGATATTAAGAATCAGAGTCAGACCTGCTTAGCATGTAACTCTACCAGGTTGGTATTCATCACGCGAATATCGAAGATCTGAACCATGTTGATCTGATAAGGGTTCCTATCATGGTAGTCTTGGATCCATCCAAGATCCATCTGACGCTGGAGGGCCTCCTGTATGAAAGAGCATCCCTGTTTGTTTACTGAGAAAGTCAGACAGGAACTGTAATCGTGCCGCGATAGATTATGATACTGGCTTTGCCTTGAGTGCATCGCCACCAAGTTGACATTCATCGCACGGATGTCGTGGTTTTGAATGATGTTGGAATTCGTGTAGACCATGTTAACTCCACAAACTCGGTGCTCTTGGATCCATCCGAGATCCATCTGTTCCTGTAGAGCTACTTGCACTACAGAACATCCTTGATTGTCTTTAGAGCAGATATCACACTGGTGATAATTATGAGGTGGCACATGGCCATATCCACTCTGTCTACAATGTATCTTGACCAGATTAGTTTTCAACAAGAGTACATCGTGAATTTGATAGACATCATTAGTCTCTCCTTCTATCAAATTGACTGCAGCCTTCTCATGTTGAGGCAGCAGGTTCGTGAGAACATTAGGATTTGTATCCTTGAAGGATAAGACCCCGCTCCTAAAAAGTTTTTGCACGTCGGACTTGAAATTGAGACAAGTCTCGATGTTATGCCCTGATCCTCCTTGGTGGTAAGGGCAAGTTTGATCCACCTTAAACCAAAAAGGCGGATTTTCCGGTACTGTAAGAGGAGATTTAGTCTGAATGTGCCCCTTAGCCAGTAGTAATGGAAACAGCTCTGCGTACAACATGGGTATAGGATCAAACCCTGATGGTCGTGTTGTACGGTTGTTGTTATATGGAGGATGAGCCTGCTGAAGAGACTGTTGTGTCCTTTGCTGATCAGGTTGGCTTTGCGCAACCTGAGGTTGATACGTAGGCGCGGTGCTGATAGCAGGAGTTACAGCTGCTACCGGTTGATAACGTCGCCTTTGCTTTCCGAGAGAGATATTCCCAATATCTTGCTCTTTTTTATTAGGGAGAGCACTACCATATTTTTTAGTACCGCTCGTCGATCCAGTGTCTTTTACCAAACGTCCTTCTCGGACGGCTTCCTCAAGACGTACGCCCATGCCCATCATCTCGGTGAAATCACTGGGTGCACTGGCAACCATTCGGTCATAGTAAAATGAGCTTAAGGTTTTTAAGAAGATCTTTGTCATCTCTTTTTCCTCAAGAGGTGGACAAATTTGAGCGGCAATCTCACGCCACCTTTGAGCATACTCTTTAAAGGTTTCCTTGTCCTTTTGCAACATCGATCTGAGTTGATCTCTGTCGAGTGCCATGTCCAAATTGTATTTGTATTATTGGACGAAGGCAGTGCCAAGATATCTGAATGTGCTGATCATGGCACGATTTAAACCCATGTACCATTTGAGTGCGGCACCGGTTAAACTATCCTGGAAGTAGTGAATTGGTAGGTCCTGATTCTCCGTCTGAGCTGACATCCGCCGAGCGTACATCACCAGATGGCTTTGAGGGCAAGAGTTACCCTTGTATTTTTCAAAGTCGGGCACTTGAAATTTGTGCGGAACTTTTACATTCGGGACCAAGCAGAGGTCTGCGGCGTCCTTTCCAAATAAATCCTGACCGTGGATGGCTTGCAGTTCTTTCTGCATTTCCAGGAACTGTTCCTAGAATTCATCCATTCTATCGAACATAGTTTCCTTCTTACCAGAAGGTATCTGTGCAATTTGTCCTTCTGGGACAGTGTGCACCACAGGGGGTGGTACCGTGACTACGACAGTAAGTCTTGGCGTTTCCCGAAGTTTGTAACCTTCAGGAGTCTTCAGTATGCCCCTGGCATCTTTGTTTTCCTGAAGTTTGTAACCTTCAGGCCCAGCGGCTTCTGTTGTGATTCCCTGATCTTCAGTGATCGGCGGAACATATCCTTCCGGGATATAGTTAACAGGCATGCCCCAGGGATGATCTATCGGCATCTGATACCTAGGATCAAACTTCTCCACTATGGGCGTTGAGGTGATCTCTGAGATCACAGTTCTTTGTAGCTGAGCTTCTGCCATGGCTTGCATGTCGTTACGAAGCTTTCTCATATCCTCTCTCAGAGCGTCGATCTCTTATTTCAACTCTCTATTTTCTTCCTCAAGATCATCCATCTTTTTCTGACGATTGGCCCGAGTATTATACGAATGAGATAGTTTGACTCTAGAATCGAGACACAAGCGTGAGATTCGTAGGTAAGAAGAATACGCGATGTGAGAATGATGAATGCAATGATTATATTAATTGTTTTTTGGTTTAATCAAAATAAACTTCGACAATTAGATTGCAAATATCAAACAGTGGGGAAACCCCTTTTTATTGAAATTCAAAGGATTGCGGAATGGAAATACAGTAGATTACAAAGTGCAGAAGCAAAAACCTAAGCTAATGGGTCCCGAGTCCTCTCTGAAGAGAAATCGGGTGCTGATTCTGGTATCTTCCTTTTCTTTGACCGGGGCTCTTGGGCCGTTGTCGGGTTGTCATTCCTTTGCCAGGTGAAAGGAGCGAGCAAATTCCTTTGGTCATCTTGATTCTCTACAACATGTTGCTCCAAAATTTCAATCAGAGCATCCTTATCTTTCAGTAATTGCTGTATTTTGATGCACTCTATGTCGAGGGTGCGGTACTTGTTCTTCCAAGACCTTCTCTCCTTTTGAACTTTGTTGAGAGTAACCTGAAGCTTTTCAGTTTCCGTCATGAAATACATGACAGATTCCCTCGGCGGAAGAATTCCGTAACGAGGATAAGGCATTTTTAGCTTGAGAGCTCTAGTTTGTACCCAATGGAGATAAGGCTCCATCGAGACACAATCCGGTTTTCCTAGAGACTCTTGTCCTTTCTTATGAACATGTTTCCAAGCGTACACTATTTCCATCTTTAGTGCTCTGTCATTTTCTCCTTCCTTGAAGAAAAGACCTTCCAGATGAACACCCCATGGGACGTGTCTCATCGGATATCCAAACTGACGGCGAACCAACACCGGATGATAGTTGATTCCTCCTTTAGTTCCTATGAGGGGTACGTTGGGGAAGTTTCCACAATAATCAATGATTCTGATTCTATCATAGATCCTATTACACCAATCTATATCAGAGTTGGTAAGAGACATGATCTTCTGCGACCAACGTAAGGCACTCTTACAATCCCAAAAAGCAGCAGACTTAGGTAAATGGGAGATAAACCATTTGTAAAGCAAAGGTACACAACATGTGATCTCCCCTCCACTGTACAAATTCCCTAAGTGTACAGAATGATACGCATCCGCGAGCAAAGTAGGCACAGGGTTTCCAATGAGAAAAACCTTAATGGAGTTGATATCGACGAAGTTATTAATGTTGGGAAACAAAAATAACCCGTAGGTGAGCAAGACAAAGACGCTTTCAAAAGCAGTCACGTTTCCTATACTGGAAAAATACAGGGCCTTCTTTGTCAAGAACTGGGCTGGCAAACCTTGGATGCCACCCTTAGTGGTTAGGTGAGTCCTAACCTCAGACTCGTCCAAATGAATTACTCTTGCAATGGTCTGATTCTTTGGAATTTCTTCCAGTTCAAAAAATGGAGCTCGATCAGTAATGTGTATATCAATCAGATGAGAATACTCCTCCAGCGTTGGTGCGAGCTGGTAATCCGGGAATGTGAAACAGTGATAAACTGGATCATAAAACTGAATGAGCGCATCCATGATTCCCTCAATCACATGGACTCTTAACAGTGGTAGCAGACCTCCGTGTTTGGCTCTGAAAGCCTCTTGGTTTGTGATCATTCTCGCCAAACCTCTTAAATCCTCTAGTTTTGGAATCCTAAAGGTATACCTATGGGTTCTCCTTCTACCGAAATCCATTAGCGCAATCCTTTTCTCTAATATTTGCAATCACAGTCTTAGTTTAATTTGAAAAACAGAGAGACTAGAAGAGAAATTTTTTTTTAAATGTTTTACTATTTTTTAAATGAATGCATGAATGCAGCACACAAAAACATAGAAAAAACATGGGGTCAAAGGGTCGTTGTCATGAAGTCAAGGCTCTACCCATCCCCAAGGGTTTATACTAGGGTGATTTTTGTACCTGTACTCATTATCATCAGCTCCTCCCAGGAAAGCAAAACAACAAGCGGATCGCCAGCGAGTTGTAGAGCGATCTTAGAGTAAGTGCCATTCACAGAGAATAGATCACCAGCCTCAAATGAGGGTAGTATCGCGTAACAACTATTCCCGATAGTTTCCGCACTACAAAAGGGTTTGGCTCCTCAGCTTCTCAGATATCACAATCGGCCCATTGTCTAGGTGAGAGAATGGTTTGCATTGGTCTGCCTCCACTGAGGTTGATGGTCGACCTCGTCGCCATCACTTATCTTAAGTGTATACTCAATCTTTCCACATGCGGCATCACACGCATTCCCATTAGCAGAAAAATAAACACGTATACCAATTAGGAAAAGCAGTATATATATTTGTCCTAATCATCCTAGACCTTTAAAGCTATGAATCCTAAGTTCCTGACAGAAAATGGGTTCCCCGGCGGAATTACCATCCTGTGGTTTCATTCCAAATTAACAGAATTTTGACCTAAGATCCTAATGACATCAAGGTTTATACATAGGGGAAAAAAAGAACAAGATCCCTAAAGACACCTGTATTTCATCCCCAGCAGAGTCGCCATTTTTCTGTGGAAAATGGGGACGATGCCCTAAAGCAAGACAAACTCTTATGTGACTCCCCAGCAGAGTCGCCATTTTTCTGTAGCGAGTGATTTTTGGATGTGGTTGCGAAGCACGATCGCTCTGGTACTACAGCTCGATTCATTTTTTATTCTATTGAAGTTGATGAAGGAAGGGAAATAGATGTCTCCAACTAACCCTGCTTCCATACTGAGATTAAACAGTCAAAACTGTTGGTTTACAAATGCTACAAAGATACGGGGTTTCTCCTAGGTTATTTTGTTGACGAGGGGTGCTTTAGGCTATTGGTTAGGATGTTAGGACGAATGTATGAAAGTATAGGATTTTGGGTTTTTTTTTAGTGTGCTCGCTAAGATTTTTTCTTTCAATCTTATGCCTATGTATTCCCGTTTACCGAAACAGGGAAATCAGAGTGATTGTAGTTCCTCCTATTCTATGGGAGGAAATGGTTGTTTTGGTGTCTTGTTCAAAGCCTAAGACGTGAAGCGAAAGGTGGTTTGTATCTTGTTCAAAGCCCAATATATGAAGCTAAAAGGGTTTGACCTTAGAGAGAATTTGTCATCTCTAAAGGGGTTTGTTTGTCACAACTGTTGGGTGACTGGTTATAAAGAGAGGATTACTTTAACCGGGATTTGTGAATCCGACAATGCCATAATTTCCTTTATAGGGGATTTTAACCTGAAGGAGAAGACTTTAACTTAGTGTAGAGCAATGCCATCTTTCCTTAGGAATTTCTCATACTAAAAGAGGGGCATTGGCATGGATGTAGATGATCCAGAGGCTTGCCGCTTACAGCAATTAGATGAAGGGGAAAGAGTTGTTGAAATTTGTGTACTGTGAACGAGGCACAACTTTGATGCTAAAAGGTTGATTGGACCAACCAGTGGTTTTCTTATACAAAGCCTAAGAGGAGGCTAATATATGTCTCGTACAAAGCCCGAGAGAGAGGCTAAAAGGTTTGGACTCGACGATGGAGTCTTTTGGTATCTCTTATAAAGCCCGAGATGAAGGTTACTTGTCTTAACAAGAGAGTTTTTTTTTGTATCTCGTACGAAGCCCGAGATGGAGGCTAAAATTTGTTTGGCTCAATAAGAACCTTTTTGTATCTCGTATAAAGCCCGAGATGGAGGCGAAAGGGTGATTGACTCAACGAGGGAGTCTTTTTATGTGTCTCGTACAAAGCCCGAGAGAGAGGCTAAACGTTGTTTGACTCCGCTGGGGAGAATCATTGTATAAAGCCCAAGAGAGAGGCTATTGTAACTGGAGAAGGATCATTATACAAAGCCTAAGAGGAGGCTATGGTTACTGTTTTAGTTGAGTGACAGGTCCAGTATGCTGATTTAAAGAGAAAATGAGTTCTTATATGAGCAACACTGTACTCGAGAATTTGATTCGAGGATCCGGGCTATTCCTGTTCTTTAAGGAATTGGGAAATCTGAAGGGTATTGAGACTGTCCGAGTCTACGGGTTTTCTTCCTATTTAACGAAGGGGTCACTTGAGAATGTCTGGAAAAATCAAGGAGATTAGACTGTCTGTGTCTAGAGTTTCATCTTTTGTACTATGCTTTGAGAAACAGTAGTAGACTCTTTGAAAGGACTGTTCTATGCAGATGACTAAGTTCTGTTCCTATACCTCTAGGAGGTCGTCGGGACAATTTGTACGAAGCCCAAGAGGAGGGTGGAAACTTTTAAGAAGCCTACGGGTCCTTGTACTAAGCCCAAGAGGAGGCTATCATTCCCGGAGGAAGAGATCATTATACGAAGCCTAAGAGGAGGCTGTAAATACTTCTAAGAAGCCGACGGGTCCTTGTACTAAGCCCAAGAGGAGGCGGGGTTGCTTTTAGGAAGCCTGTGGGTCCTTGTATGATGCCCAAGAGGAGGCCGATGCTTTTAAGAAGCCGATGGGTCCCCAAACCCCGAGAAATTCAAGACAGGCCATTCACGAGGAATAGATCAAGCCAGGAAAGTTCGAAAATTTGGAAGAAACTCAAGAGATGCAATTCACGGAGAAGAGATCATCTCTGGGGAATAGAGTTTCTTTGACAACTTCTACGAGTGACAGTCTATGAAAGGGTTCACCGAGAATGCTGCCTTTCATGTCTCCATATTGTTTAACCCCAAGAGGAGGGAAGACTGTGTCTGGTAATCCTATGGGGATCTAGTTTTGACTATTTAAGAGTGATCAACGAGCTTAATGCTAGACGTAGTTGTCAGGGAAACTCTAAATATCTATACTATTATTACACAATTGATATATGTTTATGAAAGAAGACTTACAGCGAAACAGCCCCACAATACAGTTATATGTATATGAAAGCGGTAAATGAAAGCAATAACCACTTACTCGGTTGTAGAGCTTCCATGCTGTTTGGTTAGTTGTTCAACAAAGAAAGATTGAAAAACAACAGTATATTCAAAATCAAAGGAGAAAGTGCTTTGAAAAAGAAAGATTTGGGGCTTACAGCTCAAGGAGAGGCCCAGGGTTTTATCAGTGAGCGCACTGTTGTTTTGTACAGAGGGACTTATACAAGTGACTGTGGACCAAAAATTGTTTTCTGTACAAAGGGATGGGTCTTACACTCTCTCAAGAGGCCCAAAAACTTTTGAATGGGTCTTACTACTCGAGGGTAGGCCCAGTTGGTTAATTTTAAACTGGCGACGATCGCGTCGTTTATTCGAAAATGTACAGCGGGACTTATACAACGAATGAGGCCCAAAAAGTTTTCTGTACAAGAGGGTTGGGTCTTACACTCTAATAGAAGCCCAAAGATATTTAAGAAAAGAAATGGGTCTTACTACTCGAGGGTAGGCCCAAGGTTTTTTTGTTTTGAAAAGGCGACGATCGCGCCGTTTGTTTTTGACGGTATCGGGACTTATACATTATACTGAGGTCCAAAAATGATTTGGTCAGAAAAAGGATTGGGTCTTACACTCTATTAGAGCCCCAAAGTGTTTTGAAAATGATTTATGAGGGTTGAATTAATCCAAAAACCCTAATTTGTTTTCAAAAATGTGTTTTAATTGAATAAAAATTCAATTAAAATGATCAAAATTGTTTAACATAGGAAAAACAAATTGTGATCTTGGATTAATGCTTCAAAAATTAAGTATTGAACTACAAAATAATTAGAAAGCATTAAAAGTTGCAAAATCAAGGTGGAAAAAATATTTTAAATGTCAAAAACAATTAAAACATTAATTATTTGCAAAAATATCAATTATATAAAATAAATAATATTTTTGGGATTTTTTGGGAAAATAAAATATTTTAACATTTTTTTGAATTATTAAAAAAAGAATCAACTCAAAATCATTAAAACTCAGAGAGAAATTAATTTTTGAATCAATTAAATAAAATCACAAAATTCAAATATTCAAATATTGGAAAATGGCGCCATGAACACACCAAGAACACGCGCGTGTTTCAGTTTTGCCCAGATTTGCATTTTCTCTCCAATCTCACTGAATACTTAATCATATCATGCAATCCACATACCAATCAAATCGTTTCAACCTCACGATCATGTCTATGGTATTTAATTTCATTTAAATTAAACATATAACAAGAAATCACGAAAAATCCTCAAGAACCCTAATTTCTGCATGAAGGCTAGGATTTTTTATACACGATTCAAACAATGCAATTAATTGAGGGGAAACATTCCATGCATGATTATGAACATATGGCCAAATTATTGTGCAGCAAAAATTGCATGGATCATAGAGTTAGAAGAGCTCATGCTTACCACTTGCAGCTGGTGATCGTGATTTATGTTGGAGGTGTTACAGCTAGGTTCCAATGATCTGGATAGCTTCCCTAGGTGCCATGTAGTGTGTATGAATGCTTGGAATGGATTGAAATGGTTTGGAGCTGAAGATGGTACCTCAACTGCAAAACAGTCAAGAACTTGAGCCATTGGCTGGTGATTTTGTGAAATCTGTGTTCCAGATGTTATGTGACTGTTTGGATCACTTCTATATGATGTCTGTGAGGTGTGTGAGTGATTGGTTTGATTGGAAAAGCTCTCAAACTCAAAACCCGATAGTGACTTGCTTTGGAAGGAAAAATTGGAGTGAAAGAAGAGATTTTGAGGAAAGCATCTGTTTGATGCCTTTGGTGTACTCAAACTGATCATAATTGAGCTCTATTTATAGTAGAGCAAGTTTGTTTTGCAAGGAATAGTGAATGGCAACTGCTGAGTAGGTTTGGCCAATGTTGGCAAATGAAAATCCAAGTCTCCTCTAGCCATTGACTAGAGGTTAGGGCACAGGCTGCTGGTTCCCTTGGTCTTGGATAAGTCTTGACTGAATTCAGTTGAGAATGACTCAGTCCATGCCACCTTGATGCTTCCATTGAATGCTCCAATCCAAAATTGGAGTCTTGTCCCTATTTTGGCCATTCTAGGTTCAACATGCTATTTCTTGTTCCAAAGACTTTGGAGGCTTGGCTCAGTGATTGTCCCATTTAGATTCAATCCTCAGAGGTGTCCAAGTGGATGACAAGGCTTGGAATTGGCTGATTTTGGCAAATCGACCAAAAGTGCAAAAATCTGCCTTGCCTTGGCAGATTTTAGCAAGGCATCTTGCCAATATCCTATCTCATTGCTCAAGTTTAATTTGGTAATGTTCTTGGCCATTTTGGAAAGCCTTTACATGATACAACAACTGTTTGAACATGTTTGGTTTTGATCTCTTTTGAATCCAAGTGAAAAATCCCCCTACATTTGGCAAAAAGTAGGGTAAAATCTGACTTAGTGAAATTTTCACTAAGTGTTGGAACAAAGTGACTTTTCTTGATTTTGATCACTCCATAACTCAAAATCCATGAGGAATTTGGACATAGGTCAGTATTTAGCTTTTGTAGAGGGCAATGAGATCTACAAATCAGGCTTTGAATGGGGAACAATGGCCTTGTGGTTTAGGAGTTATGATCCTCCAAAGTTGGCACATTAGTGTCACTTTTTCCATAACTTAGAAATTTTTCTAAGTTTTTATGGTTACCCCTTTTACAAGTTATCCCACTTTATTTGATTTTTCTTGATGAATGATGATTCAAATCATACATTAACATCATTTTAGGGTTAAAAATCCATTTTGGTGAAAAATCTCAAAAAGTCAAAGTTGACTTTTGTGCACAGTTGACTTTTTATCAAATGAATTCCAAACTGTGCAATTCTTCATGAAATCATGTCTTTGACCTAAATCAAACTTGATGGACATGTTCCATGGGTGTCATAGGGTATATTGAATCATGTCTTAGGAGCATGTCCTGGTCAAAAGTCAAAGTTACAGTTGACTTTCCTCGCGAAACCCTAATTGTGGTGCAGATGAAATTGAGACTTGTTGCTCAAGCTTCTTGGATTAATCCATTGTTCCAAAGGGATCAATATAGTTCATTAGAGACCCTTAAACCCTATCTTGAGGTCTTGGCTCATGATTTGTCCCAAAAGTCAACTTAGGGGTGAATTAGGTCAAGAAACCCTAATTTTTGATTTTTGATGAATGCATCCCCTGAGGCAAAATTGACTTGATGATTGGGTCCATGAGGTCCCATGAAGTATATTAGGTTATGTTTTGGATCATTGGCTTGTGCCCTGATGAAAAATTTCCATCTGGAGGCCCTGGTCGACCAAAACCCTAATTCGGTGACACTGTCGATCTTGAGACTTGATCCACCTAGAAGGGAGTAGCCTTGTGCTTGATCCTTGAAGTGGGAGTCCTCTTGATCCATTGTGGATGTTTGAGAGGTTAGACAAGTTGAAGATCATGTCATTCCTTGATTGATCCTTTGTCTAAGGCTCTGAGAGGGCTTGAAACCCTAATTTTGATTGTAGTGGATGCTCACCCATCTTTGGGGAGACTGATGAAGTATGATGGTTCCTCCATATTGTGATGATGATTTTCACAATGATGGGAAATCTTAGTGGTCAAAATTTGGGGTATGACAGGATCCAAGAGCATCGAGTTCGTGGGGTTAACATGACTTATACGAATTTCAACATTATTCAGAGCCACGACATCTGTGCGATGAATGCCAACCTGGTGGCAATGCACTCAAGGCAAAGTCAGTATCATAATCTGCCGCGGCACGATTACAATTCCTGTCCGATTTGCTCAGTAAACAAACAAGGATGCTCTTTTGTACAAGAGGCCCTCCAGCGTCAGATGGATCTTAGATGGATCCAGGACTACCATGATAGAAATCAGTATCAAGTAAATATGGTTCAAATCTTTGATATTCGCTTGATGAAAACCAGCTTGGTGGAGTTACACGCTACATAAGTCCAGCTCGGTTTTCTGACTTCGCATAATTATCAGAACTGTAAAGGATGTTGTGAGAGAGACCATGGATGTGCTCTCGTTCAAAGGACTTTGCAACACTTGTTGAACCACTGGTGGCTTCTGATCTATATGGACGAAGACACGCAAAAAATCAGTGTGGTTAATGGGAACCCTACTAGGTATCAAAGTCAGGATGTTCGATCATTGGACACATACCTAGTGAGGTTACACTGCATTCAAAGCGGACGTGGCCAGGTACCACCACATAACTACGAGTGCTGTAGAGTCTGCTCGGAAAATAATCAAGGATGTTATCTCGTACGAGCAGCCCTTCAGAGTCAGTTGGACCGCAAAGAGATTCAACAATATTCAGTTTCAGGGTCCATTAACTGGACGCCAGACTATTTCGCTGATCAGGTCAAAGATGTTGTTGTAATCTCTGATCCTGAGAGGACCAAAGATGTTTGTGCCATCATCCCTCTACTTGACGAATCGAAGGTTCTTAACCAGGAACTGATTGAAGTTACCTACGACAGTCAGAAAAATCAGAAGGCTCATGTGGTTATCTATCTACCGGGATCAGTGCCCTACAAATCTGATAAGGCGATCCCTTACAAATACGGTGCAATAATAGTTGAGAATGGAAAGGAAATTCCATTACCCTTCGTTGTGAATATTGCAGACATCGGTCGAGTAACACGGAGCAGTCAAATCTTTAACCGAGGAGTTGGAGAACCTAACAGAGAAAAGGAACCTCAGACCGAAGTTCCCGATCAACCGTTGGTCGGTCTAGTGGTCCCGACCTATCAAAGAACGATGATGAGATGTTGAAGCTCATCCAGAGGAGTGAATACAACATTGTTGATCGGCTGTTACAAACTCCTTCAAAAATCTCTGTGTTGTCTCTATTACTCAGTTCTGAGGCTCACAGGGAAGCTCTACAGAAATTCTTAGAGCAGGCCTTCGTGGAACAGGATGTGTCAATACGACAGTTCGATAGCATTGTCTCTAACATCACTTCCTGCAACAGTTTGGGGTTCAGTGATGAGGAATTGCTAGAAGGAGGCAAAAGTCACAACATGGCGCTCAATATCACAGTCAACTGCCAGGACGATGCCTTAGCTAGCGTACTGGTAGATACTAGATCGGCCATCAACGTTATGCCAAAGTCTACATTAATGTGACTATCATTCAAACGATCCCCGATGGGGTAGTCACTTCGACACTGCACCAGAAACTGAAGTTCGTCAAGAACGATCAACTCGTCACGGTCTGTGGAGAACAAGCCTTGATCGTGAGTAACCTTTCATTATCCACTTGTGTAGAACCCGAGGAGGTTGTCGGAACTCAGTTCCAAGTACTTTCGGTGAGCAGTGAAAATCAGTCAGAGAAAGGAACCTCGATTTCCTCATACAAAGATGCTCTCGCAGTGATCAAAAGTAACAATACCAAGGGATGAGGACAGCTCGTCATTCCTACTGATAACAAAACAAAGAAAGGTCTTGGTTTTTCCTCAACCTGTACCCAGACTGCTACTAACGATGAAAGTCTTCATCCCATTCAGGATTTCTTCCATAGTGGAGGTTTCCTTCACCCAATATCTCAAGAAGTTCATACCATCAACGAGGGAGATTCTTCTGATATAGACGAGGAGTGGAAGTCCTATCTTAACGAGGACGGTTATATCTCTCAGGAATAGGTGCTTACGCCATTTTACTATCCCGCACAAAGTCCGAGATTTATACCCAGGTCAGATGTCAAGACGATATACGGAGATTGTGATCCGGAAGGATGTCGTGCTCCACCAAACTCATTAGAGGAAGACACTCTGATGAAAGACAACCTTGACCAGGATTGTTATGTCCCAATGGATGTTCTGCCTATCTGGCAGCCGTACCCCAGAGACTTGGGGCAAGAAAGTCAGCCCAACGATGCATATCAACTGAGCATTATTGAAAAGAATACCTGCGCCCCCATCACTGCATGGGATCATTACTCAGGGCATTCATAAAACATCCAGCACAACGATGAATTTGCAAAGCTTGCAGGACTAGAATTCATCAACTATGCTTTTCCCGAGGTCAACGTCATCGAAAGGGATGACCCCTCCAGTTCCAAAGAAGTGTGGGACACCTTAGGACAACCGAGTGGTAAATTCGACTACTTGGTCAAGTACACCGCTCCTGACAGCTCTCGTATCAGGCTCGAAGACATCCAGCCAACTGGATAGGGAGATTCACCTGAGAGCACAAATACTGTGCAAAAGATAATAGAAGAGTTCGTCTATGACAACTCTGCTTGGGAAATAGATTCCAATGATCCTGCTTCACCAGAAATCAGCTTTATTTCTGAAGACAAATCAAGGAAGGTACCAGACTTTGTGATTCACCGAGGAGTTCGCCGCCAATGGGTTGTTGTCGATGTTCCGAAGATTGTTCACAAGTCAAAGTAATTGTCGTCTTTAACCTTTCACCCTGCCCAGGTGAAACAGATGTTTTGATAGGGCTCACTTTCTGTAAATATACCTCTTCACTTCGCCCCAAGCGACAGAGTTTTGTTTTATAGGGCTGTAGTTTCAAGAATCAACTCGTTCATAAATAAAATAACGTCGTTCTGTAATTTCCGCATTTATTGTTGTTTTCTCTATTTTGCTTTTTCAGAAAATGGTAATCCTAAAAAACAACTCAATAATAAAAACAAGCAGTTTTCCAAAGAAAATACATTGCACACACTCTTGCATTCTCTCTATCTCTTCTAAAAACAAATCATCACGTCATGCAGATTGCTTGTTTTAAACCCCATTGAAATATATTATCCGATGCCTTCTCCCAACTTTGAATTCCCGGTATTTGGGGCCGAAGAAGAAGTTGACGATGAAATTCCAGAAGTGATCTCCCGATTACTCAAACAGGAGGAAAGGTCCATTGAACCTCACAAAGAGCCATTGGAAACGGTCAAGTTGGGCTCAGAGGAGGAGAGAAAAGAATTCAAGATTGGGGCACTGCTCAGTTCAACTATCAAAGAAAGTTTGATAAGGCATCTCAAAGAATTCCCCGATGTGTTTGCCTGGTCCTATCAGGACATGCCAAGGTTGGATACCAGCATCGTGGAACATCATCTACAATTAAGGTCAGAATGTCCGCTAGTAAAACAAAGGTTGAGACGGACTCATCCAGACATGGCTATCAAAATCAAAGAGGAGGTACAGAAACAGATTGACGCGGGTTTCCTCGTCACCTCAGAGTATCCTCAATGGTTAGCCAACATCGTACCCATTCTGAAAAAGGACGGAAAGGTCAGAATGTGTGTGGATTACAGAGATCTCAACAAGGCTAGTCCAAAGGACGACTTTCCCTTACCACACATTGACATGCTGGTAGACAGTACAGCAAAATTCAAAGTCTTCTCCTTCATGGATGGATTCTCGGGCTATAATCAAATCAAAATGGCGTCGAAAGACATGGAGAAAACTTCGCTCATTACCCCATGGGGTACCTTTTGTTACAAGGTAATGTCGTTCAGTTTGAAGAACACCGGGGCAACCTATCAAAGGGCCCTGACTACTCTGTTCCACGACATGATACACCAAGAAATCGAGGTATATGTCGATGATATGATTGCCAAATCTAAAATAGAGGGGGAGCATGTGACCCACCTGTCAAAGTTATTCGAGTGGTTGAGAAAGTACAAACTCTGCTTGAATCCCAATAAGTGCACATTTGGTGTCCATTCAGGGAAACTCTTAGGGTTCATCGTCAGCCAGAAAGGAATTGAGGTTGATCCTGACAAGGTCAAGGCAATTCAAGAAATGCCTTCTCCAAAGACTGAGAAACAAGTCAGAGGATTTCTGGGACGTTTGAACTATATTTCTAGATTTATATTTCTTATGACCGCGACATGCGCGCCAATCTTCAAATTACTTAAAAAGAACCAGGACTGCGTTTGGACAGAAGATTGCCAAACCGCCTTCGACAGTATTAAGGAATACTTGTCGAACCCACCGATTCTATCACCTCCACTGGAAGGAAGACCACTGATCATCTACTTAATAGTCCTAGAGGACTCAATGGGTTGTGTGCTTGGTCAACAAGACAAACAAAAAGAAAAGAGTCTGCCATCTACAATTTGAGCAAGAAGTTCACTGACTGCGAGACTCGGTACACTATGCTTGAGAAAACTTGCTGCGCTCTAGTTTGGGTAGCCAAACGTCTTCGCTAGTAAATGATTCATCACACTACTTGGTTAGTCTCCGAAATGGATCCTATCAAGTATGTCTTTGAAAAGCCTGCTCTCACGGGAAGGATTGCCCGTTGGCAGATGTTGTTATCATAATACGACATCGAATACCACGCTCAGAAAGTCGTTAAGGGAAGTATTTTAGCCGATCATTTGGCTCATCAACCGATTGACGATCAGGAATCAGTCGGGTTTGACTTTCCAGATGAAGATGTCATGTATTTGAAAATGAAAGATTGCGATGAACCGCTACCCAGTGAAGGGCCCGAACCAGGTTCCCAATGGGGACTTATCTTTGACAGAGCCGTCAATCATTACAGAAATGGAATTGGGGCAATCATTATAACACCTCAGGGTACCCATATTCCTTTCACCGGCCGACTGACATTCAAATGTACAAACAACGAGGCCGAATATGAAGCTTGTATCATGGGTCTCGAAGAAGTGATCGACTTAAGGATCAAAAACTTGGATGTATATAGCGACTTAGCCCTGGTTATCAATTAGATCAAAGGAGATTGGAACACATACCAATCAGGACTGATTCCTTACAAAGATTATGCAAGAAGGTTGCTACCCTTCTTCTACAGAATCGAGTTTCATCTTATCCCGCGTGACGAGAATCACATGGCTGATGCATTAGCCACTCTCTCTTCCATGATTAGCGTAGGTCAATGGAACGACCTACCTAAGATCGACATAATGCCCCTTGAGAGGCCCGCTTACATATTCATGATCGAAGCAGTCATAGACGACAAACCTTGGTATTATGATATCAAATGCTTCCTTCAGAAACAAGAGTACCCACCTGGGGCATCTAGGAAAGACAGAAAAACCCTCAGGAGACTAGCAGGCAGCTTCTTCCTGAGCGGTGATACACTCTATAAGAGGAATTTCGACATGGTCTTGCTCCGATGCGTAGACAGACCAGAAGCAAACGTGCTGATAAGAGAAATTCATGAAGGATCCTTTGGCACTCATGTCAACGCATACACAATGGCGAGAAAAATTCTGAGAGTAGGGTACTATTGGTTGACAATGGAATCCGACTACTACAAGTACATGAAGGGGTGTCACAAGTGTCAGATATACTCTGACAAAATCCATGTACCGCCAACGCATCTCAAAGTTCTCTCTTCCCCATGGCATTTTTCCATATGGGGAATCGATATGATTGGTATGATTGAACCCAAGGCTTCAAACGGACATCGGTTCATCCTGGTAGCCATTGATTACTTCACCAAGTAGGTCGAAGCAGCATCGTGCGCCAATGTAACCCGACAAGTGGTGGTCCGATTCATCAGAAACAATATCATCTGTCGTTATGGTGTTCCGAGCTAAATCATTACTGATAATGGATCTAACTTGAACAATAAGATGATGAAAGAGTTGTGCGCTAAGTTTAAGATCGAACACCATAACTCATCTCCCTACCGGCCCAAGATGAACGGAGTGGTAAAAGCGGCTAACAAGAACATTAAGAAGATCGTTCAAAAGATGGTTGTAACCTACAAAGATTGGCACGAGATGCTACCCTTTGCTCTTCACGGTTATCGCACATTTGTCCGCACTTCAACAGGGGCAACCCCTTTCTCTCTAGTAGATGGCATGGAAGTAGTGCTCCCCATCGAAGTAGAGATCCCATAAATTCAGGTATTGATGGAAGCTAAGCTAACAGAAGCTGAATGGTGTCAAAGTCGACACGACGAACTGAATCTGATAGAAGAAAAGAGAATAACGGCATTATGCCACGGTCAGTTGTATCAGCAAAGAATGAAGAGGGCGTTTGACAAAAAGGTCCGACCTCGCGTCTTCAAGAAAGAAGACATTGTGCTAAAAATGATACAATTATTTCTCACTGATTCCCGGGCCAAATGGAATCCGAATTATGACGGCCCCTATGTGGTCAAGAAAGCTTTCTCAGGCGGTGCCCTTAGACTTGCAACCATGGATGGAGAAGAATTTTCCCGCCCCATAAACGTTGACGTAGTCAAGAAATACTTCGCCTAAATAAAAAAAACGTCTCGGTGGATTGAAAACCCGAAAGGGCGGTCCAGGAAAAAATTAGAGACATGATCAAAAATCATCTCGGTGGATTGGAAATCTCAAAGTACAATCCAGGAAAAAGTTAGGGATAATGGCAAGTAACTACGTCCAACAGGGGAAAACCCCCCAGTAGCAGTCATGACATCCATCAGGAAAACTCCAGTTATAGTCATCTTCGACAGAAGCTCAGGATGCCCAGAATTCAAATTTGGTAGAAGGATAGCGGTCGTTATGTTTCAATGTAGCCCTTTTCCCTTAAATTACCATTTTCTAACTTTGTAAATACTCCATGGAATCACGCGTTTGGCTGATTTCCATCATATCAATAAAATTTGAGCCCTAGTGCTTTTGTTTGCAATTCTTATTTGTTTTAGCTTTACAGAATGACGTTTTAACATGATCAATGATTCTTGAAATAAAACAAAAATGAATTTACTTGTCAAATTTTTGTGCTTTTAAAATAAAGATGGCATTTCTTTTTACTGTTGAACATCGAAAGAACATTGATCGCTTCTCCCGAAGTAATCGAGCTTCAAAGTGCAGAATCAAAGTACTCCTTCTAGACCAGTGCACCTGAATGAAGGATCAGTTATGTCAGATGCGAATACTCTAATCCTCGGCTGAGTTCTTATCTCTTAAGACCGACCAACAGTTGTTCCCCGCAGGGACTACTTCTCCTAAGCAAGGCAGAATTGCTATCGTGAACCAGTGATACTTTTCATCTCCCATTGTGGCCGAGTATACAGTCGTGTTCATCTACTAGTCTGTATGTCGCATCAGTTTTATCAGCATAAACATACATACATCATGCATTATTGATTTACATTCACATTCATATTGCATCACTATCACTCTGGTCAGTCTTATCCCCAAGTGATAAAAGTCCTCTCAATCGAGTTGTCAGTTCTTTCCTCGTCAGGAAGTGAACCATCTAAACAATCTCTCTTCTAACTTATTTCTGGATTGAAGTTGGTCCCTTGACCACTTTGATAACTTGAACCTATGAAAAACAAGAAGATCATCGACGAACATCACTCTTCGCCATTGAAGATGATATCTTCGCTTTCCCGAATTAAGGAAAATCCCCAGAGAAAGTCTCTTAATCAGAGATTCGGCAATACATCAGTTTTTCTATAAAAAAATCCGCTGACAAAAAGGGCATCAGCACGTCAAAATTGGATCACGTCATATGGCATTTCTCCGAGAAGATCTCGAAGAAAGGTATGATGTAATATCCCCAAGCAACAGCAGTCTCTCAAGAGACATGCTTTCCCCGATAGAGTCGAAAAATGGTGTCTCCAACAGAGAAGTTTGTACACCTCTACAACTCAGACGACTGGGTTCCCCCGGCAAGTCTGACATCGAAACTTTTTCCGTCAAATGGCATCTCCCCAGGAAAATTCGGCGAGAAGTTTGAGGAAAACCGCTACAAATAGCGTCCCTTGTCAAGAAAGTTTATTGACGAAAGAAATTGAGACTAGTTCCTTGGTAGGAAACCAGGATCAAGGGGAAGTTTACTTCAGAAACTGAGACCAGTTCCTTGGTAGGAAACCAGGATCAAGGGGAAGTTTACTTCAGAAACTTAGACCAGATCCTTGGTAGGAAACCAGGATCGAGGGGAATTTTATATCAGAGACTGAGACCAGTTCCTTGGTAGGTAACCAGGATCGAAGGGAAGTTTATATCAGAAACTTAGACCAGATCCTTGGTAGGAAACCAGGATCGAGGGGAAGTTTATTTTAGAAACTTAGACCAGATCCTTGGTAGGAAACCAGGATCGAGGGGAAGTTTATATCAGAGACTGAGACCAGTTCCTTGGTAGGAAACCAGGATCGAGGGGAAGTTTATATCAGAAACTTAGACCAGTTCCTTGGTAGGAAACCAGGATCGAGGGGAAGTTTATATCAGAAACTGAGACCAGATCCTTGGTAGGAAACCAGGATCAAGGGGAAGTTTTTTCTAAAACTTAGACCAGTTCCTTGGTAGGAAACCAGGATCGAGGGGAAGTTTATTTCAGAAACTTAGACCAGTTCCTTGGTAGGAAACCAGGATCGAGGGGAAGTTTATATCAGAAACTGAGACCAGATCCTTGGTAGGAAACCAGGATCGAGGGGAAGTTTTTTCAGAAACTTAGACCAGTTCCTTGGTAGGAAACTAGGATCGAGGGGAAGTTTACATTTTCTAAGCATCATTGCTTATCAAAAGAAGAAGGATACGTAAACTGCCATTCATAACCACCATCAAAATTCCGGGTATTCCAATATTTAATCATCTTGCACCCAGAATGCCCGAATACCTTCGCCATTCACACCTTCGGGTCCAAGAAGATTAAATAGGGGCATTTGTCATACCCCAAATTTTGACCACTAAGATTTCCCATCATTGTGCAAGTCATCATCACAATATGGATGGGCCATCATACCTCATTAGTCTCCCCAAAGATGGGTGAGCATCACTACAATCAGACTTAGGGTTTCTAGCCCTTTCAGAGCTCTTAGACAAATGATCAATCAAGGAATGACATGATCTTCAACTTGTGTAACCTCTCAAACATCCATAATGGATCAAGAGGACTCCCACAGCAAGAATCAGGCACAAGGTTGCAACATTCCAAGTGGATTAAGCCTCAAGATAGCTAGTGTCACCAAATTAGGGTTTTGGTCGACCAGGGCCTCCAGATGGAAATTTTCCTCTGGGTATGAGCCAATTCTTCAAAGCATAACCTAAGATACTTCAAGGGACCTCATGGGCCCAATCATCAAGTCAATTTAGCCTCAGGGGATGTATTCACTAAAAAATTAGGAATTAGGGTTTCTTGACCTAATTCACCCCTAAGTTGACTTTTGGGACAAAGCATGAGCCAAGACCTCAAGACATGGTTTGAGGGTATCTAACACATTACATTGATCCATTTGCAACAATGGATTGATCCAAGAAGCTTGATTCCCAAGTTTCAGGTTCATCAGAACCACAGTTAGGGTTTCGCGGAAAAAGTCAACTGTGCCTTTGACTTTTGACCAGGACATGCTCCCAAACCCTAGGACATGATTCAATACACCCTATAACACCTATGAAATCAATCCATAAAGTTTGATTTAGGTCAAGGACTTAATTTCATAGAGGATCGCACAGTTTGGAATTCATCTGATAAAAAGTCAATTGTGCCCAAAAGTCAAAGTTTGACTTTTTGATTTTTTAATCAATTATGGTCCCCTAACGCTAAAATGATGTTAATGTGTGATTTGAATCAACATTCATCAAGAAAACCCAAATATAGTGGGATAACTTGTAAAAGGGGTAACCATAAAAACTTAGAAATTTTCTAAATTATGGAACAAAGTGGCTAGGGTGCCAACTTCCAAGGATCATAACTTGAGATCCAAGCAACCATTTTGGCTGATCCAAAGATGGATTTGTAAATCTCATGGCATACTTTAAAAGTGTCAACTACACCTCATTCCAATTCATCATGGATTTTGAGTTATGGAATGATCAAAAAGGCTGAAAACATGAAATGTCACTTTTTCCAACACTAAGTGAAATTTTCACTAAGTCAAAATCTATCTTGCTTTTTTCCAAAAGTAGGGGGATTTTTCACTTGGATCCAAAAAGTATCAAGACAAACTATGATCACACATGTGTTGTATCATATAAGAGCTTTCCAAAATGGCCAAGAACTCCATGAAACTCCACTTAAGCCATGAGATATGACAATGGCAATATGCCTTGCTGCAAACTGTCATGGCAAGGCAGATTTGTGCATTTTGCTCGATTTGAGCAAATGTTGCAAATAACAAACAAATTTATCCATCTAAAAACCTCAGGGAGAGACTAAAGAGGGACAAACACTGATCCATAAGCCTCCCAAGTCTTTAGAACTAAAAATAGCATGCCAAACCTAAAAATCCCTAAAGAGGGGACAAGGCTCCAATTTTGTTTTGGAGCATTCAATGGATGCACCAAGGTGGCATGAACTGAACCATTTTCAACTGAATGAGTCAAGGATGATCTTTGAACTAGGGAACCAGTAGCCTGTGCTCTAACCTCTAGTCAATGGCTAGAGGAGACTTGAGATTCCAAAATGCAACCATTGGCCAAACCTCTGCTGCAGTTGCCATTCACTATTGCTTGCAAAACAAACTTGCTCTACTATAAATAAAGCTCATTTGTGCTCAATTTAAGTACACCAAAGCCATCAAACAGATGCTTTCCTCAAAATCACCTTCTCACTTCCAAATTTGCCTTCCAAAGCAAGTCACTATCGGGTTTTGAGTTTGAGAGCTATTCCAACCAAACCAATCACACACACACCTCATAAACATCATATAGACGTATTCCAAACACTTAAACAACAAATGTAACACCGATTTCTCAGAATCACCAACCAGTTGCTCAAGGTTTTAACCAAGTTGTAGCTGAGATGCCATGAAGTGATCCAGTCATTCGCAATCAAGTCCAAGCATTCAAACACACTCCATATGGTGTAGGTAAGCTGTTCAGATCATCACAACTCATCTAACACCTCCAACTCAAAAATCACATTGCTCTTGTTGTCACGACCTTCAAGTAAGCCTAAACTTGGTCATCTCTTAATCTATGCATATTTCCTCGCACAATACTTTTGCCAAATGTTCATAATCATGCATAGAATATTTCCCCTCAATCACTTGCTTTGTTTGAATCGTGTATCAAAATTCTCAGCCTTCATGCAAATTTTAGGGTTCTTGAGGTTTTGTCTTGATTTCTTATTCCATGCTTAAAATAAATGAAATTAAAGACCATAGACATGATCGTGAGGTGAAAACGAGCAGATTGATAGGTGGATTGTGTGATTTCATCAAGTATTCAGTGAGATTGGATAAAAAATACAAATCTGGGCAACACTCAGAATACGCGCGTGTTCTTGCCATGTTCTTGGCGCCCTTTTTGAAAATTCAAATATTTGAATTTTGTGATTTTATTTAATTGATTCAAAAATTAATTTCTCTTCGAGTTTTAATGATTTTGAGTTGATTCTTTTTTTAATAATTTACAAAAATGTTAAAATATTTTATTTTACCAAAAACCCCAAAAATATTATTTATTTCATATATTTGATATTTTTACAAAGAATTAATGTTTTATTCGTTTTTAACATTTGAAATATTTTCCCCCTTGATTTTCCAAATTTAATTAGTTTCCAATCATTTTGTGGATATAAACATGAGTTTTGAAGCATTGATCCTAGATCACCACTCATTTTTCACATGTTCTCATCAATTTGTATTAATTTTTAAACAAAATTAATTCCTTTTTGAAACAAAATTAGGGTTTTTGATTAATTCAACCCTCATCAATCATTTTAAAACTATTTGGACCTCTTGGTAGAGTGTAAGACCCAATCCCTTTGTAAATAAACCTTTTAGGGCCTCACACATTGTATAAGTCCCTCTGTATATTTTCAAACGTTTGGCGCGGTCGTCGCCTTTATAACGAAACCAACTGGGCATCTCCTTGAGCTGTAAGCCCCATCTTTTATTTTAAAATAACACTTTTGGGCCTCTAATAGAGTGTAAGACCTAATCCCCTTTTAACCAAAACCTTTTTGGACCTCAGATATTGTATAAGTCCCTATGCGTTAAAAGAAAAATCTCGGCGTAATCGCCAGTTCAAAAATCAAATCAACTGGGCCTACCCTCGTGTTATAAGCCCTATTTCTTTTCTTTAAGTTTCTTTGGGACTCTAATAGAGTGTAAGACCCAACCCCTTTTTGAAAACCAAAATAATTTGGGCCAGTCATTGTATAAGACCCACTGTGCTTTCAAAAACCTCGACACGATCGCTGTTTTCAAACAAACCATCTGGGCCTCTCCTCGAGTTGTAAGCCCCATCACTTGTACAAAAATAAATCTTTGGGCCTCTAATAGAGTGTAAGACCCATCCCCTTATACATAAAAACTTTTTGGGCCTCACATATTGTATAAGTCCCTCTGTACGATTTTCAAAACAACAGTGCGATCATCGTTAAAACTTGGGCCTTTCCTTGAGTTGTAAGCCCCAACAAGCTTTTCAAAGCGCTTTCTCCTTTGATTTTGAATTCAAATATCTATTGTTATCAAAACTTTCTTTGTTGAACAACTAACAAAACAACATGGAAGCTCTCCAACGGGTAAGTGTTTATCCGCTTTCATTTATCGCTTTCATATGTACATAACTGTATAGTGGGGCTGTTTCGCTGTAAGTCTCCTTTCACATCCTTTTATATACTTGTCAAATATCAACTGTGTAATACTTGTATAGCTATTTAGAGTTTTCCCCAACAACTACGTCTAGAACTAGGTAAAGCCTTGTTGATCACTCTTAAATATAGTCAAAACTAGATCCCCCATAGGATTTCCAGATAGAGTCTTCCCTTCTCTTGGGGTTAAACAATATGGAACAAAGAGAAAGGCAGTATTCTCGGTGAACCTTTTCTCAGACTGTCACTCTTAGAAATTGCCAAAGAAACTCTAACTCCCTAGAGATGATCTTTTCTCCGTGAATGGCATCTCTTGAGTTTCTTCCAAATTCTCGAACTTTCCTGGAATGATCTCTTCTCAGTGAATTGCATTTCTTGAACTTCTCTTGGTTTGGGGACCCACTGGCTTCCTAAAAGCATCCCCGCCTCCTCTTGGGCGTTGTACGAGGACCCTTCGGCTTCTTAGAAGTTCTCATGCCTTCTCTTGGGCTTAATACAAGGACCCTGATGACCTCTTAAAGGTATAAGACAGAACTTAGTCATCCTTTACTAGAGCAGTCTTTCCAGCGTCAAAACTCTGGCCATTCTAGGGTTGATACTCATACCTTAATGCCCGTGCCTCCTCTTGGGCATTGTACAATAGATAAAACTCTAGACTTGGACAGTCTAAACCCCCTTGAGTCTCAAAGACATTCTTAAGTTCCTTTCAAACATTGGAAAAACACGGATCACTCTGAAACCCGGTCTCTCTCATGAGAGTTCCCCACCCTTGGTCCTGCCTATGGATCTAATCCTCAGCAGTAAGATAGCCTCCTCTTGGGCTTTGTACAAATGACTCTCCCCCGCGGAGCTAACCTTTTCAGACTCTCTTGTTGAGTTAGTCTTCCTTTTAGCCTCCGTCTTGGGCTTGGTACAAGACATATAAAACCCACTCTCTTGTTGAGTATAAAATATTCTCTTGTTAAGTCAACTTTTAGCCTCCGTCTTGGGCTTCATACAAGATACATATAAAATACACTCTTGTTGAGTATAAAAGACTCTCTTGTTGAGTCGATCTCCTTTTAGCCTCTATCTCGGGCTTTGTACGAGACAGCAAAACACTCTCTTGTTGAGTATAAAAGACTTTCTTGTTGAGTCGATCTCCTTTTAGCCTCTATCTCGGGCTTCGTACAAGACAGCAAAACACTCTCTTGTTGAGTATAAAAGACTCTCTTGTTGAGTCAATCACCTGTTCCGGACTCTCTTGTTGAGTCAACCTTTTTAGGCTCCATCTTGGACTTTATACAGGACATATAAAAGTACTCTCTTGTTGAGTCAAACCCTTTCAGCCTCCATCTTGGGCTTTATACAAGATACATTCTCCCCAACGAAGTCAAAACCTCGGTTGAGTCAATCAACCTTTTAGCATCAAAGTTGTGCCTTGCTCACAGCATACAAACATCAATAACTCCTCTTTAGAGTTGACAAATTCTCTCTAATCCTAAACCCTTTAGCTTCACATCTTGGGCTTTGAACAAGATACAAACCACCTTTAGCTTCATGTCTTGGGCTTTGAACAAGACACCAAAACAACCTTTTTCCTCCAATAAAATAGGAGGAACTACGATCGCTCTGATTTCCCTGTTTCGGGAATACGTAGGCATAAGATTGCAAAAATCTTAGCGAGCATACTAATCAAAAACCCAAAATCCAGTACCTTCATACATCCATCAAAAGAATCAGACCTAACACAGAAACCTACTCCCTAGTCTAGACACTATTTTTAAGCAAATAACCTTAACATACGAACCCCCCTAATTATGATAGCACCTGTAAACCAACAGTTTAACTGTTTAACCTCAGTTTGCGAGCAGGGTTAATTGGAGACATCTATTTCCCTTCCTTAATCAGCTCATCAGGATAAAAAAATGAATCGAACTGTAGTACCAAAGCGATAGTGATTCGAAACCACAAAAAACCGTGCTACACTGGTAAATCACTTCCTTCATCTAATTGCTGTAAGTGGCAAGCCTCTGGATTATTTACATCCATGCCACTGTCCCTCTCTTAGCATGAAAGACTCCTAAGGAAAAATGGCATTGCTTAACACTGAGTTAAAATTTTCTCCTTCAGGACGAATCCCCTATAAAGGAAATTATGGCATTGCTGGATACTCATATCCCAGTTAAAGTAATCCTCCTTTATAAACAGTCACCCAACAAATGTGATAAACAGACGAGATGTCTCCCCTTTAGAGATGACAAGTTCTCTCTCAGTCAAACCTTTTAGCTTTAATCTTGGGCTTTGAACAAGACACAAATACTCAACCTTTTAGCTTCAATCTTGGGCTTTGAACAAGACACCAAAACATCACCTTTTCCTCCAATAGAATAGGAAGAACTACGATTGCTCTGATTTCCCTGTTTCTTTAAACAGGAATACGTAGGCATAAGATTGTGAAATCTTAGCGAGCATACCAAACAAAAACTCTAGGTCCAGTACCTTGGCATTCCAATCAAACACTCTAGGTCCAGTACCTTCACACCGACCAAAACTGAGGTCCAATACCTCACCAAAATCATTAAAAAACTCTCTCTCATATCTCCCAAAGAAGAAACTTTCCTAACCCATCAACAGATAAACACCATCAAGTATAAAAGTAGAACCTATTGCTAAAAACCTATGGATAACCACATATAGGATGGGTAACTGACAACTCCCCATTGTATAACCTGACCCCGAACTCCCCGAATCTCTCTTAGCATTTGTTCAGTTAAACATTCGCGTGCAAGGTTAGTTTTAGATAGCTTCCCTTTCTCTTCCAGCTTCACGGGATAAATAAGAAATCACAAAGTAGCACTCTTCCTCCTACCATTGCGGTGAGGAGGAACCCATTTTGTCATAAGGTGGTCGCGTCACCGACAAAAATCGCACGCTACAATGGCAAGTAACTACGTCGGACAAGGTTAAATCCCCCAACGGTAACACCATCCGTCGAAAGACTTCAGTCAAGGTCATCTAAGACAGAAGCTCAGGATGTCCAGAATTCAAAGTTGGTAGAAGGATATCGGTCGTTATCTTTCAATGTAGCCCCTTTTCCCTTAAATTACCATTTTATAAATTTTGTAATTGCTCTATGGGATCACGCATTTGGCTGATTTCCATTCTATCAATAAAATTTGAGCCCTAGTGCTTTTGTTTGCAATTCTCATTTATTTTGCTTTTAAGAATGACATCCTTAACATGATCAACGATTCTTGAAACAAAACAAAAATGAATTTACTTGTCAAATTTTCTTCTCCTTTTAAAATACGCATGGCAATTCTTTTTTATTACTAACACAAAAAGGAACATCGATGGCTTCTTCGGAAGTGATTAAACCTCAAAATGCAGAATCAAGGTACTCCTTCTAAACTGGTACACCTGAATGAAGAATCAACTGTTTCAGATGTAATGTCCCATCTGATATCCCCGACAGAGTTCTTACCTCTTAAGACCAATTTATGGTCCTTTCACTCCCAGTAGGGTTTACCCCTCCTAAGCAGGAAATGATCACTATCTTGAACCAATGATGCTTTTTATCCCCCGCAGTGGCCGAGTATCCAGTCGTGTTCATTCGCTAGTCTGTATGTCGCGTCTATTTTGTCAGCATAAACATACATACATCATGCATAATTGATTCATATTCATATACATGTTGCATTACATTCACTTTGATCATACTTATCCCCAAGTGATAAAGTCCTCTCACCGATAGAGTTGTCAATTCTTTCCTCGTCAGGAAATGTATCGTCGGAGCAATTTCTCCCCAGTTTATTTCTGGAGCAGAGCCTGCCCTCAACCACTTTGATAACTTGAACCTCTGAAAGGCAAGAAGACATTCGACAGACGTCACTCTTCACCATTGAAGATGATATTTTCGCTTTCCCGGACTAGGGAAAATCCCCAGAGAAAGCCTCTTAACTGAAGACTCTCAGCAATACATTAGTTTTTCTCCCAAGAAAGTCGATGTTAATGAAGTCATCAGCACCTCAAAATTAGATTACATCGTATGGCATTTCTCTGAGAAGATCTCGAGGAAAAGTATGATGTAACCTCACCAAATAAAAAGCAGTCTCTCAAGAGACTCGTTTTTCCCCAGTAGGTCGACAAATGGCATCTCCAACAGAGAAGTTTGCACACCTCTACAGCTCAGACTAATGGGTTTCCCCAGCAAGTCTGACATCAAATATTTTTCCATCAAATGGCGTCTCCCCAATAAAGCTCGGCGAGAAGTTTGATGAAGACCGCTACACATAGTGTTCCTTGCCAAAAAAGAAACTCGACAAAAAGAAACTGAGACCAGTTCTGTGGCTGAAGGCCAGGATCGAGGGGAAGTTTATTTCAAGAAACTAAGACCAGTTCCGTGGCTGAAGACTAGGATCGAGGGAAAGTTCGTTTCAAAAAGAAGCTAAGACCAGTTCTGTGGCTGAAGACCAGGATCGAGGGGAGGTTTTACCCTTTTCTAAGTAACATTGCTTAGCAAAGAAGATGGATGAGCAAACTGCCATTCGCAAACCACAGTCAAAATTTTGGGTATTGCGATATTTAATCCTCTTGCACCCTGAATGTCTGAATATCTTCGCCATTCACACCTTCGGGTCCAAGAAAATTAAATAGGGGCATCTGTCATACCCCAAATTTTGACCACCAAGATTTCCCATCATTGTGCAAATCATTATCACAATATGGATATACCATTATACCTCATCAATCTCCTCAAGGATTGTTGAGCATTCACTACAATCAAGAATTAGGGTTTTAAGCCCTCTCAGAGCACTTAGACAAAGGATCAATCACGAAATGACATGAGGGCCTCAAGATGGATCAATAAAGAATTAGGGTTTTGACCCCTCGCCAGTGTCACCAAATTAGGGTTTTAATCGGCCACGGCCTCCAGATGGTCATTTTCATCTGGGCATGAGCCAATACTTCAAAACATGATCCAAAATTCTCCAAGGGACCTCTTGGATCCAATCATCAAGTCAAAATAGCCTCAGGGGAAGCATTCATCAAAAATCAGGAATTAGGGTTTCTTGACCTAATTCACTCCTAAGTTGACTTTGGAGGCAAGACATGAACCAAGACCTCAAGACGTGATTTTAGGGCGCCTCAAATACACCATATTGATCCATTTTACAATAATGGATTGATCCAAGAAGCTTGATTCACAAGTTTCAATTTCATCTGGACGACAATTAGGGTTTTGGAGAAAAAGTCAACTGTACCTTTTACTTTGGACCAAGACATGCTCCCAAACCTTGGGACATGATTCAAGACACCCTAAAACACCTATGGAATCCATCCATTAGGTTTGAATTAGGTCAAAAACTTGATTACATAGAGGATCACACAGTTTGAAATTCATCTGACAAAAAGTCAACTGTGCCCAAAATCAAGTTTGAATTTTTGAAATTTTTCACAAATGTGGCTCCCCTAAGTCAAAAACAATGTTAATGTATGGTTTTGATCATCATCCATCAAGAAAAATCAAGAAAAGTGAGGTTTCTTGAAAAAGGGGCAACCTTAAGAAACTTAAAATTTTCTAAGTTATGGAACAAAAGTGATTTGGTACCAACTTTGCAAGGTCATAACTCCCAAACCCTATGGCCTTTTTGTTCCATCCAAAGCTCAAATGAAATTTCACATGTCATACTTCAAAAGTGTCAACTACATCAAATTCCAAATCATCATGGATTCTGAGTTATGGTTGAATCAAAATCACTAAAACATGAAAATGCTTCTTTTTCCAACACTTAGACAAAATTCTGTCCAAGACAGATTTTGGGTAAAACACCAAAACTTGGGAGATGTTTACACCTAGTTGCAATATGAATCAATCTCAAATGTAGACATCAAAGTTGTTATACATGTTGCCAACAATCCAAAGAGATCATTGGCATGAAACAACTTAACTTTGAGCCAAGAGTTATGGCTTCCACAAGAGGCATTGTTGCAACTGTTTTCATGACAATTTGGATATTTTCTTGCTAGCCACAATTTTTGAGTCAAATACAATGATCACTATGCCAAGCCAATTCAATGTGAACAGAGTGACTCCTCACAAACCTGCAAGATAGTGCCAAAAAGCCAAGGAAAAATCTCATGAAAATGATGAAGTCTTGTCATGGAAGCCTTGAATTTCAAAGGCAATTATAAGCAAATAGTGCATATTCAAGATTCTTATCCCTTGTAGTCAAGATGCTCTAATAAACAACATTTAAAAGGACTGCAGAATGTGGATTGAGTCATTACATAGCTAAGCTATTTGGGACTGCTATTGTACCTTGTGTAAGAAGCAATTATGCCAAAGCAAGACCATTAAATTTAGTTCTTATCCTTCAAGTTCCAACTGTTCATGCTTGAAAAATATATTCACCTATAAATAGAGCTCACTTCTGATGTTTAAAAACACACCAAAGCAACTTACAACATAGCTTTCTCTCATTTCCTTCTTAAGCACAAAAACTCCATTTTCTTGAGAAGACACTATCGGGTTTTGAGTTGGAGACCAATGCAACTCAAACCAATGGTTCACACACCTCATGTACAACATATATAAATGATCTAAACACCTTGATCACTTCTGTAACACAATAATCAAGATCTCACTAGTCAACATGATCCAAATACAACTAAATTTCAGCCAAGTGATCTAAGGAGTTCCAAAGGGCTTTGAAGCTTGCAACACAATCCATACCATCAAGGGAAGCTGAGAGGATCATAATTTCCCTTCTGTAACACCTTTGGATCAAAGTTCCATTTCTTCTTGCAAAGAGGTAAGCCTTGACTCTCTAACTATGTGAAGCATGCATTATCTGTTAGGGCTTAAGTTTTCCTTAAGTATATAAACATGTGTTAAGCAATTCCCCTCAAACAATTGAACCAAAATCATCATGTACACAATTGCATAGTTTGTTTTGCATATTTTAGGGTTTATCTGATCATCACGATATAACTTGTTGCACACTAAAAAGAAATGAAATTAAACCATATCATTGAGTTCCTAACACAAAAGCATATAACTTTCATGTTTATTTCATTCAAAACCATTGCGAAATGAAGGAGATAGTTAGTTTTTGCAACCTGCGAGCCAACTCAAGGAAGATGGCCATGGCGCCATTTTCAGGTTTTAGAACCAAACATAGTATATATTATTCCCTTGCCAATATATGTTTGAATTGGCATTGCGCCACCCTAGTGGAAACACTAGTATTTGTGTGTGTGTGTGTGTGTGTGTGTGTGTGTGTGTGTGTGTGTGTGTGTGTGTAGCGAGCGAGAGGTCTTGGGTTCGAATCCCCCTCACCCCAGACCTTTTGGTATTTTTTTAAACCATTTTCAAAAGAAGTTTTCCTATATTATTTACTCTTTCCATTCTCTATCAGCCAACACACATGACTCAGATGGTAAAGTTTTAAACTCTTCACCCCAAGGCCATGGGTTCAAATCTTGGGAGGACCATCCCATATTTTTTACCACTTAATTCCTTCATTCTTTTTACAACTACTAAAATAACTACAAAAATTCATTTCTCTTTCAATTTCAATCATTTTTGAATAATTCATTTTTTCCAAAATTCACAAATATGTTAAAATATTTTGTTCCACAAAAAACTCAAAAAAATATTCTTTATTTAATATAGTTTGAATTTTTTGTAAAGAATTCTTTTTTAATTGTTTTTTAAACATTTAAAAATATTTCTTTCTCTTGATTTTTCAAATTCAAATGATTTTCAAATTATTCTATGGATAAAACATGATTTTTCAAACATTAATCCAAGATCACAACTTGTTTTTCACACATGTTTGATAATTTTGATCATTTAATTGAATTTTAATCAAATTAAAATACATTTTTAATCAAATTAGGGTTTTGATTATTTTCACCCTTACAAATATTTTTCAAAACACTTTTGGGACTCTTGATATAGTGTAAGACCTATCCCTTTGTAAATAATCCTTTTTGGGCCTCAGTCATTATATAAGTCCCGATACGATTTTAAAAATCTCGGCGCGATCGCCATTTTTAAAACAATTTTCATCTGGGTCTTCCCTTATGTTGTAAGCCCCATTTTTCTTCTTCTCAATCACTTATGGGCCTCTAATAGAGTGTAAGACGCATCCTCTTTGTAAACACAATAATTTGGGCCTCAGTCATTGTATAAGTCCCTCTGTGGTTTTCAAAACTACGACGCGATCGTCGACTTTTTGAAAGAATTCATCTGGGTCTCTCCTTGAGTATAAGCCCCAAACTTCCTTTTACAACAAACTTTCTTTTTGATTTAGATTCAAATCTTAAGTTTCATCAAAACTTTCTTCAATGTCTTGAATAACTAACTATACAGTTGTGGTTACAATGCTGGAGCTTACACACCTGTAAGTTCTACTATTGCTTTTTATACATACTTGTTTATATATATATATATATATATATATGCCTGTATATACCTGCTTAGAGTTTGCCCCAACAATTAGGTCTAGGTCTAGATCAAACCAGTGGTTACTCTTTTAACACAGTCAAAACTAGTTCCCCCATAGGAAATTCCAGATACAGTTTTGCCTCCTCTTGGGCTTATACAATATGGAACAGAGAAAGGCATTATTCCCGGTGAAACTTTTCTCAAGACTGTCACAACTTAGAAATATCTGTACAAGAAATTCATTTCCCCAAAGAGGGCTAATTCCCGGTGAAACCTCTTCTAAATTTCTTCAAACCCTAAAACTATTCACTAAAGAAAGGATTATTCCCGGTGAAACCTTTCTTGAACTTTTTTTTAGGTTTGGACCCACAGGCTTCCTAAAAGCATCCCTAGCCTCCTCTTGGGCTTTGTACAAGGACCCTCAGGCTTCTTAGAAGTTCTCAGCCTCCTCTTGGGCTTAGTACAAGGACCTGAAGACCTCCTACAGGTATAGGACAGAACTTAGTCATCTCTACTAGTTCAATCCTCCAAAGAGTCAGAATGTCAAAACATCAGGCCAGTTTAGGGTTGATTCTTATCCCTTAAAACATCAGTCTCCTCTTGGGCATCATACAAAGATCATCCTCCAGTTTAGAGTCAACATCTTCATACCAGTAGACTTGGAAATTCTCATCTCCTTTTGGATCTCAAAAAAAACCTCAAGTTTCCTAAAAGCACAAGAAAAACCCTGATCACTTCATCAATCACCAGCAGAGTTTGAAACCTCAATAGATTTTAAAACTCAATCTTTAAACTTTCATTCTAAATTCCCCAGCTAGGGTCAAATTACCACCAATAAACCCTCAGAACAATCAGAACCTCAAGGAATCTGATATTTTAAAATTTTCTTAAATCCTCGGCAAGAGTTGATTCCCCAATTTGGACCTGTCTTTGGATCTCAATAATCCTCAGCAGAAGCTAGCCTTCTCTTAGGCTTCATATAAGAAATTCCCCAACCACCCTCCTCTTAGGCTTTGTATAATGATTTTTCCTCAGCTGAGTTAGCCTCGATCTTGGGCTTTACATATCATATTCTCCAGCTGAGTCAATCAAATCTTTTAGCCTCAATCTTGGGCTTTGTACAAGACAGATAAAACCTCTCCCCAGTGGAGTCATTTTCTTTTTAGCCTTAATCTTGGGCTTTGTACAAGACAGACAAAACTTTCTCTGAGAGAGTCAATTCTTTCAGCCTCAATCTTGGGCTTTGTACAAGACAAACATAAAAACTCCCTAAGCAGAGTCAACCTTTTAGCTTCAACCTTGGCCTTTGATCAAGGCACACATAAAAATCCCCTCGGAGGAAATCAAGAGTTCTCTCTGTAGGAAGACATTTCACTATACATCACACATCAAAATAGACAATCAAACAAACTTAATTCCAGATAACTGCTGTAAGTGGCACACTTGTTAATTCTAAAATCCAAGTTGTGGTCCCTCTTTTATCCTGTTAAACTTCCTCTTTCATCTAATTGTTGTCAGTGGAAAGCCACTGGATTATTTACATCCAAGCCCATGTCCCTCTCTTAGCATGAAAGATTCCTAAGGAAAAATGGCATTGCTCTACACTGAGTTAAAGTTTCCTCCTTCATAACACCCCCTTTATAAAGGAAATCATGGAATTGCTGGATTCCATACATCCCAGTTAAAGTAATTCCCCTTTATAATCAAATTCCCAACAACTGTCATGAATAGGTGAGATATCTCCCTTTAGAGGAGACAAATTCTCTCTCAGTCAAACCATTAGCTTCAATCTTGGACTTTGAACAAGACACACAAACTTTAGCTTCAATCTTGGGCTTTAAACAAGACACCAAACATCTTTCCTCCCATAGAAATAGGAGGAACTACGATTGCTCTGATTTCCCTATTATCTTTACGGGAATACGTAGGCATAAGAATGCGAAATCTTAGTGAGCACACAAATAAAAAAAACTTTAGGTTCAGCACCTTACCAAAAACAACGGAAAACCCAAAAACAACAAAAACACTCTCTCAACACTCCCAAAGGAGAAACTTTCCCAACCTATTACAGTAAACACCAGAAAGTATTTGAACATGCCACACAAAGTCTATGGATAACCATATATACACTGGGTAATTAACAACTTCCCTTTGTATAACATGACCCCGGACCCCCCCCCCCCCCCCCAAAATCTCTTAGCATTTGTTAAAGAAAACATTTGCCTGCAAGGTTAGTTTTAGATAGCTGCCCTTTCCTTTCCAGCTTCATAGGATAAATAAGAAATCAAAAAATAGCACCCAATTCCAACCATTGCGGTAAGGTGGTCGCTTCACTGACAAAAATCGCATGCTACAATATCATGTAGTGGTTTTGGGGTGGTTCTTGCTGAAGAAACATCTGTTGAGAAAGATAGGGGGAGAACTTCTATCTGTGAAGTTTACCGGTGTAGTGCATGGGTTGCTTGAGGGTCAAGCATTAGGTGAATGCGTTCACCAGGTGTGTTGAACAGAGGGTACGCTCTTGAAGACATTAAGATGCGTCTTATGTTTTCCATTCATTGATGGTGTTCATCTGGCAAAGAAGTACTGGTTATCCACGACAGGGGGAGTTAGACTTCTGTGCTGGATATATGGCTGCAGTGGTGCAGATTGGTTATCAAGATTATTTGTTGCTTCAACTAGTTTGTGATAGATTGGCTCAGGTGAGGTTGATATGTCAGACGAGATGTCGTGACATTGCACTAATGGTGCAAGTATCTGGGAGTTTTTGCTGCTAACTGAGAGATGTTTGAAGAAATGTCTGACCATCTTCATCAGTTATTCCTGGTCTTCTAATTATTCTTGGGGTCTGTTGAAAGGAAAGGTGACTACGCTTCTGGTGGACTACACAAAGTCTGACAAGATGTCAGAACATTGGTTAGGATGTGTGGTTGTACTCTTAATTACTTTGAACGGTGGAGAATTGTGTCTTGCAGAACGCATGGTAAAAAATGTGTTTCGTAAAATGTGCATTCTTTGAATGGTCTTTGTTAAAAGGAAGAAACAGTCAAATATAGTTTGGCCGGTGCATTTTTGTCTACGAAGATGCATAATTCATTTAATGTTCACATTGAATGGACATGTGTCACTTCCAATGGTTCGTTACATCCTAAGATTACTGCTCTTGTATATAAAGGGTGTTCTAGTCCTCATCTTGTCGCAGGTTGTGTTTTCTGTTGTGCTGGGGTCTCATGGGGTTTATCTGTTTTTGGGTTGGTTCTGGTTGGGTATGGGTTTGTCTTGGACATGTTTGTCAATTTTTGGCTAAAAAGGGGGAGAAAAATACAAGGGTTGAGTATGTCCTTGCAGTTGGTTTGCAAGGATGTTGGACTGAATGTTCTGACATTCTGACTGAGGTCTTAAGGTTCTTCCCATTTGTTCCATGTCCTTCCTTCGTGTCCTATGATCTGAGTTATCAACACAGTTGTGTCCTGTGTTCTGAGTTACCCAAGTTGGTGTTTGGCTGCTTCAGCTGCAAAATTCTCCCCCTCAGGTGAGGAAGTATAGATTCATGGGGAAAGGGAGAATGAATGTCATCCTCTTCCTCATGTACCCCAACATGATTGGAGTCACATCAGTATTTCAATCATAACCGCCACTAAGGGTGAAGAGACGTAAGGAGCACCCTGGGTTTATTGTCCAAATGAAGTTTTAGCCAAAATTTGTCAAAATGGGGAGAATGAAAGCTCCTGAGGTTTGACTAAATTTTGGCTAAAACTTAATGAAGAACGCTGCAGACAAAGATGTCAAATATGATGTCCTAACATCTTGACTTGACAAATATAGCAGGTTCTAAATCTGAGTGGTCAAAGCAAGGAGTGATTATAGCAGTGGATCAAGGGATCAATAAACAGAAGATTCGAAGCCCAAGGCAGCAGAAGAGTATAAAAGAAGCCCAAGACCTAGGACTGAATAACTGAACCGATTGTAACACTTTTGTAAAAGTAGAAAATAGGGTTTAGGGTTTTGAGAGTCGTAGGCTTTCTTGTAAGTCTCCCTCTGTATCGATTTGATGCAGTGTGGTAGACATAGGTATTTGTACAGATTCAGAAACCCGTAGGTAATAAATCGTGTATTGTTCTTGGATGAAGCTTTGAAGCAAATCCAAGTTGACTTGTTAGTCAAGGATGCTTGACTGAACTTTGTATTGGAAGGTGTGTCTTTCAATAGGAATGATACAGTTATGGGGTATTAACTGTTAGATAATCACAGGTTGTGATTTAGGGAGTGAGAGGGGGTTCTCTTATCATTTAGAAGTGACTTCTAATGATAAAGTCTTCATTGGGTAGTGATAGGTTAGAGTGGGTGCTTTCTGTAAACCTGAGGTTGTTTACATAAAACTATACTACTGATAGTGAATTCTTCTTCCTGGACTGGTATCACCTAGATGTAGGCGAGTTGCACCGAACTGGGTCATCATATTCTGTGTTGTTTATAATTCTGCAATTTACAATTCAGTTTTGATTAACATGTTAGATTAGATGTCGTAACTTATGTGTTTCTGCAGTTCTAATATTCAAGCTATCAGTCTACTATTCCGTTCTTTATTTAAATAGTTATGTAGAACAATGTCTTGACATGTGTTAGGAGATCTGATGTCTACAAGGCCAGAATTTCAGAAAGAATTCAATATACGTCAAAGGAGGTGGATGAATTATTTGAAGGATTTTGAATTTGAATTGAAGTATCATCCAGGTAAAGCGAGTAAGGTGGCAGATGCGTTAAGTCGGAAGGAAGTACATAAAGTTAAGCTGATGATGTGTGAGTATGCATTGTTGGAAAAGTTTCAAGATCTTAATCTTCAATTTGTTTGGACTCCGGATGGTGTTATAATGGAAAACTTGAATGTTAATCTACCTTAAGAGATGAAATCCAACAAGGACAAGTGCTAGATACGAAGTTACAAGAGACGTTGGTTCAACCAGGGTTTTAACGAGCCATAGATGGAGTTATTTTATTTAATCAAAGAATTTGTGTTCTGGATGACATGGTATTAAAAAGGAATATTTTAGAGGAGGCTCACAAAGATGCTTTTACTATATATCCTGGTTATTCGGAGATGTAACAAAATTGAAAAAGGGACTATTGGTGGTTCGGGATTAAGAGAGTTATTGCAGTGTATGTGTCGAAATGTGCGGTGTGCCAAAAAGTGAAGATTGAACACCAAAGACTAGGTGGTTTGTTACAACCATTAGAGATTCCGATGTGGAAATGGGATAGTATTTTAATGAACATCGCGGGTGGGTTACCCCGTACGCAAGGTGGTTATGATTCTATTTGGGTGATTGTAGATCGGTTGACGAATTCGGCACATTTCTTGGTTGTAAAGACTACTTAAAGGCAAGTCATCTTGCAAGGTTGTTTATTGCGAAAATTGTGAGACTTCATGGTGTTCCCTCCAGCATTGCATCTGATAAAGATTCGAAGTTTACTTCAAGGTTTTAGAGACCTTTTCAACAAGCTATGGGATCTAAGTTGTGTTTGAGTACGTCGAATCATCTTCAAACTGATGGTCAGACGGAACAGACGATACAAACTTTGGAAGACATGTTAAGAGCTTGTGTGCTTGAAAGTGGAAGAATTAGAAAAAGCATTGTACATAAGGAAATGTATTGGTATGGCCCCTTACGAAGCACTGTACAGAAGGAAATGTAGAACACTCTTGTGTTGGACAGAAGTGGGTGAAGAAAGGATTTTAGGACCGGAGATTGTTCAAGAGACTACGGAAAAGATTAGAATGATTCGTGACAAGGTTAAAAAAGCACAAGACCGTCAGAAGAGCTATGCGGATAACCGAAGGAGACCTTTGGAATTTGGAGAAGGTGATCATGTATTCTTGAAAGTTACTCCAAGGTTGAGATTGAAAAGACCGTTTAAGTCGCGGAAGTTAAGTCCGAGATATGTGGGACCATATCAGATTCTAGAGAGGATTATGGAAGTAGCTTACAGACTAGCCTTACCTCCTTCTCTATCTGAGATGCATGATGTTTATCATGTGTCTCAACTCCGGAAGTTAATTTCTGATCCTCTTCAGCCAGTTCTACTTGATACAATTGAGATAGAAGCAAATTTGACTTTTGAACCTCTACCAAGCCGTATTGTGGGGAGAGAAACTAAGGTGTTGGGAAACAAAGAAATTCCTCTTGTTAAGGTTCAGTGGGATGAGACACATCCGGGTGATGCTACTTGGGAGCTTGAGTCCGAGATGCGGGATGCTTCCCTCACCTTTTTCAGGTAATATTTAAATTCGAGGACGAATTTTATTTAAGGGGGGAGGATGTAATACACCGTATTTAATAAAATGCTCTAAATAATATTAGTTGGGATCAACTGGGTTCAGGTGTGCTCTGAGAGTTATCTATTGAGATAATTAGAGTAACTGATGAGCTCAAAGTTGTTTAATTAATATTATCTTACTCTGAGGTTTTATTAATCGGTACATTAGATACATTTTGGATACCCTTAATTTTGGACATTTAACCAAGTTAGTCTTACTAACTTTAATGATATTTTTCTTATATCATTTTCCTTCTCTTTTCCTTTCATTTTGGCAACATAGAGAGAAAAATAGTAAGAAGTTATAGAGAAAGAGGAGAAAGAAGAGAAAGAGGAAGAAGGAAACCCTAGAGGAAGGAAAGCTTGGAACTTCATCATCTCATCTTCATCATCAACAACTTCTTCATCTTGCGTTAGAGGTGGGTTCTAAGTAGAAACTCAAGGTTAAAGTGTTTGGATAGAATGAGAAAAGTTAGGTTATGGTGTCCTTGTTCCATTTCCATGAGAAATATATGATTCATGTTATATTCATGATATTGTTGTGAGATTATGGTTGAAAATGTTGTTTCATGTGTGTATATGTCAACATTGAGATGGATTGAGTTTGGGTAAGAGTGGGGTTGAAAACCCCTTTGGAACTGTCCTATTCTGCTGGAAACATTGCAGAAATTGCAGAGTTCGCACTGCAGTTTACCGTGAAAATTGGTAAACAACCGCTGGTCTTCCAAAATTTTGGTTTACTTGCAGGATCAACTAGTGAATCCTAAGGACATAACTATTGTATTAATGTATTTCTGGAAAATTGTAGAACACTTCGACAGTATTCATTTATGTAAAAGATTGTTTTTATTGTTTGTTGAAAAGATTAAACTTTGTAAAAGTTTGGTAAAGAAATGCAATGAAGAAAAGAACTTCAAAGTAAAAAAAGTGTAGTAAAGAACAATTGATAAATGAAAGTAAATTTCTATTGAATAAAATATGGTGTTTCAAACGTACATTTCTCAATAGTAACTCTTTTCTCACTTTGAGTTGGATACTTTGAGTAAATTTTGAGTATAGTACAACAATTGAACACACAGAAATTCTAATACTAAGACCCCTATTTATAATACTTCAATATAACTTTCTCCAATGATCATTTCTCCAAAAGTTGACACGTTTCGTCCTGCATGCCTTCATTTCGCCATAGTTCTCCACGCGTCTCTCATGAGAAATGGATAAGGACAAAACACAGTTATCTATCCATATTTTGAAATTAAAACTTCTGTCGAAGGAAGGCTTCAAAACATCCCTTCGTCGAAGTGACTTTTCTATACTTAGAAAAATATTTCTAAGTATTTGTCCAAACACGTTTCCTTTATAAGAACCACTTCGACAAAGCTTCATACCAGCTTTTGTCGAAGTCAGCCAGATTTAAGAAATTTTAATTTTCACTTAGTTTCCCAAATGAAAACATGGCGTTGAAATTCCCAGCCAATAAATTGCCCCCCCCCCCAAAAATTCCATTTTCGACTGAAATAGAGAAAATGACATTTTTTGAAGTTTCATATTCGACGCTAGAAACCTTTGGACTGCTATGACGTCATCGTCATCATGACAACTTTCCCCAAAACGTCTCCTCAAACCCATGCGTGAATCTTTTCGATCATCACATGTCTAGTCCCTAGGAGATCATGGGCCAGGTTTTAACTTCTACCGTCTCATCACACAACCCTCACATGACACGCGTCCCATGATTTTTATCACCATTAATGTTGTACAATAACCATTCCTCTTCATCCATCTATAAAATAGTGGAAAGCACCATTTTTACTCTTTTCACTCTCTGAACTCTCTCAAGCGTATTTCCTCAAATCTTCATCTTTTTCAAATCTTCTTTCTGCAAATCCACTACAACAATGGTTTCTTCATCAAAAAACTCCAAAGAGACAAGAAAGAGTACCAAAGAGTCCAAGAGACCCAAAGAACTTGCTCCAGATTTAGTTTTACTAACAAGAGCACCAACACTTCAATTGTCTCAAGCAACCAGTCTGCCAATAAACCTGAGGATGACTTGCTTCCCCAAATTAAAGAGAAGGTTTTTAATGCTGATTTGTTCCAACTCTTAGAAAAAGACACTTCAACTAGTTTTGGGATCAAAAAACTCTTGAAGCAAGTCAATGTCTTAGAGGTTCCTCCAGAAGTTATTGACGCCATAATGGAATTGGGCTCGCTAATTGATCATGTTGTTGCTGATCTCAATCGTCTCAAAGATTTTTCAAATAAAATTCCAAATAAATCAGAGACTCAACTGGCTAAATGGTATGCAGCCATTGAATCCACCACAAAGGTTGCAGATCTAGAAAAGGTCTCTGAACAAAATAAGAAAGAAATTGAAAGTTCTGACAAAAATGTCGAAGAATGGGAGAAACAAATCAAGGATTTACAGGCCAAAATTTCTCAGGCTAAGCAACGCAAAGACAAACTTCTAAAGTTTGATCGTGAAGAAGTGGCCAAAGAACTTAAGGTCGGGATCTATCACGTCGACGGAGCTCAATAACTTGGAAATGAAATTGAGGACCTTTCAACCAACAAGACTATCTGTGAATGGCGCTTGGTGCTCTAAAAGTCCAAATATGAGAAGATGAAGAACTCTCTCCAATTTTAGTTCGACTGTTGATGAACTTGTTTTTCCTGATTTTAATTTTAAGTCCTTTGTGGCATTGGTTGTAATGACTTGTCCATTTTGGCAATTTTTACATTAATTCCCATTTTGGCTTCAACTATCCTTTGCATGAATTATTCCTTATTTATCTTTATTTCTTGAAGTATAGGCTTAAATTTCTGTAAATATTTACCATTTACCTTCAAGATTCTTCTATCTTCATTTAACTCTTCGATCTCATATGCGCCATTGGAAAAGACTTTAATAATTTGAAAAGGACCTTCCCACTTAGGGGACCACTTACCCAAAGTTCTATCTTTCTGATCCGTGGGCAAAATCACTTTCCAAACTAAATATCCAGTCGAAAATAACTTAACTTTCAGCTTTTTATTATATGACTTTTACACTCTCTTCTTTTGCCTCTTTAAAAACTCTAAGGCATTTAATCTTTCTTCATCCAAGTCAACTAATTCGTCTAACATCATATTCCAATAGGAATCAGATGGGATCTCATGTTGTCTCTGAATTCTGGTTAACTATAAATAGATTTCGACTAGTAACGCATCATCATAACCATATGTTAGTCGAAAAGGTGTAGTATTTGTAGCATCATTAGGGGAGTTCGACAAGCCAACAAAACTTGATCCAATGTATTATGCCAATTTCTTGGCTTTTTCCCCACATGCTTCTTAATTAACCCAATCACCACTTTATTTGCTGCTTCGACTTGACCATTAGCTTAAGCGTAATAAGGTGTGGATGTTAAAAGTTTGAATCCTATTTATTTAGCAAACTCTTGCATCTTTCGACCAGTAAAAACTGATCCCTGGTCTGTTGTAATAGTTTCTGGAATTCCAAACCTATAAATAATATGCTTTTGGATGAATTCGATCACTGCATCTTGATCCACATTTATCAGCGGTATAGCCTTAATCCATTTAGTGAAATAATCTATTCCTACTAAAATGTATTTTTGACTCTTTGATGATGCTGGTAGAATCTCACCAACTAAATCCAAAGCACAAACCTCTGAAGGGCCAAGGCTTTACTACAGAATGTAGTTCGCTCGCATGAACAAGTTGAATGCCTGCATGTATTTGGCATTCTTGACATCCTTTGGCGAATTCAATGCAATCTTTAAGCATTGTAGGCCAATATATTCCTTGTCGAAACAATAACCACATCATCTTATGGCCTACTTAATGTGCTCCACATGCCCCACTATGGACATTATAAAGAGCCAAATATGCCTCAGATTCGCTAAGGAATTTGATTAAGACACCTTCAGGAGTCTTTTTGAACAATTCATTCCCCATTAGAACATAACTTAAGGCACGATATTTGACCTTTCGTTCGACAGAAGCTGTTGGTTCTGCAAGTGGTCTACTATTGAATTTCTCCAATCTTTATCTATCAAGCATCTATAGCCAATATTTTAAAGCTTTCTTAAAATATAGATGGTCTATATGACTTTTTCCTAAAACTGACTTAACCACAATATCATCAATATAAATCTGCATAAATGTTTCAATAAAGTCATGGAAAATAGAATTCATTGCTCTCTAATAAGTTTCCCCAGCATTCTTTAGGCTAAAAGGCATTACTACCCATTCGAAAGTGTCTAATGCACTAGGGCATCAAAATGTTGTTTTCGAGACGTCTTCCTCAGCAATGAAAATCTGATTATAGCCAGAATATCTGTCGAGCATACTTAAATACTCATGGCCTGCAGCAGAGTCAACTAGCATTTCCGCCACAGGCATTAGATGCTCATCTTTTGGGGTTGCAGCATTTAAGTCTCGAAAATCTATGCAAACCCTTAAAGTTCCATTCTTCTTAATAACCAGAACAATGTTGGCAATCCATTCTGTAGAGAGCGATTTTTGTTGGTGACGCGACCACCTCATCGTTGGGTTTTCCTCTCTGCAATGGTAGGAGGGGGTGCTACTTTCTGATTTCTTATTTATCCCATGAAGCTGGAAAGGAAAGGGAAGCTATCTAAAATTAACTTGCACGCGGATGTTTAACTGAACAAACGCTTTAAAGAGATTGGGGGGTCCGAGGTCAGGTTATACAATGGGGAGTTGTCAATTACCCATCCTATATGTGGTTATCCACATGATATTAGCTTTAGGTTTCGCTTTATACTTGATGGTGTTTATCCGGTAATGGATTGGGAAAGTTTCTTGGGATATATGAGAGAGTGAGTGAGTTTTTGTTTGATTTCGGGCTTGCCCGAGGTTTTTGGTAAGGTACTGGACCTAAATTTTGATTGGTATGAAGGTATTGGACCTAGAGTTTTTGATTAGTATGAAGGTACTAGACCTAGAGTTTTTGATTGGTATGCTCGCTAAGATTTCGCAATCTTATGCCTATGTATTCCCGTTTAAACGAAACAGGGAAATCAGAGCAATCGTAGTTCCTCCTATTCTAAGGGAGGAAGAATATAATGTTTTGGTGTCTTGTTCGAAGCCCAAGATTGAAGCTAAAAGGTTTGACTGAGAAATAATTTGTCATCTCTAAAGAGGGATTGTTGATTTTTGCGTGCCTTGATCAAAGCCCAAGGTTGAAGCTAAGAGGTTGATTGACTGCACTGGGGAAATCCTTACCCACAACCTAAGAGGAGGCTGGATAAGACCAACTCAACAGAAGAGGGTATACATTGGTGTCTTGTACAAAGCCCAAGATTGAGGCAAAAAAAAGAGACTGACTCTTTAGGGATATCATTATATAAAGCCTAAGAGGAGGCCGAGAAAGGTTTTGACTCCGTTGGGGAGGTTTGTATGTGTCTTGTACAAAGCCCAAGATTGAGGCTGAAAGGGGAGATTTAACTGACTCTGGTGAGGATATTTTTATGTGTCTTGTACAAAGCCTAAGATGGAGGCTGAAATGAGTTTGACTCTGCTTGGGAAATCATTCCTCAAAGCCTAAAATAAGGTTGGGAGGAATTGACTCCACCGGGGAAGATATTTGTCCCAAGCTTAAGAGATGAAGATTTAAGTCTTGTACAAAGCCCAAGATTGAGGCTAAAAGGGTTGGACTCAACAAGAGAGTCCTTTTATCTGTCCCATACAAAGCCCAGGATTGTGGCTGAACAAGCTGGAGAAATCATTACACAAAGCCTAAGAGGAGGCTAACTTCCGCTAGGGAAAATCTTTATACCAAGCCTAAAACGAGGCTAGACAAAGATTGACTCAACAAGAGGGTATTTTTATCTATCTTGTACAAAGCCTAAGATATTAAGGCTAAAAGGATCAACTCAACAAGAGAGTGTTTTTATCTGTCTCGTACAAAGCCCGAGATTGAGGCTAAGAGGGTTGATTCAACAAGAGAGTCTGAAAAGGTGTTGGACTCAACAAGAGAGTCTGAAAGGTGATTGACTCAACAAGAGAGTCTGAGAGGTGATTGACTCAACAAGAGAGTCTGAAAGGTGATTGACTCAACAAGAGAGTCTGAGAGGTGATTGACTCAACAAGAGAGTCTGAAAAGGTTAGCTCCGTTGGGGAGAATCATTGTACAAAGCCCAAGAGGAGGCTGAAATGCTGAGGAAAGGATCATTATACAAGGCCTAAGAGGAGGCTATCTTTCTGCTGGGGATTACTGAGATCCCGAGGCAGGTCCAAATGGGGAAATCAACTCTTGCTGAGGCCTACAGAAGAGTTGGGATATCAGATGCCTTGAGGTTCTGATTTAAGATAGTGTTATCCTGATGATAAACTAACCCTGGCTTGGGGATTTTTAGGAGAGAGACTGGGTCTTAGAACCCATGGGTTTAACTCTACTGGAGATCGATCCAGAATGATCGGGGTTTCTTCCTATGTTTATAGGGAACTTGAGAATGTCTTTAAGACTCAAGGGGATTAGACTGTCCAAGTCTACTGATGTGGAAGAGTTTTATCTTTTGTATGATGCCTCCAGGAGGAGGCGGGTGTTTTAAGAGATGAGAATCAACCCTAAAATTGGTCATAGGTTTGACACTGGAAATACCACTCTAGCAAAGGATGACTAAGTTCTGTCTTATACCTTTATGAGGTCTTTAGGATCCTTGCATTAAGCCCAAGAGAAGGCATGAGAACTTCTAAGAAGCCGGAGGGTCCTTGTACAAAGCCCAAGAGGAGGCGGGGATGCTTTTAGGAAGACCGTGGGTCTCAAACAAAGAAAAGTTCAAGAAATTCTATTCACCGAGAATAGATCATTTAGTGAAAGTTCTAAGGTTTGAAGAAACTCAAGAGATGCTATTCACCGAGAATAGATAAACTCTGGGGAGTAGAATTTCTTTGACAATTTCTAGGGGTGACAGCCTGAGAAAAGGTTCGCGAAGAATACTGCCTTTCTCTTTGTTCCATATTGTTTAAGCCCAAGAGAAGGCAAGATTGTATCTGGAAATCCTATGGGGATCTAGTTTTGACTGTATTTAAAGAGTGACCAAACTGGCTTTACCTAGTTCTAGACCTAGTTGTCGGGGAAAACTCTAAATAACTATACTAGTATATATACAGTTGATATATGAAAAGTATTTAAAAGGGTATGAAAGAAAGACTTACAGCGCGCAGCTTCCCACAATACAGTTATATATATTAAAGCATGTAAATGAAAGCGGATAAAACTTACAGGTGAGCAAGCTTCCATGCTGTATTGTTAGTTGTTCAAAGAAATTAAAGAAAGTTTTGATAACAACGTATATATTGAATCTAAATCAAAAGGGAAGTTGTTTTGAAAATATTATTGGGGCTTATACTCAAGGAGAGGCCCAAGGTTTAACAGTGATCGCACCGTTGTTTTGAAGATCGTAACGGGGCTTACACAACGACTGGGGCCCAAAAAGGTTTTCCGTACAAAGGGGTTGGGTCTCACACTCTATTAGAGGCCCAAAGATTATTTTAAAAGAAAAGAAATGGGACTTATAGCTCAAGGAGAAGCCCAGGTTATTTGATTTTTGAACTGGCGATCGCGCCGAGGTTTTTTGAAAATGTGTTGGGACTTATACAATGTCTGAGGCCCAAAATTGTTTTGGTTGAAAAGGGGTTGGGTCTTACACTCTATTAGAGGCCCATGAGTGTTTGAAAAAGATTTGTTAGGGTGAAAATCGAAGAAACCCTAATTTCATCATTTTTTAAAGTATTTATTCAAAGAAAATTTATTAAAATGATGAAACACCAAATAATTTTGAATAAACAACTTGTGATTTTTGGTTGAGGTTTGAAAAATGATGTTTTAATCACAAGATGAATTAAAACTCATTTGGTTTTGATTTTCAAGATAAAAAATCACTTTTAAAATGTTTAAAAAACAATAAAAATGAATTTATTTACAAAAATACCAACTATATTAAAATAATAATATAAATCTGATATTTTTTGTAGAATAAAATATTTTAATATTTTTGTGATTTTTCAGAAAAATAACCAATAAAAAATGATTAAAATTGAGAGAGAAATTAATTTTCCAAATCATTTAAAATAATATGACAAATATTAAAAAAAATGGAAAAAATGGTAAAAAGAGGGTCTGGGCCGAGGGGCATTCGAACCCCAGACCTCTAGGTTGCAGTGAGCGCCTTCTACCACTAGGGTGGTGATACATCCGTGTATCAAAACCACCCCATGAATACTTAAGGGGTGCCTTGATTTAGGCCTGACCAAGGCAAGGCAAGGCAAGGTTTTGGTCCAAAAACGTAAAGGTTGTAACTTTTTCATTTCTCCATGGATTGGGACAAAATTTAGGTATATCCTGCCTAGAATTTCACAAGGAATCCAATGGTGCCCTTGGTTTTTTCAGATGAGGTCCCCATTTTAAAACCTGATAGTGGTTTTGAAATAGGCCTCCATTTGCATTTTCTGTGCTACCTCATGGTACAGGCATGAATTACATGATAAATTGGTTCAAACACAACATATACAACATGTATGAGATGTTTATGATCAGTGAACTTCAAGGCAATGCATATTTCAAGGAGTTCAAGTTGTGATGCTTACCTCTTTAGGAGCTTTTTGTGCTATCTGCCAAGTTTCTTGTGCCAGAAGTAATTTGATGCTTTGGACACTCTCAATTGATCCCTTAGAAGCTTTTAGAATGATCACCACCAGCTGGAATCCTCAAGAACAAGTTTGAGCTCTTTCTTACGAAAGGGGCAAAAGTGACCAAAATGGAAACTCTCTCAAATTGTGTTCTAGATATGGGGAACCATTTGGGACAGTTCAAGGATGATATTTGAAGTGTGTTAGAGGTTTTATCTAGTTTTGAAAGTGACTGAATCAAGGCATGGATTGAAAAATGCAAAAAAGTCCAACTTTGAGGTTTTGAGAGGGGATTTTGTGATTTTGGTGTTACAGGTCACATATGAGAGTTTGGACAGCTTAGATACAACATATTGGATGTGTTTGGATCATGAGCTGTGATGGAATTGCTCTCTAACTCAAAAACTCAGGATACCTTGCAAAAGAAGGCATTTTGGCCTAAAGAGAGGGATTTTGAGGAAATCATCAGTTTGGGTGCTTTGGTGTACTCAAAATTATCACAATTGATTTCTATTTATAGTGTGTCAAGTTTGTTTTGGCATCAATAGTGAATGGCAACTGCATCAGGCCTTTGGCCAATGTTATGCAAAAGGAATCTTAAGTCTCCTCTAGCCATTGACTTGAGATTAGAGCACATGCTTTAAAGCTTTGGTTCAGAGATAAACTTGGACTGAATTCAGTTGGAATAGGCTCAGTTCATGCCACCTTGGTGCATCCATCGAATGCTTGGAAACAAAATTGGACATTTGGCATCTTTGTAGCCTTTTAGGTTTGGCATGCTACTTGTAGATTCTTGGACTTTGGAGGCTTGGAGATCAGATCATCCCCCTTGGATTTGATCCTCAGATGTGTCCAAAATGATGACAAGGCTTGGATTTATCAGATTTGGACAAATCGAGCAAATGTGCACAATTCTGCCTTGAAAAACCAGTTCAGGATGCCATGTTCCAAGGGTTGTAACTCCTTGCTCAAATGGAATTTGGAGATGATCTGGTACTTGTTGGAAAGCCCTCATGGCATACTTCAACTTCGATGTCCACCCCTAGACCTAGTTTGAGTTGGATCAAGGTGAAAAATGTCCCTACATTTTGGAAAAAGTAAGGCAGATTCTGACTTAGTGAAAATTTCACTAATTGTTGGAAAAATGTCATTTTCATGTTTTCAGTCATTTTGATCACTCCATAACTTAAAATTCGTGAAGAATTGGAATGAGATGTAGTTGACACTTTTAAAGTATGCCATGAGAGCTACAAATACATCTTTGGACCATCCAAAATGGTTGCTTGGATCTCAAGTTATGATCCTTGGAAGTTGGTACCCTAGCCACTTTGTTCCATAACATAGAAAATTTTTAAGTTTTTTTTATGGTTACCCCTTTTACAAGTTAACTCATTTTCTTTGATTTTTCTTGATGAATTATGATTCAAATCACATATTAACATTGTTTTAGGGTTAAGGAACCATAATTGTGAAAAATTCCAAAAAGTCAAACTTGATTTTGTGCACAGTTGACTTTTTATCTGATGAAATAAAAACTGTGCAATCCTTTGTGAAATCAAGTCCTTGACCTAAATCAAACCTAATGGATATATTCCATAGGTGTTATAGGGTATATTGAATCATGTCCCAAGGTTTGGGAGCATGTCTTGGTCAAAAGTCAAAGGTACAGTTGACTTTTCCCTCGAAACTCTAATTGTCGTCCCGATGAAATATAAAATTGTAGATCAGGCTTCTTGGATCAATCCATTGTTGCAAATGGATAAATGTGGTATATTGGAGACCCTCAAATTATGTCTTGAGGTCTTGGCTCATGTTTTGTCCCAAAAGCCAATTTAGGGGTGAATTAGGTCAAGAAACCCTAATTCCTGATTTTTGGTAAATGCATCCCCTGAGGTTAAATTGACTTGACGATTAGGTCCATGAGGTCCCTTGGAGTATCTTGGGTTGTGCTTTGAAGCATTGGCTCATGCTCCGAGGAAAAATTCCATCTGGAGGCCTCAGTCGACCAAAACCCTAATTTGGTGACACTGGCGATCTTGAGGTTTTATCCACTTGGAATGCTGCAACTTTGTGCTTGATTCCTGATGTGGGAGTCCTCTTGATCCATTGTGGGTGTTGGAGAGACTAGACAAGTTGAAGATCATGTCATTTCTTGATTGATCCTTTGTCTAAGTGCTCTGATAGGGCTCAAAACCCTAATTCTTGATTGTAGTGAATGCTCACCCATCTTTGGGGAGACTGATGAGGTATGATGGTTCACCCATATTGTGATGATGACTTGCACAATGATGGGAAATCTTGGTGGTCAAAATTTGGGGTATGACACATTCGACATACCTGGTCGTACTGATGAATTTACATCTCTAAAGTCTTTCGACCTCCTCTTTGATCTTTGAGAGAACTTCAGGTGCAAAATGCCTTGGAGTTTGCTTGATGGGCTTCTTCCCAGGCTTTATTGGTAACTTCAGTTCGACCAGATCTCTGCTTAAACTAAGTATTTCGTTGTAATCCCATGTGAAGCAGTCTTTAAACTCCTTCAGTAGTTAAATTACTTCGACTCTGAGATGTGGGTCTAGGTTAGCACTGATGTAGGTTGGCCTTTTTGTAGTCCCTTCTCCCAGGTTGATCTCTTCCAAACGGTCTTGCACTAGCATTTTGATATTGCTTGCTAGAGGATCCTTCTCAAAACCTAAAGACTCATGATTGTAGATGGCATCTAGCCTTTGGCTTGGTACTTCGACTTGATCTTTGTCGGGTGGCTCCGGGTCGAAGTCCTTCCCAAGACCTTCGAAGTGCTTTTCTTCAACTTTGGCTTCAACAGCCATGTATTTTACTTCGGGCTCTAAGGCCGCTTTCAATTTGAATTCAGCTATATAAGCCGAAATCTTTTTTAGTACCAATGACTCAGTCATTGTCACTAAACTCACTGCCCCAACCAGTTGGTTGGATCCTAACTGTTCCAAAGACATAGTCTTCTTCGCCTACAACCTCCATATCCCACTGAAAGTCGTGGGTGGGATGTAGGTACAAGGAACAGAAGGCATTATTTGCAGGTGTAAAGTCAAAACCTGCAGGGTTACAAGGCGCTATGTGGCTAAATTTTTATCAAAGTGTCGCCCTCTTACTTGGTTAACCTCAGCCATATAATAGCTTTGGTCTGCCTCAATATTTTTGACAACTCCATCAATTCTCCAAATGGATATTCTTAGGTGAAGTGACGATGGGACTGCACCGACTCTGTGTATCCACTCCCTTCCAAGGAGAAAATTGTAATTCGCCTTAGATGCAATCACCATGAACATCGTTTTCCTGGTAATTGTGCCAACGATCAAATCTACTTTGTTAGTTCTGAATTGGCAGCAATTTTGGTAAAACAATGTGGTACATCAAGATGTCTTGCTTGATGTCTTGACATGTGATTCTAACATTCTACAAGTGGTGTGTTTTTAGTATTGCAGGATTTGTGCATGATGTCAAACACGATGTTCTGACATCAGTAGACAGAACTTCCAGTTCAGATTTTAAGGTTTTATTTGTTGCGCTATTTTTAGCAATCTTTTGTGTGTTTATGTTATCTGATTGCTGCGAAATTTACTGAAGTGGTAATATGTTGGAGTGATATTATTTGGAAGCAATCTGTTTGTGAAGAATAGGGTTGGCTATTTTCATGCATAAAGATTTGGAGAATAATTAGTTTTAATTATTAATTAAAACTAAGACCTGCTAATGCCCAAGCCCAATGTAAGGAATGTTTCTGGGAATACTATGTTATCCTATGTGGTGCTGTTTTATAGGTTTCAAGAAGAATATTGAAGAATAATGACTTTCTAATTATGGAGATAAATTATGAAGGATTTGATTGAAGACCTATTATGTAGCAGATGTTTCTGCTGATTTGTAGCAGCTGTTAGACTGTGATTTGAAGCCCAAATCCAGTTGGGAATAAGTTATAAATAGAATGCATGTAACCTAGAAAAAGAACGGGTCCAAGATGTAGATCATTAGGGTTTGTGTGAAATTGTGAGCCACTCTGGTACTGTTTTGTACTTAGAGTTGGACTGTTTAGTTGAGTTGTATTTGTCAATCATCTATGAGCTTTTAAGCAATGATGATTGTGTTTCTTTAAAGTGTGTCTTCTACTTTTCTGTGATTGAAGAGTTGTTGGAAATCAAGTTGTTGATGCAGTGGTTGCGGTGTTGACTGTTAGACATCATTGCGATGATTGGAAGAGAGATGTAGTCTCTTATCTAGGGAGAACTTAGGTAGAAGGGTCATTGGGTAGTTATTAAGTGAGTAGATCGTCAATGGGTGTGTTGGTTGTAGGGTCTATGAATTGATACTGCTAATAGTGGACTTCCTTCCTAGCTTGGTATGCCCCCAGATGTAGGTTGTTAGACCGAACTGGGTAAATAATTCTTGTTGTTTTCTGCATTTTCTACCTTGTTCATTATTATTAAGATATAAGTGTCGTGACATCACGTTCGACATCTCATATCTGTTACCAGAATTTCAATTGGTATCAGAGCAGGCATCCTGTTCTGTTTTCTAGGTGAGATCCTAGGGAAGATACTTTCTGGTCATGGGTAAGGTAGGTGGTACCTACTGAAAAGTTGTTTTAACTTGGAGAAGTTCATTTTGTTGTTTGAATGGTCCCTAGAAGTGGAGGATGGACTGTTCATTACAGGGTGTGTATTGGATCTGTCTATTATTATCAGGCGTGCTTTGTGGGGTGATTTATTTTCAACCTATGCTGGCCTATTGTACCTGAAGTGTGGTTTTTGTACAAAGGTTATTAAGTTTTTTTTTGAAGGTTGTTGAGGGGCTTTCTTTTTCTGTGTTCCGCTGCATTTGTATATGTCAGAAAACTCTTGGTGGTTTTGTGTGTTGTGGCTGCAACACTCTGTTCTCCTCTGAAGGTGTATCACATGGTGTGGTGATACTTGAGGATAGCTTCAACTAGCTTGTTAGAGCTGCCAAAGATACTTGAGGTTCATCCCAAGTCCACTCATAAAGGCACTTTTATATGAGTTTGTTGAAAAGAGATCTGAAGAAAGTTAGAAGCAATTTATTCTTACTTCCAACCCTAAAAGGCCAATCTCCAGGCTTTGATAAAGGATCTCTTGGTGTGTTTCTTGAGAAGGGAACTAATGTCCTACCAGATGCTAGAACATCAAACCAACAGATTGTGCAGAATCTTGTTGGATAAAGGTATGGCATAGCAGATGCTTGGGGGCTAAACAAATGTGTATTGATCACATCTGTTTGGAACCTACTCCTGGCTTGGAAGAGGAGGCATCTGGGTTGTGTGTCTAAGAAGTTTCTATCAAGAAACATGTCTTAGATAAGTGTGTTGGTCAAGAGATGATCAACATATTGTCACTCATTGGATTAGTGTATTTCTGATCCAAGTGAGTAGGAGTACAAAGGCTATTTTTTTGTGGAGGTCAAGCTCAAATGTCAAGGACATTCTCTCTGAAATCTGGAAGTTCCTTCTGTTCAAAGGAGCCAGATGTATGCAATCTTGTTTATGGCCATGGAGCAGATTCTGTTTGAAAGGAGTTATATGTGTGTACTAACCACAGGATGTGCAGCTATTGGATGGGAGAATGAATAGTTCCCTTAGGAGTTCTTAGCAGTTAATAAGGGGGAGTCCTTAATCTGATGCTGGAAGAACTCGAAGAAATGTCAGCATAATTTCTTGACATCTTTGTATTGAGAATTTATTTTTCTCAATATTTCTGGTGGTGTTTCTCAAAAACAGGATGGAGGTTGTTTACTCAAACTTGATATCACTATCAAGTCTATGAGAGCATGGAACTCTTTTTCTAGTGGAAGAGAAACTCAAAGGGCTGTGCACAAAGGAGATGTATTAACCTAACTGGTTGACTGGTGTCTTCATAGTTGGAATGTCATCCAAACCATCTAGGATGAGCATTTCAGATTTGTGTTTGGAGCAAGGAGGAGTTGGTGTTTTGGGACCAAAGGATTATGGTTCCCTGGTATCTGCATGAGAAGTTTCTTCTTAAGCTGGAGTTCAGTTATGAGGTGTCCTCACATAATGGAACATTTTTTTTAGGATTGAAGGGCATCCTTATAGGTTGAAGTGTTGGGAGAAGCATATTTTTTTTAACAATCTGGTTGAGATGACCAGTCAATGTTTTTTTGTATGCTCCAGAAACCTGTTAGAGGGTATCTCCTCTTTAGGTACAGAAGGATGGCATCCAACATCTCAAAGTCAGACAGGAGGTCTGAACATTAGAGTTTGAGAAGAAGATTCTTGAGATGTAGAGTATGCAGGTTCCTACATGTGTGTATGATCTGGTTTTGAAGGTTGGTCAGCTACTGATGGTTGATCCTCTTATGTCCCTTGCAAGAGATGTGTGTGGATTACTATGGTTGCTGTCTCTAAAGCCATAGTAAATGTTTAAATCCATGTGATTTAGACTAATGTCGGAACTGATGTTGAAACATCATTTCAGTTCTTTGCTTCCTCAGCCAAGGAAGTTTGTTTAGCTCAGGGTAGAGTGAAAGTTCAAGACACTGACCTAATCTGAAATGCTTTTGTGGTGTGAATGGGTGTCATGATGGTTTGTCATGAAGAAGAATTAGCAGATGCCTGATGTGTGCGAAAGAAGAATGTCAGACCAAATGTCCTACCTTATGTGAGAAGGTAGTCTTATCTGACTAATGATAAATACTTTGACGGGAGCTAAGTATTTGTCTGATGTGAGTATGCAAGTATGCAGTCTGAACTCTTTGCTTCAGAGAGGGTGTGCGAGTTTATTTCTCTCTATGGTGTTCAGGTGTTTATGTTAACCTGAATAAGCTGCTCTGGCTGTGTTTTATTGGGAGCTTCTTGAAGGACTTCTATGTGCAATGAGTCCTTTGAATGGTGATGGTAAGCTGATGTCCCAAATGATGAGTGTAACATCATGATTGTTGATGGTTATATTTGGAAGATGATTGAGATTGTGCACTTGGAGTTGGATACTCAAGCATTTTTGTCAGAAGAGGTGTTTCTGACTATGTGGATTAGAATGTGGAGATTCTGATCTTGTTTTTAGTAGTATGTTCTGGCAAAGCATGACTACTATTTTTGAAGACCTCACTAGTATCAACAACTACTAGTGGATGTAATGGCAGAGGAATTGTGTCAGATGAGGTGATTTGATCAGAAAGTTTTTTAAGAGTTGTTCTTTCTCTTGAAGAGATTAGATCTCAGTAAAGCTTTTAAGTAAGCTGAGAATTCGTGGAGTTTGTGAGCAGTGTCAAACCAGTCAAGATAATTGGATGTGTTCTCTAGGAGTGAGAGTACAGTATGTGAATGTGTTCAACAAGTGTGTGAAGATCTGGTGCTCAAATGTTCATCTCCATCTAGAGCGTTGGCTATCCATGACAGGGGGAGTACTTGTCTATGGATTTTGCTGCAAAGGTGCATATATTGTGAAGCTTGCATGCTGATCAAGCTTGTGGAGATTGGTTGCCTCTTATGAGGATATAATGTCAGATAGCATGCCATGACATTAGGCTATTGGATGGCGTTTTGGTGTTTTCTTAATAGGACATGTATGGTTCTAGCCATGTGAAGCTAATTGTTTGAATCATGTGCGCACATGCTTCTGAGGAGGAGTCTGAAGGACAATTTTGTTTGTGTCTGGGAGAATTTATTTTTCTCTGCAGTTTTTGGAAGAACTCTGTAGGGGTCTTTGTTGATTGGAGATGTCACACTTGTCTTGGTGTGTATTATTAATTCAAAGTAAGAGGACTTTACTTAGAGTGTAGTGGAAGGTAGTGTGTTTGTGCTTCAGAACTTGTGGATGATTGTGTGAAGCATTCCTGATTCAATTTGATTGTATCTCAAGGAACAAGAATGTATATGGCTGTAAAATTCAAGGTAGATTTGTACAGGGTATGGATGGTTTCTAGTTGAGAGGGATCAATGGTGATTTTGGTCTCAATCCAAGAGTTTGTTGGTCGTAGTACATGGATGTGATCCTGGTACTCTCTTACTATAGGATCATAAAGGTGTCATGGGATATCATTGGTGATTTTGTGGTGTTTCTTGTTGAAGGAGCAACTTCTGTCAGTTAAATGTACTAGTGTTGTTTGAGGATCAAGCATTAAGTGAATGCGTTTAGCAGGTGTGTTGAACAGAGGGTGCGCTCTTGAAGACATGAAGATGAGTCTTATGTTTTCCATTCATTTAAGGTGTTCTTCTTGCAAAGGAGCACTGGTTATCTTAGATAGGGGGAGTTGAACTTTTATTGTTTATCAAGATTGTTTGTGGCTCGGGTGAGGGTGTTATGTCAGACAAGATGTCATGACATTCTGTTACTGGTGAAGTTCATGGTGGACATGACAGTTTAGACCAGGTGTGTCAATGGATTGAACCAGAAGTGTACATTTACCCCAATGTTTGTCAATTTTTGGACAAAAAGGGGGAGAGAAGTAGGTTTGTTCAGCTATTGTGTCTGGATTTCGTATTTGAACCAGTCTCACAAGGATGTAGAATAGTCTGTTCAGTTCAGAGTATGTTGGTTGGATGATTCAGAGTTTGCCTTTGGAACTTTTTGTGCTTGGTCTGTATTAATTTACTCTCTTCTCTATGGATTTGTTCTGAATGTTGCTTATTTATTCTGGTTGTTATGGAAGTTTCCTAGTGGAGTTTGTCTAATTATGGCTAAAAAAGGGAAGAGTAGTGTGGCTTAGTAATGTTGGCATAGTAATGATATGTGTGCATTAGACTTTCTGGGTCTGGGTTAGATGTGGTTCTCTGGTGTGTGTTGTTTCTGCTGCAGGGATCTCTGATATGTGTTGTGATCATAAATTGTTTTAGCCAAAATTTGCCAAAGGGGGAGATTGTTAGTTCTGAATTGGCAGCAATTTTGGTAAAACAATGTGGTACATCAAGATGTCTTGCTTGATGTCTTGACATGTGATTCTAACATTCTGCAGGTGGTGTGTTTTTAGTATTGCAGGATTTGTGCATGATGTCAAACACGATGTTCTGACATCAATAGACAGAACTTCCAGTTCAGATTTTTAGGTTTTATTTGCTGCGTTATTTTTTAGCAATCTTTTGTGTGTTTATGTTATCTGATTGCTGCGAAATTTACTGAAGTGGTAATATGTTAGAGTGATATTATTTGGAAGCAATCTGTTTGTGAAGAATAGGGTTGGCTATTTTCATGCATAAAGATTTGGAGAATAATTAGTTTTAATTATTAATTAAAACTAAGACCTGTTAATGCCCAAACCCAATGTAAGGAATGTTTCTGGGAATACTATGTTATCCTATGTGGTGCTGTTTTATAGGTTTCAAGAAGAATATTGAAGAATAATGACTTTCTAATTATGGAGATAAATTAGGAAGGATTTGATTGAAGACCTATTATGTAGCAGATGTTTCTGCTGATTTGTAGCAGCTGTTAGACTGTGATTTGAAGCCCAAATCCAGTTGGGAATAAGTTATAAATAGAATGCTTGTAACCTAGAAAAAGAACGGGTCCAAGATGTAGATCATTAGGGTTTGTGTGAAATTGTGAGCCACTCTGGTACTGTTTTGTACTTAGAGTTGGACTGTTTAGTTGAGTTGTATTTGTCAATCATTTATGAGCTTTTAAGCAATGATGATTGTGTTTCTTTAAAGTGTGTCTTCTACTTTTCTGTGATTGAAGAGTTGTTGGAAATCAAGTTGTTGATGCAGTGGCTGCGGTGTTGACTGTTAGACATCATTGCGATGATTGGAAGAGAGATGTAGTCTCTTATCTAGGGAGAACTTAGGTAGAAGGGTCATTGGGTAGTTATTAATTGAGTATATCGTCAACGGGTGTGTTGGTTGTAGGGTCTATGAATTGATACTGCTAATAGTGGACTTCCTTCCTGGCTTGGTATGCCCCCAGATGTAGGTTGTTAGACCGAATTGGGTAAACAATTCTTGTTGTTTTCTGCATTTCCTACCTTGTTCATTATTGTTAAGATATAAGTGTCATGACATCACGTTCGACATCTCATATCTGTTGCCAGGATTTCATACTTGAATGACTCCCATGGTTGTGCCCACTTTCCCTTTATAATTTGAAAGGACCATGTTATGAGGCTTTGTGTCGGAGTCACTTTTTCCAATCTTTTTTTAACATATAATGCGGTATCAGGTTTACTGCCGCTCCTCCATCTACTAGTATCTTGTTGATACCAACGTTCTCTACTTTTCCTCTAATAAATAGAGGCTTCAAGTGGTTTTTCATGGCTTCATCTGGTCTTTCGAAGAACGCATTTTGCTCTTCGACGCAACCATTATTCAAAATATAATAACATACTGGCCTTTGAATGGCCACTTCTAGTTTGACCTCATCTTCTGGGTTTTCCAACTCCGTCACCCTATCATACTCCCTGGGTAGCACGGATACGGCATTGCAGATAATGTCTATCGATGGTTCTGATCCTGAATCAAAATCGTCCGTCATCATATCATCATCCACAGGAATCTGGTCAGACTTCTCCTTTACATCTTCGTGATGGTCTACGAACAACTCTCTCTCGACCGCTTTCTTCTCGACATATTTTTTGTCTTTGTTGTTGTCCTTTTTTACTGGAACATTGCTGCTAGACTTAGCTTTCTCTTTTTTCGCAGCTTCCCTCTCAGCCTTGCGCTTCCTTTGTTGACGTCTCCACTGAGACCTCATCATTGGGTTTTTCCCTTTGTAGTTCTTTGAGCGCCAAGCTGATTGCTTGGAAGCCTGGAACTCCCTCCGGTACACTATCGACGATCCTCTTTCGACTTCGAAATTCTGCCATTTTTTCTGGCCATTCTCTCTTTTCTCAACTGGCCTTACCCACTTGCCCTTGGGGCATCAGAAGTGGGCTTGAATGTTGATGGGATGTTCCCACGTACCTGTTTACCGTGGAAATTGGTAAACAACCGCTGGTCTTCCAAAACACTAATCGATTTCGTTCACTTGTAGGATCAACCAGTTAATCCTAAGGACACATCTATGGTGTTTTATGTTTTTCTGGAAGATTTGTAGAACACTTCGACAATATTCATTGATTGTAAAAAGATTGTTTGATTATTTTGTTGAAAAAGACTAAACTTTTGTAGAAATTTGGTAAAATAAAGCAATGAAGAAAAAATGACTTTAAAGTAAATGGAATGCAGTAAAGAGCAATTGGTAAAAGAAAGTAAACTTCTTAATGAATAAAATGTATGGTGTTTCAAACGTATATTTCTCAACAATGACTCTTTTCTCACATTAACTTGGGTACTTTGAGTAAATTTGAGTACAATATAATAATTGAACACACGAAATCCTAATACTAAGACCCCTATTTATAATGCATCGAAATAACTGCCTCTAACGAACATTTCTTCAAAAGTTGACACGTTTCGCCCTTGCATACCTTTGTTTCACCATGGTTCGCCACGCGTCTTCTCCTAAGAAACGGATAAGGACAAAAGACAGTTATCCATCCGTATTTGAAATTCAAATGTCTGTCGAAGGAAGACATCGTAGCATCCCTTCGTCGAAGTAACTTCCCATACTTAGAAAATATTTCTAAGTATTTGCTCAAGCGTGTCTCCTAATGAGAACCATTTCGACAGAACTTTACACCAAACCCTATCGAAATCAACCCAACTTAAGAAACTTTCACTTTTACTTAATTTCTCAAACGGGAACATGGTGTCGAAAATTCCCAGCCAACAAATTCCCCCCCAAAAATGTCATTTTCGAATGAAATGAAGAAAAATGTATTTTTTGAAGCTTTCTTATTCGACGCCAGAAAATCCCTTGGACTACTATGACGTCATTCTCATCATGACAACTTTCCCCAAACGTATCCTCAAACCCATGCGTGAATCTTTTTTAATCATCACACGTCTAGTCCCTAGGAGATCATGGGTAAAACCGTTAACTGCTACCGTCTCATCAGACCACCCTCACATGACACGCGTCCCATGACTTTTATCACCATAAATGATATACAGTGATCATGCACAGTAACTGTTCCACTTCAGTCTGTCTATAAAAGAGTGAAAGTTACCATTTTTACTCTTTTCACTTTCTGAATTTTCTGAAGCACATCTTCCTCAAAACTTCATCTTTCTTCAAACGTTTTTCCTTGTTCACTCACTACAACAATGGCCTCCACTTCAAAAATCTCAAAGGAAACCAGCAAGAACGCAAAATACTCCAAGAAATCCAAAGAACTCCCTCCAGTTCATAGTATGTTGGGCCCAAATGTGGTTGGAAATCAACAATACATCCCAGAACCACCCAATGAAGAGGAAAAACGCATAATATATCAATCACAGGTACTTATCCCTCTTCCTGTTTCTAGAAAAACCCATGCCATGTTAGGCCCTTTACCTGATCTCTCTGCTGACCCCACTAAAGTTAGGGAGTTTTTTCCAGCTTATCACCGTTACAAACCTATAGCAAATGGTTTGAAACCTAGAACTGATAAGGAAATTAAATTTGATGAAAAAATGAAGGTAGATGGTCAAGGTTCACCTTCGACCATAGCTTCTAGGGACCCCATAAACTTAGAGTTTATGAACACTAGCTTTAGGGTTTTTAGATCATGCCCTCTGTCGAAAGACCCTTCTAAATACTTGGCTTAATTAGAAAAGATAGAAAAAGCCAAGTCCCAAGTTTGGAAGAAGATGGGCATGTATGACCTAATCCAGCTGTCGAAGGTAGGACCAGGTTATTGTCCTTCTATGCTCATTGCTTCCCTTTACTTCTGGGACAGCACCCACAACAACTTCCATCTCCTTTGTGGAATGGTTACCCCAACTCTTTTTGACGTCGCTGCCATTACTGGTTTGAAACCTATTGGAGTGGACTATGACCCCAATCTTTTAGTTGATGACTCGATAGGTTTCGACACCAACAAAGTAGCCTTCACCATATACATAGCCTATTATCATAAGAAAGAAACCAACGAGGTTTTTGACCAAGAACACGTTGCCTTCTTGGATCTCTGGCTCTCGCGTTGTGTCTTCTACTCGAGGTCCCTTCAACAGGCGAAGAGGTACTTAACCATGGCGAACTAGTTGCATGCTGGACACGACCTTTGTCTTAGCAAAATTATTCTGGCCAACCTGTATGAATCTCTTGGCAAAGGCATCACAACATTGAAGACTATCAAGACGAAAGGAAGCTTGCTCATTTCTGGACCTTTCTGGCTGCTGTAATTATGGCTGAATGCCACTTTCAAAGATTCTATTCCTAGTCGAAACCCCATAAAAAAGCTTCCGTCCAAGTGAAGAGTATAAGAGTTGAAGGGACTAGGCTTGCGCTATTGACTCCCAATGATGAAGGAATGAACCTTCAGTAGACATTCACCAGTTACGTGATGATGTTTGCGAAGCGTCATAATTTTTCTTCCAACATGGTCCCTTTTGCCAATAGAAAAGTAGGCTCTGAATGGTTCACAAGAAGATTCCCTCCTAAGTCGAAGGAACAGGAAGCTGAATCTCTTGACATTTGGGAATCCTTCCTTACGCAAAGACTATTGTCCTTAAGGCTCAACACTTCCAAGCTTCGAATTACTCTCGTCAGCTATCAACCAAATCTCGTCTCTCGATAGTTTAGTTTGATTCAGATTAAACCCAAGCCCCTCTTTCCCAAAAAGGGTTCACTAATCCATTACAACATGTGGCACAACGAAGCAGAATGTGCCAAATTAGCCAAGTACTCTGACCTCACAGAGTTCAATTTTGGGCCCTTCAAACCAAGCTTTCTCTGCACCAAAGAGTTCGACGAGTGGTGGAGAGAATATTATACTTCTGAATTCTTTGATGTAGCTACCTTCAACCCCCAACTAATTAGAGCTTTCGCCCTTGTGCGGGACAAAGTGAAGAAAGGTACTTCAACACACATCAAAGAGATCCAAGCATTCCAGAAGTACTTTGAAACTGCCTACAGGCTAAATGAGCTCAGTCAAACCGTTAGCGAAGCAGCATTGACTTTAAAAGAAAAATTTACAAAGAAATTAGAGGGTTTAAAAATTCCTTCGTACGTTCGACCTGATCAATGCTACAAGTTAGCTTTTAATCTTTATCCTTCAAAGTTCCCTCGATTGCCAATTGCTGATTTTGGTGTGGCTTTTAGCCCTCCATTTTTAGACTGGTTCGTCGATGGGGATTTTATGAAAAAGCTTCACCAAGATTACCAAAAGCATGCTAAGCGAGTGGTTCCGACTAAGTACACTTTGGACAATTTCAAAGGCCACCTTCATATTGGCATAAAACACGTTTTTGTGGAGTCTCCAATATATGAAGGTGTGGAATGAGAGGTTCTTCGACACCACTTCTCTTTTATTTTTATTTATATTATGTATTTGGCTTATACTAACTGCATTAATTTTCTTTTGCAGTTGTGAGGATTCCAGCCAAAAAACCTACTCCCGTCGAAAAGGAAGCCGTCGAAGAGGAAGAAGAAGAGGACAACACCAAGAAACCCACAACAAAGGTAAATCTTTGTGCTTATTATTTCTCCTTCTTTATATTATATTGCCTTCTCAATCTAACATCTGAAATGTAATATTTTTGCAGGGTAGTCGAAAACCACCCCCGACACCTAAAAAGAGAAAGCAGAAAGAACCTGAGGTTCATGTAATTGAATCCAATGATGGGATGCTTCACCAGACCACTCCAAACACACCAAGAAGAAGAAGAAGCAGACGAAAATTACTGATGCAGGTTTTCATCCTCAACCAAAACCAACAAAGATACCCACGAAGAAACCTCATACCCCAAAGGTGGTAGAAATTGATGCTACTTCTGGTATCAAGAAACTAGCCGACAAGAAGAACCCTGATCAGGTAGAGAATGATAACTCTAGCCCGGGGACTGAAAATCCTATGGTACAAAGATTTCTTCTTCCTCTTTGAGTTTTATGGCTGTTTTTGACTAACATGCTTATAATCTTTTCTTGATTTCTTCTTCTTATGATGCCAAAGATAACAAGGTCCATCCCATTGTACAACAAATCATCCCCACCACAAGTAGTGATCCTACCTATCATCCGACAAGCCTTTCCAAGACTTCTCCTAAGGATTCCACAAAGGAATCTGTTGAAGAAGTGAGCCAACTAGCTGGTGATCAAAAGAAATCACCACTCAAGGCCATTATTGAGCTCTCACATACCAACGCATCTGAACAAGAAAAGAGCCCATCAAGGGAGGAAGTCTTAGCTGATGCTGCAAGACATACTTAAATTCCGTCTGGAGAACAAGTTGTCGAAGAAAAATCTGAAGATGGCTCCCCAATCAATCAACAGGATGATGGCGGCAAAAAGGGTGAAGAGGATGAGGATGAGGAAGAGGATCACTCTATGTTTGATTTTGAAACTGAAATCCTCGTGGAGGACGAAGATGAAAAAGAAAAAGAGAAGGATAAAACTGAAAATGAAGATGAAAAGGAAAAGGAAGAAGATCAATAAAAAAACTAGCCCTAATCCAGATGCTTTGACTGGCACGAACTCTACCAGCCTTTCTCATAAAGAGCTAGTCCTTGAAAGTGCAGAGGCCACTGGAATATTTAAAAGCCATGATCAGCTCCAGATATAGCTTTGGTGATAAGAGTACTAACACTTCGACTGTCTCAAGTAATCAGTCAGCCAATAAGCCTGAGGATGACTTGCTTCCCCAAATAAAAGAGAAGATTTTCAACGAAGACTTGTTCCAACTCTAGGAAAAAGATACTTCTGCCAGTTTTTGGATCAAGAAACTCTTGAAGCAAGTCATTGACTTAGAGGTTTCTCCAGAAGTTGCTGATGCCATAATAGAGCTGGGCACATTGATTGATCTTGCCGTTGCTGATCCAATTCTTCTTAATTTTTCAGGCAAAATTAACAATAAATCAGAGACCCAATTGGCTGAATGGGATGCAGCCTCCGAATCCACCACGAAGGTTTCAAACTTGGAAAAGGTCTCTGAGCAAAATAAGAAAGAAATCGAAGGTTGTGATAAAAATGTCGAAGAATGGGAGAAGCAAATCAAAGCTTTACAGAGCAAAATTTCTTAGGAAAAGCAATGTAAAGACGAACTTCTCAACTTTGACCAAGAAGAAGTGGCCAAAGAACTCATGGTTGGAATGTATCATGTCGACAGAGCCCAAAAGCTTGGAAAGGAGATCGAAGAATTTTCGACCAACAAGGCTCTTTGTGAACATCACTCGATGCTTCAGAAATTCAAATATAAGAAGATGAAAAGCTCTCTCCCATTTTAACTTGACTATTGTTGAACTTTGTTTCCTTCGATTATAATTTGTAAGCCCTTTGTGGCATGGATTGTAATTACTTTAGCAATTTTGGCAAGTTACTTTTTAATTTCCATTTTGGCTTTGGATATCTTCTGCATGAATTACTCCGTATTTATTTTTACCTCTTGAAGTATAGGCTTATATTTCTTTAAATACTTACCATTTACCTTCAGGATTCTTCTATCTTCGTTTAACTCTTTGATCTCATATGCGCCATTTGAAAATATTTTAATAATCTGAAAAGGACCTTCCCACTTAGGGGACCATTTTCCCAAAGTTCTATCTTTATGATCCATGGGCAAAATCACTTTCCAAACTAAATCTCCAGTCGAAAATGATTTAACTTTCACCTTTTTGTTGTATGACTTTTCCACTCTCTTCTTTTGCCTTTTTAATAACTCTAAGGCATTTAGTTTTTCTTCGTCTAAATCAACCATTTTGTGCAACATCATATTCCAATAAAAATCAGATGGAATCTCATGTTGTCTCTATATTCTGGTCGACTGTAAATATATTTCAACTGGTAACACAACATCATGACCATAGATTAGTAGAAAAGGTGTAGTATTTGTAGCATCCTTAGGGGAAGTTCGACAAGCCCACAAAACTTGGTCTGATGTCTTATGCCAATTTCTTGGCTTCTTCCCCACATGCATCTTAATTAACCCAATCACCACTTTATTTGCTGCTTCGACTTGACCATTAGCCTGAGCATAATAAGGTGTGGATGTTAAGAGTTTAAATCCCATTTCTGTAGCAAATTCTTGCTTCTTTCAACCAGTAAAAACTTATCCCTAAAAGGCCAAGGCTTCACTATGGAATGCAATTCGCTTGCGAGAACATGTTGAATGCGTGCATGTACTTGGCATTCTTGACATCCTTTGGCGAATTTAATACAATCCTTAAGCACTGTAGGCTAATACATTCCTTGTCGAAATAATAACCATTTCATCTTATGGCTTACTTGATATGCTCCACATACCTCACTATGGACATTAGAAAGAGCCAAATATGCCTCAGATTCGCCAAGGCATTTAAGTAAGACACCTTCAGGCGTCTTTTTGAACAATTCATTCCCCATTAAAACATAACTTAAGGCCTGATATTTGACCTTTCGTTAGACAAAAGTTGTTAGATTCTGCAAGTAATCTACTATTGGCTTTCTCCAATCTTCGTTTGTCAAACCATCTATAGCCAATATCTCAAAGCTTTCTTTGTCAGCATATCCTAGTTTCATTGTCTCCAAGTCTGTTGGGGATAGTTTAGTTGATACAACCCTTCCCCTGACTTCGATTGTATCTTGTAATTTTTCCTTCAAAATTTTGTAACCTGAAGCAATCTGGGCCAAGTTATTGGCCTCTTGATTCTCAAGTCGAGGTATGTGTTGAATGCTTACCATTTCAAATCTTTGTAACAACCTATTGGCTATCACATAGTACATGATAAGATTTTCCTTGACACATTTTTATTCCTTTGTAATCTGTTTTATTACCAACTCTGAGTCTCCCATTATTTCGACTCGAGTTGCCCCCAATTCCAACAAAATTTCAAGTCCGGCAATTAAAGCTTCATATTCAGCTTCATTGTTTGAACAAAGGCCTTCGACCTTATACTTGAATTTTGTTGGAATTTTGTTAGGAGAAATAAAAAATACTCCTACTCTCGTTCCATCTTTATGACTAGAACCGTCGAAGTATAACTTCTAAGGTTCAAGCTCCACAAAGTTTAGGGAGTTTTCTACTATATAGTGGTCGACTATAATGTCGGCTACCACTTGTCATTTAACAACCTTTAAAGGTTTATAACTTAAAGAATATTCTGTTAAGGCTAAAGCCCATTTACCAATTCGACTGTGCAAAATAGGTTTAGAAAGCATATGTTTAATAACATCGAAATGAGATGAAATATAAACTTCCACTGGTTTTATATAATGCTTCAATTTTATACAAGAAAAATATAGACAAAGACACAACATTTTCGACTATACTATATCTAGTCTCCGCATCATTCAAGACTCTACTAAGGTAATAAATGGATCTTTCGACTCCTATTTCTACAAGGAGGCGCAAGAATCGCAGAGTGAGCAAGGTATTCTTTAATCTTGTCGAATGATTCTTGTTGCGCTTGCCCCCACTCAAAACTTTCTTGCTTGAGTCAAAGTAGAGGTGATAAGGCTTGAGTCTTGCCACTTAGATTGGAAATGAATCTTCTTAGAAAGTTGATCTTTCCTTGCAATGACTGCAACTCCTTCTTTGTCGAGGCGTTTTCGCCTCCATGATGGCCTTGGTCTTATTCTAATTGATCTCTAATCCTTTTTTGTGGACCACAACGCCTAGAAAATCCCCCGCAAGCACACAAAAAGCACACTTAAGAGGATTCATCTTGAGACCATGCTTCCTCATTCTTTCAAACGATTGTCGAAGATGGTCCATATGAGTTTTTCCTGAAACTGACTTAACCACAATATCATCACTATAAATCTGCATAAATGTTTCAATAAAGTCATGAAAAATAGAATTCATTGCTCTCTGATAAGTTGCCCTAGTATTCTTTAGGCCAAAAGGCATTACTACCCACTCGAAAGTGCCTAATGCTCCAGGGCATCGAAATGCTGTTTTCGAGACGTCTTCCTCAGCAATGAAAATCTGATTATAGCCAGAATATCTGTCGAGCATACTTAAATACTCATGCCTTGCAACAGAGTCAACTATCATTTCTGCCACAGGCATTGGATACTCATCTTTTGGGGTTGCAACATTTAAGTCTCGAAAATCTATACAAACCCTTAAAGTTCCATTCTTCTTAATAACCAGAACAATGTTGGCAATCCATTCGACATACCTGGTCGTACGGATGAATTTACATCTCAGAAATCTTTTGACCTCCTCTTTGATCTTTGAGAGAACCGCAGGTGGAAATCGCCTTGGAGTTTGCTTGATGGGCTTCTTCCCATGCTTTATTGGCAACTTCAGTTCGACCAGATCTCAGCTCAAACCAGACATTTCATCATAATCCCATGCGAAACAGTCTCTGAACTCCTTCAGCAGTTGAATTACTTTGACTCTGAGTTGTAGGTCAAGGTTGGCACTGATGTAAGTTGGCCTTTTCGTTGTCCCTTCTCCCAGGTTGGTCTCTTCCAAAGGATATTTCGCCAGCATTTTAATGTTACTTGCTAGTGGATCCTTCTCAAAACCCAAAGGCTTATCATCGTAAATGACATCTAGCCTTTGGCTTGGCACTTCGATTGGATCTTTATCGGGTGGCTCCAAGTCGAAATCCTTCCCAAGACCTTCGAAGTGCTCTTCGTCATCTATGGCTTCGACAACCATATATTTTACTTCGTCCTCTAAGGCCGCTTTCAATTTGTTTTCAGCTATATAAGCCTAAATCTTTTTTAGTGTTGTAACACCAAAAAATTTGCCCTATCTTTTCCTAACCTTAACTGGCTTTTGCTTTGCGTTCATTTACATCATCATTAGGTAATAACTCATAATCATTCATTGCATTGGTACCCAATGACATGGGATCAAATGATTTTCTTGTTATTTAAGGTTTTCCCTGGTCGGAGGTGATTCAGTTGGTTCCTACTTCATTCAAGTTGAAGCAAGGGGAGAATTCATAGCATCATGAGTATCTCTTTATAAAAGTTCATCCAGATACAAGGCTTCCCTCTGCCAAGAATCATCAAGTGTCAAGTTTACATGCTTCAAGATTTCTCGAAGGCATCAAGAGCCTAGAGTTTCATCACTCCTTTGGTTCAAGTTTATTGGCAAGCTTATATTCAATTGGCTCAAGATTAGGGTTATCAGGGACGATGGCATAGCTTCAAGTCAAGTTTGGTTATTCAGTCATGATTAAGATCAGATGGACGTTTGACCTAAGATTAGTTAAACCATCAAGAATCTGCTTCAATTGCGATTGTCTGTGTCAGTGGATTATTTTTTCAGGCAATGTGTGTCCAAGGCCAGGTTGCTTTGTGAAGAATCATTAGATCCTCCAGAAGTGATTCATGAGAGTTTTGGTACAGGTTTCATGTCCAAGTGCTCATCAGTCCAGATTGAGTTCATCCGTGGATTTATTTTCCCGGGTATTGATTCTGGCAAACTCAGAAGTGATTTGGAACTTATTTCATGTTAATCAGAAATTCAGAGAAATTATGGGAAGTCCAAGTGAATTCAGATGGTTGTGGCTTCGGTTGCAAGTTATTCAATGGTTTCATCCGTTTTAAGAAAAGGCTCACGGGAAAAGTTCAGGATTGGTTTCAGATTAAAATCAAGATTTCCTTACTCATATCCATTTTTCTTTTCAAATACATTTCTAAATACATTTTTCATACCCTTATTCAATTCAACAAGTCCATTTTTATCTAACCAAAATCCAAAGTTCATTTCTATCAATTTCCATAATTCATTCCTAAAACCATCTTTTAACTATCCATTCATAAACCTCATTCTTGTACCCATTTTACTAAATAGTCCAGATAACCATTTTTCATTTTCCATTTCATTTATCCAATTACAATTCCAAAGTCTAAAATCTTACAAAGATTAGTTCATATAATGTTACATAAATGTCTAATTCCATTTACACATCCAAATCCCATTACAAAATAAACCTCTTGCACATGATTCACTGCCACTTACCATTTCTACAAAATATGTAGAAAAGAAAAGAAGACAAGCAATGAGTCCATATAGTTCATATTACAAGAAAATTCTCACACAAAAAAATACGATAAAATAAAGAAAGAGAAGCATTTTGATTTTTGGCCTCTGGAGTTATTCCGAGTTCTCAGATTTCACACTTTCATTTCGCCGGAAACCACACTTTTTTTTTGTTTCCACCGCCATCACTTTCATCATTCCTCTTCTCAACCTTCATTTCAGTAAGAATGTATAATAATATTGGATCCCAACCTGGGGTGCAACCTCCACCAAACACGCAACTAAATCCTTTTGGAAGTGCATTTCAAGTTGCTAGTTCAGGACTTATTCGAGGTGGATTGGGTGCACATGGAGGAAAAATATTAGGATCTAGCTCTGAGTATGTCCAAAGCAATATAAGTCGGGGTCATTGGACTAGAATCACTGAACCAGTTGGTTGTATGCTCTCTGTTAGGATGCAAAATTAGAACCCTAACAAAATTAAAGAAAGCTATAAATTCTAAATAAAATAAAAGACAAATAGAATTAAGAGAGATAAAAATAAAGACTTCATTGATTTCATTCCTTCCAAAGAGATAGAGCACTACACTATATATACTACTCTAAACATATCTTAGCCTTCCAAGTGGCACAATCACAAAGAGCTAAGAATATTCTAGAATACTATAATAATTAATCTAAACTAATATATTAAAATTATAACTTAAATATTTCTAACTAATATTTATTAATAAGACTCTCTATCATTGCCGACGGGTTCACTTGAACCTTGTCCTCAAGGTTCTAAAATTAACACTTACACAAATAAATGTGAATTTGCCTTGAAATTGGGAGAAATAATTTTTTTTCGCATTGTAGTAAGTAATTGTATCACGTGGGAGAGAGAAAAAAAAAGTGCCTTGGAGAGAAAGAAAAGGTGGAGTGTGGAATTATGTGATGTAGTCAGCATTCATGATTTGCGACACCACACCTTTCTCCTTCTTTTCCTCTATCTCACGTCCTTCTTCTCTTTTTTTCTCTCTCTCTCTCTTTCTTTTCATTTTCCAATTTTCCTTTCTTCATCTCTTCCTCCACTCTTTCTTCTTTCCGCCATTCTTTTTCTATTTCTTCTTCTATTTCTTCTTCTTTTCTCCTTTTTTTCTCTCTTTGTTTCTCCCTTTTTTTTCACGTTTTTTTTTTCTACTTCCTCTTTCTTCTTCTTTTTTTTTTTTTTCTATTTTCTTTTTTTTTTCTTCAATCAATACAAAATAAAAATAAAATGATGAATGAAATAAAAAATGGTGGTGGTTTTGGCCGTGGCCGTCGGAGACCGATAAGTGGTGTTGGTGATGAGAGAGGCGGCTTTGGCTGTGGTGACAATGTTGTTGAATTCGCCGGCGAAAATGTTAGAACTGTCGCCGGAATTGTTGCCGGAAAAGTCGTCGGGAGTGGTTTTAATGGAGGATTTTGTGGTTCTAATGACAGATTTGGTGGTTTAGGCAAAGGAGATGACACCAGAAGTTGAGTTGTCGCCTGACTTGTTGGAGTTTTCGCCGGAGTAATTGCCGAAAATACTGTCAGAGTCAGAAATGTCGTCGGAGTCGGAAAAATCGCCGGAGAAGATGCCGGAGCTGATTTTAGTGAATCTGAAAGTTTTTCCATTTCGTCTTTTTCTTTCAATATCTCTGCATAACTCTTGAACACGTACTTTTCTTTGAGTTCTTGAGACCTTTTCTTGATAGAAAGAATAGAGGCTTGATATTTCTCTTCAATAGCTCTCTTTTTGTTCTGATATTTTTCTTCTGCCTGAGCCAATTTCTGACAACATTCTTGAAAAATTTCTTGAACTGAATCTGTGGACAGGTGAGTTTGCTGAGAAATGGTATAGGATGGATGTAGATGAGGTGAAATGGAAGTTGTTGCTTGTTGATGGTGATAGTGGTCTTTTGGAAAAACGTTAGAATGATGAGATGTTGAATATGATGGCTTTGGTGTGGGTTGGTAGGGAGGAATAAAAGGAGTGGAATTATTTTGTTGGTAGAAAGGTGTGTAATAGTCATATGCAGGTTGTAGATGTGGTGTGTATCCATGGTTATAGGACAAATTTTGAGATGGAGTTACAAGAGAAATGTTTGTGGAATAAGATGGAAATGAAGGAGTAACAGTGGTGATATTGGGATGATATGGATAAAATTGAGTAGTGAAAGATGGGGGAAATTGGTATGCCATGGAAGAGCTTGAGTGCAAAGATGAAAGCACCAATTGTTAGGATGCAAAATTAGAACCCTAACAAAATTAGAGAAAGCTATAAATTCTAAATAAAATAAAAGACAAATAGAATTAAAAGAGATAAAAATAAAGACTTCATTGATTTCATTCCTTACAAAGAGATAGAGCACTACACTATATATACTACTCTAAACATATTTTAGCCTTCCAAGTGGCACAATCACAAAGAGCTAAGAATATTCTAGAATACTATAATAATTAATCTAAACTAATATATTAAAATTATAACTTAAATATTTCTAACTAATATTTATTAATAAGACTCTCTATCACTCTCCTATAAACCACCGATATATGACATTAATGCACCAGACGACGTTGCTCTTGCTGGCCTCTCATTGGGTCTTCATGGAAAGTTTAGTCCAGAAGCATTGAACTTGTTATTCATCAAGGGATTGCTTGGTTGGTTTATGCAAGCTGCACTGCTTAAGGTGACATTACTTTCATTGGGAAGTGGCGAAGCTCCCTTACTCGACATCATAGCATATGCTGGATATACTTTCACTGGCATTTGTTTGGCTGTTCTTGGAAAAATAATATCCGACTACTCCTACTACTTTCTAATGCCTTGGACCTGTAAAAACAATGAAGCGAGTACTTTTCGCAGAGGTCAGAAGTTACGACTCGAGCAAACATCACTATCTGTTGCTCTTTATTGCTTTGGTTCAGTTCCCATTGTTCACTTGGCTTGGCAACATTACCATCAATTGGCTTTTGTAGGTTCATAATCTTTCCACAACCTTCAGAAACATAAACCTGCATTCCGCAAAACGATACGAAGTCGTAACCTCACCTTTCAGCATTCTGCAAACGACAAAAAAGAGAGAAAACCGCGTCATAATTGTGAACTATTGTAAAATGACCTGCAACGCATACTACACAACAACTCGCAACAACCTTGCGAATGTGACCCCATAACAACATGCAATACGCGGCACCGTTCACACAAAACCGTTCAGCAAAATCATCACTTGTAGCACGCAATAAGACAATCCACACCATGTCACAGCACAACAAAATTTTCACCTTCAATTCCACTTCTACCCTCATCCACCTCATTTCGGGGTGCTTTTGAACCAAAAAGGAATGCTGCGAAATTTCCTAGCCACCGTGTTCTTCACTCAACAATCACAAACCCAAATCACCAGCCTTCATCAAAACCTCACAACTCCTTCACTCTTCAACAACCTACGATACCTCTTTCATCAACACAATTCACGCCCAAACCAAAAAACCCTTTCGTTTTCATCAACCACCATTCAATAACCTTTTGTGCATTTTCTTCAACCATTTCAACCCACAACCCAAAATCGAACCAGATTGAGAAGAAGAAAGAAGAGATTGGGACGAGAGGATCTGAAGAGCGAGAAACAAAATTGAACCTGGGCAAATTGGCGAAGCAGACGCGGAGAGAAGAGGAGCAAAACTGGGACGGTACGATTCGTGGAACACGGCAAGGAGAAGGTTGGACGGCACGACTAGTTGTTGTGCTTTCTGTTCACTTGATTTTGACCATGAATACACTTTCATTCTGTTTTTGTTTTGTTGTTAAAGGAAATTGGAAAACTGACCCTTAATCGTGCCATCTTCATTGTGTTTTTTCTTTAGGCTTTCCTTTGTTTTAATGGAAAGTGTTTGTCATGTGGGCTGGGGCTTAAGCCCGTCTTTTCCTTTATTTTTGTTGGCTGATGATGGATGAATGGGCCATGAAGCCCATGATGATTCCATGGAGTATCTAATCACCCTCCATGATCATGTTGCACCCTCATTACTCTTTGTGGTGATTTAGAAAGTTAGATATTGATTTCGAATTAGATCTTAATCTTAAGTATTACACGATTTTAATTTGATTCTAATTAGATATTAGGAGTTAATTTTGGATTGTTTTTTAATTTTAGTTTTAGTTAAACAACTTTTAATTTTAGTTTTGATCTTAAAATTTTTTACTCTTGGATTAAATTTTTGACTAATTTTGTTCTTAATGCTTGGATTAAACTTTTGATTAATTTTGTTCCTAACCTTGATAAAATTTTGATTAAATTGTAATCTTAGTTCTTGATTTAGCATCTTAAATGTTGATTAATTTCGTTCTTAATTTTGGTTTTAGCTTTGACTAATTCTTGATGCAAATTCTAATCCTAGCTTTGATTAAGTTCCTTGTTAAAACTTTGTTTAGAATTCTTTGATTAAATCATTGATCCTAGTTAATTTTAATTGAACTCCTAATTGAATATTTGTTAAACTTGGGTTTAGTTTCCAATTAAGTTTCATTGAATTTTGATTGAATATTTGGTGAATTTTGGTTTGGTTTCTTGTTGATCTTTTGGTTAAATTCTTGTAGAATCCCCAATTGATTTTCTTGTTAAGTTCCATTAGAATCTTGGTGATTAACTTTGTTTATTTTTCTTGATGATTATTGAATTGTCTTGATGAGGTTTGTGCTTTGATACTTGAGATATTTATGTTTGCTTGGTCTTGTTAATGTTTGAAGTTGTGCATGAATTCTCATTGGTTGATGTTTCTCCTTGTGCATAAGTTGATTGAATGTAGAAATTTTGTTGCATACACTGTTGTTCTGTACATACATGCTGTTAAATGTTGCCATTTTGTTTTGCTGGATATTACACCTGTTCTGTTCTGAAGATAGGAGCTGTTAAATGTTGTTCTTGCTTGTTGCTGGAATATACTGTTGTGCTGAAGCGCTGTTGTTGCTGCTATCTTTGGTTTATTTCCTTAGTTTATACTTGTCTTGCTTTAACATCTTCTTCTCTTCATCTCCTTCCTTCACTTAGGTTTTATTTTATACTTGATGTTGTTGAGAATGAGTGTGTTTAATGTTTACTTGTGCTTGATCACATGCTCCCTTAGGGCTCCTAGTTTGAACTTAGTTTTTTATTAGGTTCAAAGTAGGATAGACATTAGGCTCTCAATCCTTTGCATGACAACATTAGGGTAGTCCCTTTAACCTCAACTTTAGGTCCATCATTTGTATGACAACATTAGGTAGACTTCCCTTCTCATCCTCAACTATATGGCCATTTGCATGACAACATCTATGTGAGTTTTCCCTAGATTTTATCTTTGCCCTTTGAGTCTCTCTTCTTTCTCAAAACAAAATCAAAACATATAATAAATACGATGAATATTGTGCGCCACGAGCCTTAAGTATATGGGAAATGATGAGTGAGGAGTCTCTCCTTATTTCTTCTAGAGTGTTTAGCATACGTCCCGCTTGGGGGGGGGGGTGATCTTGCGACACATTCACTCCTATGTCATAGACTTTAGTGAAATACGAATCTCAAACAAGTAACTTCACTTCTGTTAAAACTCATAAACAAACTGCAAACCATTTTATCCTTCAGGATTGTTTGTCAAACCTTTTTCAGAAAGGGCATGTTATTTTCGTTCTACCGCAAACAGGCATCGACCCTAAATACTGGAACGCAAACTTACCATCGCTCATAAAAGGCACTTAACAATTCGTGCCACGAACTACGGACGCTCTGATTTCCTCTTTCTCGTCCGATTGAGGATACGTAGGCACAAGACGACAAAGTCTTGGCGAGCACTCTTTCCACCTTTCTTCTGTAGTCCACAAACTATGGACGCTCTGACTTCCTCTCTCTTGTCCGAATGAGGATACGTGGGCATAAGACGGCGAAGTCTTGGCGAGCAACCATCCCCCTTTCACCCGTAGTCCTCCGAACTACGTTGACTCTGACTTTCCCATTGCACGAGGGAATACGTAGGCCTAGGAAGGCGAAGTCCTATCGAGTCTCCTTTTTGTTTTTTCCCTTTTCGTTTCCGTTAGCAAGTAGGCTTTAGATATACACACCCAGTGATTAGAACAACAAGCGTGGATCCCGTTGAGTACAACGGACGCGAGGGGGTGCTAACACCTTCCTCTCGCGTAACCGACTCCCGAACCCAAGATTTGGTTGTGATGACCACATCTTTCCTTTTTGAGGTTTCTTCGACCGTTTCCTTTCCCCGTCAGGATAAATTACGTTCGGTGGCGACTCTATTTTTTCGCCGGTTGTTTTTCGCGTTGCGACAAGTGCCAATGACTCAGTCATTGTCACTGAATTCACTGCCCCAACCAGTTGGTTGGATTCCCGATGTTCCGAAGACATGGTTTTCTTCTCCAAAAACCTTCATATCCCACTGGAAGCCGTGGGTGAGGTGCAAGTACAAGGAACAGAGGGCGTTGTCTGCAGGTGTAAAATTAAAACCTGCAGGATTGCATGGTGCTAGCCAAATTTTTATCAAAATGACGCCCACTTATTTGGTTAACCTCAGCCATGTAATAGCTTTGGTCTACCTCGATGTTTTCAACAATTCCATCGCTCATCCAAATGGATATCCTTTCGTGAAGTGACGAAGGTACCACACTTATTCCATGGATCCACCCCTTCCAAGGAGTAGGTTGTAGTTTTCCTTGGATGCGATCACTATAAACATCATTGGCCTAGTAATCGTGCCAATGGTTAAGTCAGCCTGAATGTCTCCCATGGTCATTCCAACTTTCCTTTCGTAATTCGAAAGGACCATGTTGTAATACCCCAAAATTTGCCCTCTCTTTTCCTCATATCTTTTAGCATGAGTTTTCATTGCATTGCATTGCATTCAAGCATAGAAAAACAAAGCATCAAACATTTAGCATTGCATCTTACATAAGGGCATGTGATCAGGTGATTCTCTAAGATGTTGATCATCCAAAGAAGAAGACCAAGTGTTTCTCACAAGCTTCAAGGACCACTTACATCATGTATCATCTCCATTTGATCTCACAAGTCATGGGAAGAAGAGAATTCATCAAGAAGATTGGACAGTGCATGATCTCATATACAAGGCAGTCAAAAGTTGGGATCTGACCCCCAATTGAGCAAGCTCTTTGACTCTTTATCATCTCCAAGTGGCACATGTCATCATTGGTGGACATGATACACATCATATTCAGAGGAATTTGAATTTGGAGGATGTGTTATTTCCTCCTAACCAGAGGGTACCAAAACTAGGGTTTGCCATAAAATCAGTTTATTTCTCATTTTTTGGGCAAGACTTGATCCCATGGTATTCCTCATGTTCTCAAGTGTTTAGGAATGGAGGATTGTCCATCAAACTGGTTCAAAAGGGTTTCAATTGATCAGGAGATTGAAAATCAGAAGAATTGGGAATAAAGTCAACTATGCAGTGAAAAAGTCAACTCTTGACTTTTTGAGGTCAACATCATGATTTTCAAGTCAAATATGGTCCATGGACAAGATTTGATCAAGAAATGTTCAAGGGTTCATCAAAAATCAAGAAATGTGAGAAGTTGCCATATTTGGAATAGTAGGGTTTCCAAAAATAGTAAGTTTTGGCCATTTTAGCACCTCTCTTTGAGTTAGGTTTTCTCAATTTTAAAGCATTAAGTCAAAAATCCACCAGGCCACAACAAAATATCTTGTTTCAAGCTTCAAATCCATATAAAGAACTCCTCCATTGGATCAAAATTGAGTGAGTTATGATCCATCAAAGTTTGACAAAATTAGGGCAAAAATCAAGTCATGGCAAGGCAATTTCAAATCACCCGGCCATAATTTCATCAAACATGTGGCGTGCCAAATGTCAAGCCAATTTTCTCCATCAATAAAGCTTCAAATGAAAAAATTTTGAACATCAAAGTTGTTCATTGTCATGTCCTCTTCAACTTTGATGTCAAACTTTTTTTTCATTTGAACAAGTTATCATAGAGATATCAAGGCTCAAAGAGGAATGGTTCATGCTGAATTTTTCATGGGCCATACTGCCATGCACGTTTTGCCATGATGTGCCCACGGGGCCAGCTTGTTTTCTTGGATTTCTTTGTTGATTTTAAGTGTGTTAGAGACCTTTTCTCATCATGATTCAAATACCAAAGTTGTTCTATCATATGTAGGCTTTCCAAAGAGTATAAGCATTCCTCATTTCATGTAGTATTAATTAACTTATGGTTGCTTAAAGTCCAAGATTTTCATACTCATGGTAAGATTAAAACTTAGAATTTTTCTAAGTTACTTTGGGCAGATTTGGGGACAACCTTTCATGACCAATTTTCACATAACTCAAGGCTTTGTTTCAATTCATTTTCAACATGAAACTTGTTCTAGGTTGTCTCAAGTTTATTTTGAACCCAAGAGCTCATCATTTTGTCAAGGATTCACCAAGTTATCATGGCACAAAGTGAGGTGCACAAATTGATTTCTACAACATAAAGGACATGCGTTTTTTGACATTTGGTATTATACATTGGCAGCCTGCTCATACACATCTCAAGTCCACGCATGAGGTCCATTTTACACTACCAAAACATTGCCTAAAAGGTGCCAACATGCTTTGTACCAACTTTGCTCAATATTTGAATTCTTGGCCATAAAGAGAAAAACCAAAAACTTGCATGAGAAGTTGTTTTCCTCTCATTCCCTCATGACATGCGATTCCGATCCTTTCTCTCTCTCTCCATCCCCATTCAAAATCACTCAAACACACCCTCCCATTTGCTAAAATACGGACCATTCTCTCATTCTTCTTTTTTGGCAAAGTTTCAAAGCAAACATTACACCTCATTTTCATGCCCAAAACCAATCTTAATCCATGATATTTAAACTCAGAAAACCCTAAAACGAGGGGCAGAGCTCATTTTGGCAAGTTTCAGATCTGAAGTTTTCACCCTCACTCAAAAATTTGGAACTCTCGAATCTCATCTATCCAAGGATTTCCCTGCATATTCTTGCTTCTTTATTCTTTCTGAACATTCTTAGCATCAAGAGAAGAGGTTTTCTGAAGGTTTTGATTCGTGTCAAGGTGCAACAGACAATATTCCGTTAGGTAACATTCTTGTTCCGCTTCCTGGCTTGTTATATGTGTATGAAGCTTGTGATCCATGTTTCTGAAGTCCTCTGTATGTAGAGGCAAGTTTTGGATGTGTGTTGTTTTAGTTTACATGAGTTTTAGATTATGTGTTGATTTTTCATGCTCAGATTTCTTCATGTTAGAGTAATTTTTAGAAGAAACTAAGTGTGTATTTGAGTTCTACGTGAAATTTTCTTTTAAATGGTGTATGGCTTGTTTTGTTTTGAACTTATTGTTGCATGAGTGTTGCTACTTATTGTTCATTTTTCATGGTCTTAGAGGTTTCTTTACTAAAAACTAAGTTGATATTTGCATTCTACGCGAAAAACCGAGGGGGAGGGGTGATCTGTATGAGATTCCGGCCGCGCCAGTCGCCGCCGGCGGTGGCCGGCCGGACTGCGTTTTTTTCCGGCGGTGGAGGGGCTGCAGGCTACTGTTCACGTAGCATGGCATGAATTTGAGGAAGATGATGCTGACGTGGCGAAGGATTAATGGATTGTTTGTTTTATTTATTTGGTTTTGTCTCTTAGTGTTTTAAAATGTCATGACCAATTGATATTGGAATCACATAGCTTTATGTTACGTTCATATTTTTATTTTATTTATTTTTATTTTATTTTATTTTATGTTATTTTCTGAATTCAGCCATTGTTTCAACTGGGCCTTGCAGCCTATTTTCTTTTCGCACCCCGCACGGCCCAATATCTATGTTTGTGCTCTAATGCACACCCCCTTTATTTTTCAGCACTTTTCTTTTTTCTTTTTTATTTTCGTTTCCTTTTTTAATTATTAAAAATATTTCCTTTTATTAAAAAATTACAAAAAAAATCATGTGTGTATTTTGATGTCTTATTTAATTTTCTATGAATTTTATTTTCATTTTCCATTTATTTTCGTAATTATTTCTGATTTTATTTTCCAAAGTGTCTCCTATGTTTACCTTTGTGATTAGTGCTTATGTTTGATGATCTTTCCATGCCTTATTGAGCTGATCTTTTTGCCATGTTTTGGAATTTAAATGAGGAATGTTTTAATGTCATGTTGCTGCCTTGGTGATCACCTTTGATTGTTCTTTCATGTGTTTTTTGATGCTCCTCGATTCATACACGGTCATTGGCATACCTTGTCTTGTGAAGCTCCTTTGAACATGTTCTTGATCTAGTTCTGATCCAATCTTTTTGTACATGTTAATTGAATGTTTAAACTTGCCTTGGATTATTTTTTGGGAATTTATTGGACCACTTTGCTATTTTTGGTTGATTTTTACTTGTGGTTTGAATTTGATTGAAGCATGTTTGAACACTTGACCTAGTTTGAGTGCATTTGTTTACTTGTGATTGATTGATGCTTGAAATGATTATATGGTGTGATCATGTTCTGTTTGAGCTTGTTTATGGCTTTGGAATAATATTCATTGATTCATTTTCCAATTTGATCTTGATTTTCTAAGTTGGTGTTGTTTTGACTTGAATTTGGAGGTATGTTTGACCTAATCTTGTGCAATGCTCCTTTGTATGAAACAACCAATGCATGAGGCCTTTTGTTTGACTTGTATGACATGCTTTAGATTCTGACCCTCTTGGTTTAAGGTGTTTTATGTGACATGCTCTCACTCTTTGCTTCACATGTCCTTTGGTTTGCTTGCATGAATGATAAGTGAATGTCTTGTCTAATTTTGATGCCTGTTTGGAATGTGTTGCTTAATGATTCATCTTGCATGACTTGAGTTTGACCTTGGTATGTTGTTGATGCGTATGCTACTGCCCTCTTGAGTTCATTACTTGGTTTTCACTTCACATGTTCACTTTGGGATGATTTGTATGACGCATGTCATTATCAAATGTTTTGTTGCTTCTTTGGCTCATAATGCATCATGATGTGAGATACTTTTGTGTGTTTGAATTGATAGATCATGAGATGTCTTAAGTTCTGACTTGGATTCATGTTCATCTTATTTTGTCCATTTCATCTTTGTGTAAAGTTCGTTGATGCTTAATTGTATTTCTTATGCAAGTTTACTTGCATCCTTTCTTGTGTGCTTTCACTTGTGTACTTGAGATGTGCTTGTATGATCTTTGAAGCATGTTTTATGATGTGATTTGGATATGATGATTATGATGTGCTTCCTGCCTCTTATTGTACCTCGTCTCTCTTTCTTCTTCTTCTCTTTTCTTCTCTTTCACTCTTTCACATCCCATGAGTCTCAAGACTTGTCTAAGTCTTGGATTCCTTTCCCTCTAGGGCTACCTAGTCCAACTTAATTTTTGATTAAGCTTGGAGTAGGATTAGCATTAGGTTTTAGTTAGGCTTCCTCTTTCAAACCTCACTAACCATAGGACCTCCATGCATGATAACGTTAGGACCCTTAGTCTCCCTTTAGAGTTTCCTTTGCGTTTTCTCACTTCTCTCATCTTCAAGCAAAAAGTAAAAAATACTTAATAAAGGAAAACAAACATTGTATTTAGGCCTTTCATGCAAGAACAAGATAGTGAGGGATCTTCTCTCATTTTCTTGGAATGTTTAGCGTGCGTCCCATCTCGGGTCGTTATGCGAGGCATTCGATTTTACATGAGGGACTTAAATACAATGCGCGTTACAAAACACAAAACAATCAAAACACTTCTTTCTAAAAAAACTTCAAACAAACAATAACGTCTTTCCTTCGGGAATTCTTTTCTCATCCCATTCACTCTCAGTGTACGAACGTGCTTCTACTCGTCCTCTTGCAAGATGGTAACGCACTCGGACCAGCGAGCCTGCAACACCTGAGCTAGAACGTTAGCCGTTCCCTAAAAAACACAAACAAAGCGACCCTCGTTGAGGGGAACTACGTCACTCTGATTCTCATGTTCCCGATGAGATACGTAGGCAGTGGGGTAAGGCCCATTCGAGCACTTCTTTTATTTTCCCTACATTTGTTCCTTTTTCTCTCTCTTTTCCTTTTCCTTTTTCCCATTCCTTTCTCCTTCCAGTAGCAGTGGAGCTCCAGTTGACGACACCCTTTGATCGAGACAAGCAAGCGTGGATCCCATCGGGTACGATGGACGCGTGGGGGTGCTAATACCTTCCTCACGCGTAACCGACTCCCGAACCCAGTTCTCTTGGTCGCAAGACCATGCTCTATCCTTTCCTTCAGGTTTATGCAGTGTTTCCTTTCCCTCTCTTGGGATAAATACACATTGCTGGCGACTCTGTTCGGTGCCACTTTCGCGTTTGTACTTGGATGAAAATCCCGGGAGCGACACATGTTATGTGGCTTCATGTCGGAATCACTGTTGCCAATCTTTTTTAACATATAATGCGGCATAAGATTTACTGCCGCTCCTCTATCTACAAGTATCTTATTGATACCCATGTTCTCTATCTTTCCTCTGATGAATAGAGGTTTCATATAGTTTTTCACGGCCTCATCTGGTCTTTCGAAGAACACATTCTGTTCCTCGACACATCCATTGTTCAGAATGTAGTAACACACTTGCCTTTGATAGGCCACTTCTTGTTTGACCTCATCCTTCGAGTCTTCCAATTCTGTTACCTTGTCATACTCCCTGGGTAGAACGGATACGAAATTACAAATAATGTCGAGTGACGGCTCAGATCCCGTGTCAAAATCGTCCGTCATAATGTCATCATCTGCCAAAATTTGGTCAGTTGTCTCTTTTGTATCTTCTTGCTGGTCTATGAATAACTTCCTTTCGACAACTTTCCTCTCGACAGGTTTTCTGTCTTTATTGTTGTCCTTTTTGATCTGAATGTTGCTATTAGACTCAGCATTCTCTTTCGCCACTGCTTCTCTCTCAGCCTTACGCTTCCGTTGCTGACGTCTCCATTGAGGCCGCGTCATTGGATTCTTCCCTTTGAAGTTTTCTAAATGCCAGGCTGATTTCTTGGAAGCTTAGAACTCCCTTATGTATGTTATCGAAGATCCTCTTTTGACTTCAAAATTTTGCAATTTTTTGGCCATTTTCTCCTTTCTCCACTGGTCTCACCCACTTGCCCTTGGGGGCATCTAAAGTGGGCTTGAAGGTCGAAGGCATGTTGCCACATACCCCTGGTCCATGTTGATTATATCCTTTTGGGGCTCCCTTTTGGTCGAAAGCGCCATGTTTGGTTGTGTTTCTCCAGTTGTTCTTGTCCATCGCCCGTCAAATCTCTTGGATATTCTCCACAGCTTTATGGTCGAAGACAACACTATATCTGGGACACAACATCACTTGAGAATTCTTCCGCTGGCATCTGTGAAGAATCTCAACCAGATTTTTTTCTTGTTTTGGATATGCCAATTTGGCATATTCTTCTTGTTGGAGAGAGCATTTATCCACTTTCATTACAGACTCGTTGGTCATCTCGACCATGTTAACTCTAAGATTAGTACCTGCAGAGATATCTATTTCTTGGAATTTCATCCTAAGGCCCTCAGTGGCCTTATTTTCGTTGTTGATCTGTATGAAATCATCAGTAGTTTCACACATCGAAATCATGTCATTGGGACCTTCAGTAGTCCCATTATCGAAGCCTTCAGCAACTTCGTTCATGGAACCTTCAGTGGTTTCAATTTGAAAGCCATCAGTGACCTTCTCAGTGAAGCCCTTAGTGGCTTCTTTGTCGAAGTCTTCAGTGACTTCGTAGTTGAGGTTTCCAGGAATCTGGACGAAACCCTCAGGGATTTCTTTATCAGAATCTTTAGCAACTATTCCATCGAAGCCATCAGTACCTTCGACCATTTCAGCATTGTTGGTGAAGTCATCAGCAACTTCGACCATGTTCACCATGGTAGGTTCTGAATAGTGTGCATCAGCAACTGGGAGGAGATCTGAGTCCACCTTTATCTGGTTCTTGGACTTATCAACGAACTTGAGACGTCCATCCTTAATAGCATTTTGAACGAGATCCCTGAAAAGAAAACATTGAGATGTTTTATGGCCAAGAAAATTATGATATTTGCAAAAACCTCTCTTTTTTCTCTATTCTAAGGGAGGCATTTTAGCACCAGGAGGCACTATCATTTGGCCATCTTTAACTAATACATCGAAAATTTCATCAAACTTGGTCCTTGTTTTAGAGCCAGGAACCTATCGTTCTTCTAAGAGTCGACTGAATTCTTTCCATTCGACGGTGTTAAAACATTGCATGAGTAAGGTGGGCCTTGTTTTAACTCAGCAAGATCTATTTCATTCTCGTCGAAAAAAGGTATCGACACTAGTTTCTTGCTCATCTTCGTCGAAATCGACGTAGGCTACCCTTTCCTTTCTATTCTTGTTAGCCCTAGCTTTTTAAGCCTTCAATCGTTCGACCTGTCAAACTCTATCAGCCAACTGGGCCATATCTCTCAAGTACTGGGTATCCAACTTCTTCCTAATTGAGTAGTCGAGACCACCAGCGGCCATTTCGACCAACTCATGTTCAGGCGCTTGAGTAAAGCACCTTGCCTTAAGAAATCGAAACCTATTTAGATAATCATCAATTGGCTCAGAGAACTTCCTCTTAATGATAGCCAATTCTTTTAGACTTATCTTTGTCTGACCCATATAGAATTGCTCATGGAACAGTCTCTCTAACTGAGTCCAATTGTGGATCGAATTCGCTGGCAGTGTTGTAAACCAAGTGAAGGCATTTTTAGTGAGTGAACTTTGGAAATACATCACTTTTAGGTTTTTATTGTTAGCGATTTCGCCAGCCTCTATCAAATATCTTGCCACATGTTCGACTGTGGACTCACTAGTGTCCCCAGAAAACTTGGTGAATTTGGGGACCTTCCATATAGGGGGTAAATCTGACTGTAATATATATTCCGATAAAGGTGATGTATTATTTGGCCTATGAAGGCCAATATTTACCCCATTTATGGCCATAATCCTTTCGACCATGGCTACTAGGTTGTTATCTGACGCTACATCTTTGTGTCGAACTTGGTTTATTACTTCATCAGCGTTCTGGTTTCTATTTACCACTATTACCCTTGGTTCCCTCTGGATTGGCTGTTTGATTCTGGGTGGTTCGACTACTGCCCCTTGGTTTAAAAAGTTCGCCTAGGGTATATTTCGTTGAACTTGGTTAATTTTAGGGTCTTCTTCTAAGACCACCCCAATATTTTGTACCATCCATTCTCTCTGAGGGTGTCGAGGGTGTTGTGGGACACCAAAGAAGTTAGCAATTTGCGTCATTTGCGCTGCTAACTGTTGGTTGGTTTGGGTAGTATTCTAGATTAAGGGGTTGAATATAACCCTCATTTGTTGGGCAAGCATCTGGACCATCTCTTGATTACTTTCGTCCATCTGTTGCCTTATCACCGCTGCAGAATTGTTGGTGATGTTTGGCATATGGGTGTGATGCCCGGTTCCTAATGGTTGGCTAATTCGACCCATATTGTTTATTCTTGAACCAGATCCTTGTAGTGGTGAAGTCACATTCACCACTGGGTATGCAAATATTGACGAGGCATTGTGCAAACTTGCCATTACTGACGTTGGCATGCCATAAGGTTGATCACGTCCTATTGGTGGCATTGTAAATCCATGCACTAGAAGCTTGAATAAACTATGTCCCACTGGAGGGGGTCGATGGTAGACCTTGTGTTCCCCCATAGGATGGTATGGGACCACTTTGGGAAATCGACTGCGTAGGCGTCGAATTTGCCGTGGTTGGTATAGCTTCAAATACTGACGCTGAAACCGTATTGCCCCCTGAAGAAGAAGGGGGTGGTACTCCATCATTTGGTGGATTTTGGTTATTTGGCGGATTTGGATTCACCATCCTTCTTACTTATCTCTTTCTAGGCCTTTCTTCGTTGTTTGTGGCTATTTTACCACTCCTAAGTCTCATACAACGAAGCGTAGAAAGATCGTAAAAATGAAGAACTTAAATGTAGAAACATTTCCAGAAAAAGTAAAAAGAAAATATTTTAACACACTATAACACTGTCCCACCAGGTGTGCCAATTTGTTTACCGTGGAAATTGGTAAATAAATGTTGGTCTTCCAAAACACTAATCAATTTGGTTCACATGCAGGATCAACCAGTGAATCCTAAGGACATAGCTATGGTGTTTTATGTTTTTCTAGAAAATTTGTAGAACACTTCGACAATATTCATTGATTGTAAAAAATTGTTTGATTGTTTTGTTGAAAAAGACTAAACTTTTGTAGAAATTTGGTAAAATAAAGCAATGAAGAAAAAATGACTTCAAAATAAATGGAATGCAGTAAAGAGCAATTGGTAAAAGAAAGTAAACTTCTCATTAAATAAAATGTATGGTGTTTTAAGCGTACATTTCTCAATAATGACTCTTTTCTCACGTTAACTTGGGTACTTTGAGTAGATTTGAGTACAATACAATAATTGAACACATGAAATCTTAATACTAAGACCCTTATTTATAATGCATCAAAATAATTGCCTCTAACTAACATTTCTTCAAAATTTGACATGTTTTGCCCTTGCATGCCTTTGTTTCACAATGGTTTGCCACGTGTCTTCTCCTAAGAAACGGATAAGGACAAAAGACAGTTATCCATCCATATTTGAAATTTAAATGTCTGTCGAAGGAAGAACTCATAGCATCCCTTCATCGAAGTAACTTCCCATACTTAGAAAATATTTCTAAGTATTTGCTCAAGCATGTCTCCTCATGAGAACCATTTCGACAGAACTTTACACCAAACCCTATCGAAATCAACCTAACTTAAGAAACTTTCATTTTTACTTAGTTTCTCAAATGGGAACATGGCGTCAAAATTCCCAGCCAACAGTACCCTGGTCCATTTTGATCATATCTACTTGGTGCTCCCTTTTTGTCGAAAGCGCCATGGTTGTTTGAGTTCCTCCAGTTGTTTCTATCCATTGTCCGTCGAACCCCTTGAATGTTCTCAACAACTTTTCGATCAAAGACGACACTGCATCTGGACACAACATCACTTGGGAGTTCTTTCGCTGGCATCTGTGAAGAAACTCAACCAGATTCTCTTCTTGTTTTGGATATGCCATTTTGACATATTCTTCTTTTTTAAGAGTGTGCCCGTCCACTTCCATCGCAGACTCTTGGGTTATCTCGACCATGTTAACCCCAAGGTTGGTACCTGCACATATATCCAATTCTTGAAGTTTCATCCTAAGGCCTTCAGTAGCCTTAGTTTCGTTGATTTGTATGAAACCATCAGTAGTCTCACACATTGAAATTAATTGGTTGGGACCCTCAGTAGTCCCGTAGTCGAAGCCTTCAGCAGTTTCGTTCGTGAAACCCTCAATGGTTTCAATTTTAAAGTCGTCAGTGACTTTCTTAGTGAAGCCCTCAGTAGATGCTTCGTCGAAGCCATCAGTGACTTCGTGATTGAAGTTTCCAACAACCTGGACGAAACCCTTAGTGGTTTCTTGATTAGAGTCCTCAGCAAATCTTCTAGTGAAGCCATCAGCAGCTTCGACCATTACATCATCATTGGTGAAGTCATCAGCAACTTCGACCATGTTTACCATAGATGGTTCTAAATAGTGTGCATCGGCAACAGGGAGGGGTCAGAGTCCACCTTCATCTGGTTCTTTGGCTTATTAGCAAACTTGAGTCTTCCCTCCTTGATGGCATTTTGAACGAGATCCCTGAAAAGAAAACATTGAGATGTTTTATGGCCAAGGAAATTATGATACTTAAAAAAATCTCTTTTTTCTCTGTTCTAAAGGAGGAATTTTAGCGCCAGGAGGCACTATCATTTGGCCTTATTTAACTAATAAATCAAAGATTTCGTCACACTTGGTGACATCAAAGGTATAGCTCCTCTTGGGGAACCTATCGTTCTTTTCTCAATCGACTGGATTCTTTCCATTCGACGGAGTTAAAACTTTACATGAATAAGGCAGGCCTTGCTTTAATTCAGTAAGGTCAATTTCACTCTCGTCCAAAAAGGGATCTACACCAGTTTCTTGTTCGTCTTCGTCGAATTCGACATAGGCTACCCTTTCCTTTCTGTTCTTGTTTGCCCTAGCTTTCTCAGCCTTCAGTCGTTTGACTTGTCGAACTCTGTCATCCAACTGGGCCATATCTCTTAGGTACTATGTATCCAGTTTCTTCCTAATTGAGTAGTCGAGGCCACCAGCAGCCATTTCGATCAACTCATGTTCAAGCACTTGAGTAAATAACCTAGCTTTAAGCAGTCAAAACCTATTCAGCTAATCGTCTATTGGCTCAGAGAACTTCCTCTTAATGCTAGCCAATTCTTTCAGGCTTATCTTCAATTGTCCCATATAAAATTATTCATGGAACAATCTCTCCAATTGAGTCCAATTGTGGATCGAATTTGCTGGCAGTGTTGTAAACCAAGTAAAGGCATTTTTTATGAGTGAAATTGGGAAATATTTCACTCTTAGGTTTTCAATGTTAGCAATTTCGCCAGCCTTTATCAAGTATCTTGCCACATGCTCAACTGTGGACTCACTAGTATCCCCAGAAAACTTAGTATATTTGGGGACTTTCCATCTAGGGGGTAAATCTGACTACAAGATATATTCAGATAAAGGTGATGTATAATTTGGCCTATGAAGGCCAACATTTACCCCATTCTTGGCCATAATCCTTTCGACCATGGCTGTTAGGTTGTTATCCGCCGCCACATCTTCGCGTCGAACTTAATTTATTACTTCATCAACATTCTGGTTTCTATTTACCATTGCTACCCTTGGTTCCCTCTGGATTGGCTGTTCAATTCTAGGAGGTTCGACCCGAGGAGGTTCGACTACTGCCCCCTGGTTTAAAACGTTCGCTTAGGGTACATTTGGTTGAACTTGGTTAATTGTAGGGCCTTCTTTTAAGACCACCCCAGTATTTTGTACCATTCATTCCCTCTGAGGTTGTCGAGGGGGTTGTGGAACACTAAAGAAATCAATAATGCGCGTCATTTGCGCTGCCAATTGATGGTTGGTTTGGGTAGTATTTTGGATTAAGGGATTGAATATAACACCCATTTGTTGGGGAAGCATCTGGACCATCTCATGAATACTTTCGTCCATCTGTTGCCTTATCACTACTACAGAATAGTTGGTGATGTTTGGCATCTGGGTAGGAAATCCAGTCCTTAAGGGTTGGCTAATTCAACCCATATTGTTTATACCTGAACCAGACCCTTGTAATAGCGAAGTTACATTCACCACTGGGTCTACAAATGTTGATGAGGCATTGTGCAAACTTGCCATTACTGATGTTGGCGTACCATAAGGTTGATCACGTCCTATTGGAGGCATTGAATATCTAGGCACATAAGGCCTGAACAAACTATTCCCCACTAGAGGGGGGGGGGGTCATTGGTAGACCCTGTGTTACCCCATAGGATAGAATGAGACCACTTTGAGAAATCGACTGCACAGGCGTCGAACTTGTCGTGGTTGGTATGGCTTTAGACACTGATGCTGAAACCGTATTGCCCCCTGAAGAAGAAGGGGGTGGTTCTCAATCATTTGGTGGATTTTGGTTACTTGGTGGATTTTGATTCACCATCCTTCTTACATATCTCCTTCTAGGCCTTTCTTCGTTGTTTGTGGCTATCCTACCACTCCTAATTCTCATGCAATGAAGTGTAGAGAGATCGTAAAAATGAAGAACTTAAATGTAAAATTTTTCCAGATAAAGTAAAAAAGAATATTTTAAAACACAATAGCACCGTCCCACTGGGCGTGCCAATTTGTTTACCATGAAAATTGGTAAACAACCGCTGGACTTCCAAAAATTTGGTTTACTTGTAGGATCAACCAGTGAATCCTAAGGACATATCTATTGTATTAGTGTATTTCTGGAAAATTGTAGAACACTTCGACATTATTCATTTATGTAAAAGATTGATTTGATTGTTTGTTGAAAAGATTAAACTTTGTAAAAGTTTGGTAAAGAAATGCAATAAAGAAAAGAACTTCAAAGTAAAAAGTGCAGTAAAGAACAATTGATAAATGAAAGTAAATTTCTATTGAATAAAATATGGTGTTCCAAACGTACATTTCTCAATAGTAACTCTTTTCTCACTTTGACTTGGATACTTTGAGTAAATTTTGAGTATAGTACAGTAATTGAACACACAGAAATCCTAATACTAAGACCCCTATTTATAATACGTTGAAAAAACTGTCTCCAACGAGCATTTCTCCAAAAGTTGACACGTTTAATCCTGCATGCCTTCATTTCGCCATAGTTCTCCACGCGTCTCTCCTGAGAAATGGATAAGGACAAAAGGCAATTATCTATCCGTATTTTGAAATTCAAACTTATGTTGAAGGAAGGCTTCAAAACATACCTTCGTCGAAGTGACTTTTCTATACTTAGAAAAATATTTCTAAGTATTTGTCCAAACACGTTTCCTTTATAAGAACCAATTCGACAAAGCTTCATACCAACTTCTGTCGAAGTCATCCAGACTTAAGAAACTTTAATTTTCACTTAGTTTCTCAAATGAAAACATGGCATCAAAATTCCCAGCCAACAACTGCGAGCTCTAGCAAACTGCAAGCGAACATGATAGCCTGTCATGCTCGCACTGCGAAGTAAAAGCAAACTGAAAACGAGTATTCGCTTAGAGGCCACACAACGAGCACTGAAGGCTTTCGCTACTCCCATATTTTTTTCAGCCTCGCTCAGATTTCGTATAGCGAACTCAAGGCGAAGGAACTCACTTGGCCTTCACACTGCGAACCTGGCAGTATTCTTCTCATTTTGTTTTGATGCTTGCTTGGTTGTTTCACATGCTCGTGTATGGTTACTATATCTTGCTTACACATTATTGTGAGCATTATGCATGTGGATTTATGGATGGTAAATTGATTAAAATGATGAACAAGTGATTAAAAAGAATTAAGAAAAGTGAGGAAAGTTTATCACAATCCAATGGAATGACCTAGAGATGTAACTAGGAGTTGATAGATAACTGGATGACAATGCTTGTGCATTTGATGCCTAGGTATGCATCCTTGACAAATAGTTGTCTATTGAAGAGTTGAGATATTATATGGAACATGTTTAGTTTTGTGTTACCTTGAGAATAAGGCACATGTGGCCTTGTGATTTCCGAATACAATCACGTTTGTGTGTGAGATCGCGTAATTGGAAGCAATCCCTTGAGATGTGTCGTTCCAAGAGTTGAGGCTTATATATAGAGAGCTCCTCTAGAACGTGTGAATTATTCATTAATAAGTATTCGTGACCCGTGTTGAGAACTCTTATGTGGGTTGGTCGGGGAAAGTTACTTATTAGATAGGTATCCGTGACTCGTGTCGAGAACTCTTGTGTGGGTGGGCCGGGGAAAATTACCTATGAGCTAGATATTCGTGACTCGTGTCAAAAACTCTTGTGTGGGTTGGTCGGGGAAAAATGTCTATAATACAAGGATCCATGACCCGTGTCAATAACTCTAGACGTAGGTCTGGTCGGGGAAAGATGCCTTGATGTGGTTTCCAATTAGTGATAGTTTGAGTTGTTGAACTCAAGCCACATGTTTCCATATAGTTTGTGAGTTGTGAACTCAAGTCTTGTCCCTTCCCTTTTGACTTGAGTTAGGATTGGTTAGAACCTTGTAAAGGCGAGATAATCCATAAGATAGGGAACCCACTTGGATTATTATCTCACCCCATGTTGTTGATTATATTTCAGGTGGTTCAGGTTCCGTGAAGGGTAAGGACAAAGTTGTTTGATGTCCTTACTTGTCTTACCTTTTTGGGATGACATTGTTTCTGCTGTGAAGACTCTATGTTGAGATCATTGATATGATCTAATTCTTAGTTAATTTGGACATCTTGTATATATTTATGCCACTTTTAGTATTTTGGTGTTTTGGGCATGTAATATGTATAATGTGTCACTAGGAACTTATGTATATTTCAGTACCAAATTTACAATCATGTATAATATGAATTATTCTAGACTTATATTATATGTGGGTGTTACAGTAAGAAGGTATGAAGGGTTGTGGAAGATGTGTGGCTCTTAGGTGTGACATTATGTAAGATGAAATTCATCCATATTTAAGTTCTAATGGTGAAATTGTCACTCTTAAATCTAATAGGCCTAACATCTCTACATGACTCATAGTTTTTGTCTACAGGGAAGATGACTGCTACTATTCTATCATAATCCCAATTACCCTTTGCAAATTGTTTAACAAACGGGTCTGATTCATTTGCCTCATTAGCATATTCCTAATAGACATTTTTTGGCATCCTGACATAACAAACCATTCAGACTATCACCCAAGATAATCTTGCTAGTGGGGAATCCTATGAGGGTCTGGAATTCACAAACAATTATTCGATGATTTCAAGGTTTATTTATTTTAGAGGATTTCCAAAATACTTTATCCTTTACTATCAATTTCTAGTACAAAACCTGGAAATTCCCTTGGGTCTTCTTGATGTACCCTTCTTTCTAGTATCAAGTTCCTACTTTCTAATTGGGTGTAACATTATTCATTCTCGAAGATTTTAAATTTATGGCGGTTAGTTGGTACATGATATGATTCTGATTTTATCATTTTTCTTCCAATGGTGGATCTTTTGGGAGCCATTTGTAACATTCATAATCTCAATGAAAATTTGGAAATCTTTTAGATAACAAGATAATGCATATGAAGTTACAACCTTTCATCTCTCATTATTCATGAAGCTTTGACATGAGTGATTTTTCAAAATTGAAAACCTATGTCAAAACATGATTTTTGGCTAAAGTCTAAGAAAACCTAGGTTTGTCTCATTCTGGGGTAGCACAATCACTCAAGCATCAATAATCAAATTTATCCTATGGTGATACTGGTTTCCTTCCTCTATCCCTAATGGTTCATGGTATCTAGCATAGAAGAACTTATAGAAGTTCAAAAAAATTGACAACACCCACCTACAGGTCAAGGATGTCTAGCATGTAGAAACTTAAAAGTTCAAAATTTTGAAATCGCACCCAACTACTATGTTCGTAAAAATTCTTCTCTCACAAAAACTCTAATCAATATGTTATAACAGTCCAGGCATGAGGTTTCTCAACATGAAAATAACAATAATGGCATGAATCAATGAAGAATAATATCTCTTTCCTAACATGTTAGCCATTTATTGATTTCAAAAAAGAAAAAACGTAAACAATGAAAGTGTGAATCAATGTCCAAGTTGTATACAAAGAAAATTAATCCACGGCATGGAGTTTGTAGTCATACCTGTGATTATTTGAGTTTTATAGAGAAAGATGTGAAAATCTTGATGTCAGTATTTGAATGTGAAGGTTGATGAATAATTATGGGGAATTTTATGGGTTCTATGCTTTTGAACAAAAAGTTGCAAAAACCATTAGAAAATTTTTCTTAGCAAAAACCCCGTGGACCATCAAAAAATCTGACTTTTAGTGATTAAAATTTTTTCTAAAAAGGAAATTTAAAAGGATTTAAAAAAATAAAATCAAGTTAAGTCCTAAGAATCTCTTGTTTAATGTCATTAGTTTGATGTTTTGGTGTTATGTGATTTCAAATACATTAAAGCTTATCTCTTTGTCTTTGACCCTTACCCTTATGTCTCCTTTGTCAATGTATACCATCATTCTAGTAGTCTTCAAAATAGTTTACCCAATGTCGTACCTCGAAAAATACTATCTTCACGATGGACGCGGAAAAAACTGTTCGAAACAGAGTCGCCACCGAACTTTATTCATTCCAAGGAAGGAATAGGAAAATATCGATAAAACCTTTAAAGGGATAAGAAAATGGTCATCGCAACCAAATTCTAGGTTCGGGAGTCGGTTACGCAAGAGGGAAGGTATTAGCACCCTCTACGTCCGTTGTAGTCAACGGGAACCTCTTGATTTGATTCGAGAGAAATGTTAGCTTAGTTTGTTTGTTTTCTTCTAAGGTAGTATTGCTTTCTAAGGGGAAAATGGGTGGTTTTTTTTATTAGGGTGCTCGACAAGGATTAGAACCCTTGTGCCTACGTATTCCCTAGTGCAATGGAAAAGTCAGAGCATTCGTAGTTCGTGGGACTGCGGTTGGTTTGTGTTTTTTAAACGAACGAGTGTTTAATTCGCATTCTAACTGTTAAACGTTGGCTTGTCTGCTCGCTAGGGGAGGCTGAAGCACGAGTTTATATGCGCGGAAGAATGGACTAAACAATGTTATTTTGTGAAAGTTGTTTGAGTATGAATTAAGTGTATTAGAGATTTGATTGAGAAAAAAAGGTTGATTTGCGTATGTCTTAAGGTTTCGGTTGCATGGGAAGTGTTTGGTTTGTTAAGTATTTTAGAGGAGGAATGACGATTATTCGATAAACGAGACGTCGGCCTCGCAACCAATTAATCGGGGCATTACTGAGATGCTAGATCTCAACGACACCTTTTTCATTCCATTAATTGCGAAATCATGTTTATTGGACAATGGGTTTCTTTGTCCACGTAATTAGGGCAAGTGTTTTAGGAACGAAAGATCGGAACGAACACAACCCAAAGCGTGCGCCTCAAGAGCATTCATTCAAGGGCCCAAGAAGTGCTAGACCTCAAGAGTCCACTACTTTCGTAATTTGATTAGAAAAAAAATTTTGATTTGATGTATTTTTTTTAAATAAACGTACTTAATTGGATTAGGGTTTGAATGAATTAAGAGTTTTAAAGATGATTAAGTATTTTAATTGGGTTGAAAGTTTTTAAGTTTAGAAATGAAAGACAGAACGAACACAACCCAAGGCGTGCGCCCCAAGAGTGATCGCTCAAGGGCCCAAGGAGTGCTAGACCCCTAAAGCCCACTACTTCCATAATTTAATTAAGAAAAAGTTTTAGATATATTAACCTAAGTGGTTTATGATTTAAGGTTTAATTAAGAAAAGATTTGTAAGATTAAACAAAGTGGGTTATAATTTAATTTGACTTAAGAAAGATATTTTTGAAGCTTAAGAAATTAATTAGATTAAGTATTTTAATTTGGGAAAAGATTAAACTTTTAATGTATAAGTGTTAAGATTAAATATTTTAAGTGTTTTTAAAATGATTAGAATTTTAAGATTGTGATTTTCTTAATTTAATTAAGTATTTTGACTATAGGTTAAATAGTATTTTTAATTAAGCAAAAGTTAATCGTTTTATGTATTTTTTAAACGAAAGATGAAATGAACACAACTCGAAGCGTGCGCCTCAAGAGCATTCATTCAAGGACCCAAGGAGTGCTAGACCCCAAGAGCCCACTAATTTCGTGTTTAAAATTGTTTTAATCAAAAAGAAATGGATTATGGTTAAAGAAGTTGAATTAATAGGATTAATTAAATTAAAATCACATGTTTAATAAAACTAATCATTAACATACTTAGTTAATATTAAATAAATAATTTTAATAGAATTAATAAAAATTAATTCCATAAAATAGATTTTAAAGATTTTCTGAAGAAGAAGATTAATTAAAGAAATTAGTGTTTTTGTTTTTTTTAGATTTAATAATAACAAAAACTATAAAAAGAGAAAGTAAAAAAAACTAGCCTTAAGAAAAAATAAAGGGAGAAGTTAATGGGCCTGGCATCAATAACAAAAGAGGGGTGTAGGTAGAAAATCGTGTTAGGCCCAGTAGGAGAGGCCCAACGCGCAGGGGAGAGTGTCCATGGTGAACTCTCCAACAGATCTGGAGCGTCTGATCTACATAGAGTCCACCTTGACTCGCGATCAGACGGTTGGAATAAGAGAGTGCATACTATAGGACCCAAGCCACTGCACACAGGAACACGAAGGGATAACACCCTCTGGTGACACTTGTCAAAGGGAGGGACAAGTGTCACCCTCCCGGCCGGCCACCCAGGGGAATCATTGATGATGCAGATAAACAGAGAATTTTCACTCTCCCATTTCAACACCCATCCGCAATGTTTCTCTCTCTAATCTTTTTCTCTCTCAACTTATTTTTTCTCTGCAAATTTGAACTCACCAGAAACCTAGACTTGGCCGGAGAAGCGGCGGCGCGCGGCGGCCGCCACCATCTTCCTCGGCGACACCCCCACAGAAACTCACAAGCCCTACACTAACCCCAACTATTTTCTACCCTATTTTCAAATCCGAGGTCAATTTCTCACAAAACCCACTCAAAAATCCCAAATTAGATCAAAGCATATAAAAAACAAACAACATCAAAACAGATAAAAGCAAATGAAACAGACGAGATCAAGCCACTCAGAAGGCAACGAACAACATAACCAGCTCTATAGGTCAAGGAATTTTGAAGACTAACCCTTGAAGAACCGATTTATGAAGATGCTCAGGTACTTGCTTTGAACCTTTCCTTCCTGTTCGTTTCTTTTCTTCTCTGTGTTGTTGTCAAATGTTGTTGCTTCGTACAATGAAAACGGGGTTGAGCTCACCTATATCAGAGTTTCAGTGTGAAACTCTAATTAGGTTTTTGATGAAAACGAGCTTTAGGTGGGGTTTAGGAGTAATTTCGGCAGAGCTTCACTGAGTGTTTTTTTCGTCCCCTTTACCAATGATTGGCATTCTATTTATAGGAGAAATCGGGTTTGCTTGGTACGTGTGAAATCAAGGGATTCTCATAGGAATATCCCTTCACTTGTGTGAGCAGGAGCTGCGTGATCTTCATACCGTTAGAGAGAATTTTCCATTGAGATTTTGTGGGTCCAGGGTGATAGTGACTCCTTCTCTGATTTTGTTTGTAGTGTGAGCTGTAAATCTTCTAGAACTTTGTTTGATTGATTTTTTTCACTGCGTGCAACTCATGATTTTTACTGCTGTAAACTTTTCACTATTCTTGTTTTACTGATGTGGTGATCTTTTGTCTTGAGATAAAAGAAATAATTCATGCTGCTCACTCTTGCTTTGTTCTGTTTGAAACAGAGGGTTATTGCCACCTGCTTTATCTTATGCTGAGTATTATCCGTCGCTTGGTCATGTATTGAGGGAGCACAAAACCATTAACAACAATAAGGCAACCGCGGTAAGTTTCGAATCTTGATACTTGAGAGATCATGTGTAGCTTTTCATATTAGAATTGCCACTTTATCATTTATGTCACAACACATTGTGTATTTTGCAATGACAGGTGATGCTAATGGCCATTGAACTTCTGCGGGACTCTGAATTTGTTCTAAACTCTGCTACTTAAAATTGTAGATGCATTCTTTGATTATTTGGATTGACTTGGTTTTGTGATTTGGTTTAGGACTAGCTTGAACTTTTGTATCCATTAACATGTAATTTTTGAGTTTTTTCAACTTTTGTATTAATTAACATGTAATTGAACTTTTGCTGTAAAACAACTTTGCAACTTGTAATAAGAGAGCCTTTGAATCTAAGCAACAATACCATTTACTTTGAAATTGCAATTTTCAACTATTTTATCCAATGTGTATCTATCTTGAAATGGATCTTGTACCATATTCATTAGTAAATGGCAAAATTGTCTTACCAATTGGAACTCCAAAGCTAGGAGCGTTCCTTGCTTCGTGTTAACCAAGCCAAAATTGTCATATAGAACAACCTGAATATTCATGAAAATAATACTCGTTTCCAAACATAGCCTTGAAGCATGGTTCAAATTTGAAACTCAATCGATTAAATACGATTTTGACACCACTTGAGAATTTAATTTTCACTTGAAAACCTTACTACATATCACAAACAGGCTAGGTCCACCAACTAAGTCGTATTACATCCTAAATTGACTCAAGAATTCAACCAACCAATTCAACGCTTGTTATCAATCTTGAATTCAACCAAAGCCTAATTTGAAAATAACTTAACCATGTCTCGAAACCATTTTCTAATTATGGTTGGAAATAAGCTTTCAACAAATCAAGGCAAATTTTAGCTTATTTTATCACATGATAAGACTTGAAGTCGTCTTGAGATGTGGCTTAAGACAATCAATTGCTCAGGTCTTCACTACTTGGCCATGAGAAGGATAATATATATTTTCCTTCAATCTCCACTTGAAATCAAACATAATTGCAAGAGTATGTAATCACAATAAACACACACAAGACCCTTATGAACCAATTTTTGCAAAGGACCATGGCTATGATGATCAAGAAAGAAGTACATGAAGCAACAACATGCTTAACATAAGAAACATGAGAGGATATGACAAATTTAGGGTATGACAGATGCCCCTATCTAATTGTGTTGAACCCGTGAGAATGAACTGCTGTATGGCGTTCACTTTTAGGGTAGAAGTCAATTAGATATAAGAATACCCCAAAATTTGTCTAACAAAAGGTAAAAATACTATAGAGTGAGAGTTGACAGAATGAGGCAACAGGATTCAAACTGAACAAAATAACTTGAGATTCTTTGGTGGTTGAAGCAGCCCCTTATCCATATAAGGTTCTCTGACGATACCAAAGCAGTATCTCTAAAGGCAAAAGATTCTCTGGGTCGTCGAAGCAGTCCTTTATCCATTAAAGTTCCTCGATGATACCAAAGCAGTATCTCCGCGGTAAATTTGCTGAGGAATAGTTGAGCAAGATTCCTTCTTGAGGAAATGTGCTGGCTCTGCAGGGGAAACTCACCAGAAGCTTTCTAGGATATGCTTGGCTTGGGGAGTAAGAATAGCAACAGCTGCTGGAGATTGTCAATATCAACTGCATGGCTGAAGAATGACTTGCTGGGGAATAGGATTCCATGAGCATGTGCGGGGTACCAACTCTTTTCAAAGGAAAACTGTCGACTTTGATGGAGGACTGGCCAAGATGCTTGCAAACTGATCTTGGATCCTGCTATGCTATGTTGGGGATGGATATGCCATTCCATAGATGATGCACTGAAACACATACTAAGATGCAACTGCTAGGGAATCTAATACACGTATGATATGATAGTGCTTGATATGATTATGTAATGTTATGTTGGCATGTCATGCTTATGCAATTGATTGGGCGCGTTGGGGATAAGTTTCCTTGTCGAGGGTATCACCAGGGATTGGATTTGGGAATTGCCAAGTGAAATTGGACTTTAGGTTAATTTCCAAATGAATTTGGACTTTGGGTCATGAAAATGCCAACAAGGTGGACTTTTAGGTGATTTTCCAAATGAAATTGGACTTTTTGGTAGTTTGCCAAATGAAATTGGACTTTAGGTTAAACTTCCAGACTAAAACTGGATTGGAGGATAGATCACCAGACGAGAACTAATGTTTAAACTTTTGATTGTCAGACGAGAACTGACTTTTGGATAGTCTACTAGACGAGAACTGGACCTTTTAATGTTTTGCCAGGCGAGAACTGGACCTTGAAAGATTTGCCAGGCGGGAACTGGACCTTAAAAGATTTGCCAGGCGGGAACTGGACTTTTAAAAGATTTTCCAGGCGGGAACTGGACCTTTGAAGATTTGCCAGGCGGGAACTAGACCTTGAAATGTTTGCTAGGCGGGAACTGGACCTTAAAAGATTTGCCAGGCGGGAACTGGACCTTAAAAGATTTGCCAGGCGGGAACTGGACCTTAAAAGATTTACCAGGCGGGAACTGGACCTTAAAAGATTTTCCAGTCGAGAACTGGACCTTTAAAAGATTTTCCAGGCGGGAACTGGACCTTAAATGATTTGCCAGATGAGAACTGGACCTTTTAATGATTTGCCAGGCGAGAGCTGGACCTTAAAAGATTTTCCAGGCGGGAACTGGACCTTTTAATGATTTGCCAGTCGAGAACTGGACCTTTAAAAGATTTACCAGGCGAGAACTAGACCTTAAATGATTTGCCAGTCGAGAACTGGACCTTAAAAGATTTGGAGGTGCCAACGAGTGTGGTCTTTTGGGTACTTGCCAATAAAGAATTGGACTTTTGGATTGCCAAGCTAAATTGGACTTTTGGATTGCCAAGCTAAGTTGGACTTTGGGTTGCCATGCTAAGTTGGACTTTGGATATGTGCCAAATTAAGTTGGACTTTTGGGTTGCCAAGCTAAGTTGGACTTTGGGTTGCCAAGCTAAGTTGGACTTTTGGGTTGCCAAACTAAGTTGGACTTTGGTGTCAAGTCTAACGATACCAGGCTTTGAGATGTCAAATCTTGTTAGAAGGTTAGGCTTGAGGAATGATACACATGCGCATGCAATGAGCGAAGCGACATGACTAATGCATATGAGTGATTTATGCAATGATATGAAGGTTTCCAATGATGCCCCGGCAAAGGATAAGGGATGGGTAGGTTCCTTTGCAGCAAGGTTTCTTGTTTGAAAAGAAAAAGGTTATTTTTGTGGGGTGATAGCATGATTCCCCGACACTCGTCTTAGACTCAAAGGTCACTTGACGGTGTTTGCTTGAGCAGATTGAAAGGAACAGAGAGATTTTCCCCTATGTAGCTCATCATGCTCCAGTCTGGGCTTATGAAGAATTTCTCCTTGACAGGAAATTGGAAACAACTGTACCATGAGATGATCTCGAGATGGCTCGCCCCAGAATTCCAAGTCGTGAAAGGATTTGTCCTTGAAAGGAAGTTGGAGACAGTTGTACCATAAGATGAACTCGAGATGGCATGCCTAGAATTCCAGACCATGAAAGGGTTCTTCCTTGATTGACTGGCTCTTGGAGTATTTGGCTTCGAAGTACCCTTGCCCCAGAATGAGCGTTGGAGCGACTTAATTTGTGCTGATTGAACATTGGAGGGGTTCTCCTTTAACCAAAAGAACCTTTGGGTGGCCTGTCCCTGGTTGGTAGATTCTTGAGATGATTTACTCTGATCAACCTGTTCTTGAATGATTTTCCCCATAATTAACTAATGCTTCGGGGACTTGCTTGAAACTGACTGATTCCGTAATCATTGGATGTCAATGCCCCTGTTCCATATGGTTATGAGGTGTTGTCAATTCCAGCCAACATTGTTGAATGACCCAGCCCCCTTTGATTGCTCCTTGTTGGAATTTCCTTGATGTCAAACACTGACTTGCAGTCAAAATTGTTCGTTCACAAATGGTAATTTTAATGCGATGTTCATGCAAGTTTTGAAATAATCATCATTATTAGAATGATATGATAGTGTGTGACGAATGGACCATTAGCCCAAACACAATGCTTATTTAGCTGAGGTGAAAGATATAGCAAGAATATGACACCAATGCAAGTGATTAGTAAATTTGTAGGAGTCAGTTTACACAACCTTGCTGTAATATGCTTTCAGAATAAACCCCGCCTCAATTAGGTCTTTTAAGGGTTGTAACGTGGTCTGGTTCACGAATTATATAAACAAAGGATAGAAGGCTCAAAATTTGTTTGTACCCACACCTTCTTCGTGATGATCTCCAGTCCTACGTTCAGTTAAATTGACACACATTTTGTCTCTTTAAGAGAGCTTGACGGTATAATAGTGAAGATGAGGATTCAAGGTCTTCTTGAAATGGCAGTCACCTTATTTTGTTTTTGTCTTGATATTAGTGACCCTTTGGTTTTGATTTGGTGGTCACTGTATCTTATTTTGTTTTTTATAAGAGATTCGAGGACCTCTTTTTCTTTTTCTTTTTGATCCCTAACTTTTGCCTGGACTGCTTTTTTGAAGCTTTTGGTCCACCGGGAATGCCCTGATTATTGCCTAAGTCGTTCTTTTGCGGTATTTGACTTAGCAGGCTCTTTTTCTTTGTTTTCTTTTAAGTAAGGCGTGTGACTGCCAAGTCATTGGTCATTGAAGAATAACCGTTATAGCTTTTGCATGATGTGAGTGTGTAATCAGGTTAACTGAACACTACCCATGCCCCATAAAATCCGAAGGAAACTCCTACTTCTAGGCTCGAAGTGGTTAACTAGGGACGAACTCCTTATCTCTCCAGTGTTTGGGAATTTGAAACAATGCCTGTACATCCTTGACAGGATTCTATCCGAAAGCATACCATCAGCAATTATGGGTACTTCGTTTTCGTCATCCTCCCTCCAATATTTGCTAAACAACAACTTGGTAAAGAAAAAAAGAAGAAAGGTATATAGATGAATATATTTTTTGCTTTTTGATATAAGTGAAGAAAAATGAGCGAATGCGACGTGATTAGTTCAAAAAATGCATGATCACTTTATTAATATTACCATTCAAAATAAACAATGTTCAAAACAAGTAGCTTTTAACATAACGAAACTACAAATGCGAATGATAAATGTCCAATGGTTGCCAGTATCTGAGGAAGTTTTCCTGTCTGAACCACTAGCTTTAGGGGATGACTCTTAAAGTCTTGGAACTCATTTGGGCGAGAGGCTGACGTGCACAATCAAGTCTCCTTCTTGGAAGGATATGTACTTCTTGTCAATCAACTGTTGCACCTTGGCTTGAAAAGTTTTGCAATCTTCAGTCGAATGCCACATTGATCCAGCATGATATCCATAATGCGCACTGGGGTCATACCTAGGCGGGTATGGTTCTGGCAAAGGCTTGATAGCTTTGGCCTCTACCAGTGAGCTTCTGACTAGGTGCGGCAGAAGTTGACTGTACGACATAGGAACGGGATGAAAAGGAGCAGTCATTCTTTCCAAGTTGTTACGAGGCCTATGCTGATTCTGATGATGATTCTGATATCCTCGGCCACGGGCTCATTTATTCGCACGAGGAGCAATCCATGGTTTCTGGGAGGACGTTTTAGGCATGTTTGGTTGCCCATAAGGATGATATGGCGCTGGCAATGATAACTGTCAAGAAGCTGAGGGACCATAAAGTTTTGCTGGTGCACCTTGAGAATACTCAGCATTTGCTATGACTGCATCAATTTCATTATTCTCTTCCTCTTGGGAATTGCTGAAGGATTCAGTCTCACTAGCTTGATTACTCGAGGCGTCTCGGACTCGTTTAGCTTTGAGGTAACTCTCGATGCGTTCTCCCACTATTATAAGGTCAGAGAAGCTTGAGAATGAACTGCCAGCCATCCTTTCAAGATAGGTGTCATGCAGACTATTCAAGAACATGTCAATCACTTCTTTATCCAGGAGTGGTGGTTGCACCCTAGCTACCAACTCTCTCCACCGTTGTGCATAGTCCTTGATGGATTCACCGCTCTTCTGAGATAGGCTTTGCAACTGCATGCGACTGGGAGCCATGTCCAAATTGTACTCATATTGCTTTAGGAAAGCATTGGCTAAGTCTTTTCATGATTGGATACAACTTCTTTCTAAACCCAAGTACCAATTCAAAGACGCGCTACTCAAACTGTCTTGAAAACAGTAAATCATCAACTTGTCATCGAGAACATGAGAAGTCATCTTTCGGCAGAACATCACCAAATGAAGCTTTGGGCAACTGAGACCAGCGTACTCCTCGAAGTTGGGTACTTCAAACTTCGGAGGAATTACCAAGTCTGGCACTAGGCACATTTCAACAGCATCGAGCCCAGAAGTATCGCGCGCTTTCATAGCTTGAACCTTCTCTTCGAGGGCACAAAACCTTTTCTCCATGGAATCAAACATCGACATCATCTGAGACTGTGCAGGGATGTTCACTTATGCAGGATGGTCACCAGGTAGACGATCATACAATGGGTTAATCGACACAGTAAAACCTGATGAAGGGTCAAAATCTTCCACAACAACATATTGAAAGCTACCCTCTGACATAGCTATCACAACTTTCAAAGTATCTATGCTCCTTTTATCTCTGCTTGAACTTGCTTTAAATGCTTTGCGGCTACCACAGGTTCAATATGAGCGTCAGGAAATCAACTGGCAGGAAATGGACAGAGGATCAGACGAGTTTTTGTTGGAAGGGTATGCCATGCAAATGAGATGCAAATGCAATGATATACAAACAAATGCAATGCAGGAAGATCCAGGATCCAAGATATCACAAGTAACTTCCCAACCCTCATAACAGGTAGGCTTTATAAGGATAGTTCTAGATTCTTTACCCATAAACCCACTCACGGGATAGCTCTTATGTTGATGGATAAAGTTCCCAGGATCATGGACACTAGTCGCATCAACACCACGCAACAGGCTAGCTGCATTGTGACGGGGATACGAAAAGGTCTATCCTGAGTGTAGTCTTCATGCTAGGCCCACGAGAAGCGAGTCCTCAGAGACTAACACTAGCGACCACCAAGGTAGGAACTGGTGCTAAGAGTTGGTTCCTAGAGTCACGGACCCTTCATGAATCAAGTCGTGCGACAGGCTAGCTGCGTTACAACAAGATCTACGAAAAGGTCTACTCTAGGGGAAGCTTTCATGCTAGGCACACATGGGGACTAACAACAAGATCTACGAAAAGGTCTACTCTAGCGGGTCCTTGGGGACTAACACTAATTACTTCCAAAATCTAAACTAGGTGTTCTCTCTTCTTTTTCCAAAAGCTCGGGTATAGAGCCTTACTTTTGATATCATCCCAAGATCCAACAAACAAATATGATAAACAACATATAATAAAGAGAAAGCAACACAAAGCAAATAAAGAAGTAATAGGAGAAAATAGACAAGAAGAAACCAATCAAGCGAAGCTAACTCTAGCGAATTAAATCAAGTTAGGCTTGACTCTCTCCAGCATAGGGCAATGCATTTCCCCAGCAGAGTCGCCATCTGCCGTACCTCGAAAAATATGATCCTCACGATGGACGCAGAAAAAACTGTTCGAAACAGAGTCGCCACCGAACTTTATTCATTCCAAGGAAGGAATAGGAAAATATCGATAAAACCTTTAAAGGGATAAGAAAATGGTCGTCGCAACCAAATTCTAGGTTAGGGAGTCGGTTACGCAAGAGGGAAGGTATTAGCACCATCTACGTCCGTTGTATTCAACGGGAACCTCTTGATTCGATTCGAGAGAAATGTTAGCTTAGTTTGTTTGTTTTCTTCTAAGGTAGTATTGCTTTCTAAGGGGAAAATGGGTGGTTTTTTTTTATTAGGGTGCTCGGCAAGGATTAGAACCCTTGTGCCTACGTATTCCCTCGTGCAATGGGAAAGTTAGAGCATTCGTAGTTCGTGGGACTACGGTTGGTTTGTGTTTTTTAAACGAACGAGTGTTTTAATTCGCATTCTAACTGTTAAACGTTGGCTTGTCTGCTCGCTAGGGGAGGCTGAAGCACGAGTTTATATGCGCGGAAGAATGGACTAAACAATGTTCTTTTGTGAAAGTTGTTTGAGTATGAATTACGTGTATTAAAGGTTTGATTGAGAAAAAAAAGGTTGATTTGCGTATGTCTTAAGGTTTCGGTTGCATGGGAAGTGTTTGGTTTGTTAAGTATTTTAGAGGAGGAATGACGATTATTCGATAAACGAGACGTCGGCCTCGCAACCAATTAATCGGGGCATTACTGAGATGTTAGATCTCAACGACACCTTTTTCATTCCATTAATTGCGAAATCATGTTTGTTGGACAATGGGCTTCTTTGTCCACGTAATTAGGGCAAGTGTTTTAGGAACGAAAGATCGGAACGAACACAACCCAAAGCGTGCGCCTCAAGAGCATTCATTCAAGGGCCCAAGAAGTGCTAGACCTCAAGAGTCCACTACTTTCGTAATTTGATTAGAAAAAAGATTTTGATTTGATGTATTTTTTTTAAATAAATGTACTTAATTGGATTAGGGTTTGAATGAATTAAGAGTTTTAAAGATGATTAAGTATTTTAATTGGATTGAAAGTTTTTAAGTTTAGAAATGAAAGACGGAAGGAACACAACCCAAGGCGTGCGCCCCAAGAGTGATCGTTCAAGGGCCCAAGGAGTGCTAGACCCCTAAAGGCCACTACTTCCATAATTTAATTAAGAAAAAGTTTTAGATATATTAACCTAAGTGGTTTATGATTTAAGGTTTAATTAAGAAAAGATTTGTAAGATTAAACAAAGTGGGTTATAATTTAATTTGACTTAAGAAAGATATTTTTGAAGCTTAAGAAATTAATTAGATTAAGTATTTTAATTTGAGAAAAGATTAAACTTTTAATGTATAAGTGTTAAGATTAAATATTTTAAGTGTTTTTAAAAGGGTTAGAATTTTAAGATTATGATTTTCTTAATTTAATTAAGTATTTTGACTATAGGTTAAATAGTATTTTTAATTAAGCAAAAGTTAATCTTTTTATGTATTTTTTAAACAAAAGATGAAATGAACACAACAAGAGCATTCATTCAAGGACCCAAGGAGTGCTAGACCCCAAGAGCCCACTACTTTCGTGTTTAAAACTGTTTTAATAAAAAAGAAATAGATTATGGTTAAAGAAATTGAATTAATAGGATTAATTAAATTAAAATCACATGTTTAATAAAACTAATCATTAATATAATTAGTTAATATTAAATAAATAATTTTAATAGAATTAATAAAAATTAATTCCATAAAATAGATTTTAAAGATTTTCTGAAGAAGAAGATTAATTAAAGAAATTAGTGTTTTTGTTTTTTTTAGATTTAATAATAACAAAAACTATAAAAAGAGAAAGTAAAAAAAAAAACTAGCTTTAAGAAAAAATAAAGGGAGAAGTTAATGGGCCTGGTATCAATAGCAAAAGAGGGGTGTAGGTAGAAAATCGTGTTAGGCCCAGTAGGAGAGGCCCAACGCGCAGGGGAGAGTGTCCATGGTGAACTCTCCAACAGATCTGGAGCGTCTGATCTACATAGAGTCCACCTTGACTCGCGATCAGACGGTTGGAATAAGAGAGTGTATACTATACGACCCAACCCACTGCACATAGGAACACGAAGGGATAACACCCTCTGGTGACACTTGTCAAAGGGAGGGACAAGTGTCACCCTCCCGGCCGGCCACCCAGGGGAATCATTGATGATGCAGATAAACAGAGAATTTTCACTCTCCCATTTCAACACCCATCCGCAACGTTTCTCTCTCTAATCTTTTTCTCTCTCAACTTATTTTTTCTCTGCAAATTTGAACTCACCGGAAACCTAGACTTGGCCGGAGAAGCAGCGGCGCGTGGCGGCCGCCATCGTCTTCCTCGGCGACACCCCCATAGAAACTCACAAGCCCTACACTAACCCCAACTATTTTCTACCCTATTTTCAAATCCGAGGTTAATTTCTCACAAAACCCACTCAAAAATCCCAAATCAGATCAAAGCATATAAAAAACAAACAACATCAAAATAGGTAAAAGCAAATGAAACAGACGAGATCAGGCCACTCAGAAGGCAACGAACAGCATAACCAGTTCTAGAGGTCAAGGAATTTCGAAGACTAACCCTTGAAGAACCGATTTATGAAGATGCTCAGGTACTTGCTTTGAACCTTTCCTTCCTGTTCGTTTCTTTTCTTCTCTGTGTTGTTGTCAAATGTTGTTGCTTCGTACAATTAAAATGGGGTCGAGCTCACCTATATCAGAGTTTCAGTGTGAAACTCTGATTAGGTTTTTGATGAAAACGAGCTTTAGGTGGGGTTTAGGAGTAATTTCGGCAGAGCTTCGCTGAGTGTTTTTTTCATCCCCTTTTCCAATGATTGGCATTCTATTTATAGGAGAAATCAAGTTTGCTTGGTACGTGTGAAATCAAGGGATTCTCAGAGGAATATCCCTTCACTAGTGTGAGCAGGAGCTGCGTGATCTTCATACCGTTAGAGAGAATTTTCCATTGAGATTTTATGGGTCCGGGGTGATAGTGACTCCTTCTCTGATTTTGTTTGTAGTGTGAGCTGTAAATCTTCTAGAACTTTGTTTGATTGATTTTTTCACGGCGTGCAACTCATGATTTTTACTGCTGTAAACTTTTCACTATTCTTGTTTTACTGATGTGGTGATATTTTGTCTTGAGATAAAAGAAATAATTCATGCTGCTCACTCTTGCTTTGTTCTGTTTGAAACATGGGGTTATTGCCACATGCTTTACCTTATGGTGAGTATTATCCGTCGCTTGGTCATGTATTGAGGGAGCACAAAACCATTAACAACAATAAGGCAACCGCGGTAAGTTTCGAATCTTGATACTTGAGAGATCATGTGCAGCTTTTCATATTAGAATTGCCACTTTATCATTTATGTCACAACACATTGTGTATTTTGCAATGACAGGTGATGCTAATGGCCATTGAACTTCTGCGGGACTCTGAATTTGTTCTAAACTCTGCTACTTAAAATTGTAGGTGCATTCTTTGATAATTTGGGTTGACTTGGTTTTGTGATTTGGTTTAGGACTAGCTTGAACTTTTGTATCCATTAACATGTAATTGTTGAGTTTTTGCAACTTTTGTATTAATTAACATGTAATTGAACTTTTGCTGTAAAACAACTTTGCAACTTGTAATAAGAGAGCCTTTGAATCTAAGCAACAATACCATTTACTTTGAAATTGCAATTTTCAACTATTTTATCCAATGTGTATCTATCTTGAAATGGATCTTGTACCATATTCATTAGTAAATGGCAAAATTGTCTAACCAATTGGAACTCCAAAGCTAGGAGAGTTCCTTGCTTCGTGTCAACCAAGCCAAAATTGTCATATAGAACAACCTGAATAATCATGAAAATAATACTCATTTCCAAACATAGCCTTGAAGCATGGTTCAAATTTGCAACTCAATCGATTAAATACGATTTTGACACCACTTGAGAATTTAATTTTCACTTGAAAACCTTACTCCATATCACAAACAGGCTAGGTCCACCAACTAAGTCGTATTACATCCTAAATTGGCTCAAGAATTCAACCAACCAATTCAACGCTTGTTATCAATATTGAATTCAACCAAAGCCTAATTTGAAAATAACTTAACCATGTCTCGAAACCATTTTCTAATTATGGTTGGAAATAAGCTTTCAACAAATCAAGGAAAGTTTTAGCTTATTTTATCACATGATAAGACTTGAAGTCGTCTTGAGATGTGGCTTAAGACAATCAATTGGTCAGGTCTTCACTACTTGGCCATGAGAAGGATAATATATATTTTCCTTCAATCTCCACTTGAAATCAAACATAATTGCAAGAGCATGTAATCACAATAAACACACACAAGACCCTTATGAACCAATTTTTGTAGATGACCATGGCTATGATGATCTAGAAAGAAGTACATGAAGCAACAACATGCTTAGCATAAGAAACATGAGAGGATACGACAAATTTAGGGTATGAAACCCAAGATGAAATATGTGTCAGGGTTGTTGGGAGCTTCCAGTTATTGTTCTTGATCGAGTGTTCAAGAACTTCACGTCAGAGATCGTGTTTCCAGGGCAAGTGAATCAACCACTGCGAAGATGACTAGTGATAAGAGCATTTCGAATTCCCTTCCAATGCTTGAAGGCAAGAATTGGATCCGATGGAAAAAATAGATACAATCCTTATTTGGCTTCCATGATACCCTAGAAGTGGTTACCGGTGGTGTTCCTGTGTTGGCTGAAAATGCAACCGAAGAACAGAAAAAAGCCCACAACGAAGTCAAGAAGAAAGATTGCAAGGTTGCTTAATGCATTTAGACGACGGTCGATGCTGCTAACTTTGACAGAATCTCTCATGCTGAAACGGCGGTACAAGTATAAAAAAGGGGGAACATTGTGGACTCACACTTGAGGGGGAGTATTGGAATAATATAAGCAAGTGTGAGTAAGTGGGGAAATAGTCCCACATTGGATAGGAATGTGGTGACTTGAGCATTTATAAGTGGGAGAACCCACTCACCTAAAACCTTAAGGTGATAGGTGAATGGGTTCTCCCACTTATAAATGCTCAAGTCACCACATTCCTATCCAATGTGGGACTATTTCCCCACTTACTCACACTTGCTTATATTATTCCAATACCCCCCCTCAAGTGTGAGTCCACAATGTTCCCCCTTTTTTATACTTGTACCGCAGTTGACACCTTTTCTCAAGGCACCTCTTATTAGGTATTTCGAAGATTTCAATGGAACATCACTTCCTGTGTAACAGCCCCAATCTATACCCCCAATTAGATAAAGCGATAACAAATAATCAGAGTATAATAAAAACATTTATGGCATAGACGGAGGCGTCACATCAATTGAAACCAAATACAACTAACCCTGCTCATAAAGATATGCAACAATCAGGTAGTAATACAAACAGAGGAACTCAGTTCCTAACACCCACAAATCAAATACAGAATAAAAGAGGAAAATCTGCAACTGAAACCTCATATATATATCACATAAAAAGTTTGTCTGTCATATACAGAGTCATACATATACAATCCAAAAATAACATATACGTATACACATAATCACAACGATCTCCCCGACTACCCGGTGCTACATATCAGAGCCGACCGACAAAAGAATGAAGACCAAAGCTTCACAAAAAGACCTCCAACATCTAATCTGCAATGCCTCATAGAGCATTTAAAATAGCAGAAGGGTGAGAAACACAATCATAATATAATTGCATACAATTATATAATAACACAGAAATACACATGTAAAATATTCTCACCACAACTTACACCAGAATTCAAAGACAAAACAACACGATGTATATCTCATATATCCATCACCAAGGTATATCAACCATGCACAATACATTTATCGCCAACATATATATATATATATATATATATATATATATATATATATATATATCTCAACTCATCAATTCTATTCACAATTCCACACAAAAATCAATCCATTCATGATTTATGCAAATGCACAGAGACCAACACAACGACTCAATGCAATGCAATGCGGTATCATTCCATCCATCATTCTCATTACTAGTTCACTCAGGAACTATTGGAATCATCGCTTGTTACTTAGTGTAACTCCCCGTCGGGCAAACGATGTTCCTCGTCGCTTTAGGTCCTCTTTGTATAAGGCTCACGACATTTATGGATTGCTTTAGGTCCTCTTGGTATAAGGCTCATGATCCGATCGCTTTAGGTCCTCTTTGTATAAGGCTCACGATCGTCTATAATCATCACTCTAGGTCCTCTCGGTATAAGGCTCACGATGTTATAGCGAATTCCCTCTGGAATCGTTTCGTCGCTCACACCCACTAGGGCACACGACATCACAAGAATGCATATCATGATGCTTGGCATACAATGACTCATTACATTCAAATGCACACATATACACATCCATAATCATGCATATATAATCAAACACAACACAATGCATTAATTGCCCTTAGGTCACAACCATCATCACAACACATCATCGCTTGCATTCACATCATATAACATCACACAAGTCATACGATGCATATCAAAAGCACATTGCATGATAACACATCAAATACACACACTTAAAACGGTAAAAGTCGACAAAACGACACATTCCCAAATTCCCGACATAATTAAATTGGCCAACAATCTCAAAACGATTTTAATAAGAAAGTACATCTCAATAGCTTTCCAACGATACCAAGAATGTTCAAAACGGATAATCGGAACACAAGTTATGGAATCAAAAAGAAAAGGAATCGCGAAATGGCAACATTCAGCACCCTCTCTGGTCCTACGCGTATTGCCCTGAGCCATACGCGTATTGGCCAGCTCACTCGCCCATTCCATACGCGTATTGCCCAAAGTGATACGCGAATGGGTAGAGACCAAATTCTCCCCAAAAATTCCAATAAAAGCTCCATACGTGTAATGCCTCACACGTTACGCGTATTGCCTTGCCAGATACACGTACCATTACGCAAATCAGCAGATGGCCGAGAAAAATGGACTTCCATATGCGTATTACCCTCAATTCCCTTTGCCATACGTGTATTGCCCAAACCAATACGCGCATTGCCTTGCGTGTTATGCGCATGGGCAGAGAAAACCCAGAATTTTTCTGCTGTAAAATCAACCAAAAATCACTCCAATTTTCACCTAAACACCAAAAAATTACCAATAGATTGCACAACAACACCTATCTAACATGTCTCAGCAATTATGATCATTAAAACATAATTTCAGACACAATTTGAATCAATTTCCAACAATCTTAACACATTATGGTTTTGGTTCTATATTCAATTTCAACCCAACAACAAACAAATACATACATACATAATCATACACAAGTATAAGATAATCGAGTTTCGCATCCTTACCCGATTAATCGTGTTTCAAAAGTCGGTTGATTAGATTTCTTCCTCTCCAAGTTTTCCCTCTTTTCTTCTTTCTTCCTCTTTTCGTTTCTCTCTATTTTTCTCTCTATTTTCTATTTTTATGGAAAACATAACTAACCAGTCAAAAGACCAAAATACCCCTACACTCAAATATCTCGCAAACGTTCCCAAAACGCGATAAAACATAATCACGATGAAAAATAATATATTGCCAAATAAAAGTCAAGAATAAAATAATATAATAATAAAAATAATCAAATTGACTCGATTAAATAAATCTAACAAAACTGGGGCGTTACAACTCTCCCCCACTTAGAAATTTTCGTCCTCGAAAATATTACCTGAGACGAACAACTCCGGATACGACTCCCACATCCGACTCTCCAACTCCCAAGTCAAATTGCCCTCAGCAGCGCCTCCCCACGCTACTTTCACAAGCGCAATATCCTTGCCCCTTAACCGCTTCAACTCGCGATCCAAAATTCTCACTGGTAATGCCTCAATCGTAAGGTTCTCCCTTACCTCAACCTCATCCATCGGAATCACATGCGACGGATCCAGAACATACTTCCGAAGCTGTGAAACATGGAACACATCATGCAAATTCGAAAGATTCGGCGGCAACGCCACCCGATAAGCCACAACACCCACTCTCGCGGATATCTGGTAAGGACCAATAAACCGAGAAGTAAGCTTCTTCGACTTCAATGCACGACCAACACCCGTCACCGGTGTAACTCTCAAGAATACATGATCGCCTTCTTGAAACTCAAGATCTTTCCTCCTTCGGTCATGATAACTCTTTTGCCTACTCTAAGAAGCCTTCATTTTCTCACGAATAAGTTACACCTTTTCCGTAGTCTGTTGAACTAACTCCGGTCCAACCACCGAACTCTCACCAGATTCATGCCAACACAAAGGTGTTCGACATCTTCTTCCATACAACGCTTCAAAAGGTGCCATTCCAATACTCGAATGGAAACTGTTGTTATACGTGAATTCCACCAACGCAAGATAACTATCCCAAGCACCACCTTGCTCAAGAACACAAGCTCTCAGCAAATCTTCCAACGACTGAATAGTTCTCTCGGTCTGACCATCCGTCTGCGGATGATAAGTCGAACTCAATCTCAACTTGGAACCTAACGCCTTTTGCAAACTTTCCCAAAATCTTGAAGTAAACCTCAGATCTCGATCTGAAACAATACTCAACGGAACACCATGTAGCTTCACAATCACACTAATATAAATCTCAGCCAACTTCTCCAAAGAAAAACTGATCGGAATGAAATGCGCCGATTTAGTCAGTCTATCCACCACCACCCAAATGGCATTATGTCCCCTCTGTGTACTCGGCAACCCTGTCACAAAATCCATAGAAATGCTGTCCCATTTCCACTCAGGAATATCCAACGGTTGCAACAATCCACTAGGCCTCTGATGTTCTACTTTTGACTTCTGACACGTCAAACACACATAAACAAATGGAGCCACATCCCTCTTCAATCCGGACCACCAAAAGATCTTCTTCAAATCCTGATACATCTTATTAGCTCCCGGATGTATACTCAAACTACTCCGGTGTCCCTCCTCCAAAATCATCTTTTTCAAGTCCGAATCATCCGGAACACAAATCCTACCATGAAATCTCAAAACACCCTTATCGTCCACTTTAAAATCACCATTCTCACCTTGATCTCCAACCATCATCAAATCAACAAATTTCACATCCAACTTCTGTTTCTCGCTAACGGTTAACAGAAAATTATTAGTGACCCTTAACATACCAAGCCTCACGCTATCAGATGTCAATTCACACACCAAACTCAAATCTCTAAATGCTTCCAAAAGTTCCCACTCTTTAACCATCAAAGCGGACATATGCAAATATTTCCGGCTTAACGCATCGGCTACCACATTAGCTTTACCGGGATGGTAATTCAAGCTAAAATCGTAGTCCTTCAAAAATTCCAACCATCTCCGTTGCCTCATATTCAACTCTTTCTGATCAAACAAGTATTTTAAACTCTTATGATCACTAAAGACTTCGAATCTTGCACCGTAGAGATAATGCCTCCAAATTTTCAATACAAAAACCACAACTGCTAATTCCAAATCATGAGTAGGGTAATTCTTCTCATGAATCCTCAATTGCCTCGAAGCATAAGCCACAACCTTACCTTCTTGCATCAATACTCCACCTAAATCAATCAAAGACGCATCGTAATACACCACAAACGGTTCAGTAGGATTCGGTTAGACCAAAATCGGAGCTGTAGTCAATCTTCTCTTCAGCTCACTAAAACTTTCCTCACACTGAATATCCTAAATGAACGCTTTACCTTTACAAGTCAACTGGGTCAAAGGAAGTGCTAACTTAGAAAAGCCTTCAATAAATCTCCGATAATAACCAGCTAAACCCAAAAAGCTTCTAATTTCAGTAACAGATCTAGGAGCCTCCCATTGTAGAACTGCATCTAATTTAGATGGATCCACAGCAATACCATTACCTGAAATCACATGCCCAAGAAAACTCACTTCTGACAACCAGAACTCACACTTGGACAACTTGGCAAAAAGTCTCTTCTCCTTCAAAATTTGCAACACAACACGCAGATGTTCCGCATGTTCCTCTCGGGACTTAGAATAAATCAAGATGTCATCAATAAATACAACAACAAATCGATCCAAATGTTCATGAAAAATACGATTCATATACTCCATAAACACACCCGGCGCATTAGAAACCCCGAACGGCATCACAGAATATTCGTAATGACCGTAGCGTGTCCTAAAAGCCGTCTTCTGAATATCTTCCTCTTTCACTCTAATCTGATGATAACCTGACCTCAAATCAATCTTACTAAACACACACGCACCTACCAACTGGTCCACCAGATCATCAATTCTCGGAAGAGGATACTTATTCTTAATCGTCACCTTATTCAACTGGCGATAATCAATACACAATCGCATACTTCTATCTTTCTTCTTCACCAATAAAACTGGAGCACCCCAAGGCGATACACTCGGCCTCACAAACCTCTTGTCTAACAATTCATTCAACTGCTTCTTTAACTCAACTAACTCAGATGCCGACATACGATAAGGTGCCATAGATACAGGTCTAGTACCAAGAACTAGATCTATAGAAAACTCCACTTCTCTTTCTGGCGGCACGTCTGAAATATCCTCTGGAAACACCTCTGGAAATTCACTCACAACTGGAAACACTTCAAGTGCAACTTAACTATCCACAGTCAATGATGCAAACAATCCTAACAACTGAGCTTCATCCGCCAAAAGTTTCTTCAACTCTTTGGTAGATAAGAAACTCGATTCCTCATCTTCTTCAAGAGAAGGAAATCTTACAAGCTTATGATAACAATCAATATAAACTCGATTAAACTGCAACCAATTCATACCCAGAACCACATCTAAACCCTCCAACGGCAGACACACCAAATCCATCTCAAAATCTTTACCATAAATGGTCAAAGGACAACTTAAATAAACCAAAGAAGTAGTTACTGACCCCATTGCTGGAGTATCAATAACCATCTCTCCACCCATCGAAGACAACAAAAGATTCAAACGCTTCGCGCACTCAGACGAAATAAACGAATGAGTTGCTCCGGTATCAATAATAGCAATTAAAGGCGTACTATTAATGAAACAAGTACCTCTGATCAGATGATCTGCACTAGTAGTCTGAGTTCCTGCCAATGCAATTACTTTCCCTCCAGCTTGAGCTTGCTTTGGTTTCGGACACTTCGTACTAATATGACCAGGTTCACCACAGTTGAAACACTTCACCACATTCTTCTTACAATCAGCTGCAACATGTCTTAAACCTCCACAAATGGAACACTTCCTCATATCCTTTCTACATTCAAACTGACGATGTCCTAAGTCACCACACCTAAAACATCTCAGAGGATTAGACATACCTCCCCCACATGGCCTTTTCTCAAAATTACCCCTTTGCTTACCCTTGTCAGCTGGTGACACATAAGGACCACCACAGAATGGTTGCTTTCCTTTCCTTTTGTTCACACTCTTATAGTGAGTAGAACGAGCTTTGCTATCCTCCTAAAAAATTCTACAACAGTCCACCAAGTCCGAAAACCTTCTAATCCTTTGATAACCGATTGCCTGCTTGATCTCAGGACGCAATCCGTTCTCGAACTTCACACACTTGGAAAACTCCGCAGTTGCTTCAGCATAATGTGGATAAAACTGAACAAGCTCCACAAACTTAGCAGTGTAATCAATAACAGACATATTACCTTGTTTCAACTCCAAGAAATCTATCTCTTTCTTTCCTCTTACATCTTCAGGAAAATACTTCCTCAAAAACTCCCTGCTAAACAAAGCCCAAGTGACCACCTCATCTGCAGCTTCCAACACATGACGCGTACTAACCCACCAATCATCAACTTCCTCCTGCAACATGTGAGTACCCAGTCTCACCTTATTTTCCTCAACACAGTCCATCACTCGAAAGATTCTTTCAATCTTCTTAAGCTAAATCTGATCACCATCAGGATCATGTCCCCCTTTGAAGACAGGCGGTTTGTTCTTCCTGAACTCATCATTCTCACCAGCATTAGGTGCACCCTGCACAGCCTGAGCCATAGCTTGCATAGCAGCAGCCAAAGCAGCGTCATTCCTACCAGCCATATTCTGTTCATATCCAATAACAGCAACTATGGTTAAACAAACAGCTCACCCAAACACAACGACCAACAAGGACTGACACAAACTGACACGGACTGGCTCTGATACCACTTAATGTAACACCCCTAATCTATACCCCCAATTAGATAAAGCGATAACAAATAATCAGAGTATAATAAAAACATTCATGGCATAGACGGAGGCGTCACATCAATTGAAACCAAATACAATAAACCCTGCTCATAAAGATATGCAACAATCAGGTAGTAATACAAACAGAGGAACTCAGTTTCTAACACCCACAAATCAGATACAAAATAAAAGCGGAAAATCTGCAACTGAAACCTCATATATATATCACATAAAAAGTTTTCCTGTCATATACAGAGTCATACATATACAATCCAAAAAGAACATATATGTATACACATAATCACAACGATCTCCCCGACTACCCGGTGCTACATATCAGACCGACTGACAAAAGAATGAAGACCTAAGCTTCACAAAAAGACCTCCAGCATATAATCTGCAATGCCTCATAGAGCATTTAAAACAGCAGAAGGGTGAGAAACACAATTATAATATAATTGCATACAATTATATAATAACACAGAATACACATGTAAAATATTCTCACCACAACTTATACCAGAATTCAAAGACAAAACAACACGATGCATATCTCATATATCCATCACCAAGGTATATCAACCATGCACAATACATTTATCACCAACATATATATATATATATATATATATATATATATCTCAACTCATCAATTCCATTCACAATTCCACACAAAAAGAATCCATTCATGATTTATGCAAATGCACAGAGACCGACACAACGACTTTATGTAATACAATTCGGTACCGTTCCATCCATCATTCTCATCACTAGTTCACTCAGGAACTATTAGAATCATCGCTTGTTACTTAGAGTAACTCCCCGTCGGGCAAACGATGTTCCCCGTCGCTTTAGGTCCTCTTGGTATAAGGCTCACGATGTTTATGGATTGCTTTAGGTCCTCTTGGTATAAGGCTCACGATCCGATCGCTTTAGGTCCTCTTTGTATAAGGCTCACGATCGTCTATAATCATCGCTCTAGGTCCTCTCGGTATAAGGCTCACGATGTTATAGCGAATTCCCTCTGGAATCGTTTCGTCGCTCACACCCACTAGGGCACACGACATCACAATAATTCATATCATGATGCTTGGCATACAATGACTCATGACATTCAAATGCACACATATACACATCCATAATCATGCATATATAATTAAACACAACACAATGCATTAATTGCCCTTAGGTCACAACCATCATCACAACACATCATCGCTTGCATTCACATCATATAACATCACACAAGTCATACGATGCATATCAAAAGCACATTGCATGATAACACATCAAATACACACACTTAAAACGGTAAAAGTCGACAAAATGACACATTACCAAATTCCCGACATAATTAAATCGGCCAATAATCTCAAAACCATTTTAATAAGAAAGTACATCTCAATAGCTTTCCAACGATACCAAGAATGTTCAAAACGGATAATCGGAACACAAGTTATGGAATCAAAAAGAAAAGGAATCGCGAAATGGAAAAATTCAGCACCCTTTCTGGTCCTAGAGTATTGCCCTGAGCCATTCGCGTATTGCCCAGCTCACTCGCCCATTCCATACGCGTATTGCCCAAAGTGATACGCGTATGGGCAGAGACCAAATTCTCCCTAAAAATCCCAATAAAAGCTCCATACGTGTAATACCTCACACGTTACGCGTATTTCCTTGCCAGATACGCGTACCATTACGCAAATCAGCAGATGGCCGAGAAAAATGGACTTCCATACGCGTATTGCCCTCAATTCCCTTTGCCATACGCGTATTGCCTAAACCAATACGCGTATTGCCCTGCGTGTTACGCGTATGGGCAGAGAAAACCCAGAATTTTTTTGCAGAATTTTCTGCTGCGAAATCAACCAAAAATCACTCCAATTTTCACCTAAACACCAGAAAATTACCAATAGATTGCACAACAACACCTATCTAACATGTCTCAGCAATTATGATCATTAAAACATGATTTCAGACACAATTTGAATCAATTTCCAACAATCTCAACACATTATGGTTTTGGTTCTATATTCAATTTCAACCCAACAACAAACAAATACATACATACATAATCATACACAAGTATAGGATAATCGAGTTTCGCACCCTTACCCGATTAATCGTGTTTCAAAAGTCGGTTGATTAGATTTCTTCCTCTCCAAGTTTTCCCTATTTTATTCTTTCTTTCTCTTTTCTTTCTTCCTCTTTTCGTTTCTCTCTATTTTTCTCTCTATTTTCTATTTTTATGAAAAACATAACTAACCAAGCCAAAAGACCAAAATACCCCTACACTCAAATATCTCGCAAACGTTCCCAAAACGCGATAAAACATAATCACGATGAAAAATAATATATTGTCAAATAAAGTCAAGAATAAAATAATATAATAATAAAAATAATCAAATCGACTCGATTAAATAAATCTAACAAAACTTGGGCGTTACATCCTAGGCATTTCGATACAAGTAAGTCGGTCTCTTTCTCGAACCAGCCTCTGATACCATTTGTTGCGGGGAGTTCACTAGGGAGCATTGATACATAGTGTAGGACTAGGCACCTTTGTGAGAGACACACCACTTGTCCACCTAAAACCTTAAGGTGATAGGTGAGTGGGTTCTCCCACTTATAAATGCTCAAGTTACCACATTCTTATCCAATGTAAGACTATTTCCCCACTTACTCACACTTGCTTATATTATTCCAATAAGGGTTAGGCTCAATTTCTATTATAATAAGTCCACAGAAAATAGGATCCCTAATGTGTATTTTCTTTGATGAATAAAAATGTCATTGGAATATCGGGCAACTTCAATGCCAAGAAAGTAACGAAGGACTAGGGGTGTAAGCGGATTAAAAAAACCAAATAAACAGATGGTCCATACCAAAACAAATCGAAAAAAACCGATTTTTTTGGTTCGATTTAAAGACTGAACCAAACCGATGGAAACCGAAGTGGTTTGGTTTAATTGATGGTTTTAATTTGTACGAACGGTTAAACCGATGAACTGAACCGATGTTTATAGTTTCTAACTTAATCTTTTATTTATTTCACTACTAAGCCCAAATTTTATAATGAGCCCAACTCTTCTCCATCTCTTTTTAAAGAGCCAACAAGTAACAACTAAAACCTAAGTCATACACTAATGTTCTAGCTAGCCGCAACCGTCGTTCTATTGCCTACTCCTATTTCAAGATTTCTTGGTTTGTTTTTTATGAATAATAATAATAATAATAATATCTTGAGTAGTAATATAATTCTTAATGTCTTTCACGAAATTATTCATTATATATAATGTATGATCAATATTATATTGCACTAGAATGATATGCCATTGTTGTGTGGATTAATAAAACATATTATATATTTAATTATGGGTCTATATAACAACAGTCGATGATATATTCAATAATATATAGGCATTCCATCATGAATTCTAACATAATATATAGGCATTCCATCATCAACTGTAAGTCCTGTTTTCATGATATTAAACTCATTCAATTCGGTAAAGAAAGCTGAGTCTTTTACTGTTCGATACTGTAACAACAACAATCTTTCAACTAAGCCTTTTACTATAATGATTTTATATTGTATAGTTATAGGTTGATAAAACACAACACAACCTAAAAACAATTTACAAATATAATGGGACATAAAATTGAATTGTTTTTGCGGTTGCGATTACATACGGTAAAGATTCACATTTGGAATACCATTAAACTAAGTGCGTGTCAAGTTAGTAGCTAATATAGAAAATAACTTTATATTTTAGTAAAATTTTCGGATAACATATTATAATAAAATACAAAAAAAATAAATATAAAAGGTGATCTTACTCTCTTAGTTGTTAATAATTTTGTATTGATTATTTTAATCTTGTGTTTATCTTATAAAGTTTTTTTTACAGTTAATTAAAAATTTAGGTAAATGGCAAGTGAAAGTGTCACATAAAGCAACATAAAAGTTGATTCTTCTGGAATAAGTGGATCGATCCCTCCTACAAATGAAATTATTTCAACACAAGGATAAAAACAAGAACCTCAAGCTCAAACACCAACACAACTAGGAATAATTGAAGGTACAATTTCAGAAGATGCACAGGTACTAAAGAGAAAACCTAGTAGACCCCTTTCTAATGCTTGGTTATACTTCACAATGGACAATGATAAGGCTACATGTATATTTTGTAGCAAAGTTTATGCATGCAATAGTTCTAAGAATGGAACTACTAAATTGAACAAACATCTTTTGAAGTGTTTTAAAAACCCAAATAGGGAATCTGATAAGAGACAAAAAAAACAATTTCCCTTGGGAAAGATAATGAAGATGACCCTAATAGCACTGTTAGTTTTAAACTTGTCGAATTAGTAGAGAATTGACATGATTAGCCCTTGCAAAGATGATAATTATGGATGAGTTTGCTTTTAAACATATCGAAAATGAAGGATTTAGGTATTTTGTTAGTGTGGCTTGTCCTAGATTTAAAGTTCCTACTCGTGTCACTGTTGCTAAAGATTGCATGCATTTATATAACAATGAGAAAGAAAAGTTGAAGAGCAAATTGTCTGCAAATAAACAAACGGTTTCTCTTACCAATGATTGTTGGACATTGGTACAAATTACATGTGTGTACATGGTCATTACATTGATGAAGGGTGGAAGTTGAATAAGAAAATATTATGTTTTAATCACATTTCATATCACAAGGGGGAAACAATTGGTAAGAACTTAGAGGCATGCTTGAAAGAACGGGGGATTAAAAAATTTTGTGGTGTAACTGTTGATAATGCAAGTGCTAATAATGTTACACTCACATATATAATTAGATGAATGAGCGATTGGAATGGGCATACTTTGTTAAAAGGAGAGTTCATGCATATGAGGTGCACGACACACATTTTAAACTTGATTTTTAGTGATGAGATGAAAAAAACTGATGAATCAATTAACAAGGTAAGGGCTGCATGTAAGTATGTCAAGTCATCTCCAACTAGATTAGCTTCTTTTAGAAGGTGTGCACATGAGTGTAACATAGATAGTAAGGCAATGATAGCACTTGATGTGACAACAATGTGGAATTCCACATATTTGATGCTAGAAGTTGCTGTCAAATATAAAAAGGCATTTAACAGACTTTGATATCAAGAGAGTTCATTTAGTTTGTTTCTTGCTGGTGAAGGACTGGGTGTTCCTATGAATATTGATTGGGAATGTGCTCGTGTTTTTTTGAAATTTTTGAAGGTATTTTAAGATGCAACTCTTTCATTTTCTGGTTCATTGCATGTTACTATTAATAATTTTTTCAAAAAGTTGTGTGACATTGAGAAGTCATTACATAGATGGTCAAATAGTGAGGATGATGTATTGAGATCGATGACTACAAAAGTGCAATTAAAGTTTAATAAGTATTGGGATAGTGATGCTATCAAATATCTGTTGTTTGTGGATGTTGTCTTAGATCCTCGTTATAAATATGATTACATAGAGTTCTGTTTTAATAAGATGTATGGTAGTGCAAAGGGCAAAGATATGCCGAAAACATTGAAAGAACTTGTCCAAAAATTGTTTGAGTAATATGAGGTTGGGTATCCCGTTCCTATTGTGTCTAGTAGTGCATCTTCAAGCTATTCTACACAAGCTATCACAAGCCTATCTATTGCTGAAGATGATGACAATGTTGATTAGGATGATGCTTTTAGTTTGAAAATGAAGCAAAAACAAGTCGATGTAAAAAACGAGTGAGTTAGAGAGGTGTGTTCGGGATGAAAATAAAGATTGCAAGAATCCTTCATTTGATATTTTGGGTTGGTAGAAAGGAAAATCTACAAAATATTATATTCTTTCTCGCATGGCTAGAGATATATTTGCTATACCAGTGTCTACTGTTTCCTCCGAGTCAGCTTTTAGTACGGGTGTCGCACCTCGAAAAATGATACGACCTTCGCGATGGACGCGGAAAACACAGATTCGCCACCGAATTTTATTCATCCCAAAGAGGGAAAGGGAAATATCGATAAAACCTTTAGGGAAAGAACATAGTCATCACAACCACATTCTGAGTTCGGGAGTCGGTTACGTGAGGGGAAGGTATTACCACCCTCTCACGTCCGTTGTACTCAACGGGAACCTCTTAATTCGATTCGTGAGAAAGTTAGCTAAGTTTGTTTGTTTTCTTCTAAGATGAGTAATGAAAAAAAGGTTTATATACTAAAGGGGAAATGGGTAGTTTTTTATTAGGGTGCTCGCCAAGGATTGGGGCCCTTGTGCCTACGTATCTTCACTTCAAAGAAGTGAAGAATCAGAGCGCCGTAGTTCGGCCTACGGTTTGTTGGTGTTTTTTTATGGACGATGCTAACGTTCGCGTTCTAGCAGTTAGGTGTTTTGCAGCTCGCTCGTGGAGTCTTAGGCGTTACCTGTTTGCGGTTGAACGGGCTTAACATGTCTTTTTAAGAAAGAGTTTTGATCGCACGATGGCGAGAAGTTGATTTAATGTGTTGGTATCTCATTCGGATGACGATCATTTGAATGCTTAAGAAAGGCTCCTCGGGCACGAATAATTGGGAGAGTGAATCGAAGACTCGACTCTCTCTCTTTTTCAACCTTAATTGTGAAATGGTTTAATTTTGGTTCAAGTATTTTAAGCGGATGACGATTGCTTGAAGCTTAAGAAAGGCTCCTCGGGCCCAAGTAATCGGGAGAGTGAATCGAAGACTCGACTCTCTCTCTTTTTCATCTAAGTGATTGAGAAAATAGATTTGATTCGAATTGTTTATGAAAAATAGTTTGATGTGAAGCGTATTATTCATCTTTAGGGGTGACGATTATTCGGGTGTGAAGAAGACTCCTCACACTTAAACAATCAAAGAGAGAACTCGAAGATACCAATCCAACTCTCTTTTCATATTTTATTGAAAGAAAATGTCACATAGTTATTAAGTGTTTTAGTTTGATTTGAAAAAGATACTCGAAGTGGATCAAGGTTTGAGTTTGCGTTCGAAACGACTAAGGGTTTGAACTAAATGGGGTGAAGGACCTAAAGTGCTAGGGTAAGGTCGATGGCGACGCACGAGGCAGACGACTTACATGGGTGAAAAACGGCTCGACGTTGAATCGAGAATTTATTTTTAAAAATGGTTTGAATAAGCGTGAAACAAATATCGAAATGGAATTATCACCACATGAGCACAAGATATGGGTAAGACATAGTCAAGATAATCGTTTAGGGATCCCACACCAAATCACACAAAATTATATACGAAAATTATTAGTTAAATTAAATATGAATGCCTAATAAAATTAATTAGGGTTTTAATTAATTAATATTAAGTAAATATATTTAATAAAAATAATGCTTGATTTTTCATATTTTAAATGTTATAAGAAAAGAGATAAATATAAAAAATAAACGTAAAAGAAAAGTAAAAAAAATAAACAAGTTTACAAAAAAATGAAATAAGGCTCAAAACGGGCCTGTGAAGCAAAGCAGATAGAGGGTGTAATTAGGAAAAGACCTAAGCCCAAAACTCACCAAAGCCCAGGCGAATCAATAATCATGTGGGGCTGGTCAACAAGAGTTGACCTCGGGGAAGAACTAAGAGCGTCAGATCTGACCTGAGTCAAAGATTGACTTGATCCGAAGGCCTCAAGGTGAGGGTGCATGATACTACCTCTCTAGCTTAAGCACACACGGGAAAAGGGAGATGCTAAGATGATGATGGCAGATCAACCATGACGGTGACAAGTGTCACCGTCCAGAATTCCTAGTCACGCAGGTTAAGGGAGATGAGGTCTAAACTATTAAAAATAAAACTTAAAAAAAACAAACACGTTCAACATTACTCACTCTCTTCGTCCATGAGCTCCCCCTCTCTGATTTCTCTCACCGGAAATACCTAAAGCAAGGTCGTCAGAGAAGACGGAGCACGGCGGAAACCGTCGTCTTCTCCGGTGAAAATCTCTCCTTTCGTCTCAACCCCAATACTGACCCCTGCTCAAATTTTACCCTGAACCCAAATCCGCTATTATTTTCCTCAAAAACCCAATCACAAAGCCGGATCGGGCCATTCCTCTTTCAAAACCCTAAACCTAAAAACTTCATTAAATCATGGCGAAAACACAAATAGAAGCAACAAAATGGCCAGGATGACAAATACTCACGGAGAAAAGAGATTAAAGTGTAGTGACTCACCCTTGAAGAATCAAAATGCAGGTGTGAGAGCTCTCTCTTTCGTCCCTCCTTCTTCTTCTTCCTCTTGAAATGGCCGCCTTAGCTTTTTTTAGTGTAACAAGATTTTTTTGTGTATAGCCATTCTCAAATCGAGTTTGTGTTGTCTCAAAACTTTCTCTTCTTCATCTCAAATTGCTCTCTGATTCGTCCTGGTTTATGTGTAGGGTTCGAAGATTGGTTTGTTGTGGTTGGAAGTTACAGAGGGAGTTCGTGACGGCAGAGGGAAACAGTGATGGTTGCTGGTTATTTTCAATTGGTGTGATGGTTTTTGAAGGAGGCGAAAACGGAAGTGTTACCTTGTGAGGTTTTGTTCGTAGTTCAGTGGCTGTTAACAAGTTTTCTTTTGTGTTATTCACATGGTGGAAAGAATAGGTTGTGGATGGAGTATGTATATGACGAGGAAAGGTTCAAGGAAGTGGTTCTTTGGAGGAAAATGAAAGTATCAAGGTTCTGTATTTGGTGTATTGGCTGGTATGGAGATCGAATAGTGACGTTGAGGGTGTTATTGTAGATGTTGATCAGGTCAGTTTTTTTCTTTGTTTTTCGGTCCCCCTTTGTTGTTGAGTTGCTGTCTTTTTTATAGCAGAAAGAATTAGGTTTTGAACTCTGTTGTGTTTTTTAATTCCCCTCCTATTTAAGATCAATTTCAAACCTCACTCTTGATTCTCAATTTTTCTGACCCGCCATTTTCATGATGCAGAGTGTGTTGGTTATTGTTGAAATGGTGCAGAGGTGCAACATTCATGGCTTTGTTTAGATGTGTATATGTGTCAATGTCTTGTTGTTATTGCTTGTAGAAGGTGTTATGCAGACTGTGTATATGCAAGGCGTAGCAGAATGTGTAGCAGACTTACACCTTTGCAGTACTATTTTGGAGTGGAAATTTGATGTAGGTAGTAAGCACCCGGGTTGTACAACTTGTTTCTTGCAGAAATTTGTGTTGGTGCAAAGAGTTTTGGCATGTAGCATTTGGTGTGGTTTTGGTGCAAGTAGTGGCTATGGCAGGGTGCGTACAAGTTGAGGCAGAGTATTGTTTGTATTGAAGCAGGGTGGGGTCGGTTACAGATGGTGTTGTGTGAAGAATAGTGCAAGTTTGGAATGGCAAGTGGTTGGTGAAGCTTGGTTCGCGTGGCTAGTGTGCGGCTTTGGAGCAGTTTGTCTTCTTGTAGCTAGCAACATAGTTCTTGCAAACCGTTTTGTGTGCTGTAGCATGGTAGACTCCCTTTTTTTTGAATATTTTTTTTGTAATAATGTGGGCCCTGATACCTTATTTCTATTTTCTTGTATTCTTTGTGTAATGGTAATGGGGTTAAGAAGAATTGAAATTGTGATTGGGCTTTTTATATATTATTATTTTTTGTGTAATATTTTTGATAAACTTATATGGATTATGAAGTGTAATGGAATGTGGTAATAAGAATGTGACAGGAATATGGATAGAAATAATGTACATGACAAGGTAGTCATTTGTTGAATAAAAAGGGTGGATTTAGAAAAAATGAATTTGGATCTTGAAAGTTGGTTGGAACAAAAATCGGTTCTTTTGTAAATGACTTTAAAATGGCTTTAAGTTGGAAATTGGTAAAAAAAAATGAATTGGGCTAAATTTGATGGATATGGATTTGAAAATTGGTTTAAAAAAATGGAGAATCGAAGAATGGCTAATGGATAATGGGTTTATGGTATAAATTAGATATGGATTATGGTTAATAAAAATGGAAATGGATATGAACATATGGATTTAGAAGTGGATAATAGAATGAAAAGTGGATATGAAAAATTGGATAATATTTGAAATATGGGTTGGATAATAAAATGGATAGTTGTAATGGAAAATTGGATAAGTTTGGATATATGGATGTTACACCTCTATCAACACTTTTCACACACGGCCATGAACTCTTGACTTTTATTTCCAAACCGACTTGCATTGTTTTCCACACACCTCTGATAACATGAACACAACTCCTGATCATTGGATAACTTGCAACTGAGATAACAATCATCTGAATCCACTTGACCTTTGATTACTTAATGATTTGAAATCATGATATAAATGATCTGAGAATGAAGTCGTCTTATCTGGACTTGTTTGACCAAGATCAGGTCAAACTCTTCTTGAATACCACATGTTTAGGGAAATAAACCATAGCTCATGGTTTGAGACGCCCTCTTGAGGAACAAGAATGTCTTGAGACATTGAGAATCAATGAATCCACAGATCTTGGCTAAACTTAGTCATTTCCTTGAAGAAACTCCGACACTTGACACCTCATGAGGAATCTTGATACATATGGCTTTGATACTTGATGATCTTTGATGGAAAGATATTCACGATGATGAGAAATTAACCCTTGCTTCAAGCTTGAATGAAAATACCTCAAAGCAAATAGGAAACCTTGATTCAAAGAACCACTGATCCCATGCCTTAGGAGCTTAATGAAACACATGATTGATTATGACCTAATGGAATGCCTATATGATGGAGATGATACGATATGCAAGGCTAGGGTGAGGGTGAAAATTAGGGTGTGACAGATGCCCCTATTTAATCTTCTTGGACTTGAGGGTGAGAGTGGCTAGGGCTTTCTTACAATCAAGGTACAAGGAGATTAAATATAAGAATACCCGAAATTTTCAGCCGGGAAAGGAGTGGGATGAAAGTGATGAATTAGTGGGATGGCTTGGGAAAGGCATCTGTCATTGGAAAAAAGGTAGTTGGTTATGAGGGATATGACATTATGCTTGAGATGTAATGCGGAATGAAAAAATTGTGCTAATGATGCAGAAATGTATGCAAAATGCTTTGGATATGAGGATATGAGAGTCTGGACCTTGCTAGGAATAATGGTAGATCAACTCAGGGGTTGAGACTAACAAACATACCATCGACTCGGGGGTCTTGAACAAATCTAAAAAACGAGTCAACTCGGGGGTCTTGAACAAATCTAAAAAACGAGTCAACTCGGGGGTTGAATAAACAAAAAGATACATTGTCATCAACTCGGGGATTGAAAAAAAGGTAAAGGTAACAACATCGACTCAGGGGTCAGGAAGATAAAGACAATATCGACTCGGAGGTCAAGAACTAAAACAGGATACTAACTCGGGGGTTAAGAAAATAGTAACACTGATATCGACTCGGGGGTCAAGAAAGTAAAGACTACATTGACTCAAGGGTCAAGAACAAAAACAAGGTATCAACTCAGGGGTTGTGAAAGTAAAGACAACATTGACTCAGGGGTCAAGAACAAAAATAAGGTATCAACTCAGGGGTTGAGGGAGGAAATGATTATGTTATATATGCATATGGTGCATGTTAATTATATGCGATGCATATGTGGATGCAAACAGTTGATCGGTTTTATGAAGGTGCCAATGGGGTGGGCTTTTGGTAGGTGGCCAAGCAGGGTTAGACTTTGGTTGGTGCCAAGCAGGTTTGGTTTTGGGATGCCAAGGAAGGTTGGGCTTTTGGTAGGTTGCCAAGCAGGGTTGGACTTTTGGTGAAAGGATTTGACTTCCCGACACTCGGTATTTGACGGTGCGATGATCAGAAGACAGATGTGAATGTTTCTGGTGCTCCAAGCTTGATCATTTGCAGAAGTTGCATGCTTGTTCCTGAGAGAACGTCACTTCTAGCTGATGTGCCACGATGGCTTGCAGATGATTGTATGAGCGTAGTGACTTATCTAATGCATGTTGATTGCGGTTTTGATCTGCCCCAAGGCTTTTTGACACTTGTTGAACTCCAAGGTCGCTTAGTGTATGACATGGTCAGCTTGACCAACTTGAAAGCATGGAGGGAAATTGCAAATTGTCTGCCCCAGTCCGTAGGGTTTATGAAGGAGTTCTTCCTGGAAAGGTTTATGCCATGACATAGTCTGAGATGATTTTCCCCAGTGTGTGAATCTTGCAGTGGTCTGCCCCTATTCTTGGCCTTTGAAAGACTTGCCCTAGATTCACAGGGTTATAAGAAAGTCTTGATTCGAGCCAGTACCAACGAATGATCAAGTTCCTCTTTGATTTTTGTTGGTTGGAATTTCCTTAATGTCAAGTACTGATTTGCAACTAAAATTGTTTATTCAAAAATGGTAATTTTAATGCAACATTCATGCAAGTTTTGAAAAGTCATTTATTGGAATGATGTGACAGTGTGTGACGAGTGGACCATTAGTCCAAACTCGGAGCTGATTTACTGGTGTATGAAAGATATGGAAAGAATATGACACCAATGCTAAAGATTAGCAAATCTGTGGGGAGTTAGTTTACGCAACCTTACTGTTGTATGCTTTCAGAATAAACCCTGCCTCAATTAGGTCTTTTGAGGGTTATAACATGGGCTGGTTCACGGTTATTGAAACAAAGGAAATAAGGCTCAAATTTTATTTGTACCCACCCTTTCTTCGTGATGATTCTCCAGTCTTACGTTCAGTTAAATTGACACACACATCTAGAGTTTGACGGTGTAAGAGTGAAGATGATGATTCAAGATTTTCTTGAAATGACAGTCACCTTATTTTATTTTTGTGGATGGATATCTTTTGATGGTGATCACTGAATTTTATTCTGTTTTGCTTGAGGATTTGAGGGCCTCTTTTGCTTTATTCATTTTTGGATCCCTAACTTTTGCCTAAGTCGTCTCTTTGGGTGGTGGACTTAGCGGACTTTCTCTTTTTTTTTTTTATTTTGGAAAGGCTTGTGACTGCCAAGTCTTTGGTTATTGATTGAAGAACAACCGCCATACAGGACGTTTTATCTTGAAAATATGTGTAATCAGGATAACTGAACACTACCCATGCCCCAGGTTAAGAAAGGTTTGGAAATCCGAAGGAATCTCCTGCTTCTAGGCTCGAAGTGGTTAACTAGGTACTAACTCCTTATCTCTCCGGTGTTTAGGGGATTTAAAACAACGCTTGTACATCATTAGCCGGATTTTATCTGAAAGCATACTATTAGCAATTATGAGTATTCAGTTTTCATCATCCTCCCTCAAATCTTTCCTAAAGCATCAACTGTGAAGGGAGTGAAGTGTGGAGAAATATTTTTGTGATTTTTTTAATATATGAGAAAAGATGAGTGGATACGAATGGAATTGTTCAAAAAAATGCATACTCATTACATTAAAAATACCATTAATAAACAACAATGTCTAAAAGCAAATAGAACTTAATAGGAAAGAAAGTACAAATGCAAAGAAATGACAAGATCTAAAAATTGCCAGCATTGGGGACTGGGCTTTTCCTCTTGAGTTACTGTTGGGCTATCTTTCTTGCTTATCAAGACCAGTATCATAGCCTCCTTCACATACTCCTAGAAGCTTCTTCCATAACTGAAATGGACGAACTCGCCTGACCAGATGAAGAGTTAACTTGAAGGCCTTGAGGCGTCACTGAGATCAACTTGGACTCAATCATATCTTGAATCTTGTGCTTGAGCATCTTACAATCTTCAGTTAAATGCCCCATTGTGCCACAACGGAAATCACATCGGGCGTTAGCGTCATATTCTGGTGGGTATGGAAAAGGCACCGGTTTCAACTCTTTTGGCACTAACAGTCCTCGTTTGATGAAATCTGGCAACACCTAGCTGTAGGACATTGGTAGTGGAGTGAACTGTCTCTCTGGACTTCTCGGTCTTTGTTGCCTCTTCTGGGAGCAGCTCTGTTGTGGATACTAATTTGGGGGTCCACCCTGTCCATACGTTTTTCTCTTCAGATTTGGTTGGGGAACACACAAAGGTTGCTGACGAGGAGGTTCCAGAACTTGTGATCGTGGAATATGCCCTTGTCTTGAGGTAGATCCAGGAGATAGGGAAGGGGCATCCATCCTTTTTGCAGCCTCTGGAGTTTGATTTCCTTGTACATTCGTGCCAACTGGCGTAAACTTGATTATCTTTGAGTCAATGAGCTCTTGGACCTTGTACTTGAATTTCTTACAGTCTTCAATGCTATGTCCAGGTGCTCCAGAATGGAAATCACACCTAGCGTTGACATTATAACCTGGAGGAACCTTTGTGGGAAGATGTTCCAAAGTACAGAGCGTAACTAGCTGAAGCTTGAGCAGGTGTTGGAGTAGCTGCGCATATGGCATTGGAATTGGATTAAACTTCTTCTCAGGCTTCCTCGACCTCTGTTCAAATTCTCTACTCTCAGGATTCCCTTGGGGAACAGGAAATGGATGCTGATGACAGGGAGATTCTGGAACCCTGGCTTGTGGAGTAGATCCACGAGGTAATTTCTGACTAGGGAGAGATTCCACAAGAAGAGGAGGAACAACAGCTTCTGTTGTAGCATCAGGTGTAGAATTACCTTCTTTCCTTAACACGGTATTCAGGAGTTTCGAGATCAGGCTCATCTGAGTCTTCAGTTTGCTAACCTCCTCCCTTAGCAATTTCTGACCTTGGGATAGAGCCTGCAGGTCTACCATAAATTGGCCCATCTAGGCCCCCATCTGGGTACGCATTGTAGCGGGGAAATTTGTGAGTGTAAGCTATTGATTAACTTAACTAAAAAATAAGCAAGAGTCGCCACCGCACTTTTATTTTATCCACAAAGGAAAAGGAAAAAGAGCGAACAAAACCTAAAGAGTTCTAAAAAACAAGAACAAACAGAGAATGGATAAAGGGGGTTGGTTACGCAATGGGAAGGTGTTAGCACCCAAAACGTCTATAGTACTCTATAGGAGCCCTTTGAAATATCTACCGCTTTTTGGTTTGAAAATGGTTTGCTCGTAAAGAGATTGAGGAGAATTATTTTTAAGATTTTTGTGTTTGGAGAGACTTATCGCCTCATGCCTACGTACCCACGATGTGCAATGTAGGATCAAAACCCCGTAGTTCGTGGTACAAGGAACAAAAGTTTGTTGGTTTTGATTGATTTTTAAGTGTAAAGACAAGTCGTTATTTCTAAGCGAATAATTTCGCTTAAAGAAATGAATCATGTCTAAACTTATGAAAAAGTTTAAAAGAAAAAGAAAGGTGCGTAAAAGCACAAAAGATTTGAGTGAGTTTCATATTTTTTATGTTTTCATGAAACAGTCAAAGTATGGTTAAGATAGATTGACATTTATTAAAGAAAAGAAAATTTTAAAAGTCACTTGACAAAAGTCAAGGTTTTATTATGAAAGTGGTTTTAAGTTGAAAACAAGAAGGTTTTGAAAAAGGGAGAGGATTTTGAAAATTTAAGAATGGGGAGGAGAAGAAGTGACTATCCTAGTGCATAAAATAAAAGCTAGGGAAAAGAAGGATCTAACCAAAATGGAGCCACTTCAAAGCAATATTAAAAGAATTCCATCCTTAAGCAAATTGGCCAATAAAGGCAAGTCTTCAATCAATAATACAAGCAAAGGGATAAGAAGTCCTAGTTCTAGGTCCATAAGTCCAATATTACTTCAAAAGAGGTCCATAAAGAGATCACTCCAAAGCATAGGATAGTAACCAATAGTCCAAGATGAGGAGAATTAAGTTTTTTATGGTTTAAGCCTTTATTAATGTTTTTGAGTCCAAATGGACAAAGAAAAAAAAAACATAAACATAAACATGTGTCCAACGGACAAAGGAAAAATTGCGGAAGCATAAACATGATATGAAATGAAGCATAAAAATAGAAGAGATAGGGAGTGAGAAGGAAAGATAAACAAAATTAATACAAAATATTGTTAGTAAGTTAGTGATTAGTTGTTAGTGTTAGTGATCAATAACAATTGAATAATTGCACTTTGGTCAAGGTTGATGAAACTCATTAGAGGATTGATAAGACCAAAGCCTCCTAACAAGTTTCATGAGTTTTGAACCATAAGACAAATAATCAACCATTCTTGATAGTTTTTCGATAAGGGACAAATATTGCGCTATGTTAAGCAATCGCCGAGTAATTTACAGAGTAATTACCCTACAATGAGGCCGGTCAATAGCTCTTTGTGCTAATGCATGCTAGATGAACGATATGTAGATCGTCATCCGAAAGTAATACCGCACGAAAAGAAAAAGTGGTAACGATCTAATCTTGATCGATATTCAACAACAGAATTCCAAGATCTTTTAGACTTTCATCGATCAATAGAAAAGAGAAATAAATGAAGAGAAAGCCAAATTAAACCACACAAGTATGTGATCTAAGGCTAAGAACAAAGGAAAGGGAAGAAAATGGAAAAAGAACCAAAACAGTCCCAAAAACAAGCCAAAATATGCATTCTATTTCGAAGTAACCGGTTACAGCATAACTGCTAACCAGTTACTTAGTTCAAAATAAGTGCAGTTTTTCAAAATTTACACAGTGTAACCGGTTATAGCATAACTGCTAACCGGTTACACAGCACCAGAATGCAGAAAAATGTGCAAAATTCAGCATGATCCATTTCCAAAACTTTTTACAAACACCTTATGATCATGGAACTGAAATTGCACGAAATTTAAAGTAAAATAACAGCCAAAACCAGGAATTAAACATAATTACAAGATCCAAAGGATCAAGTAACAAGGATCTCCAAAGATCTACATTATGGAAGATGAAGATGAAGCTTCAACAATGGTGAAAGATGAATTACCACTTCAAATCTGAAAATTCCTTCAAATTGCTTCAAGATCTACACTCCAAAACCTTGATCTTCTGTGATTGATGAACAAAAATAAGAAATGATGAAGGTTTAACTCAAAGTTAAGCAAGAATCAATGTGAATTCTTACTAACTTTCCAAAGAAGAAAGAAGAGCTTTGGTGAATTTGTGGTTTGGGGAGAGAAATTGCAAGGGGTTTGTTGGCTATCAAAAGCTTGTGAAATGAATGAAATGAAGCCTCTATTTATAGAATTTAGGCTTGGGAAAATTGGTGGTTTGGAATTAGGCTTGGATGATCAAAATTAGGATTGGAATTCAAATTTGGAGGGAAATCACAAAAGAGTGGTGATTAGTGATGGTACATGGTGGGAAATGATCAAAGTGATGTAGGGAATTAAAATGAGGTGGCCTAGAATATTCCAGATGTGATCAAGGGTTGAGATTGGTGCCAATTGCTGAATTTGAATTTGCCACCATTTTTCAAATTTTCACGATGGTAACTGGTTACAGCATATCTGCTAACCGGTTACTCAGTGCAAAATTTGTGAAAAATGAGCATTTTGTTGCACTGTTGTGGTTCCGGCTCGATTCTCTTGCTTGTCAAAGAAGGCATGGAAATAAACACATGAACCTTGGAGTCCATTGAATAAAAATCAATTAAATCTTGGAAACTCTTGATCAAGTAATTTTTTGAATTAATTGCGGATCAACTTTGACTTTGTTCAGATGGAATTCATTTGAGCTGCGGGACTAATTTTTTTGGTATTTTTAACCTAATCTTCCCCTGAAAATGTTAGTGAATGGAAACAAAATATTTTTTTGCCTTTTAATTAATGGTTAGTACAATATAAACAAATTAAACAAATCAAACGCACACAAACTCAAAGATCCCTGCAAGGCACAATCCTATCAAAGAGGGAACCAATATGCGATCTTGTTTGTGGTATGCAAAAATACAAATGACATGTGGGATCTTAGGGGTAAAAATTAGGGTATTACAGCTGCCCCTATTTAAGTTTCTTCTATCCAGAGATACGAAGATGGGCATCTTTGTCTCGACGAGATAGAAGAGACTTAAATATAACAACAACCCAATTTTTGGCCCTAAGAGACCACAAGATGATATGATCATGCAAATGATATGCAAACATAAGACCACTGTGGGGAGAATATGCCATAGGAGATAAACAAAAGCTGGGGAGCAAAAGAAAATAAAAAAGACTCAGCAGGGGAAAACACATCCCAACAAAGGGAGGAGACAAACTGGGGGTAAGTGTATGTGGAAATAAACCACAGCACAACAAGGATAAAACCCAACAAGGAAGACTTAGCACAACAATACTCCACTGGGAAAAACAAGACCTCAACAATGAACTGTCTCTAGCATACTGAAGAGACTAATCATCCATCAGAGTAGAAAACCTCAACAACGAACTGTCCCGTCAAACCGAAGAGACTTACCATTCATCGGAGTAATAAATCTCAACAACGAACTATCCCATCAAACCGAAGAGACTTACCATTCATCAGAGTAATAAAATCTCAACGACGAACTGTCCCATTAAACCGAAGTGACTTACCATTCATCAGAGTAACAAATCTCAACAACTGTCCCATCAAACCAAAGAGACTTACCATTCATCGGAGTAACAAATCTCAACAACGAACTGTCCCATCAAACCGAAGAGACTTACCATTCATCGGAGTAACAAATCTCAACAACGAACTGTCCCATCAAACCGAAGAGACTTACCATTAATCGGAGTAACAAATCTCAACAACAAACTGTCCCATCAAACCGAAGAGACTTACCATTCATCGGAGTAATAAAATCTCAACGACGAATTATCTCATCAAACCGAAGAGACTTACCATTCATCGGAGTAATAAAATCTCAACGGCGAATTGTCCCATCAAACCAAAGAGACTTACCATTCATCGGAGTAACAAATCTCAACAAAGAACTGTCCCATCAAACCGATGAGACTTACCATTCATCGGAGTAACAAATCTCAACAACGAACTATCCCATCAAACCGAAGAGACTTATCATTCATCGGAGTAATAAAATCTCAATGACGAACTGTCCCATCAAACCGAAGAGACTTACCATTCATTGGAGTAACAAAAGGTATTAACTGCATCGCCTCAGGCTTTTCAAATAAAGGAATGCCACAAAACAGTATTGAACCTTCCAAAAGGGGAATCATACGCAGATTTCAGCTGAAGGGCATAGAATCCTCAAAGGTGCAAAATAAATGCACTCTCAATCTAGGTTTCACAGCCTAGAGACCCAAACAAATATCGCAGGGGACCAAAGTTCAATTCAGGAACAAGCTAGAGAGAAACGGTGAAACAAGACTCATCCCGAGGAGGAAATATCTCAACTGGGGACTAAATCCATTCAGATAATCACTGGAGAGGAAACTAAATCAAAATCTTCCACGAGAAATGAACTCAGTGGGGAATTAACAAAGATAGTCATTTTTCTACTTACGGGTCGACACTCTAAATGGAGAGAGGACACACACGCTCTGCAGGGATAACACCACCAGAGAGCAAAGAAGCACCAACACAAATGCAAAATGCAAAATGCAACAACAATATGCTATGCACAACAAATGAATGTGCATGCGATGCTTATTAGTTTGAATATGCTGAGAAAACAGACATAAAGGATAAACAGAGGGTGGAACAAACATCACAACACCACTGAATACTCGGCTAATCTCAACAAAATAAAGATATCATCAGCAGCTCTGCTAGGGATTCAACTGAAGAAATCCTGCAAGAGATAAACAAAAGCCATCAAAGGAAAATAAATCCTACTACAAGGCTCAAATCTTGCTGGAGAAAAGAAGATACTCCTTGGGGAAAAACCCAAATATCAATCTTTTAACATAGATGATCCACAACGAGGATAACAACATAAACTCAGCTTTGAAAATGGCAGGAAAGCTGTCGGGGAATCATAACAACCCAAATCTTTCTGACTTTACCTGGGGATAATAAAAATTCACAGAAACTTCTATTTCAAAAGGATGAAGAGATCTGCTGCAGAAAAATAATAAATTCGCTGGGGATTGTAAACATATAAACATCTACGCGAAATCCGCTGAGAATACAAGGCAGATCTACTGGAGATACGAGAACAGTCTCAGAGGATTAACCAATCTGAGCGAGGCATCTTGGACTTGCTGAGAAAACAACAACAGATCAAACTTTGGGGGATTTTAGATCAATACTCATCATAAATGAGAGAAAACCCAACAGGTGACTAAAAGAGATATCATCAGCGACTTCACTAGGGAAATAGCCACAATAGTGATGCGCAATCTTCACTAGGATGATAAATATTTGAAAAACAATCCGGAGAGAAGTGCATCTTGGACTTGCCGGGGGAAATGAGAAATTAACCTCACTGCTTTATGATTGGAAATGATAATACACTGCCTCTGTTGGAGAATCATCAAGGATAAGTCTCTGGGTAGAACAGCCTGGAAAGAAAAACATCCACAAGACAAAATGAAACACGACAAGAGATCACCACGTCAATGCTTCTTAGAAGAAAATAACATTGCCCTCTGTTTGGTGACATCCAAAGCAACAACAACACGTCCAGAGGGTAAAACTCTGAGTGAAGCTTCCTCATATGATTTCGGCTGGGGACAGCAAAAATGAATCTCTGCGTGGGAATCACCATTAAGGAGAAGTGCACCTCAAAACTACTTAACTGCCTGACCATAACATAATCAGCTGGAGAGGATTCAGATCAAGACCTAGCTGGGGGAGAAACCAAACAGCATTGGATCTTATGAATTCAACACATCACAATAAACCTATCACCTTGTCAACAACTAAACACATTCATAGGACCAAGCTCTGCCAAGGAAATATCAACAAACTCTACCGGGGAAATATCGACAAACTCTACCGGGGAGCTGTCAATGAGTTCTGCCAAAGGAGCGAGAACGAACCCTGCTGAAGAAAACATCGATCCTACCATTCTTGGAATAACCATTGACGTTCCTTTTCACATTCATAACTCAAAGGAAAATGTTTTATAATTTTCAAAAATTTAAATCAATTATTTACATTTTGTTTCAAAAATCATCATAAAAAAATAAATGAAATTTTGCAAACAGAAACAAAATAAGAATTGCAAACAAAGGGACAAAGGCCCAAATTTTATTAATAGAATGGAAGTCCGCAAATGGCGTAATTCCATGGATCATTACAAAGTTTAAAAGATGGTAAATACATGGAAAGGGTTACATTGAAATACAATGACCACTATTCTCCCTAACAACTTTGAATTCCACTGTGCCCAAAACTTAAGCTGAGGATGATTGAAGCAGAATCCTTGATAGACAATGTTGCTTTCACATGATCAAGACGGGCCAGATGCAGTTACTTGCCATAATCCCTAACTTTTTCCTAGATTGCCCTTTCGGGTTTTCAATCTATCGGGATGATTATTTCTGTTTTTGTCTCTAATTTTTGCCTGAACCGCCCTTTCGGGTTTTCGGCCCACCGAGACGCTCATATTTGCCTAAGCCGCCCTTTCGGGTTTTCAACTTAGTGAATTGTTCTTTTATTTTTTAGGCGAAGTATTTCTTGACTGCATCGGCATTCACAGGACGAGTGAACTCTTCACCATCCATAGTTGTAAGAAGTAATGCACCGCCAGAGAAGGCTCTCTTAACAACATATGGGCCTTCATAATTAGGAGTCCACTTGCTCCTAGAATCATTGGTAGAAGTCGAGATCCTTTTGAGCACGAGGTCGCCTTCTCTGAACACACGAGGTCGAACCTTCTTATCAAAAGCTTTCTTCATTCTCTGTTAATACAATTGGCCATGACACAAGGCCGTCATTCTTTTCTCTTCAATCAAATTCAACTGGTTATATCTGCTTTGACACCATTCAGCTTCCATCAAAACTCTCATAGAAGGGATTTCAACCTCTACTGGGAGCACTGCTTCCATACCATAAACAAGAGAGAAAGGGGTTGCCCCTGTTGAAGTGTGGACAGATGTACGATACCCATGCAAAGCAAAAGGGAGCATCTCATGCCAATCCTTGTAAGTAACAACCATCTTCTGAACAATCTTCTTAATATTCTTATTGGCAGCTTCAACAGCCCCATTCATCTTAGGTCTGTAAGGAGAAGAATTATGATGCTCAATCTTAAACTCATCACATAATTCCTTCATCATTTTGTTATTCAGGTTCGACCCATTATCAGTGATAATCTTGCTCGGAACACCATACCGACAAATGATTTGATTCTTGATAAACCAGACCAATACTTGCATGGTCACATTGGCATATGATGCCGCTTCAACCCACTTGGTAAAATAGTCAATAGCCACCAGTATGAAACGGTGTCCATTCGACGCTTTAGGCTTAATCATTCCAATCATATCAATGCCCCGCATGGAGAAAGGCTAGGGACAAGAGATAACATTGAGAGGAGTTGGTGGTACATGAATTTTGTCAGCATAAACCTAGCACTTATGGCATTTCTTCACGAATTTGCAACAGTCAAATTCCATTGTCAGCCAATAGTAACCTGCCCTCAACATCTTCTTAGCCATTGCATGCCCATTGGCATGGGTACCAAAAGATCCTTCATGAATTTCTTTCATCAACATGTCTGCTTCGTGTCTATCCACGCATCTGAGCAAGACCATGTCATAATTTCTTTTATACAGCACATCATCATTCAAGAAGAAACTACCAGCCAATCTTCTCAAAGTCTTATCTTTCTTGGATGCCCCAAGCGGGTACTCTTGATTTTGAAGAAAGCATTTAATATCATAATACCACGGTTTATCATCAACAACCTCTTCAACCTCAAATATATGAGCTGGCCTATCAAGCCGCATAACATCAATTTTGGGCACATCATTCCACCGACTCACCACAATCATGGAGGATATAGTGGCTAAAGCATCCGCCATTCGATTTGTTGCTCTAGGTACATGGTGAAACTCAACCTTATTGAAGAAAGTTAACAACCTTCTTGCATAATCTCGATAAGGAATCAAATCAGGTTGACGCGTCTCCCATTCTCCTTTAATCTGATTAATCACCAGGGTTAAATCTCCGTATACATCAAGAATCTTGATTCTTAAATCAATGGCTTCTTCTAAGCCCATAATACATGCTTCATACTGTTAGGTGCTAAAAAGTGTTAATATTTAGATTAGTTTTTAGCACCTTTTTGTGAGCTTTATTTGTAAATCCAAGCATTTTCCCATTGTTTCCGTTTTATAACCGTTTTCTAGCTAATTTATTTATTTGACTTATCTATTTAACTTTTGTGTTTTTATTGCAGATTTTTACATGAAAGTGTGAAGAATGGAGCTATGAAGGCCCCACAAAAGCAGTTTTGGGAAATAATCATTTTTGGATCATGCTTGAAGCGCGCTCACCGCGCTCCCAGCGCGCTGGTAGGAGTAGTTACAGGGGGTTGCGCGCTCAGCGGGGTCCTGAGCCCGCTCAGCGCGCTCTTAGGCAGTTTATTTTGTAAGTAGAGCCCGCTCAGCGGGCAGCTGCGCGCTCAGCGTGCTCCGCGAATCTCAGCCCCTTTTTAAGTGGTTTTGTTCAGAATTTTAGAGGATCCTTTTTACATTTTTAGATCAAAATACATTATACACTGTAGCACTTCATCTTTGGAAGATTGAAGGCATCATTTTGTCGAGAAATCGTCGTTGATGCTCGATTCTCTTCTCCCGATTCTTGTTGATGAAGCTACCATGAATATGTGTAGCTAATTTCTCTTTTGTGTCAAGGTTAGATGGTAGGTAAACCTTTCCTTTATATGTATATGGATTGATTCTAGCTTGTGAACTCTTGGATGATGAATGTATGATGAAAAACTTTGTTTATATGGTTTATTCTTTGTGTTGGTTCATGATTGAGAAATGTGTTCCTACTCTTTACCTAGGTTTTTCATCCATCAATGTCCATTGGCTAGAGATAGTAATGTGTGTTGATGTTCACCAAATATTGAACTTTAATGTTGTCATTTTGATAGTTTGTGTGAGAAATCAACAAAGGATCAAAATGGCCAAACTCACAATATGTGTTAGAGATAAACATATTGGGAGGATATGTGATTGTATTTATCATTTAACCGAGTTCATTAGCTTATCAATTATATATGTGCAAAGTGGTTTGTCGAACCCTAATCTTGACATGCTTTTATAAACTGTTAAAACAATCTCTTTACCGCTTTTAATTAAATTTGAATGCGAACGCTACGAAACCAACCTAAAACACCTTGTTACTTTAAAGTTTGAAACGTTACGATTGTAGAACGGCTGCGATATCACCGAACAATCCCTGTGGATCGATAAAAAAACCCTAACTCTATTTGTATTTCAACAAATTGGCGCCGTTGCCAGGGATTGTTAATTGATATTGCAAGCATTGCAATAGTTGTGAAGTTTTAGACTTGTTAAAAAAATTTCTTGTGCTTGTTGATTTGTTTTGTTTAGTGTTCAGACTTTGTTTATGCAAGGGCAACTACCGGCAGACCAACTTCTATTCGATCCCGAGATTGAAAGAACCGCTCGTAGACTCAATAGCAGAACTAGACGGAGGAGGCAACTAGCTAGACAAAGGCAAGAACAAGTAGAAAGTTCGATTTCTACACCACCACCAATTCCACAGTTCACGCCAATCATGGATCCACCACCCGCTTCCACACCATGTGTAAATAGCCCATGTCACACCACTCAGTTTGCTAACAACAATCAAGGAAGGCAAGCTGAGATGAAAACTGGAACTTTGAACTTGTTGTATGGAAGTCCGTTCACGGGAATGGATCATGAAGACCCTTTCACTTTTCTCACCAAATTTTATGAGATAGCGTTAGCGGCCGGAGTCGATCAAGCTTAAAAGTTACCTCTTTTCAAGAGACTATTTCCTCATGCTTTGCTTGGAAAGGCTAAGGATTGGTATCTTGATCAAACTCCAGCTGTGATGACCGATTGGAACGTTTTGGAGGAAAAATTTATAGAACGGTTCTTTTCTCACAACCGTTTTATGGAGTCAAAAACTGCAATTTCTGTGTTCTCTCAGGGCACTAGTGAATCTCTGAATGAAGCATGGGAACGATTCAAATCCATGCTTCGCAAATGCAAAGGCCACGGGTTTGACAAGTTAACACAAATTCACATCTTCAAGAATGGTCTCCAACCAAATTGTAAGACATTATTGGATGCCACCTCTGGAGGATCTTTGTTATCAAAGAGTGCTGAAGAAGCTACGGATATCATCAATAGAATGGCTCTCAATGATCTTCAAAGTCAAAGCCGTAACAACTCACAAAAGAAGCCCGGGGTACTTGAATTGGGAACTAATGATGCAATCCTTGCACAAAATAAGCTCATATCTCAACAAGTGGAACTTTTAACTCAACAAATTAAAGCATTGAAGGAACCTAGCAAGAGTAAACAAGTTGCTTGTTGTGAACTTTGCAAAGGAGAGCATGACACCGGATTTTGTCCTCCTCCGGGACTCGAACAAGTGAACTACATAAATAATCAACGAGACTATCAAGGAAGACAACAACAACAACCTTATCAACAATAACACAATCATCAACAAAATTACCAAGGCAATCAAGGATATCCACCGAGGGCGAACTATCAACATAATCAAGGTTATGGTGGCGGTTCTTCAAACCGGCAAAATCCTTATCAACCCCCACCACCTCCGGTTGCTAGCTCTAAGTTGGAAGACACTTTGAATCAATTCATGCAAATGTCTATGGCCAATCAAAAGAGTAGTGATGCGGCGATTAAGAATCTAGAAAATCAAGTGGGGCAACTTGCCAAGCAACTTGCCGAGCAACAACCGGGTCCTTCATTCTCCGCAAATACGCAAGTGAATCCTAAGGAGCATTGCAAGGCAATCGTTACAAGAAGTGGGAAGGGGTTGGTAACTAAAAATGAGAAAAAGGTAGATGAAGAAAAAATTGATGGTATTGTGGAGGAGGATAGTGATGAGGAAGTAGTTGAAAATAAAAGTGAAAATGAAGAAGTAGTTGAAAATAAAAGTGAAAATGAAGGTGTAGTTGAAAATAAAAGTGATGAAATAGTTGAAGTTGAAAATAAGAGTGGTGAGGAGTTGAAGAAAAAGGAGAGACTTAGGAGAGTGAAGAAGGGAAAGGAAGTAGTGAGCACTATTCCGATCATCAACATTTACCATACCCTCATGCTCCTTCAAAGAAAGAAAATGAACGGCATTACGCTCGTTTCATGGATATTTTTAAATAGTTGCAAATTAACATTCCTTTTGCTGAAGCTTTGGAGCAAATGCCAAAATATGCTAAGTTTATGAAGGACATTCTCACAAAGAAGCGGAGGTATTCGGAACCGGAAACTATTGTTCTTGACGCAAGTTGTAGTGCCATCATCCAAAGAACTCTTCCGAAAAAAGAAGTTGACCCGGGGCGTGTTACTTTGCCGGTAACAATTGGTGACGTCTATGTTGGGAAAAGCCTAATCGATTTGGGCTCAAGCATTAATCTAATTCCTTTGTCCATTGTAAAGAAGCTTGGGAACATTGAGATGAAAGCCATTCGGATGATGTTACAATTAGCCGACAAGTCCACAACTCATCCTCATGGGTTGGCTCAAGATGTCTTGGTAAAAGTTGACAAGTTTTTCTTTCTGGTTGATTTCGTTGTTATCGATATGGAGGAAGATGAGGATGCGCCTTTAATTCTTGGGCGACCTTTCATGAAAACCGCACGAATGATGATTGATGTGGATGACGGTTTAATGAAAGTGAGGTTCAAAATAAAGAAGTTTGCTTTGATCTTTTTGAAGCAATGAAACATTCTCGAGACAAGCATGATAGCTTTCGTATCGATGCAATTGAAGAAGCAACTTTGGAGGTTTCAAAGCATGTTCATATATTATCTCCTTTGGAAATGGCTCTTGATGAATCTTTTGAGGTGTTTTTCGATGAAGAAGAAAGAGCTCTTGAAAAATGTTTAAAAGAGCTTGAATCTATCAAAGAGTTGCAACCATGGGAAGTAGAAATGGAAGAGTTAAAGAAGGATGTGAAAGATGAGAAGTCACCACTTGAATTGAAGATCTTGCCTTCGAATGTAAAATATGCGTTTCTTGATGACGGTGGTAACAAGCCGGTTATCATTAGCAACGTTTTGTCAAAAAATGAGGAAGACCGTTTAATCCAAGTTTTGAAGAAATACCAAGATGCAATAGGTTGGGTTCTTTCCGATTTTAAGGGAATTAGTCCATCTTATTGTATGCACAAGATTCTTATGGAAGAAGATTTCAAGGCGGTTTCTTAACCACAACGCCGCTTGAACCCAACTATGAAAGAGGTGGTGAGGAAAGAAGTTGTGAAGCTTTTGGATGCGGGAATGATCTACCCGATCTCTGATAGTCCATGGGTAAGCCCCGTGCACGTTGTTCCTAAAAAGGGTGGCATTACCGTTATCCGAAACGATAAGAATGAGTTGATCCCAACCAAGATTGTGACGGGGTGGAGAATGTGCATTGATTATAGAAGGTCGAATACCGCAACTAGAAAATATCATTTTCCCCTTCCATTCATGGTCCAAATGCTCGAGAGGTTATCCGGGCAGCAATTCTATTGTTTCTTGGACGGATATTCGGGGTATAATCAAATTGCAGTTGACCCGACGGATCACGAGAAGACGGCCTTTACTTGTCCCTTTGGCATTTTTGCGTATCGGAAGATGCCTTTTGTTTTATGTAATGCACTGGCAACTTTCCAAAGGTGTGTTCAAGCTATCTTCTCCGACCTCATAGAAAAGACAATGGAGGTTTTTTTGGATGATTTTTCCGTCTTTGGAGCATCTTTCGACTTGTGTTTGAAAATTTTGGAAACTGTCCTTGAGAGGTGTGTTAAGACTAACTTGGTGTTGAATTGGGAGAAGTGTAACTTTATGGTGACGGAGGGAATTATGCTCGTCCACAAGGTTTATTCTAAAGGCCTTGAAGTAGATCAAGCGAAGATTGAAGTAATAGAGAAGTTGCCTCCTCCTACCAACGTCAAAGGGATCCGAAGTTTCCTTGGGCATGCCGGATTTTATAGGCGTTTTATCAAAGACTTTGCAAAGGTGGCTAAACCATTGAGCAACTTGCTAAACAAGGAACAGGTATTTCTCTTTAACGATGAATATCTTCATGCTTTTGAAATTTTAAAATAAAAGTTAGTTACCGCTCCAATAATCATCGCTCCAAATTGGACTTTAAATTTTGAACTTATGTGCGATGCGAGTGATTATGCTGTTCGAGCGGTACTTGGTCAGAGGAAGGAAAAAAGTTTCCATGCCATACACTATGCAAGTAAAGTTTTAAATGAGGCACAAGTTAATTATGCCACTACCGAAAAGGAATTACTTGCTATTGTGTATGCGCTTGAGAAATTTAGATCCTACCTCATCGGGTCAAAAGTTGTTATTTACACCGACCATTCGGGGATCAAGTATTTGCTCACCAAACCGGATTCGAAGCAAAGGCTCATCCGATGGATCCTTTTATTACAAGAGTTTGATTTAGAAATAAAAGATAAAAAGGGTTCGGAAAATTTGGTGGCGGATCACTTGTCTCGCCTTGTCAATGTTGAGGTTACCGTAGCTGAAAAGGAAATTCGAGAGGAATTTCCTGATGAAAAACTTTTTAAAGTCCAAGTTAGGCCTTGGTTTACAGATTTTGCTAACCATAAAGCTACTGGTTGGGTGCCCGAAGACCTAACTTGGAACCAAAAAAGGAAGTTCCTTTCGGATGCTAATTACTACGTGTGGGACGACCCTTATTTGTTTAAATTTGGAAGTCACAACCTTTTAAGAAGGTGTGTCACGAGCGATGAGGCTCAAAGCATTCTTTGGCCTTGCCACAACTCACCGTATGGAGGCCATTTTAATGGTGCGAGGACGGCCACTAAAGTCCTTCAATCGGGCTTTTATTGGCCTTCTCTTTTTAAAGACGCACATCTCCATGCGAAAAGTTGTGACATGTGCCAAAGAATGGATGGAAATGGAAAAAGAGATGAAATGCCCCTTCAAAATATACAAGAAGTTGAAAATTTTGATTGTTGGGGTATCGATTTTGTTGGTCCATTCCCACCATCTTTTGGGAACGAGTACATGTTGGTAGCGGTGGACTACGTATCGAAGTGGGTTGAGGCAATTGCCTCACCTAAGGCGGATGGCCAAACGGTGATCAAATTTTTAAAGAAACACATATTTTCCCGTTTTGGCACTCCTCGGGTGCTCATTAGTGATGGTGGGTCACACTTCTGTAATACGCCTCTTGAAAATGTTTTAAAACACTATGGTGTATCGCATAAGGTGGCGACCCCTTACCACCCACATTCGAATGGTCAAGCTGAGGTATCGAACCGCGAGGTAAAAAGAATCTTAGAAAAAACAGTGTCAAGTCCTAGGAAGGATTGGTCGTAAAAGTTGGACGAGGCTTTATGGGCATATCGCACCGCTTATAAAGCTCCAATTGGTCTAACTCCGTTTCAATTGGTTTATGGTAAAACTTGCCATTTACCGGTTGAAATAGAGCATAAGGCTTTGTGGGCTTTGAAAATGTTAAATTTCGATAAGAACTTGGCCGGTGACAAAAGAAAAATGCAATTGCTTGAGTTGGAAGAAATGCGGAATGCCGCATACCATTTAAGTTGGTTGTACAAAGAAAAGGTGAAAGGATACCATGATAAGAAGATTAATCATAAGGAATTTAAAGTTGGCCAGATGGTTCTCTTGTTCAATTCTCGGTTAAAACTTTTTCCGGGAAAATTAAAATCAAAGTGGTCGGGACCATTTCGTGTCAAAGAAGTAAAGAGTTTTGGAGCAGTCGTGATTGAGGACTTGGAAAAGAAAGACTGTTGGACCGTAAACGGTCAACGTCTAAAAATTTACCTAGGAGGGAATTTCGATCGCGAGTGTTGCTCTGTTCTTTTTGATGTTCTTAAGTGAGCATCTTGAACCGTCGAGCTTATCTAACGTTAAACAAGCGCTTGTTGGGAGGCACCCCAACACTGTAAGTATTTATCACATTTATAGTCCATTTGCTGTTTAGATCGTGTTTTCTGTAAATATTGATGTTGTATGCTGCTTAGAGTGTTGTTTTGGACTGCTGTTAGTTGAAATTTTCAAGCTGGGAGGATTCTGAGCATTGCAGTGCCCGCTCAGCGCGCTCTTGAGATTTTGGACCCCTATGAGGCAGTAAGCAGCCCGCTGAGCGCGGTCTGCGAAATTTTGAAAAAAAATATTTTGCTTGTCTGGGCCCACAAAGCTGTACCTGGCCCAGAATGTAACTTAAGTTGCTAGGGTTCAGAATTTTTGCCTCATTCCCCTCATTTTCTCTCAAAACTCTCTTGTGCTCTCTCCTCCTTCAAGATTTTCAAAACCTCCTTGAATTTTCAAGTTCCTTAACAACATTTTCCTTATTATTTTCTGCTAAGCATCATCATCTTCAACACTGTAAGTCTTTATTTTTCAATTTTTCATTTTCATTTAGAAACCCATTTTTGGGTCATTATTGTTAAATGTTGAATGTTCTTGTTCTACTTCTTTCCTTTGCTTCTGTTATGACTAATTTCTGTATAAGTGTTTATTTAGTATGATTGCATGTTGGTTAGAAGTTAGAATTTTAGAATTGAGGGTGAAATTTTAGAAGTTAGGTTTTGTGAATAGTTTAATTAGTTTTTAATTTATGTGAATTCGTTTTGGGCATTTCTCTGTAAATATGGCTGTGTTGAGGAATTAATTGTAGTTTTAACCGCTTGGAACCATCTGTTGCAGAGGGGGTTTTTTCTACATTTCGCATAGCCCGCTCAGCGTGCTCTGAGATTTGCAGAAAATCCCCCCTTTTTCAATTCTGTTATGCTGCACTGTGATTGTTTTATGCAATTTTTTTTTATGATTTAGATTTTTTTTAGTAGGCTGTTTCCGCTAACGTGTGGTACTGTTTTGTGGTTATTTTTATTTTTGTTTTTTTCAGATGTTTGGACGAAAGAAGCAGCGTCTTGTTAGTTCGACATCAAACCCTAACAGACGAGCTCTTGCTGGCCAATTCGATAGGACGTGTTTTGTTGGCCTCGAGCAACAACAACGATACGTACAACTAGAAAAGATATCGATTTGGCCGGACAGGATAATTGTGATTGATCCAGATGGTCCCCATAGAAACATGGCCCATTTTGTCCAAGGTGGTGCGTGGGATAAACTTGGTTCTCCCTTTCTTGAGTACCACATAGACATTGTGAGGGAGTTTTACGCTAATGCGGTACCCTCCGATGGTGATGCGTTCACTTTCAAAACTTGGGTTCGGGGGAAAGAAATCGATTTCTCAAGAGATTCCATCAATACCTACCTTGGAAACCCACTTCAGCTGGGAGAAGATGAGTTGTGTGACTTTGAAAGGACGTTGGCTCGGCGGAATTGGAATGCCGACCAACTTAGGGATGCTTTGTACGTAAGTGGGGGTACTTGTACTTTAAGCACTAATGGAGCGCGCCTAAAGTTTGCAAGGAGAGTGTTGAATACTATCTCACAGCTTGTCATGTCTGTTGTTCTATACAACCTTCGACCAAGAAGCCACACCTCCTCTATTACCATGGAGACTGCGGCTCTGATTTTTCATTTATGCAGAGTGGGCCATACCATGGATTTTGCACGGATTATTTCTAATGAGATGAAGAGAACTGCCACAGCGGTACACCGCTTGGAGATCGTGTGGCTTACGCCCTTATTTATCCTGGGTTGATTATGGCTTTATGCCATGAGGCGCAAGTTGCGTTACCTACCCATGGGAATGTGAAGCTCCCTATTGTGGATAATGGTTATGTCACCCGTTATTGTATGGGGGTGATTAATTTAGAGCATACTATCCCTGTAGCTGCTGTTGCCCCTGCTCGCGGGCGCGGGCGCGGACGAGGGCACGCTTATGATCCAAGTGCTAAGGCCAATTGGGCCATGTACGAGGCTCATCAGTGGGCCTTTATGTTTATGCATGATTCCATGGTTCAGTTGCAGCTGCAGTTTCGGGAACCACATGTGAACCACCGGTTGAGGTCTCGCGAAGACCTCATGGCTTATGCTCGTTGGCTTGAGGGCAGGCCTGGTTTTCCGGAGGGGGCAGACGAAGGCAACCCCGATGACGGTGATGATGACGATGACGGTGATGATGGAGCGGGTCATGGAGCGTCTAGCTCTAGTTTTGATTGATGTTGGGTTTGATTAGTCCTTTATTATATTTTGTTTTTTTTTATTTTGGTATAATTATTATGTTTGTATTTTGTATTGACTACCTTGTGTAGGAATTTTGTATTCTCCATCCGGGCGGATGTGAGTTTGAATATTTGTTAAAATTTTTGTTGATTAATGAATTTAAAATCCAGGTGGATGTTGTTCTATGTTTATATGGTTTGTTTGTACAAATTTTTTTTTTGTTGTTTTCCCTTTATTTTTAAGGTAATTGGTGGATGAAGCAAGTTTGCTTCTTTGAACAATAAGTGATGCACTTCATCATTCATTGATGGTGATGATAAAATTCTAAGTTGGTGAACACAAAGGTACTCTGTTTTGTGCTTTGTAGAATGTCAGTATGTTTATGAACTTTGTGCTTTACATAATTTTCAAGCTTTTCTTCATTTTACATTTTTGTTTATTTTGGAATCAATTAGGACACAACCACAAATGTGAGTCCCTCCATTGTTCATAAATATTGAGAGATTTTGTAATTGTTGTTTAGCTCGTATGATTCATGTTCAATCTTGTATTCATTTGCAAACCTTGGAAACATTGAAATGATCTAGGCAGTTTTTGATTATGAGAAAAACCACCAATCCAAATAAACTTCAATTTTACCTTGTGAGAGGTGTGAACACTTGCTAGCCATGTTGAGCCTTGAAATTGGAATGAATCTTGCATCAACCCGTCGAATGATCAAAGGAATACACTCAATAGTGGGTTGTTGATGCTAAAAAGAAAATCAATGTGATTCATTCTAGTTTTTTTTATACACTTAACCCTTTGTTTGAACATACTTTTGAAGAACATTTCACATTAAATATGGTATGGTTTAAAGTTGGGGAGAGTGGTTCTATTTTGTGAAAAAGAAAAAGAAAAGGTGAATTGGTGCCTCTTGTGAAAAAGAAAGAAACATGAAACACTATTTTGTGCTATGCTTTGCACTCCAAAGGGAGTTGCTTGAAAAGAAAATGAAAAATAGCATTCTAAATAAAATGAAAGAGTGCACCATAAGAAAAGAATAGAAAAGAAAAGAAAGGATTGAATTGAATTGTTGTGAGGTTTGTCTAAGTGGGTTATTGGCATTTTGTTCATTGTTGAAAATTTTTGTTAACCACTTTGTTTCAATGGCCTTTTACAAATATCCCTTTCTTGTTAAACCTTGCCAAGTTACAACCTTTAGAAGCCCTTAAGAGATCTTTGTTTCCCTGGTTTTCTTGTTGAATTGGTTTGATGAATGCATGAATTGTTCTGGATGCTGACACTTTTGCTAATGAGTGTGTTTTGTCCCTTGTATATATTGAGCTAGGCTCATTTGAATAAATTAGGTGATTCCAATTTGAACATTTGTTTCCTTATGATTTGTGCTTGTTATTTATGTTTAGAAGTTAGTTCATTTACATGTTTTCATTCTTTGTAAGGCCGAGCGGTATTTGCGTGCATGTTAATTTGGTTTGAACCATTGATTTTTGTTGGTGTTTGTTTCCGGTTTTCCGCTTGCTTCTATTCTATTTTACCTTCGTTTGAGGACAAACAAAGAAACAAGTTGGGGAGAGTTGTTAGGTGCTAAAATGTGTTAATATTTAGATTAGTTTTTAGCACCTTTTTGTGAGCTTTATTTGTAAATCCAAGCCTTTTCCCATTGTTTCAGTTTTATAACCGTTTTCTAGCTAATTTCGTTATTTGACTTATCTATTTAACTTTTGTGTTTTTATTGCAGATTTTTGCATGGAAGTGTGAAGAATGGAGCTATGAAGGCCCCACAAAAGCAGTTTTGGGAAATAATCATTTTTGGAGCATGCTTGAAGCGCGCTTAGCGCGCTGGTAGGAGTAGATACAGGGGGTTGCGCGCTCAGCGGGGTCCTGAGTCCGCTCAGCGCACTCTTAGGCGGTTTATTTTGTAAGTGGAGCCCGCTCAGCGCGCTCCGCGAATCTCATCCCCTTTTTAAGTTGTTTTGTTCAGAATTTTAGAGGATCCTTTTTACATTTTTAGATCAAAATACATTATACACTGTAGCACTTCATCTTTGGAAGATTGAAGGCATCATTTTGTCGAGAAATCGTCGTTGATGCTCGATTCTCTTCTCCTGATTCTTGTTGATGAAGCTACCATGAATATGTGTAGCTAATTTCTCTTTTGTGTCAAGGTTAGATGGTAGGTAAACCTTTCCTTTGTATGTATATGGATTGATTCTAGCTTGTGAACTCTTGGATGATGAATGTATGATAAAAACTTTGTTTATATGGTTTATTCTTTGTGTTGGTTCATGATTGAGAAATGTGTTCCTACTCTTTACCTAGGTTTTTCATCCATCAATGTCCATTGGCTAGAGATAGTAATGTGTGTTGATGTTCACCAAATATTGAACTTTAATGTTGTCATTTTGATAGTTTGTGTGAGAAATCAACAAAGGATCAAAATGACAAAACTCACAATATGTGTTAGAGATAAACATATTGGGAGGATATGTGATTGTATTTATCATTTAACCGAGTTCATTAGCTTATCGATCATATATGTGCAAAGTGATTTGTCGAACCCTAATCTTGACATGCTTTTATAAACCGTTAAAACAATCTCTTTACCGCTTTTAATTAAATTTGAATGTGAACGCTACGAAACCAACCTAAAACACCTTGTTACTTTAAAGTTTGAAACGTTACGACTGTAGAACGGCAGCAATATCACCGAACAATCCCTGTGGATAGATAACAAAACCCTAACTCTATTTGTATTTCAACACATACTCAGCCGCATTATTTGTGCAAGTGAACATCAAAATTGCAGTGAAAGGAATATGAGAACCATGAGGAGTAACAATTATTGCCCCAATACCATTCCCATATTCATTAATAACTCCATCAAAAATCAAACTCCAACGGGATCCAGGCTCAAGCCCTTCATCGGGTAATGGTTCTTCACAATCTTTAACCTTTAGGTACATCACATCCTCATCAGGAAAATCAAACTTGATAGGTTGATAATCATCAATTGGCTGGTGTGCCAAATGGTCAGCCAAAACACTTCCTTTTATCACTTTTTGAGTTCAGTACTCGATATCATATTCTGAAAACAACATTTGCCAACGAGCAATCCTCCCAGTTAAAGCAGGCTTTTCAAAGATATACTTGATTGGATCCATTTTGGATATCAACCAAGTTGTATGATTCAACATATACTGGCGGAGGCGCTTGGCAGCCCAAGCTAAAGCACAACATGTCTTTTCAAGCATTGAGTACCGAGACTCACAATCAGTGAACATCTTGCTCAAATAATAAATGGCAAATTCTTTTCAACCAGATTCATCTTGTTGACCTAGAACACAGCCTATAGACTCTTCCAGCATGGTCAAATACATGATCAAAGGTCTTTCTTCCACAGGAGGAGACAAAATCGGAGGTTCAAGCAGATACTCTTTAATTCTTTCAAAAGCTTTCTGACAATCCTCTGTCCAGACACAACCCTAATCTTTGCGAAGAAGCTTGAAGATCGGCGCACAAGTGGCAGTCATATTGGATATGAATAAGGAGATATAATTCAAACTTCCCAAGAATCCTCTTACTTGTTTCTTTGTTTTGGGCGCAGGCATTTCCTGAATAGCTTTAACTTTACCAGGATCAACTTCAATGCCTTTTTGGCTGACAATAAAGCCCAACAACTTTCCAGAACGAACACCAAAAGTGCATTTATTAGGATTCAAACGGAGCTTATACTTTCTCAAACGTTGAAACAACTTCAATAAATACTCAATATGATCTTCTTCAGTCTTCGACTTACAAATCATATCATCCACATAGACCTCGATTTCTTTATGCATCATATCATGGAACAAAGTGGTCATAGCTCTCTTGTACGTTGCACCAGCATTTTTCAAACCGAAGGGCATCACTCTGTAATAGAATGTTCCCCAGGGTGTAATGAATGTTGTTTTTTCCATATCCTCGGGTGCCATCTTTATTTGATTATAACCGGAAAATCCATCCATAAAAGAAAAGATACTTAATTTAGCAGTATTATCTACCAACATGTCAATGTGTGGTAATGGAAAATCATCATTTGGACTTGCTTTTTCAAATCTCTATAGTCAACGCACATTCGGACTTTTTCGTCTTTCTTTGGAACAGGCACAATATTGGGCACCCATTGAGGATACTCAGAAGTCACGAGAAAACCAGCATCAATCTGCTTTTAAACTTCCTCTTTGATCTTCACAGCCATGTCAGGATGAGTTTTTCTCAATTTCTGCTTCACCAGTGAACATTCAGGCTTCAACTGCAATCTATGCTCCACAATATCAGTATCAAGACCAGGCATGTCTTGATAAGACCAAGCAAACACATCAACATATTCTCTAAGAAGCTCCACAATCCTCTTCTTAACATTTGACTGAAGCAGTGCCCCAATCTTGACTTCTTTTATATCATCATCTGAACCCAAATTGACTAATTCCAACGGCTCTTCATGAGGTTGAATGGCTTTTTCCTCGTGATCAAGCAACCGAGAAATTTCATCTGGAATCTCTTCAATACCTTCTTCTTCAGCTCCAAACACAGGGTACTCAAAGTTGGGAGGGGGCATAGGGTCATTGTTTTCAATGGGTTTAACAATCAATCTGCACAATGATTTATGTTTGATTTTAGAATATGAACAAAAAGTGCAAGTATTATGCAGATAAAAGTGATTATCACATTATTATTATTTTTTGGTTTTTTATGTTACCATTTTTTAGAAATAAATCAAAAAGGGAAAAACATAATATGGATAAACAAAATAACATTTTATTGATGATGATAAAATTTGAAACAAAGCCCTCACAAATTCACTTTCACCTTGGACAGAGTGAAAGGATTTTTGAAAGAAATAAAAACAAATTACTTTGAAATATGAACAATAGTGGGAACATCAACAGCTATCCAATTCTGGCAGACTTGTCCATGTGTCATGATATTGGGAAGTTCTTCCTCTTCATCATCTTCAATGATGGCACTGACTTCATATTCAGTTTCCTTAAACTTCTTCAGAGGGGAATAAAAAGGCACATATGCATCCTCTGGGGACATATACCCGGGGTCTTCCAAATAAGGCTCCCAGTCGTCAGCAGGAATGACATCATCTTCAGAACAAAATGGGATGTAACCTACAGGGTCATCTTCAAGAATTGCAGCCGTAGAATGATCTTTGCTAGGACAATCTTGAACCATATTGACAGACGCCTTGCCATGATTGGGCAGCGGATTCGATTGGACATTAGGGTTGGAATCTTCGAAAGACAAAATGCCACTTCTAGGCAACCTTTGAACTTCCATCTTCAATGGATAACAGTTCTCAGTGTCATGCCCAGCTCCTCCCTGATGGAAAGCACAATGAGCTTCAGGCTTATACCACCATGGTGAATCTTTTGGAACAGCAGGTGGTGGATGAGTCTGGACAAGATTCTTCTTAATTAAAGAAGGAAGCAATTCCGTATATGTCATTAGAATCGGATCAAAATCCTTCTGAAAACGGCCCCGTTGATTATTTGGCTGATTAGAACGTTGTTGCTGAGCAGGAGCTGCCTGAACAACAGGAGCTGAACTGATAACATGAGTGACCGATGCAACATGTTGCTGGCCTCGATTATTTCTATGGCGAGGTCCTCTATACCTTTCTCGAGAAACGACATTGGTCTCTCCTTCTTTCTTTTTGGCAAATCCTCCACTATATTTTTTGGAACTTCCAGTAGAATTGCCATCTTTGGAAAAACGTCCCTCACGGACACCCTCTTCTAATCTCATCCCTATATTAACCATCTCAGTGAAATCACTCAGGGCACTAGCAATCATACGCTCATAATAGAAAGGACTCAGAGTTTTCAGAAAAATCTTAGTCACCTCTTTCTCTTCAAAAGGAGGATTGATCTGGGCAGCAATCTCGCGCCATCTCTGCGCATATTCTTTGAATGTCTCCTTGTCCTTCTGAGCCATTGCTCGAAGCTGGCCGCGATCGGGAGCCATATCCACATTATATTTATACTGTTTCACAAACGCCTCACCCAAATCTTTGAAAGTGCGAATTCGAGCACTATCGAGTCCCATATACCATTTCAAAGCAGCACCGGACAAACTATCTTGAAAATAGTGAATGAGCAGCTGATCATTATCCTTCTGGGCCGACATCTTACGAGCATACATGGTCAAGTGACTTAATGGACAAGAGTTACCCTTATACTTTTCAAATTCAGGAACTTTGAACTTATGCGGGATCTTCACATTTGGAACCAAGCATAACTCATGAGCATTCTTTCCAAAGAGCTCTTTACCTCTCAGAGCTTTTATCTCTTTCTGCATTTCAGCAAACTGGTCTTGAATCTCTTCCATTCTATCATACGCACTGGCATTCTCACTTAGAGCAGTATGGAAAATTTGCCCTTCACCAAAAGGAACAGTGTGAACCACAGGCGGTGGCACAGTCATCACAGGTTGAACGGTAGGAACAACTGGTACTTCAGGAGGTGGTGGTGGTTGATAACCCTCAGGAACAAAGTTATGAGGCATGCCCCAGGGGAAGCCAGGAAGCATGGAGTATTGAGGAACACTGGCAGGCGCCACAGAGATGGGCGTGGGGACAATCTCAGAAATGACTGTCCTTTGCACAGGAGTTGAAAGTGGAGGAGGAGGTGGTGGTGGCTGATTCTGAGCAGCCACCAGAGTTTCCATCATAGAAGTGAGTCTTTCCAAACCATCCTTCAGAGTTTATACTTCTTCATGAAGCTCACGGTTCTCTTGTTGCAATTGATCCATCTTCTTCTTTAGATTAGCTCGAGTATTATACTGTTGCGACAACTTGGCTGAATGAAGACCAAAAGAAACAATAAGACACCTGGAAAAGGAAAGAAACAACGCAAGAGATGATGCTTGATGTGCAAGATGCAAATGCAAAGTCTCAAGGAATTATAAGGCATATTACAAACATTGTTATCTGAAATACCAAAATCTCATTCATTAATGATGGAAAAGATTACATCTCGGAAGTACAAATTCAAGAATCCTAAAACAATAGAGAATAAAGAAAACTAGATCCCTAGAGAATCCTATGAGAAGAAGTCCCAGCTCTATCTTCCAGCTTCTTGATGTGGGCCTGCATCTGGGTCTTCTCAATCAGCAACTTATCGACGATCAACTTCCAAGGAGATTCTGAACTCTTCGGAATATCAGAAACTGACTGAATGCGAGAGGAAAATAAATCCTCTTGCGCCTTTCTCTTATTGTTGGCAACTTCATCTTCATTCTTCTTCTTGAAGTGTGCTTGAAGTCTTGCATTCTCTATCTCAACAATCTGATACTTGTTCTTCCATGCATCTCTCTCTTGTTGCATCTCGGCCAAAGCAATCTGAAGCTTCTCTGTGTCTTCCATAAAGTAGAGAATAGACTTCTTATCAGTTAGAGATAAAGGCTCCTGACGTGCATAAGGCATCTTCAAAGTAATAGCTCTATTTTTAACGCACTGGAGGTAAGGTTCCGAAGAGACACAATTCGGATTTCCCAAACTTTCCTTTCCTTTTCTACGAATGTTGCACCAAGCTTCCACAATTTCTCTCTTGAGAGCAACCCGAGATTCTTCTTCCTTGAAAAAGAGACCAGCCAAATGAATGTTCTTCGGTACCTCTCGCAAAGGATATCCCAACTGACGACGAGCCAACACCGGATTGTAGCTGATTCCTTCCTTTGTACCAAGAAGAGGCACGTTGGGAAAATCACCACAACTATCAATAATCATCGCTCCAGAAGGAATACGGCTACACCAATCAATATCAGAATGAGTGAGAGACATGATCTTCCGCGACCAATATAAACCATCCTTGAGATTCCAGAAAGCTGCAGACTTCGGCAAGTGAGAAATAAACCACTTGTAAAGCAAAAGGTGCACAACAGATAATCATCCCTTCACCATGGAAATTCCTGAGGTGAATGGAATGGTTAGCATCAGAAAGCAATGTGGGAATTGGATTCCCAATCAAGAAGATCTGAATAGCATTGATGTCGACCAAGTTCTCAACATTCGGGAAGAGGAACATTCCATAAATAAGCAAGGCAAGAATAGCCTCAAAAGCAACTGTGTTCTTCACACTAGCAAAGTGATGAGTTCTATCCATCAAGAACTTAGCGGGTAACCCTAGAATCTTTCCCTTGGTATCCATGCGAGCCTTAATCTCGGAAACCTTCAAGTGAGTAGCCTTTGCAATAACATCATGCTCGGGAGCGGGGTCCAAACCAAAGAAAATCCGCCCATAAACAGGCAAACCAAGCAGGAGAGAATACTCCTCTAGCGTAGGTACTAACTGTTAATCAGGAAAGGTGTAACAATGCAGCAAAGGGTCATAGAACTGAACCAAAGTAGCAAGCAATCCTTCAGCCATATCAACCTTCAAGAGAGATAAAAGCCTTCCATATCTGGACTCAAACTTCTTGGTATCAACAACCAAAGATCCTAGCTCTCTCAAACCCCCTAACTTAGGACTCTTGAAAGTGTACTTCTTTGTACTTCTCCTTCCAAAATCCATAACAAAAGTACCTGCAATGTTTACAATAACACCTTTAAGTTCCTTGAAACCTTCCAAAAGAATGCTCATGAATGCATGAGTGCATGAATGCAATAACCATAAACAAGATCACACAAAGCACATGGGTCAAGGTTCAAGTCACGAGCATGAAGCTGAGGGTAAGAACCAATCCCACAAATATGTGTACTAAGGTTTTGTCTTCATTGTACCTACAGAAAATAGTGGTTCTAACAAAGTGCCCAGGGTCCATAATCCACTATCAGACACACCAGCACACCGATTTGCTCGGAGGTTGGTAGTTATCCTCAAGAGAATCTAACCTGAGTATAGCATCGCGTGACAGCTAAGTCAGATTTACATCCTCATAGCTTCCGCGCTACGATCCTAAAAGGCTAGGATGGGTTAAGGGTTACTACGGTCCTCAGTGTTATAGGCTTCTATGGAAAAAGTAATGCCTTCTCGATCGCTTGATTGGCATCAGTAATTCCAAAGAGGTAACCACCGAGTAGATAGATTCTCAAGTTCTTCTTTTTCAGGATTAGACTCCTTCAAAGTTCCCTTGACTATACTATCCTCCTATCTCAAAGTACACTCTGGTCCGGGTATAGGACCTATCTCACACACAGAGGAACTCCTAAACAGAACAAACAAGTAACAAGCAAATCAAACAAAAAGCAGTAAATAAATCAAAGTAGGCTAAACCCCTCAACCAGAGATTCTCCCCAGCAGAGTCGCCACTTTTCTGTAGCGGGGAAATTTGTGAGTGTAAGCTATTAATTAGCTTAACTCAAAAATAAGCAAGAGTCGCCACCGCACTTTTATTTTTATCCACAAAGGGAAAGGAAAAAGAGCGAACAAAACCTAAAGAGTTCTAAAACAACAAGAACAAACAGAGACTGGGTAAGGGGGGTTGGTTACGCAATGGGAAGGTGTTAGCACCCAAAACGTCTATAGTACTCTATCGGAGCCCTTTGAAATATCTACTGCTTTTTGGTTTCAAAATGGTTTGCTTGTAAAGAGATTGAGGATATGAGAGGAGAATTATTTTTTAATATTTTTGTGTTTGGAGAGATTTATCGCCTCATGCCTACGTACCCACGATGTGCAATGTAGGATCAAAACCCCGTAGTTCGTGGTACAAAGAACAAAAATTTGTTGGTTTCGATTGATTTTCAAGTGTAAAGACAAGTCGTCATTTCTAAGCGAATAATTTCGCTTAAAGAAATGAATCATGTCTAAACTTATGAAAAAGAGTTTAAAAGGAAAAAAAAAAAGTGCATAAAAGCACAAAAGATTTGAGTGAGTTTCAAAATTTTTATGTTTTCATGAAATGGTCAAAAGTCACTTGACAAAAGTCAAGGTTTTATTATGAAAGCGGTTTTAAGTTGAAAAACAAGAAGGTTTTGAAAAAAGGGAGAGGATTTTGAAAATTTAAGAATGGGGAGGAGAAGAAGTGACTATCCTAGTGCATAAAATAAAAGCTAGGGAAAAGAAGGATCTAACCAAAATGGAGCCACTTCAAATCAATATTAAAAGAATTTCATCCTTAAGTAAAACGGCCAAATAAAGGCAAGTCTTCAATCAATACTCCAAGCAAAGGGATAAGAAGTCCTAATTCTAGGTCCATAAGTCCAATATTACTTCAAAAGAGGTCCATAAAGAGATCACTCCAAAGCATAGGATAGTAACCAATAGTCCAAGATGAGGAGAATTAAGTTTTTTATGGTTTAAGCCTTTATTAATGTTTTTGAGTCCAAATGGACAAAGAAAAAAAAAAGCATAAACATGTGTCCAACGGACAAAGGAAAAAATGCGGAAGCATAAACATGTGTCCAACGGACAAAGGAAATATTACGGAAGTATAAACATGATATGAAATGAAGCATAAAAAAAAGAGAGAGGGAACGAGAAGGAAACATAAACAAAATTAATACAAAATATTGTTAGTAAATTAGTGATTGGTTGTTAGTGTTAGTGATCAATAACAATTGAATAACCGCACTTAGGTCAAGGTTGATGAAACTCGTTAGAGGATTGATAAGACCAAAGCCTCCTAACAACAAGTTTCATGAGTTTTGAACCATAAGACAAATAATCAACCATTCTTGATAATTTTCTGATACAGGACAAATATTGCGCTATGTTAAGCAATCGCTGAGTAATTTACGGAGTAATTACCCTACAATGAGGCCGGTCAATAGCTCTTTGTGCTAATGTATGCTAGATGAACGATATGTAGATCGTCATCCGAAAGCAATACCGCACGAAAAGAAAAGTGGTAGCGATCTCGTCTCGATCGGAATTCAACAAAAAAATTCCAAGATCTTTTAGACTTTCATCGATCAAAAGAAAAGAGGAATAGATGAAGAGAGAGCCTAATTAAACCACACAATTGTGTGATCTAAGGCTAAGTACAAAGGAAAGGGAAGAAAATGGAAAAGGAACTAAAACCGTCCCAAAAACAAAGCAAAAATTGCATTCTGTTTCGAAGTAACCGGTTACAGCATAACTGCTAACCGGTTACTTAGTTCAAAATAAGTGCAGTTTTTTCAAAATTTACACAGTGTAACCGGTTACAGCATAACTGCTAACCGGTTACACAACACCAGAATGCAGAAAAATGTGCAAAATTCAGCATGATCCATTTCCAAAACTTTTTACAAACACCTTTTGATCATGGAATTGAAATTGCACGAAATTTAAAGTAAAATCAAAGCAAAAACCAACAATTAAACACAATTACAAGATCCAAAGGATCAAGTAACAAGAATCTCCAAAGATCTACATTATGGAAGATGAAGATGAAGCTTTAGCAATGTTGGAAGATGAATTACCACTCCAAATCAGAAAATTCCTTTGAATTACAGCAAGATCTACACTCCAAAACCTTGATCTAGTGTGATTGATGAACAAAAACAAGAATGGATGAAGGTTTAGCTCAAAGTTAAGCAAGAATCAATGTGAATTCTTACTAACTTTCAAAAGAAGAAATAAGAGCTTTGGTGAATTTGTGGTTTGGGGAGAGAAATTGCAAGGGGTTTGTTGGCTATCAAAAGCTTGTGAAATGAAGCCTCTATTTATAGAATTTTGGATTGGAAATTTGGTGGTTTGGAATTAGGCTTGGATGATCAAAATTAGGATTGGAATTCAAATTTGGAGGGAAATCACAAAAGAGTGATGATTAGTGATGATACATGGTGGGAAATGATCAAAGTGATGTAGGGAATTAAAATGAGGTGGCCTAGAATATTCCAGATGTGATCAAGGGTTGAGATTGGTGCCAATTGCTGAATTTGAATTTGCCACCATTTTTCAAATTTTCACGATGGTAACTGGTTACAGCATATTTGCTAACCAGTTACTCAGTGCAAAATTTGTGAAAAATGAGCATTTTGTTGCACTGTTGTGGTTCCGGCTCGATTCTCTTGCTTGTCAAAGAAGGCATGGAAATAAACACATGAACCTTGGAGTCCCTTGAATGATAATAAATTAAATCTTGGAAACTCTTAATCAAGTAATTTTTTTGAATTAATTGCGGATCAACTTTGACTTTGTTCAGATGGAATTCATTCGAGCTGCGGGACTGATTTTTTTTGGTATTTTTAACCTGTTTTTCCCCTGAAAATGTTAGTGAAAGAAAACAAAATATTTTTTGATTTTGATTAATGGTTAGTAAACATAAACAATTAACAATAAAACAACTAACAAACACACACAAACCCAAAGATCCCTGCAAGGCACAATCCTATAGAAGTGGCAACCAATGTGCGATCTTGTTTGTGGTATGAAATGCAAATGAAAAGCAAAGAATCTTAGTGGCAAAAATTAGGGTATTACAGACGTGTCTCCCATTTTCCTTTAATCTGATTAATCACCAGGGCTGAATCTCCGTATACATCAAGAATCTTGATTCTAAAATCAATGGCTTATTCCAAGCCCATAATACATGCTTCATACTCAGCCGCATTATTTGTGCAAGTGAACATCAACCTTACAGTGAAAGGGATATGAGAACCATGGGGAGTAACAATTATTACCCCAATACCATTGCCATATTCATTAACAGCTCCATAAAAAATCAAACCCCAACAGGATCCAGGCTCAGGCCCTTCATCAAGTAATGGTTCTTCACAATCTTTAACCTTTAGATACATCACATCTTCATCAGGAAAATCAAACCTGATACGTTGGTAATCATCAATTGGCTGGTGTGCCAAATGGTCAGCCAAAACACTTCATTTTATCGCTTTTTGAGTTCGGTACTCGATATCATATTCTGACAACAACATTTGCCAACGAGCAATCCTCCCAGTTAAAGCAGGATTTTCAAAGATATACTTGATTGGATCCATTTTGGATATCAACCAAGTTGTATGATTCAACATATACTGGCGGAGGCGTTTGGCAGCCCAAGCTAAAACACAACACGTCAATGTGTGGCAATAGAAAATCATCTTTTGGACTAGCTTTATTCAAATCTCTATAGTCAACGCACATTCGGGCTTTTCCATCTTTCTTTGGAACAGGCACAATATTGGCCACCCATTGAGGATACTCAGAAGTCACAAGAAAACCAGCATCAATCTGCTTTTGAACCTCCTCTTTGATCTTCACAGCAATGCCGGGATGAGTTCTTCTCAATTTCTGCTTCACTGGTGAACATTCAGGCTTCAACGGCAATATATGCTCCACAATATCAGTATCAAGACCAGGCATGTCTTGATAAGACCAAGCAAACACATCAACATATTCTCTAAGAAGCTCCACAATCCTCTTCTTAACATTTGACTGAAGCAGTGCCCCAATCTTGACTTCTTTTATATCATCATCTGAACCCAAATTGACTAATTCCAACGGCTCTTCATGAGGCTGAATGGCTTTTTCCTCGTGCTCAAGCAACCGAGAAATTTCATCTGGAATCTCCTTAATACCCTCTTCTTCAGCTCCAAACACATGGAACGCAAAGTTGGGAGGGGGCATAGGGTCATTATTTTCAATGGGTTTATCAATCAATCTGCACAATGATTTATGTTTGATTTTAGAATATGAACAAGAAGTGCAAGTATTATGCAGATAAAAGTGATTATCACATTATTATTATTATTATTATTTGGTTTGTTTATGTTACCATTTTTCAGAAATAAAGCAAAAAAGGAAAACATAATATGAATAAACAAAATAACATTTTATTGATGATGATAAAATTTGAAACAAAACCCTCACAAATTCACTTTCACCTTGGGCAGAGTGAAAGGATTTTTGAAAGAAACAAAAACAAATTACTTTGAAATATGAACAACAGTGGGAACATCAACAGCCACCCAATTCTGGCAGACTTGTCCATGTGTCACGAAATTGGGAAGTTCTTCCTCTTCATCTTCTTCAATGATGACACTGACTTCATATTCAGGTTCCTTAAACTTCTTCCGAGGGGAATAAAAAGGCACATATGCATCCTCTGGGGACATATACCCGGGGTCTTCCAAATAAGGCTCCCAGTCTTCAGAAGGAATGACATCATCTTCAGAACCAAATGGGATGTAACCTACAGGGTCATCTTCAAGAATCGCAGCCGTAGAATGATCTTTTCTAGGAAAATCTTGAACCATATTGACAGACGCCTTGCCATGATTGGGCAGCGGATTCGATTGGATATTAGGATTGGAATCTTCGAAAGACAAAATGCCACTTCTAGCCAACCTTTGCACTTCCATCTTTAATGGATAACAGTTCTCAGTGTCATGCCCAACTCCTCCCTGATGAAAAGCACAATGAGCTTCAAGCTTATACCACCATGGTGAGTCTTTTGGAACAGTAGGTGGTGGACGGGTCTGAACAAGATTCTTCTTAATTAAACAAGGAAGCAATTTCGTATATGTCATCGGAATTGGATAAAAATCCTTCTGAAAACGGCCCCGTTGATTGTTTGGCTGATTAGAACGTTGTTACTGAGCAGGAGCTGCCTGAACAACAGGAGCTGAACTGATAACAGGAGTGACAAATGCAACATGTTGCTGACACTGATTGTTCCTATCATGAGGTCTTCTATACCTTTCTCGAGAAACGGCATTAGTTTCTCCTTCTTTCTTTTTGGCAAATCCTCCACTATATTTTTTGGAACTTCCAGTAAAATTGCCATCTTTCGACAAACGCCCCTCACGGAAACCCTCTTCCAATCTCATCCCCATATTAACCATCTCAGTGAAATCACTCGGGGCCCTAGCAATCATACGCTCATAATAGAAAGGACTCCGAGTTTTCAGAAAAATCTTGGTCATCTCCTTTTCTTCCAACGGAGGGTTGATCTGAGCAGCAATCTCGCGCCACCTTTGCATGTATTCTTTGAATGTCTCCTTATCTTTCTGAGCCATTGCCCGAAGTTGGTCACGATCAGGATCCATATCCACATTATACTTATACTGTTTCACAAACGCTTCACCCAAATCTTCAAAAGTGCGAACTCGAGTACTGTCGAGTCCCATATACCATTTCAAAGCTGCACCGGACAAACTATCTTGAAAGTAGTGAATGAGAAGCTGATCATTATCCTTCTGAGCCGACATCTTACGAGCATACATATTCAAATGACCCATCGGACAAGAGTTACCCTTATATTTTTCAAAGTCAGGGACTTTGAACTTATGCGAGATCTTCACATTAGGAACCAAGCATAACTCATGATCATTCTTTCCAAACAACTCTTTACCTCTCAGAGCTTTGATCTCTTTCTGCATTTCAGCAAACTGGTTTTGAATCTCTTCCATTCTATCATAACCACTGGCATTCTCACTTGGAGCAATGTGGAAAATTTACTCTTCACCAAAAGCAACAGTGTGAACCACAAGCGGTGGTACAGTCATCACAGGTTGAACGGTAGGAATAACTGGAATTTCAGGAGGTGGTGGTGGTGGTTGATAACCCTCAGGAACAAAGTTATGAGGCATGCCCCAGGGAAAACCAGGAGGCATGGAGTATTGAGGAACACTAGCAGGCGCCACAGAGATGGGCGTAGAGACAATCTCAGAAATGACTGTCCTTTGCACAGGAGTTAAAAGCGGAGGAGGAGGGGGTGGTGGCTGATTCTGAGCAGCCACCAGAGCTTCCATCATAGCAGTGAGTCTTTCCAAACCATCCTTCAGAGTTGATACTTCTTCACGAAGCTCACGGTTCTCTTGTTGTAATTGATCCATCTTTTTCTTCAGATTAGCTCGAGTATTATTCTGGTGCGACAGCTTGGCTGAATGAAGACCAAAAGAAACAATAAGACACCTGTAAAAGGTAAGAAACAATGCAAGAGATGATGCTTGATATGAAAGATGCAAATGCAAAGTTTCAAGGAAATATAAGGCATATTACAAACATTGTTATCTGAAATACCAAAATCTCATTCATTAATGATGGAAAAGATTACACCTCGGAAGTACAAATTCAAGAATCCCAAAACAAAAGAGAATAAAGAAAACTAAATCCCTAGAGAATCCTATGAGAAGAAGTCCCGGCTCTATCTTTCAGCTTCTTGATGTGGGCTTGCATCTTAGTCTTCTCAATCAGCAACTTATCGACGATCAATTTCCAAGGAGATTCTGAACTCTTCGGAATATTGGAAACTGGCTGAATACGAGAGGAAAATAAATCCTCTTGCGCCTTTCTCTTCTTGTTGGCAACTTCATCTTCATTCTTCTTCTTGAAGTGCGCTTGAAGTCTTGCATTCTCTGACTCAATAATCTGATACTTGTTCTTCCAAGCATCTCTCTCTTGTTGCATCTCGGCCAAAGCAATCTGAAGCTTCTCTGTGTCCTCCATAAAATAGAGAATAGGCTTCTTATCAGTTAGAGATAAAGGCTCCTGACGCTTATAAGGCATCTTCAAAGTAATAGCTCTATTTTTAACCCACTGGAGGTAAGGTTCCGAAGAGACACAATTCGGAATTCCCAAACTTTCCTTCCCTTTTCTACGAATGCTGCACCAAGCTTCCACAATTTCTCTTTTGAGAGCAACCTGAGATTCTTCTTTCTTGAAAAAGAGACCGGCCAAATGGATGTTCTTTGGTACCTCTCGCAAAGGATATCCCAACTGACGACGAGCCAACACCGGATTGTAGCTGATTCCCCCCTTTGTACCAAGAAGAGGCACGTTGGGAAAATCACCACAACTATCAATAATCATCGCTCCAGAAGGAACACGGCTACACCAATCAATATTAGAATGAGTGAGAGACATGATTTTCCGCGACCAATATAAACCATCCTTGAGATTCCAGAAAGCTGCAGACTTCGGCAAGTGAGAAATAAACCACTTGTAAAGAAAAAGGCGCACAACAGATAATCATCCCTTCACCATGGAAATTCCTGAGGTGAATAGAATGGTAAGCATCGGCAAGCAAAGTGGGAATTGGATTCCCAATCAAGAAGATCTGAATAGCGTTAATGTCGACAAAGTTCTCAACATTCGGGAAGAGGAATAGTCCATAAATAAGTAACCCAAGAATAGCCTCAAAAGCAAATGTGTTCTTCACACTAGCAAAGTGATGAGCTCTATCCATCAAGAACTTAGCGGGTAACCCAAGAATCTTTCCTTTGGTATCCATGCGAGCCTTAATCTCGGAAACCTTCAAGTGAGTAGCCTTCGCAATAACATCATGCTCGGGAGCGGGGTCCAAACCAGAGAAAATCTGACCATAAACAGGTAAACCAAGTAGGAGAGAATACTCCTCTAGCGTAGGTACCAACTGATAATCAGGAAAGGTGAAACAATGCAGCAAAGGGTCATAGAACTGAACCAAAGTAGCAAGTAATCCTTCAACCATATCAACCTTCAAGAGAGACAAAAGCCTTCCATATCTGGACTCGAACTTCTTGGTATCAAAAACCAAAGATACTAGCTCTCTCAAACCCTCTAATTTAGGACTCTTGAAAGTGTACTTCTTTGTACTTCTCCTTCCAAAATCCATAACAAAAGTACCTGCACTGTTTGCAATAACGCCTTTAAGTTCCTTGAAACCTTCCAAAAGAATGCTCATGAATGCATGAGTGCATGAATGCAACACCCACAAACAAGATCACACAAAGCACACGGGTCAAGGTTCATTTCACGAGCATGAAGCCAAGGGTAAGAACCCACCCCACAAAGGTGTGTACTAAGGTTTTGTCTTCATTGTACCTGCAGAAAACAGTGGTTCTAACAAAGTGCCCAGGGTCCACAATCCACTATCAGACACACCAGCACACCGATTTGCTCGGAGGTTGGTAGTTATCCTCAAGAGAATCTAACCTGAGTGTAGCATCGCGTGACAGCTAAGTCAGATTTGCATCTTCATAGCTTCTGCGCTACGATCCTAAAAAAGGCTAAGATGAGTTAAGGGTTACTACGGTCCTCAGTGTTATAGGCTTCTATGGAAAAAGTAATGCCTTCTCGATCGCTCGATTGGAATTAGTAATTCCAAATATGCAACCACCGAGCGGATAGATTCTCAAGTTCTTCTTTTTCAGGATTCAACTCCTTCAAAGTTCCCTTGACTATACTATCCTCCTATCTCAAAGTGCGCTCTGGTCCGGGTATAGGACCTATCTCACACACAGAGGAACTCCCAAACAGAACAAACAAGTAACAAGCAAATCAAGCAAAAAGAAGTAAATAAATCAAAGTAGGCTAAACCCCTCAACCAGAGATTATCCCCAGCAGAGTCGCCACCTTTCTGTAGCGGGAAAATTTGTGAGTGTAAGCTATTGATTAACTTAACTCAAAAATAAGCAAGAGTCGCCACCGCACTTTTATTTTATCCACAAAGGGAAAGGAAAAAGAGAGAACAAAACCTAAAGAGTTCTAAAAAATAAGAACAAACAGAGAATGGGTAAGGGGGGTTGGTTACACAATGGGAAGGTGTTAGCACCCAAAACGTCTATAGTACTCTATAGGAGCCCTTTGAAATATCTACCGCTTTTTGGTTTGAAAATGGTTTGCTCGTAAAGAGATTAAGGAGATGAGAGGAGAATTATTTTTTAAGATTTTTGTGTTTGGAGAGATTTATCGCCTCATGCCTACGTACCCACGATGTGCAATGTAGGATCAAAACCCCGTAGTTCGTGGTACAAGGAACGAAAATTTGTTGGTTTTGATTGATTTTTAAGTGTAAAGACAAGTCGTCATTTCTAAGCGAATAATTCTGCTTAAAGAAATGAATCATGTCTAAACTTATGAAAAAGTTTAAAAGAAAAAGAAAGGTGCGTAAAAGCACAAAAGATTTGAGTGAGTTTCATATTTTTTATGTTTTCATGAAACGGTCAAAGTATGGTTAAGATAGATTGACATTTATTAAAGAAAAGAAAATTTTAAAAGTCACTTGACAAAAGTCAAGGTTTTATTATGAAAGTGGTTTTAAGTTGAAAACAAGAAGGTTTTGAAAAAGGGAGAGAATTTTGAAAATTTAAGAATGGGGAGGAGAAGAAGTGACTATCCTAGTGCATAAAATAAAAGTTAGGGAAAAGAAGGATCTAACCAAAATGGAGCCACTTCAAAGCAATATTAAAAGAATTCCATCCTTAAGCAAATTGGCCAATCAAGGCAAGTCTTCAATCAATACTCCAAGCAAAGGGATAAGAAGTCCTAATTCTAGGTCCATAAGTCCAATATTACTTCAAAAGAGGTCCATAAAGAGATCACTCCAAAGCATAGGATAGTAACCAATAGTCCAAGATGAGGAGAATTAAGTTTTTTATGGTTTAAGCCTTTATTAATGTTTTTGAGTCCAAATGGACAAAGAAAAAAAACATAAGCATAAACATGTGTCCAACGGACAAAGGAAAAATTGCGGAAGCATAAACATGATATGAAATGAAGCATAAAAATAAAAGAGATAGGGAGCGAGAAGGAAACATAAACAAAATTAATACAAAATATTGTTAGTAAGTTAGTGATTAGTTGTTAGTGTTAGTGATCAATAACAATTGAATAATTGCACTTTGGTCAAGGTTGATGAAACTCATTAGAGGATTGATAAGACCAAAGCCTCCTAACAACAAGTTTCATGAGTTTTGAACCATAAGACAAATAATCAACCATTCTTGATAGTTTTCCGATAAGGGACAAATATTGCACTATGTTAAGCAATCGCCGAGTAATTTACGGAGTAATTACCCTATAATGAGGTCGGTCAATAGCTCTTTGTGCTAATGCATGCTAGATGAACGATATGTAGATCGTCAACCGAAAGCAATACCGCACGAAAAGAAAAAGTGGTAACGATCTAGTCTTGATCGAAATTCAACAACGGAATTCCAAGATCTTTTAGACTTTCATCGATCAAAAGAAAAGAGAAATAGATGAAGAGAAAGCCAAATTAAACCACACAAGTATGTGATCTAAGGCTAAGAACAAAGGAAAGGGAAGAAAATGGAAAAGGAACCAAAACAATCCCAAAAACAAGCCAAAATATGCATTTTGTTTCGAAGTAACCGGTTACAACATAACTGCTAACCGGTTACTTAGTTCAAAATAAGTGCAGTTTTTCAAAATTTACACAGTGTAACCGGTTACAGCATAACTGCACTTCCATTTCCAAAACTGTGTAAAATTCAACATGATCCATTTCCAAAACTTTTTACAAACACCTTATGATCATGGAACTGAAATTGCACGAAATTTAAAGTAAAATAACAGCCAAAACCAACAATTAAACACAATTACAAGATCCAAAGGATTAAGTAACAAGGATCTCCAAAGATCTACATTATGGAAGATGAAGATGAAGCTTCAACAATGGTGAAAGATGAATTACCACTTCAAATCTGAAAATTCCTTCAAATTGCTTCAAGATCTACACTCCAAAACCTTGATCTACTGTGATTGATGAACAAAAATAAGAAATGATGAAGGTTTAGCTCAAAGTTAAGTAAGAATCAATGTGAATTCTTACTAACTTTCCAAAGAAGAAAGAAGAGCTTTGGTGAATTTGTGGTTTGGGGAGAGAAATTGCAAGGGGTTTGTTGGCTATCAAAAGCTTGTGAAATGAATGAAATGAAGCCTCTATTTATAGAATTTAGGCTTGGGAAAATTGGTGGTTTGGAATTAGGCTTGGATGATCAAAATTAGGATTGGAATTCAAATTTGGAGGGAAATCACAAAAGAGTGGTGATTAGTGATGGTACATGGTGGGAAATGATCAAAGTGATGTAGGGAATTAAAATGAGGTGGCCCAGAATATTCCAGATGTGATCAAGGGCTGAGATTGGTGCCAATTTCTGAATTTGAATTTGCCACCATTTTTCAATTTTTCACGACGGTAACCGGTTACAGCATATCTGCTAACCGGTTACTCAGTGTAAAATTTATGAAAAATGAGCATTTTGTTGCACTGTTGTGGTTCCGGCTCGATTCTATTGCTTGTCAAAGAATGCATGGAAATAAACACATGAACCTTGGAGTCCCATGAATAAAAATCAATTAAATCTTGGAAACTCTTGATCAAGTAATTTTTGAATTAATTGCAGATCAACTTTGACTTTGTTCAGATGGAATTCATTCGAGCTACGAGACTGATTTTTTTGGTATTTTTAACCTGTTCTTCCCCTGAAAATTTTAGTGAATGGAAACAAAATATTTTTTTGCCTTTTAATTAATGGTTAGTACAATATAAACAAATTAAACAAATCAAACGCACACAAACTCAAAGATCCCTACAAGGCACAATCCTATCAAAGAGGGAACCAATATGTGATGTTGTTTGTGGTATGCAAAAATGCAAATGACATGTGGGATCTTAGGGGTAAAAATAAGGGTATTACACGCATCTCCACCATCTCCACTTGTAATTGCTCCATAATCATCCTTTGATCGCTTTGAGTCCGATACGAGCGTCGGGAAATCAACTGTGGGTTAAGGACAGGGGATGGATGAGCTTACTTGTTTTGGTTAAAGAATGATATGGAAAATGCTTATGCAAATGCAATGTCATGAATGTAATAAGTTTTTTTCATGATATGCAAGGAAATGAAGTGCGATGCTCAGGATCACAAGTATAACTCTGAAGTTTGAAGCAATGGCAACAGGTATCTCTGATTATCGGAACCCCAAGGGTAGGCTCTAAAGCAGGTGGGTGCCTAGAGTTATGGATCTTTTCAAAGATATCATTGCCATGACGAAGGCTCATCAAGACAACAACATCTTTGAAATGATCTCCTCTAGGTGAGGTTTTCGTATCGTCTCAACAAGGAAGCCTCCTAGCGAGCCTTTACTACACAACCATCGAGTCCAAGGTTTCTAAAAAGGTATCTCAGAATCATAGATCGAGGTTGAAAATATCATTGTCAGAATAATGATACGTTCAAAGGATATCATCTGATTGGGGCGTTTGTGTCAATCCAAGAAGGAGTGTCCCCCATGAGTCAACACTACCAACCACCATGAAAATGGGTTAAAAGGTCCTTAGAGTTATCGATTCAGGCCTGAAAACATCATTTCTATGATGAAGGCTCACCACAACAATAATATTTCCAAGGAAATCTACTCTAAGTGGGGTTTTCGTATCGTCCTCACGAGGAAGGCTCCTCATGGGCCTCCACTACACAACCACCATCCTAATCCTATGTTTTTCTCAGACTCGGGTGTAGAGCCATCTCACCAAGCCAATAACCAGAGAATCCCAATAGTGCTACAAGATGATAATAGGATATAGCAACAAAGATAAGCAAGTAATTAGATGATGAATAAATAGGCACGCAAACCAGAGAAACAACAAAGAAGAAGAAAGCAAACAAACGAAACTAACTCTCACGAATCGAATCAAGTTAGGCTTGACTCTCTCTTGCATAGGGCAATGTAACTAGTCCCCAGTAGAGTCGTCAGCTGTCGCACCTCAAAAAATGATACGACCTTCGCGATGGACGCGGAAAACATAGAGTCGCCACCGAATTTTATTCACCCCAAAGAGGGAAAGGGAAATATCGATAAAACCTTTAGGGAAAGAACATGGTCATTGCAACCACATTCTGAGTTCGGGAGTCGGTTACGTGAGGGGAAGGTATTAACACCCTCTCACGTCCGTTGTACTCAATGGGAACCTCTTAATTTGATTCGTGAGAAAGTTAGCTAAGTTTGTTTGATTTCTACTAAGATGAGTAATGAAAAAAAGGTTTATATACTAAAGGGGAAATGGGAAGTTTTTAATTAGGGTGCTCGCCAAGGATTGGGGCCCTTGTGCCTACGTATCTTCACTTTAAAGAAGTGAAGAATCAGAGCGTCGTAGTTCGGCCTACGGTTTGTTGGTGTTTTTTATGGATGATGCTAACGTTCGCGTTCTAGCAGTTAGGTGTTTTGCAGCTCGCTCGTGGAGTCTTAGGCGTTACCTGTTTGGGGTAGAACGGATTTAACATGTCCTTTTAAGAAAGAGTTTTGATCGCACGATGGCGAGAAGTTGATTTAATGTGTTGGTATCTTATTCGGATGACGATCATTCGAATGCTTAAGAAAGGCTCCTCGGTCCTAAGTAATCGGGAGAGTGAATCGAAGACTCGACTCTCTCTTTTTCATCTAAGTGATTGAGAAAATATATTTGATTTGAATTGTTTATGAAAAATAGTTTGATGTGAAGCGTATTATTAATCTTTAGGGGTGACGATTATTCGGGTGTGAAGAAGACTCCTCACATTTAAATTATCAAAGAGAGAACTCGAAGATACCAGTCTAACTCTCTTTTCATATTTTATTGAAAGAAAATGTCACATAGTTATTAAGTGTTTTAGTTTGATTTGAAAAATATACTCGAAGTGGATCAAGGTTTGAGTTTACGTTCGAAACGACTAAGGGTTTAAACTAAATGGGGTGAAGGACCTAAAGTTCTAGGGTAAGGTCGATGGCGACGCACGAGGCAGTCGACTTACATGGGTGAAAAATGGCTCGACATTGAATCAAGAATTTATTTTTAAAAATGGTTTGAATAAGCGTGAAACAAATATCGAAATGGAATTATCACCACATGAGCACAAGATACGGGTAAGACATAGTCAAGATAATCGCTTAGGGATCCCACGCCAAATCACACAAAGTTATATACGAAAATTATTAGTTAAATTAAATATGAATGCCTAATAAAATTAATTAGGGTTTTAATTAATTAATATTAAGTAAATATATTTAATAAAAATAATGCTTGATTTTTAATATTTTAAATGTTATAAGAAAAGAGATAAATATAAAAAATAAACGTAAAATAAAAGTAAAAAAAATAAACAAGTTTACAAAAAAATGAAATAAGGCTCAAAACGGGCCTGTGAAGCAAAGCAGACAGAGGGTGTAATTAGGAAAAGACCTAATCCCAAAACTCACCAAAGCCCAGGCGAGTCAATTATCATGTGGGGCTGGTCAACAAGAGTTCACCTCGGGGAAGAACTAAGAGCGTCAGATCCGACCTGAGTCAAAGGGTGACTCGATCCGAAGGCCTCTAGGTGAGGGTGCATGATACTCCCTCTCTAGCTTAAACACACACAAGATAAGGGAGATGCTAATATGATGATGCCAGATCAACCATGACGGTGACAAGTGTCACCGTCCAGAATTCCTAGTCACGCAGGTTAAGGGAGATGAGGTCTAAACTATTAAAAATAAAACTTAAAAAAAAACAAACACATTCAACATTACTCACTCTCTTCGTCCATGAGTTCCCCCTCTCTGATTTCTCTCGCCGGAAATACCTAAAGCAAGGTCGTCGGAGAAGACGAAGCACGGAGAAAACCGCCGTCTTCTCCGGTGAAAATCTCTCCTTTCGTCTCAACCCCAATACTGACCCCTGCTCAAATTTTACCCTGAACCCAAATCCGCTATTATTTTCCTCAAAAACCCAATCACAAATCCGGATCGGGCCATTCCTCTTTCAAAAACCTAAACCTAAAAACTTCATTAAATCATGGCGAAAACGCAAATAGAAGGCACAAAACGGCCAGGATGACAAAGACTCGCAGAGAAAAGAGATTAAAGTGTAGTGACTCACCCTTGAAGAATCAAAATGCAGGTGCGAGAGCTCTCTCTTTCGTCCCTCCTTCTTATTCTTCCTCTTGAAACGGCCGCCTTAGCTTTTTTTAGTGTAACAAGATTTTTTTGTGTATAGCCGTTCTCAAATCGAGTTTGTGTTGTCTCAAAATTTTCTCTTCTTCATCTCAAATTGCTCTCTAATTCGTCCTGGTTTATGTGTAGGGTTCGAAGATTGGTTTGTTGTGGTTGGAAGTTACAGAGGGAGTTCGTGACGGCGGAGGGAAACAATGATGGTTGCTGGTTATTTTCAATTGGTGTGATGGTTTTTGAAGGAGGCAAAAACGGAAGTGTTACCTTGTGAGGTTTTGTTCGTAGTTCAGTGGTTGTTAACAAGTTTTCTTTTGTGTTATTCGCATGGTGGAAAGAATAGGTTGTGGATGGAGTATGGATACGATGAGGAAAGGTTCAAGGAAGTGGTTCTTTGGAGGAAAATGAAAGTATCAAGGTTCTGTATTTGGTGTATTGGCTGGTGTGGAGATCGAATAGTGAAGTTGAGGGTGTTATTGTAGATGTTGTCCAGGTCAGTATTTTTCTTTGTTTTTCGGCCCCCCTTTGTTGTTGAGTTGCTGTCTTTTTTATAGCAGAAAGAATTAGGTTTTGAACTCTGTTGTGTTTTTCAATTCCCCTCTTATTTAAGATCAATTTCAAACCTCACTCTTGATTCTGAATTTGTCTGACCAGTCATTTTCATGATGCAGAGTGTGTTCGTTGTTGTTGAAATAGTGCAGAGGTGCAACGTTCATGGCTTTGTTTGGATGTGTATGTGTGTCAATGTCTTGTTGTTATTGCTTGTAGCAGGTGTTATGCAGACTGCGTATATGCAAGGCGTAGTAGAATGTGTAGCAGACTTACACCTTTGCAATACTATTTTGGAGAGGAAAATTGATGTAGGTAGTAAGCACGCAAGTTATACAACTTGTTTCTTGCAGAAATTTGTGTTGGTGCAAAGAGTTTTGGCATGTAGCATTTGGTGTAGTTTTGGTGCAAGTAGTGGCTATGGCAGGGTGCGTACAAGTTGAGGCAGAGTATTGTTTGTATTGAAGCAGGGTGGGGTCGGTTACAGATGGTGTTGTGTGAAGAATGGTGCAAGTTTAGAATGGTAAGTGGTTGGTGAAGCTTGGTTCGCGTGGCTAGTGTACGGCTTTGGAGCAGTTTGTCTTCTTGTAGCTAGCAGTATAGTTCTTGCAAACCGTTTTGTGTGTTGTAGCATGGTAGACTCCCTTTTTTTTGAATATTTTTCTTGTAATAATGTGGGCCCTGATGCCTTATTTCTATTTTCTTGTATTCTTTGTGTAATGGTAATGGGGTTAAGAAGAATTGAAATTGTGATTGGGCTTTTTATATATTATTTTTTTTGTGTAATATTTTTGATAGACTTATATGGATTATGAAGTGTAATGGAATGTGGTAATAAGAATGTGACAGGAATATGGATAGAAATAATGTACATGACAAGGTAGTCATTTGTTAAATAAAAAGGGTGGATTTAGAAAAAATGAATTTGGATCTTGAAAGTTGGTTGGAACAAAAATCGGTTCTTTTGTAAATGACTTTAAAATGGCTTTAAGTTGGAAATTGGTAAAAAAAAAAATGAATTGGGCTAAATTTGATGGATATTGATTTGAAAATTGGTTTAAAAATATGGAGAATCGAAGAATGGCTAACGGATAATGGGTTTATGGTAGAAATTAGATATGGATTATGGTTAATAAAAATGGAAATGGATATGAACATATGGATTTAGAAGTGGATAATAGAATGAAAAGTGGATATGAAAAATTGGATAAAATTTGAAATATGGGTTGGATAATAAAATGGATAGTTGGAATGGAAAATTGGATAAGTTTGGATATATGGATGTTACATCTCTATCAACACTTTTCACACACGACAATGAACTCGTGACTTTTATTTCCAAACTAACTTGCACTGTTTTCCACACACCTCTGATAACATGAACACAACTCCTGATCATTGGATAACTTGCAACTAAGATAACGATCAACTGAATCCACTTGACCTTTAATTACTTAATGATTTGAAATCATAATATAAATGATCTGAGAATGAAGTCGTCTTATCTGGACTTGTTTGACCAAGATCAGGTCAAACTCTTCTTGAATACCACATGTTTAGGGAAATAAACCCTAGCTCATGGTTTGAGACGCCCTCTTGAGGAACAAGAATGTCTTGAGACATTGAGAATCAATGAATCCACAGATCTTGGCTAAACTTAGTCATAACCTTGACGAAACTCTGACACTTGACACCTCATGAGGAATCTTGATACATATGGCTTTGATACTTGATGATCTTTAATGGAAAGATATTCACGATGACGAGAAATTAACCCTTGCTTCAAGCTTGAATGAAAATACCTCAAAGCAAATAGGAAACCCTGATTCAAAGAACCACTAATCCCATGCCTTAGGAGCTTAATGAAACACATGATTGATTATGACCTAATGGAATGCCTATATGATGGAGATGATACGATATGCAAGGCTAGGGTGAGGGTGAAAATTAGGGTGTGACAACGGGTAGTCGGGTACTTGATCAATTTCGTAGCTGCTTGAAATCCAATACTGTTGAAGCATTGATTTGTACCCAAAATTGGATAAGAAAGGCCAAGGAGTTTGAATTACGAGAACATATGGATGAAGTGCAACAACTTGAAGAATGTATGAAAATTTAAAATCTTTTTATTGTTTACTTTATTAATGACATTGTCAAACAATCTTTTATAGTTTGTGTGTATGTTTTGATTTTTAGAAATTGTTGGAATACATCTAAATACTGTTGAGGTTACGAATGATGAAGTGACAACATAATATGAATAAAGCAGTCTAAGGTTGGATTTAATTTAATATGTTCAAATTGAAAATAAATTCAATGTCCTAATTCTAACTTTGTGTTTATTTGAATTTATTTTAGCATGGTTAATTGACGATTCAAATGGGAAAGGAATTGAAATTTCATTTTAGTTTTAATTTTATTTTAGTTTTACTTTCTTATTTGATGGTGAACTAATGAATTTGGTTGTATTTTGTTTTTTATATGATGGTGAACTTATTTTGGTTGTATTAGTCATTGCCAAGTGCCAACTTTTGAATTTGATGGTCAACATATTTTGGTTGTATTAGTCACTTCCAAGTGCCTGCTTTAATATGTGATGATGAACTTATTTTGGTTTGTAAAAATAATAGCAAAAAATACATCAGAAAAAATGAGCGGAAAATACACATGAATATTATGTTTGGAAAAAAGCTTTCTAAACTGATCATCCAAACCAAACAAAACCGATTAGTTTGGTTTGGTTTCAATTTTAAAAAATACTAAAAACAAAACCATACCAAACTGATGGAAGTATTTATGGTTCAGACATTATTTTTTACCAAAAACTGGTCCAAACCGAACCGATTACACCCCTACGAAGGATCACTAAATCTTTGATTTTAAAACAGTTATGAAGGAAAGATTTGACAAAAATAAATTTTTGCAAAATTATTTCTAGCCAATGTGATATCTTCAACATAAATAAGTAATGAAGTAAATGATGAATTATGAGATTTAGTAAATAGAGAATAATTTGTTAGAGAGTGTTTATAACTTAGGGAAAGTAAAGAATCAGATAATTTAGCATTCCATAGTTTGCTAGCTTGTTTGAGTCCATAAATGGACTTTTGGAGCTTGCAGACTTTGTTACTAGTGCATTCAGATTAAGATAAAATAAGACCTCAGATCTAAGTTGAGGTTTAAGTTGAGGAGACGTGTTTGTGGGAGTATGACTTGGTTAGAAAGGAAAAAAGGTTTCATAGAAAATAGCATTTATGGAAACTAAAAAATTATGTGAATACAAATCATATAAAAGGTAGCCTTTTGTTCCATTTCTAAAACCTAGAAAGGTAGTCTTATTAGCACGAGTATCGAATTTAGTTCTATGAACAGATAGAGTGGAAGCAAAAGCAAGGCAGCCAAAAGTTTTTAAATGTAATAAAGTAGGCACCTTATTGTATAAAAGTTATAAAAGTTAAAAAGGGGAATTGTTTTTCAATAATGGTGAAGGGATTCTATTTATCAAGTGAAAATCATGTTGAATTAAAAAATGCCAAAAGTTTTGAGGAATGTTTTCTTGAAAGGAAAGAGCATGAGCCACATTTAGGATGTGTTGGTGTTTCCTTTCATACAAATCATTTTTTAGGGCATTCGACACAAGAACATTGGTTAAGAATGCCTTTAATATTGAAAAAATCATGCATCAGAAATTCATTTCCGTTATCAGTTCTAACACTTTTTAAAGAAGTGGAAAATTGATTTTGAATAAATGAAATAAAAGTATAAATGTGTTGTTTGGTTTCACTTTTACATTTCATTAAAATAATCCAAGTGAAATGGATAAAATCATCAACAAGGGTAAAAAATAGGTATGACAACCAATGGAGGGGGTAAAATAGGGCCCCTCAAATGCCCGCATGGACAAGGTAAAAAGATTTGAAGGACATAGTAATGCTAACAGGGAAAGGCAAATGTTTTTGTTTAGGAAAGTGACAAATGTCACAGGGATCAAATTTATTAAAAGGGATAAAGGGGAATTGAGTAGCAATACATTGTATACACAATCAAAGGTATGTTCTAACCTATGATGCCATAAATTGGCATTGCTCTCTAAGTTATTTGCAGTAAGGGAAGGAAAGATATTACATGATAAGTGAGAAGCATAGAAGACATATAGATCACCCAGTCGTTTTGCTATACCAATCATTTTCTAGGACAAATTCTGCAAAATTAAGCACTTAACAACATTGAAATTAAAAAATAGTCAGAAGAGGAAGTTAGTTGAGTAACAAAAATGAGATTAACAGTTAAGAAGAAATGTAATAAACATTCTTGAGAGTAATAAAGTGGGAAAGATTGACAGTCCTAGATATCGTGGCATTCACTGTTTGATCATTTGGAATTTACACGTTGAAAGGGGAAATAGTCTCATAGGTGGAGAAATTGGTTAAGGAATAAGTTATATGGTGTGTAAAACCAATATCTATTAACCAAGGTGATAAATGCTTACCGTCATACCCCAAATTTTGACCACTAAGATTTCCCATCATTGTGCAAGTCATCATCACAATATGGATGGACTATCATACCTCATTAGTCTCCCCAAAGATGGGTGAGCATCCGCTACAATCAAACTTAGGGTTTTCAGCCCTCTCTGAGCCTCAGACAAAGGATCAATCAAGGAATGACATGATCTTCAACTTGTATAGCCTCTCAAACATCCACAAAGGATCAAGAGGACTCGCATGTCAAGAATCAAGCACAAGGTTGCAGCATTCTGAGTGGATTAAGCCTTAAGATCACCAGTGTCACCAAATTAGGGTTTTGGTCGACCAGGGCCTCCAGATGGAAATTTTCCTCTGGGCATGAGGCAATGCTTCAAAGAATAACCTAAAATACTCTAAGGGACCTCATGGACACAATCATCAAGTCAATTTAGCCTCAGGGGAAGCATTCATAAAAAATCAGGAATTAGGGTTTCTTGACCTAATTCACCCCTAAGTTGACTTTTGGGACAAAACATGAGCCAAGACCTCAAAACATGATTTGAGGGTCTCTAATACACTACATTGATCCATTTGCAACAATGGATTGATCCAAGAAGCTTGATTCACAAGTTTCAAGTTCATCAGAACCACAGTTAAGGTTTTGCGAGAAAAGTCAACTGTGCCTTTGAATTTTGACTAGGACATGCTCCCAAACCTTGGGACATGATTCAATACACCCTATAACACCTATGAAATCAATCCATCAAGTTTGATTTAGGTCAAGGACTTGATTTCATGGAGGATCGCACAGTTTGGAGTTCATCTGATAAAAAGTCAACTGTGCCCAAAAGTCAAAGTTTGACTTTTTGATTTTTTGATCAATTATGGTCCCCTAACCCTAAAATGATGTTAATGTGTGATTTGAATCAACATTCATCAAGAAAAATCAAGAAAAGTGGGATAACTTGTAAAAGGGGTAACCATAAAAAAACTTAGAAATTTTCTAAGTTATGAAACAAAGTGGCTAGGGTACCAACTTCCAAGGATCATAACTTAAGATCTAAGCAACCATTTTGGCTGATCCAAAGATGGATTTGTAGCTCTCATGGCATACTTTAAAAGTGTCAACTACACCTCATTCCAATTCCTCATTGATTTTAAGTTATGGAATGTTCAAAATGGCTGAAAACATGAAATGTCACTTTTTCCAACACTTAGTGAAATTTTCACTAAGTCAGAATCTGTCTTGCTTTTTTTCCAAAAGTAGGGGGATTTTTCACTTGGATCCAAAAAGTATCAAGACAACATATGATCATACATGTGTTGTATCATATAAGAGCTTTCTAAAATGGCCAAGAACTCCGTCAAACTCCACTTAAGCCATGAGATATGACAATGGCAATGTGCCTTGCTGCAAACTGTCATGGCAAGGCAGATTTGTGCATTTTGCTCGATTTGAGAAAATTTTGCAAATGACAAACAAGTTTATCCATCTGAACACCTCAGGGAGGGACCAAGGAGAGACAAACACTGATCCACAACCTCCCAAGTCTTTGGAACTAAAAAGAGCATGCCAAACTTAGAAATGCCTAAAGAGGGGACACGACTCCAATTTTGTTTTGGAGCATTCAATGGATGCACCAAGGTGGTATGAACTGAGCCATTTCCAACTGAATGAGTCAAGGATGATCTCTGAACTAGGGAACCAGCAGCCTGTGCTCTAACCTCAAGTCAATGGCTAGAGGAGACATGAGATTCCAAAATGCAACCATTGGCCAAACCTCTGCTGCAGTTGCCATTCACTATTGCTTGCAAAATAAACTTGCTCTACTATAAATAGAGCTCATTTGTGCTCAGTTTAAGTACATCAAAGCCATCAAACAGATGATTTCCTCAAAATCTCCTCTTTCACTCCAAATTTGCCTTCCAAAGCAAGTCACTATCGGGTTTTGAGTTTGAGAGCTATTCCAACCAAACCAATCACACACACACCTCATAAACATCATATAGAAGTGATCTAAGCATTTAAACAACAACTGTAACACTGATTTCTCATAATCACCAGCCAGTTGCTCAAGGTTTTAACTAAGTTGCAGCTGAGATGCCATGAAGTGATCCAGCCATTTCCAATCAAGTCCAAGCACTCAAACACACTCCATATGGTGTAAGGAAGCTGTTCAGATCATCACAACTCATCTGTAACACCTCCAAATCAAAAATCACATTGCCCTTGCTGTCACGACCTTCAAGTAAGCCTAAACTTGGTCATCTCTTAATCTATGCATATTTCCTCGCACAATACTTTTGCCAAATGTTCATAATCATGCATAGAATGTTTCCCCTTAATTAATTGCTTTGTTTGAATCATGTATCAAAATTCTCAGCCTTCATGCAAATTTTAGGGTTCTTGAGGTTTTGTCTTGATTTCTTATTCCATGCTTAAAATAAATGAAATTAAAGACCATAGACATGACCGTGAGGTGAAAACGAGCAGATTGATATGTGGATTGTGTGATTTCATCAAGTATTCAGTGAGATTGGATAGAAAATGCAAATCAGGCCAAACTCAGAACACGCGTGTGTTCTTGCCATGTTCTTGGCGCCTTTTTTGAAAATTCAAATATTTGAATTTTGTGATTTTATTTAATTGATTCAAAAATTAATTTCTCTCTGAATTTTAATGATTTTGAGTTGATTCTTTTTTTAATAATTCACAAAAATGCTAAAATATTTTATTTTGCCAAAAATGTTATTTATTTCATATATTTGATATTTTTGCAAAGAATTAATGTTTTATTTGTTTTTAACATTTGAAATATTTGTTCCTTCTTGATTTCCCAAACTTAATTTATTTTCAATCATTTTGTGGATATAAACATGATTTTTGAAGCATTGATCCTAGATCACCACTCATTTTTTCACATGTTCTCATCAATTTTTATTAATTTTTAAACAAAATTAATTCCTTTTTGAAACAAATTTAGGGTTTTTGATTAATTCAACCTTCATTAATCATTTTCAAAACTTTTTGGGCCTCTAATAGAGTGTAAGACCCAACACCCTTTGTACAAAAATAATTTAGGCCTCAGTCAATGTATAAGCCCCAGTACAATTTCCAAAACGACGGTGCGATCATTGTCTTTCTTTGGGCCTTTCCTTGAGCTATAAGACCCATTTCTTTTCTTAAAAAACTTATTGGGCCTCAGTGCATTGTATAAGTCCCGATACAGTTTCAGAGACAACGGTGCGATCGTCGCCTTTTTAACAAAAACTTGGGCCTCTCGTCGAGCTATAAGTCCCATTCCTTTTCAAAAACAAAAACCTTTTGGGCCTCTAATAGAGTGTAAGACCCAACCCCTTTGTAAATAAAACCTTTTTGGGCCTCAGATATTGTATAAATCCCTCTGTGTTAAAAGAAAAACCTCGACACGATCGCGTTCAAAATAAAACCCTGGGCCTACCCTCATTTTATAAGCCCCATTTCTTTTATTTAAATTTCTTTGGGCCTCTAATAGAGTGTAAGAACCAATCCCCTTTTAACCAAAACCTTTTTTTTGGGCCTCAGATATTGTATAAGACCCACTGTGTTTTCAAAACAATGGTGTGATCATCGTTAAAACTTGGGCCTCCCCTTGAGCTGTAAGCCCCAAAAATATTTTCAAAGCACTTTCTCCTTTGATTTTGAATTCAAATATCTGTTGTTATCAAAGCTTTCTTTGTTGAACAACTAACAAAACATCATGGAAGCTCTACAACGGGTAAGTGTTTATCCGCTTTCATTTACCACTTTCATATGTATATAACTGTATTGTGGGGCTGCTTCACTGTAAGTCTTCTTTCACATCCTTTTATATAGTTGTCACATATCCACTGTGTAATACTAGTATAGTTATTTAGAGTTTTCCCCGGAAACTACGTCTAGCACTAGGTAAAGCCTTGTTGGTCACTCTTAAATACAAACAAAACTAGATCCCCCATAGGATTTCCAGATACAGTCTTCCCTTCTCTTGGGGTTAAACAATATGGAACAAAGAGAAAAGCAGTATTCTCGGTGAACCTTTTCTTAGACTGTCACCCTTAGAAATTGTCAAAGAAACTCTAACTCCCTAGAGATGATCTTTTCTCCGTGAATGTCATATCTTGAGTTTCTTCCAAATTCTCGAACTTTCCTGGAATGATCTCTTCTCTGTGAATTGCATTTCTTGAACTTCTCTTGGTTTGGGGACCCACAGGCTTCCTAAAAGCATCCCCGCATCCTCTTGGGCGTTGTACAAGGACCCTTCAACTTCTCAGAAGTTCTCATGCCTTCTCTTGGGCTTAATACAAGGACCCAATGACCTCTTAAAGGTATAAGACAAGAACTTAGTCATCCTTTGCTAGAGCAGTCTTTCCAGTGTCAAAACTCCAGCCATTTTAGGGTTAATACTCATCCCTTAATGCACGTGCCTCCTCTTGGGCATTGAACAATAGATAAAACTCTAGACTTGGACAGTCTAAAACCACTTGAGTCTCAAAGACATTCTCAAGTTCCTTTCAAACATAGGAAAAAACACTGATTACCCTGAAACCCGGTCTCTCTAATAAGAGTTCACCACCCTTGGGCCTGCCTATGGATCTAATCCTCGGCAGTAAGATAGCCTCCTCTTGGGCTTTGTACAAATGATTCTCCCTAGTGGAGCTAACCTTTCCAGACTCTCTTGTTGAGTTAAACCCCTTTTAGCCTCTGTCTTGGGCTTGGTACAAGACATATAAAAACCCACTCTCTTGTTGAGTATAAAAGATTCTCTTGTTGAGTCAACTTTTAGCCTTCGTCTTGGGCTTCATACAAGACACATATAAAACTCTCTCTTGTTGAGTATAAAAGATTCTCTAGTTGAGTCGATCTCCTTTTAGCCTCTATCTCAGGCTTCGTACGAGACAGCAAAACACTCTCTTGTTGAGTATAAAAGACCCTCTTGTTGAGTCAATCAACCTTCAGACTCTCTTGCTGGGTCGATCACCTGTCAAACAGACTCTCTTGTTGAGTCAACCTTTTTAGCCTCCATCTTGGGCTTTATACAGGACAGATAAAAGTACTCTCTTGTTGAGTCAAACCCTTTTAGCCTCCATCTTGGGCTTTATACAAGATACATTCTCCCCAACAGAGTCAAAATCCCTTCTAGCCTCAATCTTGGGCGTTGTACAAGACAGAAAGAACGTTTTTCCCTGGAAAATTCAAACTTCCAGCCTCCTCTTAGGCTTTGTATAAGGAAACCCCGGTTGAGTTAATCAACCTTTTAGCATCAAATTTGTGCCTTGCTCACAGCATACATACATCAACAACTCCTCTTTAGAGATGACAAATACTCTCTCATCTAAACCCTTTAGCTTCACATCTTGGGATTTGAACAAGATACAAACCACCTTTAGCTTCATGTCTTGGGCTTTGAACAAGACACCAAAACAACCTTTTTCCTCCCATAGAATAGGAAGAACTACGATCGCTCTGATTTCCCTATTTCGGGAATACGTAGGCATAAGATTGCAAAATCTTAGCGAGCACACTAATCAAAAAACCCAAAACCCAGTACCTTCATATATATATATATATATCCATCAAAAGCACCAGACCTAACCCCTTTCCAGAAACCTAGTAAATAGTCCAGATCCTGTGTTTAAGCAAATAACCTTAAAAGACGAACCCCCTATTTTGATAGCATCTGTAAATCAATAGTTTTGACTGTTTAACCTCAGTTTGCGAGCAGGGTTAATTGGAGACATCTATATCCCTTCCTTAATCAGCTCAATAGGATAAAAAATGAATCAAACTGTAGTACCAAAGCGATAGTGATTCGAAACCACAAAAACCGCGCTACAGAAAAATGGCGACCACAGTGGGAGGCATTCTTTCTAGCCTCTTTTAAGGTAGAAAGCCTTAAGTTCACAAAGTACCACAGAAATGGCGACTCTGCTGGGGAGTCATTATTTGTATAGGATCATAAGACTAGAGGTCTAGGATGATTAAGACAAATATATATACTGCTTTTCCTAATTGATATCTGTGTTTATTTTTCTGCTAATGGGAATGCGTGTGATGCCGCATATGGAAAGATTGAGTATACACCTAAGATAGGGGATGGCATTATACGGGTAATCTTACGGGGAGTGAATCCCAGTTAAGAGTTCCCGGTCGACCATCAAACTCAGTGGAGACTCCCTTTGCAAATACATTACCTATATGACTTTGGTTGTTGAAAGTAGTGTGGTCGACTGGGTTATCTGAGAAGCTGAGGTTATTAGTAGACTAAAACCATTTTGTAGTGCGGAAACTATCAGGAATAGTTGTCACGCGATACTACCCTCATCTGAGATCACTCTAAGATACATCAGCTCGCTGGCGATCCGCTTGATGTTGTTATCCCAAGAGGGGTCAATGATTTTGCGGGCAGGTACAAAAATCACCAGTATAAACCTTTGGGGATGGGTAGAGCCTTGACTTCATGACACCGACCCTTTGACCCCATGTTTTTTCTATGTTTTTGTGTGATGCATTCATGCATTCATTTAAAAAACATTTAAACAAAGAAAAATCTTCCCTTCTAGTCTCTCTTTTTCAAATTAAACTAAGACAATGATTGCAAATGTCAGATAAAGAGATTGCTAATGGATTTCTGTAGAAGGAAAACTCACAAGTACACCTTCAAGGTTCCAAAGTTAGAGGATTTAAGAGGTTTGGCATGGATGATAACCAACCCTGAGGCGTTCAGAGCCAAGTATGGAGGACTGCTGCCTCTATTAAGGGTCCATGTAATTGAAGAAATCCTGTCCACGCTAATTCAGTTCTACGATCTAGTTTATCACTGTTTCACATTCCCAGACTATCAGCTAGCACCAACGCTGAAGGAATACTCTCACCTGACTGATCTACATATCACTGACCAAGCTCCCTTTTCTGGACTGGAAGAAATTCCAAAAGATCAAACCATTGCAAGAGCAATCTATTTGGACGAGTAAGAAGTTAGGACTCACATGACCACTAAGGGTGGAATCCAAGGTTTACCAGCCCAGTTCTTGATAAAGAAAGCCCTGTACTTTGCCAATATAGGGAATGTGTCTGCTTTTGAAAGCATCTTTGTTTTTCTCACCTACGGGTTATTTTTGTTTCCCAACATTGATAACTTTGTAGATATCAATGCCATTAAGATATTTCTGATTGGAAATCCCATACCAACCTTACTCGCAGATGCGTATTACTCTGTACATTTAAGGAATTTATACAACAGAGGAATGATCACATGTTGTGTACCCCTGCTATACAAATGGTTCATTTCCCACTTGCCCAAGTCTGCTGCATTTTGGGATCAAAAGAATACTTTACGTTGGTCACAGAGAATCATGTCTCTTACTAACTCTGACATTGATTGGTACAATCGAGTCTATGATGGGATCAAGATCATTGACCGTTGTGGAAATTTCCCAATGTACCCCTTATAGGAACTAAGGGAGGAATCAATTATCATCCAGTGTTAGTTCGTCGACAATTTGGATACCCGATGATACATATTCCGCGTAATGTTCATCAGGAAGGTCTTTTCTTCAAGGAAGGAGAAAATGACAGAGCACTAAAGATGGAAATAGTGCATGCTTGGAAACACGTTCATAGGAAAGGAAGAGACTCTCTAGGAAAACCAGACTGTGTCTCGGTGGAGCCTTATCTCCACTGGGTACAAACTAGAGCTCTCAAGCTGAGGATGCCTTACCCTCGTCAGGAAGTTCTTCCGTTAAGGGACTCCGTCCTTTACTTTATGTCTGATAGGGAAAAACTTCAGGTTACTCTCAACAAAGTTCAGCAGGAGAAGAGGTCTTGGAGGAACAAGTACCATATTCTCAATGTCGAGTGTAAGAAAATACAGCAACTATTGAAAGATAAAGATGCTCTGATCGAGATTTTAGAGCAACATGCTGTAGAGAATCAGGATAACCAAAGGAATTTGCTTGCTCCTTTCACTTGGCAAAGGAATGACAACCCGACAACGCCAAAAGAGCCCCGGTCAAAGAAAAGGAAAGTACCAAAACCAACACCCGAGCTCTCCTCAGAGAGGACTCAGGATCCATGAGTTTAAATTTCCTTTTAACAGCACTTTGTAAATTACTGTATTTCCATTTCTGCAATCTTTGAATTCAATAAAACGGGGTTTCCCCACTGTTTGATATTTGCAATCTAATTTTTGAAGTTTATTTTGATTAAATAAAAAATATCTAATATAATCATTTCATATCATTCATCATTCTCACGCAACGCATTCTTCTTACCTACGAATCTCCCATTTATGTCTCGATTCTAGAGTCAAACTGTCTCATTCGTACAATACTCGGGCCAACCGACAGAAAAAGATGGATGATATCGAGGAAGAGAACAGAGAGTTGAGAGAAGAGATCAACACTCTGAAAGAGGATATGAGAAAGCTTCATAACGACATGCAAGTTCTAGCAGAAGCTCAGATGCAACAATAAAGAAATGTGATCTCAGAGTTCACATCAATGCCCATAGTGGAGAAGTATGATCCTAGGTACAAAATGCCGAAGATCGTCCCTGGTGCATGCCTATTAACTATATCCCAGAAGGATATGTTATGCCGATCACCGAGGATCAAGGAACCACAGCAGGAACCGCTGGGCTTGAAGGTTACAAACTTCGGGAAAGTGAAGATGCCAGGGGCATGACAGCAATTCCTGAAGGTTACAAACTTCGGGAGGCACCAAGAGTCACTGCCATGATGACTATACCACCACTCATGGTACACACTGTCCCGGAAGTACATATTCCATAGATACCTTCTGGTGGAAACAAAAGTATGTTCGACAGAATGAATGAGCTCCAGGAACAGTTCCTGGAAATGCATAAGGAACTGCAAGCCCTTCGCGGCCAGGATCTATTTGGAAAAGACGCCGCAGACCTTTGTTTGGTCCCCAATGTGAAAGTTTTGCACAAATTCAAAGTGCCCGAATTTGAAAAGTACAAGGGTAATTCTTGCCCTCAAAGCCATTTGGTGATGTACGCTCGGCGAATGTCAACTCAGACAAAGAACTAGGAGCTACTGATTCACTACTTTCAGGATAGTTTAATCGGTGCCGCATTCAAATGGTACATGGGTTTAAACTGCACTAAGATCTGCACTTTCAGAGATCTTGGCGCTGCTTTCGTTCAGTAGTATAAGTATAACCTGGACATGGCACCAGATAGGGATCAACTCAGATCGATGTCACAAAAGGACAAGGAAACCTTTAAGGAGTACGCTCAGAGATGGCATGAAATTTCCGCCCAGATTTGTCCACCTCTTGAGGAAAAAGAGATGACAAAGATCTTCTTGAAAACCTTAAGCTCGTTTTATTACGACATAATGGTCGCCAGTGCGCCCAGTGACTTCACCGAGATGGTAGGCATGGGAGTTCGTCTTGAGGAAGTAGTGCGAGAAGGACGTTTAGTTAAAGACGCTGGATCATCAAGTAGTACAAAACGATACGTTAGTGCTCTCCCTAAGAAAAAAGAGCAGGATATTGGGAATATCTCTCTCGGAAAGCAAAGGCGACGGTACCAACCAGTAGCAGCTGTAACTCCTGCTATCAACCCTGCGCCTGTTCCTACGTATCAACCTCAGGTTGCTCAGAGCCAAGCGAATCAACAACAATATCAGCAAAGGACACAACAGCCTCTTCAGCAGGCTCGTCCTCCATATAACAACAACCATACGACGCGACCACCAGGGTTCGACCCTATACCAATGTTGTACGCAGAACTATTTCCATTATTACTGCTCAAGGGGCATGTCCAAACCAGGTCCTCTCTTATAGTACCGGAAAATCTGCCTTTTTGGTTCAAACTGGATCAGACTTGCCCTTATCATCAAGGAGGACCAAGGCATAACATAGAAAATTGTCTTAGTTTCAAATCTGATGTACAAAAGCTTGTTAGGAGCGGGATCTTATCTTTTAAAGATACAAATCCGAATGTTCTCATGAACCCACTGCCTCAACACGAGAAAGCTGCAGTAAATTTGATAGAAAGATAGTCAAATAACAGCTATCAAATTCATGATGTACTCTTATTGATGGCCAACTTGGTCAAGATTTATCTTAGACAGAGTGAATACGACCATGTGCCACCTCATAATTATCACCAGTGTGATATCTGCTCTAAAAACAATCAAGGATGTTCTGTGGTGCAATCAGCTCTACAGGAACAATTGGATCTTGGATGGATCCAAGAGCATCGAGTTCGTGGAGTTAACATGACTTATACGAATTCCAACATCATTCAAAACCACGACGTCCGTGCGATGAATATCAACTTGGTGGAAATGCACTCAAGGCAAAGCCAGTATCATAATCTGCCGCAGCACGATTACAATTCCTGTCTGACTTGCTCGATAAATAAACAGGGATGCTCTTTTGTACAAGAGGCCCTCCAGCATCAGATGGATCTTGGATGGATTCAGGATTACCGTGGTGGAAATCAGTATCAAGTGAATATGATTCAAATCTTTGATATTCTCTTGATGAATACCAGCTTGGTGGAGTTACACGCTACACGAGTCCAACTCGGTTTTCTCACTTCACATAGATATCAAAACTGTACAGTATGCTGTGAGAGTAACCAAGGGTGCGCTTTCGTGCAAAGAACTTTGCAACACTTGTTAAACCACATGTGGCTTCCGATCTATATGGATGAAGACACACAACAAATCAGTGTGGTTAATGGGAACCCTACTAGGCATCAAAGACAGGATGTTCGATCAATGGAAACAGATCTAGTGAGGTTACACTACATTCAAAGCGGACGTGGACAGGTGCCACCACATAACTACGAACGCTGTAGAGTTTGCTCAGAAAATAATCAAGGATGTTACCTCGTGCGAGAAGCCCTTCAGAGTCAGTTGGACCGCAAAGAGATTCAACAATATTTAGTTTAGGGGTCCATTAACTGGACGCCAGACTATTTTGCTGACCAGATCAAAGATGTGGTTGTAATCTCTGATCCTGAGAGGACCAAGGATGTTTGTACCATCATCCCTCTACTTGACGAATCAAAAGTTCTTAGCCAGGAACTGATTAAAGTTACCTACGACAGTCAGAAAAATCAGAAGGCTCCTGTAGTTATCTATCTGCCGGGACCAGTGCCGTACAAATCTGATAAGGCGATCCCTTACAAATACGGTGCAATAATAATTGAGAATGGAAAGGAAATTCCATTACCCTCAGTTGTGAATATCGCAGACATCAGTCGAGTAACACGGAGCGGTCGAATCTTCAACCGAGGAGTTGGGGAACCTAGCAAAGAAAAGGAACCTCAAATAGAAGTTCCCAATCCACTGGTCTGTCAATCCAGTGATCCCGACCTTTCAAAGAATGATGATGAGATGCTGAAGCTCATCCAAAGGAGTGAATACAACATTGTTGATCAGCTGTTACAAACTCCTTCAAAGATCTCGGTGTTATCTCTTTTACTCAGTTCCGAAGCCCACAGAGAGGCTCTATAGAAAGTCTTAGAGCAGGCCTTTGTGGAACAGGATGTGTCAATACGACAGTTCAATAGCATCGTCTCTAATATCACTTCCTGCAATAACTTAGGGTTCAGTGATGAGGAATTGCCAGAAGAAGGCAAAAGTCACAACATGGCGCTCAATATCACAGTTAACTGCCAGGACGATGCCTTAGCCAACGTACTGGTAGACATCGGATCGACTCTCAACATTATGCCGAAGTCCACCCTTATGCGACTATCATTCAAAGGATCCTCGATGAGGGGCAGTGAGGTCATCGTCAAAGCATTTGAAGGCTCCAGAAAAATAGTTATCAGCGAAGTTGACCTTCCCATAACTATCGGTCCTCACACTTTCCTAGTCGCTTTCCAGGTCATGGACATCCAAGCAACATACAGCTATTTGTTGGGAAGACTTTGGATACACCAGGCTGGGGCAGTCACTTCAACACTGCACCAGAAACTAAAGTTCGTCAAGAATGACGAACTCGTCACAGTCTGTGGAGAACAAGCCTTGATCGTGAGTAACCTTTCATTATCTACTTGTGTAGAGCTGGAGGAGGTTCTTGGAACTCAGTTCCAGGCACTTTCGGTGAGCAATGAGAATCAATCAGAAAGAGGGACGTCGATTTCCTCGTACAAAGAGGCTCTCGAGGTGATAAAAAATAATAATGCAAAGGGATGGGGACAACTTGTCATTCCTAATGACAACAAGGCAAAGAAAGGTCTTGGTTTTTCCTCAACCTGTACCCAGACTGCTACTAACGATGAAAGTTTCCATCCCATTCAGGACTTCTTCTGCAGTGGAGGTTTCCTTCACCCAGTGTCTCAAGAAGTACATACCATCAACGAGGGAGATTCCTCTGACCCAGATGAAGAGTGGAAGTCCTATCTTACCGAGGACAATTATATCTCTCAGGAAGAGGTGCTTACGCCATTTTGCTATACCGCACAGAGTCCGAGATTTATACCAAGGTCAGACGTCAGAATGATCTACGGAGATTGTGATCCGGAAGGATGCCGTGCTCCACCAAACTCATTAGAGGAAGACACTCTGATGAAAGACAACTTTGACCACGACTATTATGGCCCCATGGATGGTCTGCCTATCTAGCAGCCGTACCTAGGAGCCTTGGGGCAAGAAAATCAACCAAACAATGAAAATCAGCTGAGCATCATTGAAACGAATACCCGCGTCCCCACCATGTCATGGGACCAACACTCGGGTCATTTAGAAAATATCCAGCATGACGATGAATTTGCAAAGCTTGCAGGACTAGAATTCATCAACTACGCTTTTCCCGAGGTCAACGTCATCGAAAGAGATGACTCCTCTAGTTCCAAAGAAGTATGGGACACCCTGTGACAACCAAGTGGAAAATACGACTATATGGTCAAGTACACTGCTCCTGAAAGCTCTTGTATCAGGTTCAAAGACATCCAGCCTACTGGATGGGGAGATTTACCTGAGAGCACAAATACTTTGCAAAATACAACAGAAGAATCCTCCTACGACAACTCTGCCTGGGAGACAGATTCCAATGATCCTGCTCCACCAGAAATCAGTGTTATTTCTGAAGACAAATCAAGGAAGGTACTAGACTTTGTGATTCACCAAGGAGTTCGCCGCCAATGGGTTGCTGTCAACGTTCCGAAGATTGTTCATAAGTCAAAGTAATTGTCATCTTTAACCTTTCACCCTGCCCAGGTGAAACAGATGTTTTGATAGGGCTCACTTTCTGTAAATATCCCTCTTCGCTTCGCCCAAAGGGACAGAGTTTTGTTTTATAGGGTTGTAGTTTCAAGAATCGACAAGTTCATAAATAAAATAACGTCGTTCTGTAATTTCCGCATCAATTGTTGTTTTCTCTTTTCACTTTTTCAGAAAATGGTAATCCTAAAAAACAATTCAAACAATAAAAACAAGCAGTAAAAAAAATACACTGCACACACTCTTGCATTCTCTCTATCTCTTCTAAAAAACAATCATCACGTCATGCAGATTACTTGTTTTAAACCCCGTTGAAACATACAATCCGATGCCTTCTCCCAACTTTGAATTCCCGGTATTTGAGGCTGAAGAAGAAGATGACGACGAAATTCAAGAAGAGATCTCCCGTTTACTCCGACAAGAGGAAAGGTCCATTGAACCTCACAAAGAGTCATAGGAAACAATCAACTTGGGCTCAAAGGAGGAAAGAAAAGAGGTCAGGATTGGGGTACTGCTCAGTCCAACTGCCAAAGAGAGTTTGACAAAGCTTCTCAAAGAATTTCCCAATGTGTTTGCTTGGTCCTACCAGGACATGCCAGGGTTGGATACCAGCATCGTGGAACATTATCTACCGTTAAGATCAGAATGTCCACCAGTAAAAAAAAGGTTGAGACGGACTCATCCGGACATGGCCATCAAAATCAAAGAGGAAGTACAGAAACAGATTGACGCGGGTTTCCTCGCTACATCAGAATATCCTCAATGGTTAGCCAACTTCGTACCAGTTCCGAAAAAGGACGGAAAGGTCAGAATGTGTGTGGATTACAGAGATCTAAACAAGGCCAGTCCAAAGGACGACTTTCCTTTACCACACATTGACATGCTGGTTGATAGTACATCAAAGTTCAAAGTATTCTCCTTTATGGATGGATTCTCGGGCTATAATCAGATAAAAATGGCGCCGAAGGACATGGAGAAAACTTTGTTCATTACCCCATGGGGTACCTTTTGCTACAAGGTAATGCTGTTCGGTTTGAAAAATGTCGGGGCAACCTATCAAAGGGCCATGACTACTCTGTTTCATGACATGATACACAGAGAGATAGAGGTATATGTCGATGATATGATTGCCAAATCCAAAATAGAAGAGGAGCATGTAACCCACCTGTTAAAATTATTCGAGCGGTTGAGAAAGTACAAACTCCACTTGAATCCCAATAAGTGCATATTCAATGTCCGTTCAGGAAAACTCTTAGGGTTCATCGTCATCCAGAAAGGAATTGAGATTGATCCTGACAAGGTCAAGGCCATTCAAGAAATGCCTTCTCCGAAAACTGAAAAACAAGTCAGGGGATTCCTGGGACGTTTGAACTACATCTCCAGATTCATATTCCTCATGACCGCGACATGCGCGCCAATCTTCAAATTACTCAAAAAGAATCAGGACTGCTTTTGGACAAAAGACTGCCAAACCGCCTTCGACTGTATCAAGGAATACCTGTTGAACCCACCGATTCTATCACTTCCAGTGGAAGGAAGACCACTGATCATCTACTTAACAGTCTTGGAATACTCCATGGGTTGTGTACTTGGCTAACAAGACGAAACCAAAAGGAAAGAGTCTGCCATCTACTATCTGAGCAAGAAATTCACCGACTGTGAGACTCGGTATACTATGCTTGAGAAAACTTGCTGTGCTCTGGCTTGGGCAGCCAAACGTCTTCGCCAGTATATGATTCGTCACACTACTTGGTTAATCTCAGAAATGGATCCAATCAAGTATGTATTTGAAAAACCTGCTGTCACAGGAAGAATTTCCAGTTGGCAGATGTTGTTATCAGAATATGACATAGAGTACCATGCTTAGAAAGCCGTTAGAGGAAGTGTTTTAGCCGATCATTTGGTTCATCAACCGATTGACGATCAGGAATCAATCGGGTTTGACTTCCCAGATAAAGATGTCATGTATTTGAAAATGAAAGACTGCGATGAACCGCTACCCAGTGAAGGGCCAGAACCAGGTTCCCAATGGGGACTAATTTTTTACGGAGCTGTCAATCATTACGGAAACAAAATTGGGGCAATCATCATAACCCCTCAGGGTACCCACATTACTTTCACCACCCGACTTACATTCAAGTGTACAAACAACGAGGCCGAATACGAAGCCTGTATCATGGGTCTCGAGGAAGCGATCGACTTAAGGATCAAGAACTTGGATGTATATGGCGACTCAGCCCTGGTTATCAATCAGATCAAAGGATATTGGAACACATACCAATTAGGACTGATTCCTTACAAAGATTACGCAAGAAGGTTGTTACCCTTCTTCAACAGAATCGAGTTTCACCATATCCCTCGTGAGGAGAATCACATGGCTGATGCATTAGCCACTCTCTCTTCCATGATTAGTGTAGGTCAATGGAATGACCTACCTAAGATTGACATAATGCGCCTAGAACGACCCGTTTACATCTTCACGATAGAAGCAGTCATAGACGACAAACCTTGGTATCACGATATTAAATGCTTCCTTCAAAAACAAGAGTACTCACTTGGGGCATCTAGAAAGGACAGAAAAACCCTCAGAAGGCTGGCAGGCAGTTTCTTCCTGAGCGGTGATACACTCTATAAGAGAAACTTTGACATGGTCTTGCTCCAATGTGTAGACATACCAGAAGCGGACACGCTGATAAAAGAAATTCATGAAGGATCCTTTGGCACTCTTGCCAACAGACACACAGTGGCGAGAAAAATTTTAAGAGCAGGGTACTATTGGTTAACAATGGAATCCGACTGCTACAAGTACATGAGGAAGTGTCACAAGTGTCAGATATACTCAGACAGAATCCATGTACCGCCAACACATCTCAGAGTTCTCTCTTCCCATGGCGTTTTTCCATATGGGGAATCGACATGATTGGCATGATCGAACCCAAGGCTTCAAACGGACATCGGTTCATCCTGGTAGCCATTGATTACTTCACCAAGTGGGTCGAAGTAGCGTCATACGCCAATGTAACCCGACAAGTGGTAGTTCGATTTATAAAAAACAATATCATCTGCCGTTATGGTGTTCCAAGCCAGATCATTACTGATAATGGATCTAACTTGAACAATAAGATGATGAAAGAGTTGTGCGCTGAGTTCAAGATCGAACACCATAACTCATCTCCCTACCGACCCAAGATGAACGGAGCGGTAGAAGCGGCTAACAAGAACATCAACAAGATTGTTCAAAAGATGGTTGTAACCTATAAAGACTGGCACGAGATGCTACCCTTTGCTCTTCATGGTTATCACACATCTGTCCGCGCTTCAAAAGGGGTAACCCCTTTCTCTCTAGTATAAGGCATGGAAGCAGTGCTCCCCATAGAAGTAGAGATTCCATCAATCCAGGTATTGATGGAAGTTAAGGTAACAGAGGCTGAATGGTGTCAAAGTTGACACGATGAACTGAATCTGATCGAAGAGAAACGAATGACGGCACTATGCCATGGTCAATTGTATCAGCAAAGGATGAAGAAGGCGTTCGACAAAAAGGTCCGACCTCGCGTCTTCAGGAAAGGAGACCTTGTGCTCAAGAAGATACAATCCTTTCTCACTGATTCCCGGGGCAAGTGGACTCCGAATTATGATGGCCCCTATGTGGTCAAGAAAGCTTTCTCAGGCTGTGCCCTGAGACTAGCAACTATGGATGGACAAGAATTTGCCTACCCCACGAATGTTGACGTAGTCAAGAAATACTTCGCCTAAATAAAAAAAAGAGAAAAAACGTCTCGGTGGATTGAAAACCCAAAAGGGCGGTCCAGGCAAAAATCAGAGACATAATCAAAAATCATCCCGGTGGATTGGAAATCTCAAAGTACAATCCAGGAAAAAGTTAGGGATAATGGCAAGTAACTACGTCCAACAAGGGCAAATCCCTCCGCAGCAGTTACACCATCCGAGAAAAACTCCAGTCAAGGTCATCTTAGACAGAAGCTCAGGATTTCCCTTAAATTACCATTTTCTAAACTTTGTAAATACTCCACGGAATCACGTGTTTAGCTAATTTCCATCCTATCAATAAAATTTGAGCCCTTGTGCTTTTGTTTGCAATTCTTATTTGTTTTAGCTTTACAGAACGACATTTTAACATGATCAACGATTCTTGAAATAAAACAAAAATGAATTTTACTTGTCAAACTTTTTCTACTTTTTAAATAAAGATGGCAATTCTTTTGACTGTTGAACATCAAAAGAACATCGATCGCTTCTCCCGAAGTAATCAAGCTTCAAAGTGCAGAATTAAAGTACTCCTTCTAAACCAGTACGCCTGAATGAAGGATCAGCTATGTCAGAGACCGTGTTTCCTCTGACACCCCCGACAGAGTTCTTACCTCCTAAGCCCGACCAACGGTTGTTCCCCACAGGGACTATCTCTCCTAAGTAAGGCAGAATTGCTATCGTGAACCAGTGGTACTTTTCATCTCCCATTGTGGCCGAGTATCCAGTCATGTTCATCTACTAGTCTGTATATCGCGTCAGTTTTGTTATCATAAACATACATACATATGCATTATTGAATTACATTCACATTCATATTGCATCACTATCACTCTGGTCAGTCTTATCCCCAAGTGATAAAAGTCCTCTCAATCAAGTTGTCAGTTCTTTCCACGTCAGGAAGTGAACCATCTAAACGATCTCTCCTCCAGTTTATTTCTGGATTGAAGTTGGTCCCTTGACCACTTTGATAACTTGAACCTCTGAAAAATAAGGAGACCTGCGACAAGCATCACTCTTTGCCATTGAAGATGATATCTTCTCTTTCCCGAATTAAGGAAAATCCCCAGAGAAAGCCTCTTAATCAGAGATTCGGCAATACAGCAGTTTTTCTCCAAAAAATCTGCTGACGAAAAGGTCATCAGCACCTCAAAATAAGATCACATCATATGGCATTTCTCCGAGAAGATCCCGAGAAAAGTATAATGTTATATCCCCAAGCGGAAAGCGGTCTCTCAAGAGACTCGTTTTCCCCAGTAGAGTCGACAAATGGCATCTCCAACAAAGAAGTTTGTACACCTCTACAACTCAAACGACTGGGTTCCCCAGCAACTCTGACATCAAATTTTTTTCTATCAAATGGCATCTCCCCAGGAAAATTCGGCGAGAAGTTTGAGGAAAACCGCTACGAATAACGCCCCTTGTCAAGAAAGTTTATTGACAAAAGAAACTTAGACCAGTTCCTTGGTAGGAAACCAGGATAGAGGGGAAGTTTATTTCAGAAACTGAGACCAGTTCCTTGGTAGGAAGCCAGGATCGAGGGGAAGTGTACATCAGAAACTTAGACCAGTACCTTGGTAGGAAACCAGGATCGAGGGGAAGTATATTTCAGAAACTTAGACCAGTTCCCTGGTAGGAAACCAGGATCGAGCGGAAGTTTATATCAGAAACTAAGACCAGTTCCTTGGTAGGAAACCAGGATCGAGGAGAAGTTTATATCAGAAACTAAGACCAGTTCCTTGGTAGGAAACCAGGATCGAGGGGAAGTTTACCTTTTCTAAGCATCATTGCTTAGCAAAAGAAGAAGGATGCCTAAACTACCATTCCTAACCATCATCAAAATTTTGGGTATTCCGATATTTAATCCTCTTGCACCCCGAATGCCCGAATACCTTTCACCATTCACACCTTCGGGTCCAAGAAGATTAAATAGGGGCATCTGTCATACCCCAAATTTTGACTACTATGATTTCCCATCATTGTGCAAGTCATCATCACAATATAGATGGACCATCATACCTCATTAGTCTCTCCAAAGATGGGTGAGCATCCACTACAATCAAACTTAGGGTTTCCAGCCCTCTCTGAGCCTTAGACAAAGGTTCAATCAAGGAATGACATGATCTTCAACTTGTCTAGCCTCTCAAACATCCACAAATGATCAAGAGGACTCCCATGTCAATAATCAAGCACAAGGTTGCACCATTCTGAGTGGATTAAGCCTCAAGATCACTAGTGTTAGCAAATTAGGGTTTTAGTCGACTAGGGCCTCCAGATGGAAATTTTCCTCTGGGCATGAGCCAATGCTTCAAATCATAACCTAAAATACTCTAAGGGACCTCATGGACCTAATCATCAAGTCAATTTAGCCTTAGGGGAATCATTCATCAAAAATCAGGAATTAGGGTTTCTTGACCTAATTGACCCCTAAGTTGACTTTTGGGACAAAGCATGAGCCAAGACCTCAAGACATGATTTGAGGGTCTCTAATACACTACATTGATCCATTTGCAACAATGGATTGATCCAAGAAGCTTGATTCACAAGTTTCGCGAGAAAAGTCAACTGTGCCTTTGACTTTTGACCAGGACATGCTCCCAAACCTTGGGACATGATTCAATACACCCTATAACACCTATGAAATCAATCCACCAAGTTTTATTTAGGTCAAGGACTTGATTTCATGGAGGATCACACAGTTTGGAGTTCATCTGATAAAAAGTCAACTGTGCCCAAAAGTCAAAGTTTGACTTTTTGATTTTTTGATCAATTATGGTCCCCTAACCCTAAAATGATGTTAATGTGTGATTTGAATCAACATTCATCAAGAAAAATCAAGAAAAGTGGGATAACTTGTAAAAGGGGTAACCATAAAAAACTTATAAATTTTCTAAGTTATGAAACAAAGTGGCTAGGGTATCAACTTCCAAGGATTATAACTTGAGATCCAAGCAACCATTTTGGCTGATCCAAAGATGGATTTGTAGCTCTCATGGCATACTTTAAAAGTGTCAACTATACCTCATTCCAATTCCTCATGTATTTTAAGTTATGGAATGATCAAAATGGCTGAAAACATGAAATGTCACTTTTTCCAACACTTAGTGAAATTTTCACTAAGTCAGAATCTGTCTTGCTTTTTTTTCCAAAAGTAGTGGGATTTTTCACTTGGATCCAAAAAGTATTAAGACAAACTATGATCACACATGTGTTGTATCATATAAGAGCTTTCCAAAATGGTCAAGAACTCCATCAAACTCCACTTAAGCCATGAGATATGACAATGGCATTGTGCATTGCTGCAAACTGTCATGGCAAGGCAGATTTGTGCATTTTGCTCGATTTGAGCAAATTTTGCAAATGGCAAACAAGTTTATCCATCTAAACACCTCAGAGAGTGACCAAGGAGGGACAAACACTGATCCATAAACCTCCCAAGTATTTGTGACTAAAAATAGCATTGCCAAACCTAGAAAGGCCTTAAGAGGGGAGACTCCAATTTTGTTTTGGAGCATTCAATGGATGCACCAAGGTGGCATGAACTAAGCCATTTCTAACTGAATGTGTCAAGGATGATCTCTGAACTAGGGAACCAGTAGCCTATGCTCTAACCTCTAGTCAATGGCTAGAGGAGACTTAAGATTCCAAAATGCAACCATTGGCCAAACCTCTAGTCAATGGCAGATGATTTCCTCAAAATCTCCTCTTTCACTCCAAATTTACCTTCCAAAGCAAGTCATTATCGCGTTTTGAGTTTGAGAGTTATTCCAACCAAACCAATCACACACACGCCTCATAAACATCATGTAGAAGTGATCCAAGCACTTAAACAACAACTGTAACACTGATTTCTCAGAATCACTAACCAGTTGCTCAAGGTTTTAACCAAGTTGCAGCTGAGATGCCATGAAGTGATCCAACCATTTCCAATCAAGTCCAAGCACTCAAACACACTCCATATGGTGTAAGGAAGCTGTTCAGATCATCACAACTCATCTGTAACACCTCCAAATCAAAAATCACATTGCCCTTGCTGTCACGACCTTCAAGTAAGCCTAAACTTGGTCATCTCTTAATCTATGCATATTTCCTCGCACAATACTTTTGCCAAATGTTCATAATCATGCATAGAATGTTTCCCCTTAATTAATTGCTTTGTTTGAATCGTGTATCAAAATTCTCAGCCTTCATGCAAATTTTAGGGTTCTTGAGGTTTTGTCTTGATTTCTTATTCCATGCTTAAAATAAATGAAATTAAAGACCATAGACATGATCGTGAGGTGAAAACGAGCAGATTGATATGTGGATTTTGTGATTTCATCAAGTATTCAGTGAGATTTGATAGAAAATGCAAATCAGGCCAAACTCAGAACACGCGCCTGTTCTTGCCATGTTCTTGGCAACTTTTTTGAAAATTCAATTATTTGAATTTTGTGATTTTATTTAATTGATTCAAAAATTAATTTCTCTCTGAATTTTAATGATTTTGAGTTGATTCTTTTTTCAATAATTCACAAAAATGCTAAAATATTTTATTTTACCAAAAATTCCCAAAAATGTTATTTATTTCATATATTTGATATTTTTGCAAAGAATTAATGTTTTATTTGTTTTTAACATTTGAAATATTTGTTCCTTCTTGATTTCCCAAACTTAATTGATTTTCAATCATTTTGTGGATATAAACATGATTTTTGAAGCATTGATCCTAGATCACCACTCATTTTTCACATGTTCTCATCAATTTTTATTAAGTTTTAAACAAAATTAATTCCTTTTTGAAACAAATTTAGGGTTTTTGATTAATTCAACCTTCGTTAATCATTTTCAAAACTTTTTGGGCCTCTAATAGAGTGTAAGACCCAACCCCCTTTGTACAAAAATAATTTGGGCCTCAGTCATTGTATAAGCCCTAGTACAATTTCCAAAACGACGGTGCGATCACTGTCTTTCTTTGGGCCTCTCCTTGAGCTATAAGACCCATTTCTTTTCTTAAAAAACTCATTGGGCCTCTTGATAGAGTGTAAGTCCCACCTCTTTGTAAATAAAATAATTTGGGCCTCAGTGCATTGTATAAGTCTCGATACAGTTTCATAGACAACGGCGCGATCACCACCTTTTTAACCAAAATTTGGGCCTCTCCTCGAGCTATAAGTCCCATTCCTTTCAAAAAAAAAAACCTTTTGGGCCTCTAATAGAGTGTAAGACCCAACCCCTTTGTAAATAAAACCTTTTTGGGCCTCAGATATTGTATAAGTCCCTTTGTGTTAAAAGAAAAACCTCAGCACGATCGCCAGTTCAAAATAAAACCCTGGGCCTACCCTCGTGTTATAAGCCTCATTTCTTTTATTTAAATTTCTTTGGGCCTCTAATAGAGTGTAAGACCCAATTCCCTTTTAACCAAAACCTTTTTTTTGGGCCTCAGATATTGTATAAGACCCACTGTGTTTTCAAAACAACGGTGCAATCATCGTTAAAACTTGGGCCTCCCCTTGAGCTGTAAGCCCCAACAATCTTTTCAAAGCACTTTCTCCTTTGATTTTGAATTCAAATATTTGTTGTTATCAAAGCTTTCTATGTTGAACAACTAACAAAATAGCATGGAAGCTCTACAACGGGTAAGTGTTTATCCACTTTCATTTACCGCTTTCATATGTATATAACTGTATTATGGGGCTGCTTCACTGTAAGTCTTCTTTCACATCCTTTTATATACTTGTCACATATCCACTGTGTAATACTAGTATAGTTATTTAGAGTTTTCCCCGACAACTACGTCTAGCACTAGGTAAAGCCTTGTTGGTCACTCTTAAATACAAACAAAACTAGATCCCCCAAGGATTTCCAGATGCAGTCTTCCCTTCTTTTGGGGTTAAACAATATGGAACAAAGAGAAAGGCAGTATTCATGGTGAACCTTTTCTAAGACTGTCACCCTTAAAAATTGTCAAAGAAACTCTAACTCCCTAGAGATGATCTTTTCTCCGTGAATGGCATCTCTTGTTCTTCCAAATTTTCAAACTTTCCTGGAAGGATCTCTTTTCTGTGAATTGCATTTCTTGAACTTCTCTTGGTTTGGGGACCCACAGGCTTCCTAAAAGCATCCCTCCTCCTCTTGGGTGTTGTACAAGGACCCTTCGGCTTCTTAGAAGTTCTCATACCTTCTCTTGGGCTTAATACAAGGACCTGACGACCTCTTAAAGGTATAAGACAAGAACTTAGTCATCCTTTGCTAGAGCAGTCTTTCCAGTGTCAAAACTCCGGCCATTTTAGGGTTAATACTCATCCCTTAATGCACGTGCCTCCTCTTGGGCATTGTACAATAGATAAAACTCTAGACTTGGACAGTCTAAAACCACTTGAGTCTCAAAGACATTCTCAAGTTCCTTTCAAACATAGGAAAAAACACTGATTACCCTGAAACCCAGTCTCTCTCATGAGAGTTCACCACCCTTGGGCCTGCCTATGGATCTAATCCTCGGCAGTAAGATAGCCTCCTCTTAGGCTTTATACAAATGATTCTCCCTAGCGGAGCTAACCTTTTCAGACTCTCTTGTTGAGTCAAACCCCTTTTAGCCTCCGTCTTGGGCTTGGTACAAGACATAAAAATCCCACTCTCTTGTTGAGTATAAAAGATTCTCTTGTTAAGTCAACTTTTAGCCTCCGTCTTGGGCTTCACACAAGACACATATAAAACACTTTCTTGTTAAGTATAAAAGACTCTCTAGTTGAGTCGATATCCTTTTAGCCTCTATCTCGGGCTTCGTACGAGACATCAAAACACTCTCTTGTTGAGTATAAAAGACCCTCTTGTTGAGTCAATCAACCTTCAGACTCTCTTGTTGGGTCAATCACCTGTCAAACAGACTCTCTTGTTGGGTTAATCACCTGTCAAACAAACTCTCTTGTCGAGTCAACCTTTTTAGCCTCCGTCTTGGGCTTTATACATGACAGATAAAAGTACTCTCTTGTTGAGTCAAACCCTTTCAGCCTCCATCTTGGGCTTTATACAAGATACATTTTCCCCAACGGAATCAAAATCCCTTCTAGCCTCAATCTTGGGCATTGTACAAGACAGAAAGAACGTTTTTCCCCAGAAAAGTCAAACTTCCAGCCTCCTCTTAGGCTTTGTATAAGGAAACCCCGATTGATTCAATCAACCTTTTAGCATCAAATTTGTGCCTTGCTCACAGCATACAAACATCAACAACTCCTCTTTAGAGATGACAAATTATCTCTCATCCAAACCCATTAGCTTCACATCTTGGGCTTTGAACAAGATACAAACCACCTTTAGCTTCATGTCTTGGGCTTTGAACAAGACACCAAAAAAACCTTTTTCAACTACGATCGCTCTGATTTCCCTGTTTCGGGAATACGTAGGCATAAGATTCCAAAATCTTAGCGAGCACACTAATCAAAAAACCCAAAATCCAGTACCTTCATATATATATCCATCAAAAGCACCAGACCTAACCCCTTTCCAGAAACCTAGCAAATAGTCCAGATCCTGTGTTTAAGCAAATAACCTTAAAAGACAAACCCCCTATTTTGATAGCATATGTAAATCAACAGTTTTGACTGTTTAACCTCAGTTTGCGAGCAGGGTTAATTGGAGACACCTATTTCCCTTCCTTAATTAGCTCAATAGGATAAAAAATGAATTAAACTGCAGTACCAAAGCGATAGTGATTCGAAACCACAAAAACCGTGCTACATTTACCCAATGGAAAAGAGATAGTGTTGACATTACCAGTCGAAGAGATGACAGAATTGAAATCTGAATGGTGTGGTTTGTACGATCATTTGTTGTGACGACCTCTGTCTCTAAATGAAGAAGGTTGAAAACAACTTTCGGTTCCATTAGGGTGTTAAACTTGAGAAGCAAAAATTGGTGATTCCACAACAAAAGCAGGTTTGATGGATGAAATAAGTTGTTTCTCTTGACCAAGAACAAGAGAAAAGGTCTTGTCTAAACTGGGGAATGACTCCATCATCATGATTTGAGAACACACATGGGAAAATTGATCGACGAGGCCCTTCAAGAATTTTAGTACTTTATCTTGACCACGAAACTGGTAAAGATCAGAGATAGCTTCACATGTACAAGGAATGACACACGTACAATCTCTTGTAGGGACGTAATTATCAATTTACACTCAAATCGATGTCAAATGTGTAAAATAGTTAGATATATAGAGTGAACCTTGTTGAAGACGGACAATGTCATCTTGAAGATCAGAGAGCTAGGAAATATATCCCTCAAAGAAATAATTGCGAAGATTCTCCCAAACAGTCGAAACGTTATCGAAGTAGAGAATGGAAAATGCTATAGAATTATAAATGAATATCGTTGAATCCAAGAGAGGACAAGGTTATCACATCGTGTCCATAGTTATAGAGAGGGTTATTGGTACAGGTTTAGGGTAAGTGCAATCGATGAACACAAGTTTGTTTTTTGATGTGAGGGATACTTTCATCTAACGAGCCCATGAAATATAGTTTTTACTATTGAGGGTAGGTGTGACGAGAATGAGTGTATGGTTTTCATTTGGGTGGATGTAGTACGGATTCGATGGGTTTATGGAGAAATCAAGGTAGGTGTGTTCTGCCATTTGAGATTTGAAGGGAAAGGAAGGTATGAAGATGAAGGCATGAAGAGAAAATTATTCGAAGTGGGTTTCTCAGTAAATAAAAGTTGAAAGGATTAATGGGGTTAGGGTTTTGGTGAAAAGTTGAAAAGGATTTTTGAAAAGATGAAAGGTGAAAGAAGGTTTCTAGGTACGTTGTATGAAGGTTTGAATTTTTTTTTATGTATTTGAAGGATGAACATATGAATGAGGCAAGGGTTTTGGTTAAAATCTAAAGAAAAAAATGTATGAATGTCAAAAACATTTTACTGTGTAAGTTGAAAGAAGGTTTGTTGGGAGATGGATTTGTGAAGAATTTTGGAGAAAGATGGAAGAACGAATGAATCTTTGATGAATATGTGAGTAATGGTATGAACATGTGAGGAATCTTGGATGAGTTTCTGGAAAATTTTCTTGGTGGGTTTCGTGTGTGAAAAAGGATTGTTGGGGAACTGTTTGGCTAATATATATATATATATATATATATATATATATATATATATATATATATATATATATATATGCTTAAATAGTGTTCTCGTCCCTGTAATTTATTTTTGTTTTAGTCCCTATATCTTACTTTTGTTTACTGTTTAGTCCCTAAAGCCAAAATCCGCAGGAAAATCCGAAGGTTTCCTGCGGATTTTCATGCAGATTTTCCTGCGGATTTTGGTTTTAAGGACTAAAACGAACGCGAATGTGAAATATAGGGACTAAAACCAAAAAAAAAATTACAGGGACTAAAACCAAAAACACGCTAACTTACAAGGACGAAAACACTATTTAAGCCATATATATATATATATAGGACGTCTCCTAGGAGAAAACCATTTTTATGTGAGTACATGAGAATAAATCTGAACCATTAGATTTTAAAATAAATGGTGGAGATTATATGTCAATTTTTTTTCTCTCTCCTCCATCATTTATTTTAATAATGGAGGAGAGAGAAAAACAAAAACCACACATAATCTCCACCATTTATTTTAAAATCTAATGGTTCGGATTCATTCTCATGTTCTCACATAAAAATGGCTTTCTCATAGGATACCTCATATATATAGGTCACATTTATAGCATTAGATATATATTCATCTGTATCTAGGTCACATTTATCTTCTGAGTCTTTAGTATTTAACAAAAAAGCTATGTTTTTCTTCTTATCAGCCTTGTCAATAATCCCTAATTCTAAAGTTTGGAGAGATCCCATAAACTCATCAATCTTCATGTTGTTTATTTCTTCGGCTTCTTTAATGGTAGTCACCTTCATGTCAAATCCCTTTGGAAGAGACCTGAGAATCTTTCTGACCAACTTAGCTTCTGAAATCTTCTCCCCCAAGGCATTTGAGGCATTGGCTATCTCAATAATATTCATGTGAAAATCATGAATGCTCTCATCTTCCTTCATTTTCAAGTTCTCAAACTTGGTTGTATGAAGTTGAAGCCTTGACATTTTCACCTTAGAAGTTCCTTCATGGGCAGTCTTCAAAATCTCTCAAGCATCTTTGGCAACAGTACAATTATTTATCAGCCTAAAGATGTTCTTGTCCACTCTATTAAATAAGACATTCAGTGCTTTGGAGTTCCCCTGAGCTAGCTTGTCATCTTCACTATCTATGTCTTCTTTAGCCTTCTGCACATCAATAATATTACCATCCTTATCTCTAACCATTGGAGGATCTAATCCCTTGACCATAGACTTCCAAGCCTTGTTGTCCATAAACTTCAGAAAGGCCACCATACGTGCCTTCCAATAATCATAATTGGTTCCATCAAGGATGGGTGGTCTGTTCACAAAACCTCCTTCGTTGTCCATTGGACCAGAAAGTATCTTCCCTATATCCCACCCAGATACAGAGCAGGATAACTTCTCTGATACCAACTGAAATTCTAGTATGCAGATATTAGATGTCCTAAGAGATGTCGAGACACTGATATCTGTTAAACACACAAGGACCAAGGTACACAAATTTAAAGGTACAGAAAATAAACAAAACACAGAGAGTTGTTAACCCAGTTCAGTGCATAACACCTACATCTGGGGGCTACCAAGCCAGGAAGGAAATCCATTATTAGCAGTATCAATTCAAAGCTAAACAACCCAGTTTACAACTTCTCACTTAATACCTACCCAATACAATTTCTACCTAAGACACTCCTAGGTATGAAAAACCCCTTTCACTTCCTACCAGTCACCACAGTGACAGAATTATAACTCTTTCAATGTTTTTTAGAAAATACAATCCAAAAGACACACAATCACTCAATACTTAACACTTTAGGAGTGATTGACAAAACTTACAACTCAATAGAGACAGTCCAGTCCAAGCATCTAGGTGATGAATGAATGGCTCACAAAACAGTCTATCTCAATGTATCAAAAGACCCATGAGTGACACAATACAATAGCAGTACCCTAAAAGAAACTCAAACCCTAAACCCTTATTTGCACACACGGTTTCTTCAATAATCATTCCATGCTCAATTAGGTTTAGTAAGTCTCCTTTTATAGCCTTGTGCAGAATGAGCTTGGACTCTTCCCATTTTGTTAGTTTTAACCTACTGCATAATCTTCTCCAAAATAGCAAGAACAAATCTTCAAAGTTTCCTAAAACGTCTCATTATTTAATTTAGCGTTTTATGTACAGCTAGAGATACAAAAATTTATTTCTGATAGCATCATCTTGACCTGTGAAAATTACTGAAATATATCCAAAAGAAATATCACAAAATTAAAATAAAACAAATCAGTCAAGATTTTAAAACAATCAGAATAGATGTTCTGGTAGAACATGTTCCAACATTTGTTAGGACATTTGCGCTCAAGGTGAGCTGAGCAGCATGTTACAACATCACACACGACATCCTGTAGTGAACCATGTTTTAGTAAAATTGTTGCCAATTCATAAACCATGGAACCTTCATTCTCCCTCTTTGGAAAATTTTGGCTTAAACACCTTTTGCACAATAAACCCTAGAGACTGTGTGTGTACATGAGGAAGAAGATAACCTGCATCCTCAGGAATATCCATAACACCCCCCCCCCCCCCCCCCCCCCAGGCACCAAAACCGGTCCTTGTCACAACGGAATAAATCTCCCTCTAAAATTGAAAGAAGAAAATTTTCTGAAGCAAAAGAAAACCAACCTGAACATAAATTTGAACTAAACTAGTTCAGGTCATTAGAAACACATATGGAAGAAGCCAAAGTCATTAGAAACACATATGGCAGAAGCAAACACAACAGATCACAAAACATGTTCAGAAAGACAAAACATCTGATAGGACATCACAGACCCAGCACAATCTCAAAAACTACCCAACAATACCACCTTTAGGGGCTTTTACTTTTTATTTATTTTCTCCCCCTGTTTGAGCTAAAATTTAACCAATACCAAGTAAACAAAACTGAAATTCTGGCATAGAGACAACAGATGTCCTAAAACATTTCAAGACATTGTTCTGCATAATCATTTAAATAAGAACAAACCAGCAGACTGATACCTTGAATCTCAGAACTACAGAAACACAGATGTTACAACATCTGTTCCAACATGTTAATCAATACTGAACTGTAAATTGCAGAATGATAAACAACACAGAATATGATGACCCAGTTCGGTCCAAATCACCTACATCTGGGGGATACCAATCTAGGAAGAATACTCCAATATCAGTAGTATAGTTTTATGTAAACAACCTCAGGTTTACAGTAAACACCCACGCTTACCTATCACTACCCAATGGAGACTTTATCCTTAGAAGTCACATCTAATTGATAAGAGAAACCCATCTTACTCCCTAAATCACAACCTGTGATTATCTAACAGTTAATACCCCATAACTATATCATCCCTATTGAAAGACACCCCTTCCAATACAAAGTTCAGTCAAGCATCCTTGACTAACAAGTTACCGTGGATTTACTTCAAAGCTTCATCCAAGAACAATATCAGATTCATTACCTACGGGTTTCTGAATCTATACAAGTACCTATGTCTACCACACTGCATCAAATCCATATAGAGAGAGACTTACAAGAGAAACCACAACTCTCAAAACCTAAACCATACTTTACAAAATAGGATTCCTAAGTCTATGTCGTCCTCTCTCCTTTTGTGCCAAGGTCTTGGTCTTCTTTTATAGTCTTCTGCTTTTTTGGGCTTCATATCTTTGATCCTTGATCTGCTGCCAATCGCGCCTTGAATCTTGGAACAGATTTAGAACAAACCTACTGTAATGATTATGATGTTGAGTCATCATGCTGGGACATTTCACTCGACATCTTTGGTCTGGGGCACAAATCTTCATGTTGGAGCATCTTTTCAAACATTATGTTTTACCAAAATTTAGTCAAACCATTTAAGCTTTCAATCTCCCCCTTTTGACAAATTTTGGCTAAAACATTCTTCAGCTTGATGGTGCATGCAGTGGAAGAAGAGAGAAGGTAACCTCTTCATTCCCTTGTGACACCGAATACACACTAGATTCTTAACTCTGATCGTAAAACATAATATACCCAAGATATTAGCACCCAGAATGTCATAACATCCTTTGAGACATTTTCCAGATGATCAGTAGCTCAAACGCCTGCAACCAGGCCATAGCAACAACATAGCCATTCTCCCTCCTTTTATCCAAAAGATGGCAAAAGTGACCCATGCAAACCCAAACCCAGATAATGCTTACCCACACATGGACAAAACTCATTTGATCTCAACCTAAGAAAGATCTTCTAGCTCTATATTCCTTAAATATTAAGAAGTTATGTAGGTAGAGCTAATCCAAATAAAAGATTTGTCAATGAGTGCAATAACTGCTGGTCGAGTTAGTTTCGAAAGATTCCACCTTTTCTGACTAGTCCTCAAAACTTCTTCTGAACAGTGTCCTGATACCTAACCTGATTTTGTCAGGCTTATGGTCCCCACAGATAGGACTTTCTTAATCCAGATTTAGCAAACTTGATTACAGTAGAATTCGTTCATTTATCTTTCCATTAGCAGAAAACTAATTTCTTCTAGACAGCAACAGAATTTCCCATGATACTTGTACCTCTTCCAATTCAATCCATTAACACCCAATGGCAGAATCAGAACAACCTGATAAGTTCACCCAGAACTCATACCAGTAGAGCAATGTCATGACATCTCGTCTGACATATCAACCTCACCTGAGGCAATCTATCACAAACTGCTTGAAACCACAAACAATATTGATAAACCATCTGCACCATTGCATTCATATATCCACAACTGAAGAACACCCCCTGTCGTAGATAACCAGTGCTTTTTTTTCCAGAAGAACTCCCCCTGTCATAGATAACCAGTGCTTTTTTTTCCAGAAGAACACCCTAAATAAATGGAAAACATAAGACGCATCTTCATGTCTTCAAGAGCGCACCCTCCGTTCAACACACCTACTGAACACATTCACCTAATGCTTGACCCTCAAGCAAACCATGTACCACACCAGTACATTAATCAGACATAAGTTCTCCCCCTATCTTTCTCAACTGATGCTTCTTCAGCAAGAAACACCTCAAAATCACCATATGATATCCCATGACAACTTCATGATCATACAGTGAGAGTACTAGGAACTCATCCTTGTACCATAACTAACAAACTCTTGGATTGAGACCAAAGCTCCATTGATCCCTCTCGTCCAGAAACCATCCATACACCACACGAATTCCTCCTGAATTCTCATGTATAGATCTCCTTGTTTCATGAGATACAACCCAATTGAATCTGGAATACTTCACATTCCTCAAAGAGACACACATGTGTAGCGAGCGATTTTGGACTTGGTTCTTAAGCAATGTCACTCTGGGGTACTACAGGTCGATTCATTTTTTATCCTATTGAAGCTAATGAAGGAAGGGAAATAGATGTCTCCAATTAACCCTGCTTGCATACTGAGTTTAAATAGCGGTCTGTTAGGTTACAGATGCTATGTCGTAGTGGGGCCTCTCTCTGGTTTATTTTGTTTAGAACGAAATACCGGGACTGTTCGTGGGGAATTTCTTAGGATACTGCGCCAGATTGGATGAAGGTAGGGGACTTTGGGTTATTTGATTAGTGTGCTCACTAAGATTCTTTTACAATCTTATGCCTACATATTCCCGAGATAGGGAAATCAGAGCGATCGTAGTTCCTCCTATTCTATGGGAGGAAATGGTGTTTTGGTGTCTTGTTCAAAGCCCAAGACGTAAAGCTAAAGGTGGTTTATATCTTGTTCAAAGCCCAAGATGTGAAGCTGAAGTGTCTATTTGTATCTTGTTTGAAGCCCAAGATGTGAAGCTAAAGGTTTTGACTTTAAAGAGAATTTGTTATCTCTAAAGGGGTGTCTGTTTGCCACAACTGTTGGGTGACTGACTATAAAGGAGAATTACTTTAACTGGGATATGTGAATCCAGCAATGCCATAATTTCCTTTATAGGGGATTTTTAACCTGAAGGAGAAGACTTTAACTCAGTGTGGAGCAACGCTATCTTTCCTTAGGAATTTCTCATGCTAAATGAGGGACAGTGGCGTGGATGTAAATAAACTAGAGGCTTGCCGCTTACAGCAATTAGATGAGGGAAAAGGAGTTGTTGATATTTGTATGCAGTGAACGAGGCATAGATTTTGATGCTAAAAGGTTGATTGAATCAAATGGGGATTTCTTTATACAAAGCCTAAGAGGAGGCTATTGACCCAACAAGAGGGTGCTTTTGGTATCTCGTACGAAGCCCGAGATAAAGGCTAAAAGGGTTTAACTCAACAAGAGAGTCTTTCTATGTGTCTTGTACGAAGCCCAAGAAGGAGGCTAAAAGGTTTTGACTCAACAAGAGAGTCTTTTATACTCAACAAAAGTGTGTTTTTGTATCTCGTACGAAGCCCGAGATGGAGGCTAAAAAGGGTTGACTCAACAAGAGAGTCTTTTATACTCAACAAGAGAGTGTTTTAGTGTCTTGTACGAAGCCCAAGACGGAGGTTAAAAGAGGTTTGACTCAACAAGAGAGTCTTTTATACTCAACAAGAGAGTGTGAAAAGGTTAGCTCCGCTGGGGAGGATCATTGTACAAAGCCCAAGAGGAGGCTATGATTACTGTTTTAGTTGAGTGACAGGTCCAGTATGTTGGTTAAAAGAGAAAATCAGTTCTTATATGGGAAATGTTGTACTCATGGATTTGATCTGAGGACCGGAATTATTTCCTGTTCTTTAAGGAAATGGGAAATCCAAAGGGTATTGAGACTGTCCAAGTCTACGGGTGTCTTTTCCTATTTTTTAAAGGGACTTGAGAATGCCTTCGAGACTCAAGGAAATTAGACTGTCCAAGTCTAGAGTTTTATCTTTTGTACTATCCTTAAGATAAATTAAGAGACAGTACATTTGCGGTAGAAAGATCTAGACTCTTTGAAAGACGGTTCTATTAAGATGACTAATTTATGTTCCTATACCTTTAAGAGGTCGTCGGGACAATTTGTACGAAGCCCAAGAGGAGGCGAGAAACTTTTAAGAAGCCGAGGGACAATTTGTACGAAGCCCAAGAGGAGGCTATCTTCCCGGACGAAGAATCATTATACGAAGCTTAAGAGGAGGCTGTGAAAACTTCTAAGAAGCCGTAAGGTCCTTGTACAATGTCCAAGAGGAGGCGGGGATGCTTTTAGGAAGCCCGTGGGTCCTTGTACAACGCCCAAGAGGAGGCGGATGAACAGTTCCAGAAGGGGTTTCACTAGGAACAATGGCCTTATGTATATGAACTGTTCAAGGGGGAGATTTCTTAGGTCTAGTTATCTAAAATTGTTGTAAAAGAAAATTCTCATGATTTAGGTTATGTTGAAAAATCCGGGAGAACGTCGGAGGTAAAGAGACGAGGTTTTGTCTAGTTCTAGACGTAGTTGTCGGGGAAACTCTAAATATCTATACTAGTATTGCACAATCGATATGAGTTTATGAAAGAAGACTTAAAGTGAAACAGCCCCACAATACAGTTATATATATGAAAGTGGTAAATGAAAGCGGGTAAACACTTACTCGGTTGTAGAGCTTCCATGCTGTTGGGTTAGTTATTCAACAAAGAAAGATTGAAAACAACAGTATATTCAAAATCAAAGGAGGAAGTGCTTTGAAAAGATTGTTGGGGCTTATAGCTCAAGGAGAGGCCCAAGGTCTTATCAGTGATCGCACTGTTGAATTTGTACAGAGGAACTTATACAAGTGACTGAGGCCCAAAAATTGTTTTCTATACAAAGGCGATGGGTCTTACACTCTCTCAGGAGGCCCAAAGATTTTTAAAGAAAAGGAATGGGGCTTACAGCTCAAGGAGACGCCCAGATGACTTGCTTTTGAATTGGCGATCGCGCTGAGATTTTTTTGGAATGTGTTGGGACTTATACAATGACTGAGGCCCAAAATGGTTTTGGTTTTCAAAAAAAAAGGGTTGGGTCTTACACTCTAATAGAGGCCCAAAAGTGTTTGAAAAAGATTTGTTAGGGGGAAAATCAAAGAAACCCCAATTTCATTTTTTAAAGGCATTTTTCAAAGAAAAATCAAGTAAAAAAATGATAAAAATATCAAATAAAATCATTAATCATGTTATAAACAATGATTAAGGTTTATGAAAAAGTATTTTATCCACATGAATATTTAAAATCATTTTGGTTTTAAAAATCAAGAAAAAGAAATCATTTTAAAAGCATTTAAAACAGTTTAAAACTATATTTTTGAATATATTAAAAATATATCAAATAATAATATTTTTTGTGGGTTAAAATATTATGGAGTATGAATAAGAAGTGTGTAAAACAAAATTGGAAAATGATGATTTTTGCTATGTAAAAGAATTGGTTGAGTTTTGAAAATAAACTAAGAAAAAAAGGAAAGATGTCACAACATCACATTCGACATCTTTCATGAGTTTTGAAGATGAGAGAAAAAGGGAAGATGTCACAACATCACATTCGACATCTTAAAAAAAACAGAACTGAAACTTTAGTTTCAACATCTTTTTTATCAAACTTCAAACATTCATAACTCTCTCAATTTTTAACGAAATTAAAATCTGTAAGAACCTATCTTGACCAATTTTTCGCAAGGCATACGATGGTATTACTCATGCACACTGAAACTTAATGTACAGAACACACAAAGCAAAAAACCAGAACTGCACATGTAGTTTTCGACATCTTTTGTCGTCAAACTTCCAACACGCATAACTCTCTCAATTTTTAACGAAATTAAAATCCATAAGAACCTATATTGACCGATTTTTCGCAAGAAATCCAATGGTATCACTCATACATACTGAAACTTAATGTACAGAACGCACGAAGCAAAAAACCAGAACTGCATGTTGATTTTAAAATAACAAAAACTCCACATATAAACATGTTAAAGTGTAAACAGTAGGAGGATCACATCATACACATTAAGGACTACATTTTTGCTTCAAGAATTGTTCAATATGATGCATGTATGTGGACAACAAAGGAAAGCATGATTCAAAGAATTCAAGTTGTGAATTTTACCTCTTTTTTGGAGATTTTGTGCAACCTACCAAGTGCTTTGTTCCAGAAATGATTTAATGCTTTGGACACCCTCAAATGACCTCTTAGAAGCTTTTAGGGTGGTTGGAATCAGTTGGAAACCTCTGGAGCAAGTTTGAGCTCTTTCTTGCAAAAGGGGCAAAAGTGGCCAAAATAACAACTCCCTCAAATGGTGTTCCAGATGGGGGGACCCTTTTGGGACAGTTCAAGGATGATATTTGGAGTGTGTTTGAGGTTTTATCTGGTTTGAAAAGTGACTGAATTAAGACATGGCTTGAAAAATGCACAAAAAGCCTATTTTAAGGTTTTGAGAGGTGGCTTTGTGATTTTGGTGTTATAGGTCACTTGTGAGAGTTTGGACAGCCTAGATATGACATATTGGATGTGTTTGGATCATGAGATGTGATGGAAATGCTCTCTTACTCAAAAAATCAGAATTACCTTGCTAAAGAAGGCATTTTGGAGTAAAGAAGTGATTTTGAGGAAAGCATCTGTTTGATGGCTTTGGTGTACTCAAACTGAGCACAAATGAGCTCTATTTATAGTAGAGCAAGTTTGTTTTGCAAGCAACAGTGAATGGTGGCTGCAGCAGAGGTTTGGCAAATGTTGGCAAATGAAAATCCAAGTCTCCTCTAGCCATTGACTAGAGGTTAGGGCACAGGCTTCCAGTTCCCTAGTTGTTGGAGGAATCTTGACTGAATTCAGTTAGAGGAAGCTCGGTTCATGCCACCTCTAAGCATCCATTAAATGCTCCAAACCAAAATTGGAGTCTTGTCCCTCTTTTAGGGTTTTCTAGGTTTGGCATGCTACTTTTGGTTTCAAGGACTTTGGAGGCTTGGAGATCAGATCATCCCCCTTGGATTTGATCCTCAGATGTGTCCAAAATGATGACAAGGCTTAAAAATTTGTGTGGCACAAGAAATGTGCAAATCTGTCCTGAAACCTGTCTTAAATATCAGCTGCAGCAAGCCTTGTTGTAAAATCCATAACTTCTTGCTCAAGAATGATAAATGGCTGTTCCAGGACTTTATGGAAAGCTGAGATGACATACTTCAACTTTGATGTTTGACCCTAGACTTGGTTCAACTTGGATCATGGAGAAAAACATCCTTGAAGTTGGGACATTCTTGCTGGAAAAATATTAATGATGTCCTATGAAATGTTGAAACATTTGACAACTTTGAACATTAACAATTCCAAACTCTAATCACTTATATCTTTTAATCCATTATGATATTTTGAGTTGTAGTGAATTGCACCTTTGATGCTTGTCCTGCATGGTGACAAAGCTTGAAAATTGTGTGGCACAAGAAAAAGTGCACAAAATCTGTCATAAAAAACAGCTGCAGCAAGCCTTATTATAAAGTCCACAACTTCCTGCTCGGTATGATAAATGGACGTTCTACAACTTTATGGAAAGCTGAGATGACGTAATTCAACTTTATGTTCAAGGTTTGTGAAGATAAGACTTGTAAAGTTGTCAAAAATGACCTTAAACTTGTGTGATTAAGTCTGTCCTAAAAGTTGTCTTAAAAATTCTGTTTTATCAATGCCTTTTGCAGAGATCATAACTTTCTACTCGAGAATGATAAATAAGCTTTCTAGGACTTTCTGGAAAGGTGAGATGACGTACTTCAACTTTCATGTTCATGAAATGGCTTGAATCAACTTGGATCATAGAGAAAAATGTCCCTGAAGTTAGGACATTCTTGCTGGAAAAATATTAATGATGTCCTATGAAATGTCGGAACATTTAACATTAAAAATTCCCAACTTTGATCACTTATATCTTTCAATCCTTATGATATTTTGAGTTGATTCCTTCTACAATGTTGAAGTATCAAATACCCTCTTTAAAAGTAGCTCTTACGCAAAATCAATGGATGCTTGGATCAATAGTTACAACCTTGAAAAGTTGTGCATGTGAACATGATTTTAACTTAAAAAAAATTTCTAAGTTTCTTTCAATTTGATCAATTTTGCAATGTTGCATGATTTATTGATTTAAATTTGATCAAATTAAATCATCCATCATATTTTCTTGAGTAATGGCTTGTGAAGCTCAAAGTTGACCAAAAGTCAAACTTTGACTTTCTGCGTCAGTTGACTTTGTATTAGATGAACTTGAGGCTTGATCCACTTGAGATGTTGCACTCTTTTGCTTAATTCTTGATGTGGGAGTCCTCTTGATCCTTTGTAGATGTTTGAGAAGTTAAACAAGTTGAAGATCATGTCATTTCTTGATAGATCCTTTGTCTAAGGCTCAGAGAGGGCTTGGAACCCTAAATTTGATTGTAGTGAATGCTCACCCATCTTTGGGGAGACTGATGAAGCATGATGGTTCATCCATATTGTGATAATGATTTGCACAATGATGGAGAATCTTAGTGGTCAAAATTTGGGGTATGACAACGTGGCCCCTTAGTTTACTAGCTCACCCAGATAATCTTCACACTTGAAGAACATCAAACACATGCTCCAAAAATCCTCAACCCATTTGCTCCACAAGCACCAAACTGATCCACTTCTAGCATGTCCCATTCAAATCAGACTTCCAAGACAATCCTTTACCCATCATTTTCCCATATGACAAGATAAATACTTCTTAGACAAGATGTGAGTGTCAAGTTCCACACTCAGAACTTAGCATCCTACTCCAAGGATAACCAACCCAGAAGATGTTCTAACATCAGTTTGGACATCCTTCATATATCATAGCCACCACACATCATGGTTCTTGATATGCTCCACCACTGGACTTACTATCTGCATAGTAATTAAACTGAAGATCTTCAAACAACACTGCACCACCAGCTTAATCAACAAGAACTCCAGATAACCAAAGAGAGAAATAAACTCTCATCCACCAAAAGAAGGTAATCTTCCATAAACTGAGAAGTTCTGCCACAAGCTCCAAGATAGATAAGAATCAACACCTCCTGCCGTTTTCAACCAACTACCCTTCTGCACAAGAGTAATTGGTTCCAAGCATCCTGCTTGAATGCACACTAAAGATCAACCAAATGCCACTTTTTGACTGATCTCAATCTTCTTCAGAATTCCCACAAGATACATTGATCCACCAATGAAATCTGATCTTCAAGTTACATGAACTACTTGCTCCATAGCAAGACATCTTGGATCCACCAAGCCTTAGACATGTAACATCTTCTCCATCCACAGCTCCCGCAAACTACATGAGATAGACCTTTTTGAAGCATCCATAACTTCCATTCTCCTATAGATCAACTTATCTTAAGCTGATGTGCCACATCACCAACTGTGATCCTGATGTTAAGCTAGATGTCAGAACATTCTGATACGACATCCAGCTGCTAAATTTAGCTCCTCCTTCTGACACTTAGAAGAACCTTCTCCCTATTACAGAACAAGAGTTCCATGCACTCATAGACTTGATTCAACAACCAAGTTTGAGTAGACAGCCTCCATCCTGCTTAAACTTATCATAGGTATTCCATTCAAGCTCACACCTTGATGAATATCTGCTTTGAAACTCCAAAGAATTCACACCTGCCACGTCTGAATCTTCAGAAGAGATGTAGTCATAGACTACACCATAGCCATACCAAAGAATGCCACTTTCCTTAGTAGATCAGTCTATAGAAAGTCAGAGATAACTGCCACTTAACCTTGACCTCCAATATGAGCAAGATCCCATGCTCTTAAGTACCTAGATCAGAAATAAACTTATCCAAGCCATGCCATCACCAGCACTCCATTCTGGACAAGTCTCTTGCCAGGACACTTTCCAGATAGACACCAGATGCTTCTAGTAACAACTTGAACACACCTGCTGCACTCCAATACTCCTAGATCAGAAATAAACCGATCCAAGAACTATCCATCAAGATTATGATGTCTTCTTCTTCATCTTCCACATCACCATTGTCTAGACCAGTTTCTTGCCAGGAAACTCTTTAGAGATCAGATGCTTCTGCCACACCACACTGAAGCAGATTCTTAGATCAACACCCAAGAGAAAAAGATCCAAAAGCTTATGCAGTATCCCTCCCATGATTCTGCACAAACTAAATGAAAAGATGTTCCAACATTGTGTTGAACATCAGCAATCTTGAACTTCACATACAAGGATAATCAATTAAATACTTGTGAGTAACACAACTAGCAATTGATCTTAAATCCTTGTTCAATAATCCTGTTTCACTGTTGAAGCCACACTCCACTAGATCACTTCATGAACACTTATCAAGTATTCAATCTTTTGCAAGTATCTTCTTTGACAAACAAAGTGTTGAGATACCAAGGCTGCCAACCTTGACTCAAGTAATTAAGATTCTCTCTGAAAGAACCCTATTTACCTCAACAGTTCTGAAAACTCCATTTAGATTGGATCCACCCTTAGGATTAAGAGAGATAAATCCTTCCTTGCTGTTTTGGATGGTGAAAATAAATCACCTCCACTTTCTTCAGGTTTGTGTTTCACAGAAACACCCTCTAGTCAGAAGAATAACTAGAAGACTCCAGATGCATGACTGAAACGCCTTTATGAGTGGACTTGAGAGCATTCTCAAGTATCTTTGACAACTTAGCTGATCAATAATTCATCAAACTCCCAGAGCAGGAACTTAATAAACCTAAACTCAACTCCTCTCCTCTTCAACTGACTTCAAACTACACCATGGAACCAAGCTTCCAACTACCAAGTCACCATAACAGACATCTTCCAACAACTCTTTTAATTCCATCGCTCCCAACTTTGGAATAAAAAGATGCAGATATCTTCATATATAGAGGCCGACGATTGAGATCTTCCACCATCTGTCTTCAGCAATAACTCCAGAATCCCATAATTCCAGAGCTCTTCCATCAGAAACATATGCAGCGGAACCACCAAGGAACAAATTTTGTTTGCCCTAATAAAATGTTAGAACATCTTATAAGACATCACAACAAGAGAACTAGCCATTTCTCCTGCAGTTGTTGTAGAACCTCCTCAGCAACATGAATAACCATTGGGTTGTTACCTTCGACCCAGAACATCCATCCCATCCATTAATACCCTTGAGTATGTCTGAGTTGATTGACCTGATCTTCAAAACTCCTCCTTGTTTAAACGCCAGAAAGTATCTCCCAAAGATCTCATCCAGAAACAGACAGGATGCGTGCTTTGATACCAATTGAAATTCTGGCATAGAAAACAACAGATGTCCTAAAACATGTCAAGACATTGTTCTGCATAATCATTTAAACAAGAACAGACCATCAGACTGATACCTTAAATATCAGAACTGCAGAACACACAGATTTTACGACATATGTTCTAACATGTTAATCAATACGGAACTGTAAATTGGAGAATGATAAACAACATAGAATATGATGACCCAGTTCGGTGCAACTCACCTACATCTAGGGGATACCAATCCATGAAGAAGACTCCACTATCAGTAGTATAGTTTTTTGTAAACAACCTCAAGTTTACAGTAAACACCCACGCTTACCTATCACTACCCAATGAAGACTTTATCATTAGAAGTCACATCTAATGGATAAGAGAAACCCATCTCACTCCCTAAATCACAACCTGTGATTATCTAACAGTTAATACCCCATAAATGTATCATCCCTATTAAAAGACACCCCTTCCAATACAAAGTTCAGTCAAGCATCCTTGACTAACAAGTTACCTTGGATTTGCTTCAAAGCTTCATCCAAGAACAATATCAGATTCATTACCTACGGGTTTATGAATCTATACAAGTACCTATGTCTACCACACTGCATCAAATCGATGCAGAGGGAGACTTACAAGAGAAACCTACGATTCTCAAAAACTAAACCTTACTATACAAAATAGGATTCCTAAGTCTATGTCGTCCCCTCTCCTTTTCTGCCTAGGTCTAGGTCTTCTTTTATAGTCTTCTGCTTTGTTGGGCTTCATATCTTTGATCCTTGATCCATTTCCAATCACGCCTTGAATCTTGGAATAGATTTAGAACAAACCTACTGTAATGATTATGATGTCGAGTCATCATACTGAGACATTTCACTCGACATCTTTGGTCTGGGGCATAAATCTTCATGTTGGAGCATCCTTTCAAACATTATGTTTTACCAAAATTTAGTCAAACCATTTGAGCTTTCAAAAACTGACTCTGCAAGAACAAACACACCCAACAAGGAAAGAAATAATACCACCAAATAAATCACCTTAATACCCCCAAAGAAAAAAAAAGAAATAAAAACAAGGACCTTAACACAAAAAAAAACTTTAACAAACTGACAAAAACCAGTTATTCCCTCCAACCTCTTGAGTTCACAAATTGAACCCAATCTTCATCACCATTCCCACGATCCTTAGAACGAGCTTTCTTTAAAATCGTAACCTTTGTCACAGAATTTTTCCATGTCAGGATAGCTCTTGTTGATAACCCATCAAATGTCACAGCACTTGACTGATCCTTCTTGTTGTTCAGAGGTTCCTTCTTCTTATCAGAAAGTTTGGAAGCTTGGCTCATGTTAGAAGTACAACATGAGGGGATGAAAACAAACACGCAGGTTTCAGTCTTTATATAACACAAATTCCTTGTTTGTAACGCCAGACAAGTCAAGGAGAGCAATGTTGGAAACAGTTAAGTCATCCTTGAAAATGGACCACCATCCACAAGTGGAAAATGAGTCTATTTACTCTAGGTCTCATTTTTAAAACAAGAATCAAGACAGTTCCCATGGCATAGAAACACGCTACGCATGCACCCAAAAAAACACGTTTTTCAGGCCTACTATTAGACCACTGCTGACTAGATCCACCGTCCTTAGCTTGCTGACCACACAAAGACTCTTGTCAGTCTTAACTGAAACAGCTTGGTACAATGTCAGGACATTCTGATAAACATTTTTTTATGACCCAGCCAAAGAACCACAACATGTTCAAAACATGAAGCTTCCCACCAAATTCCTTGTCTAGACAATTCATTAGTGATCAGCCCAAAATAAATAGGTACAGTGTCACGACATTACACTAGACATATCAAAACCAAGTCCCATAACCATCCTGAATGAACAATGTCAAGACATCTTATTTGACATCATCCTTACAGTAGAGCCAAACACAAACCAGGTTGCATGAGATCATGCATACTTTGTATAGGACATACCAAAACACCTCCACAGCAGACTGGTACACATTTTCCCCTGTCATACATAATCAGTTTCCCCATGAAGGTGGAGACCAAGCAAAGCACCTTAAGCAATTCCAACTCTTATAACACAGTATCACCAGCTATCTCATTCACACTCCCACTGCAGAGAAAGAGTTTCTCAATGAAGAGTCATCAAAAGCAAACACAGATGAATAAAGGAGACATCCATCAGATCCATACATCAAACTTGTTAAGACATTACCATAGAACCATTAGCAAACCCCCCCTGAATTGTATAACACAAAGGGAGACATTGTCCAGACAGAATGTATTCAAGCATACACTAAAAAATGGAAACACACATCACTTGGTGGAAACACACATCACTTATAGGAGTTGTCTTACTGTTCTGATCTTTGTCAGTCAATACAAAGCATTTACTTCCAAACGTATGTAAGTGTTTGACTGTAGGTTTCCTCCCCTTCCATAGCTCATATATAGTGGTTTAAGTACCTCTTCTTAACGTGACCCTGTTATAAATGTAGCACGCAATGTTCATAGCTTCATCCCAAAATACCCATGAGAATTGCTTGGCATGAAGCATCACTCTAGTTGATTCTTGTATCCCTCTGGTCTTCTGTTCAATAATTCCACCCAACAGAGAAGAGAATTCATGACTTATATTTTCAGAATCACAAAACTCTGAGAATTCTTCACTTTTAAATTCCTTGTCACGGACACTTCTAATCTTTACAATCACACTGTTCTTTTCCATTTGAATACTTTTACACAATTCTTTGAAGACTTCAAACAAGTCTGATTTCTCTCTAATAAACTTCATCCACGTGAACCCAGAACAATCATCTACAATCGCATAAACATACCTCTTTCCATCCAAGCTTTCTATCTTCATTGGTCCCATCAAACCCATATGAAGTAGTTCCAACTCTCTGGATGTATTCTGATGTCGCAACATTGTGTGAGACATCATACCTTGCTTTCTAATCTCACACTCTCCAAAAAATTTCCCTTCTTTAATCTTAAGGTCTGGCCTTCGTCTAATGGCTCCTACAGACATCATCTCCTTCATTCTTTTGGGATGAAGATGTCCAAGAATATGATGCCATAACTCCACTTCATCCTCATTGGTTATATACCATGTGAAGGAGTAAGCATTTATTTAAGGATCCCACATATATCAGTTATCTTTGGACCTTATACCTCTCATTAGAACAACACATTTCTCATCTTTGACTATGCATTCTGATTTTGAAAAATTGACCAACAAACCTTGATCACAAAGCTGACTAATGCTAATAAGGTTAGCAGTTAATCCTTTCACCAGCAGAACATCTTCTAAATTAGGAGATCCTGCACACATCAATCTTCCCACTCCCTTAATTTATCCTTTAAATCCATCACCAAATCTGACAGACCCTGAGGGCTGAGACCTAATATCCACTAACAGCCTTTAAATCCCCGTCATGTGTCTAGAACATCCACTGTCAAAGTACCAATCCTCTCTATTTGAAGCCCTCAAGGAGGTGTGAGCCATAAGATTCACATCCCTGTTGATATACCTTCTTTTCTTACTTAACTGATTGACTTTGGCCCGAGCTGCAGCTTGTTGCACTCCATACAACTTATAACAAAAGGGCTTAATATGACCATACTCCCCACAGTAATGACACCTCCAAGTTGAGGCTTTAGAGTTTGTTGAAGATACACCATGTCTGCCAGGATGTTGTAACATGTGGTTGGACATCGTGACCATTTTCTTCTTTTCAGAAGGAAGGAACTCTTCTACAGACTTATTATTTTGTTGATCATCAGAAGAATAATCACCTTCTGCACTTATATACTATTTCACAACATCATATTCGTCATTCATTCTTCTTAATGAGTCTGTCATGCTATTAAGCTTGGATTTTATGAAGGTTACCTCATCCTGAAGATGATGAACACTACATAGAAGTTCTTTCTTCAAATTCTCCAGTACAATTGTGATCTTCCTCTGATTCTCCTCTGTCTTAATATGTTCTTCACACTTGCCACAGGTTTCCTAGTAAGACATACCCAAATCTTCATAGAGGAAATTTTCTGCACATGATTCTTCCTCATCAGCCCATCTACCAGAGAGAGCAGTTACAATGTTTCCATTCTCAGAATTAGATTCAACTTCTGACTAATCATCATCTGACCATGATACAGACAACCTTTTCTTCTGCTTCTTGAGAAAAGTGGGACATTCTGACTTGATGTGACCATAACCCTCACACTCATAGCATTTTATTCCTTTGCCTTGATCTAACTTCTCTTCAGACTTGGCATTCTTTTGAGAGTCATTGTTGTTCCTAGTCTCGGATGAGATGTTTTTGACACCTGATCTTCCTCTTCTGTACACCCTTTTTAAAACCTTATTAATTTTCCTCCCAAGAAGCACAATAGCATTAGAAATATCTTCATTTGTATCTAGGTCACATTTATCTTCTGAGTCTTTAGTATTTGACACAAAAGCTATGCTCTTCTTCTTGTCAGCCTTGTCACTGATCCCATAAGCTCATCAACCTTCATGTTGTTTATGTCTTTGGATTCTTCAATGGTAGTCACCTTCATGTCAAATCACTTTGGAAGAGACTTGAGAATCTTTCTGACCAACTTATCTTCTAAAATCTTCTCCCCAGGGCACTTGAGGCACAAGATATCTCAAAAATATTCAGGTGAAAATCATGAATGCTCTCATCCTCCTTCATCTTTAAGTTCTCAAACTTGGTTGTAAGAAGTTGAAGCCTTTACATCTTCCCTTAGAAGTTCCTTCATGGGCAGTCTTCAAAATCACTCAAGCATCTTTAGCAATAGTACAATTATTTATCAGCCTGAAGATGTTCTTGTCCACTCCATTAAACAAGGCATTCAGTGCTTTGGAGTTCCCCAGAGCTAGCTTGTCATCTTCATCATCCCAGTCTTCTTCAGTCTTCAGCACATCAGTAATATTAACATCCCTATCTCTAACCATTAGAGGATCTCGTCCCTTGACCACAGACTTCCAAGCCTTGTTGTCCATAGACTTCAGAAAGGCTACCATATGTGCCTTCCAATAATCATAATTGGTTCCATCAAGGATGGGTGGTCTATTCACAAAACCTCCTTCCTTGTCCATTGAACTAGAAAGTATCTTCCCTATATCTCACCCAAATACAGAGTAGGATGCCTGCTCTGATACCAATTGAAATTCTAGTATGCAGATATCAGATGTCCTAAGAGATGTCGAGAGACTAATATCTGTTAAACACACAAGGACCAAGGTACATAAAGTTAAAGGTACATAAAATAAACAAAACACAGAGAGTTGTTAACCCAGTTCAGTGCATAACAACACTTACGTCTGGGGGCTACCAAGCCAGGAAGGAAATCCATTAGTATCAGTATTAATTCAAAGCTAAACAACCCAGTTTACAACTTCTCACTTAATACCTACCCAGTGCAATTTCTACCTAAGACACTCCTATGTATGAAAAACCCCTTTCACTTCCTACCAGTCACCACAGTGACATAATTATAACTCTTTCAATGTTTTTTTAGAAAATACAATCCAAAAGACACACAATCACTCAATGCTTAATAACTTATGAGTGATTTACAAAACTTACAACTCAATAGAGACAGTCCAGTTCAAGCATCTAGGTGATGAATGAATGGCTCACAAAACAGTCTACCTCAATGTATCAAAAGACACACAATACAACAGGAGTACCCTAAAGGAAACTTAAACCCTAAACCCTTATTTGGACACTCGGTTTCTTTAATAATCATTGCACGCTCAATACGGTTTAGTAAGTCTCCTTTTATAGCCTTGTCCGGAATGGGCTTGGACTCTTCCCATTTTGTCAGTTCTAACCTACTGCAGAATCTTCCCAAAAATAGCAGGAACAAATCTTCATAGTTTCCTAAAACCTCTCATAATTTAATTTAGCATACAGCTGGAGATACAAAACTTTGTTCCTGATAGCATCATCTTGACCTGTGTAAATTACTAAGATATATCCAAAAGAAATATCACAGAATTAAAACAAAACAAATCTGTCAAGATTTTAAAACAATCAGAACAGATGTTCTGGTAGAACATGTTCCAACATCTGTTAGGACATCTGCTCTCAAGGTGAGTTGAGAAACATGTTAGAACATCACACACGACATCCTATAGTGAACCATGTTTTAGCAAATTTGATGCCAATTCATAAACCATGGAACTTTATATATATATATATATAACTGTGAAAATGAAAGAAATGTGGATATCTGATGAAGGGTTATGATAAGGTGCAATCTCCAAAAGCCAATGTAAAGCAGACAACTGACAAAGTGATAAGGGTAAGTACATGTAGAGAGACTCGTTGTGGATGACACAAAGATAGAGAGAAACGTGTAAAAGGTAACGTTGAAAGAGAGAGAAAATTAGAGATTCACTTTTGATACCATATTGATGTAAAATCGACATCATATGAAAAGGAAAATATTATTACACTTAGAGGAGAATACAAACAAGTTTTTATATACCAATGTAGAAACTAACTTGCCTGATAAGTAGGAAACTTAATATTAAGATTGTCAACCTAAAATATAATTAATTTAGAATATGTTTGGATGAGATAATTGAGAATTGTTATGGAATTCAAAATTCTAAGAAATTTAAATGATTCAATTGAAATCCATTGAATTTAAATTTTTTTTTGTTTGGATGGAGTATTAAAATGATTCATTGTTTAAATTTTGAGGTCATTTTCATAAATTTTTAAACTTTTGAGCCAAATTTAAAATATGAAAAATAGAGAACAATTTGTAAAATTTGAAAATTTTAAGGGACTAATTTGTAAAATTTGAAAATTATTAAGGACTTATTTCCAATTTTTTTTGAAAATTTTAGGGACGAATTTGAAATTTTAATAAAATATGAGGATGATCTTGCAAAATTTTAAAAATAAATAATAAACAATTAACATTTGCATTATATAGAGTGAAGAAAAAATTTCAAATTCTTTACTTTTTGGTGTCATTTGAAATTTCTTAAATTCAACTTAAATAAAATATTTCATAAATTTAAATCATTTTAACAACTCTCTAGATTTTTTATCCAAACAATAGATTTTGGTCAAGTCATTTTAAATTCTCTCAAAAAATTATTTTCCTTCGTTTAAATGCTTCATCCAAAACTCTCTTAGAGAAAATAACGGAAACTATAATTTATCCATATGTTAAGACTAATTCCTCTTTCTAGCGGTAATATTCTGATCGACCTTAAATTGACATTAATTCAATTACAAGGTATTGTCCACTTTAGTCGTAAAAACCCTTAAGACTTTTGTGTTTTGGAAATTGTGCATAGTTGAATTTGTTAGTGCACAAGGTGATGAAAACAAAAGGAATGAGAGAATATTTATTGCTCAGCAATGACGGCTACAAAAGTTGTAAGAAAGACGATGATAAATGACAGCTACCACTAGTCTATTTATACACAAATACTAGGGCCACATAGGCAACATTCTAAAATACTAAATTACCCTTCAATACCATCCCTTAATTTAGGATTTCCTAATTAAAACTAATAACACCAATTTCATCCCTTAGGTGGAGAAATTGATCTGCCCTGATCGCCTTTGTCAGATCATCTGCCACCTGCTTCTGGGTGCCTCATTGCACAACTTCTTTGGACTTGACTTCTCAGAAAATGATACTTTGTCTAAATATGCTTGCTTCTCCCATGCAGAACTGGGTTCTTGGCAAGATTGATTGCATACTTGTTATCAATCATCAGCTTCAATGGCTTGTTTACTTTGATCTTCAGATCTTGCAGCAAATTCAGAAGCCATATAGCTTGACATGCAGCTACAGCACCTGCGATGTACTCAGCTTCAGACGTTGACAATGCAACAACAGGTTGCTTCTTGGAACACCAAGAAATATGACCTCCCATAAACTTAAATAAGTATCCAGAAGTACTTCTCTTGTCAACTCTATCTCCACAACAATTCTTCCATAAAGGAATATCACTCCAAACTTTAGAGTTCCATTGATATACCTCAGAATCCCGACAACGGCTTGGTAATGGGACCACCTAGGTTTACTCATGAACCTAGTAACCATTCCAACTGCATAGCAGATATCAGGTCTGGTATTACACAAATACCTCAGAGAACCAATCAACTGTTTGAAGGTTGTAGCATCCACATCCTCACCTTCAGAATCAGAATCTAGTTTGTGATTGGTTTCTGAAGGTGTAACAACAGCCTTACAATTCTGCAGCTTAAATCTCTTCAGAAGCTCAAGTTCATACTTCAGCTGATGCAAAATGATACCCTTCTCATAGTACATAAACTCCATCCCTAGAAAATATGTCATTTTCTCAAGGTCAGTTATTTCAAACTTATTCATCAACACCTTCTTGAACTTGGATATCTCTTGTTCAGAACTCCCTGTCAGAAATATGTCATCAACATACAGACACACCAAAATCATATTTCCTTCAGAGGTATGCTGAACATAAACACCGTACTCCATCTCACATTTATGAAACCCCCGCTCCTTGAAAAATGAATCAATCTTCAGATTTCAAGCTCTGGGCGCTTGCTTCAATCCATACAAAGCTTTATGTAATCTGTACACCATCCCTTCCTAATTCCTTTTAACAAATCCAAGAGGTTGTGACATGTATACCTCTTCTTATAATGGATCGTTCAGAAATGCATATTTCACATCTAAATGCATCATAAGCCAATTCCGGTTAGCAGTTATTGCGATCACCAGTCTGATTATTTCATGTCTCACTACAAGTGCAAACACTTCAGAATAATCCAGCCCAGGTTTCTGTAGAAATCCTCTTGCTATTAACCTCGCTTTGTGTTTGCCAAATGATCCATTTGGCTTTAGCTTCACCTTGAAAATCCATGTGACATTGATGGCTTTCTTGTCCTTTGGAAGCTTAGTCAACTTCCAACTCATGTTTCTTTCAATAGCCTTAAGTTCTTCTTTCATGGCCTTCAACCAAAATTTCCTTTTTAGGGCATCTTCTGTACTTACTAGTTCAGAGTCTACTACCATGGCACAATGAATAACCTCTCCCTCAGAGTCTATTTTAGTATCTCGTGGCATGTCATACTATGAAAAACTTCTCAGGATGTTTCTAACTCTCTTTGGCCTCTGACCTCGTTCAGAATCTCCTTCGGATACTGGAACCCCAGAAGTTCTATCTTCAGAATCTTCTCCTTTAGAAGCTCTTGCTTCAGAAGGTTGACCTCCTCTAGAACCTTGACCACCTTCACAACCAGAATTTAAATCAAAATCATCTTCACCTTCTAAAGTCTCCTTCAGAGTTAGAATCACCATCAGAGTCAGACTCGCCTTCAGAGTCTACTCCAGCTTCAGAATCTTCTCCAGCTTCTGACTCATCTTCAGAAACTTCTAATTCTGACTTTTCTTCTGATGCTCTCACACCTATGTTGGATTGAGACTTATTCCAATCCTGAGCTTCTGATTCCTTTACAATGACGTCTCTGTTGAATTCAACTTTATTAGTTTCTGGACAATAAATCTTGTATGCATCTGTATTGTGGTACCCCACCAGTTGCATCACTTTGCTTCTATCATCCAACTTCTGTCTTCTGCCTTCTGGAACATGTTTGTAACATACAGAACCAAGCACCTTCAGATGGCTAACACTTCGCTTGTCTACAGTCCACTTCTGAATAGGAACTATTTCCTTCAATTTCTTCGTTGGACATCTGTTGAGCACATATGCTGCGGTGGCAACAACTTCTCCCCATAAGGTGTGAGGAAGCTTCTTCTCCTTCAGCATGCTTTTAGTCATATCAAGCAAAATACGATTTCTTCTCTCAGTAAGACCATTATGTTGAGGAGTATAAGGAGCAGTAACCTCATGCTCAATTCCATTCTCCTCATAGAACTTTCTGAACTCAGTGGAGTTATACTCACCTCCACCATCGGTTCTGAGAATCTTCAGAGTCTGACCACTCTGATTCTCAACCTTCATTCTGAATTTCTTGAATTCAGCAAACACCTTGTGTTTGAACTTTATAAGGGATAACCATGTCATCCTTATGAATTTATCAACAAATAACATGAAGTATTTGTTCCTTCTAATTGATGCTACTGGAAATGGACCACACACATCATAATGCACTACTCCCAAGGCATGCTTTGTTCTTGAAGTTGCTTCTGATGCAAATGGTAATCTTGGTTGCTTTCCTTCCATGCACACTTTGCATGACTTCTCAGGCTTCTTAATTGTAGGAATTTCATGTACCAGCTTCTTCGAACTCAGATGCCCTAAGCTTCTGAAATTCATATGACCAAATCTTCTATGCCATAGCTCACTTTCCTTCATAACATTTGTTGCACTAAAGCATTCAAAGTCTGTAGTTCTGACATTCATCTTGAATGTTCTATTCCTTCCCTGTTCTAACTCCATAATCATCTTCTGATTACAGTCATACAACTTCAAAAGATTGTCCTTCATGGTAACTGAAAAACCTTTTTTAATTAGTTGTCCTATACTCATCAGATTGCTTTTTATTCCAGGTACATGCCACACATTCTAGATCAATGTTGTTTTCCCATTGTTCAGAACGACTCTGACATTTCCCATATCTTCAGCATTGAGGTATTTATCATCAGCACATCTGATCTTTGTCCTCTTTCCAGAGTCAAAGTCAACCAGCCATTTCTTATTTCTAGTAAGATGATTTGAGCAGACAGTGTTCATGTACCACCAGTCTGTCAAATTTATATCATCAGATTCAGAAGCCATCAGTAGCACAAACTCATCATCATAATCTCTTCTGGCTACGTTTGTTTCTTCTGACTTCCTTTCCATGTTTGACAACCAATCAGCAGCAAAGTGGCCAAACTTCTTACAACCGTAACACTGAATCTTCTTCTTGTCATACCTCTCTTTCCCCTTCTGAGCACTCTTCTGCCTATCAGAAGTTGAGGTTTCTGACTTCTAAACACCATCAGATCTTCTCCATGCTTCTGACCAAGATTGCTTCTGATGCTTCTTACTAGAAGTTGCTTTCAGAGCCTGCTGCTCTACTTCTCTTTCAGAAGTTCTCTCAATCAGACGCAAATCTTGTGTTTCTAGACTGCTTTGCGGGCCTTTAATTCTCATGGTGTTTAGATCCTTAGAATGTTCTATTACTACCACAATGTAATCAAAATGAGGAGTAAGGGATCTTAATACCTTCTCAATGATTACTTGTTCAGAAAGGGTTTCTCCACAAGCTTTCATCTCATTCGTGATCAGAATCACTCTGGAGATGTACTCAGATACCTTCTCGTTGTCCTTCATGTTGAGATTCTCATACTGCTTTTGTAGAGACTGAAGCTTCACCTTCTTCATTGATGTGTCACCACTGTAACATCTAACCAGTGTGTCCCACGTAGCCTTCGCCGTCGCTGAATCAACGATTTTCTCAAACACGTTCACCTCCACACATTGATGGATGTAGAACAACGCCTTCTGATCTTTATTTCTCAGATCACGCTGAGCATTTCTCTACGCATCAGTTGCATTTTCTGGAAGTGCAACTGAAACGTAATCATCGTTGACGAGATCAAGAACATCTTGGCCAAACAACACACGCATCTGAATCATCCAACGATTCCAGTTCTTGCCATTGAACACTGGAAGTTTGGTGCTCAAACTACCGTTTCTGTTCATCTTCAACCTTGTGCAAATCACTCAATCTCACCAAACACATTGATTCTGTTTCGATTCCGTTCAAGATTCAACATGAATTCAAGAAAAAAATCAATCACACAACGGCTACAAAAGCGGTAAGAATGATGATGATAAATAACAACCACCACTAACTTATTTATACACAAATACTAGGGTCACATAAACAACATACTAAATTACTAAATTACCCTTCAATAAAATTGAGGAGGACGAGTATTATGTATAAATTACGCCTAGATTCCTAAGTAATATGATAGCCCAAAAGAGTATTAATTACAACTTATTCAAAGTATTCATCACTAATACATACATAGATGGTGGTGATCTATAATGAATAAATCCTCACCTGGAGAAATAATTATTAATAATATTGTTGATGATAGAACCATTGAGATGCCCAAGTACTGGTCCGCCGAGATTATTTATAAGGCCAGCGATCGACGTTTGGTCCCTATAGGTAGAACTTGCAGCGTTTGAAGAAAAAGGATTAAAAGCATTATCAACATCTATCATGATCTCTGAAAGTGAAGAGCGTCGAAAAGGACCAATCGAAATACACATGAAACGACCTTTCCAAACATCATGCTAAACATGCCACCCACCTAGACATAATTCTGAACCACTCAACAACATGTGAAACACCAACAAAGTTTCACCACCTGTACTCATAGGATTTTTGTCAGCGACAAGTATGCCTAGGTTATAGTTTGGTATTCCGTACTGAATGCAAAGATTGTTTGGCTCGTTGCGTATATCTAAAACACGGCCTCCAATTCTGAAATCAATGGGCTAATGCAGCCTTCATGGCGAACCATGAGATCTACGCTGAATCCTAAGGTAGTAAGAGTATAGTCCATGAGACTGAAATATGCTGTTTGGACTCCTATGGCGGCACGAAGGGTGCAAGTTCTTGAAAGAGAAGTTGAGTATACAATCGTTTGGTCATTGCCGCTGGGACTCTTGTACAGTTCAATTTTAGATATATTGTTGCTACTACTGCTAAATAAAATCCCCATCTCTCTCTCTCTCTTACTAAATGGTCTGGTTTATTTTGTTTCCTTGTGGCTATGAGTTTGTGATGACCATGTGTTATAAATAAAGCATATGAGCTGAGTGGATTCTTTTTAGCTTAGAATGGAAGCACACAATATGTATATAATAATCATTAAATATCCTTTTGTACAAGTATTAAAATTTATATTCTTTATCCATATAAGTTTTTAGATCAGGTGTACTACCTTGACACCAATTCCATACACTACACCATATACACTGTTCGTCCGTACATGAACAGTGCCGTGAACAGTAATCCGTACATGTACAGTGGTCCGTGAACAGTAAAACCGTACATGAATAGTGATGTGAACAGTACCGTGAACAGTATATGTGAACAGTGTCTTTTAATAATAAATCAAACTTGGTTAATGAAATGTAAAAACTTGGTTAATATAGTGATGAAGTTGGTTAATAAAGGTCCAGATATTAAAAATAATTTTTACTAGTAAAATAAAGTTGGTTAATACAATGTAAAAAGTTGGTTAATGAAGTTATGAACTTGGTTAATAAACGTTCAGATATAAAAATAATTTTTTGTAGTAAAATAAAGTTGGTTAATGTAATGTAAAAAGTTGATTAATGGAGTGATGAACTTGGTTAATAAACGTCCAGATGTAAAAAATAATTTTTAGTTGTGAAATTTTTTTTTTAAATTAAAAAAAATAAATAAATAAATAAATATTATAATATTTTACTGTTCGCCGTATTGGTGAACTTTGAAATACGGTGTAGGTGTATGGAAATGGTGTCAAAATAACATTTCTCTTTTTAGATTCGATCTGGGAAATACGGGTGGGTTTCTTTTTCTTTGTTTAGCTTATTTTTATTCTTTCGTTTTTCATGCAATCATTCTATTATATATTTTTCTTAAACATGCTTGTAATTAAAGTGAGGGATTTCTTTAACTTATTTATAAATATATGTTTATGTCATATCTATATTAATAGAATTTGTATTCGTGCACTGCTTCAAAATTTGAATAGGAATTAGATGAAGATTGTTGAGTTGTAATTCTTTGTGTCGAATCAGTGTAATTCAACAGAAGTAAGGATTAGTCGAATTAGTTTAATGTGTGTATGTCGAGTTGTATTAGTGTGTTGAAATGTCGAAGCAAGTTGCTTCACTACGCCAAAAATGACTTTTACTAGCGCACCTTAGACAGCGCTTTTATGTAAAAGCGCTGCTATAAGTTAAATAAAAAATAAAACACGGAAACTGTATACGAAAAAGAGTAAAAAGCGCTGCTAAAAGTCCTACCTTAGACAGCGCTTTTTTAAAAGCGCTGGTAAAGGACCACATTAGCCAGCGCTTCTGAGAAGCGCTGCTAAAGGCCTATATTAGTCAGCGCTTTTCTCAAAAGCGCTTTCTAGAGTCATATAAATTTAAAAAAAAATAATCTCAAAAGCGCTGCTAAAGGCCAATATTAGCCAGCGCTTGTAAGAAGCGCTGCTAAAGGCCTATATTAGCCAGTGTTTTTCTAAAAAGCGCTGTCTAAGGTCTTATTAATTAAAATAAAAAACTGAATAGTATCAGTATTCTATTTTTCATATCTCTATTCTTTCCCTCTGTTGCGAACTGCGAACGACGAGAACGAACGAAGAACAGCTCACGCCACCGTCGTCCACCTTCCTCCACCATCTCGGTTACAGTCTCGCCGTCGTCCTTCCTCCATTGTCTTCCACCGTCCTCCACCGTACTCCACCGTTCTCCACCGTTTCGGTAAGATTTCTTCTTTTCTGTTATGGTTAACGTTAGAGATGGTTAGGGTCATAACAAGACTCCATTACTTTAATCATTACAAGTTTTTTCTCAGTCATCCAACAACTGTTCCATGGATTTGTAAGGTCCATTTTCTGATATGAACATTTCTGCTTTTAGGGTTCTTCTTTGAGGAATCTGATTGATGTAAACCATACTGTCTCTTTTATAAACAACTATGCCTTGATTAACCAAAAAAAATTAAATCAAGATATAGAGTGGGGTATAGGTACTAAGTGTTTTGTTGTTCTCTTATGGATATTAATATCTTGGTTTTATGCTATTAAATTCAAAACTATAAACGATTCAATTTTAGAATTCTTCAATGGCTTATTCCTGCCTTAATCTCTCTTTTGATTGTTCTTTTCAGATTGTTGTTTGAGGAGAATTTGTTTTGAACCAAGTGCTACTACGAGAAAGGTATTTTATTCTTGCACTCAAATCTTCATATGGTAGACGATACGTGAAATAAAAGTTTGTATTAATCTTCTTTTATGTTCTTTTGAAATAGTTGCGTGAATAATTATAGTAGTGTTTTTGTTTACCTTAATAAGTAGGAAAACCATGGATAAAAAATGGATGTCTGCCGATCGATTGTCCAAAGAGTACGAGAATGGGGTATTGGAATTCGTTAAGTTTGCTGTTCAACACGTTGAAGACCCCAGTCGAATGAAATGTCCTTGCTTGGGTTGTTGTTATGTGGGTCGGGTTGACGCAGATGGATTGAAATCGCATTTACTGATGCATGGAATTGATCGAAGTTATAAGTGTTGGATATTTCATGGTGAGAAAACTAACGAGAATGTTGAACCGAGTGGGAAAAGTAATACGACCTATGCTTCAGACGACAAAGACACTGAAACATACGATTGTGATCGAGTCGAAGAGATTGCAGAAGCACTTGAAGAAGATCTTCATGATTGTCCCAAAATGTTTAAGAGGTTGGTAAGCGATGCAGAGAAACCGTTGTATAAAGGTTGCACTAAATTCACAAGACTGTCTGCGGTATTAAAGTTGTACAACTTAAAGGCGGGCAATGGATGGTCGGATAAAAGTTTCACAGAGTTGTTGACCCTTATGAGAGAAATGCTATCGGAGGATAATGTTCTTCCTAATCGAACCTATGAGGCCAAAAAAATGTTGTGCTCTATTGGCATGAGCTATGATAAGATACATGCTTGTCCAAACGATTGCGTTTTGTTTCGAAACGAATATGCATCGTTAACTGAGTGCCCGAAATGCGGTTTGTCTCGATATAAGAAAAAATTGTCTAACCTAGTTTGAATTTTAGCAGTGTTAGCTAGTTTGAATTTTTATAGTTTTGTGCTTTGACTTGGGGTGCAACCTAACCTAAATCTACAAATAGGGAGAAAACCCTTATTTTGAAAATAACTCAGAGTTTAGAACTTGTAATCACTTGCAGTTGCAATATTAATAAGGTTTCCACAGTTTGTGGGAAGAGAGAAACTCTGCAGAAAATATTCTTCTTCTTCTCCAATGTTTTCTTTCTTTCTTTCTCAACCTTTTCTTTCATTCACTACTACGGAAAACCCATTTAACAGCGGTTGGAAAAGGTATGTAATCACGCGTGCACAGGCGTTGTTATGTAGAGTGCCGTTGTATATATGATGCGTACTATGACGGACCACTAACCATTGTATTAAACAGGAAATAGCATTATCTATCACAACGGTTGATACAAACAACTGTTGTGATAAAGCAATTGCCCTAGGTTCGATTCCCAGCTGCGCTGTTTTGATATTTATTTTTATCTGGACAGCGCGTGAGATATTATAATGGTTGTGTAATATAACTGTTGTTAAAGCATAAGATATTATTACAGTTATCATGTATAACCGTTGTTACATATTCTGCAGAATTAAGAAAAAGATTCCTGAATTTATAATTAATCTCTTTTTTAACCTGTATTATTGTTCACCATATCACACCAGAAAATACAACTAACATTTGTGATAAAGTAATCATAATAATGTTAATTGTATCATATTCATAATATCAGATAACACACTAGTGCGGAAATATGAAATTACACCCGTTTTTTATACACTTAATACCCGTTATTGGAGGGTGTGAATTCAACGGGTGAGAAATGTCTGGCAAATTTACACTCATTTTAAAACGGGTGTAAATTTGATATTATATTACACTATTTTTTATAGAAATTAGGTGTAAACTTTTACATATATACATTTATAGATGGTATATTACACATTTTTTTGTTTAAAACGGATGTATATACATTCCAGTTTACACCTAATTTATAGAAAACGGGAGTAAATTTGATGTTATATTACACTCTTTTTTATAGAAATCGGGTGTAAAATTTTGAATATATACATTTATAGATGTTATATTACACCCTTTTTTGTTTAAAACGGATGTATATATATTCCACTATACACCTTATTTTATAGAAAACGAGTGTAAATGTGTAAATAATAGCATTTCAATCAAACAAATTTACACCCAATTTCATAAATATCAGATGTAAAATGAGCAGTGAATATCTTAGAGGTTTTCAAATTTACACCCTATTTTTTTTAAAATAGGGTGTAAAAATGCGGTGTATTACACCCGTTTTTGCTATTGATATTGGCAAATTTACACCCGATTTTAACATTGATGTTGGCATTTTACACCCGATTTTATCATTGATGTTGGCATTTTTACACCTGATTTTACCATTGATGTTGGCATTTTTACACCCTGTTTTCTTTAAATAGAATGTTTGTTTTAGTTTCATAATTATATTATATTTAATTAGATTTATAACCAATATTTTTACTTAATCAAATATTTTGTATACCACTTGATCGTACCTGGATTAGACAGTTATTCAGTGGCCAGCAACGTCGTATGGACTTCAGCTCCGGTGAGGTTGAAAGATGGCCGGGGGGGTGTACCAGCAAGGTACTCCGACGCTCAAGTAAGATATCGGTCAGAGAAAGGCAAGTACAGAAGAAGAAGAAGGTTAGAGTGTTTGAGATTGCGTCACGTGACCCTCTCAAGTGAGAGGGTATTTATAGAGAGCCCCCAGTGCGAGGCCAACAGTCACTAGCACTGGGCTGGATTGCGAGGCCCAATCCAAGTAACTGCCAGGGCTTACGTGGCGTGGTGAAGACCAGCAAGTGGTCTTCGCCCTGGGGTAACCGTTCTTAGATCTCCGGAATTAGGGCAGACCGATTCCATCGGGAGTGGGTGGTTACATGAGAACGTGTCCTCGCGGGGAGGAGTCTTGCGTGTCGGGGAGAGACGTGTCCTCACGGGGAGGGCTCTTATGTGTAGGAGATGGCTCCTCGTGCGGAGGAGCACCAAAGTGTCGGGGAAGAGCAAGTCGGAGAGGCTTAGTGCCTCTACACAATGCTCTATGTCGTGTGGGCCCGAACACCGCCGAGGTGTGGTGTGTGCCCGACACTGTTGAGGTGAGGCATGTGCTCGACGTTGGTCGTGCTAAGGGGCCTTTATTGGGCCCTGCCAGGACGTGTGGGTTGGGCCTGCTCGATTGAGGGGCAGACCCGGCCTAGTCTAGGACAGGAGCCCCCCAAGTACTTGCTCTGAGGCATCAGAGTAATGATTTAAGGGCCAGCTATGTCGAGGAATTATCTAGTCGGGGAAGGGATTTTAGACGAGGAGCGTTTGGTCAAACGGGGAGAAATAAATCGATCTGCTCGGGCTGGACTGAACGTGGATGAGCGACGTTGCGGGGATATGAGAAGTCTGAAGCGAGGCGAATGGAAGGACGCGTGTTGGGGAATGAAAAGACGTGTGTGGGAAAGCGTGTGCCATGGTCACACCTCATCATTCCCTAGGGCGGCTATGCTAGGGTAGCGTAATCGATTGCCTAAGAAATCCTCGAGTCCTGTGAGGCCCTTATAAATAGGGGCCATCTCGTCTCATTTTCACTTTTGCTCCCCCTTCCCTCAGACTCCCTCTCTCTCTTCCTTCTCTACTTCGCCACCTTACGCCGCCACCAACTGCCGTGCCGGAACCCTACCGAAAGCGTTTTTCAAGTAAGTTTCTCCCTTTTTTCTCCTTTTGTTTGCATTTTTAGGGTGGTTTTATGGTGAACTGATGAAGTTCTTCATGGACATCACAAAATCTCCGGCGAAAACGGTGGGATTTCTTAGTTTCTTGTTGCATATCGCGGCGAGAAGGGATGAATAACTCGGGGACACGAAGAATGTCCCAAGGACACGAGATGAAACTCTTGGGGTCCTCACCAATATTTCTTCTATGTGAGGGAATCCTCCCAACACGGCATGTCGGTGACCTGAGGATGGTCACGGGGAGGCTCGTTGGTTGCCTCGGGGGCGTGGACGAGCGCGATAGTCTCGAAACCCCGACGCGTCCTCTTAGCCCTTTCACTTGAACAGTGGTGGAGGGGTGAATTTGATATGGACCATCGAATTCACCGTTTCCTTCTGCTTTTCAAGTATATGGAAGCTTTGTAAGTTTTCGTGGCCGTGGGATCGTTGGACGTCGACGACCAGTCCGACTCTCCAATGGCGCCAATCACTAGTGTCGAGGAACGTCCCCTTGCGGAGTGGGTTAGCGAAGAACCGCTGAATATGGCTTCCCAGTTCGTCGACGGGGACGAGGACGATATTTTTTGTACTGTCGAGCACCGGCTGGTGGGTTCGTCGAAGTCGTGGAGGGTGTTCCGTCCCCAAGCACGCCATCGCATATGCTCGACCTACCGAGGGATGAGGTTTCCTCTTTATGAGTCCATGTTCGACGAGGCGGGGTGGCGTTTGCCCTTCACGGACTTCCAACAAGCAGTGTTCGTCTGGATGCGCTTGGCGCCTTCGCAGTTTCACCCCAACTCCCTCGCTTTGATCCGAGCCTTCGAGCTCATCTATAAATATCTTCGAATCGGGGCAACCGTGCCTCTTTTCTTTCGCATCTTCCACCTCCAGCGGCAGGCCTCCGACGGCAGACATGGCTGGGTGTCTTTTAAACAAATGAGCAGTCTCTTCCACACCTACCTGGATTCTGTTCGCGACTTTAAATACCGGTATTACATCGTGAGGCCGGTCATGCTTGAAGCTGTTAATTCGGTGTATCGCCATGTTTCCCGTGAGGTGGACAAGCAGACGGAGGAAGTCCTCGAGCCGAGATTCCCCTTGTTCTGGACGGAAGAACACTTCAAAAAGGGGACGGACAGCTACAAAGTCAGTCCTGGCCGTCTTGACGAGGGGGATCGCCTGGCCTACGAGAGGGTAGTCGCTTTCGTCAACGGTTTTAATTAAGCCAAGCTCGTGACGATGGACGGGGAATTCGTCCGGGGAGATGATGGGCAGGTGTTGACGAAACGTCATTTGATCAATACGAGGGTCCTCCTCGAGACGTTCTCTGATGAGGATGCTCTCGAGCTGCTAGGTGGTGACATCCTCTTCGACTTACTTTTTTCTTCGCGTCCTGATATCCGGTTTACTGACATGTTTATTTTCTTTTTGCAGGTAAGATGTCGACTGCCGAGGAGCGCTTCAAAAAGTTGAAGGTTGCCCGCATCGAGCAGATCTGAGCGCAGGAATCTGTTTCTACCCAAATAACCGGGTGTTCTTCGGGCTCTCACCAGGACAGTGATTCTTCCAGCCCTCAGGGCTCCCCGAAGAGGCAGCGGGTCGCCGATCAAGTGGACGTCGACCTTACTGAGAACGAGAGTCCCCCTGCAGTAAAATTTATGCTTCCGCCTTGTCACTCGAGGCCGAACTTCTTCATGGGGAATAATTCCCTATGCATGGGTGCCCCTGAAGCTCGGGCTATCTTAGGCGTCGACAAGGGTTTTTGGAGAAAGGCGCTGGTGGAGGATGTGTCCGCGATGATGCGGGTTTGCGCGACTGTCTTGGTTCTGAACGACGAGGCGTGCTCTGAAGACGAGCTGAACAAGTTGCGAGAGAGTTTCAGGTCCATCTCAGCCGAAATGGAGAAGGTGGGCAAGGAGTTGGCTGACTGCAAAAGCCAGAACCAGACCCAGGTCGAGCTTCAAGGGAAGTTTGAGGAGAATTTGAAGAATGCTGAGGAGGAGCGAAAACATCTCTTGATGAGGGATGCCGAGATTGAAGAGGAGAGGGGTCGTCTCTTGGCAAGGAACGCCGAGCTAGAGGAGGCTGTCCGCCTGGCTGATGAGGAAACTGAAGAAGACAGGTTGCTGACTTTGCGGGTAGCGCTGATAGCGAAGCCAAGGGAAGCCGAGCAAGATAACCTCGTGGCGGCTGACATAGGTTTCAGAAATGTCGTACAGCAGCTTCAGGTTCTCAACCCCGGCCTCATAACCGAAGGGACTGACCCCGACTACGAGGAGGTCGACGGTCAGATCGTGCAGCCGATGCAAGAGGACGAGGTTGTCGAACACGAACAGCCCGAGGGGACCATCGTCGAGTAGGTTTTTCCTTTCTCGTTCTGTTTGACTTGCGAGCCATTTTATTTTTCGATGCCTATGCCCGGCCTGCGTGCCAGGGGCTTTTTGATACTTGTTTGTAATATTTGTATGCTGGGCTTCTGCCCGATCAATGCATTTTTGTTTATCTGCTCGTGTTATGCTTGTATGTTTTCGCTTGTTTTTGATGTTATTGTATTTGCTATACTTTGTTTATTTTTGAAGTAATAGAGATTTTGGGGCTTTCTCGACTTCGATAATCCTCGACTGCGTGGAGAGCTGGTCGAGTGGCCGGAAGTGTATTCCGACCTTCAACGAGGCTAAGAGCTCGGTCGAGGTCTTAGCTTCGTGGCGTGAACATCCCATCGCGAGCTGGGTGTTCTGCCTAATTGGTACGACGACGCAGGAGCTCGATCGAGGTGTCCTCGTCGGATCAAAGTGCTCGCGCACACACAACACAGCCCTTGATCATCGTGTTTTGTATAGGGGTGTCGCGCTTGTACCCTAGTGCGTCCCCGTAACCGCGATGCTAGTGTGTCGCGGGCAGTGCTTAACTGTAGTACTGTTTGAGCTTCTCAGCGTTCCAGGTCGAGCAAGTTCCTCCCCGTGCATATTTTCGAGGAAGTAGGCTCATGTCCGCGTTTTCGTGCGGACACGGTACAGGCCCTCCCAGTTCGCGGCGAGTTTGCCTTCTCGCGAATCTTTCTGGTTCCTTCGTAGGACGAGGGTGCCTACTTGAAAATCATGTTTGATAACTTTGTCGTTATAACGTAAAGTTATTTTCTGTTTAAGTGAAGCTTCCTGGAGAGAAGCGCCCGAACGCGTCTCCTCGACGAAATCGAGCTCTTCCCTCAGGGCTTCGTTGTTCGCGTCTCCGTCGAGGGGGCTTCTGTCCTCCTCGAGGGTTCCCTGATCTCTACGGGAATCACCGCTTCCGTTGCGTAGGTTAGACGAAAAAGGGTCTCCCCGGTTGTGGAATGTGGGGTTGTTCGGTAGGCCCAAAGGCCGCTGTGTAGCTCCTGGACCCACTGCTGTTTGGCGTCGCCTAATCGACATTTTAATCCTCGGAGTATTACTCTGTTCGCCGCTTCGGCCTGCCCGTTCGTTTGCGGGTGCTCGACCGACGTGAAGTGTTGCTTTGTGCCTAGTCTGGTGACGAAGTCTTGGAAGTTCCTGTCGGTAAACTGTGTTCTGTTGTCGGTGACAATAGCTTGAGGCACGCCGAATCGGGCGAGGATGTTTCTTTTGTAAAAACGCAGTATGTTGAAGGCTGTGATTTTGGCCAATGCTTCCGCCTCGATCCAGTTCGTAAAGTAGTCCACTCCGACGATGAGGTACTTATTTTGATATGATCCTATGACGAAAGGTCCAAGGATGTCCATTCCCCACCACGCAAATGGCCACGGGGATGATAGCATTTTAAGCTCGCTAGGAGGAGCGAGGTGCATGTCCCCGTGTCGCTGGTATCTATTGCACTTCTTGACGTGTTCCTTGGTGTCCTATTGCATGGTGGGCCATTAATACCCTGCTCGAAGTGCCTTACGGGCTAACGATCGCCCACCGAGGTGCTGCGCATTGATTCCCTCATGGATTTCCTGGAGGATGCCGGGGACCCTGGTTTCCTCGACGCATCTGAGGAGAGGGATAGTAAACCCTCTCTGGTATAGCTTGTCTTCTACTATCATGTATGAGCACGCCCGCCGCTTTACCATCCCCGCTTCCTTGGGATCTTCAGGCAGTCTGCCCGTCGTGAGGTACTCGTACATCGGGGTCATCCAGTAATTGTTGTCCCCAATGGCGTTCACGTCCGTCGCTGGAACGGGTTTGTCAATGCTCGGGCGGGAAAGTACTTCTTGTATGACGGATTTGTTTCTGCCCTTCTTCTTTGTGCTTGCCAATTTGGACAGGACATCTGCTCGGGCATTGTGCTCGCGAGGGATGTGGGTTACTTCCGTGGAGGTGAATTTTTTCATCTTTTCATTCACCAAGGTCAAGTATTTGATGAGGCTGTCGTTCTTGGCCTGGTACTCTCCTCGGACTTGCGAGGCCACGAGCTGGGAGTCGGTGAAGATTTTGACCTCCTTGGCGCCGAGGTCCTCGGCCAGCCGAAGCCCCGCGAGGAAAGCCTCGTACTCTGCTTGGTTGTTCGACGTCAGGAAGGATAGTTCGAGGGATACCTCGATCAGGACGTCTTCCTCGTTTTCGAGGATGATGCCCGCCCCGCTTCCCTTCGGGCTAGATGCTCCGTCGACATAGATCGTCCATTTTTGGGCTCCGTTGGTTGAAGGTTCTGGGACGGTCATCTCTGCTACAAAGTCGGCCAATACCTGAGCCTTCAGGGCCTTCCTTCCCTCGTATTGGATGTCAAACTCGGTGAGTTCGAGCGACCACCTGAGCATCCTCCCCGCCATATCTGGCCGTCCAAGGAGTTGCCTTATGGGCTGTTCGGTCCTTACGATGACAGTGTGGGCTAGGAAGTAATGGCGTAGCCTCCTAGCCGCAGTGACGAGGGCAAGGGCGACTTTCTCTATCTACTAATACCCGAGCTCGGGGCCTTAGAGGGCTTTGCTCGTGAAGTAAATCGGTTTCTTCCCGTCCGGGGTTTCCCGAATGAGGACCGCGCTGACAGCTTCACTCATGATTGTGAGATACAAGAAAAGTGTCTCCCCGCTCTCGAGCCGTGAGAGGACCAGGGGTTGCGATAGGACTTGTTTTAGGTGGAGGAGCGCCTGATCACATTCCTCGCTCCATTCAAACGTCGCTTTTTGTCGAAGAAGTTTGAAAAATGGAAGTGCGTATTGCGCGGACTTGGCGACGAAGCGGGAGAGGGTGGTGAGTATCCCATTCAATGACTGTATCGACTTCTTCGAGTCCGGAGTAGGGATCTCGGAGAAAGCCCTACACTTGTCGGGGTTGGCTTCAATTCGTCGCTCTATGAGGTAGAAGCCGAGGAACTTTCCCGAACGCCGAATGTGCATTTGTCGGGGTTGAACCTCATGCGGCATCTCCTCGCCATGTCGAACACCTTCTTGAGGTGCGCGGCGTGGTCAACTTCTTCCGCGGATTTGATGATCATGTCGTCCATATAGACCTCGAGAATGTCGTCGATTTCAGCCCGGAAAACCTTGTTCATCATCCGTTGGTAGGTTGCCCCAACGTTCTTCAGGCCGAAGGGCATTACGTTGTAGTAGTAATTGCCCGACTCGGTCATGAAAGCCGTGTGTTGTTTGTCGGTCTTATCCATGGGAATTTGGTTGTATCTTGAGTAGGCGTCCATGAAGGACAACAATTTGTAACCTGCAGAATTGTCGACCAGTTGGTCGATGTTAGGCAAAGGATAGCAGCCTTTCGGGCAAGCCCAGTTAAGATCAGTATAGTTAACACACATCCTCCATTTTCCATTTTTTTTACGAGTACAACATTAGACAGCCAGGTTGTGTACCTGGCCTCCGAAATAAAATTTTCCTCTAGGTGGTCTTTTATAGATTTTTCAGCAGCCTCCACTTTTTCGAGAGACTGCTTACGCCTATGTTGAGCTATGGCCCTAGCGGCCGTATCTACTGCGAGCTGATGGCAAGCCACCTCGGGGTCAAGGCCAGGCATCTCGGAGGCACTCCATGCGAACAGGTCAGCGTTCTCTCGGAGACATGCCTTCAATTGCTCCTTCGCCAGTTCGGGGATCCCGGTGCCAATCTTCACGTTACGGTCTGGATCGTCCCCGAGTGCCACGAGCTCAAAGTCTCCGTCTGGGATGGGCGCGTTGGGTGGAGAGGCCGCCCGTTGTTTTCCGCCTGGAGGTCGAGGTCTTCTGCCCCATCTTCATCGGGTTCGCCCGGGAACCTGCTGTCGAGGTCGACCGCGTTGACGGGCGGGAGAGGTCTCTGTACGGTGTTCGTGGATGGCTTTGCTCCGGTCTTGGGCTTGTTGCTGATGGATCTCATGCCTTTGATCGCAGCATCGAAGCACCTCCTGGCCGCGTCTATGTCCCCGTGCATCGTAACCACACGTCCCCAGGTCGTGTAGTACTTCATCTTGAGGTGGAGCGTTGATGGCACTGCTGTGAGTTCGGCCAAGGTGGTCCTCCCGAGGATGCAGCTGTAAAGGGATGGACAATCGACCACCAGGAAGCGGGTTTTCACTTATCGGGCAGTGTCTTCGGCCCCGAATGTGACCATCAGCTCAACGTAGCCCCATGGTCTGGTGGTGGTGTCGTTGAACCCCTGCAGATCTGAACCGACGTACGGGGTCAGATGTCTCTCGTCGAGCTGGAGAGCCCCAAACAAATGAGCGTACATGATGTCGACCTAACTGCCCTGGTCGACAAGGATCCTTCGAACGTCAAAATTCGCCAACTGTGCCCTGACCAGGAGGGGGATAGTGGCATTGGGTGCTCCGCCGGGGAGCTCTTCGAGGTAGAAGGTGATAGGGTTTGATTTCCCTTGCACCTTCTCGAGAGTAGTGGTCTTCGCCGATGTTGCGGACTCCAGCTCGTCAAACTTCTGATTGATCGACCCGACGAAAAATTTCTCGTAGCCTCCCCCGGAGATTACCATTGTCTTGGGGAAGCCTTCCCACGTGCTCCGGGCAGTGACGGTGTCCTCGTGGGGGAAGTTCGCCCACATGTTGCAAACTGCTTCCTGGCCCTCAATGTCCCCGGGGGCGAAAAAGTCTTCGGGTCGAGTCACACTGAGGGCGACCTGAAACCGACTCTTGTCGGGAGGAGGTGTCGTCTCCTCGACGTTCTGGGCTTCCCGGGAGCTGGGTCGAGGAGTATCATTCTTTTGGGCGTATTTCTTCAAGTGCCCTTCCTTGATGAGGATTTCAATTGCATCCTTGAGATGGATGCAGTATTATGTGACATGTCTGTGGCTCCGGTGGAACCTGCAGTACTTTGACTTATCCGTGTTTGATTTGGGTGTAGTCGGCTTTGGAAAACGGACACCTCCTTTCAGAAACTCCGAGTTCTGGCACTCAGAGAGGATTCGCGCGCGGGGAGCGTTGAGCGGGGTGTTTTCTTGTGAACCGACTAGCTGGTCCGCGCGGTTCACGAATATCCCGGGGGAAATTTTCTTTCTTTCTCCTCCTCGTCGGGGAGGAGAGTCTTCTTCTTTATGGCCGCGGGGGCCCTCCATGCGTCTCGACTCAAGGGCGATATGCGCTGCCTCTGACTCCTCGAGCTCGATGTACGACTAAGCTCGTTGGAGGAGGTCCTCCAGACGACGGGGTCTGCGGGGATCTGCGCTGCCTCAGATCCAAAACGTAGTCCATGGATGATTAAATACTTCTTCATGTCGTCGGTCGTATGAACCTCGACAGCTTCTCTGTTGAATCTCTCAATGTAGTTCCGGAGAGATTCGTTCTTCCCCTGGAAGATGCTCTCTAGGGCAGCCTCCGTCTTCGGGTGTCGACGAGACGCAGTAAAGTGTTTGGTGAAGCGTTGTCTTAGTTTCTTCTAGGATGTGATCGACCCGGGCGCGAGGCCCTTGTACCATGTCATGGCGCCCTTCCGCAAGGTGGTGGGGAAAAGCTGCACTTAATGGCTCCCTTGACGTTCCTGAAGTCGAGCATGGCTTCAAAACTTTCGACGTGATCGTCGGGGTCGGCCAGTCCGTCATAGGCTCCCAGCGGCGGGGGTTTCTCCATGCCCACAGGAATTGTTGCGTTCATGATCTTCCATGATAGAGGGGTCCTCTAGTCGTCGTCGTCGCTTCTGGCTGGGGACCTCGAAGGGGATCGGTGATGCCGTGGAGGGGAATTCCTCGAACGGTTCCTTGGCCTCTCCTCGGTGGTTTTGGACTTCTTGGTGGTGGAGGGCCTGGGTTCCTTCCGAGAGGGGGAACGATGGCGCTTCTGGGAGATCGCTGGCTGGGGGCGTTCAAGGCGTGGACGACGGCCCTCGAGCACCGGCGAGGGGGTTCGAGATTCTTCGGATGGGGTCCTTCGCGGGGAAGGAGAACGTTGAGGTGAAGGTGGACGACGATGTCTTCATGGGGAAGATCGTCGTGTCCGCCCTCGCTCTAGTGCTTCAATTCTGAGATTCTAGTGTGCGATCAGCTGGTTGGTCTGATTGACCAAGGCAAATAGGGCCACGGTGCTCGAATCTGCATTGGGCGGGGGAGCAACTGGTTGAAAGACGGCTTGCTGGTCGTCCTGGCGGGCGACGTCGTAAGCCGTGTCTTGGGAGTCCAAGAAGGCGGTCTGCCCGTCCCTGACGTCACCTTCTTCGACATTGAGGGCGGTAGTGTCCTCATGGTGATTTCCGTTCTCGAGTTGCGCGAGGACGGTGTCCAGAGTTTTGTTAGTAGACGGGTTGTTGGCCATGTTGGTGATGAACGAGAGGATTGCTTTGGTTTATCGGAGGAAAAATGGGGAAGCAAAGATTCCCACAGACGGTGCCACTGATCGTACCAAGATCAGACAGTTATTCAGTGGCCAGCAACGTCGTATGGACTTCAGCTCTGGAGAGGTTGAAAGACGGCGGGGGGTGTACCTGCAAGGTACTCCGACGCTCAAGTAAGATATCGGTCAGAGAAAGGCAAGTACAGAAGAAGAAGGTTAGAGTGCTTGAGATTGCGTCACCTAACCCTCTTAAGTGAGAGGGTATTTATAGAGAGCCCCCAGCGCGGGGCCAACGGTCACTAGCACTGGGCTGGATTGCGAGGCCCAATCCAAGTAACTGTCAGGGCTTACATGGCGTAGTGAAGACCAGCACATGGTCTTCTCCCTGGGGTAACCGTTCCTAGATCTCCGGAATTAGGGCAGACCGATTCCATCGGAGTGGGTGGTTACATGAGAACGTGTCATCGCGGGGAGGAGTCTTGCGTGTCGGGGAGAGACGTGTCCTCAAGGGGAGGGCTCTTATGTGTAGGAGATGGCTCCTCGTGCGGAGGAGCACCAAAGTGTTGGGGAAGAGCAAGTCGGAGAGGCTTAGCGCCTCTACACGATGCTCTATGTCGTGTGGGCCTGAACACCGCCGAGGTGTGGTGTGTGCCCGACACTGTTGATGTGAGGCATGTGCTCGACGTTGGTCATGCTAAGGGACCTTTGTTGGGCCCTGCCAGGACGTGTTGGTTGGGCCTGCTCGATTGAGGGGCAGACCTGGCCTAGTCCAGAACACCACTAAACATTCAATAAATAAAAAGTACAACCAAAACAACCATCCTAACATCATGTTTACATATAATAAGTTAAACAACTACATGTTTTTCATTAAATACATGCAATACAAAAAAACTACATAAATATTTTGTTCGCTTAACGTTGAGTTATCAATACCAATGAAGCAAGAAAATACAGCAGGAGACACATAAACGTACAATAGTTATGCTTTGTCTAGATAATGAATGTCACGTAATACATTTCTAATAACATGAATCAATATCAGAACTACAATTCCAGATGGACCTCGACAATATGCACATGTCTGGAAGTTGCAACCATGACGGCATAACACAAAGACACATTTCAATAAATATGTACCGATATTGACAGGATCGTTATCTTGCGGAAGCATAGTTATATGAAAATCATCATAGAAAATGATTTCTGCCTAATCCCATTCCGAAAAAAACTACACTAAACTATAAGAATGTACTAGGATCAATTATCTATAAGAATGTACTAGGATCCCGGAGAGACACTCTTATCTCTTCCACCGAACGTCTCTGATTTCTTCATCACCGGAACACCGCCACCTCCTCCCACTCCGCCGTTCAAATCAACTAATGGCACGCCGCTACAGTACGGTTGTGATTCGAACGTGTCCAACTTTTTCAGATGCCTATTTAACTGCATCGTTTTCCCTTCCGTTATCGTCTTCCATGTATTCTCCAACGTGCCTTGCTTCTTCGTCTTCGTCACTCTCAAAGCATTCATCTTCCCTCATGTCCTCATCATAAACAAAATCATTAAGTTAATGACAATAGTAAAGAATAAGAAAGAAAAAAAAACATACACACAAACCAATTAAGTTAATTAGTGTCATACTTGTGTAATTTCTATTACCTGTATTCCATCAGGAAAGCAACGCCAAAAGAAGTCTGGTCGTGGCCGGCCAACAACATCTTTAATAGAATCAGTCAAGACCCCAGTTATCAGAACAGCAAACAAGAGGCCTGTTATGTAACAACAAAGTACATTAACAATAATATATTCACCAATTCTTCAACATAATCTGTCATTTAATGTATATGACAATCCACAACTGCAAAATTTACCGAAAACACTGTGGTGCAAATCATAAACATCTCTCTTATGCATATAGATGAACAAGAACACCGATATTGGCAACAGAACCGCATAAAGCTGATCATTAGCAAAAGGAAAAAAACATTAATTACAATCACTCGCATCGCTCGTGTCAAACATTATCGGTTAGAAATTTACACAAAATACAATACAATTAGAAATTTGATTGCTAAGTAGATAAAATGAACTATAAAACAGACAAAAATTTAAGTCCCTTGATATACAAGCAAGATAGAGTAATGGAACTTACAGGAACAACCCATATAGGGACAGTGTTTTCTTTCATTGGATACATAAGATCTTCCATCATATCCCTTCCAACGAAGCGGCGAAACGGATGAATTACATTGAGAATAACCTCAATTAGTATAAGAAGCACCAATATTAGCCAATCATGAGTATGATTTCTAGCAAGTGTGGCTCCATGAGACTTTATTGTATGTGTAGTATGATTAATTTGTCTCCCTCCCTGCTTCAACAAAACAACCAATAAAAATATTTGAATTTAACTAACATTCACTACCGGTTTAAAAATTTTACAGTGTCGTCCAAAAAAATCATTACTCAATCTGCATATCTAGAAGTTCTTAATTGCACAAGATTTGACCTCAGTGGGCCCTGGCCTCTTACTCCAGACTTTGGCCTGAAAACATGTAGCAGAGCTGTTGTTGGAAGAATATTCTGCTAGAAAGGTAATGTAATACGTACCACCAGAGGTCGGGCTCCAGGTTGACTTCACAATCTCAGCAAACACAAAATTTGCACCCTAAATTAAAACAATAATTACTTGATCAATGAATGAATTATTAAATAAACATAGTATAGTATATTCATAAATACTGTTAGTTTCGAACTTGATTCACAGCATTGTACTTCTCTAACGAACCTGGTCCGCAACAAAATCCATTACTTGAGTTTGTGATAAGTTACTTACGAACTTCCTTACCACATATGCCATTGGACATTGGCCAGCCTCTTTATCTGGATACCTGATATTCATATTTATATACATTCAAAAAGTGGTTTTAACAATTAAGGTACTAGTATAATTGATATGTAAATGAAAAGCTTACGGTATAACAGTAGCATCTAAAATAGCAAGATGAGTGAGCAATAAAGCCTCTAGTTCTGCTGGAGGGACCTGATATCCTTTGTATTTGATGAGCTCTTTCAAGCGATCAACAACAAATAAGAATCCATCAATATCAATATAGCATACATCTCCTGTTCTTAACTAACCCTACGAATTAATAGTTGATGTTGTTGCCTCCTCTTTGCTAAAATAACCTGCCATCACCAACCATATCTTTCATGTTCATCTAAACGGCATCACTCATTGAACTTTTATTCACCTAAGTGATTATGTCTAATATGAGCAACCAATTGTAGTAAGTCTTTATTCATTCATCTACTACTTTAATTTAGTTTTATTATAAACAGCTTGAACAGTCATGCAAATTTAATAAATGGTTACTACTAAGAACTTTTCAATAAAATCCATAATGCTTTAATACTAAACCAGATAAATTTGTTAACAATAAGCCAATGAAATTGCAATGAAAATATGTTACATACACAAGATTCAACAGACACTGACTTCCTAATTTCAGAAGGTTATGCCACACTTGGAGCGACAAAGTGTCAAGGATGTATTTCTATAAGATGACCAAGCATGAAGAATGTTAACCTGAAAAATTCTGGTTCCAGGAGGTAAATGAATACATTACATCTCTGCTCGAACCAACAAGTTCCTGCTATTAGCAGGAGTGATTGTCTAACAAACAAAGCTCGCAACTTTCATTCAGTGCATGCCCTCACCTCATCAATGCAAACAATCAGTGTGGCGTGTAAGAATGACAGTTTAGACATAGCTTTAAATAGCTCCAATCTTAACTAAAAATTCCACCAGTGCCCAAGTCACCATGCTGCAACTCCTTCCGTCGCTGCTCCTCTAAAGGATCTGGACTCTTGTACATTCTACGCAACCGCCTATTTACATCATGAATTTTGTTATACAAATATTATAAAGACTTAATAAATATTAACAGTGGCTACCAACACCTTGCAACAGCTGTCCTTTTCTATTTGCCATTAAGGACAATTTATTTTAAAAAATTATTAAACAAATAGCACCAGTAGTTTTCCAATAGATCAAATACCTATCCTTAGCATGTTGTGCAGGAAATATAGGCATGAATTCTTTGCTTTTGGGAAGAGGAACTTCATGAAACCATTCATGATTGAGAGCGGCTTCAACCGTGATCCTCTGCATACATTAGTAGGTGTTATTCTAAATATTCTGAGACAAAGAATTATTAGCAAATTAATTCATGAAGCTCAAGCAACCATTACCTTTTCAGGGTCATAAGTTAGAAGCTTGTTCAACAAATCAAATCCAAAATCAGAAAGAACTGGAGATCCAGTGAATGACGTGGCAGGAAACTTTTTACGTAAAAGATTACACCTGAAAGGGACATTTTAGTTGTTAATAGAAATTATGAAAGTTGTGTAACAGTACAAGTCACCAAGGGAGGCCAGATAGTCAGACCAAAACCACCCCTAGTTGGAAGCCTTGGAAAACAATGGCAGACAAATAAAAATAGTGTAATAAAATAATCAATGTCTTCAATAAAGGAAATCGTGAATACTTACCGGTGCTTGACAAAATTGACCTTGACTCCTGGAAATTTCGAGAAGCCTGGCCAAATTGTTTCATTTGGAGTGCCAAGTATCCTGAAAATCTGGGGGAAAATAACAGACATCAATATAGCAACAACCACTTTAATAAAAGTGGTTAGGCACAATACACAAAAATTTACAAGAGAAAAATGGAGCATACGTTCTACCAAATAATTGACACAGTATATACCTTGTCAAGTTGATCAAATTTCATTTTTCCATTGAATAGTGGTTCCTTAGACAAAAGTTTGGCCATTATACAACCAAGAGACCACATATCAATGGCTGTTGAGTATTGTCTTACCCCAAGAAGAAGTTCAGGTGCCCTGAGAAACATATAGATAACCATCAGGTAAATGATCTCTCATTTCTGCAACAGAATGCAGAAAAAAATGTTAAAACACATAATTGAAGGCAAGTACAACTAATTAAACTAGTAGCACAGTGAAATAAAAAACTAAAAGAGGAGCAGATAGATATGTTCGTTGAAAACATTGCCACAAATAAAAAGATAGGGTAAGTAAGTGTGTAAACATTGACCTAACGGTTAAAGGACAGGGAAGTAACAGCCGTCAGTTTGCAACACTAATATTTGGTTATTAATTGCATAATAACTATAAATGAAGAATAAGTTTCATTAAATGCAGCGTACATGACCACAGTTATCAAATTCACAAGCAAACAATCAAGGTATGCTATGAATGGTGCAATATCAATTCATCCAATATATGTAATTGATATAAACGTTGATAGATAGACACAGAATGCAATAAGTAAATACAGCTCACCTATACCAAAGCGTGACCACCAGGTGAGTATATGGTTTCAAAGGACACCCATATTGACGAGCCAACCCAAAATCACAAATATTTAGCTCACCCCTTGTAAGTTGTTAATTTCGACGCCTGGATTTTATTTAGGAAATAAGTTTAAAAGATTTGTAAAAAATATTTCGACAGAAGGCTGGTTCTGGTGAAAGAAGGTCAGTTGAAAACGAGTGTTAAATTGGAGTAAAAAATTTGGAGATTTTTCTAAGTATTGGAAATGCTTCGACAACTTGGTGCGAAGGCCTTGTTCGACTGATGTTTTGAAATTCAAATTTATGAGGGAGATTCGTTTTGAAAATCAGATGCGTGGAATTCATCCAGGACGTGAAGGCATGCAGGATGCCATTTGTCAGCATTAGGGAAGATAGCTGTTGTTGACAGTTTTTTCAATTGTATATAAATAGGGAGTCATAGTGATTAGATTTTCGTGTGTGTTCAAAATTTGTACAAGTTACTCAAGAATACTCAAAGTAAGCGTGTGAGAGAAAAGAGTAGTTACTGAGAAAATGTACGTTTGAAAAACACCAGTCTTATTCCTTGCATTTTAATGAAGTTCTAAGTTATTCATTTACAGTTTCCTTTACATTTCTACAATTTCATTCCTGCAATATTGTCGCGTTTTTCACCATTTTATCTTTTAAAAGCAAATCTTTATCATTTTTAGTCGAATCCTATCAGTATACGAAAACTACGACAAACTCAATGAACAAAAGGTTTTATTTTCATACAAATTGTCAAAATCATTAAAGCACATTGTCCTAGGATTTGTTTGATCGGTCCTGCAAGTAAACTAATTTTTACACAATTAGGAGATCAGCGGTTGTTTGCAAATTTTCCAGGCAAACAAATTGGCACGCCCAGTGGGACCTTGTGCTATTGACAATTGAAAACCTTTATTTTACCCTTTACTCGTACGAAACTTTCTTCGCTTCGTTGCATGAGACTAAGGAGTGGTAAGATAGCCATAAATAACGAAGAAAGACCTAGAAGAAGACGAGTAGGCAGAATGGCGAATCCAAATCCGCCAAACAATCAGAATTCTACAAATAATGAAGTACCACCCCCTATTCCTTCGACTGGGGGCAATACGACCTCAATATCAGTATCAGAGGCTATACCATCAACAACAGGTTCGACACCAGCGCATTCAATTCCCTAGAGTGCACCTATTTTTTCAACTATGGGACCCCAAATGCCTCAAATGACCCCTCCTCCTTCAGGGAGTATGTATAGGCCTTTTATATCTGGTTTTTCGATGCCTCTAAATCGAGAACAACCGTATGGAATGCCAACATTAGTAATGGCAAGTTTACATAATGCGTCATCAGCATTTACAGATCCAACGATGAACGTAACTTCGCCTTTGCAAGGGTCTAGTTCTGATGTAAACCATATGGGTAGGATCATTCAACCTTTAGGAACGGGATATCAAACATATATGCCAAATATTACCAATAATTCTGGACAATTAATTAGGCAACAAATGGCTGAGAGCAACCATGATATGGTCCAGATGCTAGCCCAAAAGATGGGGGTTATATTTAACCCTTTGATCCAAAACACGACACAAACGAATCAACAATTGGCATCACAGATGACGCGCATTGCCGATTTCTTTGGTGTCCCCCAACCTCCTCCAAGGGAACAGGTAGTTCAGAACCCAAGGGTAGCCGTCGAAGAAGAACCTACCATAAATCAAAGACAACCAAATATCACTTAGGCGAAAGTTTTGAACCAAGGAGGGATAGTCGAACCACCAGGGGTCAAAATCCCTGTTCAATAAGAACCAAGGGTATTATTAGTAAACCGAAACCAAAATGCTGATAATATTATACAACAAATGCATTGTAATGATATGCCAGCAGAAAATAATTTGGCAGCCATGGTCGAAATGATTATGGCGCAAAATGGGATGAATGTAGCATTACAGAGGCCCAATTATACTTCCCCCTTATCAGAATATATTTTGCAGCAAGAGTTACCACATAGATGGAAAGTTCCCAAGTTTACAAAATTTTCAGGGGATACTAGTGAATCGACGGTCGAACATGTGGCATGGTATTTAATTGAAGCAGGCGAAATAGCTCACAATGAGAATTTGAAAATAAAATATTTCCCTAGTTCCCTAACGAAAAATGCTTTTACTTGGTTTACCACATTGCATGCGAATTCGATACATACTTGGGCCAAATTCGAGAGATTATTCCATGAACAATTCTACATGGGACAAACAAAGATAAGTTTAAAAGAATTGGCTAGCATCAAAAGAAAATTCTCAGAGCCAATTGATGATTACCTGAATAGGTTTAGGTTGCTCAAGGCAAGGTGTTTTCGACTGGGGACCTTGTTTGGAAAGTTATTCTTCCCATGGATCGAAAAGATAAATTTATGGGAAAATGGTCTCCTAAATGGGAAGGACCCTTTCAAATTACTAGAGTATTTTCTAACGGCGCATATGAAGTTAAAGAGTTGCATAAAGATAAGCGAGTGTTAAAAATAAACGGGAAATATTTGAAAAAATATAAGCCCATATTACAAGAAGTAAAGATAGCAGTCGAATAATCATGCATAAAAAACAAGTAACATGGTGGATTGAAATTCTTTTCGCCAAATAAAATGGCTTGAATGTCATTACAAAAAAAAAGGCCTTAAAAAGGCCAAATAAAAATTACAAATGTTTAAACAGGGAAAAACTTTTTCAGTTTTTTGAATTTGGACTTCTGAATCTGAAGACGACGCTCGCAAAGGGCCTTGCTAGTCGAAAGTTCCTCGATCTCTTTGCCAAGTTTATGAGCCCTTTTGACATGGTGCACCCCGACTTCAAGTTCTTTGGCTATTTCCTCTTGCCGGATTTGTTGCAGTTCTTCTTTGCGCTTTTTAGCCTGAGAAATTTTGTTTTGAAGAACAACAATCTGCTTCTCCCATTTGAGGATGTTTTCGTCACAGCTAGTTGCCTCTTTCTTATTTTGTTCAGAGGCCTTTTCCAATTCAGTTACTTTGTTAGTAGAAGTGGCATCCCACTCAGCAAGTTATGTTTCTGACTTATTTTCAAGCTTTTTTGAGTAATCTCGAAGCTGGTTAAAATCTGACACCACAAGGTCAATTAGAGTGGTCAGATCCACAACAACATCTGTCACTTCAGGGGGAGCCTCCAGGACATTGACTTGTTTCAAGATCTTTTTCAGGTCAAATTGAGCAGACGAATCTTTCTATAGAAGTTGAAACAAATCAATGTTGAGGATTTTCTGCCAAACCTGGGTCATCACTTCGTCCATGGATCTTGCGACAGAAATGGTCCTTGAAGTAGTCGAACTACTGGTGGTGGTGTCAGCAAAATTATAACGAGTACTGAGCATGGCCTTCAGATATTCCAATGGTCTTTTCACTTTTAAATTCTCAAGTTTCTCATGAGAGAGATGGGTCGAAGTAGTGGTGGTTAAAGTAGTTTTGAGATGATCATCAAGGTTTTTCTTGTCGTTTCTTCCTTCTTCATCCGCAACAGCCTTTGGGGTTGTTGGCTTTTCGCCCTATTTCTCTTCCTCCTCTTCGTTATCAGTTTCAACCTCCCCATCTTTCTCTTTGTCAACCTCTTTTAAATTGATGGGGGAATTGTCCTCAGGATCACCTTCTGTTGTGAGTGCTGCAGTGGGCATCACAGTGTCCCCACCAACGTCAAATAAGATATCATTCTCAGGACCAGTTTCTTCTTCAACTGCATCTTAAAGTTTTTTAGAAACGATGGTGGGCTGATTCACTTCAGTGGCTGATTCTTTGGTCGAATCCTTAGGGGAAGGCTTGGAGGCGCTTGTTGGCTTGTAAGTGGGATCGCTACTAGTTTTTGGAAGGACTTAGACAATGGGATGTCCAGAGTGTCGACAAGAACCTGGAGGGTAAATAAGTCAAAAAAATTGTCATAAGGAAAGAATGCCTTTAACTGTCGAAGTACAAAAAGAAAATACCTTGGGAATTTCAGTCTTGAGGCTAGAACTCTCACTTTCTGTTGGAGCTGGGGTGACTTGTTTGACAGGATTTTTATGAGGAGTCTTCTCCAAGATTCTGAAGGCAGAAGGTTTGGACTGTTGAGGCTTTGACTGTTTCTTCTTCTTTTTTGAAGGCTTGGTTTGGTCGGGTGACTCGTCGCCATCAATAGTATCAATAACTTGAACATCGGGTTCTTTCTCCTTTCTTTTCTTTGGCATCGAAGGAGGTCTCCGACTTCCCTGTAAAACCTAAAGAGATTTCATTAGTATGTCTCAGAAAGAATGATAATGTATGAGGATTATGATCAAGAAAAAGGCGAAACCATACCCTCGCCACGGGTTTCTTGGTAGTGTTTTTTGGGCCTTCCACATCCTCTGCAGTTGACGCTTCGACGGTAGTTGACTTCTTGACAGGAATTTTTATGGCTAAGAAAAAAGGAAAAAGTTAAACACAAATCAAAAGATACATATATGTGTAAATAAAAAGAAGTGGTGTCAAGTATCTCCCCATTCCACACCTTCATATATAGGAGTTTCCACACGAACGTGTTTTATGTCAATATGAAGGTGGCCTTTGAAATTGTCCAAGGTATACTTAGTCGGAACCACTCGCTTAGCGCGTTTTTGATATTCTTGGCGAAGAAGTTTCATGGAATCCCCACAAGTGAACCAATCTGGAAATGGAGGGCTAAAAGCCACACCAAATTCAGCAGATGGTAGAGGAGGGAATTTTGGTGGATAGAGGTTAAAAGCTATCTCATAACGTTGATCTGGTTAAACGTATGAAGGTAGTTTTAACTCATCCAGTTTTCTTGTAAATTTCTCTTTCAAAGTTATGGCTGCTTCGCTTATGGTTCGACTAAGCTCATTGGGCCTATAGGCAGTTTCAAAGTATTTCTGGAATGCTTGGATCTCTTTGATTTGTCTTGAAGTACCTTTCTTTGACTTATCCTGTACAAGGGCAAAATCTCTGGTCAGTTGAATGGTAAAGGAAGGCACGTCGAAAAATTGTGAATTATAGTACTCTATCCACCAATCATCAAACTCTTGAGTGCAGAGGAAGCTGGGTTTAAACGACACTGGTTGAATTTCGACTAGATTTGAGTATCTCTCTAGCAGTTTGGTGCACTCAGCTTCGTTATGTGTCATATTGTAATGTATCAAAGAGCCTTTCTTCGAAAAGAGGGGCTTGGGTTTTATCTGAATTAACCCAAACTATCGAGAGACCAGATTGGGTTGATAATTGACAAGGGAGATCTTCAGCTTTGAGAGATTGAGCCTGGAAGCCAAGAGTCTAGGTGTGACAAAAGATTCCCAGACATTAAGGAATTCATCTTCTTGAGCTTTTGACTCTAAGGGGAGTTTCCTGGTAAACCACTATGGTCCAATTTTTCTATTGGCAAAAGGAGCCATATTGGAAGTGAAGTTATGATGTTTTGCAAACATCATAACATAGCCAGTAAAAGTTTGTTGAAGGCTAAGGCCTTCATCATTTGGTGTTAGTTGCTCCAGTCTGGTTCCTTCGACTCTTTTGTCCTTCATAGCAGCTTCGTCCACAGTTTTCTTGTTGGATAGGGAAGCTTCAAATGTGGCATTGAGCCACAGTTGTAGAAGCCAAAGTGGTCCCGACAATAGAAGACTTCCTTTATCCTTAATATTCTTCAGAAAGGTAACTCCTTCGCTAAGAGATTCGTATAGATTCGCCAGGATGATCTCACTTAGGCACAATTGGTGTCCAGCGTGAAGTTGATTCGCCATGGTAATATAGCGTTTTGCCACTTGAAGAGATCTGGAGCAGAAGACGCATCTCGACAGCCAGAGAGCTAAGAAGGCTACATGCTCTTGATCAGAGACTTCTTTAGTTTCCTTGTCATGGTAATTTGCGATATAGGCTGTGAAGGTGGCCTTATTTGTGTCGAAGCCTATGGAGTTGTCAGACAGTAGGTTGGGATCATAATCCACTCCAAGTGGGCTAAGGCCAGTTATGGCAGCTACGTCGAAAAGAGTGGGGGTGATCATTCCACAAGGAAGATGGAAATTGTTATAGGTACTGTCCCAGAAGTAAAGGGAAGCTAAAAGCATAGAGGGGCAATATCCGGGTCCTACTTTCGATAACTGGATGAGGTCGAAAATGCCCATAGTTTTCCAAGTATCAGCTTTGACTGCCTCTATTTTCGTTAGCCAAGCTAAGTAATCAGATGGGTCTTTCGACAGGGGGCGAGACCTAAAAATTCTAAAATTGTTCATGTATTCAAGATTTATGGCTTCCCTAGAAGGTGATCCTTGGCCATCTATTTTGGACTTCTCATCTATGGTTTTCTCTTACTCAGTCCTAGGCCTAACCCCATTGGCTATTGGCTTATAGCGATGATAAGCTAGGAAGAACTCCTTTACTTTTAAAGGATCTAATTTTAAGTCAGGTAAAGGTCCTAACATTGCATGAGATCTACCAAAAATTAAAATGGGAATCAGTACCTGAGACTGGTAAATGCGTCTTTTTTCCTCTTTATTTGGAGGCTCTGGTATGTATTGCTGGTTACCCACAACTTTTGGACCAAGAATCTTGTAAACAGGTGGTAAGTTGTTGGACTTTTTAGAATCTTTATTCTTGTTATCAGTTCCTTCAGGAGCTGTGGAAGAGGCCATGGTTGGTTGTAGAAGAAAATGTAGAGAAAGATGAAGAAGATGAAGTTGCATTGAAGAAAGTTCTTGCTTAAAGAAAAGAAGTGTGAAAAGTAAATAAGAGATTTTTTCAACTCATTTATAGGTGGCAAAGGAAAAAATGAAGCGGTTAAGATTCAAGAAATTTTCCATTTAATGGAAAGATCGTGGGACGCGTGGCAGTTATGTGTGGATAATTCAGACGGTGGCAGTTAATTTTTTGACCCATGATCTGCTAGGAACTAGGGTAGTGATGATGAAAAGATCTTAAAATGTGGGCTGAAGAGACGTTTCAGAAAAAGTGCAATGATGACTCTGACGTCACAAATGCCTAGTCATATGAACAGTCGTCTGTCGAACTATGGAAGGCGTCGAATTGTATTGGCGAAAAATGCTTTTCTCCCTTTATCGAAAATGCATTTTCTAGGGGGGCAATTTGTAAGCTGCTAATTTCGACGCCTGGATTTTATTCAGGAAATAAGTTTAAACATTGGTCAAAATATTTCTGCAGAAGGCTGGTTCTGGTGAAAGAAGGTCAGTCGAAAACGAGTGTTAAATTGGAGTAAAATATTTGGAGATTTTTCTAAGTATTGGAAATGCTTCGACAACTTAGTGCGAAGGCCTTGTTCGAATGATGTTTTGAAATTAAAATTTTGGAGGGAGATTCGTTTTGAAAATCAGACGCATGGAATTCATCCAGGACATGAAGGCATACAGGATGCCATTTGTCAGCATTAGGGAAGATAGCTGTTGTTGACAGTTATTTCGATTGTATATAAATAGGGAGTCATAGTGATTAGATTTTCGTGTGTGTTCAAAATTTGTACAAGTTACTCAAGAATACTCAAAGTAACCGTGAGAGAGAAAAGAGTAGTTATTGAGAAAATGTATGTTTGAAAAACACCAGTTTTATTCCTTGCATTTTAATGAAGTTCTAAGTTATTCATTTACAGTTTCCTTTACATTTCTGCAATTTCATTCTTGCAATCTTATCGCGTTTTTCGCCATTTTATCTTTTAAAAACAAATCTTTATCATTTTTAGTCGAATTCTATCAGTATACAAAAACTACGACAAACTCAATGAACAAAAGGTTTTATTTTCATACAAATTGTCAAAATCATTAAAGCACATTGTCCTAGGATTTGTTTGATCGGTCCTGCAAGTAAACTAATTTTTACAAAATTAGGAGATCAACGGTTGTTTGCAAATTTTCCAGGCAAACACCCCTGTTATTTAAAAGTAGGTTTGAAGTCTTCAAATCCCTATGAAGTACCCAGTTGTCATGAAGATACTTCACACCTTCTAAAAGTTGGATCATTAAGCACTTTACTTCACTTTGGCTAAACGGCTGCTTCATCGATTCCATTAATCCCTTAAGATCATGTTCCATGTATTCCATAACCATGAAAATACTATTAAGGCTACTTCCAACCACTACTTCCTTGACATCAACTATGTATGGGTGGTGAAAAGAGAGAAGAACATTTATTTCCCTGAGAGAAGTCAGTGGGAAACCTTCTTTTTCCTTCTCCATCTTGACCTTCTTTAATGCTACAACTTCCCCAGTATTCTTATCTTTAGCTCTATATACAACACCATATGTTCCTTCATAAATCTTGTTAAGTCTCTCAAACTCATCAACACTTCTACAACCCTGAAGCATGTTGACAGTTCTTTGAGGTTGAGCTGGAGGTTCTGGAGTCTCCTGCCTATCATCGCCATCTTCAGATTATGTATCAGAGTGACTAATACTGGTGTCACTTTTCGTACCTCGAACATCAATGTCCATATAGTCATCCTTTTCTGATTCAATACTTGGATGTCCATCGCCACTAGACGTTCTCCCATGGATAACACTTTTTTCTTCTGAAACAGATGATTTGGCTCTAGCTCCTTCAAAACTACCTATTTTAGATTCGTTGGGCCTCCTTGAAACATAAGAGTCTAAGAATATAATATAACAATAATCACCACTGTAATTATGAGTCTAATAATTAAAAAGTAATGACATTGCAATTGAAAGGAACTAACCTTAGTCATGCCTAACACCAAGCAGTTTCAATGCTAGCTCCCGGGTGACAATTGTTGGTGCATTAGCCGGAAACACTCGACTTAATGTGGGGCCCAGACCTGTGTAGCACCCCTTCAAACCAGTCCTCTTGTAGATCTACAAAACAAAAACAAAAATTTCGGCCACTATAATCTCATGTTTATTTTAATTACTAGCAATTAAGAACCATTTGAAGAAAGGTTTGAGAGAGCTTACAGAACTCAAAACCATAAAGATAAGCCTTAGATTCTGTTATGACAGGAACAAATGACTAGAAAAAAGATAAGCCTTAGATTCTGTTATGATATTAGGTGTTGTTTATAAACTTCCTTAGCTTTGATTTCTAAAAATTTGAACTTTTTTTATCATTTCATTCTAGTTTTGTTAAATTTCTCTAAAGCTAGCTAAGGATTTTCACAACTTGAGATAAACAAAATAAAACTAAAACTGAAGTTTGATTTCCATTTTTTTTTTTCAATTTTATTTCTTTTCTCTTTCAATTTCCTAACCCAGTAAAAGTAATAGTGTTGAATTTGACTATTAAATCAAACTTAGAAGACTAATAAATAAAGAGAAAAATGAAAGTCATAATTATACTCTATTGATTAGGAATATAACTAATTGAACAAAAGCTTCAATATTTAGATTGTCCAAAAATCAATCCAAAAGAAATTTTCTGTTTTATTTCATTAGAGAAAAAGCTAATGAAGCAGTTTGATTGGAATATAATGATGATGGACTTACTGAGTCGGTAGTGATCAAAGAGACTAGGTCTACGACGACGGCGATTGAGGTTACTTCGCTGGAGAAAATACTTCTGAGCATGACTTGCAACCTGGGTAGGCGTTAGCGTTTTCACTTAGTTCTTAGATATTCCTTTCAAATCACCTTTCCCTACTTTCTGCAATCCAACCAAGAATAGCTTGTGCTCTTCCTCCGTCCATGGAATTCCTAATCCATTCCAAAATTCACACACAAATCAACACTTCATTTAAATTCAAAATCAATAACAATAATCAAGTTTTAATTTCAACCAAATTAATCAACATCCATTATTATTACTGGATTAAATAAAATCATAAGAGAATCTATATTTTTTTTTACTGAGAATGAATATAAAAACAGAAAACGGTTAACCGATTGGAGAGAAACGATGATCGAACTTCTTTTACCTCTTGGTCGCGGTTCCTGCCGAAGTTATTCGGAACAACGTCATCAGCGGAGGCATAACCGGCGGCGAGAACGTCTTGGTCTTTGTTATTATCGTCCTTGACACTGTTGTTGTTGATGTCGTGAGGTTGTTCATATTGTGAGAGATGGTTCATGCTAACACTCTTCCTCATAGAATCAACCACAACTCGAACTCCGAACAACATGAATTTGTCGAAAACGGAGGGGGGAGGCAGAAGACATAGTCGGAAGGAGCGATGATTCTATAAGAAATCGGACTCGGTGAGAATCGGTGGAAAACGAGTGAGTGACTCAAGGTAAGGAATAGTGAGAGAAAGAAGAGATAGAGAGAGAGAGATGAAAAATTATTACAGCATAAGGAAAAAAACAAAAAAAATTATCAAAAATGGATGGAAGACGTAGGTAAATAGAGAAAGAAATCAATTTGAAAGGAACCACCTTGACACCCTTTGACGCAAGAACATGAACACCCTTGGGGTTTTAGAGAGAATAGGTTTAGAAAAATTGGGTTTCAAAAAGGGTTTGGTTTTGATCGATGCAATATTTATTATGTGTTTTTTCATTATTTTATTTACACAATATTAATTTAATAAATTTAAACTTATTAATTTATTTACTTACTCAATTAACATTTAATAAAATATATTGTGGTTTATTAATATGTTTAAGATTAATATTTAGAGTTATTAAAATAAATAATTTTTTCAGTCAATTTAAATTTACACCCGTTTTATCTTTAACGGGAATAATAGAGATTTGATTATAATAATAATTTTAATTTATTATAATAATATTTTGAATTTACACTCTTTTTTTTTTTAAATAGAGTGTCTATTGTGACGTGCTAATACTTAAAATGACATTTTATTTATAAATTTGCCACAGGATTTTTTATTTACACTCATTTTCTGCATAATGGGTGTAAATTTTAAAATTATATTCGTCATTTTGCACAAGCGACTGTATCATATGCAATTGTAACAAATATCTTACAATATATCAGAACAAACAACCTGCAGTTTACACATTACATAACATCACATAATTGTATCATATTCAATTGTAACAAATATCTTGTAATTTATCAGAACAAACAGCCTACAGTTTAAACATTACATAACATCACATAGTTATATCATATTCAATTGTAACAAATATCTTACAATTTATCAGAACAAACAACCTACAGTTTACACAGTACATAACATCACATAATTGTAACTTGGTGTTTTGGTTTCTTGTCTCTTGGTGTCTTGACTCTAAAGACCTATGATTTCAAATAATTATACTTGTTAGTAAAAATATTTAGAAACTTGTATATACAATTAATATATTATGAATAAAGACTAAATTACGTACTTGTTAATTTTCCCATATGCCTTCTTCATGATCAATTCGAACAGCGTGCACAACATCTCTATCAACTTCATCATATGAGGTAGGGACTTGTGTTGTGTAAGAAGGCGTTGACGGAATATCAAGACTTCCATCACTAAGAGAAATGTGTTTTCCTTGGAGAATGATTAACCATTTCCCCGATATGTCCGATGGGTCGGTAACATAGAAAACTTATTTTGCTTGAGAAGCCATGATGAATGGCTCGGTCATAAAAGATGCCTTGCCAAGGTTGACCCGTGTGAATTCTAAGTCATCAATGTGTACACCGTTACTATTATTGGGAACCCATTTGCATTTAAATAAAGCCACTTTGAAAATAATATAATCAATCTCCCAAATCTCATCAATGACACCATAAAACGCGGTAGTTGCCAATACAGAATTCTTATCTTTTGAACTAGAGAAATAAATTGATTCGGCTTCAACCATAACCCCCGCTATTTTGCATTGTACTACGATCATCTTTTGATTTTGTATAAAAGGTATAATGACCAATGTTGTATGCGGTCCAAGTAATGACACAAAATTTTGGCTCGTACCACAACCATTTAAGTATCTCGGATGCACTACGATCATTAGATACACTTTTATTAAACCATTCTATGAATCTCTTGTTATGCTCTATCAACAGCAACTTGTCACTCATTCGGGGATATTTTTTCCTCAAAAGTCCTTAGTGAGTATCTATGAAAGGTTGAACTTCATCTATATTATTCAATATATAGAAATGTGCTTGAATAACTATATCCTGAGCCATTGACTTAACATTTAGACCTTGAATACCTCTTCCGTCTGTGTCAGCATGACGAGAAATTAGAATTCCTATAGAATCTGCGTCTGACAAATAGTTTGTGCAAAACTCAATAGCTTCTTTTGTGATGTATCTTTCAACAATCGAAGCTTCTAATCGGTGATGATTCTTCGTATATCCTTTAAAGATCTTCATATACCGCTCTATTGGATACATCTACCTTAAATAATCTGGATCACAAATTCTGATTTCCCTGACTAGATGAACAAGTAAGTGAACCATAATGTCAAAAAATTATGGAGAAAAATACATCTCTAATTGACACAAAATTATGGCAGTCTCATCTTCTACTTCATCTAATTTTTTGAAATCAAGAACTTTATTACATATGGCATTGAAGAATAAGCACAATCTCGTTATAGTTACTCTCACATTTTTTGGTAGGATCCCACGGATAGCCACTAGTAGAAGTTGTTGCATCAATACATGACAACCATAAGATTTTAAACTAATTAACTTGAGATCTTTCACTGATACCACTACGCCAAAAATATGATTAGACAGCACCAAAAAGACAGCGGTTTTATGCAAAAGCGCTGCTAAAAAGAATAAAAAAATTTCGCTAAAAAAAAGCGCCTTAAAAGAAAGGTTTTAGAAAGCGCTTTTCAAAAGCGCTGTAAAAGAATGTAAAAGAGTGCCACCTTAGACAGCGCTTTCCAAAAAGCGCTACTATAGGTATCACTTTAGAGAGCGCTTTTAAAAAGCGCTGCTATAGGTATGACCTTAGAAAGCGCTTTCAGTAAGCGCTCTAATAGGGCTCAATTTCTTTTCACTTTAGAAAGCGCTTTCTAAGGAAAAGCACCCTCTAAAGTCATTTACTAATTAAAATATAAAACAATTCTAAACATTTTCTGAGACAGCGCTGTATTTGTTGTTTGGCAAAAGAGGGGGTCGAACCCACGCCCTTTATGTATCGAAACGAATTTTAAATTATATTAATATATCAAATTATATTTAATATATTTAAATTATATATTTTAACTTATTTAAATTATATTTAATATATATAAATTATATTAATATATAATTTAAAATATACTTTAAATTATATTAATATATCAAATTATATTTAATATATTTAAATTATATTAAATTATATTTTAATTTATTTTAAATTATATTTTAAATTATTCAAATAATATATTTAAATATATATGTTTTAAGTACAAACATTTTAACTTATTTAAATTATATTTAATATATATAAATTATATAAATATATAATTTAAAATATATTAATTTAAAATATGCTTTAAATTATATTAATATATCAAATTATATTTAATACATTTTAATTATATTTTAATTTATTTTAAATTATATTTTAAATTATTCAAATAATATATTTAAATATATATGTTTTAAATACAAACATTTTAACTTATTAAATTATATTTAATATATATAAATTATATTAATATATAATTTAAAATATTTTAATATTAAATATACTTTAAATTATATTAATATATCAAATAATATTTAATATATTTAAATTATATTAAATTATATTTAAATTTATTTTAAATTATATTTAAAATTATTCAAATAATATATTTAAATATATATGTTTTAAATACAAACATTTTAACTTATTTAAATTATATTTAATATATATAAATTATATTAATATATAATTTAAAATATACTTTAAATTATATTAATATATCAAATTATATTTAATATATTTAAATTATTTTAAATTATATTTAAAATTATTCAAATAATATATTTAAATATATATGTTGTGAACTTATTTTATATATTTATGGAGTCAGTCTAAACAATGGATGAGGGCGTAGTACCGCTAGTCAAGGAGGTTTGTGTGTTTGTTTGCCTTGCTTTGAGTCTGGGGTTTGAATCCCCCTCACCCCAGACTCATTTTTATATTTTTTGACATTTTCAGATAAACCTTAGACAGCGCTTTCTAAGGACAAAGCACTGTTATAAGGCTTCTAAAAATAGCCTTTAGAGAGCGCTTTAGAAAAGCGCTGTCTAAAGTTAACCATATAATTTAAAATATTTTAATTTAAAATATACTTTAAATTATATTAATATATCAAATTATATTTAATATATTTAAATTATATTTTAATTTATTTTAAATTATATTTTAAATTATTCAAATAATATATTTAAATATATATGTTTTAAATACAAAATTTTAACTTATTTAATTATATTTAATATATATAAATTATATTAATATATAATTTAAAATACTTTAATATTAAATATACTTTAAATTATATTAATATATCAAATTATATTTAATATATTTAAATTATATTAAATTATATTTTAATTTATTTTAAATTATATTTAAAATTATTCAAATAATATATTTAAATATTTATGTTTTAAATACAAACATTTTAACTTATTTAAATTATATTTAATATACATAAATTATATTAATATATAATTTAAAATATACTTTAAATTATATTAATATATCAAATTATATTTAATATATTTAAATTATTTTAAATTATATTTTAATTTATTTTAAATTATATTTAAAATTATTCAAATAATATATTTAAATATATATGTTGTGAACTTATTTTATATATTTATGGAGTCAGTCTAAACAATGGATGAGGGCGTAGTACCGCTGGTCAAGGAGGTTTGTGTGTTTGTTTGCCATGCTTTGAGTCTGGGGTTCGAATCCCCCTCGCCCCAGACTCATTTTTATATTTTTTGACATTTTCAGGTAAACCTTAGACAGCGCTTTCTAAGGACAAAGCGCTGTTATAAGCCTTCTAAAAATAGCCTTTAGAGAGCGCTTTAGAAAAGCGTTGTCTAAAGTTTAACCTTAGAAAGCGCTTTAAGAAAAGCGCCCTTTAAGGTCTTTAAGTCTCCTCACCTTAGAAAGCGTTTTTTAAGTAAAGCGCCCTCTAAGGTCATTTATTAATTAAAATATAAAACACATTTCATTTCATTTTCTGAAACTGCTTCTAATCATTTTCTTCTCGCGACCCTTTCTCTCTTTCTTCTCTGCTGAAACCCTTGCTCTCTTTCTTCTCTGCTGAAACCCTTTGCCATTGCCGTCGTGACGAAGAAGAGGTACATTGCTGTTCTTACTTCTAACATTGTTGTTGCTGTTCTTACTTCTAACATTGTTCGTTGTTGCTGGTCATAAATCGTTCTTGCATGTTACTGTTGTTCGTTGTTACTGTTGTTCGTTGTTGCTGTTGTTCGTTGTTTTTGTTGATGTTTTTTGTTTATAAATTTATTTCTCTTGATTTTTAAACTATTATTGTTGTTCTTGTTTGGTATATATAATAGAATATTAGATAAAGGGTTGAGAATGAAGTGAAAGTAACCTGTTAATGATGTTTGGGTACCAACTTAGCCATGTTTTTATTTAGATACTTATTTTATAGTAACAAACAACTATATATGATAATTAAAATGGAAGGAATATTAGATAAAGGGTTGAGAATGAAGTGAAAGTAACCTTTTAATGATGTTTTCAGCAACTCAGAATCTTGTTAGATGTTTTCAATAACAATTTCAGTGTTTATTAAAATGGAAGGAATATTAGATAAAGGGTTGAGAATGAAGTGAAAGTAACCTGTTAATTAAAAATGGAAGGAGTATCAATTTCTTGTTAGAATTAGAAACTCAGAATCTTATCATTCTTTTATAAGGGTGATTGTTTATTTACTTGGTACCTGTTACTAACAAGTATCAATTTCAGTGTTTATTAATTATTTTTCTTTTCCTTTTCAATTTTCACTTTAACTTGCTTAGGCTTTGTAAGTTGTAAGTATTCATTAACAGTGAAGTATTAATTATTTATGAGTTTATATTTGTCATTTACTTTTTGTTTTTTTCTTGCTTACAGGTAAAATGTCTAATAACCAAGAAGACACCCACGAGACACAAGATACACAGGAATCTCAGAATGAAGCTTCGAATGTAGAACATGAAATAAAAAGAGGAAAAACCATTATGAAGAGAATCATCCGTGCTAGAGATAAAGGGATGAGATTTGATGTACATTGGAGTGAACAGAACCAACTAGTTGAGCCTAACGGTTCAATGTTATCTTCATACATTGGTTCACTTGTCCGTCAGCACATTCCAATCACTAGTGATAATTGGAGGAGTAAATCGTTGGATGCCGGTAAAGAAAAGATATGGACTGAGATACAGGTACTTACCAAATATGATTGATGTTATTAGATTTTTGTTTACGATTAAGTCTTTAATTTACTTATACTAAAACACTTTATATTTATATGTGTATGTTTTTTCGTAGAGGTCCTTTAATATTGAAGAAAGCCAGCAAAAGTATTGTCTTCAATTGGCCGGAAAGAGACACAGAGGGTTTAGAGCCTTATTATCAAACAAATATCTTAGAGACGAGAACAAAAATTTTGTTGAAGCAGAACTTCCACCGTTGTATGCGGATGTGATTACACCGCAAGAATGAGGCTTTTTGTAGACAAACGGAAAACCGAAGAATTCAATGTAATGTTGTCTTGTCATGTCTATTGATTATATTATATATGTGTTTCATTAGTTTGTTTTGATATGACTTAAAATTTTTTATCCAGAAATTGAGTGCCATTAATCGCGAAAGAGCATCAAACCCCGCATATCCATACAGAAAAGGGCGTTTGGGATATGCACGATTACAACAAAAATTGGTAAGTATATATTAATTCTATGATTTTATTAATTGTATTATTGTGTTATAATTGATGAACTTATTATTTAACTAAATGTGTAGTTAGAAGAGTCTAAAAGTGAAGAATCATCACTTCCGGACCATGTTTTGTGGAAGGAAGCTCGCGTGGGTAAGGGTGGAGCTGTTACAGAAGATGTTCAGCATGTTTATGAAGAATGTGTAAGTATAACATTATGTCTTAAAGTTAATTGAAATTTTATTAAATTATAATTAATTTTTAATCCCCACTAATAATTTTCGATATATCAATGAATTTCAGGAGAATCTATCTAAATCCATACCCGCAGGTGAGGATGATTGCAGGAGCATTCTTAGTCGAGTACTAAATGTTCCTGAGTATCCCGGTCGAGTGAGAGGTAAAGGATTTGGTGTGACTCCATCATCCTTGTATAAGCAATCAAGGAAAAAAAATCCCACTACCCAAGAAATCATGCAAACTGTGATGGCACTACAAGCGCAAGTCCAAGCATTGCAGCAGGATAAAGAGAGATATGAGGCGGAAAGGCGCGGGTCCGGTTTGAAAGATGCTAGTGACAAAGCTAGTATCAATTCTCCAAATAAAATTCCCGAGGTAATTAGCACATATTTGTTTTAATTAAATTGACACATTTATTTTATTTGACCTTTATACATATTAACAGTTACATATTTATTATTGCTTCAGGACATTTCATCTTGCCAGCTGTATTTGTCGTTTCCGACTTATCGCATGGTTTGCAAGGGAAAAGTGCATAACTTTGCGGGAGCGTTACTTCACCATCATCCGCTCCCACAAGGTTATCTGAAAGTGTCGGTTGATATCGCTTTAGATACGGATGCGTTACTACCGATACCATACTCGGTTTCAGAGGTTACATTGTTGCGGGATGCAATAGGTTCGTTTGTTGCATGGTCGTTAGACCTCATTTGCATAGGTGATGAGGTATGTTGAAAACCATTACGAATCTCTTACTATTCAAATGTCAATTCTGAACGATTATGAAAATCATTCTGAACCATTACTTACATTTTTTTTACATGGTAATGTTAGACTCCTACAAAACCCGCAGCAAAGAATAAAGGGGTTTTGCTGCAAAACGAGTCTGTTAAATCACACAGAGAGGTAGCTTTTAAGTGTTATTCTATTATCCGAATTCATGATTTTCTACTTTACCTAACTTATATGATTTTAGGTTACTGCTCAACCTTCACAACAGACCGGCAAGAAAAAAGCTCCTACAAGGACCGTGAAGGAAAAAAGTAGACCTCACTTTCAGACGTGTCTAGAAACACTTTTGGAAATGTCAGATTTGCTGCAAGGTGCTATTCGTCAAATCAACATAGACGAAGGTGTTTTTGGTTTTCCTCATTCTGAGATAATCGGAAAAGAGGACATGGAGAAGGTTTTCAATCATACTGAATTAGGCATCGGTGTTATGCATTCATACATCTGGTACTCCAATCAATCTATTATTTATTTAGTTGAACAATTTATTTACACATTTCAATGATAATAGTCTAATGTTTATTATGTTTTTATTTAAGGTGCATGTATGAAAAATTCATGCGGGGGACGGGTTTGTCAAACAAATTCTGTTTCTTCTCTTGCAACCTTGTTAATGCACCGAGAATTGGTATGAATGCAATTGAAGTAAGAGACCACTTACTTGAGCGATTTACGGCCAGCCACACAGAATGTCTATTTCTTTTACCGTATAATACTGGAAACGGGTAAGATTTTCATTATAATTTCATTCTAATCTTTAATTTGTATCTTTTGCGTAGAAATTATCCATCTAAACTTTTGTTATACTTTACAGTGGACACTGGTTGTTGGTTGCCATTAATCCTATAACAGAAGTGGTCTATTATCTTAATTCATTGGATACTGATTGGTCCACATATCAGAATATGAAGGATGTGGTTGACACGTAAGTGATACTGTTCGAAATATTCGTGTGTATTTGTATATCTAATTATTTCTGTGACATTGTTCTAAGTTTACGTTTTTCTTTTATAGAGTTATACTACTATACCGTGCACAAAGAGAGACTCGAGTAGCACGGGTTAGATCAACCAATATTACATGGGTCAAAGTGGAGGTATATTAATTTTCACAATATTGCTTATTAGTGATGCTACTTAATAACACAAAACATCTATATATTATTTCTTATTTGTTTGTCAATGTGTAGTGCCCTCGTCAGCGTAATGGAATAGACTGCGGGTACTTCGTTTTGAGGTTCATGAGAGAAATCATTCAAATGGAACAATTGGAGATTCCTATTAGGGTATGCATGGTTTTATAACTTAGGATTGATTTTAATATTTATCGGATATGTCATATAATTTATTATTTTTAACTAAATAATGCGTATTTTGTTTTGTTATATAGTATTTCGAAGATATGGCGTGTTCTTCTTACACAAGGAAACAATTGAATTATATCACGGAAGAATTGTGCGAATTCTTTCTTCTAAAAAAAATTTTTTGAATGTATAGTTTTGGGAATGTAAATTTTAGTTTTGTGAATATAAGAAAATTCTGTTGCAAGAAGAATTCTGTTGTAAATTTTGTGAATTCTGTTAATGTATATATATGAATTCTCTTGTTGCAAGAATTTTGTGAATTTTGTGAATTCTCTTGTAAGTTTTGTGAATGTTAATTTTATTGAAATGTATATATGAATTCTGTTGTTGCAAGAATTCTATTTCTTGAAATGTATAAGAATTCTGTTGTTGCAAGAAATTATATAAGAAATGCTGGTTTGAAACTATGCAGGTTTCTGCATAAAAAAAATGGCTAAAATGGGATTTTTTATACGCATAAAAAATCAATAAAATTATAGGTATACTTTAGAGAGCTCTTTTAAGGAAAAAGCGCTCTCTAAAGTCAACTTTAGAGAGCGCTTTCAGGGAAAAGCGCTCTCCAAAGGTATATAAAAAAATCATTTTCCGTATACATTAGACAGCGCTTTTAAAGGAAAAAGCGCTTTCTAAAGTTTATAATAAAAAAATTTTAAATTTTAAAGGTATACTTTGGACAGTGCTTTTAAAAGCGCTGTCTAAAGTTCCATTTTAGAGAGCGCTTTTTCATAAATAAAAAAGCGCCGTCTTTACCTACGACAGCGCAGGCTTAGACAGCGCTTTTAAGCGCTTTTATAGGGCAAAAAAAGCACCCTCTTTTCCCTCTTTTCTCGTAGTGTACAAGTTTCTTAATGTTTGATGAGTAACCTTGCGGAACTTTAATACCTTGCAAACAATCGCAGAAAATTTTCTTTTCCTTTTTAGAAAGAGTGTGACATGCTGGAGGCAGATAAGTTCTTTTTCCTTTCTCTATTGGAGCCAACTGTTTTCTTATACCCATCTTCTCCATATCAAGATGAGAAGTCTTACTATCTTTAGTCTTGCCTGGAATGTTTAGAAGTGTATCAATCAAACTATCACACACATTTTTCTCCACGTGCATCACATCAAGACAATGTCTAACATCAAGACTTGACCAATACGGAAGATCAAAGAAGATGTACCTCTTTTTCCAAATATTTTTCGCAACTGCACCTTTTTCTTTTTTTCTCTTCCCAAAGACAACATTAATGTGTTCCTGCCGTTAATAAACTTCTTCCCCGGTTAAAGGTTCAGGGGTCTTATCAAACTCTTGCTCTCCATTAAAAGCCTTCCGCAATCTACGATAAGGATGATCGGGTTTTAGAAATTTTCAATGCCCAAGGTAAACAGTCTTCTTTTCAAATTCAAGTTGGTGATAACAAGTATCATCTTCACATATAGGGCAAGAAGAGAAAACATATTTCTGAGTTTCTTTTTGAAATAAATAAATAAATAAAAGACAGTTGGAGTGTTTAAATTTTACATTTTAAATCAATAAGAAATAAAACAATTTCATGTCATCAAACTTAGTGTCAGGTAGAGTTCCACACACAAAATTTAATAGAATTTGACAAAATTTAACAGACATGACTAAAGTGATTAACGGAATGAAATTTAAGGGACTTATAACAAATGTTTATTAAATAAAGGATTAAATAAAACTTGAAATTAAATTAAGGGACCAAATGATGCATTAAGTTAAGGACTAAATTTGTAATATATTATAGTTTAGTAATATATTTTAGTACTATTTTTAATAATTAAAAAAAGCTACGTTACTTGCTAATTATTTGCAACTCTCAGTTTGGTGAGGTGACTTAGTCCCTCGCATATATTTGTTTTGTGAGGTGGATTTTACACTTGTGAGGGGTAGGTATGTCAATGGGGCAAGGAATGTGTCGAGGATGCTTCCCCACCGTCCAATGTATTCTCCATCTTCGTTCCTGATCTCCATCACAGGAAATATTATTCTTCATCCTTATCCCCACAGATCCCCACAAAGAATTAGAGATCCACAGAGATCGAATCTTAAATTTTATTTTATCTTTTTCGATCAAAACTATGACATTAGTATTTCGTTATTATTGTTATTATTATTATTTTAAAACACATATTTTCATCTTTATTTAAAAAAATGCATATTGCATCAATAACAAAAATAAAATAAAAAAGCACTTGCAGTTACGAAAACATAAAAACTAATTTACTTATTGAATAAAAAACAAGTTACTAATTGAAGTATAGTGAAGTTGGAGAGTAATTACCATAAGCACAATGAACAAAAGAAAGTGGTTGTTGTGATGATGATGAGACTAGAGAAGATGAGGAATGGAGGAGACAAAGATAATTGATAAAAGAAGAAGATACAATATATAATCGGTGCACGTTTTTAGAGTTTGGTAATTGAGTAGTGAAAGAATACATTACACAATGAAACAAAAAAAAATATCCACTAATGACTCATTATTTTCTAATATATTAATTAATTTTTTATAAAAAATATGCAAAATTATATAATGATATATTATACATAAAAATTAAATAATATGGTCGGAGTCGGGAAATCCACGGGGCGGGGGATACTTTCCCGATCTCCGCCCGAAGTGTAATCGGAGGAACTTTTCCCTCCATCTCCGTCCCCACGAGGGGAAAAATTTCCGACTTCAAAGCTCCAAACAGATAATTCCCACGGTGATCATCGTTAACAGATGCAAATTGACATCCCTAGTGAGGGGTTTCACTTTTGACAAAATACTTTTTTTCTTGTACAAAAAGGTTAATTTACACCTATTTTTTTATTAAATTTACACCCATTTAAATTTAATAAAAAACGGGTGTATAGTCATCGGGTGAGAAATGTCTAACGTATTTACACCCGTTTAAAAACTGGTGTAAATACATGCTATGTTACACCCTTTTTTAATAAAAATTGGGTGTAAATACGTTTTTAGTTACACCCTACTTTAATAAAAATTGGGTGTAAATATGTTCTTAGTTACACCCTATTTTAATAAAAATCGGGTGTAAATACGTTTTTAATTACACCCTATTTTAATAAAAATCGAGTGTAAATAAGTTCTTAGTTACACCCTATTTTAATAAAAATCAGGTGTAAATACGTTTTTGTTACACCATATTTTAATAAAAATCGGGTGTAAATACATGCTAATTTACACCCCCTTTTAATATAATTTACACCTTTTACACCCTGTTTTATTATATTATATTTAATTCCATGTACACCCTATTTCATATGATACATTTACACCCTATTTCATATACACATTAAAAAACTAAAACTTGAAGGAAAAATAGTCCACTAGCAACATATTACAAACACAATGATGAATTGCTTAATATGTAAAGTTTCAAAGGAGTATCATTACAAAACTATCCAAAACAAATGTATTATTTCACATCGTACTTGTTCACTGTGTTGGGACCAATATAGACGTATGTATGTAGAGTTCAAAAATCAAAATGTCAAACTTATAGGGGAGAAAAAAGAAAGACATGATGAGCAACCATATTCTCCTCAAGAATCATGCTCTAGACTTCTTCAATTGGTAATCAAGAATATTTATGTACTGTTGTATATGTTTTGAATCAAACAAACAACTCCACGAGACTACTTGTCTTTCCAGCTTCCTTGATCTGGGCGCAGATTGTGATATAGCTTTCTCTTGCTCAGTAAGTGCAGGACGGAAATGACATCTATTTCCATAGGGACAAATAACCCCAGCAAGGACCATTCTACAGACCTCAGTTTTGTAGCGTGGGTGGCGGATCACCGGGTGAAGCTCCCCAATACCATGAGCGAATTGGCAGTGATTACTATAAAAGCATGCTCTAGTTTCCTGCCATTTGTTACACGGCTCAGTTTTGAACATCCCCTGATTATACACAGTCATCTCAAGAGGCTCTTCCTCTTTCTGCCCTCCTCGCACATATACCATTCGCTGCACCAAAGCAACACACAAAATTTCAACAAAATAATCAAGCCATTACAATAATCAACAATGATTACAAACCCAAACAACTAAATAAAGACAATTGATTCACATATATTGAACCCCTGCATTACTTATTATTACATGTAAAACCAGTCTAACCAAAATAGCAGATGAGGAGTTGCAGAATCAATTGATTTATCTATAAAAAGTTGGAAATACAAACCACTACCAGATATAATATTTTACCTCAAATATAATGTGTGACTCATCTTTTTTCCTAATCTATCTAGTCTTCTATATTCCAAAAATTTATAAAGATGTGTGAAAAAGAATTAACTTATCAGGAGCATGATAACAAGCTATGACATCCCTGATAGAACTAGCACCAGCCAGCAACATAACCAATCTGTCCAAACCAAAAGCTATGCCTCCTGCATTTGTTTTCATAGTAGTGTTCAAATAAAGATACGACGATTAAAAAAGGGAGTGGATAAAATTCTATTATTCCAACAATAGCATTACCGTAGATCAACAATTGAATTGATTTTTAAAACAATGATAATTAAACAACCAAAGTAAAAAATGATACAAGTTTGTCCTTCTACTCTTTTGACGTTAATCATAGAAATCCGAACAACTCAAGCCAATGCTTCGCAGAGAATTGTTCTTACAAGTTCCGATATGCTAGTCTTTGTTACTCCTTTTACTCATCAAATAAAATGGTAAAGATAACTAATACATGCTTTGTCTCTGTCTGGACTAATAAACTCTTTGCATGTTATTGAGACACAATAGAGCACATTACTTAAATGATTCAACCCAGGGTTATTACTTTGTTGCAGAGTAATGATTCTAAAACATCAAGGAATCTTGAATAGCACAGGAGAATATCTCCCCACCCATCGGGGGCGGGGTAAATAGAAGGATGGAAGAAGAGAAAAAGAAAGATAGACATGTCATACCTTGATGTGATTCTTGAAATAACTACGAATTGATGGATCATAAAAGAAAGAATCATTGGACGCGCTTAATCCTACACCTTCTTGCCACGCCCATTTGACATACTGACTCTTCCCACCATACGGTTGTAGGTTATTTACTAAGCTAAGAAGAACCCGGACTCCATTTTTCCTTGCTTCTGCTATAACATAATCCAAAGCCTGTCACCATATCAATCCTAAGTCAGCACAATTTTCACTCTATAAAAATAACGCTAAACAAAATAACTTACACTACAGTTCTTTTATTATGAGCATGAATCAAAATCGATACCCCGAGTTTTACAACACTCGCACACTGCACAACAACCACGTGCACTAGACCTCGGTGGTAAAGGACAAATTATGTAAAACATAAGTCTCCAAGCTACTTAAAATTTTGCAAAATGTAACTACACAAACCTTTCAGTTTTGGCATTTCATTTGTATATTGGTTTTAGTTAGAAGACAGAAACACTGTCACCATTTCCGGGTCAATTTCCATTGATGATGGACAAAGGGACAAGAATAACAAAAGTTTAAAACATTTCTTATTGGGCCCATCTAGCTAGTGAGCGTAATTTTAGGAGCACAAGAAAAAACAATCTTCAAATTGATTCTACACGTATATGCCAACCACAGAGATTTCTTGCCATTTTTTTCTCAGTATTCTACCAATTCCCAAGAACAATTGTATATCAATTCATAATTATATATCTGAATTGGTGGAGAGTTTGTTTATCTGTCAAACTCAATGTAAATTCAAACATTTATTAAACCATTTTGCAAACCCAAAGAGACATAATCACACACACAAATTCAGGAAAAGAGAACAAAAACTGAGTAAGGAATAAAAAAACAACGAAAAGTAAACCTTAATAAACAAAGCAAGTTACTACAACTCACACAAAAATATATAATCAAAAGCTGTTATAGGAAGCCCTTACCGAAAAGAGCGCGAGCAAGACTATTGTTCTCCATGTATTCATATACAAGCAGCAATTGGTTTCCTTCAATGCAACATCCATAAAGTTTCACAAGATTAGGATGTTGCAAAGCAGATATTATGCCTATTTCGCTTACGAATTCACGATTCCCTTGCTTTAACTTGGATGAGAGCTGTTTAACCGCAATCACAGCACCTCTAACAGTATACCCTGTAGATAGGCAGTGCCTTCAATATCATTATCGGCGATAACCTTTCAAAGCTTTATATTTCTCAAATACATTTAACGAATAATTTATCGAAATTTACCTTGTAAACTGGCCCAAATCCTCCTTCACCTGTCTTATTTTCTGGATCGAAGGTATTAGTAGCAGCTTTAATTTGTCTCAAACTTAAATAACCTGTTTTCAATTCTAGGAGTTCTACAATAATATAATTGTTTTACTCAGGAACAAGAAGTGAAAATAAAAAGTTCATAACATGAAAACTAACACATAACATTTTCCTATTCTTAGAAAAGCGTTAAATATGTTTTATTTATTTAGAACTAAAATGTTACCTTTGTCTATTTGATCTTTCCGAAAAATGTAACCCATCTTCCAAAGGACAAAGAGTATGAGCAAAATAAGTGCCAATGATCCAATCACAATTCCAGCAATTTCTCTAGCAGACAAACCATTTGAAGGGATTTTAAAGTCTAAAGAAAAGTATAAATGTTTTTAAGAATATGAAATACAATGTAGCTTACTCAGTATATTTAGCAGATGGTTATGAAATCAAAACAATGTGAAAACTAGTACTTACTTGGGGTCACGGTGATAGCAGATATAAGAGGTCCGTATACACCTCTCATAGGAATTGCATTAGATCTTTTTCCTACCATGATAAGTGGATTTGTAAGGTATTCTTTAATTGTCATTTTTAAAAACTACAACGTATTCTTGCGAGAATAAAGGAATTTCATGTTACCTAAATCCACATCAACTATAGTCCTTCCATGTTTTTTTCTAGAATTGTTTTTAGCTTAAGAAAACATACAAGGAAAAAAAATAAGATTCATTCCCAACAAATAAATCTAGTAACTAACTACTGAAAGACAATTGAAACAAAGAATATACAAAAGGGGAGATAAACCTCAGCAAAAGCCCTAGGGGAAGATTCAACAACATCATCATCAATGGCCTCCACATCAATCAAAGGGGGTTGTTGGCTTGAGTTTCTACTACTTGAGGCTCTAACTAAATCGAATGTCCCTCCTCCCTCCTGCTCACGGTTCTCACTAGCTGGTACTCGGTTAAGGTCAAGGTCCAAAACTGTCTTCCTTCGCCGGTAACTTCTGACAGCAGTCGGCCTGCCTGTTCGCAAGCTCATATTGGAACAATGTCCCCTGGTTCCAAGATGAAATCTGAAAAAACCAATACATCATAACTACACAAGTAAAAAAACAGTGAAGAAATTCTAAGCTTAAAAAAAATAGTAAAATTTGGTGAATAAAAACAAAAACTCAAAAGTTCAAAAACAGTGCTGGAAATCATATAATAACAAATCCCATACCTACCTACACAAGCACATGTTCACTCCAACTGGGTTACAAATCGTTGAAGATCTTCTAATTTCATATTTGAGAGACCTGCAACCAGAAATGCCCAACTCATGGAGTTCAACCTGTGGAAATTAATTCAAGTTGCAGAACAATGAATGATATTTTGGTTACATTTAGCGGGAGTGTACATTTTATTGCTATCGATGCTTTTTAAATTGTAGCTTCCTAAATTGTAAGGTTGGACAATTTAGTTCTGAAATTTACAAAACTCTACCCTAAAATTGATTTTTCTCTACTACAGTGGTGACTCTCATAAATTAAAATGATTGATCCAAAACAACTAATTCGATATGTTTATGATGTACATCATCATAATGAAATTAAACGTATATACAACACAACCCTAAGAACACAACATCATCATAATGAATACACAATTGGTATTAAGGATACCCTATCAACTAGGTATATGTTCAGCATCATAAATAGAAATCATATGATCAAACAACACAAATAGAAACTATATGATCAGCATTAAGGATGCTTTTATCAACAAAGTTAAGGACACAACATCATAAACAGAAACCGCAAGCAATTAAAACCAGACAACTTCAAAAAAAAAAATTTGAAACATTCAACTTATGGATACGGGTGACTCTCATAACTAAAAATGATTGATCGAAAACCACAATTTGATATGTTTATGATCCAGAAGCTCCAAAGTTTTGAAAAGAAGCTGAAATTATATGTATATATAACACTCTAAGTTGAAATTGATTTTTCTCTACGTAACTCTCATAACTAAAATGATTGATCCAAAACAACTAATTTGACATGTTTATGATCTACATTTGGTAAATGGCTATAACTAAATCCAAATTTGAAAGTAAAAGAGGAGAATCAGAAACTCACGTTGTGGAATACACCTGTAGCTGAGTTGCTGAATCAGTAAAAGAACCATCAAACGCAAAATGACGCCCCTTAACCCTATTAAGCCTGAGGTAATCCTTCTCATTCGTAGGCTCAGTTGGATAAACGTCACGCTGATTAATTATTCTCACACAACACCTTGAACCCAATTCAATTTCCTTCTGTTCATTGGTCTAACCCTCACAAACACCATAATCCAGCTCACACATTTCCCTAACTCCTCATCTTTCCCTTTCACCAAAGCCGACATGGACAGTCTCCGAGCAACGGCAACAACTGGAGCTGCTGTATTTGTTGTAGCTGAAACCTTTCTTGGATATGAAAATCCAACTATCCGATCTTGTCCAACAATGAGATTCTAATTTTCTTTGGCATCATCATCGTTGTTTGAGGAAGAAGGTGGTTGAGGTAAAACGAAGGTTTTGGTAATCGTTGAGTTAGGGTTTGTGATCGAGTTTCTCTCTCGCATGGCAGTGTTGGTGTTTCTGAGAGACTTGGAAGCTTGTTTTTGTTGTTCGTATAAAAGAGTGAGGGTTTTGAGTTTTTCTTTGAAGCCATGGTGAGGGTTTCTGAGTCTATGTTGCTCTTGCATTGTCGGATTTCGGTCATTTTCTGTAGAGATTTTGGATCGTGTTGAAACTGGCATTTTTCGGGAATCGATTTTTGTTGATGATGTAATCCAAACACGGCCTTAGAAGTTAAATTATATAGATCGATGTGTATAAAGAGTGAGAGGGCAAAAGATTGTAGCCATTGTTGCTGTTGATGATGAAAGTGGCTGATGAGAAGAATACGAAGGCATCGTTCGTAAGTTGAAACATTTACTCTCAAAAAAACCTAATTAGAACGAAAGAATGAAGGAAGAAATCACCCACTTAATTTGGGGTTTATAACGTTGTATTTGTTTTTTTAATATAAAAATTCTTAAGTGTGATATAAGAAAATTTAACAAAATCTTTTAACGTACAAATTTAATTGAGAAATTTAAGTTGATTAGTTTATTAAATTATTTTTATTTATTTATAATCAATAATTCATAATTTTCACTTAAGAAAATTTAATCCATTATTTATTTATTAGAATTAATATTTTGAGTTATAAAATTAAACAATTTTTTTCAGTCATTTAAATTTACACCTGTTTTAAATTTAACGGGAGTAATATATATTTGATAATAATAATATTTTGAATTTACACCTGTTTTTAAAAAATAGGATGTTTATTGTCACATGCTAAGATTTAAAATGACACTTTATTTACAAAATTGTCACCGCGTTTCTTATTTACAAAACTTACAACTCAATAGAGACAGTTCAGTTCAAGCATCTAGTTGATGAATGAATGGCTCACAAAACAGTCTACCTCAATATATCAAAAGACACATGAGTGACACAATACAACAGCAGTACCCTAAAAGAAACTCAAACCCTAAACCCTTATTAGTGCACACGGTTTCTTCAATAATTATTGCACACTCAATTAGGTTTAGTAAGTCTCCTTTTATAGCCTTGTGCGGAATAGGCTTGGACTCTTCCCATTTTGTCAGTTTTAACCTACTGCATAATCTTCTCCAAAATAGCAGGAACAAATCTTCATAGTTTCTTAAAACCTTTCATTATTTAATTTAACGTTTTGTGTACAGCTGGAGATACAAAACTTTGTTCCTGATAGCATCATCTTGACCTGCATAAATTACTGAGATATATCCAAAAGAAATATCACAGAATTAAAACAAAACAAATCTGTCAAGATTTTAAAACAATCAGAATAGATGTTCTGGTAGAACATGTTCCAACACCTATTAGGGCATCTGCTCTCAAGGTGAGTTGAGCAGCATGTTAGAACATGACACACAATATCCTGTAGTGAACTATGTTTTAGCAAAATTGCTGCCAATTCATAAACCATGGAACCTTCAAATATATATATATATATATATATATATATATATATATATATATATATATATATATATATATATATATAACTGTGAAAATGAAAGAAATGTGGATATCTGATGAAGGGTGATGATAAGGTGCAATCTCCAAAAGCCAACGTAAAGCAGACAACCGACAAAGTGATAAGGGTAAGTACATGTAGAGAGACACGTTGCGGATGACACAAAGATAGAGAGAAACGTGTAAAAGGTAACGTTGAAAGAGAGAGAAAATTAGAGATTCGCTTTTGATACCATATTGATGTAAAATCGACATCATATGAAAAGAAAAATATTATTACACTTAGAGGAGAATATTGACATGTTTTTATATACCAATGTAGAAACTAACTTTCCTAATAAGTAGGAAACTTAATATTAAGATTGTCGACCTAAAATATAATTAATTTAGAATACGTTTGGATGAGGTAATTGAGAATTGTTATGGAATTCAAAATTCTAAGAAATTTAAATGATTCAATTGAAATCCATTGATTTTTGATTTTTTTTTGTTTGGATGGAGTATTAAAATGATTCATTGTTTAAATTTTGAGGTCATTTTCATAAATTTTTAAACTTTGAGCCAAATTTAAAATATGAAAAATAGGGAAGAATTTGCAAAATTTGAAAATTTTAAGGGACTAATTTGTAAATTTTGAAAATTATTAGGGACTTATTTGCAATTTTTTTTGAAAATTTTAGGGACGAATTTGAAATTTTAATAAAACATGAGGATCATCTTGCAAAATTTAAAAAATAAATAATAAACAATTAACATTTGCATTATATAGAGTGAAGAAAAAATTTCAAATTCTTTACTTTTTTGTGTCATTTGAAATTTCTTAAATTCAACTTAAATAAAATATTTCATAAATAAATCATTTTAACAACTCTCTAGATTTTTTATCCAAACAATAGATTTTGGTCAAGTCATTTTAAATTCTCCAAAAAATTTTCTTCGTTTAAATGCTTCATCCAAAACTCTCTTAGAGAAAATAACGGAAACTATAATTTATCCATGTGTTAAGACTAATTCCTCTTTCTAGCAGTAATATTCTGATCGACCTCAAATTGGCATCAATTCAATTACAAGGTATTGTCCACTTTAGTCGTAAAAACCCTTGAGACTTTGTGTTTTAGAAATTTTGCATAGTTGAATTTGTTAGTGCACAAGGTGATGAAAACAAAAGGAATGAGAGAATATTTATTGCTCAGTAATGACGGCTACAAAAGTTGTAAGAAAGATGATGATAAATGACAGCTACCACTAGTCTATTTATACACAAATACTAGGGCCACATAGGCAACATTGTAAAATACTAAATTACCCTTCAATACCATCCCTTAATTTAGGATTTCCTAATCAAAACTAACAACACCAATTTCATCCATTAGGTGGAGAAATTGATCCGCCTTGATCGCCTTTGTCAGAACATCTGCCACATGCTTCTGGGTGCCTCATTTCACAACTTCTTTGGACTTGACTTCTCAGAAAATGATACTTTGTCTAAATATGCTTGCTTCTCCCGTGCAGAACTGGGTTATTGGCAAGATTGATTGCAGACTTGTTATCAATCATCAGCTTCAGTGGCTTGTTTACTTTGATCTTCAGATCCTGCAGCAAATTTAGAAGTCATACAACTTGACATGCAGCTACAGCACCTGCGATGTACTCAACTTCACACGTTGACAATGCAACAACAGGTTGCTTCTTGGAACACCAAGAAATATGACCTCCCATAAACTTAAACAAGTATCCAGAAGTACTTCTCTTGTCAACTCTATCTCCACAACAATAAGAGTCCGGGTAACTAATCAGCTTTGAATTAGTCATTCTTCCAGAAGGGAATAGTACTCCATACTTTAGAATTCCCTTGATATACCTCAGAATCCTGACAACAGATTAGTAATAGGACCACTTAGGTTTACTCATGAACCTAGTAACCATTCCAACTGCATAGCAGATATCAGGTCTAGTATTACACAAATACCTCAGAGAACCAACCAACTGTTTGAAGGTTGTAGCATCCACATCCCCACCTTCAGAATCAGAATCCAATTTGTGATTGGTTTCTGAAGGTGTGACAACAGCTTTACAATTCTGCAGCTTAAATCCCTTCAGAAGCTCAAGTTCATACTTCAGCTGATGCAAAATGATACCCTTCTCAGAGTACATAAACTTCATCCCTAGAAAATATTTCATTTTCTCGAGGTTAGTTATTTCAAACTTATTCATCAAAACCTTCTTGAACATGGATATCTCTTGTTCAGAACTCCCTGTCAGAAATATGTCATCAACATACATACACACCAAAATCATATTTTCTTCAGAGGTATGTTGAACATAAACACCGTACTCCATCTCACATTTCTGAAACCCCTGCTCCTTGAAAAATGAATCAATCTTCAGATTTCAAGCTCTGGACGCTTGCTTCAATCCATACAAAGCTTTATGTAATCTGTACATCATCCCTTCCTGATTCCTTTTAACAAATCTAAGAGGTTGTGACGTGTATACCTCTTCTTATAATGGACCGTTCAGAAATGCAGATTTCACATCTAAATGCATCAGAGGCCAATTCCTGTTAGCAGTTATTGTGATCACCAGTCTGATTATTTCATGTCTCACTACAGGTGCAAACACTTCAGAATAATCCAGCCAAGGTTTATGTAGAAATCCTCTTGCTATTAACCTCGATTTGTGTTTGCCAAATGATCCATTTGGCTTTAGTTTCACCTTGAAAATCCATCTGACGTTGATGGTTTTCTTGTCCTTTGGAAGATTAGTCAACTTCCAACTCATGTTTCTTTCAATAGCCTCAAGTTCTTCTTTCATGGCCTTCAACCAAACTTTCTTTTTTAGGGCATCTTCTGTACTCACTAGTTCAGAGTCTACTACCATGGCACACTAAATAACCTCTCCCTCAGAGTCTATTTCAATATCTCGTGGCATGTCATACTATGAAAAACTTCTCGGGATGTTTCTGACTCTCTTTGGCCTCTGACCTCGTTCAGAATCTCCTTCAGATGCTGAAACCCCAGAAGTTCTATCTTCAGAAGCTTCTCCTTTAGAAGCTCTTGCTTCAGAAGGTTGACCTCCTCCAGAACCATGACCACCTTCAGAGTCTGGAATATTCCCAAAATCTGACTCACAACCAGAATTTGAATCAAAATCATCTTCACCTTTTGAGTCTCCTTCAGAGTCAGAATCACCATCAGAGTCAGACTCGTCTTCAGAGTCTACTCCAGCTTCAGAATCTTCTCTAGCTTCTGACTCATCTTCAGAAACTTCTAATTCGGACTTTTCTTCAGATGCTCTCACACCTATGTTGGATTGAGACTTATTCCAATCCCGAGCTTCTAATTCCTTTACAATGACGTCTCTACTGAATTCAACTTTATTAGTTTTTGGACAATAAAGCTTGTATGCACCTGTATTGTGGTACCCCACCAGTAGCATCACTTTGCTTCTATCATCCAGCTTCTGTCTTCTGACTTCTGGAACGTGTTTGTAACATACAGAACCAAGCACCTTCAGATGGCTAACATGTTGCTTGTCTGCAGTCCACTTCTGAATAGGAATTATTTCCTTCAATTTCTTCGTTGGACATCTGTTGAGCACATATGTTACGGTGGCAACGACTTCTCCCCATAAGGTGTGAGGAAGCTTCTTCTCCTTCAGCATGCTTCTAGTCATATCAAGCAAAGTACGATTTCTTCTCTCAGTAAGATCATTATGTTGAGGAGTATAAGGAGCAGTAACCTCATGCTCAATTCCATTTTCCTCACAGAACTTTCTGAACTCAGTGGAGTTATACGCACCTCCACCATCGGTTCTGAGAATCTTCAGAGTCCGACCACTCTGATTCTCAGCCTTCATTCTGAATTTCTTGAATTCGGCAAACACCTCGTGTTTGAACTTTATAAGGGATAACCATGCCATCCTTATGAATTTATCAACAAATGACATGAATTATTGTTCCTTCCAATCGATGCTACTGGAAATGGACCACACACATCAGAATGCACTACTCCCACGGTATGCTTTGTTCTTGAAGCTGCTTCTGATGCAAATGGTAATCTTGGTTGCTTTCCTTGCATGCACACTTTGCATGACTTCTCAGGCTTCTTAATTGTAGGAATTCCATGTACCAGCTTCTTCGAACTCAGATGCCCTAAGCTTCTAAAATTCATATGACCAAATCTTCTATGCCATATCTCACTTTCCTTCACAACATTTGTTGCACTAAAGCATTCAGAGTCTGTAGTTCTGAAATTTACCTTGAATGTTCTATTCCTTCCCTGTTCTAACTCCATAATCATCTTCTGATTACAGTCATACAACTTCAAAAGATTGTCCTTCATGGTAACTGAAAAACCTTTTTCAATTAGTTCTCCTACACTCATCAGATTGCTTTTCATTCCAGGTACATACCACGCATTCTAGATCAATGTTATTTTCCCATTGTTCAGAACAACTCTGACATTTCCCATACCTTCAACATTGAGGTATTTATCATCAGCACATATGATATTTATCTTCTTTCCAGAGTCAAAGTCAACCAGCCATTTCTTATTTCCAGTAAGATGATTTGAGCAGACAGTGTCCATGTACCACCAGTCTGTCAAATTCATATCATCAGATTCAGAAGCCATCAGTAGCACAGACTCATCATCAGAATCTTTTCTGGTTACGTTTGCTTCTTCTGACTTCCTTTCCTTGTTTGGCCAACAATCAGCAGCAAAGTGGCCAAACTTCTTACAACAGTAGCACTGAATCTTCTTCTTGTTATACCTCTCTTTCCCCTTCTGAGCACTCTTCTGCCTATCAGAAGTTAAGGTTTCTGACTTCTAAACACCATCAGATCTTCTACATGCTTCTGACCAAGATTGCTTCTGATGCTTCTTACCAGAAGCTACTTTCAGAGCCTGCTGCTCTACTTCTCTTTCAGAAGTTCTCTTAGTCAGACGCAACTCTTGTGCTTCTAGACTGCTTTGCGGGTCTTCAATTCTCATGGTGTTTAGATCCTTAGAATGTTTTATTGCTACCACAATGTAATCAAAATAAGGAGTAAGGGATCTTAATACCTTCTCAATGATAACTTGTTCAGAAGGGGTTTCCCCACAAGCTTTCATATCATTCGTGATCAGAATCACTCTGGAGATGTACTCAGATACCTTCTCGTTGTCCTTCATGTTGAGATTCTCATACTGCTTTTGTAGAGACTGAAGCTTCACCTTCTTCATTGATACGTCACCACTGTAACATCTAACCAGTGTGTCCCACGCAGCCTTCGTCGTCGCCGAATCAGCAATTTTCTCAAACACGTTCACATCCACACATTGATGGATGTAGAACAACGCCTTCTGATCTTTATTCCTCGAATCACTTTGAGCATTTCTCTGCGCATCAGTTGCATTTTCCGGAAGTGCAACTGAAACGTAATCATCGTTGACGAGATCAAGAACATCTTGGCCAAACAACACACGCATCTGAATCATCCAATGATTCCAGTTCTTGCCATTGAACACTGGAAGCTTGGTGCTCAGACTATCGTTTCTGTTCATCTTCAACCTTGTGCAAATCACTCAGATCTCACCAAACACATTGATTCTGTTTCGATTTCGTTTAAGATTCAACATGAATTCAAGAAAAAAAATTAATCAGCCCCACCGTTTCAATCGTGTTTCTCGTGGATCCGAACCAGACTCTGATATCAATTGTTAGAGCACAAGGTGATGAAAACAAATGAGAGAATATTTATTGCTCTGCAATAACGGCTACAAAAGCGGTAAGAATGATGATGATAAATAACAACTACCACTAACCTATTTATACACAAATACTAGGGCCACATAAACAACATACTAATCGGTCTCATATTATAAGCAAAAATTACTTTTTAGATATATTGAATAATTAATGTATCTGGTCTATATATAAGTCAAATACATTAATTATTCAATGTATTTAAAAAGTAACTTTTGCTTATAATATGGAACGGAGGGTGTACTAAATTATTAAATTACCCTTCAATAAAATTGAGGAGGACGAGTATTATGTATAAATTACGCCTAGATTCCTAAGTAATATGATAGCCCAATAGAGTATTAATTACAACTTATTCAAAGTATTCATCACTAATACATACATAGATGGTGGTGATCTTTAATGAATAAATCCTCACCTGGAGAAATAATTATTAATAATACTGTTGATGATAGAACCATTGAGATGCCCAAGTACTGGTCCGCCGAGATTATTTATAAGGCCAGCGATCGACGTTTGGTCCCTGCAGGTAGAACTTGCAGCGTTTGAAAAAAAAGGATTAAAAGCATTCTCCATATCTATCATGATCTCTGAAAGTGAAGAGCGTCGAAAAGGACCAACCGACTCACACATGAAACGTCCTTTCCAAACATCATGCCAAACATGCCACCCACCTAGACATATTTCTGAAGCACTCAGCAGCATGTGAATCACCAACAATGTTTCACCACCTGTACTCGTAGGCATTTTGTTAGCGACAAGTATGCCTAGGTTATAGTTTGGTATTCCGTACTGAATGCAAATAGTGTTTGGCTCGTTGCGTATATCTAAAACACGGCCTCCAATACTGAAATCAATGGGCCTAATGCAGCCTTCATGGCGAACCATTAAATCTACTCTGAATCCTAAGGTAGTAAGAGTGTCCATGAGACTGAAATATGCTGTTTGGACTCCTATGGCGGCACGAAGGGTGCAAGTTCTTGAAAGAGAAGTTGAGTATACAATCGTTTGGTCATTGCCGCTGGGACTCTTGTACAGTTCAATTTTAGATATATTGTTGCTAGTGCTGCTACATAAAATCCCCATCTCTCTCCCTCTCTTACTAAATGGTCTTGTTTATTTTGTTTCCTTGTGGCTATGAGTTTGTGATGACTATGTGTGTTCTAAATAAAGCATATGAGCTGAGTGGATTCTTTTTAGCTTAGAATGGAAGCACACAAAATCAATAAATATCCTTTTGTACAAGTATTGAAATTTATATTCTTTATCCATATAAGTTTTCAGATTCGATCTGGGAAATACTGGTGGGTTTCTTTTTCTTTGTTTAGCCTATTTTTATTCTTTCTTTTTTCATGCAATCATCCTATTATATATATTTTTTTAAACATGCCTGTAATTAAAGTGAGGGACTTCTCTCACTTATTTATAAATATATCTTTGTCATATTAATATCTAATAGAATTTGTATTCAGGCACTGCTTCAAAATTTGAATAGGAATTAGATGAAGATTGTTGAGTTGTAATTCTTTATGTTGAAGCAGTGTAATGTAGCTTGACAGAAATAAGGATTAGTCAAATTAGTTTAATGTGTGTCGAGTTGTATTAGTGTGTCGAAATGTCGAAGCAAGTTTCTTCACACAGGATTTCAACTTAGGCCTATTTTAGTAGTGTTAGCTATTTTGGACTTTCATAATTTTGTGTTTTGACTTGGGGTGCAAGCTAACCTAAATCTATAAATAAGGAGAAAACCCTTATTTTGAAAATAACTCAGAGTTTAGAACTTATAATCACTTGCAGTTGCAATATTAACAAGGTTTCCACAGTTTGTGGGTAGAGAGAAACTCTGCAGAAAATATTCTTCTTCTTCTCCAACGTTTTCTTTCTTTCTTTCTCAATCTTTTCTTTCATTGTCATTGCGTGAGTGGAAACAATCTTGAGATCAAGATTTAGTGAAATTCTCCATAGGTTGTGGTTGAATTCCAATATCGGGTATCTAGAGCTCCTGTTGCGATTCAAGGAAGCAAAACTGTGATGGAGATTAATAATTCAAACGAGCACTTTCCGACGAACCTTCTGATTCTCAAGAAAGATAATTATGAAAATTGGTGCAAGCAGATTAAGGTGCTTTTCTGTTATCAAGATCTTTGGTATCTTGTGAAGGAAAGAGTGACACCGCTTGCAGAGAATGCGACGAATCAAGAAAATGTTGCACACAAAGAATTGAAGAAGAAAGATTATAAAGCTCTCTTTATAATCCATCAATGTGTTGATCCAGATAATTTTGAAAAGGTTAGTGATGTAGAATCAGCAAAAGAAGCTTGGGAGATTCTTGAAAAATCGTTTGGAGATGCAGAGAAAGTGAAAGAGGTGAGGTTAATAACTCACAAAAGGACTTATGAATTGCTTCAGATGGAGGACAATGAAAGCATAATAGATATCTTCACTAGGGTTACAAAATTGGTGAATCAAATTAAGGTATGTGGAGAAGTGTTGACATCAAGATCAGTTGTTGCAAAGATCTTGAGGTCATTGGCTCCAAAATTCGACCACGTGGTAGTGGCCATAGAAGAGCCGAAAGATTTGTCAGCATTGATGAAGGAAGAGCTTTAAGGGACGTTTGAGTCTCATGAACAAAAGATGACTGAAAAAGCTGCAGGAAAGTCGAAAAGTGATATGGATTTGCAAGCGCAGTCAGAAAAAGAAAAGAAAGGCAAAGGAAGCTGGAATGGCAACAAAGGTAGAGGAGGCTACAACAATTCGACTGGTCGAAATCAGTAGGAAGAAAACTGGTCGAATCAGAGAAAACCCTAGAACCAATGAAACCAAAGAGGTGGTGCTGCAGGTAGAGGAAGAGGTGGTGGTCGAAAGCCTAACAAAAGTCACATCCAGTGTTTCAATTGTCATAAGTATGGTCACTATTTTAGTGATTGTCCAGAAAAGAAGAAGAATCAAGAAACTGATGCAAAGCTGGCGAAACATGAAGAAGAAGAGATGTTGCTAATGGTCACAACAAGAGATGAAGAAAGATTCCAGGATCAGTGGTACTTGGACTCAGGATGCTCATCACACATGACTGGAAGGAAAGATTGGTTTGTCAACATAAAGCCCTCAACGAAGAACACGGTGAAGTTTGCAAATGACAATACTCTAGTAGTTGAAGGTATTTGTGATGTTCTGATTATGAGGAAAGATGGAAAGAGGTAAATAATTTCCAAATTGTTGTACATACTAGGCATGAAGAGTAATTTGCTTAGTATAGGGTAGCTGGTCGAAAAGAACTACAAGGTGTCGATCGAAGACAAGATGATGAGAGTTCTCGACTCAAGTGGTAGGTTAATCTTGAAGGCTCAAATATCTCAGAATAGGACCTTCAAGATTGACCTTAATTTGAAGGAGCATAAGTTCCTTGCAACTGCAGCCAGCAGAGATGGATGGATATGGCCTTATCGACTTAGCCATCTAAACTTCAAAGACATCAGAGATTTGAAAAGAAGAAATATGGTTTCAGGATACCAAAAATTGACATTCCAAGTGAAGTGTCTGAAGAATGTGTTCAGGCGAAACAACACAAGAGTAGCTTCAGTAAGGATGCAGGAAGCAGGTCGAAGGCAATTCTTGAAGTCATATACTCTGATGTATGTGGTCTTATCCAGGTGGGTTCGATTGGTGGTAACAAATACTTTGTCACGTTCATAGATGATTTCAGTCAAAAATTGTAGACTTACATGATCAAGAAGAAAAGTGAAGTGATCGAGGTATTTGCCAAGTTTAAATCTATGGTCGAAAGACAAAGTGGTCGAAAGCTAAAGATTTTGAGGACTGATGGTGGTGGAGAGGAGTATGTATCTGCTCCAGTTGTCAATTAATCCAGTTATCCGGTTTTAGTTATAAATCTTTGACGTGTGGTGGTTAAATGTTTTAATGGTCCAGATTTAACGTCTTAAAACCACTATTTTTAAATAAAAATACAAAGAAACCAAGTTCAACTCTTCTTATTATGCTACAGCCTGATGATTCTGAGCTTTAAATCTAAATCGATTTACCTTCTCACGATTGAATCACAGCTTTCCTTCTGATGCTTTTTTTTTCCATAATAAGATTATTAAACCTTCATTTCTTTGCATTTTTCCAATGAGATAAGTGAAAAAGAAGAAGAAAATTGTTCCTTAATGAGATTACTAGAGGAAGAAGATTATTAATAAATTTTTCTCCTTTTTCAGGTTATGCAGTAGAAGATGATTGCCATATCATCTTTTCATTGTGTCAAGAATTTATAAAGAAGGACAACAATTCAGATTTTCATATTGGTCTACTCTGTTGGTTGCAATTTATGTTGATTTTGATATTGGTCTACTTTGTTGGTTGCAATTGATGGAATTGTGGAATGGGTTTGGAGAAGACTAGAGGACTAGATTTTCACTGAGAAAAGGATTAATAATTTTTTAATGTTAATATTTACCACGTGTTCAGTATCTATAAAATGAATAGGAATAATTGGAGGAAAGACAATGGAGCAGATCTAAACTTGGTGGAGAGTACGTGTCGAAAGATTTTGATGCATTATGTGAGAAAGAAGGGATTGTGCATGAGGTGGTGCCACCCTATACTCCACAGCAGAATGGAACTGTAGAAAGAAAGAATAAAACCATCATGAATATGGTGAGAAGTATGTTGAAAGGCAAGCATCTACCCAAAGAATTATGGGGAGAAGCTGTGTCGAATGCAACATATATTTTGAACAGATGTCCGACGAAGAAGGTAGAAGGAATCACGCCAGAAGAATGTTGTTCTGGTGTTAAGCCTAGCCTAAGTTATTTGAAGGTGTTTGGATCTATAGCACATAGACATGTTCCAGATCAGTTGAGAAGAAAGCTTGATGACAAGTCAAATCAGATGAATCTGATAGGATATCATTCGACTGGAGGATATAAGTTGTTCGATCCAGTGAACAAGCAAGTAGTGATCAACAGGGACATGATCATAGATGAGCTTAAAGAATGGGATTGGACTGAGAATGTCAAGAAAGATTCAGTGAGAATCTTATGTGAAGAACCAGCTAGTGAAGTCGAAAGAGAAGTCCGACAAGAAGAATTCAAAGGTGAAGCAGGCCCAAGCAGACCTCGACGATCAAGACATATGCTTGCAAGGTTGTAAGAATGTGTGATTACATCAGATGATGTGGTCGGTGAAGAAGGTGAGCTGGTACACTATGCTTTCTATGCAGATGTCGAACCAGTCAATACAGCTGAGGCATTAAAAGATTCGAAGTGGGTGAAATCAATGAATGAGGAGTTAGAGTCCATCGAAGTCAACAACACTTGGTCACTTGTCGAATTGCCTCAAGGTAAGAAGGAAATTGATGTGAAATGGGTTTACAAGGTGAAAGTGAATCCTAAAGGAGAGGTAACTCGACACAAGGCGAGACTTGTGGCGAAAGGATTTCTACAGAAGGAAGGAATCGACTTCGACGAAGTTTTTTCACCTGTTGCTAGGATCGAAACAATTAGGTTGGTTGTTGGTCTAGAAAACATGAAAAATTGGCACACATGTCAGATGGATGTGAAATGTGTATTCCTGAATGGCCCTTTAGATGAAGAATATTATGTTGCACAACCAGTTGGGTTTGTGAAACAAGGCAAAGAAGGAAAGGTGTACAGGCTGCATAAAGCTCTGTATGGACTTAAGCAAGCTCCAAGAGCTTGGAATAAGAAGATTGATAGCTTTCTAAGGGTGAAGGAATTTGTGAAGCACAATTGAGCATGGAGTATATGTAAGAAGAAGCAATAGTGAATTGCTTATACTATGTCTCTATGTCGAAGACATGTTGATAACAGGAAGTTGCAACAAGGAGATTGAAGATTTCAAACATAACCTAAGTGAGGAGTTTGAAATGTCAGACTTGGGAAACCTTTCATACTGCCTTGGCATCGAATTCTACAAGACTAGTACAGGTTTGATGATGCACTAAAGAAGATATGCAGGCGAAATACTCAAGAGATTTGAGATGCAAGATTGCAACCCAACTTCGACTCTAGCTGAGACCAGATTGCAACTGTCAAAAGATTCAGATGAAGATGATGTCGACCCAACCCAATATAAAATACTTATTGGGTCACTTTGATACCTTTGTCACACTAGGCCTGACTTAGTATACAGTGTGAGTATGGTAAGTAGATTCATGCAAAAGCCAAATGTATCACACCTAGCAGCGACGAAGAGGATACTAAGGTATTTGAAAGGAACTCTCGACAACGGCATTTTGTTTCCTCCAGCTGATGAAGGAAAAGAATGCAAGTTAATGGGATACACTGACTCAAGTTGGTGTAATGATGTTGAAGATAGAAAATCCTTAGCTGGCTATGTGTTCATGCTAGGTGGTGCACCAATTGTTTGGAGTTTGAGAAAGGAGACAGTAGTGGCATTGTCGTCATGCGAAGTAGAATACATAGTTGATTTTCTTTGTGCATGTCAAGTAACATAGATAGTGAATCTCGTTGAAGAGATTATAGGGAAGAGTCATGGAGCAATTACCATGAAGATCAACAGCATGTCAGCTGTCAACCAGGCGAAGAATCCGATATCACATGGTCGAAGCAAGCACATCGAAATGAGGTTTCATTATCTTCGAGAGCATGTAGCAGAAGGAAAGATGAACTTGGAACACTGCAGAACTGAGAATCAGATTGCAGACATCATGACAAAGGGAATGCAGGTCGAAGTGTTCAAAAGACTAAGAGCTATGATGAATGTAGATATCTTAGACACAATGAATTAGGTGGTGTGTTGAGTTGGATATTTTAATTCTATAGAGGATAAATGAGATTTACGACCATTATCACAACAATGAGATCAACTTATATACTAATATAATGATAACCATCGACAACAGGTAATTCCACGGGATTTGACATGTATACCATTACGTGGGCCTCAACGCTTTAACTTGCTTCCACACGTCTTCAATAATAAAATGGCAGAAAACCTCCTACTATATTGATAATTGCTTTTGAACCTCTAAACTGCCTCTGACGAGAGCCTCTAGTCGACTTCTATAGCATTGTTTAAGTATCTTTAAGTCACCTATTCTTAGGGCTAAAAAATATCCTAAATCCTCAACATGTGACAAACGTGTCGAACTCTACACTTTGTCGAAGAACTAATTGTGCAAACCTTCTCGAGATTGTGAACATGTTTTAAAGAGAAAGTGATCATAATCTTGTGGATCAGTTCCTGAGACTCTTCCAAATCAAGCCTAATAAGTTAGTTGAAATGGGTATTCATCATCAGAGAGGTATTATTTTACCCATTGTAGAGGTATTACTCATTCTCTTTCTAGAAACGTTTTCTTCCTCTTCCCTCTCTTTTTTTATCCATTTTCTTCATCCTTCGGTTTATCATCTAGTAATGTTTTCTTCCATCCACCTCAAACCTTCAACAACGCATCTATTTTAAGTTATTTTTTTCGCATTTTCTCTTTGTTTTCTATTTTTTATTTCTCATCAAATCCCTAATCACATAGTTTATTGTTCATTTTTTATGTCTGTGTACCATTTTTATCGTTTAAGGGTTTCAAATTTTGCAAGGAGATTCAAATCTAAGTTATACATTTGTTTGATTTGTTCATCTAAGGTACACTTTTCTTTTCTATTTTTTTAAGATTTGGATGTATTGATATTTGTTGATGTTGATGTTGATGTGTTGTTAATATAAAATATTTGTGTGTTTTATTATAGGCTTAATTAGTGTTGAAGTCCTTTAACTTAATTTCAGTTTTCACTTTGATCTCCTATCTAATAAAGGTTACATTTTAGTCCCTTAACAACTATTATGTTAGTCAAGTTAGTCTTTTCTGTTAAATTTTGTGGAAAAAAAAAACATTAAGTTGTATATAGGTGGCATGACAGCATGGCAAATGAGTTAGCAATTTAGTAAATGGACTAAATTGAAACCTTGTATATAGTTAAAGTACCAAATTGAAACTTTTTTATATTAACAAAATCTTGAATATAATAACATTAAGCCAGAATCTTGATACATTACTAATATAAAACAAGACATTTAACCAAAATGAATTAAGGTGTACGCAGACACAACTACAAGGGTTTATTCTTCTTAGAACTTGAATTGTCATTGGTGAAAAGAATTTTTCCAGGTTTAACACTTTTATAGCTGTTGTAGAGATCTGGTTCTTCACATGAAGCAATTTTTCTCATCTTATGGATTATCACAGTATAGCTTCCTTCTGAACATGGTATAAACTTTGCACCATAACTTATGTACGATCCAATTACTATTTTCTCCTAAGAGATTAAATAATTCTACAAGTTCCCAATAACATATTTTAATGCATTAGTATAAAATATGTAGTAATAAATTTGAGACTGCAAAATTTTGATAAGTATGTAATTTAACATTTATGTTTAACTTTTTTATCTTTACCTCTTTGAATAGAGCATATATTTGGTAGCTCCAGTCACCAAGAGTTCTAATATGCGCTCTGAGATACTCATCTTATGGTCCCGATGTCAAAGAAAATGGATGCCTGAAAATTTTGCCAAAAGAAATTCAAAAATACTACAAGAGTGCCTTAGATTAATATTAGATGAAAAATGGTGAAATGTTGAATATTGAATGAATACCAGAAAGGCTTAGATAAAATGGTGAAAACACAAAAATGCCTTAGAATAATAAAGCAATACAATACAATTACTTCATTTTACATTATATGAAAATAGTTACTTTAATGATTTAGCAAGGAAACATGGAGGGATGCACTATCATTTCATAAATGAAATTTCACACAACTTTAAAGAGAGATTATTATTCCTACATCTAAACAATCCTGTTGAAAAATAGAAATGTCATTCTATCTTTTTCTCTTAACTTAAAAATGTCAATCTATATAGAGTAAAGGACTAATTAATTAACATTGACATGCAAATTAGTTTACTTACTTAGATACTCCATATAACAATAAAATTAGAATCCAAAACAATGAAGGGCATATACTTGCATTAATTAATAACATGATTATTCCTACAAATAAAGAATACACATAATCATAATCAAACAAATTAACCAAAATGTTGATAGAAAAATCATATACAGAATTTCAATACATAATGTTAATGATAGTACCTTGCCTGAGCACAAAACCAGAAATATATTGTTAATCATATACATAATTTCAAGACGTAATGTTAAGTCGTCCATTTATTTACAAAGATTTACAACTCAAACAATCTATTTCAAAGTTTCCTTTTTTAATATTTAAGTCATCCATTTATTCACAAGATCTTGCCAGATCATGAAACTATTAACATAAAAAAACTACCAAATATTGTGTTAGATATTTTTAAGCAAAAACAACAGCAAGAAATTGAAGAAGACAATAAAATCATGTTTTAGAGAATATAACACATAGCTAATAGAAAAACTAGTTGATAAACTGAAACAAACATGCATCATCGAGTAAATCGTATAAGTTAAAAATGAGAACTTTGTGAACCTAACAGAGAAGAAGGCATTGAAGCAAAAAAAAATAGAAATTTGTAAACCTAACAGATCACGAAACCAGAGAAGAAACCTAATAGAGAACTTTGTGAACCTAATAGAGCATAAAATAAAAAACTTAAGAACATATTACACGCACAAAATCAGTTTGGTTCCTCGAAGATCTTAAACGCAAAGAGACTTCAAACTGGTCTATTTTTTTCATTTGAAATCGCAAGGTCACAGATGAAGATATGGTGGCCTACGACGATGTTCTTCGAAATAGAAACTCAGTCGGTTCATTAGGAAGGCCGTGGAATGAGGAGTACGAATATTGCTTTGAATATTTCATTAAAAGTCACTACTAAAAAAATTAAATTTAGAGAGGGTAATATTCCGTCACAAATGAACTAAAATTCCGTCACAAATCTATTTAGTGACGGATTTAGTGACGTACAATTATCCGTACCGAATTTCAATGTCGCAAAACGTTTGCGAGGGATTTCAAATTCCGTCACAAATAGGTACATAATTAATCCGTCACTAAACGTAATAATCTGTCACAAATTAGTGAAAAAAATCCACCTTTGTGAATGTATTTCCGTCAATAATTAATGACGGATTTGTAAATCCCTCACTAATTACGATAATGGATTTAGTGACATTTATATTCCGTCACTAACTCAAACAATAAATATTTAGTGTCAACGATTATATTCCGTCATTAATTAATGAGACCTACAAATTGTGAATTTCCTACCTAGTTTATTTCACATATTTCTCATAAAAAAATTAAATTAAATAATACACAATATAAAACACAAAATTAAAATAAATAATGCACAAATATAAAATAGAAACACAATAAACTGTGTTTTATGAATATCATAAATATTCACCGAATCATAAATAATAATACTAAAAATATGTTCTTAAAACTAGATATTACAACCAAAATAATACTTGCTTTGTTTGTTTACATTAGATATTACAACTAAGCTAGTATGAAGATAGCTCAAAATTAAGCGATTACAACAAAAATAGTACTTAACATTATTTTTAAAACTAAGAGATTACAATAAAGTGTTCCCAATAATTTTTCAATGGAATTTTTCCTAAGAACTAGCCACCATATTCTTATCCTTCCGCTTATTCTTCAATGAAACTGGAAACTCTGTTAGTTGTATATGCTACACCAACAATTAAAAAGAAAAGCACATGAGATGTGTGCATAAAGCAGTTACGGTTTCCTGATAGACCAAGGCTCTCTAATATTTCATGACCCAACCATGACAGTCAAGATCTCCCCTTCTTTTCAATTAATCAATGATTCACCACCAGTTAAATACCAGTGTGTTGTTTATGGAGACTATACATCATCATGGTATACCAGGTGGTGTACATTATTTATCATTGGAGAGGCTAAATATTGGAATATAATTAAAACTGGGAAAAAGATAAATTTGTCAATTTGAACAATAAACTACTTACTCAATCAAAATAACATATATTGATTCATTCATGCAAGTGATTTAACAATGCGATGGTTACATTTTCCAGAAATCCATATTTTTAATTATAGTTGTTCCAAATGAATATTTATAATGTACAGATTATCTTTGAATACAAGAGATATGCAAGGTCATATACAATGTACAGAATAATCTATGCTAATTTGCTCATAAAAATTATAACAACCTCCAAAATTAATAAATGGAAATAAGTAACAACCTAATCTTATCTCATCATATTCTTAGCGTTTTTCCACATGCACTCACATGCATATTAATGTAATCAAAGAGAACTAATAAAATAAATATGTCAAGACAAAGGAAGACAAAGAATGACATGCAACAATATGTACCTGATAGGAAAGTTTAGTTTGTGTTGCTATGGACCTAGTCATTTGCATCATATAAAATATGAACTCATTGCACTTACTCCCTTAATTTATAAAATGAAGTCAATATTTTCTTAATAATTCAATAATTAACAATACAATATACATTCAAAGCTTAAAATGAAGTCAATATATTCTCAATCATTAACATAATATACATTCAAAACATGAGACCATATGATAACACCAAAGCTAAGATGCTGTCGATTGTTATCGTGGGTTAGCACAAACTATGGCATCAATATAACGGTGTTTTCATGTACCTTGAAGATAATGCTGGGGTTTTCATCTTTGAACAAGTATAATAGATATTGATTAAATGACTTAGACATAACATATACATAAATTGTCACTATAGTGTAGAAGTAAAAATTGAACTTTGTGTTTTTAAACTAATAATTTTCAAATTAAATAAATCATGGTTGAACATTTATAGATAAAGATGTTTGATATAATAAGTTAGAAAATGAAAAAAAATCAAGGGATATCAAAAACCAAATAAAAAAACATTATGATTTGTCTTTAAGCAATGAGGGAACCGAAAATTTGTTACCTTTTTATTGACAAATAATATGGTGAGCTAAGTAACGGAAAAATTAGTAATTGAGAGATACTTTCTGCAATTGAACGTAGACAAAATTAGTTCTCATTTCAAGAGGTCATTTTTCTAAGATAGGTGTATGCTTAGTAATTCAACAACACCATTCCCAACAAGAGCCATAGCCATAGCTATAGCGAAGTTGAAACATCGACATGCTTAAAACAAAAATTTAGTTGTCAAAGAAACACAAAAACCTGAACAGAAAAGTAAATAAAATGAGAATATAAGAGAATAATTACCTTATGCTTTGTCAGGAATTCGGTTCAGCAATCCTTGTAAATGTCATTAAGAATATAAAAGAGTCCCCTCTGCAAATCACTTAACAGTAGCCCCCCTGCCAATCACAAAATAGGAAAAATACTAGATACATTAAGTATGAGAAGGGTCATTCCTAACAACCCATTGCTATCTCACTTTTGACTTTATTATCATACAAGAGTTAAGCCAAAAGCATTACTCCAAAAATTTAGATTTCTTTTTCATTAATGATCCACACAGAAAAAAGGACTAATAATTGTTTGACTATATACTATGACAGCAGTACTTAGTTTCTCGAGTTCAACCATACCGTGTTTTGGCCTACTTTGTTGTGTTTTTTGCCGGAGTGTTTGGAAAGACATCAGTAACGATGTTGCATAACATAGAACCGTTAATTTTGCAGTTTTTTGCTTCGGTTGGATGTGTTGCCCAATAAACGTTGAAGATCTTTGCGACATCAGTAAGAAAAGAGAGAATGGTTTCAAAGTCTTACGGATCTGCATTACAGGATGGTCGTGGATGCCGTACAATGCCACAGACTTTCCATCGACTACCTGGTGTGTCTGCTAGAGGTAGAATTTCAGCGATATTGTTGCCAACGAAGTGTGTAACCCAGAACCACCAACCCCATGTTCTCGAAGCTTCGTCGTGCTTCATTTTCTTCAAATTTCTTCTGCATAATATTATAAAACAATTGGCAAAAATTGAAATTATAAAAGGGAAAAATAGGAAGAAATGAGAGACATAACTTATAACGAGCTAAGTTCATTCCTTTGCTTTTGTGCCTTCGCCATTCGTAGAATATGCCGGTTGATTTACTTCAAAGCAACATTTCCATCGGAATCACATGGTCCACATGACCACAAAAACAAATAACAAAAATAAGAGCTATGCTTCACTAGAATGCATCAAATAACAAACTTATCCTTGTAGCATCAAAACAAATATTATCAAAAGCGTTATCAACAAAATCAAATTTTAATCAATAAAATGAGAATTCAATACTTATTTTCATCAAATCCAAACGAACATTGAAATGAAAAAGAAACTTAAATTAAAGTGTAAGAGAAATCAAGAGTACATACGGTAAAAATCGAGTGTAAGACAGAATCTCTTGTTTGTTGACTAATTGAAGTTTGAGATTCTCAGAGAGCTTAAATTGACACTTCATAAAATCAACGATGTTATATCTCTTTCCGTATCTATTAACGAAACAAGTGGAGGAGACATAGTTGTGAGCAAGCCTTTAAAGTTTTTGTATGATAGCAAATTATGTTATAAATGCAAATTGTGTGATATGCATGGTTAGTTGGTATATACATATGATTTCATACTTATACTATGTTTAAAAGACAAGGCAAATTGATACATATCATCATTAAAATCATAAAACAATTTTCCTTATGTATGTATCGATACATGTATGCCTTGCATCGACACATTCCTTTGGTATATTCACAAAAACAATTTTGCTTCAGTATGTATCGATTCATACGACACTTGTATCGATACATGCTCCTTTGTAATTGAGCTATGTATCGATTCATACGACACTTGTATCGACACATGCTCCTTTGTAAACGGGCTATGTATCGACTCATACGCATCATGTATCGATGCATGATTTACTTCACATTCTGGAATTTAACAGTTACAGTATGCATCGATGCATACAACCATGTGTCGACTCATGTATGCATTATACTCACTATGCATCGACGCATACGACTCTTGTATCGATACATAAAGTTGTTTGTTGCTTTTAACGTTTTCTGTTTTCATATATAAGTGTCATGACAGTTCAGTTTGAAGTCAAGAATTCGCAAGTGTGAAAATTGAGCAATCAAAGCAAAAGGCAAGTTTGGTGTGCATCAATTGTGAGCAGCTTTAGAGACCTGAAAGATACTTTGTCTTCATCATCTTCTCAATCTCTTTAATTCAAGAACATCAACACATAATCATTTTTGTTCTTCGGATTAAAGGATCTTCGAGATAACGTTCAGTGGTACGATCAAGGATCTAGCTGAGTTGAAGATTCAAAGGGGGTTTCGAGGAAAAACCATCTGGTTTGTCCTTCAAGAACGGGTGTGTTCTTGAGGGTTTGTTAGTCACGATTGCAGAACATATTCAGCCGCAGCGTAGGGGTTTGGAAATTTGGATATTTCGCAAACAGGTCGTGGAACTGGTGAATTGTTTGCATTTCTTGCAGGGTAAATTCTTGATCAAGCTCAGATCAAGTGAAGGTTCATACAATAGGAAGATCTTGGGGTTTAGATTTCTAGATTTGTATTGTAACCTTGTAAACAACGAATTCAGCATTATTGATATAACAGGTCTCAATTTCAGTTTTGAAATTGAGAGGGAGACGTACCCACCCGCGAGGACGAAAGTGGGGAACTTCCTTACCAAATCTCTGTGTATCGTATTCTATCTTTATCTCTTTACGTTTTCAACAATTTTGTGATTCGTTTGGTGTGTTGTGTATTAAAGTTTCAAGATACAATAGTGGTACGAAAACCTTTGTCAAAATCACCATTATTGTTAATCGTTGAATGCATACACGCCAAGTGTTTGACAAAATTGTTTGTTGTGTTTTTGTTCATTGGAAATAGCCTTTGTATGATAAGTGCATTTGAGTTGATTCTAATCTGGTGTTAATAAATCTTTGTCATCCTAATAAATCCAGCATAAACTCGTGTGTCCGGTTTTCTAGTAGCTGGTCCAGAATAGACGGAAGTCGATTCGGGATCATAATTTTCCGCTAACTCTGATCTACTTTTAAATCCTTGAATTTCAAGGAGGTGATCTATTCACCCCCTCTCGATCACTAGCCACACCGTCTAACAAGTGGTATCAGAGCGCCGGTTCGCTGGTGCTTTGTGGCTGCTTGTAACGATATGGATTCTGAACCAAAGGGGGCGTATAATAGAGCGCCTGTTTTCAACGGTGAAAATTATGGCTACTGGAAAGACTGCATGCGAGTTCATATAAACTCTGTGGATAGGAATGTGTGGGCTGCCATTCAAATGGTCCTTTTCAAATTACTATGAGAAATAAGGCTGGCGCCATAGTTCCTAAACCAGAAGATGATTACGATGAGAAAGATGAGAAAAAGTGGTCGAATGATTGGAGAGCTCGAAATATGCTAATTTCAGCACTTAGTGCTGATGAATATTACGGGGTATCCCATTGCTCGACAGCTAAAGAAATGTGGGATGCTTTAGAAATTTCCCATGAGGGTACTACTGAAGTAAAACAGTCCCGTATTAACACACTTAATCAAGAGTTCGAGCTCTTTCACATGAAACAAGGAGAATCTATCTCTGACATGCAAAAGAGATTCGTTCATCTCATAAATCGGTTGAATGCACTTGGAAAACCTGTTTCCAATGAAATAACTACTAATAAAATTCTGAGATGTCTGAGCAGGGAATGGCAACCTAAAGTAACAGCTATTAAGGAAGCCAACGACCTCACGACGCTTACGATTACAACTTTATTCGGCAAGCTGGAAGAACATCAGCAAGAACTGGAAAGTCTCGAAATATTTGAGAAAAAGAGTAAAAAGGAAAAGAATAAAGACAAAGAGAGTGAGAAGAAGCCAATAGCTCTTGTGGCCTCTAACTCAAAGTCCTCACAAAAAGAGCAAAGCGACAATGATTCAAGTAGTGACGAAGATTCGGGTGATGAAGAAATGGGACTTTTTGTTAGGAGATATAATAGATTCATTCGAAAGAATGGAATCCAGCATTCCGACAAAATCTCATTAAGTTTCGAAGACAATCTATAGAGTCAAAACAGGAAGAGAATAAGAAGCATAGAGTAAAAGGATCTTGTTTTAATTGTGGGAAATCTGGACATTATAAAACAGAATGTCCTATGAAGAAAAAGGACAAAGGAAAAGCTCCACCAAAAAGGTCAAATAAACAAAGAAGAGCTTATATTGCATGGGAAAGTGATAGTGATTCATCAAGCTCACAAAGTTCAAATGATAGTGATGAGACAGCAAATCTGTGTCTTATGGCTCACACCAAAAATCAGTCCCACCACAAGAAGAAAATCAACGATAAGAAAGTAAGACAAGCCTACTATAGTAATGTTTCTTCTATGTCTTTTTCTGAATTGAAAATAGCTTTTGAAAAACTGCATAACGAAGCTGTAGATGCTTTTAAAAGATTATCTTCCGATAAACAAATTTTTTCATTCTTGGAAGGTAAAGTATACAAAGCTGAAAAAGATTTAGAAAGCTTGAAAGCTAGTATTGCAGAAAATTCAAAAGATATTAATTTTAACGGATGTAGTAAAGTTAGGTATTGTGAAGCTTGTCATATTTGGCAACAAGAGGTTAAAACTCTTAAAGTCAAATTGGATAAAGCTTTACAACCCAAGGTTACTTATGCCGTTGATTCTAGGTTGTTTAAGAAATCATTAAATCCACCATATGCAAAATACTCTTTTATTCCAAAGGATTTAATGACCAAAAATAAACAAATGCATCATCATGGCTTATGTTACTATTGTTGTCGTGCTGGTCATACCATTGAAAAATGCAAGTTTAGGAGATTTCTTGTTCCTAAAGGCATTTATCAATGGAAGCCTAAAGGCAACCATGTTACCATTTACCCACATGGACCCAATGAAAATTGGGTACCTGTTTCTCTCTTTTGATATTGTAGGATGAGTGTCTTGCATCCGTAAATAGAAGATGGTTTCTAGACAGCGGGTGCTCAAGGCACATGACGGGTGACATATCGCTTTTTATAGACTTCAAAGCAAAGAAGAAGGGATATGTTACTTATGGAGACAATAACAAAGGAGCTATACTTGGCAAAGGTAGTGTAGGTAATCCCTCTACCACTACTATTTCTGATGTCCATCTAGTAGAGGGGCTTAAACACAATTTGTTAAGTATTAGTCAATTGTGCGACAAGGGTTACAAGGTTTCTTTCACAAAAACTTGTTGCATAATTGAACATACTGAACAGAATGTTGTGTTTAAGGGTGTAAGAGTAAACAACATCTATATGCTTGATCTTTTTGATGTACCTTCAACAAGCTCTAAGTGTCTAGTTGCCTTGAATGATGATTCTTGGCTTTGGCACAGACGCTTAGCGCATGTTAATTTCGATTTGCTTAACAAGGTTGTATCTAAGGATCTAGTAGTCGGTCTTCCAAAAATAAAATTTTCAAAAGACCACCTATGTGACGCGTGCCAAATGGGAAAGCAAACAAGGATATCTTTTAAATCCAAAAATGTAATTTCAACTTCACGTCCCCTTGAGCTTCTCCATATGGATCTCTTTGGACCTTCTAGGACAAAGAGTCTAGGTGGAAATTATTATGGTTTAGTAATCGTTGATGACTATTCTAGATTCACTTGGACTATATTCCTTCATAGCAAAGATGAAACTTTTTCCGCTTTTAAGAGTTTTGCAAAACTGTCCCAAAATAAAATGAATTCTAAAATAGTTACAATTCGAAGCGATCATGGAGGAGAATTTCAAAACTATCTCTTTGATAAGTACTGTGATAAGTATGGTATTGAGCATAACTTTTCAGCTCCTCGAACCCCACAACAAAATGGCGTTGTGGAGCGCAAAAATCGCGTTTTAGAAGAGCTGGCAAGAACAATGCTAAATGAGGGTGGATTACCAAAATATTTTTGGGCTGATGCAGTTAGCACAGCTTGTTATGTTCTAAACAGGATTCTAATTCGCCCTATTTTAAATAAAACCCCTTATGAGCTTTTAAAAGGAAGAAAGCCAAACTTGTCACATCTTCACGTATTCGGTTGTAAGTGTTTTGTTTTGAATAATGGTAAGGAAAAACTTGGGAAGTTTGATGCAAAAGCGGATGAAGGTATTTTTCTTGGTTATTCACAATCAAGTAAAGCATATAGAGTGTATAATAAGCGTTTACTTTCTGTTGAAGAATCTGTTCATGTCTCTTTTGATGAGTCTTATCCGAAAAATGTCGGAAAAAATATTTCTTTTGATGACACAGGTATATCTACAGAAGACATACTCAAAGAAGCTGTTTCAGAAATTGATCAGTCCAAAACAGAAGACAATGAGGAGGAGGAAGGTACCAGTCATGTAAAAGATAAGGAAGAAGGACAAGCTGAAGTGAATGATCTTCCACCAGCTTGGAGATCTTCAAAAGACCACCCTATTGACAACATCTTGGGAGACATTTCAAAGGGAGTAACGACTCGTTCTAGGATAAGTAATTTCTGCTCTCACTTCGCTTTTGTTTCACAAGTAGAACCTAAAAATGCCAAAGAGGCCTTGATTGATGAATTTTGGCTAATGGCCATGCAAGAAGAGCTTAATCAATTTAAAAGAAATGACGTTTGGGAACTTGTTCCTCGTCCGCGAGATCATCATATCATAGGTACTAAATGGGTTTTTAGAAATAAGCTTGATGAAAACGGAGTGATAACTAGGAATAAAGCACGTTTAGTGGCACAAGGGTATAACCAAGAGGAGGGCATAGATTATGAGGAAACTTATGCTCCAGTTGCTCGCCTCGAAGCTATACGTCTCTTGCTTGCTTATGCGTGTTCTAGAGATTTTAAGCTTTACCAAATGGACGTAAAGAGTGCGTTTCTAAATGGTGTCCTAAATGAAGAGGTATACGTCTCACAACCTCCTGGTTTTGAGAATGCTAAATATCCAGATTATGTTTACAAATTGAAACGAGCTTTGTACGGTCTTAAGCAAGCCCCTCGGGTTTGGTATGAAAGACTTAGCAAATTCCTACTTGATCATGGATATTCAAGAGGTAAAGTGGATACCACCCTCTTCATTAAACACAAGGGAAAACACATTCTTTTAGTTCAAGTTTATGTAGACGATATAATTTTTGGTTCAACTAACATACACTTGGTCGAAGAGTTTTCAAAAGTTATGCAGGGTGAATTTGAAATGAGTCTTATGGGGGAGCTAAATTTCTTCCTCGGTCTCCAAATAAAGCAGCTTGATGAGGGTACAACTTTGAGTCAAACAAAATACTGCAGAGAGCTGCTCAAGCGCTTTGGAATGAACGACTCAAAATCAATAGACACACCTATGCCTACCAACGGAAATCTAGATAAAGATGAGCACGGTAAGAGTGTAGATGTCAAACAGTATAGAGGTATGATTGGGTCTCTCTTGTATCTTACTGCGTCAAGACCTGACATCATGTTTAGTGTCTGCATGTGTGCACGATATCAATCGAATCCTAAGGAGTCACACTTAAAAGCTGTCAAGCGAATATTTAGATATCTTCATGGAACATCTAAATATGGGCTCTGCTATCCCAAAGGAAGCGATTGTAGCTTAGTAGGTTACTCCGATTCTGATTTTGCTGGCTGCAAATCAGATAGGAAAAGTACTAGTGGTACATGTCACTTATTTTCAAACTCTTTGGTCAGTTGGCATAGCAAGAAACAGGTGTCTGTCGCTTTCTCAACTGCTGAGGCTGAGTACGTTGCAGCCGGTAGCTGTTGCGCTCAGATCTTGTGGCTAAAGCAACAACTACAAGATTTCGATATCCAACTCAAACGTATTCCAATAAAGTGTGACAACACTAGTGCTATAAATCTTACTAAGAATTCTGTTTTACACTCACGCACTAAACACATAGAGATTAGGCATCACTTTCTTCGCGATTATGTTGAAAAAGAGGACGTTGTATTTGAGCATGTTGATACTAAAAACCAACTTGCTGACATTTTTACTAAACCATTAGCAACATAACCGTTCTTCAACATTCGTCGTGAATTGGGGATTTTAGATCTCTCCTCATCGATGTCTTAAGCATGTTGGTCCTTATTTATATATGTCTCACGTTGGTTGTTAAGCTTTGTTTTTAGACCTCACTCAGACTTCATAAGGTTACGTCAACAGAGGTAATATTATTCCTTTCTAAAATCTCTTTGGAACTTTGTAATTAGTGTATGGTAGAACAAATTCTTTAAGATCGTTTATATGTATTTCATTGCATATGTTGTTTGAACATTAACCTTTGATTCATGAATTATACTTGAGCATCATCATCATGACATAATTCATACTGCATTGACTCAAGAGCTGTTAACAGGTTTCTATGCTCAACAGGTAGTCACAAATTAGTTAAACCAGAGTTTAGCATCAGTATGTATCGATGCAACAAGTGCATGTGTCGACACATTGGAGTTTCCGGTCGATACATTCGTGATATGTGTCGATTCATGTCTTTTGATTTCAAATTTTTCAAAAATTGTTTCAGTATGTGTCGATGCATCCATGCTTTGTGTCGACACATAGGACCTTTTCAAAACCAATTAAGTCGTGAAATGAATCGATCCATATCCCCTTGTGTCGACACATACTGATACTTTTACAATAAATGCATGTTAAATACAGTTGTGGATCGACACATCAGCAAATTTTAAAGGGTTAATTCAGTCTAGACTATTCTCTTCTCTCATCCCCACACGGCTAACCCTAACCTCTTCAAACATCTTCATCTCCAAAACCCTAATTCCCTCCCTATCCTTCAAATCATCTTCATCATAATGCCTCCAAGAATCATCCCGGCTAGACAAAGAGGAAGAGGAAAAGGAAAGGAACCCATTGGGACGTCTCGTCAGTCTCTACAACCTCTAGAAATCCCTCCTAGTGCTCTCACTCTTCTTCATCCTGCCATCGCTGAGGAGTTTGAGGCCTCTTTCAAGACGAGGTTAGTTATGAAACCCCATGTATTCAATAAAACTGATGCATCTGACCTCCATCTCAAAGATGTTGTTGATTTGTTGTCTGCACAAAACCTTGGTACATTTTTAGCCATAAATGATGAGTATCATGAGGATTTTATTCGTATATTTTATGCTGGTCTGCAATCTGGTAGAGGGTATATGTTCAAATGCTCTATTGGCACTAAAACTTACACTTTTGAGGCCACTGATTGGGACAAGGTGTTTCAAATTCCCTTTGGGTTGCCTGGACTGAAGACCTGGCATGACCAGAGTTTTGACACAGACTTTAAGATAAGGGAATATGTGGCATCAATCTCAAAATTGGATAGACCTCTGGGTGAGGATGAACCATTAACCTCTGGTATGATCACAAGCGTTCCTAGAATACTTCACTGGATTGTCTCGCACATTTTGCGTCCAAAGGCTGGTGGTCATTCTAGGTTGGATAGATCAGATATTCATCTTGTGTATCTTCTTCACAATAAGGTTTCATTAAATTGGCCAAACTATTTTGTGAAACGCATGTTTCTTATGCGTAACAGTGCGAAGAACATTACACTTGGATATGCTGCCCAGATAATGAGAATCATCAAATACTGGAATATAGCCATACCCTTAGTACCACTCATATCTCCCTCGTATGCTCAAGAGTTCAACACGGCCACTTTATCTCATATGGGATACCGGTGGGATAAGGAGCGTCAATGTTTTTATTTTCTGGAACGAGGCTCTAAAACAAGGGTGTATAATTTTGATGTCCCTTCTGAACAAGTGTTTGTGAATGAAGATCAAATGGATGAAGAAATGAATGATGCCAATGAAGAAAATCAGGCTGAAGAAAATGCTAATGCTGGCTGGGGTGATTGGGTGCCACAAAGGTGGTCTCCAACAAATTATGAACCAGGTCCACGTGTTCCTCCGTTCTCTGGTGCTGCCTCCTCTTCAACTGCTCCTGAGTACTTGACTCAAATGTTTCAGCAAATGGAGCTTGCTAATCAAGCCCGTCATGAACAGACGCTTGCTTGGCATAATCAGCAAAATGAGTGGCATAAGGAGCATCGTGAGTGGCATGATGAACACACACAGATGTATCATAATCAGCATGCTTGGCACACGGACTTGGTTAAATGGCATCAAGTCTTTTACAATGAAATGTCTGGTTTTATGGACGATTGCCGTGCAAATTCTGGTATCATGGACAGATTCAGAAGTGTTGAAGTTCAGAACTGGTTCCGGCGATACAGTTTCATGGGCCATAATCCTGATGAGATGCCTCCTCCGCCGCCTCCACCAAGCTTCAGAGATCCTGACAGAGATGATGAGGAGTCCTGTGGAGGCCATAACCCGTTTTAAGCTAGCATCATGTCATTGCATTACATTTCATTTCATCATCATGTTGCTTCAGTTTCCTTGTTAAAGTGTTCAAACTTCATATGTCTTGGTTCTGCTCATGTACTTTCTTAACAATTTAATGCTTATTTTTTTAGTTTTGTTTACTTGTGTTAGTTTTGCCCTTTGCTGTTCATTCTTTGTGAATGATTCTTATATGTTAAGCCGCTTTCTTGGTGATTGTGAGCTTCTATATCAATATTGTTGTCTATTGTTACACCAATTTTGCTGTATTGCTTTGGGACTGTATGTTTCTTCTTTTTGATGTTGACAAAGGGGGAGAAGAAAGACAACAAGATGTTGACAGCATGCACAAACTCAGGGGGAGTGTTCTATCACACATCTTGCAAATTTGCCATCATCAAAAAGGGGGAGTTTGTGAGCAAGCCTTTAAAGTTTTTGTATGATAGCAAATTATGTTATAAATGCAAATTGTGTGATATGCATGGTTAGTTGGTATATACATATGATTTCATACCTATACTATGTTTAAAAGACAAGGCAAATTGATACATATCATCATTAAAATCATAAAACAATTTTCCTTATGTATGTATCGATACATGTATGCCTTGCATCGACACATTCCTTTGGTATATTCACAAAAACAATTTTGCTTCAGTATGTATCGATTCATACGACACTTGTATCGATACATGCTCCTTTGTAATTGGGCTATGTATCGATTCATACGACACTTGTATCGACACATGCTCCTTTGTAAACGGGCTATGTATCGACTCATACGCATCATGTATCGATGCATGATTTACTTCATATTCTGGAATTTAACAGTTACAGTATGCATCGATGCATACAACCATGTGTCGACTCATGTATGCATTATACTCACTATGCATCGACGCATACGACTCTTGTATCGATACATAAAGCTGTTTGTTGCTTTTAACGTTTTCTGTTTTCATATATAAGTGTCATGACAGTTCAGTTTGAAGTCAAGAATTTGCAAGTGTGAAAATTGAGCAATCAAAGCAAAAGGCAAGTTTGGTGTGCATCAATTGTGAGCAGCTTTAGAGACCTGAAAGATACTTTGTCTTCATCATCTTCTCAATCTCTTTAATTCAAGAACATCAACACATAATCATTTTTGTTCTTCGGATTAAAGGATCTTCAAGATAACGTTCAGTGGTACGATCAAGGATCTAGCTGAGTTGAAGATTCAAAGGGGGTTTCGAGGAAAAACCATCTGGTTTGTCCTTCAAGAACGGGTGTGTTCTTGAGGGTTTGTTAGTCACGATTGCAGAACATATTCAGCCGCAGCGTAGGGGTTTGGAAATTTGGATATTTCGTAAACAGGTCGTGGAACCGGTGAATTGTTTGCATTTCTTGCAGGGTAAATTCTTGATCAAGCTCAGATCAAGTGAAGGTTCATACAATAGGAAGATCTTGGGGTTTAGATTTCTGGATTTGTATTGTAACCTTGTAAACAACGAATTCAGCATTATTGATATAACAGGTCTCAATTTCAGTTTTGAAATTGAGAGGGAGACGTACCCACCCGCGAGGACGAAAGTGGGGAACTTCCTTACCAAATCTCTGCGGATCGTATTCTATCTTTATCTCTTTACGTTTTCAACAATTTTGTGATTCGTTTGGTGTGTTGTGTATTAAAGTTTCAAGATACAATAGTGGTACGAAAACCTTTGTCAAAATCACCATTATTGTTAATCGTTGAATGCATACACGCCAAGTGTTTGACAAAATTGTTTGCTGTGTTTTTATTCATTGGAAATAGCCTTTGTATGATAAGTGCATTTGAGTTGATTCTAATCTGGTGTTAATAAATCTTTGTCATCCTAATAAATCCAGCATAAACTCGTGTGTCCGGTTTTCTAGTAGCTGGTCCAGAATAGACGGAAGTCGATTCGGGATCATAATTTTCCGCTAACTCTGATATACTTTTAAATCCTTGAATTTCAAGGAGGTGATCTATTCACCCCCCCCCCCCCCCCCCCCTCTCGATCACTAGCCACACCGTCTAACAATAGTGATTTCTGCTCTTGATTTGCTTCTGCTTTTTGCCCCTTAACAAAATGGATGTCGATATCAGCTTATGTAGTAGAAGTTTTTGGTTCAGAGCTTCTTAGAGCAGAGTTGCTACATATTTGACAAATTCTTCAATTCTATAAACATAAATCACATATATTGTGAATTAGTATAATCACTGCTCCGACTAAGATTCTATTAATAATAACAATCGCAACAATGATGTAGACATATTCAAGCATCATTCAAGCACTAATGATACACACAAAACTAAAGCAAAAGAAGCTAAAACCACTCCACCAATAAAATGTCACAACAAACATCCATTATTGCCAATATTCAATAAAAAAATTTAACGTTTAAACAAACAAATTGACTGAAAATTTTCACCTTCCAGGGTTTGTTCACCTTTTAGGTCTGCTATTAATCTCCAACACAGCAATAATGATCCCCCTCACATCCACACTCACCAAGCAAGCCCGTTTCCACTTCAACACCTGCAATCACACTTCATTATCCATTAATCTTCAAATCTTACTTCCACTACTCAGAAAACAAAGCTCAAACACTTAGTGTTCAGAATCGAAGTATCCTTAAAATTCTTGGAACAAAGAAAAACTACATAAATCTACATTACAACGAGAATAAAATGAAAGGAATAGTTTGAAAGGAAGATAAAAATGAAAATATATAGATCCAAATAGAAGACTTCCAATAGTGAAAATCTAAACCGACATATCAAATTTTCATTAATAAAACGAACAGGGTTATTGTTCGGCTAATGATACTTTCTGAAATGTTGTGTTTAGGGCTTAAGGTGTACGGTGGTCTCTCATAGGAGATGAAAAATCTCTTTGTCTTAGTGGATTCAATCTAGGAACAGATAAGAAGGGGAAAGGTCTTAGGGTAAGAGGAAATTTTTTACGGGTATGAGGGATTGGAAAACAGGAGAGAGGGAAAGTGAAAAAAAATACTAAAATATTATGTGAGAGAGGGAAAAACTAAAATTAATTTATCAAGAGAGGGAAATCAAAATTGGTTTTTGATTTAGAGGAAATGTGAGTAACAAGCAAATGAAATTTTTGTTTGATGGTAAAAAAATTAAAATAATCATATTTTTAATTAATTAATTATTAAATTTTAATTTATTTTATTTTAACATATAACCTTATTTTAAATATGTGTAATTTTAACTTATCAAAAGTTACAATATCATTAAAACAAATTTTAACTTTGATTTATTTTATATAAAATTATATATTAGGGAGGGAATATTTCCCTCACAAAAATATGTAACACATTTACGAGGGAATTTATGACGGAACTATTGGTAAGGAGTTTACTAAATTTACTTTTTTAAATTTTGTGAGGGATTTTACGAGGGATTTTTTGTGATGGAAAAATCCCCTCACAAATTTCTACGCTAATTTTTATTCATTAATAAGTTATTATCTATACAACTTTCCCTCACTAAATTCATCGCAATTAGTGAGGGATTTACTTCCCTCACAAATTTTCGTCCCTAATTTGCATTTTTTTAGTAGTGAGTGGTGGTGGTCTGAGATAGGATTGAGAAAGGAGCAGCAATGATGCTAGGGTTTAAGGGCAAGAAGAGAAAACATGTTTCTGAGTTTCATTTTGAAATAAATAAATATATAAAAGACAGTTGGAGTGTTTAAATTTTACAATTTAAATCAATAAAAAATAAAACAATTTCATGTCATCAAACTTAGTGTCAGCTAGAGTACCACACACACAAGTTAATAGAATTTGACAAAATTTAACAGACATGAATAAAGTGATTAACGGAATGAAATTTAAGGGACTTATAACAAACGTTTATTAAATAAAGGACTAAGTATGACTTGAAATTAAGTTAAGGGACCAAATGATGCATTAAGTTAAGGACTAAATTAGTAATATATTATAGTTTAGTAATATATTTTAGTATTATTTTTAAAAATTAAAAAAAAACTACGTCACTTGCTAATTAATTGCAACTCTCAGTATTGTGAGGTGACTTAGTCCCTCGCAAATATTAGTTTTGTGAGGTGGATTTTACACTTGTGAGGGGTAGGCATGTCAATGGGGCAAGGAATGTGTCGATGATGCTTCCCCGTCCTCCAATGTATTCTCCATCTTCGTCCCCGATCTCCATCACGGGGAATATTATTCTTCATCCTCATCTCCACAGATCCCCACAAAGAATCAGAGATCCACAGAGATCGAATCTTAAATTTTATTTTATCCTTTTCGATCATGTACTGAAAAACGATACCGGAATAACAAAGTATATTTGGTTTCTTGAACACCAAGAAATCCACAAGGGTAGAAAAAAAGGAAAAACTTGAGCAAACACATGAAACCCTATTAGGGTTCACAAAGGAAGAGAAAAAAGGAAGAAGAATAGAGAATTGGTTAAATATGTTTTACTATTCACTTTCTCAATAGGGTTCAAAGATTACAAGTGAATACCAATAATTAACCTCTCTCAACCTAATAAGGACTTGCCACACATTTGGAAGAGAGACTAGTATGTTATTTATAAAAAAACTAACACACTAACCTAATTGGCTTTTTAACAATTACCCATTACAAGATAACTTAGGGTACAAGATAACTTAAATAATTGGACTTACAAGCAAGGCCCAATTCAATATGCTAACAAACCTAGCAATATTGACTAATGCATGTTAGAACAAACTTTGACTATAACACGCATTACTCTGACATAACACATGCGAACAAACTTCGACCTCATGCTTAATTCCTGTCGAACCAGAAGCTACCCTTCGACCATACTAGAGTTCGATCCAATATCTCACAAATCTCCACCTTGGATCTAACTCTATATCCTCAAGAAATAGACTAGCTTTCTTCATGCAGCTTTGTCAACTGCATATAGTGGAAAACCTTGCAACTGGGCAACCTCTTGGTGATCATATCAGCAGCATTATGATCTGTCGAAACCTTTAGCACTTGGACTTCTCCACGCTCGATTACCCCTCTGATGAAATGCAGCCTCACATCAATGTGCTTGGTTCGCTCATGATAGGCTGAATTCTTCGACAGGTGTATTGCAATTTTACTATCAAATTTATCAGTGATAACTGGACCTTGAAGTTTCAGCTCCTTTGCAAAACCTTCAAGCCACAATGCTTCCTTTACAGCTTCAGTTAGGGAGATATATTCCGCTTTAGTTATTGATAAAGCAACAACCTTCTGAAATGTTGCTTTCCAATTGATTGTTGTCCCAAACATAGTGAACACATATCCAGAAATAGATTTTCTAGATTCCATACAACCTGCATAATAAGAGTCGACATATCCTTCAATTGCTTCTTTACTATCTTCACCCAAGGCTCCACCATAAATTAGGACTCTATTCAGATACCCATTTATGTACCTTAAAATTCACTTCAATGCTTGCCAGTGAGCCTTTCTAGGATTTGCCCTGTACCTGCTTACAAGACTTACTGCATATGCTATGTCGGGTCTAGTACAACCCATAGCATACATCAAAGAACAGACTATATTAGCATATGGAATGTTATTCATATAAGCTCTTTCGACATTAGTATAGGGACACTGATCTATACTCAGCATGAATTGAGGGTTTGTCGAAGTCATAACAGGCTTTGAATTCGACATACCATACTTTTCGAGAATCTTCCGTAGGTGTGCCTCTTGAGATAAGTATAATTTCGACTGCTTTCTATCTCTTCGAATGTCAATCCTAAGAATCCTGGACGCAGCTCCCAGATCCTTCATGTCGAACTCCTTATTGAGTTCAGCCTTCACTCTCATTACATCTTCGACATTGTTGCTTGCTATTAGAATATCATCCACATAAAGCAACAAAATAACAAATGAATTACCAGGTCGAAATCTGAAGTAAACACAGTGGTCGAACTGACTTCTAATGAAACTTATGCGTGCCATGAACTTGTTGAATCTCCTATTCCACTGTCGAGGAGATTGTTTCAGTCCATATAACGATCTCTTTAGTTTGCACACATAATCTTCCTTCCCCTTTTCGACATACCCTTCAGGTTGCCTCATCAGGATTGTTTCATCTAGATCACCATACAAGAACGCAGTCTTCACATCCATCTGTTCCAGTTCAAGGTCGAACTGTGCCACCATGGCAAGCAACATTCTAATGGACCTGTGCTTCACAACAGAAGAGAACACATCATTGAAGTCGACACCTTCTTTCTGAGTGAACCCCCTAGCGACCAATCTTGCCTTGTATCTCTTTGACGCCACTCCTACGATTCCTTCCTTAACTTTCAAAATCCATTTACAGCTGACTAACCTGACTCCAACAGGTTTCTTGATCAATTCCCATGTGTTTTTATCATGAAGAGATTTCATCTCATCATCCATGGCCTTCAGCCATTCAATCTTCTTTCGACTCCTCATAACTTCCTTATAGTCTCTAGGTTCTTCGCCGAGAACCTCTCTTACAGAGATTAAGGCATAAGCTATAAGATCTACATACCCAAGTCTCTGAGGTGGCTTGATGACTCTCCTCGACCTGTCTCTTGCTAGCAGGTAGTCATTATCAGTCTCCTCATCTTTGACAACATCTTCTGCTTCTTCTTCGACTTCATCTGGGGTACGCAATTCAACATCAACATGCTCCACCTCAATAGGAATCTCTCCCTATTCCATCTTTTCATCAGCATCATTAGCTTTCTTGAAAGCCATCTCAGCTTCATTGAAAACTACATCTCGACTGGTGATACACCTCCTGTGACCTGGCTCTAGGCATTATAGCCTATAAGCTTTGACTCCTTCAGGGTATCCCATGAACATGCATTTCAGAGCTCTAGATTCGACCTTGTCTTGCCTAATATGAACATAGGCCACACAGCCAAATACTCCCAGTCTGTTGAGACTAGGTGGATGTCCCGACCAAAATTCTTCAGGTGTCTTCATTCCCAAGGCAGTCGAGGGACATCTATTTATCAGATAAGCTGCTGTCAAAACAGCCTCTGCCCAAAACACCTTCTTCAATCCAGCGCTAACCAACATGCATCTAACCCTTTCAAGGATTATTCAATTGAATCTCTCAGCTAAGCCATTTTGTTGAGGAATACCTGCTACAGTCTTATGCCTTGCAATCCTAGAGTCAACATAATAACTGTCGAACGCTTCGTTGGAGAACTCAAGGCCATTGTCTATTCTCAACCTCTTAACCTTTTTGCCAGTTTGAGTTTCGACCAGAACCTTCCAACTTTTGAAATTCTCAAAAGTTTCATCCTTCGTCTTCTGAATGAATAACCATAACTTTCTAGAATAGTCATCAACGATGGATAGAAAATACCTTGCACCTGAGTGTGAAGGATTCCTTGCAGGCCCTCAAAGATCAGCATGAATGTAATCCAGGGATTCATGTGTTCTTTGCTTGCCTTTGTTAAAATTTGCCCTACAGGATTTACCAAATACACAAGATTCACAAAACTCCAACTTTTCGACTTTGTCACCACCTAGCAGGTTCTGCTTCACCAATTCGACCAGGCCTCTTTTGTGACGCCCCCGATCTATACCCCCAAAACACGCAATTAAGGCGCTAAAAGAAAATTCGAAAATTGATCAGAGTATAATGGAATTATCATGGCATAGAAAGGGAGAATCACATCAAAGTAACCAAACAACTAACATGCAACACCTGCTCATTTAGATATGCAACGTGGGGTAACAATCATACAGAGGAAACTTCGTTCCTTACACCCACTTTTCAGAAATTAGAATTAAAGCGGAAAGATCTAAAATCTGAATAACACATATACATATATACATATAAACTTGTCCGTCATACATCAAGTTATACATGTACAGCCAAAATATATCATCAGATACACAAAACAATCACACACGGCCACCCTATGCTACCCGGAGTCACATATCAGAGCCGACCGACCAAAATAATGAAGACGCAACTCTTCACAAAAGAATACCTCCAGCAACTCTAATCTGCAACGCCTCATAGAGCGTTATAAAACAGCAGAAGGGTGAGAAAAACAACCATAATATAATTGCATAAGATTATATATTAACACCAAAAAATGCACATGTACGTATTCTCACCACCAAAACACACAGATCAATTATAACCACACACAGTACAATTCACAAGTGTCAAACACCACTACCCATCAATCATTCACAATACAATCACACATATTCCATCTCATTAAGTCACATTCACAATTCATGCACAAATGACTCATAATTTAATGCAATGCACATAGACCGACACAACGACTCTATGCACATGCCATGCGGTACCGACTTCCAATGTCTCATGTCTCATCATCAGTTCACTCAGGAACTATTGGAACCATCGCTCGTTACTGAGAATCTCAAGTAACTCCCCGTCGGGCCTACGATGTTCACCCGTCGCTTTAAGTCCTCAGGCAACGCCTCATATTTTCGAGGCACACGACGTTAAGGATTGCTTTAAGTCTCCAAAGGAGCCCACAATCGTCTATACTTATCGCTTTAAGTCCTCAGGCAACGCCTCGTATTTTTGAGGCACACGATGGTATAGTGGATTCCCTCAAGAATCAAATCGTCACTCGGGACGTTTCAACAATGCACGATGATGCTTGGCATACAATGACTCATGACATTCACATTGCATGCTCACACACATCAATAATCATGCATATCTAAACAAATGCAACACTTAGCCTTTTCTTGCCTGTCGGCCACAAATCATCATCACAGCAGCACATGAGGCATACACATCCAAATCACAAACATATCACATAATACACGTCAATTACGCACCATTTAAAACGACAAAAGTCGAGAATCGACACTATTCCCAATTTCAGACATAATTAAATCGGCCAACAATCTAAAAGCCCATTTTTATATGAAAGAACATTTCATAAGCTTTCCAACGGTATAAAGAACGTCCCGATCCGAGTTACGGATCAAAAGATATGAATTTCCGAAGTTTCCCCGAAAAACAGAATTTCCCAGGATGTATCGATACCCAGGCAGCATGGATCGATGCATAAAGCCACATGTATCGATACATGGAAGCATGGATCGATGCATGCTGTAGTGAAATTGCTGTTTTCTTAAAATCCAACAGTATGTATCGATCCCTGGGGCGTATGCATCGATCCCTAACCCTGTTTTTCACAAAAAACCATATTTTCTCAATTACACCTATGCTGTAATTTTTCTCAATGCCCGAAAACACGACTAAATCGAACATTTTCACCGAAACAAACATATACTCATAAACACCAAATACATAAGAACAATTTAGAACACATAAACGAAATTTCTACGACGTTCGATTTTTCGATTAAATTTCAACCGTTCAAAAACCAGATTTTTCAAACCTCACCGAATCGAATAAAAAGCACGCTATACGACGACCTAACCTTGCTCGATACAACTACGTAATTTATTTCGAATTCTAACCGTGAAAACATCGTTTTCTATCAATTTCCTATAATTCGACCTAAACGGACAAAACAACGGAAACATAACGAAAACTAACCAAAACATAACCGAACTTCATGAAACTTTAAACAGCAGCTCACATACATATAACCAACCAACACATGTATTTATACGACTTTTCGACCGTAAAAACATTGGTTTCTATCGATTGCGTCAAATACGGCATAAACGGAAACATATGGAAACACCAACCAAAACATCCACACAAAACATACATAATCATACACAATCATAGTATAATCGAGTTTCGCACCCTTACCCGATAAATTCGCGTTCAAGAAAGTCGGGAGATTGATTTCTTCCTTCACAAGTTTTTTTCTCTCTTTTCTTCTTTCTCTTCTCTTTTCTTCTTCTCTATTTTTCTGATTTTTCTTTCTTTTTCTTTCTATACTTTCTATTTATTCTAACTTAATCAAAATACACCCAAATGCCCAAAATACCCCTACACTCAAATTTCTCGCAAACGATCCCAAAATGCGATAAAATATATTCACGACGAAAAATAACATATTTTCACATAAAAGTCGAAAATACAATAAAATAATAATAAAATAATCAAAACGACTCAATAAACAAAATTGGCAAAACGGGGCGTTACAATTCTCCCCCACTTAGAAATTTTCGTCCTCGAAAATCTTACCTGATACAAACAACTCCGGATACGACTCCCGCATCCTACTCTCCAATTCCCACGTCAGATTACCATCAGCAGCGCCTCCCCACGCCACTTTCACAAGTGCAATCTCTTTACCCCTCAACCGCTTCACCTCGCGATCCAAAATACTAACTGGTAATGCCTCGATCGTAAGGTTATCCCTTACTTCAACCTCGTCCATCGGAATCACATGCGAAGGGTCCGGAACATACTTCCGAAGCTGTGAAACATGAAAAACGTCATGCAAATTCGACAGATTCGGCGGTAACGCCACACGATACGCTACAGCACCAACTCTCGCAGATATCTGGTAAGGACCAATAAATCGAGAAGTAAGCTTCTTAGATTTCAAAGCACGACCAACACCCGTTACCGGCGTAACCCTCAGAAATACGTGATCACTCTCTTGAAACTCAAGATCCTTTCGTCTCCGATCATGATAACTCTTTTGTCTACTCTGAGAAGCTTTCATTTTCTCACGAATAAACTTTACCTTTTCCGTCGTCTGGTGCACCAATTCTGGTCCAACTACAGAACTCTCACCAGTTTCGTGCCAACACAACGGCGTTCTACATCTTCGTCCATATAAAGCCTCAAAAGGTGCCATTCCAATACTAGAATGGAAACTGTTATTATACGTGAACTCAACCAAAGCAAGATAACTGTCCCACGCACCACCTTGTTCCAAAACACACGACCTCAACAAATCCTCCAACGACTGAATCGTTCTTTCGGTCTGACCATCTGTCTGCGGATGATAAGCCGAACTCAACCTCAATTTAGAACCCAAAGCCTTCTGTAAACTTTCCCAAAATCTCGATGTAAACCTAGGATCTCGATCAGAAACAATACTCAAAGGAACTCCATGCAATTTCACCACCACACTGATATAGATCTCAGCTAACCGTTCCAAAGAAAAACTGATGTCAATCGGAATAAAATGCGCCGATTTAGTCAGCCTGTCCACAATCACCCAAATAGCATTATGCCCTCGCTGAGTATTCGGTAACCCCGTTACAAAATCCATCGAAATGCTATCCCATTTCCACTCAGGAATATCCAACGGTTGCAACAAACCACTAGGTCTCAAATGTTCCACTTTCGATTTCTGACAAGTCAAACATGCATACACAAACTGAGCCACATCTCTTTTCAAACCAGACCACCAGAAAATCTTCTTCAAATCTTGGTACATCTTATTCGCTCCCGGATGAATACTTAAGTTACTTCGGTGTCCTTCCTCCAAAATCATTCTTTTCAACTCCGCATCATCAGGAATACAAATACGACCACGAAATCTCAAAACACCAAAATTATCCACCTTGAAATCCACATTCTCATTCCTCATCAAATCAACAAATTTCAAATCCAGCTTTTGTTTCTCACTAACCGACAACAAAAATTCATTAGTAACTTTCAACATTCCAAGCCTCACACTAACCGATGTCACTTCACATACCAAACTCAAATCTCTAAACGATTCCAAAAGTTCCAACTCTTTCACCATCAATGCGGACATATGCAACGATTTCCGGCTCAATGCATCGGCTACCACATTAGCTTTACCAGGATGGTAATTCAAGCCAAAGTCGTAGTCTTTCAAGAATTCCAACCATCTCCGCTGCCTCATGTTCAACTCTTTCTGATCAAATAAATATTTCAAGCTTTTATGATCACTAAAGACCTCGAACCTCGCACCATAGAGATAGTGCCTCCAAATCTTCAACACAAAAACTACAGCCGCTAATTCAAGATCATGAGTAGGATAGTTTTTCTCATGAACTCTTAATTGCCTCGAAGCGTAAGCTACAACCTTACCTTCCTGCATCAGCACACCACCCAAACCAATTAAGGACGCATCACAATATACCACAAATGGTTCATTAGGATTAGGTAAAATAAGAATCGGAGCTGTCGTCAATCTTCTCTTCAGCTCACAAAAACTCTCTTCACATTGAATATCCCAAATGAACGCCTTGCCCTTACAAGTCAACTGCGTCAAAGGAAGAGCTAGCTTAGAAAAACCTTCAATGAACCTCCGATAATAACCAGCCAAACCTAGAAAACTTCGAATTTCAGTAACGGATCTAGGAGCCTCCCATTGTAGAACTGCTTCTACTTTAGATGGATCCACAGCAATACCATTACCTGAAATTACATGCCCAAGAAAACTCACCTCAGACAACCAGAATTCACACTTGGACAATTTGGCAAAAAGCTTCCTTTCCTTCAAAACCTGCAAAACAATACGCTAATGCTCTGCATGTTCTTCCCGAGACTTAGAATAGATTAAAATATCATCAATAAACACCACCACAAAACGATCCAAATGCTCGTGGAAAATCCGATTCATGTATTCCATAAACACACCAGGCGCATTAGAAACCCCGAACGGCATCACCGAATATTCATAATGACCGTACCGTGTTCTAAAGGCCGTCTTCTGAATATCCTCCTCTTTCACTCTTATCTGATGGTACCCCCGATCTCAAATCGATCTTACTAAATACACAAGCACCAACCAACTGATCCATCAGATCATCAATCCTTGGAAGCGGATACTTATTCTTAATCGTCACTTTATTCAACTGGCGATAATCAATACATAATCGCATACTCCCATCTTTCTTTTTCACTAACAAAACTGGAGCACCCCAAGGAGAAACACTTGGTCTCACGAACCTCTTTTCCAACAACTCATTCAACTGCTTTTTCAACTCCACCAATTCAGATGCCGACATTCTATAAGGTGCCATAGAAACAGGTCTAGTACCAGGAACTAGATCTATCGAAAATTCCACCTCTCTCACCGGCGGCACATCTGAAATATCCTCAGGAAACACCTCAGGAAATTCGCACACAACAGGAAACACATCAAGTGAAACTTGACTATCCACCGATAACGATGTAAACACTCCAAACAACTGAGCTTCATCCGCTAAAAGTTTCTCCAACTCTTTAGTAGACAAGAAACTCGAGTCTTCATCTTCCTCAAGAGAAGGAAACCTTACAAGCTTATGATAACAATCAATGTGCACCCTGTTAAATTGCAACCAGTTCATTCCCAACACCACATCTAATCCTTCCAACGGTAAACACACTAAATCCATCACAAAATCTTTGCCATAAATGGCCAAAGGACAACTTAGACACACCAAAGAAGTAGTTACTGACCCCATCGCTGGAGTATCGATAACCATCTCAAAATCCATTACGGACAACACAAGATTCAAACTCTTCGCGCACTCAGACGAAATAAACGAATGAGTCGCTCCAGTATCAATAATAGCAATTAAAGGCATATTATTAATAAAGCAAGTACCTCTTATCAGACGATCTGCCTTTGAAGTCTGAGTCCCTGCCAACGAAAACACTTTCCCACTAGTCTGAGCCTTCTTCGGATTAGGACACTTCGAACTAATGTGACCAGGTTCTCCACAATTGTAACACTTCACGACATTCTTCCTTTTACAATCCGCTATAACATGTCCAATACCACCACAATTAGAACACTTATTCACTTTCTTCCTACATTCATGCTGGCGATGACCCAATTCACCACATTTAAAACACCTAGGAGAATTAGACATACCACCTCCACCTGACCTACGATCAAAAGTACTCCTTTGTTTACCTTTATCAGCCGGTGACACATACGGTCCACCACGGAACTGTTGCTTCCCTTTCCTGTCACTTACACTTTTATAGTGAGCAGAACGAGCCTTACTGTCTTCATCATAGATCCTACAGCATTCCACCAAATCAGCAAACCTTCGAATCCTCTGATAACCAATCGCCTGCTTTATCTCAGGACGCAAGCCACTTTCATACTTCACACACTTAGAAAATTCAGCAGTCGCTTCCACATAGTGAGGATAAAACTGCACAAGCTCCACAAACTTAGCAGTATATTCAACAACAGATAAGTTACCTTGTTTCAGTTCCAAAAACTCAATCTCCTTCTTTCCTCGGACATCTTCCGGAAAATACTTCCTTAGGAACTCTCGACTAAACACCTCCCAAGTAATCTCTTCTTCCTCCTCCTCAGCTTCCAACACTTGACGAGTACTGATCCACTAGTCGTCAGCCTCTTCATGTAACATATGAGTGCCCAGCCTCACCTTATCCTCCTCGTCACAATCCATTACCCTGAAAATCCTCTCAATCTCCTTTAACCACAACTGTGCACCATCCGGATCATGTTTCCCTTTAAAGACCGGCGGCTTATTCTTTCTAAACTCATCATTTCCTGCCGCATTCGGTGCACCCTGCACAGCTCGTGCCATTGCCTCCATCGCAGCAGCCAGAGCAGCATCATTACGACCAGCCATATTCTGTTCGTCCAAACACAGAAACTATGGTTAAACAACAACTCGCTCAACGTAACTCGCCCAATATGCCAGACACAACAAACACGAACGACACAACTGACACGGACTGGCTCTGATACCACTTAATGTGACGCCCCCGATCTATACCCCCAAAACACGCAATTAAGGCGCTAAAAGAAAATTCGAAAATTGATCAGAGTATAATGGAATTATCATGGCATAGAAAGGGAGAATCACATCAAAGTAACCAAACAACTAACAAGCAACACCTGCTCATTTAGATATGCAACGTGGGGTAACAATCATACAGAGGAAACTTCGTTCCTTACACCCACTTTTCAGAAATTAGAATTAAAGCGGAAAGATCTAAAATCTGAATAACACATATACATATATACATATAAACTTGTCCGTCATACATCAAGTTATACATGTACAGCCAAAATATATCATCAGATACACAAAACAATCACACACGGCCACCCTATGCTACCCGGAGTCACATATCAGAGCCGACCGACCAAAATAATGAAGACGCAACTCTTCACAAAAGAATACCTCCAGCAACTCTAATCTGCAACGCCTCATAGAGCGTTATAAAACAGCAGAAGGGTGAGAAAAACAACCATAATATAATTGCATAAGATTATATATTAACACCAAAAAATGCACATGTACGTATTCTCACCACCAAAACACACAGATCAATTATAACCACACACAGTACAATTCACAAGTGTCAAACACCACTACCCATCAATCATTCACAATACAATCACACATATTCCATCTCATTAAGTCACATTCACAATTCATGCACAAATGACTCATAATTTAATGCAATGCACATAGACCGACACAACGACTCTATGCACATGCCATGCGGTACCGACTTCCAATGTCTCATGTCTCATCATCAGTTCACTCAGGAACTATTGGAACCATCGCTCGTTACTGAGAATCTCAAGTAACTCCCCGTCGGGCCTACGATGTTCACCCGTCGCTTTAAGTCCTCAGGCAACGCCTCATATTTTCGAGGCACACGACGTTAAGGATTGCTTTAAGTCTCCAAAGGAGCCCACAATCGTCTATACTTATCGCTTTAAGTCCTCAGGCAACGCCTCGTATTTTTGAGGCACACGATGGTATAGTGGATTCCCTCAAGAATCAAATCGTCACTCGGGACGTTTCAACAATGCACGATGATGCTTGGCATACAATGACTCATGACATTCACATTGCATGCTCACACACATCAATAATCATGCATATCTAAACAAATGCAACACTTAGCCTTTTCTTGCCTGTCGGCCACAAATCATCATCACAGCAGCACATGAGGCATACACATCCAAATCACAAACATATCACATAATACACGTCAATTACGCACCATTTAAAACGACAAAAGTCGAGAATCGACACTATTCCCAATTTCAGACATAATTAAATCGGCCAACAATCTAAAAGCCCATTTTTATATGAAAGAACATTTCATAAGCTTTCCAACGGTATAAAGAACGTCCCGATCCGAGTTACGGATCAAAAGATATGAATTTCCGAAGTTTCCCCGAAAAACAGAATTTCCCAGGATGTATCGATACCCAGGCAGCATGGATCGATGCATAAAGCCACATGTATCGATACATGGAAGCATGGATCGATGCATGCTGTAGTGAAATTGCTGTTTTCTTAAAATCCAACAGTATGTATCGATCCCTGGGGCGTATGCATCGATCCCTAACCCTGTTTTTCACAAAAAACCAGATTTTCTCAATTACACCTATGCTGTAATTTTTCTCAATGCCCGAAAACACGACTAAATCGAACATTTTCACCGAAACAAACATATACTCATAAACACCAAATACATAAGAACAATTTAGAACACATAAACGAAATTTCTACGACGTTCGATTTTTCGATTAAATTTCAACCGTTCAAAAACCAGATTTTTCAAACCTCACCGAATCGAATAAAAAGCACGCTATACGACGACCTAACCTTGCTCGATACAACTACGTAATTTATTTCGAATTCTAACCGTGAAAACATCGTTTTCTATCAATTTCCTATAATTCGACCTAAACGGACAAAACAACGGAAACATAACGAAAACTAACCAAAACATAACCGAACTTCATGAAACTTTAAACAGCAGCTCACATACATATAACCAACCAACACATGTATTTATACGACTTTTCGACCGTAAAAACATTGGTTTCTATCGATTGCGTCAAATACGGCATAAACGGAAACATATGGAAACACCAACCAAAACATCCACACAAAACATACATAATCATACACAATCATAGTATAATCGAGTTTCGCACCCTTACCCGATAAATTCGCGTTCAAGAAAGTCGGGAGATTGATTTCTTCCTTCACAAGTTTTTTTCTCTCTTTTCTTCTTTCTCTTCTCTTTTCTTCTTCTCTATTTTTCTGATTTTTCTTTCTTTTTCTTTCTATACTTTCTATTTATTCTAACTTAATCAAAATACACCCAAATGCCCAAAATACCCCTACACTCAAATTTCTCGCAAACGATCCCAAAATGCGATAAAATATATTCACGACGAAAAATAACATATTTTCACATAAAAGTCGAAAATACAATAAAATAATAATAAAATAATCAAAACGACTCAATAAACAAAATTGGCAAAACGGGGCGTTACATCTTTCGCTGACATGGCCCAATCTCATGTGCCATAATTCTGTGTTCGACACAGGTTTCGTGGATGCAATATTTGTCGAACCACTTACAACCTCAGCCTCAAGGGTATACAAGCCTTGTTTCTTCACGCCTCTCAAGACTTCCTTCGACCCCTTCATGACTCATAGGATACTTTTCTCTCCTTGGAAAACATATCCGTTCCTGTCGAATTCACAAAGAGAAATCAAATTTCTCTTCAAATCAGGTACATACCTGACTTCAGTCAATAACCTTATTGACTCATCATGGAGCTTGAATTTCACATATCCAATACCTGCAATTTTCCAGGATTTGTTGTTTCCCGGTAGCACCGATCAACCATCTTGATCACATAGCTCCTCGAACAATTCTCTGTTTGGAGTCATGTGCCAAGTGCAACCTGAATCCATAATCCACTCTTTTCTTGAGTCGCCCCTTGAAACTACAAGGACATCAGATGAGTCAAAGTCATCTTGACCAGTGGCTGCATTGCCATTATCCTTACCTCCATGATCTTTTAGGCGTTCAGGGCACACCTTTCTCATGTGACCCTTCTTCTTACAGTGATAACATCGAATACTAGATGTTTCGCCACTATAAGACTTCTACTGACTTTTACCTTTCTTCTTGTCAAACTTACCATTCTTTCGCAAGAATTTTTCCTTAGCGGCCAAACCTTCCACAACCGTCGAAGGTTTATTCTCCTTTTGTTCGTTCAGGTCCTTAGAATACAAGGCTGATTGAACTTCTTCAAAGCTCAAGGACTCCCTTTCATACAAGAGAGTTTATTTGAAGTGAGCATGTGTTCTGGGCAAAGCACACAACAGCAACAGTGCTTGATCTTCGTCATCGATCTTCACATAAATATTTTTAAGATCAAGAATTAGCTTGTTGAACATATCCAACTGCTCAGCCAAAAAATTTTCTTCACTCATCTTGAATGAATACAAAGCTTGCATCAGGTAGGGTCGATTCACCAGAGATTCAGACATGTACAAACTTTCAAGTTTCAACCATAACCCCGATGTCGTAGTCTCCTTTGATACCTGTCGAAGAACCTTATCACCAAGGCTCAACAATATTGTGTTGTGGGCTTTCTCTATCATGGCTGTCTTTTCTTTTACCGTTAACGCAGCATCCATGGCTGCCTCTCCCTTCAACGCTTCCAAATAACCCTGCTGAACCAGTAGGGCTTTCATCTTCAAGTGCCACAGACCGATTTCACAGACCGAAATCGTTCACTCCGGTGAACTTTTCAATCTCATACTTTGTTGAAGGCGTCTTCTCCACACTCACCGCACCAATTTGTTGTGAAAAATGATACCAGAATAATAAAGTATATTTGGTTTCTTGAACACCAAGAAATCCACAAGGGTAGAAAAAGAGGAAAAACTTGAGAAAACACACGAAACCCTATTAGGGTTCACAAAGGAAGAGAAAAGAGGAAGAAGAATAGAGAATTGGTTAAATCTGTTTTACTATTCACTTTCTCAATAGGGTTCAAAGATTACAAGTGAATACCAACAATTAACCTCTCTCAACCTAATAAGGATTTGCCACACATTTGGAAGAGAGACTAGTATGTTATTTATAAGAAAACTAACACACTAACCTAATGGGATTTTTAACAATTACCCATTACAAGCTAACTTAGGGTACAAGATAACTTAAACAATTGGGCTTAGAAGCAAGGCCCAATTCAATATGCTAACAAACCTAGCAATATTGAATAATGCATGTTAGAACAAACTTCGACTACCACACGCATTACTCCGACAGAACACATGCGAACAAACTTCGACCTCATGCTTAATTCCTGTCGAACCAGAAGCTACCCTTCGACCATACTAGAGTTCGATCCAATATCTCACAGATCAAAACTATGACATTAGTATTTCGTTATTATTGTTATTATTATTATTATAAAACACATATTTTCATCTTTATTTTAAAAACGCATCTTGCATCAATAACAAAAAAAAAATTAAAAAGCACTTGCAGTTACGATAACATAAAAACTAATTTACTTATTGAATAAAAAACAAGTTACTAATTGTAGTATAGTGAAGTTGAAGAGTAATTACCATAAGCACAATGAACAAAAGATAGTGGTTGTTGTGATGATGATGAGACTAGAGAAGATGAGGAATAGAGGAGACAAAGATAATTGATAAAAGAAGAAGAAGATACAATATGTAATCAGTGCACTTTTTTAGGGTTGGGTACTTGAGTAGTGAAAGAATACATTACACAATGAAAAAAAAAAGATCCACTAATGACTATTTATTTTCTAATATATTAATTGATTTTTTATAAAAAAAATATGCAAAATTATATAATTATATATTATACATAAAAATTAAATAATATGGTCGGAGTCGGGAAATCCACGGGGCGGGGGTACTTTCCTGATCTCCGCCCCGAAGTGTAATCGGGTGAACTTTTCCCTCCATCTCCGTCCCCACGAGGGGAAAAATCTCCGACTTCGAAGCTCTAAACAGATAATGCCCAAGGTGATCCTCGTTAACAGATGCGAATTGACATCCCTAGTGAGGAGTTTAACTTTTGACAAAACACTTTTTTTCTTGTAGTGACCTTTGAATTTAAGTATCCAATTATTTGTTCTTCGCAATAACTTTTATTGATATAATAGAGAAACTAGATAACGGTCACTTCAATGAAAACCACGATGATCGTGGCCATTACTTAATTCAGCTAGTCTCACTAGATTATGTGCTAAAAATCGACACACACTCTAAAACTACTTTTTGCCAACTGATATTCGATTAAGCTTGTGTTCGTTGGTTAATATTTTGTTGACTGTTGATCAAAAGATAACACATATTGGAATATCCACTAAACATGTTAGGAGGTGATGGGAAATAAAAACACAATAACAGACCAATATGTAGCGAATATAAAATTCCTCACACTTGTAGGAACCTTGAGGATCAATAATAAATATAAGACGAAAAATCGAACAAATAAAGGCACAAAAGAACACCGATATTTTAACGTGGTAAATCCCTCAATATGAGAGTAAAAATCACGAGTCGTCCATACCAAAGAAATAGTTTCACTATAATCAATTAAGGCTATAACAGAGTCTTAAAATGATTCACAAACTAGTGCTAACAACCGCAAATCACAAAGCAAATTAGCTTACAAATTACAATAAAAAAGCTAGAAAAATTACTTAAATCTGTAGCTTCAGTGCGAAGCAAATATCTCTCAATTTAGATCTTGTTTTGAAATTCTGAAAGGTCAAAAGTTAGGGACAGGTGTTACGAACATGCCCTCCAAATTTGACCTCGATTCGACGGTTAACGAATCTGCAATACAAAGTGAGACTAGTTGTAGAAAAATGGAGATATATTTCTCTCCTCTTTTCTTTCTTTTAAATCCTTATTTTCTCTCTATCTCCCTCAACCCTAAATTAATCATTTTCACTTAATAGACTAATTAAATTTGAATCTTTTTCTATATAGAAAGGAAGTCCAAACCCAACAAAAGAAAACATATTCAAGTTCGTTATTTCATACAATTGTGTCTCGCAAGTCATCTCCTTTGTTGACTTCGGTTTTGCCTTTTTTTTTCCTTTTGTTTAGAATGTTAACTTTTTTTTTACTCAGAGTCCTCTTCAATAAGATTAAAATTTCATATATAACACGACTAGAGATGGAAACAAAACCAGAAAACATCACATACAATTATTGGCCCAAACATAAGATCGATTCCACCATCCATAATGTGCATGATTAATTTGAAATCTTACTCAAATACCATTTTCAATGAGAACGTTTCATTCTATATATTCACTTGTTGCTCAACAATCAGATTTCTAAATGCAACATTTAAAACACCACACTAAAATTAATTACACATTAAAAACAAATGATGTACTAGTATATATCACTTTTAACTAAAACATTACATCTCACTTACTGTTCATATAGACATTAAAAAAATTGACAATGGAACCATTGAGAATACCATATACAGGTCCCCCGGTATTATTTATAAGACCAGTAATGTTCGTCCGGTTGCCGCCGTCCGTAAAAGAATCACCTGCGCCGGATGAAACATGAGGATAAGCTTTCTTCATAGCTATTGCAGCCTCTAAAAGTGAAGTATGTCGTGAAGGACCCGTTAACAAACACATAAAACAACCTTTCCCAACATCATACCAAACCTTAAACACAACAATAACACAACTTTTGTTCTGCAGTAGCGTACAAGTGTGTCACAAACAAAGCATCAGTATGTGTATCCTTAGTACGATGCTTTGAAACGACAAGAAAACCACATCTAACCCGTGGAACTCCATACCCGATGCTAAACTGTCCCGCGTCTCTGCGGACTTCTAAGGCGTTTCCTCCGTATGTGAGATCAATGGCGCCGATGTCACTGCTAACTCCGCTTTGACGGCCAACCTTGATGTTTACTCTGGTTCCTTCTTTATCAAAAGTATAGTCCCGGAGGGTGACACTTGCGGTTTCTACTCCGAGGGTTGCGCGAATGGTGCAAGTATCTGAATTTGGAGTCGAGTAGACAACAGTTTGGTCATCGCCGTTGGGACTCTTGGACACGTCGGTTCTTGATATGTTGCTAGGGGTGATGCTACTGCTTACGGTGCTCCCCATCTCTACTGCTAAATGACCTTGTTTGTTATGATGCTTTTGTGACTCGGTGTGTTGTAATTAAGCAGCTGAGTGGATTCTTATTAGCTTAGAATGGAAGCACGGTATATATTTATTGGATATCCTTTTGTTAGGTGTTATTATAATTATAACTCTTATCCATTTAAGATTTTAGATTCGATTTGTATATAATGTAATAATGATGGTTTCTTTCTTGTTTTTTAACTTCTTTTATTCTTTCTTATTTCATATTATTTTGGGTTGTGCCGAGACCCACTTTCATCTTCATGATGCCGGGTCACTAGATCTCAGGAGATATAGCACGGACTAGGGAATGGTCATGCCTTTCGTAGCATTGTGCAATTTATTTTTGGATTTTCTGTAAGATGTATTATACCATATCATATTAAAACAATATATTACTCTCTCCGTCTCAAAATAAAAGTCTTTTAAAATTGTTGCACATAGATTAAGAAAAGTAATGATTGACTAATTAAATATAACAATTTTACACAACTACCTTTAATTATCATTGGTTGTCATAAAGGTGTAATGTGATGTAATATCTTAAAAGTTGTATAGATAATATTTATTAGGGGTAAAATTGATAAAAATTAATAATTGTTGCATTGAAAACGTAAAATGACTTTTATTTTGAGACAAAATTTTTTGGCTAAATAGACTATTATTTTTTAGACAGAGGGAGTACAATTTAAAGAACTCAAATTGCATTCTACAATTTTACCTAATATTAATACTTTATTTATATTTTCACTTCTGATTAGGCCCATTGATAAGAGTGAGATTTGGAAAGCTCTTTGTAGTATTGGGGACTCTAAGGCCCCTGGATTGGATGGGTACAATGCTTACTTTTTTAAGGTTGCCTGGCCTATTGTGAAGAATGACGTTGTTGAAGCAATTATGGAATTCTTCCAAGAAAATCAAATGTATAAAGCTTTTAATTGCTCCCTAATTACTCTTATCCCTAAGAATCCTTCAGCCAAGACAGTCAAGGATCTCAGGCCTATATCCTGTTGTAGCACTTTCTACAAGATAATCTCTAAGATTCTTACTTGTAGACTTGGGATGGTGCTAGGTGTAGCGAGCGATTTTGGACGTGGTTCTTAAGCACTGTCGCTCTTGGGGGGACTACAGGTCGATTCATTTTTTATCCTATTGAAGCTGATGAAGGAAGGGAAATAGATGTCTCCAACTAACCCTGCTTGCATACTGAGTTTAAACAGCGGTCTGTTAGGTTACGGATGCTATATGGAAGTGCGGCCTCTTTCTGCTTATTTTGTCAAGACTGAAATGACGGGACAATGTTATTGGTAGGATGTTAGGACTGATGCTTTTCGATTGATGTATGAAGGTACGGGATTTTGGGTTTTTGATTAGTGTGCTCGCTAAGACTTCTCTTTCAATCTTATGCCTACGTATTCCCGTTTACCGATACAGGGAAATCAGAGCGATCGTAGTTCCTTTGGTGTCTTGTTCAAAGCCCAAGACATGAATCTAAAGGTGGTTTGTATCTTGTTCCAAGCCCAAGATGTGAAGCTGAAGGGTCTATTTGTATCTTGTTTGAAGCCCAAGATATGAAGCTAAAGGGTTTTGACTTTAGAGAGAATTTGTCATCTCTAAAGAGGGTCTGTTTGTCACAACTGTTGGGTGACTGATTATAAAGGAGAATTACTTTAACTGGGATATGTGAATCCAGCAATGCCATAATTTCCTTTATATGGGATTTTTAACCTGAAGGAGAAGACTTTAACTCAGTTTAGAGCAATGTCGTCTTTCCTTAGGAATTTCTCATGCTAAAAGAGGGACAGTGGCGTGGATGTAAATAATCCAGAGGCTTGCCGCTTACAGCAAATAGATGAAGGGGAAAGGAGTTATTGATGTTTGTAGACTGTGAACAAGGCACGGCTTTGATGCTAAAAGGTTGATTGACTCAACCGGGGTTTTCTTATACAAAACCTAAGAGGAGGCTATTGGCCCAACAAGAGAGTGTTTTTATGTGTCTCGTACGAAGCCCGAGAGAGAGGCTAAAAGGGTTGACTCAACAAGAGAGTGCTTTTGTATGTGTCTTGTACGAAGCCCAAGACGGAGGCTAAAGGTTGTTTGACTCAACAAGAGAGTCTTTTATACTCAACAAGAGAGTGTTTTGTATTTCGTACAAAGCCTGAGATGGAGGCTGAAGGTGCTTGACTCAACAAGAGAGTCTTTTATACTCATCAAGAGAGTGTTTTTCGTATCTCGTACGAAGCCCGAGAGAGAGGCTAAAGGTGATCAACTCAACAAGAGAGTCTTTTATACTCAACAAGAGAGTGTTTTTTGTATCTCGTACGAAGCCCGAGAGAGAGGCTAAAGGTGATCGACTCAGCAAGAGAGTCTTTTATACTCAACAAGAGAGTGTTTTGTATCTCGTACAAAGCCCGAGATGAAGGCTAAAAAATGTTTGACTCAACAAGAGAGTCTTTTATACTCAACAAGAGAGTGGTTTTGTATCTCGTACGAAGCCCGAGATGGAGGCTAAAGGGTTTGCTCCGCTGGGGAGAATCATTTGTACAAAGCCTAAGAGAAGGCTAGGGTAACTGTTTCAGTTGAGTGACAGGTCTAGCATATTGGTTAAAAGAGAATATCAGTTCTTATATGGGTAATGTTGTACTCATGGATTTGATCTGAGGATCGGGATTATTTCATGTTTGGTTAGTTGTTCAACAAAGAAATTGAAAATAACAGTATGTTACAAAATTAAAGGAGAAAGTGCTTTTGAAAGGAAAATTGGGGCTTACAGCTCAAGGAGAGGCCCAGGGTTTTATCAGTGATCGCACTGTCGTTTTGTACAGGGACTTATACAAGTGACTGAGGCCGAAGAAGGCCCAAACATGATTGAAAGTGAACAAATATGGGTCTTATAGCTCAAGGAGAAGCCCAATGGTTAATTTTGAAAAAAGGCGACGATCGTCGAGGTTTTGAAAACTTTGTGGGTCTTATACATTGACTGAGGCCCAAAAGTTTTTGGTTTCAAAAGGGGATTGGGTCTTACACTCTATTAGAGGCCCAAAATGGTTTTGAATGGGTCTTATAGCTCGAGGAGAGGCCCAGATGGTTTGTTTTAAAAGGGTGATGATCGCGCCGAACTTTTGAAATACAACGAGACTTATACAATAAGTGAGGCCCAAAATAGGTTTGTATTTACAAAGGATTGGGTCTTACACTCTATTAGAGGGCCAAAGAGTTTAAAAATGATTTGTTTGAGTGAAAATCAAGGAAACCCTAAATTTGTTTTCTTTTAAAAAGAAATATTTAAAGAAAATTAAATAAAATGATAAAAATACCAAATAACTTTGAATAAACCACTTGTGATTTTTGTTGAAGGTTTGAAAAATGAGGTTTTCATCACAAGATGAATTAAACCCTACTTGGTTTTGATTTTCCAAAATGGATATTTATTTTTAAAAGAGTTTAAAAACAAATAAAAGACATTTATTCACAAAAATAATAATTATATTAAATAAATAATATAAATCTAATTTTTTTGGGGAATAAAATATTTCAACATTTTTGTATTTTTTTTGCAAAAAGAACCAATAAAAAATAATTAAAATTGAGGGAGTTATTAATTTTCCAATTAATTAACAAAACATGAAAATATTGGAAAAAATAGCAAAATGTGAGAAAACACAAAATGGCATGGGTGAGGTTTGAACCGACGACCTCAAGATTATAGGGCGCGTGCCTTACCACTGGGGTGGTGATACATCCGTTGATTAAAACAAACCAACAAATATACAAGGCTTGCCTTGTTTTCTAGGCCTGGCCAAGGCAAGGCAAGGCAAGTTTTGACAAGAAACGGGAAGGTCCATAACTTTCTCATTTCTCCATGGTTGGGGACAAAATTTATATGCATCTGGCCTAGAATTTCACAAGTAATCCAATGGTGGTGGTATATTTTTCAGGTCATGCTCCCTCCTCAAAATCCAATGGTGATTTTGAAATAGGCCTATAATTGCATTTTCTATGCTACACTTTGGTACAGGCATGAATTACATGATGAATTGGTTCAAACACAACATATATAACATGTATGAGATGTGCATGATCAGTGGACTTCAAAGCAATGCATATTTTGGAAAGTTCAAGTCATGATGTTTACCTCTTTTTTGAGCTTTTGGAGTTTTTGTGCAATCTGCCAAGTTTGTTGTTCCAGAAATGGTTTGATGCTTTGGAAACTCTCAAATGATCCCTTAGAAGCTTTTAGGATGAATGGAATCAGCTGGAACCTGCAAAAACACAAACTAGCCCTTTCTTGCAAAAGGGGTTAAAATGGCCAAAATAGCAACTCCCTCAAATGGTGTTCCAGATGGGGGGAACCATTTGGGACAGTTCAAGGATGATATTTGGAGTGTGTTTGAGGTTTTATCTGGTTTGGAAAGTGACTGAATCAAGGCATGGCTTGAAAAATGCACAAAAGTAATATTTTGAGGTTTTGAGAGGTGACTTTGTGATTTAAGGATTACAGGTCACTTGTAGGAGTTTTGATAGCTTAGATATGATATATTTGAGGTGTTAGGATCATGAGCTGTGATGGAAATGCTCTCTAACTCAAAAAATCAGAGTTACCTTGCTAAAGAAGGCATTTTGGCCTAAAGAGAGGGATTTTGAGGAAAGCATCTGTTTGATGGCTTTGGTGTACTCAAACTGAGCACAAATGAGCTATATTTATAGTAGAGCAAGTTTTTTTTGGGATCAATAGTGAATGGAAACCACAGCAGAGGTTTGGCCAATGTTGATCAATGGGAAGCCAAGTCTCCTCTAGCCATTGACTAGAGGTTAGAGCACAGACCTTTGGTTCCCTAGTTGTTGGATCATTCTTGACTGAATTCAGTTGCAAATGTGTCAGTCCATGCCACCTCTAAGCATCCATTAAATGCTCCCATCCAAAATTGGAGTCTTGTCCCTCTTTTATGGATTTCTAGGTTTGTCATGCTACTTCTTGTTCCAAAGACTTTGGAGGCTTGGATCAGTGTTTGTTCCCTTTAGATTTGATCCTCAGATATGTCCAAAGTGGTGACAAGGCTTGGAATTATCTGATTTTACCAAATCGAGCAAAAGTGAAAAATTCTTCCTAGCCTTGGCAGTTTTCAGCAAGGCATATTGCCATTGTCATATCTCATGACTCAAGTGGAATTTGGTGATGTTCTTGGCCATTTTAGAAAGCCCTCATATGATACAACAACTGTTTGATCATAATTGGTTTTGATACTTTTTGGATCCAAGTGAAAAATGCCCCTACATTTGGAAAAAAGTAAGGCAGATTCTGACTTAGTGAAAATTTCACTAAGTGTTAGAAAAAGTGACATTTCATGTTTTCAGCCATTTTGATCATTCCATAACTCAAAATCCATGACGAATTGGAATGAGGTGTAGTTGAAGCTTTTGTAGAGGGCCATGAGGGCTACAAATCCAGCTTTGGATGGGAAAAAATGGCTTTGTGGTTTAGGAGTTATGATCCTCCAAAGTTGGTACCCTAGCCACTTTGTTCCATAACTTAGAAAATTTCTAAGTTTTCTATGGTTACCCCTTTTACAAGTTATCCCACTTTTCTTTATTTTTCTTGATGAATGATGATTCCAATCACACATTAACATCATTTTAGGGTTAAAAACCCATAATTGTGAAAAATCTCAAAAAGTCAAAGTTTGACTTTTGTGCACAATTGACTTTTTATCAGATGAATTCCAAACTGTGCGATCCTCTATGAAATCAAGTCCTTGACCTAAATCAAACTTGATGGATTGATTTCATAGGTGTTATAGGGTGTATTGAATCATGTCTTAGGGTTTGCGAGCATGTCCTGGTCAAAAGTCAACGGCACAGTTGACTTTTCTCGCGAAACTCTAACTGTGGTTCAGATGAAACTGAAACTTGTTGCTCAATCCATTATTACAAATGGACCAATATGGTGTGTTAGGGACCCTCAAATCATCTCTTGAGGTCTTGGCTCATGATTTGTCCCAAAAGTCAACTTAGGGGTGAATTAGGTCAAGAAACCCTAATTCCTGATTTTTTGATGAATGCATCCCCTGAGGCTAAATTAACTTGATGATTGGGTTCATGAGATCCCTTGGAGCATCATAGGATATGCTTTGAAGCATTGGCTCATTCCCAGAGGAAAATTTCCATCTGGAGGCCCTGGTCGACCAAACCCTAATTTGGTGACACTTGCGACCTTGAGGCTTAATCCATTTAGAAGGGAGCAGCCTTGTGCTTAATCCTTGAGGTGGGAGTCCTCTTGATCCATTGGGGATGTTTAAGAGGTTAGACAAGTTGAAGATCATGTCATTTCTGGATTGATCCATTGTCTAAGGCTTAAAGAGGGCTTGAAACCCTAATTTTTGTTTGTAGTGAGTGCTCACCCATCTTTGGGGAGACTAATGAGGCATGATGGTACATTCATATTGTGATGATGATTTGCACAATGATGGGGAATCTTAGTGGTCAAAATTTGGGGTATGACAGATGCCTCTATTTAATCTTCTTGGACTCGAAGGTGTGAATGGCGAAGGTATTCGGGCATTCGGGGTGCAAGAGGATTAAATATCGGAACACCCAAAATTTTGATGGTGATTAAGAATGGTAGTTCACGCATACTTCTTATTTTGCTAAGCAATGATGCTCAGAAAAGGTAAAAACTTCCCCTCGATCCTGGTCTTCAGCCAAGGAACTGGTCTCAGTTTCTGATACAAACTTCCCCTCGATCCTGGTTTCCTACCAAGGAACTGGTCTAAGTTTCTGAAACAAACTTCCCCTCGATCCTGGTTTCCTACCAAGGAACTGGTCTTAGTTTCTGATACAAACTTCCCCTCGATCCAGGTTTCCTACCAAGGAACTAGTCTTAGTTTCTGATACAAACTTCCCCTCGATCCTGGTTTCCTACCAAGGAACTGGTCTTAGTTTCTGATACAAACTTCCCCTCGATCCTGGTTTCCTACCAAGGATCTAGTCTTAGTTTCTTTTGTCAATAAACTTTATTGACAAGGGACACTACTTGTAGCGGTTCTCCTCAAACTTCTCGCCGAATTTTCCCGAGGAGATGCCATTTGATGGAAAAAGATTTGATGTCAGACTTGCTGGGGAACCCAGTCATCTGAGTTGCAGAGGTGTACACACTTCTCCGTTGGAGATGCCATTCGTTGACTCTACTGGGGGAAACGAGTCTCTTGAGAGACTATTTTCTATTTGGGGATATTACATCATACTTTTTCTCGAGATCTTCTCGGAGAAATGCCATGTGATGTAATCCAATTTTGAGGTGCTGATGAGCTTTTCGTCAGCGAATTTTCCAGAGAAAAACGGCTATATTGTCGAATCTTTGATAAAAGGGCTTTCTCTGGGGATTTTCCTTAATTCGGGAAAGCGAAGATATCATCTTCAATGGCGAAGAGTGACGTTTGTCGAAAGTTTTCTTTTTTTTCAGAGGTTCAAGTTATCAAAGTGGTCAAAGACCATCTCCATCCCAGAAATAAACTGGAGGAGAGATTGTTCAGACGCAACATTTCCGAACGTGGAAGGAACTGACAACTCGATTGAGAGGACTTTTATCACTAGGGGATAAGACCGACTAGAGTGATAGTGATGCAATATGAATGCAAATGTAAATCAATAATGCATGATGTATGTATGTTTATGCTGACACAACTGACACGACATACAGACTAGTAGATGAACACGACTGGATACTCGGCCACAGTGGGAGATAAAAAGTATCGCTGGTTCAAGATAGCAATTCTACCTTGCTTAGGCGGGATAGTCCCCGCGGGGGGCTATGTTGGTCGGGCTTAGGAGGTAAGAACTCGACCGAGGTGTGTCAGACGAAACCAGGTCTCCGACACAGTTGATCCTTCGTTCAGGCGTACTGGTTTAGAAAGAATACTTTGATTCTGCACTTTGAGGTTCGCTTACTTCTGGAGAAGCGATCGATGTTCTTCTGATGTTTAACAGTCAAAAGAAAATGCCATCTTAAGTTTAAAAAGAAGAAAAAAAGTTCGACAAGTAAATTCATTTTTGTTTTATTTCAAGAATCGTTAATCATATTAAAACGTCGTTCTGTAAAGCTAAAATAAATAAGAATTGCAAACAAAAGCACAAGGGCTCAAATTTTATTGATAGGATGGAAATCAGCCAAACGCGTGATTCCATAGAGTATTTACAAAGTTAGAAAATGGTAATTTAAGGGGAAAGGGCTACATCGAAACATAACGACCAATATCCTTCTACCAATTTTAACTTCGGGGCATACTGAGCTTCTGTCGAAGATGACCTTGACCGGAGCTTTCCTGACGGATGATGTAACTGCTGCCGAGGGAATTGCCCCTTTGTCGAACGTAGTTACTTGCCATTATCCCTAATTTTTGCCTGGATTGTACTTTGAGGTTTCCAATCCACTGGGATGATTTTTGATCATGTCTCTAATTTTTTCCTGGACCGCCCTTTCGGGTTTTCAATCCATCGAGACGTTTTTTTTATTTATTTATTTAGGCGAAGTATTTCTTGACTACGTCAACATTTATGGGGTAGTCAAATTCCTCTTCGTCCATCGTTACAAGTCTCAAGGCGCCGCCTGAGAAAACTATCTTGACCACATAGGGGCCGTCATAATTCGGAGTCCATTTACCCCGGGAATCAGTGAGAAATGATTGTATCTTCTTGAGCACGAGGTCTCCTTTCTTGAAGATGTGAGGTTTGACATTTTTGTCAAACGCCTTCTTCATTCTCTGTTGATACAACTGACCATGGCATAATGCCGTTATTCGCTTTTCTTCGATCATATTCAGTTCGTCGTGTCGACTTTGACACCATTCAGCTTCTGTAAGCTTAGCTTCCATCAATACCCGGATTGATGGGATCTCTACTTCGATGGGGAGCACTGCTTCCATGCCATATACTAGAGAGAAAGGAGTTGCCCCTATTGAAGTGCGGACAGATGTGCGATAACCGTGAAGAGCAAAGGGTAGCATCTTGTGCCAGTCTTTATAGGTTACAACCATCTTTTGAACAATTTTGTTGATGTTCTTGTTAGCCGCTTCTACCGCGCCGTTCATCTTGGGTCGGTAGGGAGATGAGTTATGGTGTTTAATCTTGAACTCAGCACACAACTCCTTCATCATCTTATTGTTCAAGTTAGATCCATTATCAGTAATGATCTGGCTCGGAACACCATAACGACAGATGATATTGTTTTTGATAAATCGGACCACCACTAGTCGGGTAACATTAGCGTATGACGCTGCTTCGACCCACTTGGTGAAGTAGTCAATGGCGACCAGAATGAACCGATGTCCGTTGGAAGCGTTAGGTTCAATCATGCCAATCATGTCGATTCCCCATATGGAAAAAGGCCATGGGGAAGAGATAACTTTGAGATGCGTTGGCGGTACATGGATTTTGTCGGAGTATATCTGACACTTGTGACACCTCCTCATGTACTTGTAGCAGTCAGATTCCGTGGTCAACCAATAGTACCCGACCCTAAGAATTTTTCTGGCCATTGTGTGTCCGTTGGCATGAGTACCAAAGGATCCTTCATGAATTTCCTTTATCAGCATGTCTGCTTCTGGTCTGTCTACGCATCGGAGCAAGACCATGTCGAAATTTCTCTTATAGAGAGTATCACCGCTCAGAAAGAAGCTGCCTGCCAGCCTTCTAAGGGTCTTTCTGTCTTTTCTTAGTGCCCCAGGTGGGTACTCTTGTTTCTGAAGGAAGCATTTGATATCGTGATACCAAGGTTTGTCGTCTATGACTGCTTCAATCGTGAAGATGTAAGAGGGCCGTTCAAGGCGCATTATGTCAATCTTAGGTATGTCATTCCATTGACCTACACTAATCATGGAAGAGAGAGTGGCTAATGCATCAGCCATGTGATTCTCATCACGAGGGATGTGATGAAACTCGACCCTGTTGAAGAATGGTAACAACCTTCTCGCATAGTCTTTGTAAGGAATCAGTCCTGGTTGGTATGTGTTCCAATCTCCTTTGATCTGATTGACGACCAAAGCTGAGTCTCCATATACATTTGAACGTAAGTCTAGCGGTGAAAGGAATGTGGGTACACTGAAGTGTTATAATAATTGCCCCAATTTCGTTTCCGTAATGATTGACAGCTCTGTCAAAGATAAGTCCCCATTGGGAATCTGGTTCTGGCCCTTCACTGGGTAGCGGTTCATCGCAGTCTTTCATTTTTAGATACATGACATCTTCGTCTGGGAAGTCAAATCCGACTGATTCCTGATCGTCAATCGGTTGATGAGCCAAATGATCGGCTAAAACACTTCCCTTAACGGCTTTCTGAGCGTGGTACTCTATGTCATATTCTGATAGCAACATCTGCCAACGGGCAATCCTTCCCGTGAGAGCAGGTTTTTCGAAGACGTACTTGATTGGATCCATTTCTGAGATTAACCAAGTAGTGTGACAAATCATGTACTGGCGAAGAGTTTGGCTGCCCAAGCCATAACGCAGCAAGTTTTCTCAAGCATAGTGTACCGAGTCTCACAGTCTGTGAATTTCTTGCTCAAATAGTAGATGGCAGACTCTTTCCTTTTTGTTTCATCTTGTTGACCAAGCACACAGCCCATGGAGTCTTCCAAGACTACTAAGTAGATGATTAGTGGTCTTCCTTCCACTAGAGGTGATAGAATCGGAGGGTTCGACAGGTATTCCTTGATACTGTCGAAGGCGGTTTGGCAGTCTTCTGTCCAAATACAGTCCTGATTCTTTTTTAGTAATTTAAAAATCGGCGAACAGGTCGCGGTCATGAGGAATATGAATTTGGAGATGAAGTTTAAACGTCCCAGGAATCCCCTGACTTGTTTTTCAGTCTTTGGAGAAGGCATTTCTTGAATGGCCTTGACCTTGTCAGGATCAACCTCAATTCCTTTCTGGCTGACGATGAACCCTAAGAGTTTCCCTGAACGGACACCGAAGGTGCACTTGTTGGGATTCAAGCGGAGTTTGTACTTTCTCAACCGCTTAAATAACTTTGATAGGTGGGTCACATGCTCCTCTTCTGTTTTAGATTTGGTAATCATATCATCGACATATACCTCGATTTCCTTGTGTATCATGTCATTAAATAGAGTAGTCATGGCCCTTTGATAGGTTGCCCCAGTGTTCTTCAAACCGAACGGCATTACCTTGTAACAAAAGGTCCCCCATGGGGTAATGAACGAAGTTTTCTCCATGTCTTTCGGCGCCATCTTTATCTGATTATAGCCCGAGAATCCATCCATGAAGGAGAAAACTTTGAACTTTCCTGTACTGTCTACTAGCATGTCAATGTGTGGTAAAGGAAAATCGTCCTTTGGACTAGCTTTATTTAGATCTCTGTAGTCGACACACATTCTAACTTTTCCGTCCTTTTTTGGAACGGATATGATATTGGCTAACCATTGAGGATATTCTGTCGTAGCGAGGAAACCCACGTCAATCTGTTTCTGTAACTCCTCTTTGATTTTGACAGCCATGTCTGGATGAGTCTGTCTCAACCTCTGTTTTACTGGCGGGCATTCTGACCGTAACGGTAAGTGATGTTCCACGATGCTGGTATCCAACCCTGGCATATCCTGATAGGACCAAGCGAACACATCGGGAAATTCTCTAGGAAGCTTTGTCAACTCTCTTTGGCAGTTGGACTGAGCAGTGCCCCAACCCTGACTTCTTTTCTCTCTTCTTCTGAACCCTAGTTGACCATTTCCAATGGCTCTTTATGAGGTTCAATGGGCCTTTCCTCTTGTCGGAGTAATCGGGAGATCTCTTCTAGAATTTCATCGTCAACTTCTTCTTCAGCCCCGAATACCGGGAACTCAAAGTTGGGAGAAGGCATTGGATCGTATGTTTCAACTGGGTTTAAAACAAGCAATTTGCATGACGTGATGATTCGTGTTTAGAAGATAAAACAACAATTAATGCAGAAATTACAGAACGACGTTATTTTATTAATGAACAGGTCGATTCTTGAAACTACAGCCTTATAAAACAAAACTCTGTCGCTTTGGGCGAAGCAAAGAGGGAAATTTACAGAAAGTGAGCCCTATCAAAACATCCGTTTCACGTGGGCAAGGTGAAAGGTTAAAGTAAAGATGGCAATTACTTAGACTTATGAATAATCTTCGGAACATTGACAATGACCCATTGGCGGTGAACTCCTTGGTGAATCACAAAGTCTGGTACCTTCCTTGATTTGTCTTCAGAAATGATGCTGATTTCTGGTAGAGCAGGATCATTGGAATCTGTCTCCCAAGCAGAGTTGTCGTAAGAGGATTCCTCTATTGCATTTTGCGTAGTATTTGTACTCTTAGCTGTATCTCCCCATACAGTCCGCTGGATGTCTTCGAGCCTGATACGAGAGCTTTCAGGAGCGGTGTACTTGACCATGAAGTCAAATTTTCCACTTGGTTGTCCTAAGGTGTCCCACACTTCTTTGGAACTGGGGGAGTCATCCCTTTCGATGACGTTGACCTCGGGAAAGCGTAGTTGATGAATTCTAGTCCAACAAGCTTTGCCAATTCATCATCGTATTGGATAAGTTTGAAATGACCTGAGTGTTGATCCCATGACATGGCGGGGACACAGGTATTCTGTTCAATGATGCTCAGCTGATTTTCATTGTTCGGCTGATTTTCTTGCCCCAAGTCTCCGGGATACGGCTGCCAGATAGGCAAGCCATCCATTGGGCCATAATAGTCGTGGTCAAAGTTGTATTTCATAGGAGTGTCTTCCTCTAATGAATTTGGCGGAGCACGACATCCTTCAGGGTCACAATCTCCGTATATCATTTCGACATCTGACCTTGGTATAAATCTCGGACTCTTTGCGGGATAGCAAAATGGCATAGGCACCTCTTCCTGAGACATATAACCGTCCTCGTTAAGATATGACTTCCATTCCTCATCTGTATCAGAGGAATCTCCCTCGTTGATAGTATGCACTTCTTGAGTCACTAGTTGAAGGAAGTCTCCACTGTGAAAGAATTCTGGATGGGATGAAGACTTTCATCGTTAGTAGCTGTCTGGGTGCAGGTTGCAGAAAAACCAAGACCCTTCTTTGTTTTGTTATAAGTGGGAATGACAAGCTGTCCCCATCCGGTTGTATTGGTATTCTCGACCGCTTTGATAACATCTTTGTATGAGGAAATCGAGGTTCCTTTCTCTGATTGATTCTCATTGCTCACCGTAAGCGCTTGGAACTGAGTCCCAACAACCTCCTTAGGTTCTACACAAGTAGATGATGATAAGTTGCTTACGAGCAAGGCCTGTTCTCCACAGACTGTGATGAGTTGGCCGTTCTGAACGAACTTTAGCTTTTGGCGGAGGGTCGAAGTGACCGCCCCAACCTGATGTATCCAAGGTCTTCCTAATAAATAACTGTATGTTGCCCAGATGTCCATGACCTGGAAAGTGACTTGGAAAGTATGAGGACCAATAGTTATGGGAAGGTCGACTTCGTCGATAACCGTTTTTCTGGATCCGTCAAATGCTTTGACAATGACCTCGCTGGTTTTCATCGGAGGGCCTTTGAATGATAATCGCATCAAAGTGGACTTCGGCATAACATTCAGGGTTGACCCTGTGTCTACCAATACGCTGGCTAAAGCATCGTCCTGGCAATTGACTGTAATGTTGAGCGCCATGTTATAACGGAGACCTTCTTCAGGTAATTCCTCATCACTATATCCCAAGTTATTGCAGGAAGTGATGTTAGAGACAATGCTATCGAACTGTCTGATTGTTACATCCTGTTCTACAAAGGCTTGCTCTAAGACTTTCTGTAGAGCCTCCCTGTGCGCTTCTGAACTAAGTAATAGTGATAATACCGAGATCTTTGAAGGAGTTTGTAACAGCTGATCAACAATGTTGTATTCACTCCTTTGGATGAGCTTCAGCATCTCATCATTGTTTTTCGAAAGGTCAGGATTACTGGATTGACCGACTAGTGGATCAGGAGCTTCCGTCTAAAGTTCCTTTTCTTTACTGGGTTCTCCAACTCCTCTGTTGAAGATTCTACCACTCTGTGTTACTCGACTGATGTCTGCAATGTTCACGACTGAGGGTAACGGAATTTCCTTTCCATTCTCGACTGTGGTTGCACCGTACTTGTAAGGGATAGCCTTAGTTGATTCATACGGTAGTGGTCCTTGTAGATAGATGACTATGGGAACCTTCTGATTTTTCTGACCATCGTACGTAATTTCGATCCATTCCCGATTGGGAACTCTCGATTCGTCAAGTAAAGGGATGATGGCACAAACATCCCTAGCCCTCTGATGATCAGAAATGATGACAACGTCCTCGATTTGATCAGTGAGGTAGTTGACTGATCCAGAACTTGACCATGGTTGAATCTCTTTGCGGTCCAACTGACTTTAAAGGGCTGCTCGCACGAGGTAGCATCCTTGATTATCCACTGAGCAAACTCCACACCGCTCATAGTTGTGTAGTGTCACCTGGCCACGTCCGCTTTGAATATAGTGTAACCTTACTATGTTTGTTTCCATCGACCAAACATCCTGACTTTGATATCTAGTAGGATTCCCGTTAGTGATACTAATTTGCTGGGTGCCTTCATCCATATAGATTGGAAGCCACCAGTGGTTCAACAAGTGCTGAAGTGTTTCCTGGACAAGGGCATAACCCTGATCGTCTTCGCATCCCGCATTACAGCCCTGATAATCATGTGATACCAGGAACCTGAGCCGGACCTGTTTAGTATGTAACTTCACTTGGCTGGTATTCATCAAGTGAATATCGAAGATTTGAATCATGTTGATTTGATAATGATTCCTATCATGGTAGTCTTGAATCCATCCAAGATCCATCTGACGCTGGAGGGCCTCCTGTATGAAAGAGCATCCCTGTTTGTTTACCGAGCAAGTCGGGCAAGAATTATAATCGTGACGCGGCAGATTATGATACTGGCTTTACCTTGAGTGCGTCGCCACCAGGTTGACATTCATCGCACGATTATTGTGGTTTTGAATGATGATGGAATTCGTATAAACCATGTTAACTCCACGAACTCGGTGCTCTTGGATCCATCCGAGATCCATCTGTTCCTGTAGAGCTGATTGCACCACAGAACATCCTTGATTACTTTTAGAGCAGATATCACACTGGTGATAATTATGAGGTGGCACATGGCCATATCCACTCTGTCTACAATGCATTTTGACCAAGTTGGCCCTCAACAAGAGTACATCGTGAATTTGATAGACGTTGTTAGACTCTCCTTCTATCAGATTGACTGCAGCTTTCTCGTGTTGAGGCAGCGAGTTCGTGAGAACATTTGGATTCGTATCCTTGAAAGATAAGACCCCGCTCCTAACAAGCTTTTGCACATCGGATTTGAAACTGAGACAATTCTCTATGTTATGCCCTGGTCCTCCTTGGTGGTAAGGGAAAGTCTGGTTTATCTTAAACCAAAAAGGCGGATTTTCTGGTATCGTAAGAGGAGCCTTGGTCTGGACATGCCCCTTGGCCAGTAGTAACAGAAATGGTTCTGCGTACGATATGGGTATAGGATCAAATTCTGGTGGCCGCGTTGTACGGTTGTTGTTGTATTGAGGACGAGCCTGCTGAAGAGGCTGTTGTATCCTTTGCTGAAATTGCTGTTGATTAGGTTGGCTCTGCGCAACCTGAGGTTGATACGTAGGCGCGGGGTTGATAGCAGGAGTTACAGCTGCTACTGGTTGGTACCGTCGCCTTTGCTTTCCGAGAGAGATATTCCCAATATCCTGATCTTTTTTCTTAGGGAGAGCACTACCGTATCGTTTTGTACTACTTGAGGATCCAGCGTCTTTTACTAAACGTCCTTCCCGGATTGCTTCCTCAAGACAAACCCCCATGCCCACCATCTCGGTGAAGTCACTGGGCGCACTGGCGACCATTCTGTCGTAGTAAAAGGAGCTCAAGGTCTTTAAGAAGATCTTTGTCATCTCTTTTTCCTCAAGAGGTGGACAAATCTGAGCAGCAATTTCACGCCATCTCTGAGCGTACTCCTTAAAGGTTTCCTTGTCCTTTTGCGACATTGATCTGAGTTGATCTCTGTCTGGTGCCATGTCCAAATTGTATTTATATTGTTGGACGAAGGCAGTGCCAAGATCTCTGAAAGTGCTAATCGTAGTGTGGTTTAAACCCATGTACCATTTTAATGCGGCACCGGTTAAACTATCCTAAAAATAGTGAATCAGTAGATCCTGGTTCTCTGTCTGAGCTGACATTCGCCGAGCGTACATCACCAAATGGCTTTGAGGGCAAGAGTTACCCTTGTACTTTTCAAAATCGGGTACTTGGAATTTGTGCGGGACTTTCACATTGGGGACCAAACAAAGGTCTGCGGAGTCCTTTCCAAATATATCCTGACCGCGAATGGCTTGCAGTTCCTTCTGCATTTCCAGGAACTGCTCCTGGAATTCATCCATTCTATCGAACATATTTTCCTTTCTACCATAAGGTATCTGTGGAATTTGTCCTTCTGCGACAGTGTGCACCACAGGGGGTGGTACCGTTACTACGGCAGTGAATCTTGGCTTTTCTCGAAGTTTGTAACCTTCAGGAGACCCTATTATGCCTCTGGCATCCTCGCTTTCCCGATGTTTGTAACCTTCAAGCCCAGCGGCTTCTGCTATGATTCCCTGATCTTTAGTGATCGGCGGAACATATCCTTCCGGGATATAGTTAACAGGCATGCCCCAGGGACGATCTTTCGGCATTTGATACCTAGGATCATACTTCTCCACCATGGGCGTTGAGGTGATCTCTGAGATCACAGTTCTTTGTATATGAGCTTCTGCCATAGTTTGCATGTCGTAACGAAGCTTTCTCATATCCTCTCTTAGAGCGTCGATCTCTTCTTTCAACTCTCTGTTCTCTTCCTCGAGATCATCCATCTTTTTCTGACGATTGGCTCGAGTATTGTATGAATGAGACAGTTTAACTCTAGAACTGAGGCACAAATGTGAGATTCGTAGGTAAGAAGAATACGTGACGCGAGAATGATGAATGCAATGATTATATTTATTTTTTTTGTTTAATCAAAATAAACTTCGACAATTAGATTGCAAATATCAAACAGTGGGGAAATCCCCGTTTTATTGAATTCAAAGGATTGCGGAAATGGAAATACAGTAAATTACAAGGTGCGGAAATAGAAACCTAAGCTAATGGGTCCCGAGTCCTCTCTGAGGAGAACTCGGGTGCTAATTCTGATACTTTCCTTTTCTTGGACCGGGGCTCTTGGGCCGTTGTCGGATCGTCATTCCTTTGCCAAGTGAAAGGAGCGAGCAAATTCCTTTGGTCATCCTGATTTTCCACAGCATGTTACTCTAAAATCTCAAGCAGAGCATCCTTATCTTTTAACAGTTTTTGTATTTTGGTACACTCCACATTGAGAATGCGGTATTCGTTCTTCCAAGACCTCCTCTCCTGTTGAACTTTGTTGAGAGTAACCTGAAGTATTTCTATTTCAGTCATGAAGTACATGACAGATTCCCTTGGCGGAAGAACTTCGTGATGAGGATAAGGTATCCTTAGCTTGAGAGCTCTAGTTTGTACCTAGTGGAGATAAGGCTCCACCGAGACACAGTCCGGTTTTCCTAGAGACTCCCGTCTTTTCTTATGAACATGTTTCCAAGCGTGCACTATTTCCATCTCCAGTGCCCTGTCATTTTCTCCTTCCTTGAAGAAAAGACCTTCCAGATGAGCATTATGCGGGACATGCCTCATCGAGTATCCAAATTGACGACGAACTAAAACTGGATGGTAATTGATTCCTCCCTTAGTTCCTATAAGGGGTACGTTGGGGAAGTTTCCACAACGGTCAATGATCCTGATCCCGTCATAAATCCTATTGTACCAATCTATGTCATAGTTGGTAAAAGACATGATTTTCTGCGACCAACGTAAAGCACTCTTATGATCCCAAAATGCAGCCGACTTGGGCAAATGGGAGATAAACCATTTATATAGTAGGGGTACACAGCACGTGATCATTCCTCCGCTGTATAAATTCCTTAAGTGTACAGAATGATACGCATCTGCGAGCAAGGTTGGTACGGCGTTTCTAATGAGAAAAACCTTAATAGAGTTGATATCGACGAAGTTATCAATGTTGGGAAACAGAAATAACCCGTAGGTGAGCAAAACAAAGATGCTTTCAAAAGCAGTCACGTTCCCTATACTAGCAAAGTATAGAGCCTTCTTTACCAGAAACTTGGCTGGTAAACCCGGGATTCCTCCTTTGGTGGTCATGTGAGTCTTGACTTCTGACTCATCCAAATAAATTTCTCTTGCAATGGTCTGATCCTTTGGAATTTCTTCCAGTCCAGAAAAGGGAGCTTGATCAGTAATGGGTAGATCAATCAGATGGGAATACTCCTCCAGCGTTGGTGCGAGCTGGTAATCCGAGAATGTGAAACAGTGATAAACCGGATCGTAAAACTAAACGAGTGCCTCCATGATTCTTTCAATTACATGGACCCTTAACAGAGGTAGCAGACCTCCGTACTTGGCTCTGAAAGCATTAGGGTTAGTGATCATCCTTGTTAATCCTCTTAAATCATCTAGTTTTGGAACCTTGAAGGTATACTTGTGAGTTTTCCGTCTACCGAAATCCATGAGCGCAATCCTTGTCTCTCTGACATTTGCAATCATTGTCTTAGTTTAATTTGAAAAAAAAAAGAGACTAGAAGAGAAAATTTTTCTTTGCTTAATGTTTTTTTAAAATGAATGCATGAATGCAGCACACAAAAACATAGAAAAAACATGGGGTCAAAGGGTCGGTGTCATGAAGTCAAGGCTCTACCCATCCCAAAGGTTTATACTAGTGATTTTTGTACCTGTCTCTCAAAATCATTGATTCTTGTCGAGATAACGTCAACGGGCCGGCAAGCTTGCTAGGTGATGTATTTCGAAGAATCTCAGAAGAGGGTAGTATCGCGTGACAACTATTTCCGATAGCTTCCGCACTACTGAAAGAGGTTTTTCCTAGGTGTATACTCAATCTTTCCACATGCAGCATCACACACATTCACATTAGCAGAAAAATAAACACATATATCAATTAGGAAAAGCAATATATATTTGTCCTAATGTCCTATACTTTTTTAAAAGCTATGAATCCTATGATCCTAACAGAAAATGGCTCCCCGGCGGAGTCGCCATTCTATGGCACCTTTCTAATTTAAAGGTTTTGACCTAAGATCCTAGTGAGGGCCGATCCTAGCCATAATGACATTCCCCGATGGAACCATCATGAAAATAACTTGTCTAAGGTTTTCACCTTAAATTGTAAGAAAGAAAGACTGGCCCCACGGTGGGCGCCACTTTTCTGTAGCGAGCGATTTTGGACGTGGTTCTTAAGCACTGTCGCTCTTGGGAGGACTACAGGTCGATTCATTTTTTATCCTATTGAAGCTGATGAAGGAATGGAAATAGATGTCTCCAACAAACCCTGCTTGCATACTGAGTTTAAACAGCGGTCTGTTAGGTTATTGATGCTATATGGAAGTGGGGCCTCTTTCTGCTTATTTTGTTAAGACTGAAATGACGGGACTATGCTATTGGTAGGATGTTAGGACTGATGATTTTCTATTGATGTATGAAGGTACGGGATTTTGGGTTTTTGATTAGTGTGCTTGCTAAGACTTCTCTTTCAATCTTATGCCTACGTATTCCCGTTAACCGAAACAGGGAAATTAGAGCGATCGTAGTTCCTCCTATTCTATGGGAGGAAATGGTGTTTTGGTGTCTTGTTCAAAGCCCAAGACATGAAGCTAAAGGTGGTTTGTATCTTGTTCCAAGCCCGAGATGTGAAGCTGAAGGGTCTATTTGTATCTTGTTCGAAGCCCAAGGTATGAAGCTAAAGGGTTTTGACTTTAGAGAGAATTTGTCATCTTTAAAGAGGGTCTGTTTGTCACAACTGTTGGGTGACTGATTATAAAGGAGAATTACTTTAACTGTGATATGTGAATCCCGCAATGCCATAATTTCCTTTATAGGGGATTTTTAACCTGAAGGAGAAGAATTTAACTCAGTTTAGAGCAATGTCGTCTTTCCTTAGGAATTTCTCATGCTAAAAGAGGGACAGTGGCGTGGATGTAAATAATCCAGAGGTTTGCCGCTTACAGCAAATAGATGAAGGGGAAAGGAGTTGTTGATGTTTGTAGATTGTGAATGAGGCACAACTTTGATGCTAAAAGGTTGATTGACTCAATCGGGGTTTTCTTATACAAAGCCTAAGAGGAGGCTATTGGCCCAACAAGAGGGTGTTTTTATGTGTCTCGTGCGAAGCCCGAGAGAGAGGCTAAAAGGGTTGAATCAACAAGAGAGTGCTTTTGTATGTGTCTTGTACGAGCCCAAGACGGAGGCTAAAGGTTGTTTGACTCAACAAGAGAGTCTTTTATACTCAACAAGAGAGTGTTTTGTATTTCGTACAAAGCCCGAGATGGAGGCTGAAGGTGTTTGACTCAACAAGAGAGTCTTTTATACTCATCAAGAGAGTGTTTTTCGTATCTCGTACGAAGCCCGAGAGAGAGGCTAAAGGTGATCGACTCAACAAGAGAGTCTTTTATACTCAACAAGAGAGTGTTTTTTGTATCTCGTACGAAGCCCGAGAGAGAGGCTAAAGGTGATCGACTCAACAAGAGAGTCTTTTATACTCAACAAGAGAGTGTTTTGTATCTCGTACAAAGCCCGAGATGAAGGCTAAAAAATGTTTGAATCAACAAGAGAGTCTTTTATACTCAACAAGAGAGTGATTTTGTATCTCGTACAAAGCCCGAGATGGAGGCTAAAGGGTTTGCTCCGCTGGGGAGAATCATTTGTACAAAGCCCAAGAGAAGGCTAGGGTAACTGTTTCAGTTGAGTGACAGGTCCAACATATTGGTTAAAAGAGAAAATCAATTCTTGTATGGGTAATGTTGTACTCATGGATTTGATCTGAGAATCGGGATTATTTCCTGTTCTCTAAGGAAATGGGGAATCCAAAGGAGCTTTAGACTGTCCGAGTCTACGGGTTTTATCTTCTGTACTATGCTTAAGAAATAGTAGTAGTAAGATCTAGACTCTTTGAAAGATTATTCTATTAAGTTGACTAATTTCTATTCCTATACCTCCAGAAGGTCGTCAGGACAATTTGTATGAAGCCCAAGAGGAGGCTATCTTCCCGGAGGAAGAATCATTATACGAAGCCTAAGAGGAGGCTGTGAAAACTTCTAAGAAGCCGACGGGTCCTTGTACAATGCCCAAGAGGAGGCAAGGATGCTTTTAGGAAGCCTGTGGGTCCTTGCACTGAGCCCAAGAGGAGGCTGATGAACAGTTCCAGAAGGGGTTTCACATGAAACATTGGCCTTCTGTATATGAACTGTTCAAGGGGGGAGATTTCTTAAATCTAGTTATCTAAAATTATTGTGAAAGAAAGTTTTCATGGTTTAGGTTATGTTGAAATATCCGGTATAACGTCGGATGTAGGGAGATGAGGTTTTGTCTAGTTCTAGACGTAGTTGCCGGGGAAACTCTAAATATCTATACTATTATTACACAGTCGATATGAGTTTATGAAAGAAGACTTACAGTGAAACAGCCCCACAATACAGTTATATACATATGAAAGCGGTAAATGAAAGCGGGTAAACACTTACTCGGTTGTAGAGCTTCCATGTTGTTTGGTTAGTTGTCCAACAAAGAAATTGAAAATAACAGTATGTTACAAAATTAAAGGAGAAAGTGCTTTTGAAAGGAAAATTGGGGCTTACAGCTCAAGGAGAGGCCCAGGGTTTTATCAGTGATCGCACTGTCGTTTTGTACAGGGACTTATACAAGTGACTGAGGCCCAAGAAGGTTTTCTATACAAGGGGATGGGTCTTACACTCTCTCAAGAGGCCCAAAAATGATTGAAAGTGAACAAAGATGGGTCTTATAGCTCAAGGAGAAGCCCAATGGTTAATTATGAAAAAAGGCGACGATCGCCGAGGTTTTGAAAACACTGTGGATCTTATACAATGACTGAGGCCCAAAAGTTTTTGGTTTCAAAAGGGGATTGGGTCTTACACTCTATTAGAGGCCCAAAATGGTTTTGAATGAGTCGTATAGCTCGAGGAGAGGCCTATATGGTTTGTTTTAAACGGCCGATGATCGCGCCAAACTTTTGAAATACAATGGGACTTATACAATAAGTGAGGCCCAAAATAGGTTTGTATTTACAAAGGATTGGGTCTTACAATCTCTTAGAGGCCCAAAGAGTTTAAAAATGATTTGTTTGAGTGAAAATAAAGGAAACCCTAAATTTGTTTTCTTTTAAAAGGAAATATTTAAAGAAAATCAAATAAAATGATAAAAATACCAAATAAGTTTGAATAAACCACTTGTGATTTTTGTTGAGGGTTTGAAAAATGAGGTTTTCATCACAAGATGAATTAAAACCTACTTGGTTTTGATTTTCCAAAATGGATATTAATTTTTAAAAGAGTTTAAAAACAAATAAAAGACATTTATTCACAAAAATACTAATTATATTAAAAAAATAATATAAATCTAATTTTTTTTTGGGAATAAAATATTTCAACATTTTTGTGATTTTTTTTGCAAAAAGAACCAACCAAAAATAATTAAAATTGAGGGAGTTATTAATTTTCCAATTAATTAACAAAACATGAAAATATTGGAAAAAATAGCAAAATGTGAGAAAACACAAAATGGCATGGGTGGGGTTTGAACCCACGACCTCAAGGTTATAGGGCGCGCGCCTTACCACTGGGGTGGTGATACATCCGTTGATTAATACAAACCAACAAATATATAAGGCTTGCCTTGTTTTCTAGGCCTGACCAAGGCAAGGCAAGACAAATTTTGGCAAGAAACGGGAAGGTCCATAACTTTCTCATTTCTCCATGGTTGGGGACAAAATTTATATGCATCTGGCCTAGAATTTCACAAGGAATCCAATAGTGGTGGTATTTTTTTCAGATCATGCTCCCTCCTCAAAATACGATGGTGGTTTTGAAATAGGCCTATAATTACATTTTCTATGCTTTACTTAGTACAGGCATGAATTACATGATGAATTGGTTCAAACACAACATATATAACATGCATGAGATGTGCATGATCAGTGGACTTCAAAGCAATGCATATTTTGGAAAGTTCAAGTCATGATGCTTACCTCTCTTTTGAGCTTTTGGAGTTTTTGTGCAATCTGCCAAGTTTCTTGTTCCAGAAATGGTTTGATGCTTTGGACACTCTCAAATGATCCCTTAGAAGTTTTAGGATGAAGGGAATCAACTGGAACCTGCAAAAACACAAACTGGCCCTTTCTTGCAAAAGGGGTTAAAATGGCCAAAATAGCAACTCCCTCAAATGGTGTTCCAGATGGGGGAACCATTTGGGGCAGTTTAAGGATGATATTAGGAGTGTGTTTGAGGTTTTATCTGGTTTGGAAAGTGACTGAATCAAGGCATGGCTTGAAAAATGCACAAAAGTACTATTTTGAGGTTTTGAGAGGTGACTTTGTGATTTAAGGATTACAGGTCATTTGTGAGAGTTTGGATAGCTTAGATATGATATATTGGACGTGTTAGGATCATGAGCTGTGATGCAAATGCTCTCTAACTCAAAAACTCAGAGTTACCTTGCTAAAGAAGGCATTTTGGCCTAAAGAGAGGGATTTTGAGGAAAGCATCTGTTTGATGGCTTTCGTGTACTCAAATTGAGCACAAATGATCTCTATTTATAGTAGAGCAAGTTTGTTTTGGGAATAGTGAATGGCAACCACAGGAGAGGTTTGGCCAATGTTGATCAATGGGAAGCCAAGTCTCCTCTAGCCATTGACTAGAGGTTAGAGCACAGACCTTTGGTTCCCTAGTTGTTGGATCATTCTTGACTGAATTCAGTTGCAAATGTGTTAGTACATGCAACCTCTAAGCATCCATTAAATGCTCCAATCCAAAATTGGAGTCTTGTCCCTCTTTTAGGGATTTCTAGGTTTGCCATGCTACTTCTTGTTCCAAAGACTTTGGAGACTTGGATCGGTGTTTGTTCCCTTTAGATTTGATCCTCAGATGTGTCCAAAGTGATAACAAGGCCTGGAATTATCTGATTTTGCCAAATAAAGCAAAAGTACAAAATTTTGCCTAGCCTTGGCAGTTTTCAGCAAGGCATATTGCCATTGCCATATCTCAAGTAAGGTAGATTCTGCCCCTACATTTGGAAAAAAGTAAGGCAGATTCTGACTTAGTGAAAATTTCACTAAGTGTTAGAAAAAGTGACATTTCATGTTTTCAGCCATTTTGATCATTCCATAACTCAAAATCCATGATGAATTGGAATGAGGTGTAGTTGAAGCTTTTGTAGAGGGCCATGAGGGCTACAAATCCAGCTTTGGATGGGAAAAAATGGCCTTGTGGTTTAGGAGTTATGATCCTCCAAAGTTGGTACCCTAGCCACTTTGTTCCATAACTTAGAAAATTTCTAAGTTTTCTATGGTTACCCCTTTTACAAGTTATCCCACTTTTCTTGATTTTTCTTGATGAATGATGATTCTAATCACACATTAACATCATTTTAGGGTTAAAAAACCATAATTGTGAAAAATCTCAAAAAGTCAAAGTTTGACTTTTGTGCACAGTTGACTTTTTATCAGATGAATTCCAAACTGTGCGACCCTCTATGAAATCAAGTCCTTGACCTAAATCAAACTTGATGGATTGATTTCATAGGTGTTATAGGGTGTATTGAATCATGTCTTAGGGTTTGGGAGCATGTCCTGGTCAAAAGTCAAAGGCACAGTTGACTTTTCTTGTGAAACCCTAATTGTGGTTCAGATGAAACTGAAACTTGTTGCTCAAGCTTCTTGGCTCAATCCATTGTTACAAATGGACCAATGTGGTGTGTTTGGGACCCTAAAATCATCTCTTGAGGTCTTGGCTCATGATTTGTCCCAAAAGTCAACTTAGGGGTGAATTAGGTCAAGAAACCCTAATTCCTAATTTTTTTATGAATGCATCCCCTGAGGCTAAATTGACTTGATGATTGGGTTCATGAGATCCCTTGGAGCATCATACGTTATGCTTTGAAGCATTGGCTCATGCCCAGAGGAAAATTTCCATTTGGAGGCCCTGGTCGACCAAACCCTAATTTGGTGACACTGGCGATCTTGAGGCTTAATCCACATAGAAGGGAGCAGCCTTATGCTTAATCCTTGAGGTGGGAGTCCTCTTGATCCATTGGGGATGTTTAAGAGGTTAGACAAGTTGAAGATCATGTCATTTCTAGATTGATCCATTGTCTAAGGCTTAAAGAGGGCTTGAAACCCTAATTTTTGTTTGTAGTGAGTGCTCACCCATCTTTGGGGAGACTAATGAGGCATGATGGTACATCCATCTTGTGATGATGATTTGCACAATGATGGGGAATCTTAGTGGTCAAAATTTGGGGTATGACACTAGGCAATATAATAGATGATGCTCAAGCAGCTTTTGTGCATAGTAAAAGCATTCAAGATAATATCATTCTTGCCCAAGAGCTTGTGAGAGGATACAATAGGAAAAACATATCCCCCAGGTGTTTAATTCAAATGGATATTCAAAAAGCGTATGATACATTTGAGTGGAATTCCCTGGCTCAAATTATGGCTGAGTTAGGATTTCCTCAAATTTTTTCTAACTGGATTATGACTTGTGTTTCTTCAGTGTCCTACAGGTTTTCCATAAATGGTTCCACATCCAAGCTGTTGATAGCTAAGAGAGGGTTGAGATAGAGGGACCCTATCTCACCCCTGCTGTTTGTTATCATAATGGAGTACCTGCATAGACTACTTCAAAGACTGAGGTTGAATCCTAATTTCAACTTTCATCCAAAGTGTGAGAAGCTCAAGATTATTGATTTATGTTTTGCTGATGACATATTGATATTTGTGAGAGGAGATATTGGTTTAATTCAATTGACCATGAGTAAAGTTGAGGAGTTTGCTGAAGCTACAGGTCTGCATATGAGTATCCCCAAGAGTTTTATCTATTTGGAGGAGTTGATTCTAACACCAGAACTCATCTGCAGCAGACCACTGGGTTCAAAATAGGTACTCTTCCCTTCAAATATTTGGGAATGCCACTAGACAGTAGGAAGTTGTTAGTGGCTAGTTGCCAACCTCTAATAGAAAGAATGACTATGAGATTGAGACATTGGTGTAGTAAGTTTTTATCTTATGCAGGGCGAATCCAACTTGTTAGAAGTGTCATATATGTTATAACTAATTATTGGATGCAGGTATTTTTGTTGCCTAAAAAGTGATCAAGCACATTGATAGTCTTTGCGGGAATTTTATTTGGACTGGTAAGGATGATGGGAGCAGAAAAGCTCTGGTGGCCTAGGAGAAAGTTTGTGATACTGTTGCAGCTGGTGGTTGGAACTTAATTGCTCTCAGAGAGTGGAATTTAGCAGCCATAGGCAAACTGTTGTGGAACCTTTTTTAGAAGAAGGACCGGTTGTGGATTCAGTGGATTCATGCTTATTATATGAAGACAGGTAATATTGTTACATACCAGCCTCCTATACACAGCTCCTGGTTTGTGAAAACTATGTTTAAGCATAAAGATGAGATTATGAGCAATAGAGTCTGGCAAGAGATTAGTATGAATGGGAAGTATAAAATAGGGAAGATGTATAGGATGTTAAAAGGGGAAAAACTAAGTGTGGATTGGAGGAAAGTGATATATGTTAATGTAGCTAAACAGATTGATGAACCATGGTATTCAAAATGATGGAATTTGTGCGTACTGCAAGGAAAATGAGAGCAAACCTCATTTGTTCTTTAACTGTGCTGCTACAAAGGTTATTTGGTCTGAAGTCCTGCATAGGTTTGGTTGGAACCGTATGCCTGAGGCGAGGAACACAGAAATTCAGTGGATCCTGCATCACTCTAAAGGAAAAGGGAGTGAAGCTAAAGTCCTTACAGCTGATGTTGCTGAGGTGATCTACCATATTTGGGCTATTAGGATTAAAGTTGTGTTTCAAAATGGGGATATTCATGAGTTGAATAGTGATAATGTCATAGATATGGTTATTGGTAGATTTAGTTCTAATAGGAAACTTAAAGCTTTTTGTAATAGGCTTTAGGTTGTCTTGTGGTTGTCTTGTCTGTTTGTTGCCTGGATCGGTTGATCGGCTTGTATTACTAGTTTTTTGGTAATAATATTATCCTTATTCCAAAAAAAAAATTGTATTTTCATTTAAAATATTTAGTCTTTCTACAAAGGGGTCCCACAATTCTTCAAAAGTTACAATATTTTAATATTATTTCATTGTGAACCAATATATGTATTATATGGCAGACCTCAATAAATACTTAATTAATAAAATTGTCTTCCATCAGGCGATGCAAAATAACAACTGACCCGCTGGAGATGAACTAATAGACTTATTTGGTTGTGAGTTACTAACACTTATGAACCGTCAGATAATTTAGTCAGCAAGTTCATCACACATGTCAGGATTTTTTTCTAAGTGAAAAAAATGCATTGATGTAATATAAGGGATACTCAATTCAAAACAAAGGGAGAAAGAGAAGGGAAAAACAGACCAATACTAGTCCATCTCAATCGAATGAGTATATAAAATCAGAAAGAAAAATTGATTTAACTGAAATTATATTTCTCATAGGATAGATGTCGAATATGATGTCCTAAACAACTAGTTCGACAAGTTAATGCAAAATCACCACAATTAATAAAGATTCAATTGTACAAAAAGATGAAGCAGAAAAGCAACAAAGAACATAATAATTGGTAATCTTGTCTGATGCAATATCACCTACGTCTAAAGAGTTGGCTTCCAATCCAAAAAAGGAAATTCACTATTAACAATTTAGCACAATTAGTCTTACAAGCAACAACAATCTTTATATTGTTCAATGCCTCTTCCTAACACTACTAAACGCCTTTCTATTTAGGACTCCCCGTAAATATGAGAACCCCTTTCACTTTCTCTCAATCACTAAACTTTATTAATTGGTTTTTAGCTCAATTATCAATAATGAATATTACAAGTGAAATAGACAAACCTACAAATATGCCAAGTTATCAAAACATGGTGTGGTGTACATACAACAATAACAAGGACTCTAAACTCTTGCACTCTTATATCTTCAATGTGTTGCTTGTTTTCTAATGTAGGTTTTGAGCTCCTTATATAACAAAAGTATTATGAGCTTTTCTCTTTGGATCTTACCTTTAATTTCGTCTATAATCTTGCACAATCAATTGAATATTATTTGTTCCATAAATATCTCCATTTGAAATATATGATTTGGTTTAATTGAAATTCAATTTTTAATCGCATTTGAACTTGATTTGATTTGAACACTTATCCATGTTGTTGTTTTGCAAAAGGAACAACAACCTTCCCCTTTAGCAAATTGTGGCTAAATAACTCTTTAAGATAGATAACTAATTCAATCAAAATAAGTGACATTCAACAAAAGACTATCAGAGCATATACTTTCATTAGCAGCAACTTTAATCAGAGTTGTAGCACAGCAGCAAAAATTTAGTAGCATATATGCATGCCACACAAAATAATGCTCTAAAATCAATCACGCATGCATGAAATCATTCACAACTTAGTCATGCATGACACTCAGTTAGCTCATAGTTAGTATCATACAATCCTATCGACTAACAATTATCAGCATGCAATCATTCACATACTTAGTCATGTATAACGCAAACAGTAAGTAGTTGATATCAGGATATGCAAACTACTAACAAAATAGCTCACTCCAAAAGGGCCAGATATCTTTCCCGATGCTCAGCATGTGATCAAATCATTAGTACTTACCTAGATGCTAGATACTAAACAAATACCTGTGTTACCTCAGCAACACCATACCACTCCCCCTTTTTCCATAATTTGGCAAAGGGTTAGTACAACAAAATAGTACCTAGAGGTTAGTCATGCATAGGTTTGTATGTTAGCATATACACAACCAAAAACATGAGTAGAACAATTAGAACAACATCTAGAGATGCACAAGCATTATATATGTTTTATTGTACATGGTCTAAAAAGGATATATAGCCTTTATAAAAACAGAAGCAAAATATGCCCAAATACAAAGGCCAGAAACAACTCAAATCAACATCCTTCAAAATTATTCATGTATCGATCATCTGCAGTTCAAGTAAGCAATCTAGTCTTAATTAGCCTCTAAGTTAGATTTATGAGATTGAATCGGCTTCTTGCAGAAGATATGAACCAGCAAATGTGAACCCGCTAATTGCAGAGGATGTAGACCCAACTCCCTTCTCCTTGTTGTCTCCAGCCTACACCATTGAGACTTCTTTGTTAGAGGATCTCTGCTTTGAATTTTCAGAATTTTGACACATATTGAAAGAGAGACTCAGATGAGGGAGAGAAGAGAAGGCAATAATGCAACAAAAGTATGTGATTCTTGCGTGTAATGAAGGTCCATATAAAAGGAGGTTTTGAAAAAAAAGAGAAATTTGTATTGTTTCATGTGTAACACTGACCAAAAGAGATTGAGAAACTCCCCTACACACCTCCTTATCATTGACTGCTATTAATTCTCATAAATGCATACCCATTTTCAAAGTGGACTGCATCTAATGCCCTAGTGAAAATGTTAGAGAAAAATGTCATGACATTTTGTCCCATATTACACTCCTTCAACATTTTCTTCACCTGGAGTGATTTCTTACAACGGATCCCTGTAGTAGTGTGTATAAGCTTCATCAGAAGATAATGTTATATTGATTTGCTCCTTGCTTACCCAAGATATTATGTTGTTAACCAGAGGAAAGCATCCATTACTATCATCATCACCAGTGTAACTTATCATGAGGTTGTCCTTGTCTGTCACACAAACTTCTTTTAGTAGTTGAACCACTTCTTCAAATGTCAAAAACTATTTTGATTGTCTCCTTTCAAGGCCTATCCTTATGTGATACAACTATATCCCCTTCAACATTCTTTCCTCTTTTGTGAGAAGCTTTTTTCCATCCATCCTTATCTGAATAATGAACACAATTACTAAGTCATAAGCTTCAGTATCTATCTCTGATCTTAAAATTATAGTTTCTTCTTAGATACCAAGAACATCTTGCTCATCCATCCTCTGAGTTGGTAACTCAATTACCACTATGTTACTTAAGATGTCTGGCATATCTTAGAAAAAATATCCCTTATCATCTCTGATGACATCGTTGTACATTTGGTTACTCCACACGAGTTAGGTGTAACTTCTTTTAGTATGCATCCCATGGGAATTACTTGCATCGTCCTTCATTAGCTTTACTTGAACATCAGGAAGGTATCTAACATCTTTTATTATGCTTAACTCAAGGTCAGACCGCACATGATGAACAACATGTTCCACCATGTTGTTTGACAAGTCAGCAATAGACATGATTTCTCAAGACTATCATTGTCTTTCGCAATGACTTTCTCTAGCAGTTGAACATCCTCTTCAAAGGTAAAAGCATCTTTAGGCAGTATCCCATCAAAGGATATCCTCATATGATATAAATACTTCAACTCAAGAGATACGTTACATAGATCAACATCCTTAGTAACATCTTTATTGGTTGGTTTAGACCTATCATGAACATTCTTGTCCATATGGATAGAACCCTCATCAGCACTGACATAGTCCTTAACAACATTATCAATGTTGTTACTCGTATTATTTTCCAATATTTTCCTCATTATGTTGGCAAAAAAATGGATCTTCAAATTCCACTATTAAGTACCTATCGAGATAGGCACTACACACATCCATCTAATAAAGCTTGAACTTTAGAATACATGATAGTCTTATACTTAATCTGATGGTTCCAAGAAGGGAAAAGGATCATATATACATCCATCTCCATCAGCAGCTTGCTCCAAGTCAAGTTCCCTGAGATTAACATTCTCTTTAATATAGGCAGCATATCCTTCATAGATTGTGTGCATATTATACTAAATATATACTTCTTGCTATTTGTAACACATACCAGAAGAATGTTTTCATTCTTACTCATCACTCCTTCACTTAGTTTCTGAACATCTTCTAATGCATGATCATGGTTATCAATACCACCATAATTAGCTACAGTTGTAACAGTTTCAACATCTTCATGGACATGATCATCACTCTCCTTGTGCACTTCAGACTTTGTCAATATGTCAGACAAAATGACCGGTACATCTTTATCACCATCTAGACTACTCTACTTTGTTTCTTAGGAATCTTCACCATAAGACATTAGAATGTTATGATGATTTCTCATATGCTTACACCTGAGTGGAACATTCATTTTTCCACCACCAACTAGATCATACATAACAACAAGAGGAATGTTGTGAAGAGAATTAGCAGTTCCAGCTTTATCAACCACCATATCATGATTTTCACCAGTCATATGAGAAGGAATTCTTGAGTCATAACCACTATTCTTTTGAGCCACTGTATGTTGTTCAAAATTGGGATGACCTTCAGCCTTCCCTTTAATGACACAATCCTCATGAGACAATTCTGAATCCTGATTACGATGTTGAGACATCTTGGATGGTCTTTTTCTATCAATCTTGAAACCTTGTAAGCCCCTGATTTTTTCCTCATACATGAACTTCTTAATAAGAACTTCTTTACCTTTTTGGTGACATCACATTTGGAATTGTAGAAGTTCATATTCCACCTTTGATCACTTATGTGGTTTATGCTGATCCTTTTTGCAGATGATCCTTTTCTTAGTAGCACTTGACTAAGATTAGCCAATTTCCATAAGTCATTGATTCTTTGTTATATTTCTAGGAGTGAGATGAATTTTCTTTTCCTTAGACATGTCCTTGGTACCCCCCCCCCCCCAGTATTACAATAATTTCCTTCACTTGATGAACCTCTTCGCGTTGTATGAACTATGAGGCTAGTTGAAGTAGCATTGGATGTCGACTTCTTATTTTCTTGGACTTTCTTGCATCTTCTACTCATCAGCTTTGATGGACTATCAATCTGAGGAAATCCATACAAGTCGTAACAATAAGACCTTATATGTCCAAATTTACCACAGTGGTGACATTTCATAGGCCGTTTCATATTACTACTGTGAAGAGGTGACACATGTTTCACACGAAGCTGTGACATGTGGTCCGACCTTAGAACCTCAGTCTTTATTTTAGGATGAACAAAATTTGATGAGGGAATCTTCACGCATTTTTCTTTCATGCTTGTCCCAAAATTTATTCTCTTTAAGTCTCTTGACATTTCTCCACACTCTACAATTCCATCAAGCATATTAACATTACTTTCATATTGAATTATGTGTCCTAGTTTGGAGTTTAGAGATGAAATCTCTTTTTATACATCTCTAATGGTTGAGGCAAGCTTCTTTGTTTCCTTCTGAAGCACACCTATGGTTTTCTTCTCATTATCATTTGTAAAGCATGATTTTCCCACTTGGAGAGTATGAGCCTATATGATGTATCAAAATCTTCTTCAAACAGGTCACCACCTTCAGACTCATATCATCCAAAATAAGCATTAAATTATGACAAGGAGACTATAAATCTTCATGGGCTAGGGTTTTCATGGTATGCACTTGTGAATTAAGCTTATGGGATCATGGTACTACATCATAATTTTTTGGGCACAACAAACTTTTGGTTGATCACTTTCTTGGCCTAAGTCTTGGGGATCCATACCTTTGGTCTAGACATGTTGATTATGTTGGATTACATCATGGACAAAAGGAATTAGAAGTCATTGCAAGTTTGACTTTGGTCAACAAAGTCAACCATGGAAGGTTGACTTTTTGTTGACCAATTTTCTTATGAGACTTTTTTACATGTTAGTATGGTTGGGTATTTGATCAAAGCATTGTAAATTCAAGATTCAAGATTCAATTTTCAAATATTCAAATTTGAAAATTGGAGGGAAAAGTACATAGCTTGGAAAACAAGTTACAACTACCAATTCAAGACCAAATCTCATTTCAAAACACCAGAATTTCATTACAATAAGCCAAAATTGTCAATTATACAAAAAATAATTCCAATTTTGACCTAAGGTTGCCTTTTGGTTAACTGTTGACTTTTGGTCAAACAATTGACCAAAGTCAAACTGATCACCCAAGCTTACTTTTCCTTCATCCTCGGGATTCTCTATTTGTAGCTCCAAATCCATTTCCTTTGCATAACCAATGGTCCAAATTCCAAACTTCATGGTCAATGCCATTCAAAGGTTCCATCCCATGTTTCCAAGCCTCATGATCAATGCCTCATGCTTCCACTATGTCTACAACAGCCAACCCTGCAAAAAGATATGCTACATTAGCATACACACAAGCCAAGTGTACCATGCATACTTCATTGCACATATCAAAACATAGCAGCATGATAAATGGGTTATTAAGCACGTCCAATTCATTTTGATTCAGCACAAAAAAACCATATGCCATACCTAGAAACATACATACACCTACATCCAAACATAACTCATTTGACCAATCTTTAGACACTCATTTAAAAACCCCAATCCAACTTGTAAAACAAACCTAACCCTAACACACCACCATTGATTCACATTCCAAGCTAGTTTTGAGCCAATTAACATGTAATATCCAAGGTTAGCAAGATTAACCATACTGCAAATCCAAACCATACATCAAAAACATGTACATATCATAGGAACTGATCTTCCACCATACTTCATGAGCCAACATCCCCCTAACCATTAGTGCATTCCAATTGACCCAAGCAAGAGTATAATCATTAGGCGAAGTTGGTTAATTTCTAACTAACTGTCAGCAAGCTCCTAACCTACAAACACTTGACAACCAATTTACAATTAACCTTCCCAATTCTAACAGTCTAGGTAGTTTGTCATGTTGCATTATTTCTTACTAACAAGTCAATTAACATTAACCTAACAATAACCATTTTTCTAACTATTAACTAGCAGTGAGTTAACTAGACTTTCCTTCTTAACCTAACTACTAATTGATGTAGTCCAATTAATCAACAATGGAACTGCATCTAATTCACACCATCATACACTAACTATAACAAGCTAACCAATGCTAATCATCTAATGAATTAATCCAACCATAACCAATCACATAGCTAACTAACATATATTAACACTAACCAACCTTAGCAGTTAAACATTACTAATTGCTTCCTAACTAACCTTTCTTTAAACACTAACAGTTGATGCCATTAACCTTCATTTTCCCACTAACTATTTTCTAATTTCTAATGCTAGCTAATTAATAATTTAAGTCCTAACTGTTTTTAAAACTGTAAATAACACTGTCAAAATTATTACTAACATCTCCAAACTGTCAAAATTTCTAACTCCAATTTAAACTAACACTGTTAGTGATGTAAAGGAATTAACAACTATTACCAAATTAAGAGTATTCCATTGAATGAACACAAAACAACATGAAAGAAAGAAAATTCTGAATTAATTCTTACTCCAACTCAAACCCTAAAGTGGCTTAAATACAACCAGAATGACCCTGGGTCAGCTAATGGGCCCAGCCTAAAAGATAAAAATTAACTAAACTTAAATAACTAGACTGAATATTAATCAATTAAGTACATATTCATCCAGATATTTGGGCTTTTTGTAACTTGTTTGGGCTTGCTATCACTACTTTCCGGCCCACTAACAACTTTGTCCTCAAGGTTGGGAGTAATAGAAGATTGGGTTGGATTAAAAGCTGAGGCCCACTTGATATTGTCTTGTGGGGAAAAAGTATTTGCACGGTCATGAGAACATGTGAGTAGGGCGGTGGAAACAGACTGGTTTGCATGCGTGCCAACTGTTACAGGAGAAGCCTTGGGAAGTACACATGTAGGATGGTTGGAAATTAAAGTGGCATTGGTAACTGTTGGTTCACGTGGGCGTGGTAGGTGAACGTTGGAAGATGTGGATGGTGCAGATTGATTGGAGAAGGGATCCAATGTTTTGGGCGGTTGAGATTGAAGATTAGGTGAAACATTGGGGCACTCAAACTGACTACACTTTAATGTGGTACTTCCCAACACGGTAGAAGACTTAACATCATTTCCCAGTTCATGTTGATTAACCACAAAGTTCTTTCTTCTCTCTGTGTGTTCATCGCTCCCCACCCTTTCTTCTTGGTTATTTTTTTGTAACTTAACATCTTGAGTCATAACGTCTTGTTTCTCATTAGGTCGTTCTACTTCTCCACCCAAAATGGTCGTGTGCGTTTCAACTGTCTCTGAAACATCCTCCAAAGGGTTTGCAACATGAAGTTCCTCTGCATACAAGTTGTCTAGAGTTGGGGGAAGAAGACGATAATGGGCTGAAGGATTGTCACCATGATATGCCTTCAACTGAGAAACATGGATAACGGAATGAACTTGTGAAGATGGCGCAAGCTCCGGGTCGTAAGAAACTGGTCCGATACGGCGGCGGACTCGGAAGGATCCAAAGTAGCGTTTGGAAAGCTTCTGAGAGATGCGACGGCGAATGGAGACTTGCCGATAAGGTTGAAGGCGAAGGAGGACTAGATCTCCTATGGCAAAGGTACAGTCTTGACGTTTTTTGTTACTTTGATCTGTCATGCGTTGTCTTGCTCGTTCTAGATTGTGTTTCAAAGTGCTAATAACTTCTTGTCTCTATTGCATGTTTAACTCCAAATTTGGAACGGTGGTGAGTCCTTGATGATATTGAGGAAAAGAGGGTGGTTCTCTGCCATAAAGAGCTTCGAAAGGGGACATCTTGGTAGAGGAATGATAAGTCGTGTTGTGCCAATATTCAGCAAGATGTAAGTACTTAAACCATTGACTGGGATTTTCGCTGGTAAAGCATCTAAGATATGCCTCTAAACATCTAATTATAACCTTAGTTTTTCCGTCCGTTTCAGGGTTATAAGCGGAGCTAAACTTTAAGGCGGTGCCTTGGACTCGAAACAACTCTTTCCAGAAAGAGCTTAAGAAGAGTGGATCCCTGTCGAAAACGATGGAACTCGGAATACCATGTAATCGGCATATTTTGGTTGAAAAGCGTCTTGCGAGATCACGAGCTGTAAAGTGCATTGGCAAAGTAAGGAGATGCACATACTTTGTCAATATGTCGCAAATAACCCAGGTCGTTGTATGCCCAAAAGAGGATGGTAAGTGAGTAATAAAGTCCATTGAGAGTTCGTCCCAAACCTTTGTTGGAATTTTGAGCCGTTGTAATAACCCTTGTTTTTTTTTGCATGTATTTGTTGTGTTGACAGGTTTGGCAGTGCTTGACAAAGAACTCAACTTCCTTGTAGATCTTCGGCCACATAAAAGAAGCAGAAAGGCGGGCTAAGGTGGGTTGGATACCTGAATGACCCGCAACAGGGGTGGAGTGGAATTCATGAATAATGGCTTGTCGAAGTTGTTTGACAGGAGGTATAAAAATCTTATCTTTGTAATACAAAATATCATTTTTGAACTGAAATAAACTTTGTACATCTGACTCTGAGTTCACCTTTGCAACAAGGGTTTGTCCTTCTGTGGTGTTTGTGTAGTATTCAGTCAACTATGAGATGAGAAAAGGAACTGGGGAGGAGATGGAAAACATGATGGCTTCTTCTTCTTGTTCAATATGACTCAGAGCATCCGCCACCTGATTATGTTTGCCAGGTTTATAAAATATATCAAATTGAAATCCCTGTAATTTCACAGCCCATTTATGTTGTTCTGGTGTCTGTATAGTTTGAACTAGCAGATTCTTTAAGCTTTTCTAGTCTGTATAAATATGGAAATGCCTCCCTATCAAATACTGACGCCATTTTTTTACTGATTCAGTGATTGCATACATTTCCCGCACATACACTGAGGAAGCTTGCATCCTGTTGCACAACTTTTTGCTAAAGAAGGCCAATGGATATCCTTGTTGGGAGAGAACCGCGCCAACTGCGAAAGCTGAAGCATCAGTCTCAAGAACAAAGGTCTTGGAGAAATCAGGAAGGCACAAGATTGGAGTTTCTGTCATTTTTTGTTTTAACTTTGTAAAAGCTGCTTCGGCAGAAGAACTCCATGTAAATGTAGTAGAACGCAGTAAATCGGTGAGAGGAGCGGCGAGAGAGGGGTAATGACGTACAAAGCATCTATAAAAGCCGGTGAGGCCTAAAAACCCCTGAGTGTCGTGAGTGAACGTGGCCTCGGCCATTCCGTGATTGCTTGAATTTTTGCAGGATCTGGGGTTACACCATCACTTGAAATAATGTGATCTAAATAATCAACATTAGGAACAGTAAAAACACATTTGGATAGTTTGGCATAAAATTGGTGAGATAAAAGCAACTCTAAAATCAATGTTAAGTGAAGTGCATGTTCAGAAAGGCATGAACTATGTATTAAAATATCATAAAAAAAACCAAAACAAACCGTCGTAGAAAAGGTCTTAACAAATCATTCATTGCAGATTGAAATGAACTAGGAGCGTTAGTTAGCCCAAAGAGCATCATTAAAAACTCAGTGTCCATCAAAAGTTCTGAATGCAGTTTTGTGTGTATCCTCTGGCGTAACTCTAATTTGGTGATAACCAGATCGAAGATCGATCTTAGAAAAAATAGTCGCTGATCCCAATTCATCAAAGATTTCATCTATGGTAGGTATAAGGAAACGATCGCGGACAGTAACAGCTTTTAGGGCGCGGTAATCCACGCAGAATCTCCAACTGCCATCTTTTTTGCGAACTAAGAGAACTGGTGAGGAATAGGGACTGTGGCTGGGTTTGATTATTCCCTCCTTAAGCATGTCTTGGATGATAGATGTCATGGCATCTTTTTGGGAATGGGGGTATCTGTATGGTTTTACGTTAACTGGTGCGGTGTTTGGTAGTATGGGGATATGGTGGTCGTGGGGTCGGGTAGGTGGTAGGCCTTGTGGTTTCTGAAAAACTGCAGCAAAGGACTTGATGATGCTGGAAATTTTGGGTGGTAGGAAGGTGGGCAAGGATTCAATGGGGTTGGTGTTTAAGTTGGGAGGGTTGTTTTCTGTAGGTGAGGTGGGTTGGTAAAGTAATAAATCTATGTGGATAAGATGACATATTTGGTTGTAGGAAGAGGCTGTAGGAAGGGCTTTAGGATCACCAGTAATAGTAATGTCTTTGTTGTGGTAGGTGAAGGAGAGTTTAGGGATTGAGAAATCTGCCATGAGTGGTCTGAGAGTTCTTAACCATTCCATTCCAAGAACAACATCAGCTCCCTCAATAGGAAGTAAGAGAAATGGAATTATGAATAAGGTATTTTGGAGGGTTATTGGGACTTGTGGGCAAAGGCCAGAGCAAACTAATTTTGAACCATTGCCTACCGTGACTGAAAAGTTTGGAATTGGTGTATTTGGAAGTTTGAGATAATGTGCAATACGTGGCTGTAGAATATTGTGTGTGATGCCCGTATCGATCAAAACGGTGACAGGAAGACTGTGAATAACTCCGTTAAATTTCAGAGTTTTAGGAGATGGCTGACCACGAGCAGCTTGTGGAGATAATTGAAACTAGGTCGCCTCAGGTTCTGATTGAATAAAAGTTTCTTCTACAACATGGTTGTTGTCTTAGTGAAGTGTCCTCATCATCCACCAATAACAACAAAAAATTTCCAGAAGAGCATTTGTGACCCGGGATGAATTTTTCATCGCAATTGAAGCATAAACCTTGAGCACGTCGCTCTTGAAGTTGAGCGTTTGAGAGTCTTCTAATGGGGAATTTAGGGGGTTGTGGTGGCTGAGTTGGTTTAGGTGGTGCGTTGATAGAGACAGTAGGTTGGGGGTGGATTGGGTTTTGCATAAGGGCTGGAAAAGGGTTTTTGGTACTTGGGTTTGGATTCTCGTAGTTTTGATTCAATAAGCTTAGACATCCCAATGGCTTGGGAAATGGAAGTGGGTTTGTGAATAACAATTTCGTTTTGGATTTCAGGAATCAAACCTGAAATAAAACAATTCAGCACTGCCTCATGTGATAGACCAACAACTTGGTTACCTAATTTTTCAAAAGATGCTTGATATTCCACAACAGAACTAGTTTGTTTGAGTTTAAATAGTTATGCCTGGTGATTAGAAAACGTAGAAGGTCCGAATCTCAATTCCAAAGCTCTAGTGAAAGAGGGCCAATCTGTTAGAAATTGATTGTGGTGCATCCATTTAAACCATCCTAGAGCCTCTCCTTTCATATAAAAAGACATCATTGACAGCCTTTTTTCTGGAGGTAAATTGTAAAAACTAAATAATTGGTCAGCTTGAAATAACCACTCCAAAGGGTTGGAGTCATCAAATAGAGCAAGTTCTAGCTTAGGGGTACGGAAAAGGGGTAAAGGAGGGATCTGATTGTATGGAATCTGGTGGGAAAAAGAGTTGGTATAAGGGGTGCGTTAAGGATAAATGGGTGCAACAAAAGGGTAGTTTGGGTAGGGTGTGGGAATATGGGTTGTAGGAGTGTGTGAGTATGATGTGCCGTTGGGGTGACCAGCAATATGAGATACTGTAGCAGACTGACGTAATGGTGTGTGGGTGGGTGAAATCACAGCAGAAATTGGGGATGTGACCATAGGTATAGAAAAAGTTTGAGATGTACCTGAAGAACAAGCTATTGTAGGAACAGCTGAAGAAATAGGTTGAGGACCCTTTTGTAACAGCGGTTTGTTAAGAGACACCATGACAGATTCATAGCAAGAATCTTCGATCATCTTTTCATTTTCCAATCTGGTGTTGATTAAACCGAGATTTTGCTGTGTTTTTTCTAGATCTGAGCGCACCATGTCAAATCTCTCATCTAGATCTGAATGTATTTGGTTGATTGCATTATCAATATGAATATGTGAAGTTTGAACAGCTTGTTCAACAATTTCTTGAGGGGTGGGTTGAGTTGGTTTTGGAGGAGCCATGAGGTCAAGATGAAAACACCAATGATGTAAAGGAATTAACAACTATTACCAAATTAAGAGTATTCCATTGAATGAACACAAAATAACATGAAAGAAAGAAAATTCTGAATTAGTTCTTACTCCAACTCAAACCCTAAAGTGGCTTAAATACAACCAGAATGACCCTGGGTCAGCTAAATGGGCCCATCCCAAAAGATAAAAATTAACTAAACTTAAATAACTAGACTGAATATTAATCATTTAAGTACATATTCATCCAGATATTTGGGCTTTTTTGTAACTCGTTTGGGATTGCTATCAGTTAATTAACTATTAACTAACTTGGTTCATGAATCAGCTAACTTCCAATTTCAATTAGGAACATGTTAAATCCAATTTATATTTCCTTTTCTTTTTCTTCATGATTCCATACAAATGATATGTAATTCTTACCATGATCGTGTTCTTGTTTGATTAGTTGATCAAATTTATTTTGATCAATTAATTATATTTGCAATTTAGACTTTTTTGTTGCATGACTTTTATGGACATATTTGCATGCCCCCTTAGGATTCACATTCAATTAAGTGATCATAAGTCTCATGATCACCTGGTTGAATTAGATCTTTATACTTACACCTACACCTAGTCCACTAAGTCAAATTCTAGTCTTTTCCCATTCAAGATCCTGGAGATAGAAGTACATCAAGACATAACCATGTTGAGTTTCCTTTCATTCCTTCAAGTACACTTTACCTCATCCCTTTCAAACAAAAACTTCTTTTAAAAACTTTAAAGCACATGTTAATTATGATGCAAATTGTGCACCACGAGTCTTAAGAAATGGGAAGAATACGAATGAGCATTCCTATCCTTATTCTGAATATCTTTGAATATGGGACGTAGGCCCAAGTTATTCAAAATATTCGTCTCCATTCATAGACTTCAGTTCAATTTAAATCAAAATAATTCTCAACGTTCATCCTTAAACAACACTTCAAACAATAAACATTAACAACACCATTCTCTTTAGACCAAATACAATACTCTTTGAATACCCATACACTCTTGAGGTTGATCACCCCCTATTGGTCAATCACCTCCTTCATAGGTTAATCACCTTCTCATGGTTAAACACTCATCTCTTAACCATACCACTCTCTTTGGGTTAATCACCTTCTCATGTTAAACACTCATCTATGAACCATACCCCTCTCTTTGGGTCAATCACCTTTCTCATAGTTAAAACCTTGTTTATGCATGCTTGCCTTGTGAGACTCGGGCTTAGGTAAGCCATTTCATGCATGTCTTCCTTGTGAGACTCGGGCTTAGGCATACCCCCTCATTTTCATGCATGTCTACCTTGTGAGACTCAGGCTTAGGCATATCCCTTTTCCTTTTATGTTTGCCTTGTGAGACCCCGACTTAGGCAAACCTTTTTTTCATGCATGTCTGTCTTGTAAAACCCAGGCTTAGATAGACCATTTCATGAATGTTTTCCTTGTGAGACTCTGGCTTAGGCAAAACCCATTCATTCATGTTTGCCCTGTGAGACTCAGGCTCAGGCACACCCCTCGTCCTCTTGCATGTTTGCCTTGTCAGACACAGTGCTTAGGTGAACCCCCTTCGTAGGTTTGGATCCTCGGATCTAGACAAAACCCTACAACTCTGCATTAGCTAATCACCATTTATTGGTTAAATGCCACACTCCTGGTTCAGACACCACTCTATGGGTTCAAACAATACAATCTCGGTCCGAACAACATCCACACAACAACTTCACCATTTCATAAATCTTTTCCAATTCAATTCACAAATCTTTTTCAATTCAATTCAATCACGAACTCTTTTCAAATTAAACAATTTTCTTTTCATAAAAGAACTGTTATAATTCGTTTCTTAGCAGTCAGTGTCGCGGTGAAGAATCAGAGACCAAGCTATTGACTAGCTTGACTCGCAAAACAAAATGTCACCACCGAACTTTTATTTTTCCATGGGAAGGGGAAAAGATCAAATAAACCCATAATAAACATGCAAAGCAAAACAGAAAGACTAAAATCTAAGCAATAAAGAGTTCTAACATACGGGGGTTGGGTATACTAAAGGAAGGTACTAGCATCCTAAGCATCTATAGTATCCTATAGGAACCTCTTGAAATATTTGTGTTTGGTGAGAATTGTTTGCTAAAAAAGATTGGGGAGACGAGAAAAGAAGTGTTTTTTATTGATATTTGATTTGGAAAGACATGAAGTCTTGTGCCTACGTACCAATAAAGGATCAAAACCTCGTAGTTCGGATGCAAATAACAAAAAAAAGTTTGTTTTGACTGATTTTAATGAAAAGACATTTTGTCATCTTGAGGAGAATACTCGACTAATCAACCCACAACTATGAGAAGATGGATCTTTGCATCATTATGAAGGAAAGGCTCCAACATGGATGTAGAATTTATAAGTATGCCTCTAACTACTTCATATGGAAAAGAATCAATATCTTTGTCAATTATTACTAAAGGGGATAGGAGATTTACATCTCAACCATAGAGATGACTCATGTCTAATCTCTTGAGAAAAAGGTTTTAAAAGGAAAAGCCAAATGGCAAAAAATTTGAATGAGTTTTGTATTTTTTAGTCTTATGAAAAGGTTTTTGATATGCTTAAGTTGTCTTGAAGCATTTATAAAAGGAATAAAGTTTTGAAATTACAATGACCTAATGTCAAGGGTTTTTTATTGAAAGAGGTTCAAGTTAGAAAAATGAAGACCAAAAGGGTAAACATTAAGCAAAATGAGTAAAGGATGCAATAAGACATACAATGAACATGCATATGACAATAAGTCAACTATGATTCCTTTTCCCTTGGATTTAAACACAAGTAACATAAGGATAGCAATCAAGGATCACAAGACAAGTTTTAAGTCACAAATAAGTAACAACAAAAAAAGAACACATGTCATGTTTTGGATTAGAATCAAAGCATAGGAGCAAGAGATGTCATGGTGAGATAAGACTCAAAAGAAGCATCTAAACATAAGTCACATGAACACATAAGCTATCAAATCACACAAGAGACATGAAAAAGCAAACATCGAGGAATTTAGGAATGATTCAACAATCAACTTAACCTAAGAAAGAATCTCAAATGATCTCAAGCTAAAACCTTAATCATGCCTCAAGACATCAACATCCTAAAACGACTTTTCAAGCAAATCATCAATACATGGTGAAAGTTTACATCAAAGCATGACATTACACAAAATATATGGTAAAAGAAGTGACCAACCATCCACATATGAACTTGTAAAAATAGACAAGCAGTTAAGCTTTGATCAACTATGTCATGTGTCCATACTAATTCAAAGTACAAGTTCAAAACACATCAAGGCATCATCAAGAGAACACACCAATCCATGAACCAATCATCAAGTATTATCATCATCGTTCAATTAAGAATATTCAATATCCATCAAGAAAAGTAATCAAGCTCAAACTTTTAAGCATCAAGCAATCATGTGGTCACAAAAAGAATTAATACATGAATTTAATAGAAGTATTTTAGACATTACAAAATCAATTCAAACAAGGCATATAAATAATACATTTTTTGGATTTTTAACACAAAAATATAAATAAATGAAAGAATAAATAATTAAACAAGATAAGTAAAAGAGAGGTCCATGGGTGTTGAACCCAGGACCTGAGGGTTCCAACAAAATGTCCCAACCAGTGCGCCAAGGCCTGTTGGCCAATTAACATTTTCAACCAAAAAAAATATTTAAACTGATTTCAAAAATGAAAAAAGGCACGCAAACTTCATCTTTAACATCAAGACAACTTCAGAATTTCAAATTTGTGATTCCATTAAACACGAACCAAACAAGACATGTGAATATGTTATTTTACTCAGATTTTAACAAGGAACACAATCATGGCCTTGATTTACATTTATATTAACTCTATCTCATGAATTTGATCAAAAACCAGAGAAACCCTAAAGCCTCAAAATAAAATTAATCATCTACATCAACAAGCAATGCCCATTTTCATGGGGCTTCAGGCCACAACATCAAAACGCACATGTGTGTAACAAGAATGAGCCAAAATGATGCTTTAAAGTAGGAGAACCAAAGGGTGGAAAAGTTTCCTAACGGAGTGAGTATGTTGCCCCTTCAAATGCACTTTCAGAAATGAAATAATGATCCCTCTAGCTTCCTTGAGTCCCCAGGAGTGTAATGGTATGCTTGGAATCACTTGAAACCTTCTGAATTGTTCTGTCTAAATCGAGTTGCAGGAGCAAGAAAGTGAGGTTTGGATATGGTGTTTTGGAAGGTTGCAAATGTGTTCTAGTGCATACAACTGGTTCTTTATGGTTTGTGGATGGTGTTTATGAAGAGAAATTGAAAGTAAAGTGAGTAAAGGGTGAGATTCGAAACTGAGCTTCAATGGAGTTTTTGAGGTTTTGGCTCAATGTCACTTTGTGCTATTGGTTTTTCCTGATGTTATGAGGTGAAACTTACTTATGAAGAGGTTTGAATCAGGTTAGGGATCAGGTTTGATCAGAGACTAGGCTTGGAGTTTTGCTCATTGGACCAATTCAAACAAAAATGGCAAAGAGGGTACCATATATTATGGCTTGGGTTAGGCTTGGATGAACATTTTGAGCATTCATTCTTAGGGTTGGATAACTTGCTTTGACATCTAAATATCTGAAAACCAGTCTACAACTTGTTAAACAAGTTTTGATCAAATGTACTTTAATGTCAAGAATGTAGATCAGGTGCAGCAGTTGGAGCAGGTTTTGTCCTTATTCTAGATGTTCAGATTGCACAAAAATTGTATCTTTGCAATGTTAGCATGTAAAGGAACAAGTTTTGTGTTGATAATAAGTTGAGGAAAGGCTTGGAAAGTGTTCAAAATTGACCTCAAACTCGTGTGAAACAAACTGTCTTCAATACTTAATGAAATCTGGCTCATCTTGAATTTCTACACAATGTGAAACCCTAACTTTAGCCTCATATTTCTCTCAATTGGCAAAAGCTTTTTGGATCAAATTTTCCACCATGATGGAGTAGAAAGTATGCTCTTTAACTGCAGCCCTCAAGCATCAAGAATGGTTGCTTGGATTGTTTCCAAATTGACCACAAAGTCATGCACTTAGAAAGGTTAAAAACTTAGAAAATTTTCTTAGTGTTTTGAAACTTGCAATAACTTGAAACCTCAACTTTCAACATCAATTTCTTCCACTTCAAGAAAGCTTTTGGCTTCAAATTTTCATCAATTTGTAGAATCAAACATCATATTTAATTTCAGCCCTCAATTGTTTCAATTGGATGCTTGAATCAAACACCATGGCCTTGGAAAGTTGGTCAATAGAACATGAATTTTTGGTACTTAGGGAAATTTCCAAAACCCTAATTTTGACAACTTTTGACCTTTTTCTTGATTTTCTTGATTTAGCTTGATCAAACTCAATCATTTTCCACACTTTCTTGATATTTGACTTAAAAAATCCATAGTTTACCAAAAATGTCAAAAGTCAAACTTTAACTTTAAGCATTGGTTGACTTTTTAGCAATTGAATCGAAATTATTCAACTATCAATAGATCAAACTTCTTAAGCCAACTTAATTACATTAATGGACCACAAAGATGTATTTGAATCCTTTGAATTATGTTTGTCGTATCCCAAATTTTGACCACCTTTCTATTTCTTTTTTCGCTTTTTTGTTTCCTTTATAAAAGATAATAATAGTAAGTAGTAAAGGGATTGTTTTGGTAGAATAAATTATGATAGCGTTATCAGTTAGATAGAGTTAGATTACTATTATTTTTATTTTAATATATAGGAATTAATTAGGGTCATATTAATTTTTAATCGAATTATACTAGGGTCATAGTGGGGTTATTAGAGGATTAATGTTAATATTAATATTAATATTATCATGCAATTATTATTAAAAAATTTAGTAAATACTCGCTAACGTTGTTTTATTTTGAATAAATAAAATGGTATAGTTGGTAGCAAGGGGAGTATAGGGAGTTACAAGAGGGAGAGGTCACGAGTTCGAATCCCATATTTCTCACTTTTAATGTTGTATTTGTTTTTTCTTTACTACTAACATTTTTTTTCTATTTTTTTTTTAATAAAAAAATCACAAAAATATCATTTTTTTAATATTTAATTTTTAATTTTGGTGTTTGTATTTAATGCAATTTTAAAAATATGATTTTTTCATTAAAATCAATATTTTATGGAAAAAATCTCAAAAATCATAAAAATAAAAATAAAAATCAATCAAATCTTTTTTCTCATTATCATTATTAGACTATTTTTTAATTTTAAAATATACTTTTTATCTAAATTCATCAAGCCATGAATCCATCCAGATTCATTGGCTTGGGCTCCAAGAAATAGAGAAAATCAGATCAGATTAAAACCTTCCAAAACTGACAAATTCCATTCAATGTTTGACCTAATTTTTTATCTATAAATAGAGCTGGTTTTCCACATTATTTCTCACCCACAATTCACAAATAAATCAGTCTAAAAAGTTGTTGTTCTTCACATCGAAGAACAATAACACAAAAAAGGAAAAGGGGTCTGGCACAAAAAGGGGAAAGGGGTCTCGCACTAAAGGAAAAGGAAGAAAAGCATAAAGGAAATTATCAAGGAGCAAAGGAATACAAAAAGGAGAAAAAGGTAGGGGTGTTCATTGGTTCGGGCAAATCCGAACCAAACCGGAATCCAAACCAAACCATTGTGTTTGGTTCGGGCATTTTTTTAGTTCGGGCAAAATCCAAACCAAACCAATGAAACCCAATGTTAATTGGTTCGGGCAACGGATTTCCAAAATTCTATCCGCGAGTCCGTCTACCCGAACCAATCATAATTAATTAGTATAATATATATCATCATTATCATGGAAACTAGAATGACATATTCAACTTCAAGAAAAAAAAATGAAACGCCATTTATGATATGCACAACCAATATGGAGAAACAATAAAATTAAGAATTTTATATTATTTTGGAAAATTAGTTGATATAATTTAATATTTTTTAAAAATATTTTTGCACATTTATTTCTAATGTAGCCGATCAATCCAACCCAAACCAACCCGTTGTTTATTGGTTTGGTTCGGTTTGGACTTTATCACAAAATTATGTAAATCCAATCCAAACCAATCCATATATTTTAATCGGTTTGGGTATCAGATTCTCCCAAAACCGAACCAAACCAGCCCGCGAACACCCCTAGAAAAAGGAATACACAAAGAAATCAAAGAAAAGAAGGGAGAGGAAAAGGAGAACGCGAGGAATGAAAAGAAAAGAAGGGAGGAAGCAGCTTAAGTGGGTCACGACACACTAGGTTGGTATCATCAAGTTATTATCAATTGTATATATTCACTTTTGAAATTTTTGTTGACTTGCAATTTGAGGATTGGATTAATTACTGTGTGTATATGTATATGATTAATTTTTGGGGTTTGTATATATTTAATTTTGTTTGAAGTATATGATTAATTTTAGTTAAGTCTTATTATGGTTAATATGACTATTAACATAATAAAAAAAAGGGAAAACGTGTCATTACCCGAATTTGTATATCCATATGAATTCAACATCACTGTGTAATGATCTCAACGACCATTCACAACATAACCATGATCAGGATTATGAATCAAATATATAAATTAAAATATTTTAATTAAGGATTAAGGGATCAAAACACATATAATCAGGATAATAAATATTAAGATTGGAAATTGAATCATTTAATTAAATGTTTTAATCATAATGATTAAGAGATTATACACATTTAGGATTAACATGATTTGGGTTTAAGTTATATTTTTGGGTATGGTAATTTTGGTATTTTTATCATTATTTTTTGGTTTAATTTATATTTTTGGATATTATAATTTATTTATTTTTAATTAATCTTTGGACTTTAAGTATAATTTTGGAAAAAGAAAAACATTTTAAATATGGGTTTAGTTTATAATAAATGTGGGTTGTAACTCATGATTTGAGTTTATTTATTTTGAAAATTAATAAATTATTTAATTTATGATTTTAATTGGCTTAATAATTATTTATTTTAGGGTTTTAATAATTATTCGTTAATATTAAATAATTAATGGGTTTAATATAAAAATTTAATAAAGGATTATTTGGAAACTTTTTTTCTTTTAACATCTAAATTGGAAGATTTTTGGGAATTAACATGGATATTGGAGATTAATGATTTTAAAATGGGGAATAAATATTTTGGGGATTTTTGGAATTTAAATATTAAAAAGGGGATTGTATTATAATTTGCTAAAAATTGTTTAATTATATTATTCTCACAATTTTTTGGGATTTTGTTAAATATGAGTTTATAATAATGGGGGATTTAAAAATATAGATTTTCATACAGGTTTGTAATTTTGGTATATGGATTTAATTTTGGGTTTTAAAATGGGGATTTATTTGGGAAAAATTATTGTTATAAGTTTATTTAAGAATTAAAGGGACATGATTTTAATAATTTATGGGATACCCTTATGGGATATTTTTAAAGGGATATAAAGGATTTAAGGGATTTAAAGGATTTAAGGGATATTATTAAGGACTTAAGGGATATAAAAGGATTTTTAAGGAATTAAAACTTGGGATAAAACTCTTCTTCCGAGGGTATAAATAATGGATAGGATTTTTTTTGGGATAAAACTCTTAGGTTCCAAGAGTATAAATATAGGCCAAGGGATTAGAATTTAAGGGATAAAACTCTTAGGTTTCAAGAGTATAAATATAGGCCCAGGGATAGGATTTAAGGGATAAAGCTCTTCTTCCGAGAGTATAAATAATGGATGGGATTTGTGGGATAAAACTCTTAGGTTCCAAGAGTATAAACATAGGCCAAGGGATAGGATTTAAGGGATAGAACTCTCCATCCGAGAGTATAAATAATGGATAAGGGATTTTTAAGGAATATAACTCTCCATCCGAGAGTATAAACAATGGATAAGTGATTTTTAAGGGATAAAACTCTCCATCCGAGAGTATAAACAAGGGATAAGGGATTTTGGGATAAAACTCTTCCTCCGAGAGTATAAATAAACGGATCAGGATTTAAGGGATAGAACTCCTTATCTAGGAGTATAAATAATAGATTTAAGGGATATAACTCCTTATCTAGGAGTATAAATAATAGATTTGGGGATAGAACTCTTTATCCAAGAGTATAAATAATGGATTGAGTTTGGAATTAGGGTTAGGAATAGGATTTAGGGGGGTAGGAATAGGGGAGGTGAACTACGGTTACTCTGATCCTTCAAAATCGAAGGTACGTAGGCATAGGGTTGTACACCCTAGCGAGTATAATAATAAAAAACTTAGGATTCTTTTGTAAAATAAATAAAAAGTTAGACGACAAACAAACATACCTTAAAAATCAAGGAGGATCCCATTGAGTACAATGGAGGTGAGGGGTGCCTAACACATTCCCCTCGCTTAACCGACTCCCGAGCCTTAGGAATTTCTACCCTTAGGATTAGGATTTTAGGTTTATCATTTAATTTCCTTAAAAAATATGATGGCAACTCGATAATTTTGTCGGCCGTGACAATGTTCCAAGCCATGAGATCATGTTTTGGTCAAAAAGTCCACATCAAGCTGACTTTGACCAAAACCCTAATTTGGAGCACATGATGGATTGAAACTTGATGAACTTGAATTGATGCAAACTCAAACTTAATTATTGATGAAGGGAAACTCTTAACCACCATGTGTGAGTAGAGGAGACTGGGATGTTTGGGACCACACTAAACTCTAGTTGACCAACCACTTGAACTCCTTAATGCAAAACCCTAACTTATAAACAAACAAGCAAGACATTTTTTTGTATTTTCATGGGGTTAGCAAAATATAAAAACATACACAAAAAGTGACTGATGTTATGCAAATGATGCAAATGAAGGTGGGATCTTAGGGGTAAAAATTAGGGTATGGCAGTCAAACTAAAAGCTTAGAGCATCCGAACAACAACCAGAATCAGCTAACGTCAAAACACTTCTAGGATACGATTATAATTGTTCCCTAAAATCAACTAACAATTACTTATTTTCTACCTTGAACTATAAAGCTCTGATTTTATCATTGCACTATGAGAATACATAAGCGCGAGGGTTTGAATTCTTGGAAAGTAAAGTAATTTAAAACTTATTTTTCCCCTTAATTAAAACCAATCGCAAGTAGCCTTTAGATAATAACACTCATCCTTGCAAAGAACAATTAAAATAGTTCCCGTTGAGTACAACGGATGTGAGGAATGCTAAAACATTCCCCTTGCATAACCGACTTCCTTACCTGTTTCTCTTCCTTAAGGTTTTATTGATATTTTCCCTTTCTCTTAGAATAAATAAAATTCAGTGGTGATTCTGTTGTATTTTTGAGTGTGCGATGCGCTCAAGTATTTTTCACACCGTGACAACATGAATAACGAAATTGATCTTAGAGAAAATTATGGAAGAGAAGGGGTTGAATGAAGATGTTCATGGGTGGCATACCCTAATTTTGTTCTGATGATTTAGTTCACATTTGAACGGTTAAACATTGATTGTTACTCGCGCATGGGAGGATGAATTATTTGTTTGTATGTCGCGTCAGAATGGATCTCGCTTGGATCGCATTCAAGCAGTTAAACGTTGCTTGTTGCTCGTGCATGGGAGGTTGAAGTGTTGTTTGTTCACATCAGAATGGATAAAATATTGTTCGTTTATGAAAAGGTTTGATTTTTCATTGAAATTAGGCAAAATTGAGTTTTATTGGTTGAGTTTATTTTCAGGTGGAAGACGAGTATTCGAAAGGCAAGCTATTACAGCTTGTATTCAAATACCCAGGGACTAGGATGGATATTACGTTCAACTAATCTTTTTTTGTCCAAATTATTAAAAAAAGGTTTGAATAAGAATTTATTCAAGATCCGACAAAGATGACAAGTACTTGAAAGGCAAGCTATAACGGCTTGTATCCAAAGACCCGGGGACTATAATGGATATTACATCAAACTAACCATTTTTCATTCGATAAGGAATGAGTTATATTTGATTGTGTTATTAAGTTTTAAAAGGATGAAGAACACTTGAAAGTCAAGCTATTACAACTTGTATCCATGTGCTCAAGGACTATGATGGATATTACGTTCAACTAATCATTTTTCAACCGATTTAATTGAAAAAAGGTTTTTGCTTTAAGTGTGAAAAGTAGTTTTAGTTAAGTGTGAAAATATGATTACTTGAGTACATAAATATTTAATTTTACTATTTATTCAATTAATTAATTAATCGAGAAATGATTTAATAAAATAAATAAATAGAAATAAAGTAAGAAATAAAATTAAAAAGAAAAAAAAAAGAGGGCGAGAGAGAGAGAGAGGGAGAGGGAGAGAGAGAGAGAGTGAGAGAGAGAGAGTGAGAGAGAGAGAGAGAGAGAGAGAGTGTGTGTGTGTGTGTGTGTGTGTGTGTGTGTTAGAACAAGATTTGGTTCTGCAAGATATATCAATGTTTTGATAATAACAAAGTTGTATTTGTGTGAGAACAATTTTGGTACTCTAACGTTTGTTTTCTAAAAGTGTTGACAAACAGGTTCTGACTCTGATAAAGACAAATCGGATTCTGATAAAGATAAATCTGACTCTGATAGAAATCGTGTGCAACGTCACTCTCAAATTATCAAAAGTCGCTTCTGCGTCAAAGGAGAAAGATTGCTTCTGATCTATTGTGCTTCAGAAAGACTCTAAGAAAACAATATGTTGCTGGTGCAATGTTCTCTTGGATTCTGGTTCTGAATGCAACTCTGATACTTATCTTTTGAAGACTAAGTGCTAACGACTCTAAAGACAAGGTTCTGATGAACAAAGTTCTGAAGACTCTGAAGACTTAAGTTTCTGAAGACCAAGTTCCGAAGACTCTGAAGACAAGGTTCTGCTGGACAAGTTCTGAAGACTTATGTTTCTGATAACCAAGGGTTCTGAAGAAGAAGTGCTGAAGACTCTCAAGAGAAGGTTCTGCTGAACAAGTTCTGAAGACTCTGAAGACTCAAGACTCTGAAGACCCAGTGATTCATTCTTCTGATCAAGCTTCAATCATATCAACTCAGAAGCCTCTGATCGATAGAAGAAGATGAAATGTTTGCGAGGGAAAATAGTACATAGTACATATCAAACACGTTCTTTTCCACTACCATTCCACTATCCTGATTTGGTGGTACAAAGGACAATTTCAGTGTACGATTTTCATCCCAGCATAACGAAATTACTTCAAGTCGCCAGTATTTTATTGATATTCCTTATCTGCCCTTCAACGGGTCTTTTTATGGCTATATAAAGACTTAATCATTCAAAGAATGTAAAAAAGTGTAACACTGAGTGTAAAAAAGGATATATACACAAACATTGATTCATACAAAAAAGAACTCAAGAAATAGAGAAATCCATGGGTGAACAGTAAATCACTACAATACAAATAAGAAGATTGTTCTTATTGTATAAATTTTCTCAAAGTTAGTTTGAGCTAGAAATTATGTTTATATCAGCTTATGTAAGAAGCATTTCATTGTAAACATTTTATTTGATCAAATAATTGTTTGAATTCCTTAAGGGACCAGTTGGGTCAAAATCCTTAAGAAGAGACGGTTAGTCCGTGTATTGTTAGTCACCACCTGTTGCTAGTGCAGTTGTAATCAGTTTGGTTATAGTGGATTAAGTCCTTGTGTATAAGGAGAAATCACCTTGGTGGGATTAACTTGATAGTTTTCAAGTGAACCAGGATATATCATGTGTCTTTCTCTATTGTTAGTCTATTTGTGATCTTTGTTTGAGTTTCAAAAAAAGCTTTCATTTTGAAAACCCAATTCAAACCCCCATTTCTTGTGTTTTTCTCACACCTTCAATTGGCATCAGAGCCCTGGTTCTGATTGTCATAAAACGATTTATCAACACTTCACCGTGTTCAGTACCGATCCAGTATTTGTGTGAGATATCATGGCTGCTACAACTAATATTAATATTGTTGTAGAAGAGAAAGATCATTACAGTGTCAAACCACCAGTCTTTGATGGTGAAAAGTTTGACTACTAGAAAGACAGAATAGAAAGTTTCTTTCTTGGTTATGATGTAGATCTTTGGGATCTGGTAGTCGATGGCTACACTCACCCAGTTGATGTTATAGGTGCTAAAATATCCAGAAGTGATATGACCAACCAACAGAAGAAAGATTATAAGAATCATCACAAGGCAAGAACCATATTGCTAAATGATATCTCTTATACTGAGTATGAGAAGATAACAAATAAAGGTACTGTCAAATCCATTTTTGATTCTCTAAGAATGACTCATGAAGGAAATTCTCAAGTTAAGGAGACAAAGGCGTTGGCCTTAATCCAAAAATATGAGGCATTCAGAATGGAGGATGATGAAACAGTTGAGACCATGTTTTCAAGGTTTCAAATGCTAGTCACATGACTTAAAGTTCTAGACAAAGGTTACTCAACTACTGATTGTAACGCCCCAGATTTCGTAAGAATATTTATTTAATTTATTTAAATATTATATTCGTGAATTTCTGTGAATTTTGGTGTTTCGTGTCGATGTCGGTGTTTTTGTGAAGTTTTGGTTATATAACTAAATAATAGTATATGTTATGGAATATAATGTATTATTATTTATTTTAAATAATATTAGAGGAAGTAAAGGTAAAGTGGACATTTGAGGGGAATAAGTGAGGGTTTAATGGGAAGAGCACTTTTAGGGGTATTTTAAGAGAGAATAGTGAAAGGAACTCATTATTCGTATTATTTTGAGGAAGAGGCAAAGGTGCTCTGAAGAACAAGTGAGAGGGAGGCTAGGGCATAGAAGAATTTCGGCGAAACTTCAAGAGAGGTTGAAGGAAGCAAAACTCTAAGGTATGGGGAGTATCACCTTGCAATATTTTGATATAAAGATTAGGTGTTATTGGGTAATTGGGGTTTTTGGGGAAAACCTAGGAATTGGAGGTTAGGGATGACGGATTTTGAGGATTTGCTATGTCATAATTGTTGTTATTGATGTATATGTGATAGTTATAGGTCATGATAACATAATATGAAGAAATTTGAGGATAAATTCTGGTTTAGGGGTGTTGAACCGCAGATGGAGAAGTGTTGTTATCGCAGGGTTTTTCTGCAGAAATCGCAGAGCCCGCTTAGCGCGGTCTAGCGCACTTAGCGCGGTCTGAAGAAATTTCGCCTCTTCGAGGCAGTGAGTAGCGCGCTTAGCACGGGAGGGTCGCACTTAGCGTGACCTGGGACTGAAAAATATTATTTTATTGATTTAAAATTCATGAAAAATATCTGTTTTACATTATATTAATGTTGTGATGTTGCTGTGAATTTCGGCTATGTGTTGACGTGTTATATGATGAATTAATTAATGATGAAAATGATGTTTTGATGATTAGATAATGATATGATGTTATTGATGATTATTAGATGTTTATATGTGATGTTTGATGATAAAATGACGATGTGAAGTACCATGAGTATATTGATGATTATGAGATGACAATTCATGATGTTTTGATGATTAAATGATTATATGGAATAACATGATATTTTGATGAATGATGATGCACGTAATGACTTTTGTTGATGATGATGATTATGACATTGTGCATCATGCATTCATAGCATTTAGACTTCGGTCTATTGATGATGTTAGGACTTTGGTCCAGTGACGATGTTAGGACTTCGGTCCAGTGGCGATGTTAGGACTTCGGTCCAGTAACGATGTTAGGACTTCGTTCCAGTGGTGTCTTCAATCCCATTGTGCGGATTGGAGTGTTTTGTGACATGCTCCCTTGTGGAGGGTTGATGGCCTAGTGTCCATTATTATGACGATTTGGTACAACATGCATTTTTATGACGTTGCATTTCATTCTTGGTGGCATTGCATGATTGCATATAAGTGATGTTGGTGATGTGATGTTTTATATGATGTTTTAGGTGAGTTGCTGTAGTATTTGATAAAAACAACTATTGCCCTGTTAATGTCTTTTCTTTATATGACTTATATTGAATTGTGATTACTCACCCTGCCTGTTTGAATGTTGCCTCTACATGGGTAACGTGCAGGTGATCAGGTTTAGCTTTGGATGCTTTCGAAGACCTTGAAGTTTATTTTCTTTTGGTTGATTTAGAGGGTCTTGCTCTGATAGTGTAACATCGGGTTGGGGTCCTTTGAGTCGAACTATGTTGTTTCCTTATTTTGTTGTCATTCGATGATGTGGTTTTATGTTTGATTATTACGATGTTTGTTGAAAACCTTTTTAATTGAAAGTTTTGAGTTCCGCTGCTATGTGAAGGCTTTTGATTTGATTTGAGGAAGACCCTTTGTTTATAGGGAAATTGTATTTATTTTGAATTAAATGAGAAATGTGCACCCTTTGAGGGAATTTTTATGCCTTACTCAGATATATGAGTTGTTTATGCTGCAACATTATTTGGGGGTAGAAAAGGGTGTTACACTGATCATGTTAAAATGATCATCAGAAGCCTTTCCAAGAAATGGAGACCGATGGTAACAGCTCTAAAGCTATCCAATGATCTTAACAACATAAGTCTTGAAGAACTTGTTAGTTCTTTAAGAAGTCATGAGATAGAACTTGAAGAAGATGAACCTCAAAAGAAGAGCAAAACTATTGCTCTTAAGTCTAAAACTGAAAAGGAAAAGGCTTATCAAGCTGAAGAAGAATCAGAAGATTCTGATGAAGAATCGGAAGATGAGTTGTCACTGATTTCCAGAAGAATCAACAAACTCTGGAAACACAGAAACTTCAGAGGTTCAAGAAGAATCAAAGGCCACTCTGAGTCATCATCTGGATAGAAGAAGCAGAACTCCAGAAAAGAAGTCATCTGTTATGAGTGTAATAAGTCAGGTCATTACAAGAACAAGTGTCTAAAGCTTAAGAAAGACAAAAAGCCTAAGAAGAATTTCTCCAAAGCGAAGAAATGACTAATGGCAACTTGGGACGACTCTGATTCTGAAGATGAAGAAGACTCTGATGAAGAACAAGCAAATGTTGCACTAGTAGCAACAATTGACGATGAAGTTTCTGGAGAGCCAGAAGAAAAAATATCATCATAACCAGAATCAGACTCAAACTCTGACTCATAGAGCAATGGGTATGGCATAGACGTTTAGGCCATATTAGCATGAGGAGGATTTCTCAACTAAATAAGCTTGATCTTGTCAGAGGCTTGCCAAATCCGAAGTATTCTTCAGATGCTCTTTGTGAAGCATGTCAGAAAGGAAAGTTTTCTAAAACATCCTTTAAAGCAAAGAATGTTGTGTCCACCTCTAGACCGTTAGAACTTCTTCACATTGATTTGTTTGGACTGGTGAAAACTGCCTCAATCAGTGGAAAGAAGTATGGATTAGTAATCGATGATGATTATAGTTGTTGGACATGGGTAAAATTCTTGAAACACAAGGAGGAGTCTCATTATGTGTTCTCTACCTTTTGCTCTCAAGTGCAACACAAGGAGGAGTCTTATTCTGTGTTCTCTACCTTTTGCTCTCAAGTGCAAACAGAAAAGGATTGCATAATAGTCAGAGTCAGAAGTGATCATGGCGGAGAATTTGAGAACAGATACTTTGAAAATCTTTTGGATTCCCATGGAATTTCCCATGATTTCTCCTGTCCCAGAACTCCACAATAAAATGGAGTAGTGGAAAGGAAGAATAGGACTTTACAAGAAATGGCTCGTACCATGATCCAAGAAACTGACATGGCTAAGCACTTCTGGGTAGAGGCAGTAAATACAGCATGTTACATTCAGAACAGGGTTTCAATAAGGCCTATTCTGGGTAAGACTCCTTATGAACTGTGGAAGAATAGAAAACCCAACATTTCATATTTTCATCCTTTTAGATGTGTTTGTTTTATGTTGAACACTAAAGAAAATCTTGGCAAGTTTGACTCCAAATCTCAAAAGTGTTTATTGTTAGGATACTCTGAACGCTCTAAAGGCTACAGAATCTATAACACGGAACATGAATTGTTGAGGAATCAATTCATGTTAGATTCAATGATAAGCTTGACACTGAAAAGTCAAAGCTAGTTGAAAAGTTTGCAGATCTGAAGATCACCTTATCAGAATCTAAAGAAGTAGAAGATTCAAAAGAAGCAGACAAAGATGCAGATTCTCCAGATTCAGATACAACCTTACCAGAAATTGAAAATAACCTATCTCATCAGAAGAAGAATAGATTAAAGACTTCTCATTCTGAAGAATTGATTCTGGGAGATAAAGTTGATCCAGTCAGAACTCGTTCTTCATTCAGACATTCTGAATAAACTCTTCTGGGTCTAGTGTCTCTGATAGAGCCAACAACAGTTGATGAAGCTCTTAAGGAGAATGAGTAGATTCTGGCCATGCAAGAAGAACTGAATCAATTCACCAGAAATGACGTCTGGGATCTTGTTCAGAAATCCAAAGGTGTCCACGTTATTGGAACTAAATGGGTATTCAGAAACAAGTTAGATGAGAAAGGTGAGGTCGTAAGAAACAAAACACGACTGGTTGCACAAGGCTATAGTCAACAAGAAGGGATAGACTATACAGAAACCTTTGCACCAGTTTCCAAGTTAGAATTTATTCGCATTTTAATCTCATTTGTTATGAATCATAACATTACTTTATATCAGATGGATGTAAAGAGTGCATTTTTAAATGGATATATTTCTGAAGAAGTGTATGTGCACCAACCTCCTAGTTTTGAGAGTTCTAAAAACCCAGATTTTATTTTCAAACTTAAAAATTTGTTATATGGTCTGAAACAGGCTCCCAGACCTTGGTATGAAAGGCTAAGTAACTTTCTTTTGGAAAATGACTTTACCAGAGGAAAAGTGGATACAACACACTTTTGTAAAACCTTTAAAAATGGCATTCTGATTGTTCAAATCTACGTTGATGATATTATATTTGGTTATGCTAATATTTCTTTGTGCAAGGAATTTTCCAGGTTAATGCAGGCTAAATTTGAAATGAGTGTGATGGGAGAACTCAAATTCTTTCTGAGAATTCAAATTGATCAACGATCAGAAGGAACATACATTTATCAGAGCAAGTATGCAAAAGAACTTCTGAAGAAATTCAATATGTCAGAAAGTAAACTTGCTAAGACTTCTATGCAACCGATATGCATTATGGAAAAAGAAGAAGTAAGTAAAAAGGTTTTTCATAAGCTCTATCGTGGTATGATAGGATCTCTTCTGTATTTGACAGCTTCTCATCCAGATAGTCTATTCAACGTATGTCTTTGTACTCGTTTCCAATCAGATCCAAGGGAAACTCACTTAACCGTTGTTAAGAGAATCCTAAGATATCTAAAAGGAACAACTAACCATGGCTTGATGTATAAGAAAACATCAGAGTACAAGTTTTTTGGTTATTGTGATGCAGATTATGCTGAGACAGATTGGAAAGGAAAAGTACTTCTGGAAACTGTCAGTTTCTAGGAAGTAACCTCGTCTCCTGGGCAAGCAAGAAACGATCAATAATTGCTCTCTCAACTGCAGAAGTAGAATACATATCAGCATCTCTATGCAGTACTCAGATACTTTGGATGAAGAATCAACTTGAAGATTATCAGATACACGAGTGAACATTCCTATCTTCTGTGATAATACTTCTGCCATTTGTTTATCTAAGAATCCTATTCTACATTCTAGGGCAAAGAATATTGAAATAAAACATCACTTTTTACGAGACTATGTTCAGAAGGGTGTTTTCAGTTAAAATTTGTGGATACAGATCACCAGTGGGCTGATATATTCACATAACCCCTTGCTGAAGATAGATTTGTATTCATTCTAGAAAGCTTATTTATCAAACCTTGTCCAAAATGAGATGATGATATTTTAATGTGTCAGGCTACCAGAACGTCTGATATAAGATTCTGATGTTAAGCAAAGTGTGTTAATTAATTTTTATTGACTTTCTGATTAATGATAATTAGTCCAGTCAGATACCTCTTGATATTCTTGATGTTGGAAACATCAAAACGTGATCTCTTGAAAATAAACGGCTATGATTATTTGCGACATGTGTCCAAAATTAAATCATACCTACTGTTGAAGAGACACCTCGAGCGTTGTGATTCTGTGAGACTAGGTTTCAAGTAATTATTTCCTATTACTCCTTAATATCCCAATAATCATGTTTAACACATTGGATTTGAAAATTTACTTGATAACTATTTAAATCTTTACGTCTTCCTCCCATATTATGCATTCATAAAGTTGTGTGTAAGACAAAGATTTTTTGGAACTAAACACTTGTCTTCCTTCCTTTATTCTTTGTCAGAATCTACCCTCTCATTTTCGAGTATACATTTATTTGTATTTATTAACTGATGTCATAATATTAATAACGTATACTGATCTATGATCTTTTGGAGACTGATACACTCATTTATCATTCTTTGTTCTTGTTTGTATCCCTTGTATTGGAAATGATGAATTTCTCGTCTCAATTCATCTAGTCTTTATTGCTATTTATTGCTATCACTCTTTGTTCTCTTTATATACCACACTTCTCCTCACAACTATTCATCTATTTCTAAACTTGCTTTTCTCTCCTATCCTTCTTGTTTCACTATATCTATCAAAACTTTTGCTGGCAATGATGAAATTACGGAGGTCATTAATGATAAAAGGCCAAATCTCCCAATACTTAGAGACTCAGGCGTTTACATTTCCACCAGCATGCAAATTCAAGGATGGTCAGGATACTATGCAATCCTGCATGGACCCATTTATCCTGTCATGGTGAAAGAATTCTGGAAATACGCACGGATTGGAGAAGACAACAATTATGTCTGGTCTTCTATTTTCGGTGTTCCGGTCATCATAACACCTACCTTCATCGCCCAAGCCATCAATTGTGTTCAATCTGGAGTGACTGCTGAAGATTTTCATCTGAACTATTCCTTTGTTAAGGATCTCATTAGAATTCATGATGTTTCTTGAGACAAGTATGAACCCTATAATCCTGAAGGACTTGTCCCTGATGGAAAGTTGTGGTTTCAACTCCTGCATACCAACTTTTTCCCCAGAGGATTGGCCAAAAGCACCTTGACTCATGATGATAAACTGTTTATCTATTTCATGATGTACAATGTCCGGGTGAATCTTCCGCAAACCATCTTCAATCATCTAAAGAACTGTGTTGAAATCTCCAGAAATCAATACAAGTCCTTCATACCTTATGGAAGAATTCTGTCTGAGTTATTCTACAGAGCTGAAATCATCACTTTAGCCATAATACTTGGACCAGAGGATGCTACAAATGAAGAAATGTGTGAAAGGGTTGATGAGGTGGAGGATTTATGATAGCTGGTTGGCGGGTGTTTCATCATTATTAGTCTCTTGGTTGCTTGGTCTCTCGTCCTTTTATCATTGTTGTTCCTGTCTGTTATCCTTGTTATTTGTTTTGTTTTCCTATTTTGTGACTCTATTCCTGTACTGCGCCCATGGCGCTTTGTTTTTATCAATGAAGAATTTTCCTTACTTGTATTTATCTTATCTTACTGCATTCCATTGATTGCCATAAAAGGAGGAAAAGTACTGAATTTAACTTATCTAAATTCTCTCAAATCAAAATGCTTAAGTTAATCTTTTTTATTACCCTTTTTTATTATGACAAAAAGGGGGAGTACTAATATGGAAAAAGTTATTTTGATAAATATCTTGTCTCTAATCATAAGCTCTAACATTCTAGCACTTTAAATGGCATATCTTTTTAGAATGTTTTTCAAGAAAAATAATTATATTGGCAAAATGACTCTGATATCAATCAGACTCTCATTTATTTAATCAAGCTCTGTTATCAAAATGAATCACCACTATAATCAAGCTCTGAAAATTTTTGGATCTGTCTAGATCGTTGCAATCAGGCTCTGTATCCCAAATCTTATAAGATTTTGTTTAGTCTTAGATTCAGGGGGAGCTTGATAAAGGGAGGTTTACTTTGAACTTATCTGAGTCAATTCTTATTATCTTCGTGCAAAATTGTGTTATCAAAATACATTGTTTTGTCATTATCAAAAAGGGGGAGATTGTTAGGACAAGATTTGGTTCTGCAAGATATCTCAATGTTTTGATAATAACAAAGTTGTATTTGTGTGAGAACAATTTTGATACTCTAACGTTTGTTTTCTAAAAGTGTTGACAAACAGGTTCTGACTCTGGTAAAGAAAAATCTGATTCTGATAAAGATAGCTCTGACTCTGATAGAAATCGTGTGCAACGTCACTCTCAAATTATCAAAAGTCGCTTTTGCGTCAAAGGAGCAAGATTGCTTCTGATCTACTGTGCTTCAGAAAGACTCTAAGAAGACAATATGTTGATGCAGCAATGTTCTCTTGGATTTTGGTTCTGAATACAACTCTGATACTTATCTTCTGAAGACTAAGTGTTAACGACTCTAAAGACAAGGTTCTGATGAATAACGTTCTGAAGACTTTGAAGACTTAAGTTTCTGAAGACCAAGTTCTGAAGACTCTGAAGACAAGGTTTTGTTGAACAAGTTCTGAAGACTTATGTTTCTAATAACCAAGGGTTCTGAAGAAGGAGTGCTGAAGACTCTGAAGACAAGGTTCTGTTGAACAAGTTCTAAAGACTCTGAAGACTCAAGACTCTGAAGACCCAGTGATTCATTCTTCTGATCAAGCTTCAATCATATCAACTCAAAATCCTCTGATGGATAGAAGAAGATAAACGTTTGCGAGGGAAAATAGTATATAGTACAGATAAAACACGTTATTTTCCACTACCATTCCACTACCTTGATTTGGTGGTACAAAGGACAATTTCAGTGAACGATTTTCATCCCAGCATAACGACATTATTTCAAGTCGCCAGTATTTTATTGATATTCCTGATTTGCCCTTCAACGGATCTTTTTCTGGCTATATAAAGACTTGATCATTCAAAGAATGTAAAGAAAGTGTAACACTGAGTGTAAAAAAGGATATATACACAAACACTGATTCATACGAGAAAGAACTCAAGAAGTAGAGAAATCCATGAGTGAACAGTAAAGCACTACAATACAAATAAGAAGATTGTTCTTACTGTATAAATTTTCTCAAAGTTAGTTTGAGCTAGAAATTGTGCTTATATCAGCTTATGTAAGATGTATTTCATTGTAAACATTTTATTTGATCAAACAATTGTTTGAATTTCTTAAGGGACCAGTTGGGTCAGAATCCTTAAGAAGAGACGGTTAGTCTGTGTATTGCTAGTCACCAGCAGTTGCTAGTGCAGTTGTAATCAGTTTGGTTATAGTGGATTAAGTCATTGTGTATAAGGCGAAATCACCTTGGCAGGTGGACTGGATTAACTTGATAGTTTTCAAGTGAACAAGGATATATCGTGTGTCTTTCTCTAATGTTAGTCTATTTGTGGTCTTTCTCTAATGAAGATCAGATGGCCATGATCAAACCAACAGATCCAACAGATCTAGACTTTCTAATCAAAATCATGCGTTAAACTCATCTCACACCCACATTAGGTACCATGGGGATCCTGTACAGGATCCGTTCTATTAATTGAGATTTACCTAATCAGAGGAAGAGATGCGGATAATAATTATTAAAGTAAAAAACAAAAATAATAAGAACAACAAGAATAATAAAATAATAAAGACCAAAAAATGAAATCAGACTTATTCAAAACACCTTCACTCCTTCGTCCTCACCATCACCTCTTCTTTCTCTCATTCATTTAAAACGCAAGTCAAAACATAGTGAAACTCCATAGAAACATGAAAGAAAAAAGTTACCAATGAGGGAACGCAGTTCTGAGCAGTGGTGTGGTTACGATTCAGAGATCATAGCAGAAATCCTCGTCGGAAGATGGAGGAAGCAGCGCGTACGAAGGATTCATCGTCGACGAGTTGGGTGATGGTCGGAGCTGAAGCGCATGGTGATTTTATGTTTCCTCTCTTTCTTCACTTCTAATTTTACTCCTACTGTGTTGTTGTTGTTAAGGATGGAGGTGAGTTTATAAGGATGGAGTTGAAGGTTTTGAGGGAAGAAGAAGGTCACTCACAAAGTGATCGGTAAAAGCTACCGACCAAACTTTCCTTTCTTTTTTTTTCCGTTTTGTTGTTGTTTTGTAAAAGTAAAGGTTGATGGAGATTTATGTTATGGTTGAAGAACTTGTTGTTGGTTGTGGTTTATGGTGAAAGAAGAAGAAGATGTGGAGGATGAAGAGGAGTGGAGGATTGTTTTGATGGAGGAAGTGTTGAAAAGAAGTTTGGTCAAGAAGTTTTGTGTGATTTTAGTAGCGTTTTCTCAATGTATTTGGTTCTGAATTTTTCTTTGTGATTTGTGGTTACCATATTCACTCAAATTTATAGTGAAATATTTAGGGTTTTTGTGTGGTTTTAGAGATGAAAATGACCTCTCTAAACATCATAAAAAATGCAGCAAGATTGGCATTATGTGCAACACATGGGCTTGAAAAGTTTGCATGAAAATGGGGTTTTCAAAGAGACAAAGCAAAAGTGAAAAAGAACCTTGTTGAAAAAAGGAAAGAAATCATCTTGAACTTCTTTTCTTTTCTTTTTCTATTTTTATTTTAATTTTCAAATAATAATAATAATAATAATAACTATTTTTATAGTTACAAATAGATTTTTCATTTCATAATTTTAAAAGAAAAATAATAATAATAATAATAATAATAATAATAATAATAATAATAATAATAAACACAATTAAGTTTAAAACTAAATTCCACCTATCTTTTAATTAATTTTTTTAATAGAAAATGCATGGATTAAAAAACTAAATCCTAAAAAAGAGTGCTCTAAACCTGGACAAAATTCGGGTGTTACACCCTCGTGAAGCAGAAAGTCATTTCATATTTGGTGTTCGAATGAACATTGTATAGGAAAGGCTTGTCTACTCCCCTGTTGAAATGTCTTGAAGAGGCAGAGACAGTGCCTATTCTCACCGAAGTACATGAGGGAATAGCTGAACAACATCTAGGCACACGGACGTTGGCCAAGAAAGTCCTCGGAGTCAAATATTTTTTGTCTTTCATGGTTTGAGATGGCAAAGAATACATGAAGAAATGTCATCAATGTCAACGACAAAGGGACGTCCAGAACACACCCCTTTAGGAGTTGCACACGATAAGTTCGCCATGGTCATTATCTCTATGGGGTATGCAAATCATTGGTCTCTTTCCTCATGCGCCGGGAAAACTTAAACCCCTAATCGTAACGGTCGATTACTTTACAAAGTGGGTGAAAGATGACGCCCTGGCTAAAATCAGAGTTGCGAATGTCTTGAAGTTCTTTAAGAGAAATATCTTGGCCAGGTCAGAATCCCTCAAGCCATGGTAACAAACAATGGAACCCAATATATAGACAGAAACCTAAGGGACTTGCTTTAAGAATTAAAGGTAAAACAACATTTCACATCAATAGAACACCCCAGACAAACTGGCAAGCAAAAGCTAAAAATCATGTGCTATTGAGAGGGCTAAAAGGAAGGTTACAAATTGCCAAGGAGAACGAGGCAGCTAAGCTCCCCCATGCCCTTTGGGCGTATCAAACAACTTCTCGTTCAGCAAGCACCAAAACCCCCATTTAAGTTGACATACATGACTGAAGCCTTCATTTTAGTAGAAGTTGAAGAACAAATTTGGAGAATGGCGCACCATTTATTTGAAGAAGACAATACCAAAGTAATTTGAGAAGAAATCTACTTCCTTGAAGAAAAAAAGGAGATTGTCGCCTTCGCAAGCGTCATCATCAAACAAGCTACCATAGAACGATACAAAATCACGTCCTACCTAGAGAAATCCATGTCGGGGATCTCGTATTAAGACGGACTGGTGTGGGGTAAAAGAATGCCAGAGAAGGGAAACTTGCAGCCAAAGGGTTATACAAAGTCCACACTAACACCGGAAAATGAGAGTATACCTTAGAGACCTTGATGGGAGGATCAATTCCAAGAATCTAGAAAGCTGCCAAACTCAAACGATACTTTAGTTAAAAAAAATTCATGTACTAAATTAAGGGTAAAGGATTTGCTTATCACTTATGTAACAATATATATATATATATATATATATATATATATATATATATATATATATATATATATATATATATATATATATATATATGACAATTTAACCCTTGTAAAACAACTACGTTTTTTACAAATTATTTTGTAAAATATTTTTAAATGTATAAATTGATAAAAAAAAAATTAGTAATTTTATATAATTACAAAAAAACTCATTGACACTACTAAATAAACAATTTTAATTTTTCTTGAAAAAGATCATGAATTCTATAAATATTATATATGTTAGATTAGCAAATATTTATTAATAATTTTAAATATTTATTTTTTAATATTTTTTAATTCAATATCAAATTAATATTTATTTATATTTTATCATATTTAATTTTTTTATTTTAAATTTTATTTTATAGGGGTAAATTAGTAAACTATTTTGTTATCCTATCTTGCTATATTCTAGCATAGCTCATACTCAGGATAAAAAGTTTAACTAGTGAGGCGTGATAGGATAAGTTTCAATATTAACTTATCATTTCTTGTTGTGTCATCAAACACTGAATTGAGATAGGATATGATAAATATATTCTATCATGTTTCTTATCCTACCTCCAAACGGGCCCTTAGTGTTTTGCAGGTAAGCTTTGCAGCTTGGAGATTTGACAATTATTAATGAAGTTGTGCAAATCATGGTATAATTCTAAATATATAATATTTATGAAGTCTCTTATCCGAGGATGAAACGATAATGGAAAATGTCAATCGTTGTGATCAAATCATAATGTTTTAGAATATCTCAAAATGTATGATCCTCAGTGATCAGTTGAAAGGACATGTCTGTAATGGACTGGTTCATTTTGTTGTTTATACCTGCTCTCACATCCAACAATGTGTAGAAAAGGATTCACCATAGCATACTTGGTGTTCCCTTTTGGGAAGTATTTATCAAGACTTCTAGATAAAAGAGGTAAACATTATTTTAAGGTGAAAAATAATCGAAAATTTCTAATTAAACCCTTAAAATAATTAATTTATTCTTGCTCATCACAAAAAATTATTTTTTCTAACCTAAAATATGTTTGTTTTAAATGTTATTAGAAATTAAGTGTAAATAAAGCCAAGCAAGGGTGCAACACTCAAAGCCCAAAACAAGATATGTTGAATTGTGCTAAACTAATTGATTGGCACTAACATCCAATCGATTAGATCATGAGAAAATTCAAAATTTTGAACGTTGGATCTCACCACAATGGATAGTTAGATGAGACATAAATGCAACAAATATTGTTAACATTTATCTCTCTAATTTTACCATTTCTAATCGATTAACACTAGTGTCAAATCGATTAGACATAAGCTATAAATAGAGGTAACTTTCTCATTTTTCTCATCTCATCATTATCTTACTTGTGCATTGCATTAGAAACATATTATCTCTCTCACTCATCAATCATCACCTCAAAATGGCCTCAAAGAGAACTCGTTCCTCAAACATCTCATTTTCATACTTCTTCGAAGACATTTCTTCCCAAGCTCAAGAAACCAACTTCAACCTTCACTACGTTGATAGAGAACTTTTTGTTTCTCACTACCTATATAAAGATCTATTCAAGAATTACTCCTTCACGGAAGCCTTCGACTTTTCCATATTGAAGGACTTTGTATTTGAAAAACCTCAAGAGAGGTACCTTGAATTAGTAAGAATGTTATATGCTAATTTCTCCTACAAAGACGACATCATTAGCTCCAAAGTTAAGAAACATCTTGTTACCCTATCTCTTGAAGATTTTGCTCAATTATGAAACCTACCTGATCAGTGCATCTTCATGCACATTCTTCCATTGTCATACTTTGGCATTCCTACCGTTTATTTAAGTATTTTTACTATTTTAATGTGTTTTCAAATTTGAGTTTGTTTCTAGAAGGCGTTGGAAAGCTAAGATAAAGAGCTACAAGTTTTATGTTGAAGCCATGAGCTGATTTGGAGTGTAGCAGGCTCAAATAATTCGTTGAAGTTTCCGACTTTAGAAATATTTAGTTTTTGGCCAGATTTTTTATGTTTTTCGACCCAGTTGGGTTAAAAACCAAATTTGATGTTTCCCTATACCTATTAGCAGCCGCGCTACTGTTTATCACCTGATTTTTCACTATTCATGAATTTTACTTTGGCTTTTTACGAATTTCATGGAGAACTAAACCTCTCAGGTTGATCTGCTATAATCAGATTCAATTACCTTGAGATTTCTATAACTTTACAATTCAATTACTATTCATATCAATCCTATTTTATGATTATCGTTTGCTCAATCCGATTTGTCATAGAGTAGTTTTGTTGATTCGATTGATTTATATTTCCTAATTTTAATTACGTGTTATCGTATGTTTAATTCGTTAATTCGCTTATTTCTTAACCGTTTGCTTAATTTGGCGAATAGGAAATATAACTCTTATAATGTCATTCTCGCTTGTTGTTGATATTGTGGTCGAATATGAATAGAATCCACTTAGGGCAGTGAAGTTATAATAATCGATGATAGGTAAGAACTGAAAGAGCAGATTAACTTATTTTCATAATCACTTATTTTAATCACTTTTTCTCCTTACTTTAGTAATCGAATTGAAAACTCCCATAATCCTTTACTTTAGTTGGTTAATTCAATACAAGAATCCTTGTGACACAACATCTGAGTGTCGCTTCCCATTACAACTTTTAAAAACTCGTTTTTGACCCATGCGCGACAGCGGTTTAAATTGGCGCCATTGCCGGGGATTCTTGTTGATTTTAGCCAATTTTAGACTTTTAGTTTAGATTTTTGTTAGATTTTTTTGTTTTTTGTTTTTTGTATTTTGTATTTTTTTGTTTTTGCTTGTTGACAAGGTTGCATTACAATGGTAAGCATTCTAGCATATCAGGTAAGTTTGGAAGCTACTGTTTCGATTTGCTCTAAATTTTTTCCAGAAAATCATAAAGAAATCGATGAACAATACTTCTTTAGAAATAAAAGAATTTGACCCTGAAAATCACAAATTCCTTATTTTCCTATTTTATTTGATTTATTTTCTATTTTCATATTTTCTAAAAGAAATCCGAAATTTTTTGTAGAGATTTATTCTAATTTGATTTGATTTTTAGTCATATTTTTATAATTTTTAGATTTTATTTTAATCCCTTTCCTATTTTTCCACTCTTTTTCTCAATAGGGACATTGTTGGCATTTTTGCATTTGTTGAATTGCTGAATTGGTTTTGTGATTTCTAATTTTTGTTAATTTTTTCCCTTTCGATAACATGTCTAAACAAAGAGCATTAAGAGAGCTTGTTACTCCTGATGTTCATTACAATGGTTTATGTATTGAATATATTATGTTGTTGTTCCTTTCGAATTGAAACCTGGTTTAATACACTTGTGGCCAATGTTTAATGGTCTTGCAGGTGAGGATCTGAATAAGCATCTGAAGGAATTCCAGAATGTATGCTCTACACCTTCCAGACCTTCACTAGAGGACCTTGTCAAGCAAATTACTATAAATAATCTTCAGTTTCAACAACGAACAGATTCTAGTATTCAGGCTTTGCAGACACAGATTGGACATCTTGCCAGTTCAATGAATGTCATGCCGCAAGCTCAAGAATCAAACCTATTATCTGCCCAAACAGTAGCTGCCTTGCAGGTTGACATTTTTCCTACATATAAAGTTATAGATGAAGTTGTTTATGTAGCTGAATCTCTTGACATCACGGCTGCCCCAACCTCACCATCCACTGAACAACCTCCTTCCTTAGAGATTAAACCACTTCCTGATAATCTGAAATATGCTTATTTAGAGAGGGATGAAAAGCTTTCAGTTATAATTTCTTCTAACCTTGATTTTGATCAAGAAAATAAGCTTTTGCAGGTTTTGAAGAAGCATAAGAAGGGAATTGGATAGACCTTGGTTAACAGTTGTGATTTTAGCCCATCCATGAGTATGCATAGGGTCTCAATTGAAGATGGAACAAAATTAGTGAGGAAGCCCCTTAATCATTTGATTCTTAATGTTGTGGAAAAGGAGATCACTTTCACGTACTCATTCGACACTTTTACTTATCAAAGATTCTTCTTTGATCCTGGAATAAAAGGCGAAGACACTAATAAAAATATCAAAATCAATGGATGCTACCCAAAGTTACTTTATGAGATCCCCACTTTAGAAGAGGAGACTGTAGAAGATCTCTCTTTGGGAAAGGCTGCTTATGCAATCACCTATCCACCTTAACTAATCGGGTGTGTTCTTTTCTTTCTCTCACTCTTATTTTATATTTTTATTCTTTCATTGAGGACAATGTGTGTTTTAAGTGTGGGGGAGGGAACCATTTACTTTGTTTTATTTCTTTCAGTATTATTTATTTTTGTTCAGTATTCTTTAAGTGAAAAAAAAATTAAACTTAGAAACACAATGCATCTTTTGAAATTTTTAGGCTATAGATTAATTTGAGGTTAGATTGTGGAGACTTGGGAAAATTCATAAGATCGGTACCGTTTTAACACCTTAAGTCTCCCGAATATGGAAATCAATTTAAATACTTGTTATGACATAGCCTTGAGTTTTCATCCTTTAATAGCTCTTAAGTAGTTTATTTAGCAGTCAGCACCATCTAGAAATCACACACTATGTAATTAAGCTGGTGCAAATAAGTGAATGATCTTCGTGCTTAATAAGAAATCTAAATAGGAATCTGCCATTTAAGTTAGGTGACCCTCACCCGGTCACTTAGGCTAACGGTTGTGAAACATTCAAAAAAAAGAAAAAAAAATATTGTTGTTGCTAAGTGGTTAATTTTGAATTGTCGACAAGATATGGATCATAGTCACTAACAGACTTATTTACCATGTGTGTGAATAGATCATGGGCTTAATGTGATTGCATTAGAACGAAAGAGAATAAAAAGAAGGATGAGTAAGTTAAGCTTAGGCATAATTTCATGATTCGGATTGGTTTGTATAGGAGGGAGGCTTATGACCGCTAGGGGTGGGAATAGGCTGGGCCGAGCTAGGATTTGCCAAGCCTGCTAAAAAATTCAAAGCCTAAGCCTGGCATGTAGCCTGTCATTGGCTTATTTTTAGGCCTAAGCCTAACCTTTTCGAAGGCCTGATTAGACTACTAGCCTATTTAAAAGCCTATTTCATTTGAACATCTGTAAATAAGAAATTCAACTAATGTTAAATAGACTAACAAGTTAAAAGATCAATGAGATTAAATTTTTGTTTTCATTGTCTCGTTCAAGTTTTCTTATTTGCATAAATTTGGTGATACTATTTGTTGAAGAAAACTTATGAGAAAAACTTATGACAACAACTTATGACATTGTTTATAATGTTTTTTCAACTTATTTTCATAAGTTCTTCAAGATAACTAAGTTTTATTTTTGTAATTTAATTCAAAGTACAAAATAGAATATAATAATAATAAATTTATTGATTTTTTCTTAAATAGGCCAGCCTGATAGGCTTAAAAGGCTTTTCTTACGGCCTGTGGCCTAGCCTCTTTAGCTAAATAGGCTTATAAAAAATCCTAGGCCTTTTCTATTAAAGAAAATGCCTGGCCTGGCCTGAGCCTATGTAGGTTAGGCCGTAGGCCCCTGTTAGTTGGCCTGGCCTATTCCCACCCCTAATGACCGCACAATTGCGGATTTGTGTTCTTACGATATCCTTAGTGTGCAAAATTAGTACCTATCGATGCAATCTTGACCGAAGAAGAGTTTGTAGCCTAGAATAAATATCCAAATACTATTGTTTCTCATGAGTCTTGATACTATTTTGCTCGGAGTGCAAAAGTTTAAGTGTGGGGGAATTTGATCAGTGCATCTTCATGCACATTCTTCCATTGTTATATTTAGGAATTCCTATCGTTTATTTGAGTATTTTTACTATTTTAATGTGTTTTCATATTTAAGTTTGTTTCTAGCTTTATTTTATTTGTGCAACTTATTTTCACCACTAGCAGTTACTTGATATATGTTCAGTGTGCAGACCGTAACTTGAGCAACGAGAATTGGATTGACGCGTTCTAATAGACATTGGAAAGTTAAGATAAAGAGCTACAAGTTTCGTGTTGAAACCAAGAGCTGATTTGGAGTGTAGCAGGCTCGAATATTTCGTTGAAGCTTCAGACTTTAGAAATATTTAGTTTTGGGCCGGATTTTTTATGTTTTTTGACCCAGTTAGGTTAGAAACCGGATTTGATGTTTCCCTATATCTAGTAGCAGTTGTGCTACTGTTCATCACCAGATTTTTCATTATTCATGAATTTTACTTTGGCTTGTTACGAATTTCATGGAGAACTAAACCTCTCAAGTTGATCTGCTGTAATCAGGTTCAATTACCTTGAGATTTCTATAACTTTACAATTCAATTACTATTGATATCAATCATGTTTTATGATTATCGTTTGCTTAATCTGATTTGTCATAGAGTAGTTTTGTTGATTCGATTAATTTATATTTCCTAAATTTAATTGTGGGTTATCGTTTGCTTAATTCGTTAATTCGCTTATTTCTTAACCGTTTGCTTAATTTGTCGAATAGGAAACATAACTCTTATAATGTCATTCTCGCTTGTTGATTTATATTGTGATCGAATATGAATAAAATCCGCTTAGGGTAGTGAAGTTATAATAATCGATGATAGGTAAGAACCGAAAGAGCAGATTAACTTATTTTCATAATCATTTATTTTAATCACTTTTTCTCCTTACTTTAGTAATCAAAATGAAAACTCCCATAAACCTTTACTTTAGTTGGTTAATTCAATACAACAATCCTTGTGATACGACATTCGAGTGTCGCTTCCCGTTACTACTTTTAAAAACTCATTTTTGACTCGTGCGCGACAGCGGGTCACTACACTTCATGGATCAAGATTATGATTAATTGGATCTTGAAGGTAACGAATTTAATTATGAAATTCATGCCCACTCTCTTCTCATTGATCTTTCTTTTTGAATTCCAACTCCTTTCAAAGTTGGCATCATCTTTCCAAATAGAAGATTGATTCACTACACAATGAATCACGTGCTTTTTCCAAGGAAAGATAATAATAACACCCTCCAAAAAGTAGAAGTCCTTGCAGTTTGGTTCTTGGAAAACCAAATTGTGAAAATTTTGGGAAGATATCATACTTCACCACATGCTAGATATCAAGAGGAAAACATTAACTTACCCTATGTCGAACTAGTCACCAAAATCCTATCCTACATCGGCTATGATTTTGAAGAAGAAGAACTAGATTTAGTGCACACAAAGATAAGGCAAGTGGTTATAAGCAAGATGGGATATGATATTCAATAAGGGGAACTTGTTCCTCAAACACTAAGAAGATAAAGATAGTGAAGAAATAACAACCTTACACCATCCTCCTCAAGCACCCTTAATGAAATTACAATGATCAAAGAGTAATGAATGCAAGGATCGGCAAGCTCATACAAAAGATGCGGAGAAAGAATCATATCTCTCAAACAATTTCAAGCTATGATGATGATGATGATGATGATGATGATGATGATGATGATGATGATGACGATGACGATGAGATGAATTAAATGTTTCTTAGTTGTTTTCTTTATCCAATTTCCCTTTTTGTACTTTCAATTCCATAAATTTCCCTTATGTAATTTGAATTCTTAGAAATAATATAAGTTATGTTTTTCCTTCTTTAAATATCAAAATTCTATTTTAACAGTCAAAAAGAAAGACGCGGATAATGGGTTGTTGAAAGCTCAAAAAATATTAATTAGTGTAACTTGTTCTTCTAATATAATTTAATTTGTCATATTATTAATTTAAAAATAAGATTGAAAGGTAATATGTTTATTGACAAGTTGGTGAAATAAGCATTCCACATAATTATAATAAATTCATGTATACATATCACAATGGTTGGTATTATAACCGTAGTAAATATTGTATATTAAGTCTTTCACTACGGTTGTTGGTGTAATACCCTAATTTTTACCCCTAAGATCTCATATGTATTTTGCATCATCTACCACAAACAAGATCACAAGCTTCGGTTCTCTTGCCTTCCTTTGTAGGTTTGTTTTTTAGGGAAATCACCAAGCACCCATGTTTTCTTGTTTGCTTGATATTTGTTTATGTTTATGTTTACTAACCCTTAATTAAAATCCAAAAATATGTTTGTTTTCCCTTTACTAACTTTTTCAGGAAGAAGTTTGGATCAAGAACAATAAAAACTAGTTCCTCAGCTCGAGTGTAATTCATCTTAACAAAGTCAAAGTTTGGTCGACATTAGTTTTCAAGTATTATCCAATCTCGGTTGATCAAGAGTTTCCCAAAATTTTGACTGTTTATTGCTCAAGAAACTCTAAGGTTCATGTGTCTATTTCCCTGCCTTCTTTGACAAGTCAAGAATCGAGCCAGAACCAGAACAGTCCAGCCAACAAACAATTTTTCAAGTTTTTCAACAGTGCAATCGATGTGTACAATGGTCCAATCGATTGCACCCTTCATATTTGAACCAAATTTCAGATTTTTCACCAGTGCAATCGATTTGCACTATAGTGCAATCGATTTGCACAGGATAGACTTGGCCAAATATAGCATTTTCAAATTCTGCAGCATTTTGGCACCAAAATTCACTTGTTTCATCATGAGAATATTCTAGATCACTTCAAATTTAATTCCCCTACATAATCACAATTATTTCCATCATACACCCTCATTTAATCACACATGTGAACCACTTGATCTTTGATTTTGCTTCTAATCCAATTTCCAAGCCTAGATTAAATTCCAAACCACCAAAATTTCCAAGCCTAAATTCTATAAATAGAGACCTCATTTCATTCATTCTTCAAGCTTTTGATAGCCAAATTCACCTTGCTAAAATTTCTCTCAATTCTCTTCAACTACCAAATTCACCAAAAGCTCTTCCTCCATTAAAGTTAGTAAACTTTTCATTGAAGCTTACTAATATTTGAGCTAAACCTTCATCAAAACACTTTTTCAACATCAAATTTTGTAGATCAAAGCTTTGGAGTGTGGTTCTTGAAGTTGATTTGAAGCATTTTCAGATTTGGAAGTGGTAAACTCTTGATCCACCATTGTTGTGCTTGATTCATCTTCCATAATGTGATCTCTTGTTGTTCTTTGTTGATTGATTCTTTGAGCAACATGTTGTGATCCCTTTGGTGTTATTTGCTCTTAATTTTATGGAATTTTTGTGCTCAATTGCCTACATGATCATGAGGTGTTTAAAGAAATGATTGAATCATGGAAATGCATTTTTCAAACTGTTTTTTGCTATCATAACAGGTGCAAATCGATTTCCACCCCTGTGCAATCGATTTGCATTGTGTTTTTTGGCCTGGATGTGTTGTCTGGCACTGTGCAATCGATTTGCACACTGGTGCAATCAATTTGCACAGTGCATAATGTGTTTTTTTTTGCTTGTTTTGGGACTGTTTTGAGTTCTTTTTTTCTTTCTTCCGTTTCCTTTTGTTTTACCTTGAATTGTGGTGCTTGTTGATCAAATTTCTCTTTAAATTCCATGGACTTTGGGTGTTTTATGAGGTTGGATAAACCTTCATTAGTTCAAATCTATCTTTAAGTGGATCATTGGATTCATTTTAGGTGCTTTGAATTAGGGATAGGTATAGTACCTTAATCCACCAAGTAGAGTGATGGAACTTAAAGATGGAATGATTCAAATATTGTAATTCAATTTGGCTTCCCTTCCCATCTTCTTCCTTTTTTTTTCTTTTGGTCAATGAAAATCTTACATATCATTAGACTTCTCTTTGAAGTTATGATCAAGATGAGACCACGCCTCTTTTCTTTTAGTGTGGCAAGTTTTAGGAGAATGACCTACATGTCATTTATCTAAGTTGTATTAACATGAACATTGTTATTGATCGACCTCAGATAGTCGTGGATTCTACACAAGTCTGATTACGATTGCTTAACATAGCGCTAAATTGTCCCAAAATTAAAAATCGGTTCATTTTTGTAAGTGAGTAGTCAATCTCCTACTCTCCATAGTGTGGTGTGAAATAGATTATCTCCTTGTTGTTAAGGGAGTTAGTTGGCATACTCGTCGATTTTATCCGAGTTGACGCCCTTCCCTTAATGATGTATGGATTCGTGTTTTCATGCTTATGGTTGACTAGTCGAATATTCTCCGAAAAACCACCAATTGTTCTCCATCACTAACACTAACATACTAACTATATAATTGCACCAACTTTACTTTGTGCCTTTTAATTTTTGCTCTTTATTTTCTTGTCATTTACTTTATGCCTTTACTTTTAGCATTTTTATTTCATATTATCATTTTATTTTCACTTTGTTCACTTGGACACATGTTTATGCTTTTGCTCTTTTTATTTTGTCCACTTGGACCATACTTCTCTTAAGACACTAATAAATATTAAAACACTTAAAATACTTGGTTCTCTTAATATCGGACTGTTATGACCTTATGTTTGGACCTTGGACCTTGGACTTCGGACTTAGATCTAATATCCTTGCCCTATGCTTTTGGAGATTTGAGACCTTGGACCTTTGTGTTGCTTTTGTCTATTTATCTGGAAATTTTCTGTGTGCAGGTGTTAATACTTTTACCTTGAAAATCATCTGATGCATGACTCTCCTAATTGGCTTTCAATCCTTGGGAAGACTTTGCTTTGTCTTTTCTATAGCTTATCTTGAAATTTCTTTGGATGCTATATTTCATCGGGATTATTATGCTTGTGGTTTAAATCCAAAAGGAAGAGGATTGCTTATGTTGACTTCTTGTAAAGTGTTTGCTCCTTGTGTGGTTAGATTTTTCCTTCTTTATCTTTTATTTTATGTTTTAGGGTAGTCACTTCATCTCCTCCCCTTCTTCAATTTTCAAAATCTTCTCCCTTTTTCAAAAACCTTCTTGTTTTCAAACTATAACCTTTTTCACAATAAACCTTGACTTTTGTTAAGTGCTTTTTCAAACTTCATTTTCTTTAATAAATGTTAATCAATGTTAATCATACTTTGACTAATTTCAAAAAGATATAAAAAATACAAAAACTAATTCAAACTTTTTGTGCCTCTGTGCACTTTTTCATTTAAAACTTTTCAAAAAGTTTACACATGAGTCATTTTCATAGTTGAGATGTAATTCTCCTATTCCCTATAGTATTTAATATGTTGATATTTTTCACTTAAATGTTGAGTGATAGACTTGTTGATTTTTATCCAAGAAAAAATCATCCATCTTAAGATGATGCAAATGTTATTTTCATATACTTGCGGGTGACTATTCGTAGTTTTCTCCTTAAAATGACGACTTGTCTTTTCATTTAAAATCAATCAAAACAAACCAATTTTGTTATTTGTACCACAAACTACGAGGTTTTGATCCTATATTGCACTTTGTGGGTACGTAGGCATGAGACTCAAGAAGTCTCTCCATACACAAAAATCTTAAAAAAATGCTTCTCTTCTCATCTCCCCAATCTTATTTCAAACAAACATTTTCAAACCAAAAAGCGTAGATATTTCAAAGGGAGTACTATAGACATTTTGGGTGCTAACACCTTCCCATTGCATAACCAACCCCCTTACCCAATCTCTGTTCATTTGTTATTGTTTTAGAACTTCTTAGGTTTTGTTCGCTCTTTTTCCTTCCCTTTGGATAAAATAAAAGTGCGATGGCGACTCTTTCTTTATGAGTTAAGTTAATCAATAGCTTACACTCACAATTTCCCCGCTACAGTTGGTTATAACCATAGTGAAAGGTTGAAAAACCACTCAAAATTATGGTGGTGTGTATCGAACCCATGACCTCCACATTTTACACTGTTGTGTTTTACAACCGTAGTGATATGTAACGCACTATTGGGTTTTTACTATGCTTTACAGCCCATACTGGAAAAGCTGCCACATACTACCACACCTTACCTTACCACGGTTGTTCAATTATGATGGTATCCCTTTAAGAACCATGGTGAAAAGGCCCTTCCATAGTAGTGATTGTTGCCTTCAATTGAAGAAGATAAGGAAACAAAATACTCTCATAAAATCCTCTGAATACCAAAACCGAAAAAATGGTGACTCGCAAATGTGGAACCTTGTTTTGTAGGTGATATGCTCTTAACAAGGACAACTATTTTACTTTTGATGATGACAACTATTGACAAACAATAAGAACAAGTCAAGCATAAGTGGTTAAGTGGTTAAATATGCAAACCTAAGTATTAGGTTTTGATGGACTTGATTATCCGATGATGGCAACTAAATGGAATAAAAGCTCATGTCTTATCTCAAGTGAACTCAAGCAAGTTTCTACTAAAGAAAGCATCTGGAAAAGTCTTGAAGTGCTAGAAAGTCCTACCTTAGTTAGTATGGGTGAATTATTTGTAAGACGAAAAGGTGTTCTCATAAAAGTACAAGGCTAAAGCACACACCCACTAAAAACTTATTTTCAAACTGATTTTTATCGAGAAAATACATCTTTCAGTTATGTCAGATGAATTGGGAGCTTTCAGAAATGTTGTGAGCAATTTTTTTTCTTTTCTAATCAATTGATACACTTTTTAATCTATTATATCAGTTCAAAGTTGAGTCCTAAATTATTAGGATGACGTATTAATGAGGTTCAACATATGAATATCTTTTCTTTCCTATTTTGAACTCATAAATGTTTATATTTTGAATATATAGTCGATTAGCATTAGGTGCCAATCGATTAGATTGTCTTAAAAAGCATTTAATTTAAATTCCTTTTTGAGTCAACCTATAGACTATAAATAAATGTCTCTTCCCTCATTTCATTTTACCCAAAATCATGTTTTAACACTTCTCTCTCTCTCTTTCTCTCTCTCTCTCTCTAAACTTTTTGTTTACTTTCTCTCACTAAGTTTTTAGCCGAAGTGCTTCTGCAAGAAATTCTTTTTGTGAGTGATGATACTTCGTAATTCTAGAAGGGTAGAATTGTAAAATTCACCAAGAGAATAATTTGTATACACCTTGGTTTAATATTATCCATTTAGATATTGTTTGTGGGTTAGAATCTAAACCCGTAAAAAACTTTGGTTTGGGGATTGTGTGATTGAGTCTTAGTTTAGGTGCGAAAACTCAGCCCGTGATAAAATCTTTCATTAGGTTCTTTGTTTTCCCGTGATAAACCAAGGTTAGGTTAAATCTTAGCTCGTGGTAAAACCTTGGATAAGGTTCAAGATTAGCCTGATATTAAAATCTCACAGGTTATTGGTTAGCTTGGTATAAAACTAAAGTTTAAAGGTTCGCGAGATCAGCTCGTGTAAAATCTTGCAAAGTTTGTAGAGAGAAGACTAACCGCTTTAATCTATATTTTATGGAGAGATTAAAAGTTTAAAGGTTCGTGAGATCAACCTGGTATTAAAATCTCACGGGTCATTGGTTAGCTTGGTATAAAACTAAAGTTTAAAGGTTTGTGAGATCACCTCGTGTAAAAGCTTGCAAAGTTTGTGGAGAGAAGACTAACCGCTTCAATCTATAGTTTATGGAGAGAATGCTAACCACTTCAATCTACCATCTTATGAAGAGATGGCTAACTGTTTCGATTCAACAAGAGAAGACGTACAAGCCAAATCTACCGTCTCATTGTTTTGGTTGGAAGTCAACCATTTTACCTTGTATAATGGGGTTCGTGAGTATTTCATACTAAAAGATTTCAACGTTTATTGGATACTCTTAAGATCAATTTTTAAGGAGAGGAGCAAGTCTTTTTGTTTTGACCGAACCTCTATAATTCTCGGTGTCCATCTTTTCCCTATCCTTTTAATTTCTGCAATTTATATTCCGCATTTTATTTTCGCTGCAAATTATTTAAAAAAATTTTAAACTCTGATTTTATTCCGCAAAGTTTTTCAAAACCATGATTTTTGGGGACCACACAATTCACCCCCCCACCCCCCTTTTGTGTGGGAAGACACATGTCCAACAACAACATCCTAAATTGAAATGACGATTCAAAAACATAAATGGTGAATGATTTATCAGGAAAGCAACGAGGAAACATCACCAAAACATTGAAGAAATAATCAGAATCAAGAAATCGTATTCTCCTTCATCATCAATCTTCAAAATACTTATTGTTTTTCCATTCTCCTTCTCAATTAAGGTTTTGAATTTCTTAAACACTTTGAGATCTTAACTTTTGAGTTTGATGGTATGTGGCCTAAACATTCTTGTATGCTCGCCAACTAAAGTGGTGAAATAATTTCTCCCACCTAATTAGAAGACTTTAAAAGAACCACATATATTAGAATATACAACATATACTCACTTAGAGGTGGCAAACGGGAATGCCCGCCCCGCAAATGCCCGCAAAAAACGGGGCGGGGCGGTCATAGTTGATGATGCGGGCCTAAAACCTATGCCACCCCGCAAAAACGTGAGGGCGGGGCGGGGAAAGCCCGCGGGCACTGCACCTTTTAAGCCTAAAAATGTAAAATTTTATGTAAATGCTCATGCCCGCAAAAGCCTGCGAAAAAAACGGGGCGGGGCGGGGCGGACACATTAGAGGGTGAGGGTCGAAACCTTTGGCCCACCCCGCACTAAAGTGTGGGTAAAACGGGCATGCCCAACGGGCCGGACCCGTTTTGCCACCCCTATACTCACTACAAGAAAAATAGTATTTTGCGACACATTGATTGCGACAGTTCCATAAAAATCGTCGTCATTTGTAAGTTACGGCGGTAGCCACGACGGTTTTAGACAACCGTCATTAAATTTTTAAAAAATATAAAACATATTACGACGGTTTTGGATAACCGCCGTTAAATTTTTTAAATATTTAAAACATTTTACGAAGGTTTTGGATAACCGTCGTTAAAATTGTAAAAAAAAATAATTTTATATATTATATTTGTAATTTTTTATTTAATTATTTTTAACTATAAATTAAAAAAAACTATAAATTATAAATAAAACTTAAATTATAAAATAAAATTTAGAAATTAATAACATAAAATCAAAACTATATTAAACTCAAATTTAAAAAATAAAATCAATAATATAAATTAGTAAAATAAAATAAAGTTTAAACTAAATTAATAAAAATAAATTAAAATTGAAGTAAAATTGAGTTTATATCCCACGACGGTTGAAGAACCGACCTCTCAAATTTCACGACGGTTCTCCACCAGCCGCCATATTCGTATATACCAAAATTTTCAATTCACGCGGCTATGCTTTCCAAATCACATTTTCATTTTCTTTCAACCCTTGTCCTTTTTCCATCCAAGAAACCATATTCCATTTTCCTACAAATGCAAAACTTTATTGTTCTATTGAATCTCGGAATCGCATAATCATTCTTCTTGCACATCTCATGTACAAAGAAGCTTAGTGAAGGTATGTTTTACTCGCGTTTTTACGTTTTGCATTTCTGTGAAGATTTTGTTTCGATTTTGGGATCTAGGGTTTATACGTTTTAAAGCTTGTGAAATAATTTGTTAATTATGTTATTTTGATTTTGGGATTTACGTTTTGTTCCTTTTATTTTGGGGTTTAGGTTATGTTGTGTTAGTTTTCATTTTGGTCTCTCTAAGATGTTACACTTTTGAGATGTTAACATTTGATGCTTTCTATATTGATGTAATGCTACCTTTTCTTCTCCTTTGGAATTTGATTTGCAGGAGTTATATGGAAAGATGATAGCTTAATAGAAGGAGTGCCTGAAACGCTGGATATGCTTTAGGCAAAGGTATGAATTGGAACTAGACCTTTACCAGCATGTGTGTATGTTATTGTTAACATTATATTCAACATGTCATTGTTATTTTTTGCACAAACTCTGAGATTTGTATCTCTTGACAAACTTGTTTAGGGAAAAAGATTGGTTTTTGTCACCAACAACTCAACTATAATAGGGGACAATTTATACCGAATAATTTATACATTAGGTTTATCCGTTTTACTTTGTTTTACTCTAATTTGTTTTATTGATTTAGATTGTGTTATGAATCAATGAAATAGTTGTTCCGTACATCATATATAGGTGAATGGTGATTCCCCTCTAATAGCCACTCTCAGAGTCATTATTATGAGTCTTAGAAATTATATCATTTTGAGGACTCATATGAAATGAATTGAGTAGATGCATGAGTAGAATATGCTTTGTGCAGAATTTTCAGTTTCTTAGTCTAGCTACCTTGTAGCAGGATTTTTCAGTTTGGTTCTAATTTTTGATGTTCTGGTCTCTTGCATCAAATTGCTACTCTGACTTCTAAGTCAATACAATATATGTCCTTAACTAGTAGTTTCCAGTTGTATATGTAGATAATGACAGAACATTCTGAATTTCATGTGCTATCATATATGGGCATATGCGCCATTGATGAATTTGACAAGATGGATGAATCAGATCGTACATCTATACATGAAGTTATGGAACAACAGACTGTTAGCATTGCCAAGGTTGGGATCACAACATCACTGAATAGAAATTGATACCACAAACTCTTAACCTGTCCTAATTTGAGGAATCTCTACACATGCAAAGTGAATTTCACAAAAATTATCCTCTAACAATTACCCTAATTCACTTCGATGAGAGAACAAAGAAGGGAAAAGGAAAAAGATTAATCATACCTTGATGAGAGAAAGAGATTGAATTGATTCTTGCAAGGAGTGGGATTATTGAGATTGAGAGGGTTGGGATTGTTAGGTTTGAGTTTGGGAGTGAGAGAGTGTGTGTTGTGAAAGTGGTGAAGAGAAAGGGATAAAGTTATAAAAGATATAAAAGAGACAAAAGTATATAAAAAAAAAAAACAAAACAGAAAAATAAAGGGGTCTGTTCCGCTCAATTCGCGGGGCCAACGTGGTTCGCGGCGCAAACTGAAGGTTTTCCCAACTTCCAAAATGTAAAACAAAATAGGGGAATTTAATTTCCATTCAGTTTGCGGGGCTAACTGAAGGAATTTATTGGCCGTCCGTGTTTAATGACGCACATGAACATGCAAAGAATTGTGACAAATGCCAAAGAAATGGAGGAATAGGCAAACGAGATGAAATGCCCTTGACCAACATGTTGGAAGTGGAATTCTTTGATTGTTGGGGCATTGATTTTGTTGGTCCATTTCCCTCTTCTTTCTCTAATGAGTACATTCTTGTAGTCGTTGACTATGTGTCAAAGTGGGTGGAAGCAATTGCTTCACCTAAGGTCGACTCCAAAACCGTGATAAGATTTCTAAAGAAAAACATATTTTCACGTTTTGGTGTGCCTAGGGTGTTAGTAAGCAATGGGGGATCACATTTTTGCAATACACCCTTGGAAAAAGTCTTGGAACATTATGGTGTAAAGCATAAAGTGACTACTCCATACCATCCACAAGCAAATGGTCAATCGGAAGTGTCAAATAGAGAAGTAAAAAGGATACTTGAAAAAACTGTTTTGAGCTCAAGAAAAGAGTGGTCTTCAAAATTGGATGAAGCTTTGTGGGCGTATCGTACTGCCTACAAAGCTCCTATTGGACTAACCCCTTTTCAGATGGTTTATGGGAAGACTTGTCATCTCCCGGTAGAGATGGAACATAGAGCACTTTGGGCTCTTAAATTTTTGAATTTTGACTCTACTCTAGCTGGTGAGAAAAGAAAAAACAACTCCATGAATTGGAGGAATTAAGGAACAATGCTTACCACTCAAACAAGCTTTACAAGGAAAAGGTGAAAGCATACCATGATGGAAAGGTCCGTCACAAGGATTTCCGAGTTAGACAAATGGTGCTCCTTTTTAACTCAAGACTCAAGTTGTTTCTGGGTAAGTTGAAGTCCAAATGGTCGGGACCGTTTGTAGTGAAAGAGGTGCGAGATTATGGAGCCATTGTGGTTGAGGACCCCAAGTCAAAAGAGAGCTGGACTGTGAATGGGCAGAGGTTAAAAGTTTACCATGGTGGAGAAGTAAATTGTGACGTCTATGTCGTTTCGCTCGCCGAACCGTGAAGTACCGCCGAACCGTCGAGCTTGAACGACGTTAAACAAAGCGCTTGTTGGGAGGCAACCCAACTTCGTAAGCCTTCCTTTCATTATTTTTTTTTGTTACATTCCTAATGAGTATAATCTGCCTTGCTCAATTTTCAAGCTATAATGGAGGTCAGGCCAATTTCCAGCATTTTTCAGAAAATTCCTTCAGTTAGCCCCGCGAACAGATTTCGCCCCGCGAACTGAATGGAAATTAAATTCCCCTATTTTGTTTTACATTTTGGAAGTTGGGAAAACCTTCAGTTCGCGCCGCGAACCACGTTAGGCCCGCGAACTGAGCGGAACAGACCCCTTTATTTTTCTGTTTTGTTTTTTTTTTTATATACTTTTGTCTCTTTTATATCTTTTATAACTTTATCCCTTTCTCTTCACCACTTTCACAACACACACTCTCTCACTCCCAAACTCAAACCTAACAATCCCAACCCTCTCAATCTCAATAATCCCACTCTTTACAAGAATCAATTCAATCTCTTTCTCTCATCAAGGTATGATTAATCTTTTTCCTTTTCCCTTCTTTGTTCTCTCATCGAAGTGAATTAGGGTAATTGTTAGAGGATAATTTTTGTGAAATTCACTTTGCATGTGTAGAGATTCCTCAAATTAGGACAGGTTAAGAGTTTGTGGTATCAATTTTGAAAAGATTTGAGCAATAGGAAAGACCTTGGCTGTTGGTTTTTCTGGGTGTCGCGCAGATCGCGCCGCGATCTGGCCTTCATGCCGCGAACCCAAAGAAATCAGCACTTTATTTTTTGTTAATTGTGCTGACTTGATTCTTGGCTATTGTGTGGTTGCTTTGTGGTTTGCTTGCAGATGTCTAAGCACGCAAAAACAGTAGGCCCCGGGCCCTCAATGTCCAGGCAGAAATTCATTAGTCGTGAGCATGAGGAGCGGTTTGAAAAGTTGATCAAGAGAACCATCCAGTCAGAGAGGTTCATTTGTTTGTTACCAGGTGGCAACTATAGGAAGATAGTGGATAACTTTACAGCGAGAAAGTGGGGAAAAATTTGTGAGCCGGAAGCAGAAATTAATTATGACATTATGCGTGAATTTTACGCCAATGCTCTTCATTTGGAAGAAGGTGTGGCATACCACTATCAAACTAGGGTGAGGGGGAAGATTATCGCTTTCAATAGGGATGAAATCAATGCTTATGGCGGGTAACGAGCGATGTGAATACCGTGCTAAATAGGCTGCAAACGATTGGGATCTTAATGTTGTTAATACTCACCTTTGCCTTGAGGGAAAGATGTATGATTTGAATGATCAAGGCTTTGCAAAGTCTTGGAAGAGAGAAAAACTTAATTTGGAAGCTCAGGCTTATTTGGTTCTCTTGTTGAACAACATTCGGCCACAGAGCCATAGTACCACAATTCCACTCGATGTCGGTTGCCTATTGTACTACATTATGATTGGGAAATCGGTGGATGTTGCGTCTATCATCGCGGAGGAGGTGAGAAAAGTGGCAACAAGTGGAACAAAGTTTGGTGGGAAAGTCGGTGTGCTTATGTATCCGGGGCTGATTATGGGACTTTTCCGAAAGGCAAATGTGCCTATTCCAGATGAGGTGCACTTCTCCATAACCAGTGTTATTAATGATGCTTTTTTGAACAGGTTCTACCAAAGTCAGATGGATAGAGCTGAGGGGGCAGGTACTTCTTTCTCTAGGCCTCGCACCCGCCGTGCACCAGTTTTTTATCAGATGGCGTTTGCCACTTACTGCTGTGAAAACTTTGAGGCTTCTAGGAGGTCTCAATCATTCTTATTTGATGCCATGCAGCAGCAGTTCCAGAACACATTCTTAGCACCCGAGGCCCGCACTTTTCCGACTCAGGCGGAGTACGTGTCTTAATTTAATTGGCCTAAGGGCAGGCCAGCATTCATGGGGGGTACAGGAGGTAGTGGCCAAGCTAGTGGTGCGGGTCATGATGAAGACATGGAAGATGTCATTGGGCCCGTAGGCGGTGGTGATGATGAGGAGGATTGAAGATCTTGGTTTGGGTAGTATTGTTTTTTTTTTCGTTGTACTTTTGGTGGCTCTCGTTTCACCGTGAACTTTTGTTTTGTTAATTGCATGTATCTTTATTGTGAAGTTTAATTGTGTGTTCCTATGAATTTTGGTATGCCCCACTTTTCAAAAAATTTGTTTAATTGTTCTTGTTCCTGAGTTATGCTTGAAGGAACCAAGTGCGAGGAAGGAAGCTTAGGACACTTCGAGTGGTGATGATAAGAATTGGTTGTCGGCATTTCAAGGTACACTTTACCACTTTTTAGACTTAACATGAATAGGTTGATGGTGTGTTGCAAATTTCTTATCATAAATTCCTTGAGATACATGTCAATTTTGAATCAAAGTAGAACTTAACCATTTGTGAGGTAACCTTCCATTGTGAACTAAATGCGGGAAACCGAATATTATTTCAACTCATTCTTATCATGCTAAATCATGCAATGGTCTATTTTTGTGAAAATTGTGAAAGTGATAGAGGCATTGTCTGTTATTGAGAAAAACCACTTGGCCAAAAAGTTTTGAATCAACTAACCTTGTGAGGAGTGATCCTTAGTTTAACCCCCTTTGAGCTTGTATTAGGATTCATTTGATTGATAAGTGCAAATTCCATTGAAAATATTGAGAATAAATGAATCCTAATTTCTTTCGTTTCAATTGAACCTTCAACCAATTTGGTTGCATGTTTGTTTTTGTCTATGTCTAAGTAGGGAGCATTATTGCATCAATTATGGTTTAAATGCTAAAGTTGAGGAGAGAACAAGAATAATATGTCACCTTTGAAATATTGGAGCTAGTAAAAAGAAAAATAAAAAGAGAGCCCATGGTTGTGTGTTGTGGAAAAAAAAAATTGGGATCAAAAATAAAAATTGTTGTTGAGTTTGAATTAATGGGAATGCTCCCTTAGGATAGGCATTTTTGTTTGAATTCCCTTGATCATACCCTTTCTTTGTAACCCAAGCCACATTACAACCTTTGAAAGACCTCTTGATTCTCAATTTTTTCACATGATTTAGTGTGTTTTGATGGCCGCATGATTCGAGTTGATGTTGATTTAATTGTTCGGATGAGCGAAAGAAAACTCTCATGTTTATTCATCATTACTATGATGTGTGTGTAGGTTTGATTCAATTTTGACATGTATTGCTTTGAATTTCTTGGTATGTCTTTTGCACCCAACCATTATTCTTGTTTATGTTTTGCCTAGCATTGAGGTAAGTGGATTGTGAATGGACCGTATACTTTTGAACCATTTGAGTGCCTTTGGTTAATCCTTGTTTCATTCTCTTGTTGCGTTATTTTGGTTACTTTGGTGAAAAACTTTTGTTTAGGGACAAACAAAATGATAAGTTGGGGAGAGTTGTTAGGGACCAATTATTACTACTTTTCATATACTATTATTGGCCCCTTTTACCATTTTTCTTATTGAATTTACACACTTTTATTATCACAATTTAGCAAATATGCAATTAAGTTTATTTTAATTTTGTTTTGAGTAGGTATTTCACTTATTTGTTAGTTTTGTAGAAATTGTGGGCAAGAGAGCATTGCATTGCATGAGCTAAATTTGGAAGGAGCTTGATGGGCATTTTGGAAGCACACTTGAAGAATAAAGTTTGGAAGAAAAAGTGTTGAGGAGGCTTGCAAGGCAAAGAAGCTGCATTTCCTTCAGTTCGCGCCGCTACCCATGTTGGCGCCGCGAACCTTGCGAAAACAGCAAGCCCTTTTTAATTAGTGGACCACTTGTTATGTTTTGGGGGGGCCAATTTAAGTGTGACACGTCAGAACCTTTTGAGATCACTTTTCTGTATTAAAAAGTGGAGATAGGATTAAAAAAGAGATTTATTATCACCACACATTGGAGAGAGCTTTAGAGAGAGTTTTAGGAGGTGGAGTATTACGAGATTTGTGAAAGCAATCTTGATGCCCATTGATTCCTTTCCATTTTTATTGCTGTCAAACATGGTGATGAAGAGCTAAACCCTACCTTGGCAAGATTGAAGGTAGTAGCTATCCCCTATTGATTATGTATTCCTTATAACTCTTGCATGTGACAATTGATTATTGATATATGGATTGATACTTTTACTTTATTTTGATTATTCAGATTTGAGTTATTGTTGAGAAAGATTATTCAAATCTTGACCTAAAGTATGCTTTCAAGTAGTGAATAAATTGTAGAGATAGATTTATACACTACTTTTCTCTTGTATCAAACATTAAAGATCGTTATATTAATAGTTAGATGGAGAGATCGTCTAAAGATTAATATAGTGATTATCACAATCTCATTTAGAAATAAATGTTATTGAGAGGATACTTGAACATTATCAATAATTTTGAGTCCATGTAGTTGTTACTAGGGAAACATAAGAAATTGGGATAGTGAACTCCAATCTTGGCAAGCCCTTTTATATTTGATTTAAAATTAATTTCATTGTCTTAGTGTTATTTTAATTAAGAGATAACAATTCACTCAAAAACAACTTGGTTACTTTTTAAACTTACAACAATTGAGGTTATAGAACGGCGGTAATATCAACCAATATCTGTGGATACGATATAAAAATATTTGCCGAAAAAATACTTTTCAACAGAATACACATGGATGGAATCATGAGTGACCAAACTATGATTGGCTTCGTCCGTTTAGGATTGTAACAATCGTTGAAATCTCAAACATCGAATATCCGTTCAGGATTGTAACAATTATTGAGATCTCAAACATTGAATGGAGGTGGATACTTGATACTGAACTGTATCTCTTAGTAAATATCTCTTACCATGTTATCATTTACTATTTTTGGTTATTTTGTCTCTTTGTATGTTTTGCAGCTCTGTTTTTGGTCAGGCGATGTAACTGTCATAGAATTGGGAGGAACCAACAAGCTTGAAACTTAGTACAAAAAGAAATAAGGGGTAAGTCCAAAGTTGAATTTTTCTGTGTAGAAGTTGGGTTGCTTTGTATGTCTCTTTGTATTTTTCTGTGTAGAAGTTGGGTTGCTTTTTTTACATGATTTTTCTGTGGGTTGCTTTGTTTACATGATTTGTTATGTATGTAGAGATTCAGTTACTTTGTTTACATGATTTGTTCTGTCTGCAAAAATTCGGTTGCTTTGTTTACATGACTTGTTTTGTCGGTAGAAACATAGTGTCATATAACATACAAGGTTGTTCTGCATTGTAGGCATCACTTTCCTTAATCTTGAAGAAAGCATCTGACAAGGGTGGTGGTAAATGGTTTAAGCAGAAGCAATGATTAATGCAAAGTTAGAGTGATCAGTTGAAATTATTATTTTTCAACAGGCTGAACTTTTTTACAATTTTCTGCATGGCTCAACCTTATACTTCATAGGCTGAACATTTAGGATATCTCATTAAACTTTACTTGTTTCAGTTATCATTGTATATCCATGGTCTGTTTGATTGGATATCAATTAATACATGTTTGCATTTACAGCTTGTGGGTGCTGTGATGATTAGTTGAAACAATCTCATTAATTCGATTCATTATGAGGATAACTTTCATATCCATTCATTACTTTCTGAGCACCCATTTTCTTCCTCTGTCAACATTTATACTTCATAGGTATTTGATCACAAATATCTCATTATACTTTACTTGTTTCAGTTATCATTGTGTATCACCTTAAGTTTTAATCAAGGCCTGTATGATTGTGTATGTAATTAATGTGTTTGGGTTTACTGAGAGAATGGCAGAGAATGGCATGATCCTGGTGACACTCTGATTTTACAAAATTCACTACGCATCCAACCATAAGCTTACTTAATTATGTGATGCAATGTTGTGTTTCAGTTTAATCACTGTTTATATATATTGTGACAGAAACGGGAGGCACCACCTGGTGAGAAGCCGGAACCAGTGAGGACCCACCTCCGTAACATGATCATCGTGCCTGAGATGATCGGTAGCATCATTGGTGTCTACAATGGCAATACCTTCAATCAAGTTGAAATTAAACCTGAAATGATTGGCCACTATTTGGCTGAATTCTCAGTCTCTTACAAGCCTGTTAAGCACGGTAGGCCTGGTATTGGTGCTACTCACTTCTCCAGATTTATTCCTCTCAAGTGAAGATCATCATGAATGCCCCTATCTATCTGTCAATGGGAACTTTTCCCTATTTTTAATGCTCTACTTAAATATTTGATTTCTACTTGATACAGTTTTGACATTTAGGATATCAATGAACCTAAAAGTTTTGGTTTAATGTAACATACGATAGCTGTATTCTAAATCCTAAACTGAGTGCATATTTTTTTTTTGAAAATATTTGCAACTTGCGGCGGTTCAAACCGCCACAATATACCTTCGCTTCATTAAGCAAGTTAAGACGGTTGGAAACCGTCACAATATGGAGATTACAGCAGTTAGTTACCCGTCGTGAAAATAACGACGGTTTGCACGACAGTTTTCACAACCGTCGCAATACGGCCTCGCGACGCACGTTTCTGGGACAGGGCTGAAACCGTCGTAACTTACAAATTGCGACGGTTTTAACCGTCGTAATCTGCCAAAATGAATCGTCGCAATTTGCCAATTTTCTTGTAGTGACTGCACCATTTGATCTTTTAGGCATGTATGATGCAAATGAAAAATTGTTTTGCTTGCCTCTCAAACAATATTCACATGACATTATTTTTGCATTCAGGTTAGGTAGGACATAAACTAAATTCTTAGATATCAATTCACTTAGGTTTCTAAGTTTAAGTGACCATACCTCATATACCAAAGCCACTCGAGTGCATCATGAGCTTGACAAACACACTTCATTTTCCATCTTAATGCTATATTTAAATGTCTTATTTTTTGACAAGCTGGACTTCAATACCAACTTCTTGTGAGGATCAAAAAGTTGCACTGAATTACCATTCATGACCATCTTTCTTTATTACATGAGTTTGCAAAGCTTGCTGAAATGAGCTCTCAGATCCTCTATTAAACACCATGAGTTCATGAGCCTCTAAGAACTCTGCATTTCCTCAATTTTCATGGTCTTCAAGTCTTTGGATTCTTGAACTTCCATCGTTATGAATTCAAATCTTGAAGTCATGGATCTCATCACTTTCCCACTCACTTGTCGATCAGTAGTAGCCTCACAATAAGTCTACATTTGACTCACCATTACAATCAATTTAGAGAAGTAATCACTTATCTTTTCGTCTTCTTCCATCTGCACCAGCTCTTACTTCCTTCTTAAAGATTGAAGCTCACTTGCTTCACTTTTTCTCCACCATCCTAATACTTCTCTAGGTTATCTCACTTCTCTTTTGATCTTGTCACCTTTGATATATTTTCAAAATAATGAGCATCCACATTTAATTAAATGTAGAACAAAACTTTACAATCCTTCTTCTTTAAATCTTTGAATGTGGCTCTTTGTGTATTTATGAGTTCTGCTTCCAGTTCCTCATAATCATTTTGATTTTGGTTCTTGATTGAAGTAATTGAGAAAGATAAATTGTGTTGATGAAATTGTTGTTAGAACCATCTCGAGCACTTCTTAAGCTCCAAACAACAATTTTATCATGATACTTCATTTTCTTAATTTCTTCAATCAAAAACCAAGATATTGAAAGGCATCATTTGTGTTCATTCTTAGTAATCAAAGAATTCTAAAAATCACTCCTCATTATGTGTTTCCTAATAATATAACTCCTCACTATGTGTTTCCTAATAATTAACAATTAAGTAATAGAGTATCGATAATAATTATTCAATAAGAATTTAAGCAAACAAACAACAAATCTTTCATTAAATGGACAAAACTTAAATTTAATTACTAGGACATAAATACATTTGTTTTAACGGAAGAGATAGGCAGTACATAAATAAAGTTAACAAGATGTCATTCCATAGTTTTTAAATGTGGTTTAATTAGTATTCAATACTTTCTTGTCTCAAAATAAGAGTCTTTCTAACACAAAAAATTAGTTCTAAAATAAGAGTTTTTTTATGTTTTCAAGACAATAATAATTAATTCTTACCAACTTTACTTCTAATAAGTATTATCTACACAACTTTTAAGACATCATATCACATTACACATTTATGACAACCAATAGTAACTAAGGACAGTTTTGTAAAATTGTTTCATTTAATTTTTTAATCATTACTTTTTTTAATCTATGTATAACAATTTTAAAATACTTTCATTTTGAGACGGAGGGATTAACATATTTTGCACATGTATCTAACTGCAACCTATCATTATGTTATATTTCATATCTAACCACATGTTATTTTGCACATGTATCTATGTTTGGAACATGTGCTTCAACAGAGCTGTTTCAACAAGCTTTTCTATTCATTAAAATTTCATAAAAACTCTATCAAATCATCTGTATCGGTCTTTTCTATTTATTAAAATTCCATAAAAACTCTATCAAATCATGTGTATTTCATATACATTTTGTGAGACCATTTTAACCAAAATGTAGTTTAGCTACAGTTTCATTGAATGAAGCAGTGCCAAATCTAGAGAGATCCAAACATCTATTTCATCATTAGACAATTTGGATTTTCAGGTAAACCAAATGATTTGATTCTAATTGTTAATGAACTTCCCTTTTACAAAAATCGTTAAGAATATAAATTCATATTTCGACCTAAATTTTAGAAATAAAAAGACATCGTACAATTTTTGTTCTATGGAGATAATAATTGATTTTGAACTAGTTAATTTTATATAAGATTAAGCTCAATGTAAAATAGATTTGTTGTATTTTAAATTTGATACATTTATGGATAAACAACAAATTTAAAAACAAAAATCAAGTTTTAGTTTTGAATTAGAATATATTCTAAAAGTTAAAAACAATCCTATTAAAAAATATTTTAATATGTCAAAATTCAATTCTAAAAGTATAAAATCATATTTATGTTCTGTAAATATGAAATCAAACACACAAAATCAAAATCAAAACAGGAAATAGCTTTTTTTTTCCTGTTTACTAAAAAATTACTTAACTAAAAAATAAATTATTATCCAAAACCTAACCGGCACCTCTTCTTTCTCTTAAAATTCAAACTTTCTAATACCATGTAGCCTCCCTTCTAGATGGTGTGATGAATTTCATCCTCTACACCACCCTTTTTCTCTGTTGGATTTTTTCTCCACACTGCCTTTGACATCGCCGCACATATTTTTGGCGGTTCTCCAATAGATTGTTGATTGTTATTTTTGTTAGGGTGGTTTTTCAGCTGACTGTTTTGGGCCTCTCCTACAAACTATTGGTTCTATTTTAGCCTCAAAAGTTTGCAAGAGTTTATTTCAAATTTTTAGATTGTGGTGGTGTGTCTTGCCTCTAGTCTTTGATTCTTTTGAGATTTGTTGAAATCTGCAATTTTCAAGATGTTTGAGTTGGTGCTGCCATAATAACGATTTTTTTTGTTTCACGGCATTGTCGCCGCCTTGCTGGGCTTAAGATTTCTCAATTATGGTTCACTGTGATCTATATTTGTTTGACTTAAAGAGCTTTTATGTTTGTTGTGATTTCTCACATAGAGTTATTGGTACATGAATCAGCCATGGTTTTAAATTGCGGACCGCATCACTTGTTGCGGCCGCAATATTGCGGTTGCGATATTGTCCGCATCCGCATCAGGCTGCAATTGCGGTGTGATTGTAAATCACACTAAAAACCGTATTATAACGCCGCAACGGACGCATCATAGCACCGCAACAACCGCATTTGCCCGCATCAGACCACATCAACCCGCAACAATAGATAAAATGTAAAATCTATTACATATAATAAAGTATACTATTTTATGTTGATAAAAATAAATTCACACCGCAATCCGCATCGCAACAGCCACAATAGCCGCAACCGCAGTGACTGCAACCGCAACCGCAATTTAAAACCATCAAATCAGATACTATTAGAGGTCGGTTCATTCACCATTACTTAAGTTTATGAAGACCCCCACAACCTTTTTTTGCTATCTAGTTTCGTTCATTTGTGTAGATTCGTTGGGTAGTGTCTCTGATGTGTGTGCTTTTACTTTTTTTTTCCGTTATACGGCTATTGATGTAGTTGCTTTCTATTTATGATGTTTACTACTTTTTTATATGGTTTAACTGTGTCAAATTTTTTTCCCTCAATATTTTGTAATCTCTTTTATTGTTATTTATTCTACTTGTTGTTTAAAAAAATAATTAGTCAAACTTGGGTCAAATCAACCTATTACTGTTGGAGAACTATTTGAGAAAACAGAACATCAATGAAAATCAATGTTGGATTCGTATCAAGACTACAATGAATACTTCTTATTTTTCATGATAAATATATACTCTAGAGTGAATAGTCAAGAAGGAGTACTTAACTATTACATTAAAGCGAAAATAGAGAGATGAAAATATAAAACGAAATCGAATGGCAAAAACAAAATTAAGAACAAACAGGAAGAAAAAATTCAGAATTTTTTACCCAAATAACCCAAATTTTCAATTTTATTTCCAAAATAACCCAAGTTTTAAAAAAATTCTCAATCTACTCCACTTTTAAACAAAAAAAATTGAGTCATTGTGGTGGCGCTAGGTGAATTGCCGACTTCACATACTTCTTCAATAGTAGCACCAATTGGATTGGCGCCTGCATATGGTGTTGTCAGCGTAATTGGTGCTAGTGTACAAACTTTCAATAGTGGCGTCAATGTGTATTGTATTTTTTTTCAAAATAATTGATTATATAAAGAAAAAAATAGTTAATTAAAATTGCGTTTACATACGAAAACAAAATTAACACTAACGAGGACGATTGGGTTGGTCATACCGGCCTCTGGTATGAAAAGAAACTGACAAGGATTCTCTTAGTAATGGAGAGTGAACCAGAATAAGTCCACCATGAGAATCGGTCGCCCTCAGCGTTCGAATTGTAGTCTGGAGAAGCGTCCTCAATGGTGGATCGGGCCCAAGTCCCCTGTAAGGGGGCACCAAAGAGGGTGAAAACCCTGTTGTGCTCGAACCCTGTTGCACCACGAGGTGCTGGCGGCGAGTCGGTTATTTTGGAATGTAGCCCTAATCGGGCGGTAAATTCCGTCAAAAGCAAAATATTTGCGAGAGACCGATAGCGAACAAGTATCGTGAGGAAAAGATGAAAAGGAATTTGAAAAGAGATTCAAAGAGTGCTTGAAATTGTTGGGTGGGAAACGAATAGGAGTCGGGAATGTGTCTCGGTCGGATGTGAAATAATTCGTGTATGGACATCTCTCCCTACAAATTGAGAGTGACCGCAAAATTTGGCGTCATTCAAACCATTCCCCAGAGTATTTTGATTTTTCGATGGTCAGCGTTCAAGAGGCGGATGCAACTATGACCAATCTGGTCGTCCTCATTAGTGTTAATTTTATTTTCGTATGTAAACATAATTTTAATTAAATGTTACTTCGTTTCTTTATATAATCTATTGTTTTTTTAAACACAATACACACTGGTGTTAGTTGAATTGGCGCCACCATCAAAAGTTTGTACACTAGCACCAATTAGGCTGACAACACCATATGCAGACGTTTATCCAATTCACGTTACCATTGAAAAAGTAGGTGAAGTCTCCAATTCGCATGGCAGCCACTACTACGTCTCAAAAAAATTTGTTCGAAAGTGGAATATATTGAGAATTTTTTGAAATTTGTGTTATTTTGAAAATAAAATTAGAAATATGTTATTTAGGTAAAAAAATTATCACCAGTTGTTCGTCCATTTAATTTGCAATACATCAAAAACATTATTGGTTTGTTTGTTTTACTTTTAAGAAAATAACTTTTTTTTCTTTTTATTTTAAAAATGTTTTATAAAACATTTTTTAAGATATTTAAAAAAATTAAACTTATTTTTTATAAATTAAAAATTAATTTTGACATACGTAAATATACATTATTGTAGATTAAAATATAGTTAAAATCACAAATTTTTCACAAAGATGAATTTCATAAATAATTTTTATAAAAAACTATTTCAAATAATTTCAAAATTAAGTGATTTTTTAAAATTTTAATATTCAATAAAAATTATAATAAAATGATGAAATATTTAAAATTTCATTTTAAAAAATTATTTAAACCAATTTTGTATTTGAAATTTAAAAAAATATATATAAACTTAAATAGTCTTTTGATCCCTGTACGTTTGCATGTTTTTTATTTTAGTCCCTAAATCTTTCTTTTTTTTTGAGAGGGGGGATGATTGCAACGCATATGTATATATTACATTATGTGAAGGTGAACTAAATTCAAAAATGAAATGATTTTGCAATTTGAACTTCTTTTTTTTCTTTTCCTCTAATTTGTATTCTTCTTCTTCCTCTGCACCTTCATCCATGCTTATGTCTTCAGTTGGTAACCTTACCTCGTTCAAAATCCTCAGTTGGTAACTTTACTATGTTTCATTTAATTTTGTTGTTGTTCCTGATGATGAGAGATGGGTTTATAAACTTCATAGTCTAATAGAATTAATGGTAGATTTTTGTTGTACAGTGATAGCCTTCGGTCTTGATAGGAGTGTGAGAAATCATTTTTATGCAAAGGAAAAACAAGGAATAAACAAGGAATAATTTTGGATTTGAAAAAATTTTGGATTTGTATGATGGTTGCAGATGAAGATATGAACACAAACTCAGAATTTTGAATTAAATAGTATTTCGTCCCTATAAATTGGAGTGTTTTTTGTTTTAATCCTTGTTGTAGAAAAAATTGATTTTAGTCCCTAATTTTGGTTTGAATTCATATCTGCATGTCCAACCTTCATACAAACCTGGAATTTTTTCATGTCGATAAGAATATATGTGTTTATTTATGAGGTATTCATGTATGTTTATTTAGTGCTCCACCATTTCAAGCTATAATAATCTTTAGTGTTGGAACTGGGTTCCAAGAAAGATGAATATTTGAGAGAAAGAAGAAGAAGAAGAAGAAGAAGAAGAAGAAGGAGAGAAAAGAGATTAGGGTTTTGTGAAACTTTGCAAAACTTTATTATGAAGCTGTGTGTAAAAATGCTGTATCAAAATACAAAATACAAAGCCCTTTATATAGGCTATCAAAGCCCATGCCCAAAACTAACATTTCGACACAACCTAGTCAATTCGACTGAACTCCTTATCAGCTATATTCGACTCTGTCGAATACAACTGCCCTATACAACACTACAACTATTCAACTGACTATATACATTTCGACCAAAACCTATAAACTCCTTCGACTTCGACACACTAACATGAATTACTTCTAACACACCACCTAATTCATGTTTTCGAGACTTCTCATCCCAATGCTCTTCTTTAACTCGTCGAATCTGATTTTCTTCAAAGGTTTGGTAAGTATGTCAGCTAGTTGAACTTCAGTCTTACAATATTCAAGATCCAGCTTCCCTCTGTTTACTTGTTCCCTGAGAAAATGATACTTTTTTTCTATGTGTTTACTTCGACCATGACACATAGGATGATTGGCAAGATCAATAGCTGACTTGTTGTCTACAAACAATTTCATCTTCCCAGATTCCTTGAACTTGAGTTCTTCGAGCAACATATCTATCCATGCTGCCTGACATGCTGCATACGATGCAGCTACATACTCAACTTCACATGATGACAAAGCTACAATGCTTTGTTTTCTCGAACTCCAAGAGATTGGAGCTCCTTCGATCATGAAAATATAGCCTGCAGTACTTTTCTTCTCATCTTGGTCTCCACTGAAATCTGAATCAGTATAACCATATACCTCAGCATCTTTCGACTTGGACTTATTTCGACATGGCATCAGCACACCATGATCAATCGTACCCTTAATGTATCTCAGTACTCTCTTTACTGCAATGAGATGACATTATTGGGGTTTCTCCATAAATCGACTTAACAATCCGACACTTTGACAAATGTCTGGCCTTGTATTGCAGAGATACCTCAAGGATCCAATAATTTGTTTGTACAGTGTCGAACTTACAAACTCATCATCAGTTACCTTCTTCAACTTTGCTCATGTCTCCAATGGAGTTGTTGCAGCTTTACAGTCAGTCATCTTGAACCTCTTCAAGATATCTTGAGCATACTTCTTCTGGTGCAGGAACACACCTTCAGTTGTGTCTTTGAATTCCATCCCTAAGAAATATGACAAATTCCCTAGGTCGGACATTTCGAACTCTTGCATTAGCTTCGACTTGACTTTTCTTATCTCAGCTTCATTTGCACCTGTAATCAGCAAATCATCAACATACAGGCATAAAATGATTCGACTATCATTGTCAACATCATTTACATAAACTCCATGCTCAGACACACACTTCGTGAACCCTGCTTCGATTAGGAAACTATCTATTCTCTTGTTCCAAGCCCTTGGGGCTTGCTTCAATCCATAGAGAGCTTTCCTCAATCTGTACACCTTCGACTCATGCCCTTTAATCTCAAATCCTGGTGGTTGACTGACATATACTTCTTCCTCCAAAGGTCCATTCAAAAATGCTGATTTTACATCCAACTGATGTATCTGTCATCTTCTATACGCTGCTTTCGAAACAACAATCCTGATTGTTTCCAACCTAGCCACTGGCGCATAGACTTCGTTGAAATCAACACCAGGTTTCTGCAGAAATCCTCTTGCCACTAGTCTTGCCTTATGCTTGGCAATTTCACCATTTGGCCTTCGTTTCAGCTTGAAAACCCATTTCACATCAATAGGCTTCTTGCTGGCATTTTCGACAATCTCCCAGGTATTGTTCTTCTCAATTGCCCTGAGTTCTTCCTTCATGGCTTCACACTAATTCGAATCATTCATGGCTTCATCCAAATTAATTGGTTCTGCTTCAGCCATCATCATTGCTTCTTCTATTAAGTCACCATCTGCATCGATTGCATTATCTGGAAATCTCTCATATCCAGCTAACCTTGTCGACTCAGCTCTTGTTCTAGTTGATCTTCTTACATTCTGCTCAGGAGGTTCTTCATTTCGACTTGTCGTGGCCTCAATTTGTTGGTCTTCTTCAAACACCGTCGGAACTGTCTCTTCCATCTGTCGACCAGTATCCTGTCAAACTGACCCATGACTCCACTCCCATTTTTTATTTTCATCTACCAGAACATCTCGACTGATCATAAATTTATCATCTTCTGGTGAATATAGTCTATATGCACCAGTCGAATGATAACCTATGAGCACCATGGTTTGACTTCGATCATCTAGTTTTGTTCTCAATTGCTCAGGAACATGCCTGAAACATATTGATCCAAAAACTCTAAAATGACTTACATTTGGCTTCTCACCTGTCCAAGCTTCATAAGGAGTCTTCTCGACTAACTTCTTTGTTGGACATCTATTCAGAATGTATACTGCTGTCGAAGCTGCTTCAGCCCAAAATCTTTTTGGCACCTCTTTAGCCTTCAACATACTTCTCGTCATATTCAGTATACTTCTATTCTTTCTCTCAGCTATTCCATTATGTTGAGGTGTATAGGGAGCAATAACCTCATGCTCTATACCTTCCCCTTCACAAAATCTAGCAAACTCTCGAGAGGTGTATTCACCACCACTATCAGTTCTCAGTTTCTTTAGCTTGCAGCCACTTTGCTTTTCGACAAGCAACTTAAACTTCTTGAACTTTGTGAATACTTCACTCTTACTTTCAATCACATAAATCCACATATATCTGGTGAATTCATCAATGAAAGTTAAGAAGTAACGCTTTCCACCATTCGACCTAACTTCAAAAGGTCCACATACGTCAGAATGAACAAATTCCAACTTTCCTTTCGACTTAATTGGCAGATCATGTTTGAATGCTTTTCTAGCCTGCTTTGCTTTGCAGCATTCTTCACACACATGATTTGTTTCCTTCACCTGAGGTAAACCATACACCATCTTCTTCTGATTCAGCATACCCAAAGTCCTGAAGTTTAGATGCCCATATCTATGATGCCATAGCCAATTCTTTTCTTCTTCTGTAGTTGACGCAAGACATTCATGATTAATCATGTTAATCTGAACTTTAAAAGTCTTGTTATCAGCCAATGGTGCTTTTAGTACCAACCTACCATCAGCATGATACACCTTCATTTGGTTCTTCTCCAGCTTCATATTATGTCCTTTGGCAAGTAATTGACCTATACTTATCAAGTTACTTGTCATAGAAGGCACATACAACACATCAGTAATGCTGGCTTTTCTACCATCTCTTCTCATTACAGATATGTTTCCTTTTCCACCTGATGTGATCTGTCTACCATCTGCAAACTTTATCACCTTCTTAACTGATTCATCAAGCTTGTTGAACCAGTTCTTGTTACCAGTCATGTGGTTGCTGCAACCTGAATCAAGATACCACAAATTCGTTTCATCATCATTCGACTGAGTGTCTGCCATTAGTAGCACACCTTCAGAATCACTCTCTCCTGCCTGTGCATACTGCGCTTTGTCACTTTCTTTTGCTCGTACTTCCTTCTTCTTTCGACAGTCTCGAGCATAATGACCAAAACTTTGGCAATTGTAACACTACACGTCTTTCATGTCAACTTTCTTCCCAGAATACTTGTTGCCCATGCCTTTCTTTGTCGAATCATTACGATTCTTTGAACTCTTGCTTGACTTCTCATCACTAGCAAGATTCCTTCCCTGCTTCGCCTTCCCAGATTTCTTGGTGAATTTCGCTTGTAGTGCTTGGTCCGATACCTTTTCTCTTTCTGAATCTCTTTGCTTCAATCTCATCTCATGAGCTTCCAAAGAGGCTTGTAGCTCTTCAATCTTCATCTCAGCAAGATTCTTGGACTCTTCAATTGACACTACAATGTAATCAAAATTTGCAGTCAGAGATCTTAGTACCTTCTCAATCTTCTACAAATCTGTGATTGTTTCTCCACAAGACTTCATCTGGTTCGTCAGCATCACCAATCTTGAAAAGAATTCCGAAACTGATTCATCTTCCTTCATTTGAATCATCTCGTATTGCTTTCTCAAGGTTTGCAGCTTCACCCTCTTCAATTTCTCATCACCTCCATACAAGTTCTTTAACTTGTCCCACGCTCCTTTTGCAGATTCTTCTTCAATAATTTTCTCAAACACATTCGGATCCACACACTAGTGAATCAAGACAACGCTTTACCATCTTTCTTTCTTTGATCCTTGTACGCAGCTTTCTGTTCCTCAGTAGCATTTGCCCCCAATTCCGTTACACCATCATTCACGATTTCAACCACATCTTGAAATCTGAAAATGACCTTCATTTGCGCAACCCACCGTTGGTAGTTTTCTCCTTTGAAAACAGGTAAATTCGCTGGGAATTGTGTGGACGTTGTTGCTCCGTTTGCCATTAGAATCTCTCTGAATCGCAACCGGGCTCGTTGATACCAATTGTTGGAACTGGGTTCCAAGAAAGATGAATATTTGAGAGAAAGAAGAAGAAGAAGAAGAAGAAGGAGAGAAAAGAGATTAGGGTTTTGTGAAACTTTGCAAAACTTTATTATGAAGTTGTGTGTAAAAATGTTGTATCAAAATACAAAGTACAAAGCCCAGGCCCAAAACTAACATTTCGACACAACCTAGTCAATTCGACTGAACTCCTTATCAGCTATATTCGACTCTGTCGAATACAGCTGCCCTATACAACACTACAACTATTCAACTGACTATATACATTTCGACCAAAACCTATAAACTCCTTCGACTTCGACACACTAACATGAATTACTTCTAACATTTAGTAGTTTAATTTTGTAACTTTATTATTCCCTCTTTCTTTCGCAATTTTCACCATTATCTTCCATTAAAGCTTCCATTTAACATTTATGGATACTAGCTAGTTAGGCGAGCATGTTGATGTTGACATTTTTTGTTGTTGTTTGTTGTTATATAGTCACACTTATGAAAAATAAATACACTCATGTATGTTTATATACCTATGGAAACAATATGGGGTAGATGGAATGCAAGGTCAAGTTGGTTTAAGAAGAGTTGGAGCTAAAACATGTCATTATCATTATCATGCTCTTGTTTTATGAATAAGTATTGAACATCATTTAGTGTAAATAAGGACTTTAAGTGCATGATCTCTCTCAAGTACATTGAATATCAATTTTCATATATTACAATTTCATTTCAAGAATTAAACAAAGAAAGTTCATGACCGAGTGACAATAGTATAGATATTTTAACCAAAGGTTCTGAGTTTGAATGCTCACTTACGAGAATCAAAAAGACTATTTAAGCCAAATATATATTGCTCCTTCTGTCCCAAAATTAATTGTCGCATCTTATAAAATTATTTGTCTCAAAATAAGTGTCACATTTTAGTTTTCAATGCAATTCTAATGTTTATCTTTCAATATATCCTCTAATTAATACTCTTAATTTATTATTTTCTCACTCTATATTTATGATAATTCAAATACATCAATAATAAACATGGATAATTTGATAAAAATATTATTCTCTCTTTTATTTATTATATTTTTTAATATATGTGAAATGACCTATCAAAAGTGACAAACAAATCATTAACTATCTCAATTTTAAAAACACAAAACACACAAGATATCACTACCATCAACAATTACTAACCCTTAATCTTGAAAAGATTTTGGCGAGTAAGAATCATAACCATATCCTTGAAGAACACAATGAACTTTCAAAGATTTCAACTTTATCAAAATTTTGACATTCTTTTCTGCACATAACTTTATCAAAATTTTGACATTCTTTTCTGCACATTCTCCTGCAAAAGCTTCCGAGAGCACTATAGGTCGAGTAAACCTAATTAGAATTTAATCAAGCAAACCATAAATCTTCCATTAAATTACATGTCATTCCATTGCTTTTAAATATCACTTGATTTGTATTCAATAAAATATTTACAAGTGCATCTTATAGTTATGTAATTATTTATGTAGATCTCTAAAATATATGTAGTATTTTATTTTGTCTTGTAATTTATGATCAAAATTTAACATTTTAAATATGAATAAATGTCATATTGAGTTCAAACTAGCTTCACTGCAATTGAATATCTTTAGAACTATCAATCTAGCAAAATTATCTGAATAAATACATTATCAATGTGATGTGATATTATTACATGTATATCTAAAATGTACTGTCCACTAACAATACATGTTCAATTAAACTCTACATAATTGGACATACAGCTTCCAGTTTTCTTAACCAAAAAGAACTACAATAAATTTTGACACTCGTTTCAACACATTTTGTTCTATCACTTAAAATTCATAAAAAATTTACTAAAGTATGTGTATCTTATATAAATTTTAATAAGAAAGTGTAAATAAAAAAAAATGTATTGGAAATACTTCTAAAAAATGAGTAAATGATTTTGCAGGATAGAAATGTTGTATGCAATTTTTATATAAAGTCGTTAATTTATAAATATCAACTATTTATAAATATCAAACAATTTATTTACATTAATAGATTACTTGATATTTTCAAAATATAGTTAAATATATATATATTAAGAATCCAAATTCAAATTTTAATCTTAAAAAAATCATTCACAAGTGTTAATCATCTCTTGGAGAACTTAATGTTATCAAAATCATTTTTCTTGAGAATTCAAAGATTAAGACAAAATAAAAACTAAAAGATTTTCCTCTAAAACACAAAACAAGCTTCCTATCAATTTTCTTTGATAACAGAAAGATTATGAAAGAAAATAACACTAGAATTTTGTTTTCTTCCCTCATATCTATCCATTTTTTGAGCGAGTCTTTCTTTAAACATTTGAATTAAAAATCAATTAGTTAAATCACTTTTACCACATCCATCCAAACAATCAAAAGATTTTGTCAACCAAAATATTAAAAACCAAAAGGACAAAGTGTGTATTTTGTTTGGCAGATACAAATATGGTTTTTTAAATAGTTGATTCTATATAACATTAAGTTGAATGTAAAATGCATTTAGAGTATTTTGATACATTCATATAAACGTGAGTTCATTGATAAAATCAAAAGTAAAAATCAAATTTTAGTTTTGAATTAAAATCAATGGATCTAAAAGTCAAAATCAATTCTTCTCAAAAACATTTAAATGTTTTAAAATCAATTATACACAATATAAAATCAATTTTATCTCTTCCAAAAATTAAATCAAACAGGCGCAAAATAAATAAAGTATAATAAGCTAAGCATTCCACATCTTGCCCCTAAACAAGCTTATAAGAAAGACAAATGCATCTTTGAGAGAAACTAATTTTCATTAAAACCAAAACTGCATAACAAAAAACTGAAGCTGAAAATTTAACCTTTGCATTGAAAGAAACTTAATGTATGTATCTGAAATCCAGATCCAAGATCTGAATGCATTATTCTATGGTAGTCCCATGGACATTATTCAAAAACACTCACTTCACTCATAAAAGTAAACTATTATTATGTACGCATATAACGCACAGAAATCCGCTCCTGAATGGGGCTCCTACATGAAGGACAATCTTGCATACCTTGTTTTTCATGGAGCTCATTACATTTTGTGCAAACAACCTGATGAGCACATGGAAGGAATACGACAGACATCTCCTCCGAAAGGCACATCACGCACTCTCTTTCCCGTTTCACACCTCCTCCTGTCATAGAGAAGCTATTTAACTTTTGGACCAGCTCTGAAATAGATGCATTCTGGGGTTCATCAAGAGTTGAACCTTTTTTCACGTCCTTCCAGCTACCTGCATAGCTTCCATCGATTCCTCTTTTTAGAGCAGCAATTTTTGAAGAGTCGGATTTCTGTCGTATTTGTGCTACTTCTTTTTCAAGTTTCTGGATGTCATCTTTGTATCTTTGCAGTTCTGCCTCCGCTTCTAATTTGATCATCTCCTCCTTGGCTCTGCCTGACTCCTCAATTTGTTCTCGTTCTTTTTTTAGAGAACTGGCCAGCGAGAGAAGTTCTTCAGTTTTCTTTGCTGCTTGCCGCCGTTTAGCCTGTGATATTTTTCCTTTACAATGAGAACAGACCCAGTAACAAAAACTCATTAAGCACTCACAGACTTAACGTGTTTGCATCTGTGGAATTTCACAAGTGATTCATTTAACATAATGATATTTATTACCCACTCATTCAACATGGAAATGATATTAACTATTAAGCCATGCATTTGAATCACTTATACATGTCAGTGCATATATATCGATCCAAATTTATTTAATTTAATTAAAAGCACAAAATGTGAGGGTGAATGTTTTGAAATCTTCAGATAATTATTAACTACTCCCTTTCTATAACTTATTTCTAAGTATAAGACGGTACACTGAAGCTACCATGAGAACAAACACAACTTGATGGAAAAAAAATGAATGGCAAAGCAGTCGGAATAAAACAGGATATAGTATATTGAAGCAAAAAAAAAAAAAAAAAAGAGAACAAATAACAGGATCGGGAATAAATATTGGATGAAGATGAAACGCATGGCAATACAGTTGGAATAAACATGATATAATATACCTCGAATTGCTCCGCTTGTGCTTCGACTTGCTTTGTTTCCGTCAATATCTGTGCCAATTTGTTTTTTTCAGTCATTAGCTCTTCCTGTATCAACGATTTCTGATTCTCCCATGATTGAAACTTCATTTGGGTCTTCTTTTCCCTCTTAGAGACATCTTGAAAGTTTGTAGCTGATTCTGCCGCACGTAACTTAGCAAGCTCCATCTCTTTCCTCAATGCAGCATTCTCCATCTCGAGCTTCCGAACTGCAGTATTAGCTCGGTCCACTTGTCCACCTGCTTTACCCAAGGCATTTTCCATCTCAAAAAGCTTTTTCATGGTGTTTTCTTCAAGACACTGTTTCTCCTTTTTAAGTCGTTCAACTTCTTCTTTCTCTTGCCTAAGTGCCTTAAGCTCGGCCTTCTCCTTACTCAACCGACGAGCAGCCTGCATCACCTTTTGATTTGCCCATTCTGTCCATTCTTGAAGCTCATTTTGTAGCTCCCGAACCCTCGGAACCATCTTCAAAATCAGCTCATCCTTTCTATCTTGGGGCAACCATTGTCCCATGGACTTGTCATATGGAATCCCAACACAACTACCCTTGTGACTGCAGCAGATAGGTGTCTTAGAAGAACTGCTTTTTGAAGACAGTGAAAGAGAAAGGTCAGTATCTGTAGCTGATAATGCATCTGGAGGGCCACTGACTGCAGGCTTAGCATTTGCTTCATGTTCTGAAGATGAAGGATCGGCTGCACGAGAAATAGCATCACTAGGATCCAGACTAAATGAAGTATGGGTAGATTGTCCATCATTAGATGAGTGAGTAGTGTTAAGATTGTCTTGAGTGACATCAACTCCCACTGCCTTGCTTATGTTTATGGATGCACTCTTTAAGTTTATGGTAGTAGATTCTGATACAGATTTAAGTTTTTTATCCAAGATTAAACCACTCAAGCCACTCAGCTTTCCTCCTCTTGAAGACCCTTTAGACCCGTATGTCCGATAACCTTTTTCCACGTGGATGGACTTCTGACGAAATATGTAGTCCCTCTTGGTGCTACTGGAGTGTACCTTTCTAACAATCCCACCCTTATCTTGTAGCAGGGGAAATTGAGAGGTTGCAAAAGCACTAGATGACTTGTCAACAGGATGAAATCCAGAATTAGCAACCTGTTTCTCCAAGAGTCCACCGGGAACTTGAGAATTTTCTGCTACAAAAGATTTCTCAGTTTGAGAACCCAGGGGAATTGTATTACAAGGACTTGGAAGACTCAATCCAGGACCTTTGGTTTCTACTTTCGATTGAGATTCAGTCTGGACAGAAGAACAGCCATCACCAACGCCATCACTGTATAAACTACTTAGAGGGTCGCCATCCATTGCACAAGCATAGGACACGTTCATGTCACAAATTAACAAACACCACATTGCATCACCAACACTGAAAAATGGCCTAACCTCTCGAAGAACACAAACCAATTCAGCCAAGATATACTTCTGAAGCTGCATTAAATCTTCAAAATAATGCTCTCGTGAAGGATCAAACTCTTGGCCATTTCTTAGAAGATTCAATGTGTTATCAACTATATTAGATACAGTATCTTTGCATCCATAACAGATGCCAGGCCTTAACATAGCCTTTGTAGCAACATCTTCAGTGTAGCCACAAGCAACAATTTTTTTTATTGCACTCTTGAAAATGGTTTGCAAATTGCTCAGGAGAAGTTCTTCCAATTGAGCTTCTGTGTGATCACTCCAATCAACCCCATGGGATTCAACCGCCTCTGGTTCATCCTTATGTTGGCTATGCCTAACCTCGGATGAAATTGCAGGGCTAGATAATCCGAGGTCAAGCTTCAAGCCATCAGAAGAATCGTGGCTACCACTGCACAAGTCAGAAGCTGTGACTTGCCCAAAACATGGGGTCATTTCAACTTTTTCAGCAGAGAATTCATAACTGAGGCCATCATGCTGAAGTGAAGGTATAACCTTATTTGGATCGCCTAAAGGTGGATCAGCCCTGAATTTTCTCTTATTCCTACTTCCTTTTTCTTGGACAGAAACTGAAGACGACATTTGACTGCTCCCACTGGCAACCAGTGATGCCATTTGCTGCAAATCAAAAGAAGTTAATAGCTGCTATAATAGTTATCATTTAGATTACAAAAACAAGTTGAATAGTCTCAGGCCTTATTGACATAGCGTGAAAGAAGTCAACATCTTTGCTCGCTGTTTACAATGTAGTTTTAATCCTTACAATTTCTGCTTTCTAAAACTCGCTGTATATAGTTGTCTAATAATGATGAAATAATATTTGCAGAGATAAAACTTAGCCAATAACGTAAGGAAGTACCAAATAATCATCATGTGAGAACACATAAGAAGAAAGTGTAAAGATTCATATTCATATTAGAAAATTACATATAGTAAGGTCAGCAACACAAGTTAGGATTCATATCTCATGTAATTGATATGTGCATCGCACACACTAGTAAATAAGAAAAATAATAACTAATGAACATATTTACTTTAACCATCAAGATTCATGACTTTAACCAGCATCCATTTACAAGCAATACAAGTTAGGATTTATATCTCTCATGTAATTGATCCGTGCATCGCACGGTACACACACTAGTAAATAAGAAAAGTAATAACTAATGAACATATCATTTTTCTTATTTGCTAGTGTGTGCGATGCACGGATCAATTACATGAGATATAAATCCAAACTTGTATTGCTAATGAACAACTCATCAAGATTCAGGACTTTAACCAACATCCATTTACAAGCAATACAAATTAAGATTCATATCTCTCATGTAATTGTCCGTGCATCGCACGGTATACACACTAGTAAAAATAAGAAACGTAACAACTTACAAACAACTCATCAAGATTCATAACATTAACCAGCATCAATTCACAAGCATACAAAATTCACCAATTCCTAAACCAAGTACTATCAAAACACAATGATAAAATCAAAATCAGTGACCTAAATTCACAACAAATTTCATAGCATTATCGATCAACAAAAAAGGAGCCAAAAAAAAATGAAGTATGAACAACAACTAACACTTGATTATAACACAATGCATTGTATATGAATTAAAGTAGTAAAACTTTCTTACCTCTAAATCTCAGTATTACACAATCAACAACGAACAACTTCCTGAAACAGACAAAAAAAAACATCAACATCACTGCCCAAAAACATGCACCAGTAATCTCAATATCAATATCAAGCCCAAACCGAGTTGAAAAAAAAAATCAAAATTGAAACAACTCAAACGAATTCAACACCCTAACAAAACTCCAAACTCAATCCAGATCAGAAAATCGATCTAACCAATTTACATCAACACAATTTCAATCCGCAGAAGATCCCCAATACAAGTGAATGAAAAATTCGGAACTATAATCAGTATCAGAATTGATCGATACGTACCCGATTGAGGAAAATTAAGCAAAAATCAAAGATAAGATCGATCTTTGAACAACGAAGAATTCATAAAGAAAATGAATAGTTTTTTAGGTTTTTTTGTTCTTGTTTTTTGTTTCTACCCTTTTTATTTTTTTGGTGTATGTGTTGAGCTTGGGGAGCCTTTAATAGCCTTAGCAAAATACATGTCCTTTACCCACTATAGTAAACTAGGTTGCGTAATATTATTATAAAAGTCATTTTTTAGTCAAAAAAAAGTTTTTTTTGAGAATATAAAAATAATATTTGGTCAAAATAGTGTTTTTTTAAGAATATATAAATAATATTTGGTCAAAAAATGTATCAATAATAATAATTTTATCTTATAAAATAATTAAAGTAAAAAAGATACTATATTAGTTGTTATTTTATTATTAATTCTCATTTTTTTAATGTATAAATAATTGTTATTGTTTTCAATTGTTTCCTTTAATAATTATTTTGTACACTAGTTTTAATATATTTATAAAGATAATTTAATAAAAATATAATATTTTATGAGAACATTATTATATTTTTTTTTGGCTAAAATATAGTTTTGGTCTTCCTGTTTGTCAAAATTCACGGTTTTAGTCCCCATTTTGTTTTTTAACAGTTTTGGTCTCCCAACTCTCACTGTTCATGTACGGACATGTACTGTTCATGTACGGACATGTACTGTTCATTTGCAGACCAAGTACTGTTCATCATTTTTTTATGCCAAAATTGGGGTGGGGGACCAAAACTGTTAAAAAAAAAATAGGGACCAAAACCGTGAATTTTGACAAACAGGAGACCAAAACTGTATTTTAACCTTTTTAATTTTGTGCAAAAATTTTAAATGACAATTATTTTGAAACATAGTGAATATTTACTATTTTGATTGTTTTTCTAAGATAATATCATTCGTATTACAATAAGATATTAACAACAAACACTTATTTTAATGTTATTCTTCGTTTTAATTGTGTTTAAATATATTATAGACTTATTTTGGCGACATTATTCATTTTAATCGTATTTAAATACTTTATAGAGACTAGTTAATTTTTGTAAAATTAATTTTGGTTGGTAAAAACATTATGATGTGGCGCGAGATTATTATTTTATATGAAAAATGGTTATTTTTTACATGTTCTAGAAATTTCATAAATTTTTTATTTAGTAAAATTTACTTGTTTTCTATAAACTTATATAAAAATAAGGCTAAAATATAGTTTTGGTCCCCCTGTTTGTTAAAATTCACGATTTTGGTCCCCCCATTTTATTTTTTAACAGTTTTGGTCCTCCACCCCCAATTTTGGCCTAAAAAAATGATGAACAGTAACTTGTCCGTACATGAACAGTACATGTCCGTACATGAACAGTGAGGGGTGGGGGACCAAAACTGTTAAAAAATAAAATGGGAGGATCAAAACCGTAAATTTTGACAAACAGGAGGACCAAAACTGTATTTTAGCCTAAAAATAATATTATGTTTGGTATCCCTTTTATTCTTTCAATTTTATTTTTTATTTAAATTACTATTATTATTAGAGAAAAAGAATGGTGTGTAAATTATTTTTACACTGTCAACCAATGACAACCATGTATTCCGCCGAGTCAGCCTGTAAATCTTAAATTATTTAAATGATTTGGCACTTTAAAATATTTTGATTGGATGTATATGTAATATTTTTTTATACTGACAATGCACTACTGTAACACCCCCTTTCTATACCCCCAAATAATCACATAAATCATTTAGGCACATATAAAATAATTCGCCAGAGTACGATTAAAACATAGTATAAAAGAGGCATGTCACATCATACACTCATTTAATACATACATCACCTGCTCATAATATTGATATGCAACAGTGGGGCAACTTGCCACAGAGGAACTTTGTCCTTACACCCACATCTCAATATTTAGAATAAAAGCGGAAACATCTAAAATATTGAATAACAACCACATATATATACATCAACATATATATATATATACATCATCCAGTATGAATCATAAGCAACATCATGTTTATATACACAAATTTATCAGCAAGATACATATGCAAATGTATCACAAAAAGATCAAACGTCCTAGCTACCCAGTGCTACATATCAGAGCCAACCGACCAACAAGGAAAATGAAGACACGCTTCACAAAAAGACCGCCAGATACCTAATCTGCAATGCCTCATAGAGCATCATAAAACAGCAGAAGGGTGAGAAATATTATCATAATAACAATACATATAATTATGTACTACAACATAAACATATAACACATATTCTCACCACAACTCATCATATATCACAATATAGATATATCATCAAGCATATTCGTTATGCATACATTCACCATTATCATCATTCCACATGAACACACACATACTTGTTCATCCAACAATGCATCATTATAAGATACAGTTTATATCATCTCCCATAAACATACATATATCAATGTTTATTCATCAATGCACAAACACAAAGATGATCAATGCAACTCATAGAGACCGACTCTCGACTCTATGCAGATGCAATGCGGTACCGACTCATCACCCGAGCTCAATTGAAGAACTCAATGGAAATATCCTCCCTGCCGGGCCTACGATATTTCCCCATCGCTCATACCATCATGGCATCCGATGTTTCTGGATTGTTCACGCAGACACAATCCGATTGCTCAAACCCCACAAGGGCACACAATCATTATGAAGATTCCCACGGAATCAAGTGTAACTCATCGCAATGATTACACCCATTGACTACGCAATGTTCAGAGGATCCTCAATGATCATTTGTGTAATCAATCACTCACACCCAACAGGGACGTGATATTACACCCGATTCTCCACGGAATCGCGACACATGAATGCATGTCATGATGTTTCTCATACAAAATGACCACATACACTCATGCAATGCACACATATTTCACTATATAGTCATGCATATACCATTAAATACACACATTGCAATTTCTTGCCTTTCAGCCATAATTCATCACCACAACATGTATTTCATGCAATTTCACTTCACAACAACACGGAAGTCATACCATATCCATACCATCAACACATTGCATGATATACACTAATTACACACAATTGTAACCGTAAAATTCGACAAAACAACACATTTTCCAATTTCCGACATAATTTAATCGGCCAACAATCTCAAAAAACCATTTTTACAAGAAAAAACATTTCATAAGCTTTCCAACGATATAAAGAATGTCCCGATCCGAGTTACGGATCAAAAGTTATGAATTTTCAAAAGTTAAGAATTTATTGAGAAACAGCCAGATTCGCCTGGCAACTTGAGAATTCGCCTGGCAAATCCCATTCGCCAGCACTTCGCCAGCACTTCGCCTGGCCAATCACCATTCGCCAGCAGTTCGCCTGGCGAACTAGTGGCGAGTCACCAATATAGAAAAACTCCAAGAGTTACAGAAGCTACCCCCTTTCTGTAATTTCAAATTCGCCTGGCGACTGGCAAATTCGCCTGGCGACTGGCAAATTCGCCTGGCGAATCTGCCTTCGCCAGCACTTCGCCTGGCGAGCTAGTGGCCAGACTCAATTCGCCTGGCGAGCTAGTGGCCAGACTCAATTCGCCTGGCGAATACCAAATTCGCCTGGCGAATCACACCAGAACCAGAAAAATGCTGTTACGGGTTACACGACCCAAAACCCCCAAAAACCTCATTTTTCATCCCAAATTAATTCCAACAACAAAACAATCATCAGCAATGATTCATAAACACATGGTAATCATACTACACAAATTATATCGATTTCCGACCGTAAAAACATCGATTCCCAATCATTTTATCGTTTTCGACCTAAAACTCAAAAGCTATGGAAACAAGAAAACATCCAAGCAAACCCATACATAATCATACACATTGATAAGATAACAATGTTTCACACCCTTACCCGGATTTCAAGCTCGCTAATTGATCGATCTTGATGATTTCCTAGTTTTCCCAACTTTCTCCTCTTTTCTTTCTCTCCTCTTTTCTTTCTCTTCTTTTTCTTTCTATCTTTCTCTATTTCTCTCTTATTTCTCTTTTCTTTCTATTTTCTTTCTATTCTATTTCTTTCTTCTCTCATTTTCCACTAAATCAATTTAATTCATTTTTCTCACATAATTCTAATTCCACAAAATTTCTAACTTATGATTAATTATGAAAAGTCTAAAATACCCTCCATTCTAATTTCCCCGAAAACTCTCGAAAATGGTAAAATAACATTTAACACACCAATTTAACAGATAAAAATAATTATTGCCCAATTAAAATAAAAGACTCAAGAATAATGGAATAATCAAAATCGGGGCGTTACAACTACCATTAAATCCTTATTATTATAGTATTATTTTTTTAAAAATATTATTATAAAAGAAATTTGTACTTTTTATTTTAGTCATAACAAATAATTTTTTTTCATTTTTTAATACTTTTTGCTTAAAAATTTAGTCAACACAAATAATTATTAATAGTCATCACAAAAGTTTTTTATTTATTTTTTAATTAAATTGGATACCACCTACTCACAATTGCAGAATTTTAATCTCTAAATTAGAAGGATTACAATGGACGTGGAAAAAAAATTCTTAAATTTCTGGAAAGAAAATTTAATTGATCGTTGTGGTTGTCGCCCGATTTAAAAGGATAATACTTGTAATTATGCGCAATTTGATTTAAATAAAAAAAAAAACTTATGCATATGTCATTTAAATTCATACACTATCATTGAATTAATCAAACTTTGAAAAATAAATTCAAAAAACAATTTAATTTGCTTTTAAAATTTATCTCCTTTTAAAAAAAAAAATTATCTCATTTTAATTTACATTTCTAAAATAAACTATTGAATCCGGTCAAATACATATTAATTTGAATTTATCTTTGTAAAATATATAATTATTTTTAAAATGTAGTAACAAATCTTGTTAATCTAATTTAGGACCCGTTTAGTTTAGATTTTTTTTAAATGATTTTTATAATGTTAAATATTTTTGTTAAATTAAATTAAAAAAGAATTTTTTAATAGAAGATTTAAATAAAAAATTGGTTTGAATAGTTGTTTTTAAAGTGTTATTTTAGGTATTTCATCGTCTTATTAAAATTTTTTTAGATATCAAAATTTCAACAAAAAATCACTTAATTTTAAAGCTATTTCAAATAGTTTTTCATAAAAATCATTTTTCAAATAGAAATTTTTTAAAAATTGTGATTTTAACTATATTTTAATTTTCATTTAAGTTATAAAATATTAAAATTTATCTTTCAATTTATAAAAAACAAATTTGAAAAAACCTATAATATTATGAAAACATTTTTATAAAAATCATTTTTGAAAATACAAAGACAAAATAATTTTAAAGCGAAAATATATCGACTTTTAGTTGATAGCTGCTAAGACATTTGATAGAAGATGCACGTACATGTATGACGAAAAGAAATAGTCATAATTTTTAAAGAGATTTTTTAAAATCTTATTTATTTTAAGAGATATCTTTTTACTTTTATTTTAAACATTCTTTTACAATGATGTATTTTTATACACTTTTAGCTTATTGAGAAAACAAGTTTTTGAAAAGTTTTTTTTAAATTGGAATTTTGTTTTTAGTATTTATTGTTTTCTAGAAAATTTATCTTTTTGATACTATTTTTTTATTTACATACTTTTTAAAATCATATATCTTTTTAGAAAACAAAATATTAGTTTAAACTTACAATTACATTTATGAGGCTTTTAAAAAGGTGGTCATTCTTCAAAGAAAAGTTTTGAAAAAACTTATTTTAAGTGATTTTATTTATTTGAGTTACTGACTTTGAAAAAGAGGTATATCTACATATAAAATAATATCATAATTTATTTTAAGTTTTTTATTTAATTTGATCATCTTTTTAAACTTTTTATTTAAAGTTTCATTTATTTTAGTAAAATTTACTTTGACTATTGAATAAGTGATTTTGATTGGTCCTTTAATTTTTTTTGTGTCAGAATGATCTTTTAACTCTTTAAAACGTATCATATTAGTCCTTTTTGTCTAAATAGTAACAAATTTAGCGATCGATTTTTAAATTTTTTCGTCGCTAATTAGACAAAAATAACTAACATAACACATTTTAAAAAGTTGAGGGGATCAATCTAACACGAAAAAAATTAAGGGACCAAGACCAAAACTCTTAGTAATATTTTGTATCTAAAATAAGGAATTTCCTTCAAATTTCTTAAAAAGTCTACTCTAATGTAATCAAGAAGATGATAAAATCAAATGAAATTTCTATGTGTAAAGAAAATGCTAATAAGCTTGTTTGCACAAGCATTCGCTTTCCTAAAAAGTATGAGAGACTATGAAATGCATAGATAGAGTTAGAATGTTCTAGTCTAACCATCTAGACTTAAGCTGCAAAGGACAAGGTTGAGATCAGAGAAAGCTTGCACAACAAGAAAATAGTCGGATTCTAGTAAAAAATAAGATCAAATTGTTCTTTGCAGCCAATTCCACTGCCATCATAGCACCAATAAATTCAAAATAACTAGCATTGTCTTTTCCAATGAAGTTAGGAAAGCTTCCCACACGCTCACTCCTAGAGTTTCTAAAGATGCTACCAGAAGTTGTTAGGGAAGGAGTTCCAAGAGTCATACCATTTAAGTTACCTTTGATCCGCTAAATAGAAAGTGGTTGCCACGACACATCAAAAATAGTAGGCGGATCAGGAGGCTGAAAAGTTAAAGAGAGGCCTTTGATGATTGAAAATTCTAGCATTGGTGTGTTAGAATTGGAAGGAAAGTTAGCTAAAGTCGTGTTCTAGGTAAGATTGTCCCTGCAAGAACTCCAGTTGATTTTAGTATCTTGAAATTTGAATTTATTTCTAGAAAACCAGATACTATTAACAATGTGAATGAGGATTGTAGCTATCATAGTTTTGCAGCTTATTGAGCAAGATTAAATAATTATGTTCTAAACAGATATCCATGTAGGATATCTTGGGATGAGTAGAGATGATGGAAGCTAACCAAGTCCATAGATGTGAAGCAAAGGCACATCCAAAAAGAAGTTGTTGAGTGGACTCACATTGCATGAAACAAAGGATGCAAACAAATGGAAGGTTGAAACCTCGAGTTGTAATATTTTAATCAATCGGAAGCTGATCCTAAATGCATATCTAGAGTATTATAGATTTAGAAGGTAGGACGTTAGAGTTCCACACCTATTTGTGCCAAGGGACAATAGGATTGAGTTTTGTAATGAGTTTGAATGCCTCCTTGAGAGTCAAGCAACATGTTTCCAGGGGCAACCAAGATATGGTGTCTTCAAGGTCTTCATAAGGAATATGACAGACATTAATGCTTGAATATAGGTTTGGAAAGGCCAATATGAGACTGTGAGGAAACACTCATCTCTTGTTGACAATGAAGTCACTTGACTTCTTATTGAGGAGAGTATGATCCATAATATATATGTTAAATGTCTGAGCTAGGGGAAGGCCACACTAAGAGTCAAGCCAAAAGTTTATTTTCTTTCTATTACGAAGAATCTAGGCAGAGTTATCTATGATGATCTGATAAGAATTTTTCAAAGAGATCCATATGAAGGAGTATATATGATGCTTGACAGTTCCTGTATGTCTCAAAACTTTTGCCTTGAGTAGATAAACTCGGATTTCTGAGGATAAGAGGATATCCCAACAAAGTTTTAGATTAGAGGCTTGATTCAAAGTAAATAAGGATATAATGCTAAGGCCCCCAACCACAAGAGGTCTGTAACACTTCAACCAAACTACGACAATGAGCTTCCTTTTCTCAATATCACCACTTCAAATAAATTTTTTCATCCATGCTTCCAAATTGGTGGGCCAATTATAAACTTGGATGCAGTATATGAGTATGCTATGGATTATAGATTTCACCAGTTAGACTCTACCTGCAATAGATGAAAGTGAAGCTTTCCAAGCACATAATTTATTTTCTACTCTATCCACAATAAATTTGAAGTATTTAGGCGTAGGTTTACCTATGAAGGTTGGAGCTCCCAAATAAATGAAATGAATTTGACCAGTAGAAAAGCCAAGATGAGAAGAAATATGTAATCTTTTGTATTCAATCATTGCACTTACACAGACAATGAATTTGGATGCATTGCAGAATTTGCTTGAACAAACAGCATTCCTATCTAGCAAGTTTCCAACATATTTAATAAATCTCATGTCCCCTCTACAAAAGATCATAATGTTATCATAATACAAAGTATGACATGGTACCTGAACATTCCTAGTTCCACTCATAGTCATGATCTTGGATTCATCTACATGGTTGGATAGACCCCTACTTAAAAACTTGTCAACAAGGAAAAAAATAATAATAGATAAGGGGTCCCCATTTCTCACTCCCTTTTAACAATTGAAGAAGTCCTATAGACTACCATTAATGGACACAAAGTGGAAGAAAGAATGAAGAATAACGTGTATACATTGATAAAAATTTGTGTAGAAACTAAAGCTCCTAAGAACCTGAAGAATGAATTTCTAATTGAGGGTGTCAAAAGCCTTTGCAATGTCAATTTCCACCATAACATTTCTTGTTCAAAATACTTATGGCCTTATATGTCAAGCATATACAATCCTTGATGCTTTTACCCTTGATAAAGTCGTTGTGCTTATTAGATATGTTGTGAGGCATAACTGAAGTCAGTCTATCAACAATAATCTTGGTTTTGATTTTGTGTTTGAAGTTTTCTAGGGAAATTGGCATGAACTATCCTATGGTGTTGGCATTATGCCCTTTTTAGAATCAAGACAATGGTGTTGGAGTTGTAGTGAGGAAGGATCCATTTTTCATTGAAAAATTGAGTCATAACTCTGATGGCATCTCTCTTGATGATGTCCTAATAAGTATGATAGAAAATACCTCAGAATCCATTAGGACCTGATGCACTTTCCTTGCTCCGGCTGAGAATGGCACCTGTGATTTCCTCAACAGTGGGAGTAAGGTTAAGCAAATAGTTGGTGTTATCCTCCACAAAGGAAGGAATTAGACATGGCAACATAACCCATACCCGCGGGTATCCACCCGAACCCGCCCCGAAGTTGACGGGGAAAACCCGCTTTGACTTGGTTTGGGTTCAGGTTTGGGTTTTCCCCGATTAACAAATATGGGGATGGGTCGGGTAATGGGGACACTAGTACCCACCCTGAACCCACCCCGAACCCGCCCCATTTATTTTATTATCCAAATTATTATTTAGTTTTGTTAATTTGGAATATTAAATATGTGGTCAATGTTTTGATATTTTAATTTGTATTAATTATTTAAAAATTTTGAAATGTATGTATGAAAATTTTTGAGATTGTTTTATTTTATTATTTGTAATGTAATTTGATTTTGGAAATAATAAATATTTCTTTTAAGAAAATTGATTTTCCTAAACGGATGCTGGCGAGGCGAGGATACCCGAACCCGTTTGGGACGGGTTTGAGTTTTAATTCTCCATTCCCGTTTGGGTTTGGGACGGAGAACGGGGATTGTTTGGGTTTGGGAGAGGTAAAAACCGTCCCCGACCCGCCCCGTTGCCATGTCTAGAAGGAATAGTATATTCAATAAGACCATTGTCTTGCAGGGTGGGAACAACATTTAATAAATCTTTGAAATGGTTTGTGACATGGTTATCAATTAGGTTAGGGTCTAAAATTGCCTCGTTATTGTGGAGAATGACTAATAGAGGTTTGGTGGAAGCTTTGATCTTGGAATATCTATGAAATAATCTTGTATACTTGTCCCCTTTAGAAGTGCATTTAACCTTGGCCTTTTCCTTCCAAAACGCTTCCTCTAGGTTCAAAGCAAAAGAAAAAAAAAGCTCCCTTTGTACAATCTTCTTTTGGGCTTGAGTCGCCTCATTATGATCATTGTTGGTAGTCCTTTGTTAAATATTGTTTAACTTATCTTCTAGTAGTTTGACTCTTTCATGAATGTTACAAAAGGATTTCTTGTTCCAAATTTTCATATTGGATTTTAATAGCTTAAGATTTTTGTCTAAAATGAACATGATACAACCAATTACCTTGGTTTCCCATGTTTTAGCAACAATGTCTTTGTAGTCATCATGTACGGACCACATCTGCATAAAATTGAATTGAGAGGGATATCTAGCCTCATGGATCTCAAAATTCATCATAATAGGGTAAGGATCAAAAATATTTTTGGTTAATGTGGTACAAGATAAAGATGAACAAAGATCAATTCATGTTTGATTTCCAATGGCTATATCTAGGCATTTTCAGTAAGTCTTCTACCATTTATACGACTGGACCAGGTGAAGTGATGAAACTAGTAGGAATATAAATCAAGTGATTTTAGTTAGGCCGGTCAAATAAGTCCTCCATAGAGATCCTAGTTGGTTGAGATGAGCCCATAAACTCACGAGCTTCCATTATGGCATTGAAATTTCCTATGAAACACCAAGGAATATCAGTTTAGTTAGGCTGAAGAGTGTTCCAAAGTTCCCTCCTATGAATATAACTAGTTGAAGCGTATATTATAGTGATCCCAAATTTCTTATTGTTTTCCTCAATGAGAAAATAAACTTGTTGGTCGTTTGCTGCAATGAGCACCAAATCAATAGTGTCTTTACAAATACACCAAAGACTTGATAAAGAGTTATCCTTGTGATTCATGGCAAACAATCTGAGGTTGAGATTTGATAACCAATTTCTAGAAAAAAAAATTGAGTAACTCATCCATGGCTTTGCAATAAACACAAAGTCAGGTTTATTCTTCTTGATAATTATGTGTAGAGCTAATTTGATGGGGAGAATTATGTGTAAAGCTAATTTGATGAGGAGTTAGCAAGACCCCTAACATTCCATAAAATATACTTCATAGTCAAGTGTTTGGATTACTAGAGCCATGTCTAGTGTATTTCTTGGATTTACTCTTTTTAGATTTTCTTTTAGAAGACACCGGCTTGAATTATCGTCTGGATTGATATCTATGTTAGACATGTGCTCCTTTACTTGTTCAACCATATTTTCCCTTGCACTATCAAATAGGTCTTATGTTTCACAAAAAATTTCTTCAACCTCAGTGGCATCCACAAATTCATTATGTGAGCTTCCATCAGTGTCCAAAACTTCAATATTTAGAGCTTCATGAATTGCAGTTAAGCTATTGTAATCATTCAATGGTTTAACCACACCACTTATTTCTCCTACATGTTTTGTCTCATGGGCTTCCTACTATTTTTCCTTCAACTCATCTCAATTCCTCTTTCCTTTTACCGGGGAAAACATTATTTTTGATCCCACTGTAGGCTTTGAATTGGTCTTGTCAACTTTATTATCTACCTAAAATTCGTTTCATCTGAAGTTACCATAAGAGTGACATATAGTAATGGCAAAACACTGAAACATTTTCATATTCACCCTCCATGAAAAATGCAAAGGCAATCATTTCCATAAGAATCTTGTAAATGAACTCGTCAATCAAATTTAAATCCACATGCACTCTCACATAATAACCATAAGCTCTCTCAAAATAAGCCTTATTAGAAGCAGAGTTTATACATATTAGTGTCCCTATACTACTAGCAATTGAAAAAATGATTTTTGGTCTCCAGTACTCTTGAGATAACCTATGAATATTGATCACGGTCTGAGCAGATATTTGTCTAAGTATTAAAGGTATTTTCGCACCTTGAAAAATACAACCTCGCGAGAAAAGCTCGTCGATTAGACATGATAGAAGAGTCGCCACCGAACTTTATTTATTCCCAAAAAAGGGAAAGGGAAAATATCAAGAAAACCCAAGGAATCGGAAAAAGGATAGGACACGGTCGTCGCAACCATTGTCGGGGTTCGGAAGTTGGTTATGCAAGGGGAATGTATCAGCACCCCTCACATCCGTTGTACTCGACGGGAACCATCTAGGTCGTCTGCGCATGAAAGGGTGTTATTTATCTAAAGGTTTATCTGCTAAAGGGAAAGAGGATGTCTTTTATTAGGGTGCACACCTTGGCACTGGCCTCGTGCCTACGTACCCTCATAGTGCAATGAGGAAGTCAAAGCTTCGTAGTTCAGCCTAAAAAATGATTGATTTGTTGGTTGATTTTACCTTGAATAAGGATTTTCTGAGGGTGGCCCTAAGGTACAAAAAAGAGAAGTTTGAATGAGTTGATGTTGTTTTTATGTTTTGAAAGAGATTGTTCTTGATTAGAATTGTACTAAATACTATGGGTAGAGACGATTATTCCAAGCAACCAAGGCGAACACCTTGTGTCGAAATAATCAGAGTGAGTGTAGGGAACTTTCATTATCACCCCTTCTCCACCACTTAAGACTCGTGTCGCACAATCCCAATCGTATCTTATTGTGTTTTTGAGTTTGATTAAGAAAAATTTGCTTGTTGTTGGATCAAGGATTTGTTGGATTGATTACGAAAAATGTTTTGGAGAATGGGTAGGTTGATGGCGATGCCAAAGGCAATCGACTTACAAAAGGGTAAATGCAAATGTAGTATGATTGATTGAGAGGTTGATGGTGAGGGAAACTTATTGAATTGATTTGTTTATTAAAATGCTTAACGTTGGATCAAACTTATTTGTGATCTTTTGAAAAGGTGTGGTTGATTTTATTCTTGAATTAGGAAAAGCCTAAACAACTAGCTAGCAAGGAGAAAGCGGTAAAAGTTATTACACGTCATGGGAGTGGGGATACATTTTCTCAAATGGGGATGGAATAAACAATAAGCACATAACCCAAATGATAAACTACACGTGTACTAGCAAAGTGGGCTAGTCTTTTAGATGACCAACTAGAAGTAATTGATCGAATAAGTCTCATTGTAAGAAAGCCCAAGATTAAGCTATGAATGATGTGCAAAAGGTGTCCTAAGACAAATCAATACAAGAATAGAGATAACCAATCCAAAGCTCCTTTGCTAGGGTTTTTGTACAGTGTCCAAACTCCATTATGTCAAGGATAGTAACCACAGTCCATGCTTAAAAGTCTTTTAGGGTTTCAATAATTTTATCATGTCTTTGGGTTTTTCTTAATGAGATGAACAAGATAAATATGATGACAATATGAATAATGAACAAGGATATATAGACAATGATATATGAGTAGTAATATATAATCAATGATATAAGTTGTAAGAAAATTAAATGACGGAAAGATAAAGCAAGAGAATAAGGAACGAAAATTAAAGTTAGATGTTAGTTGTTAATTGTCATTGATCGGATTCTCACTTTTTTAATCGGGACCAATTTAGCGCTATGTTAAGCAATCGTAGCACAATCTATAAGGAAGATCATACTATGGGAGACCGGTTAATAACAATGTTTATGTTAAAACATGATAGAGAAATGATATGTAGATCATTCTCCAAGAATCGTGCTACGCTAAAAGAAAAAGAGAACAGACTCGTCTTAATCAAGAACTTCCATCGATTAATCAAAGGTAACCTATAACTACCCCAAAGTATGGAGAATGATCCAAATGATCATTCCCCGTAGATTTGAAATAATGAAGGTTAAATAACCTCAATAATCAACAATCCAAGATATGCAAGACTTCATTGACCAAAATGAGAAAGAATCCAAAATAAAATCAAAATGGAAATGAAAAGATTGATGACAAAACTGAATCAAGAACCAATTATATCATTATAAAATAAGTATTTAAAAAAACTAGGGAAAATCAAATAGGAAATAAATAAGAAAAATATAAAAAGAAAAAGAAAAGGAAAATGAAATGAGATAAAAGGGAAGGGGTGGCACTGAAGATCCATGAGGGTGTGGATAGAAAACCAAACGGGATTAAAGCTCATTAGCCATGAAATAAGATATGAACAAGTGTGTGCAAGAATCAGATGGGTGGTGTGTATGGTAAAACAAAATGGGCTATAAATCCCAACAACAACAACATAAGGGCACAATCCATAAACAAGCAAGGCAATGGCACGACAAAAAGAAAAGCAAATCCTATTTTAAATAAAATGAATTAAGCCAAGGTCAAGCATCACAACCACAAAAGCACGTTTAAGAAAAAGCATAAGCAACATCAATAAAATGATACGTCTAAACTCTTTCCAACCTTCCTTGTGCAATCTCGATTTCACTCTCTTATTCGTCTCTCTCGCTCAACTCGCTTCGCCGGTTCGTGCTTTCGTTCAATCTCATAGATTCGTTTCAGGTTCTTGTTTTTGTTTATTGTTTTGCTCACTCTAAATCGATTTCTGTTTTTGATTTCATTCTACTTTATCTTTCTCTGTTTAGGTTTTGGGGTGGATTGAAGGTTTTTGTTGGGTTGATTGAAGATTGATGAATGCTGGGTTGAGGTTTGTGGGTTGGTTTTGGGTGAAGAATTGAAGAAGGTTTGTGATGGAGTTTTGGTTGAAGGGTTGAGTTGTATTTGAAGGCTTTGTGTTATTCGCTGCAGAGAATTTTTGGCATCGATTTTGTGGCTTTCTAAACTTGGGATTTGGAGTGAGGAAGAGGTTATATTTATAGTGAAGGAATGAGGTACGTAACAATTGCTGCGATGTCGTTTTGCTTATTTTTGCGTTTTTAGTTTTTTTGTCGTGTATGAATTGCGTGACGTTGTGTTATGAAGTTTGTGCATGTTGTGTTATTTTCATTTTTACAGTGCGTAGAAAGTTTGGTGAGGTCAGCTTCATGAGGTGAAGGTTTGTGATTTTGTAGTGGCTTAGATTGTTTGTGTTGTAGGATACATATTATGTGGATCGTGGTGTGAATTGCAGCTTGGTACGAGATGTGTGGCTTGTTTCGCTTAGGAGGCTTGATGCGTGTATTGGCTGCAGGCAGGGAAGTGCGTGAGATTGATGGCGTAATGGCTGAAGTGAATATCTCATGGCTTGGTTATTTGGCTAGTATTGTGTGAAGCGTGGCTGGAGATTGTCTTGGCAAGGCTTTGTTATTTTTTGATGTGTGTATGCGTGAAGGCTTGCTTAGCTCAAAAGCTTGTATTTTGTGTGGTGAATTTTTAGCTTATTGTCTTTGTATGAAAAGTGTAACACGGCTAGAAACTTGCTTCTCCATGGCTACTTGTAATTTTGGCATTTCGTTTTTTTTTTTTGCAATTCTCCTAATGGGCTTATGGGCCTTTATTATGAAATGGCTTTTTTGTATAATTCATGACTTTTGTTGTGATTTTTTGTAATTCTTGGACTCTTTGTAATAAATGAGCTTGTAATTTGGTCATTCTAAATGTACCACTTGCACCCTTGCTTGAACTTCTAATGATAGCTTGAAATTTTGATCACAAGGTTTAAAACAAACTTGGAACAAGGCTTGGACAATTTAATCATGACTGACATTAAAGCTTGGCACCAACTTTCAAAAAATTAAATTATGACTTGAGGGCCAATTGAAACAAATTTTGAAGACGGGTTGATTATGCCTTGAACGATTTGATCTCATAGCTTAAAACCAACTTGAAACAAATTCAATCATGGCTTGGCTCAAAGAAATAATTTGATCATTCTTTGCACTTAATCATTTGCTAAAATAATTTGAATTTCCCATGTTGATTCAACAACCCAATTTTTCCCTTGTCGAATTTTCATTTGAAACAACTGAGATCTTGAATTAGTCCTGAGAAATAAAATTGAATCGTGAATCAATCTGGATCTTCAGATGAATTAGAGCCTTGAGACAATGAAATCACTGACGCATCAATTCCTGAATTTAGCCACTTGAGTACCAAAGCTTTCACATTGAACAAAATGAACAACAAATGCCTTGTAATCAGAAGATAATGACTTGATATGAACTGTATTACAACTGCTCCAAAAAATCGTGATTAAAAGGAACAAATTCCATATGATTCTTCACCATGAAACATCTGAGCACAACTTGATAACTTGATCCATACACATATGACTTTAATTGGCACAAAAACCTTAATTGGAACCTCAAACACACATCACTTGAATTATGCACACCCTGACCTTGATCATGAAACCAACTCTTGCCTGACCAATATTAAGTCAAAACCAAATGAGCCTCAACCATCATTATACACATGTTTGACCTGATAGCCTTGCTTGATACCCAACTCATCCTTGCAACAACTTAAGTTTAGACAATAAGACAATGAAAGTAGAAGAACCATATTTTTTGGATTTTTGAATAATGGTTAGTAAATGGAAACACATATGAAGGTAATACTATACATGTAGGACAAATTTGGGGTATGATAGGTACAAAATCCCTTGTCCGAGGAAATAGCTTTAAAAACTCTAGGTTTAGGTTCCAAGCACTAACTGGTCGAACAAAATGAACATCCTCTAAGCAGGAAAAGGAAAACTCAAAAAAACCTTTACCTAATGAAGTGATGCCTCATTTGCCTATGCATTTCATAAGTTCTGCTAACTTATTACACAAGGAAATGACAGTTAAAGGGGTGGAACCTTTAGACCAAACAACTCTTCCATGAAGGTTATGCTTACAAGCTCCGACCCCTAGCTTATATTCATCTTCCGGGATTGACATTGTCAAATGATCACATTTCACACACAGAATCGACAATTAACTTTGAGGTATGTTACATATATATTATTCACCACTTTTACAAAAGACTCCACCTCATGCACATGATTTAGAGCTTTATAGGTGAATGTTGATGAAAGGGGAAGAGATGGAGGAAGCAATTCCAATAATATAAATGATTCTATTGATAAAAAGAGGAAGATAATCATTGTAAGGTCAACAGGGTCATAGGGTTTTCTTCAAAGCTCATATTATATATTATATGCATGTTTTCATTTTAACAAATTTACTTGATTGCATGATAATCACTTATATTCACACACAAAAATTAATAATGATTTCTTATGTATTTTTTTATAATGTATAAATGTTTAACTCAAGTTTTAACCTTCTATTTTGAATTATTCATATAACTAATTATTGTATTTTAAATTTAAATTATTCTAATTATTTTTATATTTATTATATTAAAAATTGATGATGTGTCTATTTTGCAATGCATATAATTTTTTTTTCCAAAGTTTAACAAAATTTCATATATGATGATTAAACATGTTTTACAAATGAAATGTCATTTAAAATTTAAAAAAATTGTTTTTGTTTATGAATAACAAGTTAATGCTTAACACATATACTAGTATATTTAAATTTTAAGAATATTATAATAATGAAAATTGATTTTTTTTTATTTAAAAAATTGTTAGTTTATAAATATTAACAATTTATTAACATTAATAGGTAGATATAAATAAATATTAACAATTTATTTACATTAATACATAGATATAAATAAATATTATCGTCAAGAATTAAATTTTGGATCAACAACTTACACTTACTTAACTCAACTAATACATTTCATTTAGTTCAACTAACACATATCAATTGAATTATCTCAACCAACTAAAATTGAATTTGAACAACTGAAATAAATTTTAAAATTCCTTCAAAAGCCCCTTTAAATACAATCTCCACCGCAAAATAAATGAATTCAAAATTGAATTGAATGAGAATTTCAGAGAGTTTTGAAGAGCCTCATAAATTATTCAAATTTAATTTATCTTGTTATAAGTTCTTAAATATGAAAAATATATCAATCATATATATTTATTTATTATTACAAAAAAAATTGAAAAAAAAATCTTCCACTCCTCTTCTTTTAAAATTTTATCTCTTAACTTTTTTCTTTAATCTCTTCCTTTTCTCTTCAAGTCTCAAACAAATATCTCAAAATGTCTCAAATATATTAACCAACCAAAATATAACATTTCATAAAATTAAAAATAATCACTACAAGAAAGCATGCAATTTCCTACGTGATTTAGTGACGTGATATACACGTGGGAAAAAATGGAGGTTGCGACGTGTATATCACGTCACTATATTATTTCATTAATAAACAAAAAAATTTCAGGTTTGTAAATGGTTGTAACAGAATTTTTTTTAAAAAAATAGTTGTGACGTGAAATCCACGTCGCAACACAAAAATGAAAATTTAAAAATCAAACTATTAGGTTTCACGTGGGGGGGAAATTTAAAAATTTTCAGAATTTCATTTGTAGTGGAAAGCACGTTGGAAAATGAAATTCAAAAAAAAAAAAAAATGAGGAAACATATCTGTCTGTGAAATGATGGGTCTGACTTAGGCCTTTTTCTTTTGCAGGTTTTGCGACGTGGATTACATGTGTGTATTTTCCGACGTGATTCCCACGTCGCATGGTCAAATATTTATTTTGTACTGACAACTTATTTTGACCGTTGAACCATATTTATTACTTATAGATGTTTTGACGTGGATTGCATGTGACAAGTTTCCGACATGAATTCCAAGTCGCTAGAAGCAATTCATTTATTTTAATTTTTGTTACCGTTGAGACATAACGGTATAATGAGATAATTAATATTTAATGTGACTCTCTCGCCTCTAGAAGACTCCACCATTCGACAAAACATACTCATTTCTTTTTATAACTTATCACGATCTCAATCATAATTCAAGAGTGTGCAGTTGTTCATTATGACCATTTATACGAGTTATTGATTTATTGATTACCCACTTATGTCTTATTTTGCAACCTATAGTAGGTTAATTTGACCAAAGTTGTCATAAAGAGGATTTTAGTATCCTTAAACACGTGCAAGGATTTGGTGCCTTTATGGCGCCAAAGACACCATGTCTTTGGGTCTATCTATCTCTACTGCATATTCTCTCTTATCCTAATTTCCATTTTTTATTCACTTTCTCTTTCCTCAAACTTGGGCAAAATGAACCAAAGGCATGGTGCCTTTGGCGCCATAAAGGCACCAAATCCTTGTCCCCTTAAACACTAAGTTTATTGACTCAAAAAAGTGAACTACCATGTGATTTCATCATTAACCTTTATCATACACAAGATCCGCTATTATCTAAATATATCATAAACCTATCTTAAACCTTGTAGGCTTTCTAAACAAATTTCATTGAAGTTGGAACATCGACTCATTTAATGCATATCTTGCATAGCAAAATAGACACATAAATATCAAATGTGTTATGGGAAAATTATGGAAATTATAGTAATAAGAATAAATATTATTACGTGTATTAAAAATATATTTTACGAATTTCTTTTTCTTTGATCTCTTTGATCTCTTGTATGAAATTTTGTGCAATGTGTAATATTCACTACATATGGATGGATGAAGGGTTTGCCAATCATTTTTGGAATTAATATAAGAACTTTTTATTTATTCATATCTGTTAGAAATCAAGAAAAGCCTAGATTTTGGTGTGATGTGTCTTCTCAAATATTCCAAAAATAAACTCATAGCACCCCTGGCTCATGTTACACTAGCGCTAAAGCGATAAAATATGTTGTTGATCTCATCTTGTGAAAAAATCATAGTCCCCTTTGTACTTGGCTTACAATCATGTCAAATCAATTTGAACAGTTGGTTTGCATATTGCAAAATATTTGAGGTATGGCTAGAAACCCTCAAATAGATTCTGGGAGATTATGTAACCACGTAGTTATTTACCGACACTTAAATGTCTTGAAAGTGTCTTCATTTCTACAACTATTTTTTAAATAAATTTTTACATGACAATCAATCATTGTAAAATCTTGTGGTATGTATCACAAACACCCTTAACCAAAAAATATTTATTATTAAATATCTTAAAATTTTGTTAATTTTTTTGTTGAAAAATAAAATACGAATTTCAAAATTCTTTTTAAAAGGTTAAGAACATTACTTTGTAAAACTACATCTTATAAAAAAAACATCATAAAATAAAATATTTTAAACTAGACTCAATAATATTCATGGAAATATCTTTTTAATAATTTTACATGAACATAAATATTTGAAATGAGAAATATAAAAAGGAAAATAGTAACAACTCAATCCAAATGTCACTATATCAGAGTTGAATCCCATGACGGGGTATAACGAATCCTATCGACAAGAAAATTGTATGGCTCTTTGTAATGAGGTCATATCCAAATTAAAGGGAGCATCTCAATTTCTGTCTTATGGTTGTCGTAGAAAAACCTTTAAACGAGCATTAACGAACCCTTGTTATATATCATTGAACCAACTACCAATATCATGCTTGAAGGGTGATGGGGTTGACAACTACAAGACTTCCCTTAATGGAATATTGATGTTTAAGAAAGGAGGCGTTTTTCTCATTTTGAATGGCTTGCATGAAAAACTAAACCATCTTTAGAAAGTGTTCGACAAATTGTCTATCACGCCTATGTGAAGTCAATCTTCTAATTGAATGATATTTTGATGAATACAAATATATTGAAAGAAGGAAAATATTGATCATGCTCGAGTTCTCAAGGTTGAAGAAATTTCATATTGTTAAAAGATGATCTTGGTCAAGTTAAAGGAATAATCTAAGGTGCACTATGAAATTCATTGTTTATAAGCTTTAGGTGCCCATAAAACATTCATCTAAACTCTTCTAAGCATGCCATAAGTTTTGTGCATGTTTCACATTCAAGAACATTTAAACTTAGGAAAATTTTCAAGTTTTTGAACAGGTAAATCGATTAACCTCCTCATGTAAATCGTTTTACCTAGTGCTTTTACTCAATTTTTTTGAACATTGAAGGCACGTAAATCGATTAACCCCTATAGGTAAATCACTGCCATCTTCATACCTCTTAGTTGACAAATTCTAAATCATCTCAATACCCCTTCATTGCACATGTTCGTCATACCTTTTCCAAATCATTTCCAATTGATCATGAACATTTATTTAAATATTACCATTGTTTCTAGAGGTATCATATACACTATAAATAGCAAACTTTCTCATTGATCAAATCACCTCTTCCAATAATAATTTTCTACATAATTTTCAAACTGTTGGATACTTTTCTGCATAACAATTACATTTCATATAACAGTTTATTGAGCACTTATATTCAATAAATTTTAATTGTTATATTGAAAGGGAAGACAATAGTTGGAATTTTGTGAATGATCAAAATTCTCATGTTGGAATTTTGTGAATGATCAAAATTCTCATGTACTCTAATTCATCTTCAATTATCTGTAACTTTGTACTATTGCTTGTTTTCCAAGTTTGTGGAAACAAGCGCATTTAAGAGAAATTAAGGTTCCTTCTTGATTGTGGTGTGCCTTCTTGATTGTGTTAGAAAGTTAAGAGAGTTTTGGTGTGAGGTTGTAACATTTTCTAACACAGTGAAATCTCTCACGAGGTGTGAAGGGACTAGACGTATCCTTGAATGGAAAGGGGAACTAGTATATATCCTTGTGTTCTTTACATTTTTGCATTTATATTTCTGAAATTTACTTCATAAGTTCATAGAAATATTTCTGAAAAAATAAGAACATAAGAACCACCGCCTAAAAAACAAAAATAAACGTCTTAAAATTTAATCCACCCCTCCTCTTAGGCAGCACTCTATACTTATAGCCAATTGGTAAATGGTTTTTTATTTTAGCAATTTTATATATTGAATATTTACGTATATTTCTTGCTATGGGTATGGGTAGGGGTGTACGCGGGTTGGGTTGGACCGGATTTGGCCTAACCCGTTACCCAACCCGTCTAAACTTTAATGGGTTGGGTTCTTCGTCAAACCCGAAATTTCATTGTCAAAACCGACCCGAACCGACCCGTTCATTTATGGGTTGGGTTGGGTTGGGTTCGCGGGTTGCGTTTCAAATAAAAGATATGTATTTTTTATGATTCTTTTAGTCGATTTTAAAAACGTGTAACACAATTCAATACAATCATACTCATCTATAATACTCAAATTCGATGAAACGCATCATATAATATCTTATAAAATTCATCAACTCGACATAACATTGATATTAGTATAAAATTCAACAAGACACGTTACTTCCATAAAATAGGTAAGTTGGAAATGATACAAAAGAAAATAAGAAAGAACATTTAATATTAGAATTACGTAAACTCATTCTTCTAGTAGTATTATTGGTGGAGAATATTTTTTTTTGAAAAAATTATGGTTATTAGTGAGATACTAGTATTATATTTTTATTTAAAATAAAAATAAAAATAATAAAAGTTACTAAAGCCACATCAATGGGTTGGGTCGATGGGTCTGCGGGTTGCAAAACTGAAACCCGATACGCGACCCAAAGCTATATGGGTTGTTATGGGTTGGGTTGGGTATACCCGTAAATGAATGGGTTCGGGTAATTTATGGGTTGGGTTGGTTTGGGTCAATGGGTTCGTGGGTCGACTCGCACCCATGAACACCCCTAGGTATGGGTGTGTGCGGGCCGGTTTGATTCGGTTTTGAGAAAATCTGATACTCAAACCAAAGAAAAAAATATGGATTGGTTTGGATTGAATTTTTATATTTTTCTAATAAAGCGCAAACTAAATCGTTCCGAAAAATAACGGATTGGTTTGGATTGGATTGATCGGATATATTAAAAATAAATATGCAAAAATATTTTTAAAAAATAATTTATTTGCCCATAATACAAATATTATTTCCCTATATCACTTAACATAAACCTGAAAACATTTGGTCTGAAGATCTAGCCTAAATGGGTTGCAATTGACACTGACAAGCCTTAAATTGTTTTACCAATGAACATAAATTTGTAGATTATTATTTTTTGAAGGATTGGCATGCCATATATATGATATTGTATATTTTTTTTTGTTGCAATACATGATGGAAGTCTAACGGTTTTCAAGTGGCCTAGCATGAAAAATATTCTCAACGAGTCTAATGCTCATTCTACCATGAAAAGACTTTCACTTCAGGTTTGATGCTCATAGTAGCATAAGCATTTCACATAATAAATACTCCCTCCATTCCTATTTATAAACAAATTTTAACATTTTAGATTCATTAAGTAATTAATGCATCTAACCTATATATAGTCCAAATACATCATTTATTAAATGAATTTAAGAAGTTAAAATTTGCTTATAAAAGAGAATGAAAGGAGTACTATTTAACTTTATCAATCACAAGGAAAAGAAGACAAACTTAAGGAATAGAGATAGAGAGTCTCTGTAAACTCTTCGTTTCTTTCATTATTGATTGCTACTTGGTAATTGAAATGACACTATTCAAATAACTCAAATAAAATAAATAATTTAATATATGAATTAATTATATTGACTTTTATTGGTTTGGTTCGAATTTATGGGTAGTAAATTAGAAATCTGTTACCCGAACCAATTAACATCGGTATTTATTGGTTCAGTTTGGTTTTTGCCAAAACTAAAAAAATGTCCAACCCAATTACATTGGTTTGGTTTGGATTCCGGTTTGGTTCGGATTTGCCCGATCCACTGAACACCCCTTGCTATGGGAGCTTGGAATCTTTCTCCGAGAATACTTTGTTTATTTTCTTAGACAATAGATTGCAACCTAGACACAATACAGAATACCAATAGTCAATGTTAGATTAGGATTCATGACATTCCTCATAAATATCAGAGGCCTAAAATTCTCTTTGCTATTGAATGAGCCATTGAATTTCCTCTAGCATTATATAAAGTCATTAGTAACAAAATTTTTTTTGGACATTTTTCTATAATATTGGAAGATCTTAACCTTTTATATTTCCCCCTAACTTTATGATCCTGACGACTGATTAGAACTTGCAGTGGGCCAAGGATGACGTTTGTGATGCTGGGTGCATGAGATGAGGATGGGGTGTACCTACAAGGCACTCCGATGCTAAAGTAAGAATCGGGAGAGAGAGAGAGAGAAAGGCAAGTACAAAGTATGTATTTCATAGGATGATTTAGAATACCTGACCCTCTCAAATGAGAGGTTTTTTATAGTGCCCCCGGCGTGTGTCCAATGGTCCCTATTTTCGGAACGAAATAACCGTTTTCCGAAGAATAGGTAACTGCCATAAACTAGCCATTAGGACGGGCAGAGGTGTCCGAAACTAGCCGTTGTTACGGGCAAAGACGCAGTTACGGGCAAAGACGCAGTTACGGGCACAGGCGTTGTGACTGTTTCTGGATGGTGGAACTGTGCATGATGGGCGGGAATTATCGAGGAGGAGCAGGTGACCCTTAGGGTCATCCGACCATATTTGCCCGGTAGGGGGCAAAAGGTAAATGTTACCCCCAATTAGTTGGACCTAGGCAATTGAGTCGTTCTGGGAGCAAAAATGGATTGGGTCATGCCTAGTCATTGGTCCAGTCCGGAACAGGACCCCCTCAAGTCGTTGCTCCCGAGCATGGGAGTGATGACTTAAGGGTAATTCGCAGTCCCGAGGAGATCTGGAAGGGGTCGTTGCTCTCCGACGAGATGAAGTTGTTTCATGATGCATGAGGGAGTTTGTGCCCGCGGGATACGTAACATTGTCTGGCGTGCCCGACGTACGGGGGGGCCCAGGTTGATGTGACCTGAAGAGGTGGGGCGCCACGTGTGCCTCGAGCCCTGTGCTGCATTAAATGTGTCATGATGGCTAGACTAGGGTCATGATGATAAACCTAGCCGCGCGTGCTTGTGCACGTGCATTCAGAATTCCTATAAATAGAGGGAGAAACTGCTCATTTGCACTTTTTGTTTCTCTCTCCTTCTTCGCTTCTCTGCCTGAGCTTTTTTGTTTGTTGCCGTTAGAGCCATCGTCCAACCGCCGTACCAGCTCCGAGCACCGTCTTCGACCATCTAGTACTTCCTCGACCACGTAAGTTGCTCAGTTTTACTCTAATTTTTAGCTCTTTCGCTTATTGTTTTACTAGAATGTATGTGGTTAGGTCGATTCTAGGTAGTACATTAGCAGTTTCCGGTGACTATTGGTGGCAGACAGTGGTTTGGCCACTTTTTGCCGTAGTCGTGGTCGCCAGACCTTTAAGAGGTTAGGGGTATCGGCCGTTTCTGGCGTTGTTGCGACGACGGGTGCGTTTGTCGCCGGCGGAGCTCATGAATTTTCCGGTGTACCTATGAGTTTTCCGGTAGGCCTTCAACGGAATTCTGGGTAGTGAATCGGGGAGTATCTCCCCGTGCGCATTGGAGGGGTTATCCCCGGGCATCTCATTGCGCCATACTTGTGCCATTTTAGTAGGGCTTAGGCCGGGGACGTCATCCTCGGGCCTTCGCGCGTCCTTTCACTTGACTAGCGGTTGAAGGGTGGATTTGATTTTGTCATCGAATTCACTTTTGTCCTTTGCTTTTCAGGTGAAAAAGATGGCCCACGAACTTGAACAAGAGATTCTCATAGACTCGTCAGAGAAGAGCTCCTCGGATAGCAGAGACACAGAGGTTACAACCACTCCCAGCAATGTCGGCGAGACTCCCTCTGAGAGGACCTCCGCGGAGGAGTGGACAGTCGCAGAGCCCGTGGAGCATGCCTCTGCTTTTACTTCGTTTACCAGGGATGCCTTCACGACCGTCGGGGCCGAAGAGGAATGGAAGGTACATTTTCCTAGTGAAGACGATTTTATCTGCACGGATTACGAGGAGAGGTTCCCGATGTATGAGTACATCTTCAAAGACATTGGGTTGAGGTTGCCTTTTACGGACTTCCAGAGATCTGTCTTTGTGCATTTGGATCTGGCCCCCTCACAAATGCACCCCAACTCCTTAGCATTTATCCGTGTGTTCGAACTGACATGTGAGTTCCTAAAGATATGAGCCACCCTCCCCTTATTTTTTATAATCTTCCATCTCCAGAGGCAAGTCTCGGGGAGGAAGTTCGGCTGGGTCTCGTTGAAGCAGGCGAGAAAGTTGCTCAAACCGTTCTCCGAGTCCATAAGGTCTTTTAAGGAGAGGTTTTACGTCATCGAGCCTATGCCGGAGAGAGCCTAGGATTCTACGTACGTTTGGGAAGTGTCGACGGATGAAAACGGGGAGGATCTTCATGACGAGCAGGGCAAGGTAGTGGCAGATAGGTTGCTGAAGTTCCCCTTCTGCTGGAGTGGGTCTCATTTTTCCCAGGGAACCGATCAGTATCTTGCCCAGCCGGAGATGTTAGAAGATGATGACAAAGCCAGATACGTGGAGCTGGTGAATTATGTCAAATTTTTTACTCCCGCGGAATGCTGGACTAAGAGCGGGGACCCGATCTTCGAGGAAGATGGCAGACAGAAGGTGGAGAGCCGCTATATCAACACAAATGGGCTCTTTGAGTGCAGGACCCATGCTGCCGCTCTTAAATTGCTTGGTAGTTTTTGTTTTTTATTTTGTTTAGATTATTCTTTCCCCCGTTTGCTAACGTGCCCATTATGTTTTTGTAGGTGAAATACCTTCAGCGCACGAGCGGATGGTAAAAAATGCTCAGGCGAAGGGCAAGGCTGGTGCAACGAACCCGAAGATTCGGCTTACCCAACGAGTGCCACCTCCACAGACGGGGTCGGGGAGCTCCTCGCCTATTCCACCTCCTGCCCAGGGTTCCCCGGTGCCAGAAACTTCAAGGTTCAAGCGAGTCCGGCAGAACGAGTTGGTGGACCTTAGCCAGGCGGGGGAGAAGACCAAGTTCGAGCTTCCTCCATGCCTTCACAACAAAAAATTATTTGAAGGCTCCTCCTTGACGGTTCCTTGGGTAGAATCAGTGAAACTTGAGGGAATGGACTGCCTGAGCAAGAGGGTGATGTTAGTGCAGGATGCTTCTGCCCTGATTAGGGTCCTGGAGATGGCGGCAGCCTACGCCGAGGAAGATTCCCCTCACGAGTCCGAGCTGAAGAAGGCCCAGGCCACGATATCGGCCTTGGAGGAGAAGGTGAAGAAGGCCAAGGAGGAGGCTAAGGCTGCCGAGGAGGCGAGAGGAAATCTCAGGAGGAGCTGACTAAGATTAAGGGGGAGAATGACACCCTAACAGCGGAGAAGAAAGTCGCTGAGGATTTGGTCGAGCAAATGAGATTCGCTGCTGCCCCTGCTGAAGACGAGCACGAGATTCTGAAGGATCTGAAGACTCGGGCCGAGTTGATTACCCGTATTGTGCAGGCGGAGGATGATGTCGAGGCCATTGGGGAAGATTCTTTCAACAATGTTGTGGCACAACTGAAACTAGTGCACCCCGGGGTCCAACTTTCTACCGAGGGAACCAGTTTCTTGTACCATGTGGAAAATGGAAAGATCTTCATCCCCGACTTTCTCAAGATCAACAAGGAGCATGCCCGAACTCTCTAGGAGGAGTCTCAGCAGGCGCATACCATCCCCGAGGAGGCCCAGTAGATGGATGAGTGATGTTTTTTGTTGTACCGTCGGTCTGCGTGCCGTGTTTATGTTGTATGGGGCATGGCCCCTTTTCCATGTAACAAGTACAATTTGTGGTCCTCATGACCACTTGCTAATGTGATATGTATGTTTCTGGCCGTTCTAGCCTATTTTGTATGATTTATGTTTACGCAGGGCTTTATACGTTTTCATTTTTGCTAAGTGTAGTAACTTTGCTCGACACAAGTGTGTGCCCGTAATAAGGGTTACTTAATGATTCATTACTTCGAGGTCTGCTCGACTGAGATGTGTTCGTCAGTGAGGGGGACTGATCGAACGACCAGGGTAGTTACCGGGCATGAGAGCGGAGCTCAGGTCGCGTTCGAGGCCTGAGTTCGTGGCGCGAACCTCCCATCGCGAGTCGGGTATTCTGCCTATCACGGTACTTTGACGAAGGTGGGTTCGGTCGAGGAACTGCCGTCGGACATGGGTTATGCTCGTTCTTGAGCGGAAGCCTGCCTTAGTTTGTATGGAGCGCATGTACCTGGGCGCGCATCCGAAGTCGGGACATTATGCTCATCGCATCGACGAAGCAAGCCGACGATTAGGGCCTTATCTATAATATTATTTTAGATTTTCGGCATTCCATGGTCGAGCAAGTTCTTCCCCGTTGAGGTATTCTAGGTAGTAGGCCTCATTCTCCGTCTTTGCCCGGATGCGATAGGGTCCTTCCCAGTTTGCGGCGAGTTTGCCTTCTCGGGAATCTTTGTGATTCCTTCTTAAGACAAGGCTGTCCACTTGGAACTCTCGCCGTATAACCTTGGCTTTGTGTCTGATTGCAATTTTTTTATTTTAATGAGGCTTCGCGGAGAGCTGCTCCTGATCGGACCTCTTCGACGAGGTCTAGCTCCTCCCTTAGCGCCTCGTTATTTGTCTCCTCGTCCAGGGGGGATTCAGTCCGCCTGGATGGTACGTGTATCTCGATGGGGATCACTGTCTCGGTTCCGTAAGCCAGACGAAAAGGTGTTTCCCTAGTCAAAGAGTGGGGCGTAGTGCGGTAAGCCCAGAGTACGATGTGTAGTTCCTCGACCCAGGCTTTCTTTGTTTCATCCAGCCTTCGCTTGAGGCCTCGCAGGATTACCCTGTTTGCCGCTTCGGCCTGCCCGTTAGTTTGGGGATGTTCGACGGACGCGAAGTGTTGTTTCGTTCCTAGTTGGGCGACGAAGTCCTGAAACTTTTTGTCCGTGAACTGCATCCCGTTGTCGGTGACTATTGCTTGGGGGATGCCGAAGCGGGCAAGGATGTTCTGCTTGTAGAAGCTAAGCATGTTGTGGGCCGTTATTTTGGCCAGAGCCTCTGCTTCTATCCACTTGGTGAAGTAGTCCATGTCCTTTATCAAGTACTTGTTCTGGTTTGATCCTACGACGAAGGGTCCCAGGATATCCAGGCCCCACTATGCGAAGGGCCACGGGGAGGACATTGCTTTGAGTTCATTGGGCGATGACAAGTGCATGTCCCCGTGCCGTTGGCATTTGTTGCATTTCTTCACGTGCTCTTTTGCATCAAGCTGCATGGTCGGCCAGTAGTACCCTGCTCGTAGGGCTTTCCTGGTGAGGGATCTCCCCCCGAGGTGCTGGGCGTTGGTCCCTTCGTGGGTTTCGCGCAAGACATGGGTGACCATCTATTCCTCGATGCATTTTAGTAAAGGGATGGAGAACCCTCGCCTGTAGAGCTTGTTTTCGACCAAGACGTAGAAGCAGGCCCTGCGCCTGACTACACTGGCCTCTTTGGGGTCGAATGAGAGTTCATCCTTGTCGAGGTAATTGTAGACGGGGGTCATCCAGTAGTTGCTGTCGCCGATGACTTGCACGTCGAGGATTGTGGAGGTTCTCTCGATGCTGGGTCGAGAGAGTACCTCCTGGATGACGAATTTGTTTTTGCCCTTTTTCTTCGTGCTCGCCAGTTTTGACAACACGTCTGCTCTGACATTGTGTTCGCGAGGAACATGTTTCACTTTAACTGTTGAAAACTTTGTCATCTTTTCCTTGACCAGGGATAAGTTTTCGGATAAGTTGTCGTTCTTGGCCTGATATTCTCCTTGAACTTGGAGGGCCACAAGTTGAGAATCAGTGCAGATGACGACTTCCTCGACCCCTAGGTCCTCGTCTAGGCGTAGACCGGCGAGGAAGACTTCGTATTTAGCTTGATTGTTGGAAGTAAGGAAAGATAGGGTGAGCGAGACTTCGACGATAATTCCTTCGTCTTTTTCCAAAATGATACGTGCCCAGCTTCCTGCTGAGCTGGATGCCCTGTCGACGAAGATTGTCCATTTGTACGCCCTACAAGTGGGGGAATCGGCGAATGTCATCTCCGCGACAAATTCAGCTAGAGCCTGGGCCTTGAGGGCTTTCCTGCTCTCGTATTGGATGTCGAATTCAGACAGTTCCAATGACCAATTGAGCATTCGGCTGGCCATGTCTGGTCGCCCTAACAGTTGATTCACGGGTTGATTTGTTCGGACCACGATCGTGTGGGCCAGAAAGTAATGTCTTAGTCTTCTCGCAGCGTTGATGAGGGTCAGGGCTACTTTCTCTATTTGTTGGTATCTTAGCTCTGGTCCTTGCAAGGCTTTGCTCGTAAAGTATATGGGTTTTTTCCCATCGGGGGTTTCACGAATGAGGGCGGCGCTAACAGCCTCGGTTGCCACGGTGAGATAAAGGTACAGGGTTTTGCCGTTGTCCGGTCGAGAGAGGATTGACGACTCCGATAACGCTTGTGTTAGGTGGAGAAGAGCTTGGTCGCATTCCTATGTCCATTTGAAAGCTGCCTCCTTATGGAGGAGTTTGAAAAAGGGCAGTGCGTGCTGGGCAGACTTGGCTACAAAACGAGATAATGAAGCGAGCATCCCGTTGAGGGATTGAATGGATTTCTTCGAGCTAGGCATGGGAAACTCAGAGAAGGCCCTGCACTTGTCGGGGTTAGCTTTGATTCCTCACTCCGTCAGATAGAAGCCGAGGAACTTGCCCGCTCGAACCCTGAACGTGCACTTCTCCGGGTTGAAACGCATCCGATATTTTCTGGCCTGCTTGAAGACTTTTCTTAAATGGGCCATGTGATCGGATTCCTCGGGGGGGGGGGGGGGGGACTTCACAATCATATCGTCCATATAGACTTCGAGCATGTCCAAGATTTCTCCCCGGAAGACCTTGTTCATCATCCTTTGGTAGGTCGCGCCAGCGTTTTTCAAGCAAAAGGGAATTACGTTGTAGTAATAGTTGCCCGACTCGGTCATGAAGGTTGTGTACCTTTTGTCGCTTTTCGCCATTGGTATTTGATTATAGCCCGAATATGCGTCCATGAACGATAACAGTTTAAAACCGGCAAAATTATCAACAAGTTTATCTATATTGGGGAGGGGGTAAGCATCTTTAGGGCATGCCCTATTGAGATCAGTATAATCAACACACATACGCCACTTTCCATTAGACTTTTTAACGAGTACAACATTGGACAACCAAGTAGTGTACGTGGCCTCCAAAATAAATTTTGCCTCGAGGAGGTATTTTTCAGCTTGTTTTGCAGCCTTCGTTTTCTCCGGAGACTGCTTTCTCCTACGTTGTGCTACAGCCTTGGCGGCGGGGTCAATTGTGAGTTGATGGCAGGTGACAACAGGATCTAGGCCGGGCATTTCCACAGCGCTCCAGGCAAACAAATCCGCATTCTCTCGGAGGCAAGCTTTGAGTTGTTTCCTCGCTATGTCGGGGAGTCTGTTCCTTATCTTCACTCCTCGCTAGGGGTCGTCGCCGGGCAGGATAAGTTCGAACTCGGCATTCAGAATTAGGCGCATCGGAAGTGAGCTATTGTTGGTGCTGGTTAAAGTAGAAGAGCTGCTCGAACAAGTCTGGGTCTCCTTCTTGTCATCTTCGGAGAAGCGGCTATCGAGGTCGATAGAGTCGACGCGGGGTAGCGGCTTGGCCTCCTCGGAGCTGTTGGGCAGGGCCGACTTGCTGGAAGTCTTTGGCTTGGCGATGATGGTATTGAGTCCTTTGGTGGCTGCTTCGAAGCATCTCCTTGCTGCATCGATGTCCCTGTGTAAAGTGGCGACCAAGCCCTTAGAAGTGTAATACTTCATTTTCAGATGTACAGTTGATGGTACGGCCACCAATCGGCCAAGATTGTCCGCCCAAAGATGCACTGAAAGAGAGAAGTGCAGTAGTCGATAACCAGGAATTGGACTTTAATAGACCTGGTCGTCTTTGTAGATCCGAAAGTCACGATCAATTCCACATATCCCCAGGGCTTTGTGACCGACCCGTTGAAGCCCTGTAGGTCAGAACCTACGTAGGGGGTCAGGTGCAATTTATCTAGCTGGAGGGTGGAAAACAGCTGCGAGTACATGATGTGGACCGAACTGTCTTGGTCGACTAAGATTCGGCGAACATCAAAGTTAGCCATCTGGGCTCTCATGAGAAGCGGAATGGTTGAGTTTGGAGCCCCACCGAGGAGTTCCTTGCGGTAGAAAGAGATGGGGACCGACTCTCCCCGGACTTTGTCGAGCGTGGTACTACTGTTGGAGCTCGTGCTGAGAAGGTGCTCAAATTTCCTTTTAACGAAGACCACAATAACTTTGTTGAAGCCCCCTCCAGAGATGACCATGGCGGAGGGGAAAGTTTCCCACGGACTATGTGATGCGAAGTAGGGGGGAGCGTTGAGCTCCTCAGGAACATAGAAGTACTTAGGCCGCGATAAGTTCATGGGGACCTGAAGGTTTGTCTCTTCCGAGGAAGGCACCTTTTCCTCGACTTTCTTTGACTCTTGGCCGTCTTGTCGGGGAGTTTCTCTCTTCTTGGTAAACTGTTTCAGGTGGTCGTCCCTGATCAGTATCTCGATGGCATCCTTTAGGCGGATACAATGTCGGTTGTGTGGTCGTGACTTTTTTGGAAATGACAGTATTTCGACTTGTCAGCATTCGGCTTGGTCGGTATCTGCTTAGGGAATTGAACCCATGCTTATTTGAACTCCGAGTTGGCACATTCGGAGAAGATTTTCTCCCTGGATACGGTCAGGGGAGTATACTCATGGGAGTAGCCGGAGGGTCCTTTGTTGTCCCGGGATTCCTGGGGGCGGTCTTCACGTCTTCTATCTCCTCGACGATATGTCGAGGGTTCATCGCTCTTGGAGGTACGGGCACTCTCTTGGTGGCGTGAGACCTGAACGGAGCTGGCTGCTTCTTTCTCCCCGTACTGGATATATGCTCGCGCCTTGAGGAGGAAGGCGTCCAGAGTCCTGGGAGTTTCAATGCCAACGACTTTGGCGAATTCCGTACGGGGACGAAGTCCTCGCTCGAGCAAGAACTTCTTCATGTCATCGGTCTTCGAGACCTGTACTGCCTCCTTTTTGAACCTCTCGATGTAGACGCGGAGAGGCTCATCCTTCCCTTGAATTATGGCCTCAATGGAGGCTTCGGTCTTCGGGTGGCAGCGGGATACCAGGAAGTGTCAGGAGAACATTCTCCCTAGCTGTCTCCACGAGGTGATGGACTCGTAGGGGAGTTTCTTATACTAGGTCATTACTCTCTTCTTGAGCGTGGTAGGGAACAATCGACATTTGATAGTGCCCCGAACGCCATGATAGTCGAGCAGAGCATCGATATTTTCGATGTGCTCGTCAGGATCTGTCGTACCGTTGTAGGTGCCCAAAGACAGTGGTTTCTCCAATCCCTTGGGGAGGCGCATGACCATAATCTCCTGAGACAACGGGTCGTGAGGCTCGCCGTCGCTACTTCTACTAGTCCATGATGGGGAGCGGGTGCTTCGCTCAGGAACAGGACGGTAATTTATGCGGGGAGACGGGGTTCGTGCCCGACCCCTTGGATCTAGGCAGGGGTGAACTCTGGTCTCTCCTAGTCTTCTTATTTCCTGAGGAGTACTGGCTCCGCGGGGAAATGTGGTCACGCTTCTGGACGGCATGGGACTCTGGTTCAGGTGGTGCCTGGCGGTCTCTTTCCCGTCAGGGAAGTGGGCTGCGGGATTATCGACGCTCCTTCCTTGGAGGAGGGGATCTTGGTCAGGCAGACTTCTCTAGGGCTCCAATCCTCGCGTTTTGCTGGAGGATTAGGAGATTGGTTTTGTTGAGAGCTTCAAGAATGGCCGCCACGGCCGGGTCAGCATTAGGAGGAATGGGAACAGGCTGGTTGTCCAGGGAGGGCTGGTCTTCAGCATGATGAGCACCAGTGGGGGAGGGAGACACAGTGGCCCTATCTCTCAGATGATGGGCGTTGCCTCTGAAGAAAGGCGTAGTTCTGTCAGTATCAGTCTTGCTGACGGGGAGAAAAGCAGAGTTGCGAGCATCATGAACGTGATCTTGGCTTGCCATAATCAGAATCTTGGACAGAGGGTTGTTTTGGTCTTGAATCTACGATGGATGTTAGACGGGGATAACAAGTTTCCCATAGACGACGCCACTGATCTTGACGACTGATTATAACCTGAAGTGGGCCAAGGATGACGTATGTGATGCTGGGTGCGTGAGATGAGGAGGGAGGTGTACCTGCAAGACACTCTGAAGCTAAAGTAAGAATCGGGAGAGAGAGAGAGAGAGAGAGAAAGGCAAGTACAAAGTATGTATTTCGTAGGATAATTTGGAATACCTGACCCTTTCAAATGAGAGGGTTTTTATAGTGCCCTGTTAGGTGCAGATTTGACCTAAAAATGACATATCTTTCTTTGCACTTTTTCTACTCTTTTCTCATGTTTTCATTCTTTTTGCTCTTGATTGATGTTATTCTTCTAAACATTGAAAATACCTTTGGTGCTTGTAATATGTGTGCTATTGTGCAGGAAAAGGCATAAATTGATCAAAGTGGTAAGACACATGAAATGGTGCAAGCTGTCAAAGAAATGAGGAATGCATCAGTTGGTTCGCTTTGCGAATGGGAAGGCGAGTGCCAGCGAAGGTTCGCTTTGTGAACGCTGGAGAAGCTCCCAGCGAATGCTCCTTGAATTGGACAGAGGAAAAAGGAGCGAAAGTTTGCTTTGCGAACTTGAAAGCGAGTGTCCTCTTTGCGAACAAATCCTTCATTGTGCGAAGTCACGAGAAAAGTTTGTGGCGGTTTAACTGTTCGAGGCACCTGAAGTGCCATTTTTCACCATTCGCTGTGCGAATGAATGGTTCACAGTGCGAACGTGTAAATTCCTGAACTGTATAAATAGGATTTTCACACTTTTTAGGTTATGTTGTTGTAATTTTGGATAGAGAAACTTGTAAATAAAATATCAGAGCTTATATCTTCTCATTTCCAAGGGAGAAAAGGTAGGATCTTTGCTTTCTTGTTGGTGTTGGATGTAATCTCTTGATACCTATTGTATTTCCTCTAATGTATGTTTGTGGATTGATTTCTGATTTTTTATTGTTGTTGTCTTTGATTGATTATTTGTGGTCTTGACAAAACCTTTACAAATCTTTGGTCTTAGATTTTCTTCTATCAATGGGCAAGCTTTTGACATGGCTTTGTGAGTTGATATTCATTTTATCTTTTGTTGTATTGTGTTGATTAAGTAGCATGGCTAGCATGAGTAAGATCGATACGGTATCGCGAGGATGTGTGATGATAGTGATGAAGAAGGATATTCACATTCATTGGGCAAATTAGTTGAATACATGTAAAAAGGGTTAAGCGTGTGTACGTATTCTGATCTTGGTTTAATACGAAGCAATCATTTATTTGATATGGGTGTTATAGTAATATCTGTTTTGTCCTGAACTCTAAACATAGATTTAGGCTTAACACTTGCATGAGTATCAGCTCCTAATGCTCTGTGTTGATTTTGTTGCGTGAGACATCACTGATGAGACAATACAGATGGCCTCTCGACGTTGCGTTAGACATAACCTCTGTTGTGAGTGATACTTGAGGATATTAGGCGAATGATTGATTTGTGTTTACTTGATTAGAAGAATGCATGTGTTATCAATTGATGAGATCCAATTCCAACAAGGCTCCGTTTATAATTCAGTCTTTACTTTATAATTTCCGTCTTTACATTTTCCGCATTTGCTTTTGGTTCGCTTTAAACTAGAACTTTTGAATCATAAGCTTAGAAATATAGATACCGTTGAATGACATTCTTTCCCTCGCACTGATCCCAGTGGATAACGACAAAACTGGGTTACTTTTATATTTTTGCTTGCTCCTATTCTAGCTCCAACAAAATGGCGCCGTTGCTGGGGATCGGTGTTTAGATATTGAATCGCATCGCATAGTTTCTATATTTTTAAGCTTTGTACATTTGTTTATATTATATGCATTTGTGTTCCTTTAATGTTTTCTCTAGTGTGATCAGGAATGATGAGAACTCCTCCTAAATTGGTTGCTATTTGTATAAAAGTATTCAATGAGGCTTCGACCGTGTCTGGATGGATGCTTGAGCATTGAAAGTATGTCTGGTAAATTGTACCGCTTTATAGAATGTTAGAATGATTTAAGAATTTTGTGCTTTGTGCAAATGTGTATTCTTGTTTCATTTTGCAACTTGTTTGAATGCTTGTTTCACTTAGGTCCAAAAGCCATTTTTTGTGAGGAAACCTTCATTGTTTACTAAATGCTTGGATGACTGATAACTTTGTTTAATTCGTTTGATTCATGCTTTATCTTTTGATTATTGTAATTTTGTGGAAGCATTAGAAATGATCAAGGCATTTGTTTATATTGAGCACAACCATATCCAAAAGTATCTTACCCGTGAGTAGAGAGAATTCGTTAGCCCCTTTGAGCCTAAATAGTTTAGATCTCATTTTAGTGATGAACTTGTTTATGTACATAATTCGAAAGTGTGGTTCATCATTGAATTTTGTGAGGTTCTAAAAATTTCTTCTTGAACCTTTGAACATTGTTTTAATTTGATTTCCTTGCCTTAAAAAGTAAGGTTCATTCACTTGAGGTTTGGTTGAATTCAAGTTGGGGAGAATGAAAAAGAAGATGGTAGGTTGCTTTCAACTTTTGAAAAATTTCAAACAAGCATGAAATGAAAAAGTGTAAATATGAATGTGAAAAACAAAAGAAAAAGAATGCTTGTTTGATGAGGAAAAATAAAGATGAAATAATTGTGCATAAGGAAGTTTGAGAAGGTTGGTGGTAAAGGAATGAGAATGGAGAATGAAGTTGTAATGAGTAAATATCATTTATCGGTAATTTCGATTCAATGGCCTTTAGAAATATCCCTTTGTTGTTAACCCAACCAAGCTACAACCTTTAAAGCCCTTAGTGATCTTTTTGCTTCCATATTTTCATGTTTGATTGTTAGATGTTGTATGAATTGAGTTGTTATTTGCATTGTTTGTCGGGTGAGTGAAATTTCCCCGCGGTTGCAAACGCGTCAATTTCTTCATTCTTATTTTGAAGAGGAGTGTTAGAGTGATTCAAGTATGAAAACTTAGTTGTTCTTTGAACCATTATGATATTTGTTTAAGAACGTAATTCTTGGTCATTGTTCGATTCTATTGAGTGGTGAGTGTTGCTTGTGCACATTTTCGTGCTTGTCCGCATTTATCTTGTTTTGGTTGATTCTTATGCTTGAGCAAATCCTATTATTTTCAATGAGGGGTGCTTTGCTTGAGGACAAGCAAAAGTTTAGTTGGGGAGAGTTGTTAGGTGCATATTTGACCTAAAAATGACATATCTTTCTTTGCACTTTTTCTACTCTTTTCTCATGTTTTCATTCTTTTTGCTCTTGATTGATGTTATTCTTTTAAACATTGAAAATACCTTTGGTGCTTGTAATATGTGTGCTATTGTGCAGGAAAAGGCATAAATTGATCAAAGTGGTAAGACACATGAAATGGTGCAAGCTGTCAAAGAAATGAGGAATACATGAGTTGGTTCGCTTTGCGAATGGGAAGGCGAGTGCCAGCGAAGGTTCGCTTTGCGAACGCTGGCGAAGCTCCCAGCGAATGCTCCTAGAATTGGACAGAGGAAAAAGGAGCGAAAGTTTGCTTTGCGAACTTGAAAGCGAGTGTCCTCTTTGCGAACAAATCCTTCATTGTGCGAAGTCACGAGAAAAGTTTGTGGCGGTTTAACTGTTCGAGGCACCTGAAGTGCCATTTTTCACCATTCGCTGTGCGAATGAATGGTTCGCAGTGCGAACGTGTAAATTCCTGAACTGTATAAATAGGATTTTCACACTTTTTAGGTTATGTTGTTGTAATTTTGGATAGAGAAACTTGTAAATAAAATATCAGAGCTTATATCTTCTCATTTCCAAGGGAGAAAAGGTAGGATCTTTGCTTTCTTGTTGGTGTTGGATGTAATCTCTTGATACCTATTGTATTTCCTCTAATGTATGTTTGTGGATTGATTTCTGATTTTTTATTGTTGTTGTCTTTGATTGATTATTTGTGGTCTTGACAAAACCTTTACAAATCTTTGGTCTTAGATTTTCTTCTATCAATGAGCAAGCTTTTAACATGGCTTTGTGAGTTGATATTCATTTTATCTTTTGTTGTATTGTGTTGATTAAGTAGCATGGCTAGCATGAGTAGGATCGACACGGTATCGCCAGGATGCATGATGATAGTGATGAAGAAGGATATTCACATTCATTGGGCAAATTAGTTGAATACATGTAAAAAGGGTTAAGCGTGTGTACGTATTCTGATCTTGGTTTAATACGAAGCAATCATTTATTTGATATGGGTGTTATAGTAATATCTGTTTTGTCCTGAACTCTAGACATAGATTTAGGCTTAACACTTGCGTGAGTATCAACTCTTAATGCTTTGTGTTGGTTTTGTTGCGTGAGACATCACTGATGAGACAATACAGTTGGCCTCTCGACGTTGCGTTAGACATAACCTATGTTGTGAGTGATACGTGGGGATATTAGGCGAATGATTGATTTGTGTTTACTTGATTAGAAAAATGCATGTGTTATCAATTGATGAGATCCAATTCCAACAAGGCTCCGTTTATAATTCAGTCTTTACTTTATATTTTCCGTCTTTAGATTTTCCGCATTTGCTTTTGGTTCGCTTTAAACCAGAACTTTTGAATCATAAGCTTAGAAATATAGATATCGTTGAATGGCATTCTTTCCCTCGCACTGATCCCTGTGGAGAAGGACAAAACTGGGTTACTTTTATATTTTTGCTTGATGTTATTCTAGCTCCAACATGCCCCCAGCGCGTGGCCAACGGTCCCTATTTTCGGGGTGAAATAACCGTTTTCCGAAGAATAAGTAACTGCCAGAAACTATCCGTTAGGACGGGCAGAGGTGCCCGAAACTAGCCGTTGCTACGGGAAAAGACGCAGTTCTGGGCACGGGCGTCGTTACTATTTCTGGATGGTGGAACTGTGCATGATGGGAAGGAATTATTGAGGAGGAGCAGGTGAACCTTGGGGTCATCTAACCATATTTTTTCGGTAGGGGCAGAAAGGTAAATGCTGCCCCCAATTGGTTGGACCTAGGCAATTGGGTCGTTTTAGGAGCAGAAGTGGATTGGGCCATACCTAGTCATTGGTACAGTCCGAAACACTTTATTTTAGTAGAAAGGAAAGGTTACATCTTTAATTTTGATGTAGAATATGATAAACTCCAACTGTTATATAAATATTGTCAAGTAATTGGTCATTAATTGGAAAGCTGTCGTAAATAAAATAGTAAGGACGAAAAACTAGCTCGAAAAGATATTTAAGCAGAAAATTGTTATTAAATATACTTCAAAGAAACTCATTCCAAAATCAACCAATATTGTTGAGAGCAATAATGACTCGCATGTTCTTAAAACATTAAAAATCTTATTGATAAGTAAGTTGTTATTATGGATAAAAAGGAGAAGTCGTGTAAGGACAAGGGACGGGCATGACAACCACTTTATTCACTACTACAAAATATACATTTCGTAACATCTTCTTACTTCGGACATTTATTCAATCGAAGTAATGACTCATCTTTATGTGCCTTTATTTATTTTTATTTAGTAAAACACTTTTCAATATGATCCAGCCTAACATCTGTGGTGTTAGGTTAAGGTGTGACACGCTTCAAATCTCAACACCAACAATTTTCCATTTTTTGTTGCGAAAAAGATGTGTCCCCTATGCTATTATATTTATATTAAAATTAAACTACTTTTCACCACGGTCTATAAAATCAACCGTTGTGAAAAGTATAGATATTTTATCACGGTTGGTACTATCAAACATGGTGAAAAGTATTACCTATATATAAGCGAAACTTTTCTCATTTCTCTACAGAAGATTCATAGATCTGCAAATGTAAAACCCTAACATATCTCTCATTCCTTATCCCATTCTCCATTAATGTTTGCACACCATTTCTTCATAAAACTATGACATATCTTCTCTAACTGGTATGGATCAAGAAAAGTTGTCACGAAACATGCAATACGGAAACACCAAACTCATTTCTTTGACTTTCTCTTCACATTTCAGGTAAGTGAGACATTTCCACCATTCATATTTTCTTGTTGTAAGTTATTGATAACATCATATTATGTTGGTTATATATTATGTGTGTTTTTCTTCCTCTTCATTTCTTGTTATCAATCCTTATAGGTTGTATGTTGCTCATTTTTTGTTTGGTTATTTCATAGTTTTTGTTGAGATTGTATGTTGGTGTTTGTGTTATTTTTTATGTTTTTGTTGAGTTATCTTAATTTTTTTGTTGATGTATATTTTTGTTTTTGTATAGATCGTATGTTGTTATTTATGTTATTGTGGATGTTATTATTTAGATATATTGATGTTTTTGTTGATGTATGTTGTTGTTTTGTTAAGGTAAGTTTTTTTTGTAGATGTTTTTTAGGTATTTTTATGTTTTTGTCGAGGTATGCATGTTGTTTTGTTAAGGTAAGTTGTTGGTTTTGTTATTGTAGACGTTTTTAAGGTATGCTGATGTTTTTGTTTAGGTAAATAGTTGTTTTTTTGTTATATGTGATTGGTTTCATTAGGTAAAACAACATATGTACAAGATGTATTTTGTGTAGAGGAAACATGTGAAACAAGACGGCATGTGTTCTAGCATCTCACCTCAGTCAGTTAGCTAGATTTCATGGAGAAATCTGAGCATGATTGTGTTTGTTTCTTAGAATACCGGTTTAGTCCAAGGTTCTGCTAAAGTGCTTAAGAGGAAGATTTGGTTGTGAGCAACTTGTTGAACAAGATATTCAACACATGTTGTGTGACATCTTGCCATAAGATTTAGGTTCTGATCATCTTCACATTTCCTTTAGAAGATGTAGAAGTTTGCTTTTTGAAAGAAGTTTGTTTTGTAAATCCAAATAATCTTGGAAAAGATTTGAATTTGATGTAGGAAAATAATATTTAATTGATTTTGCTTTGAAGTAATATTGGGTTCAGATTTATTTAATTTAAGATTTACTCTACAAATAAGATTTATATGAAGAGAATTAATTTGAATGTTCTGGTGCAACATGTGGAACACGATGTTCCAGCATGTTTGCGTGCAACATCTAGCCCTTGTCAACAGACCATGATGGATGTTGTTAGGTGTGAGTTTTATAATTAATTTCAATTAGATTTTTTTCTATAATTAGCAATGCATTTTTATGGATTTTCTTGTTAATGATTGGCTAATATCAGTTCAATTTAAATGGAGATTTAAATTTGAATTTGAATAAAAAGAAATCATATCTTTTGAGGTTGTTAAGAATCAAATCAAAACAGAATCTCCTATAATCCTAGATGAGATCAAAAGCTTCTAATGCCGATTGGAAAATCCCAAAAGAAGTATTGCTATTTAAGGAGACTCATACCTCAAGTTTGAGGTGTGCACGTTTTGTAGACTCTTTATGTTAGGGTTTCTTTTTTAGTCTTTGTTTGAGTTATTCTTGTGCACAACTCTAGCGGATGAATTCATATCTTAAGTCATAAAGTTTGGTTTGTTAGTTAAGTTTTAAAGCTTTGTTCCAAGACAATAATTCTATAAGCTTGAGAATAAAGTGTTTGTGTTACATGTACATCACATTATTGCTCCATTCATAAGGCATAATAGTTGGTTTGTTTAGTTGATTTGTAATTCAACATTCATCATTGTGTTTATTGATGTTGATCACTTAGGATTAGTGATTGAGAGAAAGTGAGAAGTGGTTCTCATATTTAGGGAGAGAGTAAAACAAAGTTTCACGGGTAGTATTAGGAAAGTGACCTTAAATTGGGAGAATTCATAGTAAGTCCATTTGTCCTAAAGACTATTGGGAGTGAAATAGTTCTATAGAGAGTCCTAAATAGAAAATGACTAGGATTAGGAAGATTCATTCAACAGAATGGGGTTGTTGTTACTATAAGAATAATTGTACTAATTCAAAGTAGTAAATTCTCTTTCTTGGGTAGAGTGCCCCCTGATGTAAGTGTGGTTTACACTGACTGGGCTAACAATTATTGTGTTCTTCATTGCTTTTTTATTTCATCATATTGTATAAGTTAATCTCTCATAACTTGGTTGTGTAACTGTAACACCCCAAAATTTGCCCTCTCATTCTTTAACATTTTTGGCTTATGCTTCATTTCATTTGCATCATCATTTGTGCATAACATTGGTTCTAAACATGGGATCAAGGTATGTTTGTTGACTCTCAAGAGGAGGATGTGATTCTCAAGGCTAAAGCAAGAGATTATACTCAATCTTGTGGCATCCTCAAGCTTCAAATTCCTTTCTTTACCAAGGCATTCTCAACCATCTCACACAATCATCTGGATTAGGGTTACAAACATTGATCATATTCTCCTATCTTTTGCATCTGAACTAGGGTTTTTGACCAAAGGCATCTATGGATATTTTCTTGGAGCAAACATTGGTTATATGGATCTATGTGCATCTCAAGTGGTTCATATATGGTTCATGTCTCTTCACAAGTCATCACATGAGCCTCAGTCACGGGAAAGAGGATTAGGGTTTCATCAGGTCAAGAAAGTCAATTGTGGGTTCACAAAGTCAAAGTCTTAGATTTTGGGGTCAATCATAGGAATTTCATGCCATCCTAAGTGTTATTATGTGTTTGGATCAAGAAGAATCAAGGAGAATCACAAAATCAAGAGATTTGGTGAATTAGGGTTCTAGTGAAAATTTTCTAAGTATGGAAAACCTTAATTTCTAGCCATCTTGCAACATCTATAACTTTTTCATCTTTGATCCAACTGGGGCAAACTTGCTATCAAATTAAAGAAGACATCATGAACTACAAGTTTGAATAAGAAAAAATGTTCAAAGGATTAATGGATAAAAAGTTATGAAGTCATGAATATGAGAAAAAAGTGAAATATGAACTTTTATACTTAGAATTTTTTCTAAGTGTCATTTTTCAAGTTTTAACTTCAAGTTTTCAAGGCCACTTTTCTTTATGATCAAGGCTCCATTTCAAAATCCTTCCAACATGAAAGTTATAGATCCTTCTCCAAGCTTTCCATGGATATAAAGGACCCCTCAATTGGATGTGAAGATCAAAAGATATGGTGTCTCAAAGTTAGGGTTTTCCTTATGCCAAATTTAGTAAGGTGATTGTCAACTTCATGAACCAAGCTTCCAAGGCATTTTTCATCATGATCCAAGATTCAATTCATTTTCCCTCAAACATCAAAGTTGTAGAGCTTCCTTCAAGCTTTCCATGCATATAGAGATCTCCTAAATTGGGTTTGTGCATCTCAAGTTATGATGTCCTCAAGTCATGACATTCTTTGGATTTCATTTAGGTAACTTAGTGAAATTTCACTAGATTTTTAGGGCATTTTGTGGACATCTTTTCAAGACCACATTTCACCTTAATCCAAGCCCCATATTAAGATCATGCCAACATGAATTTTGTTCTCTATTCTTCATACTTTTTTTTTATTACAAGAGTGCATTAAATGGTTCCTTATTCATTAAGTTAGGATGGTTCAAAATGGGCTATATAGATATGTTTTAGGGCATGTCATGTTGCCATTTTTGTGCATATATCTTGAATCAAGTCATGTAGCAAGTTTATACCATCATTCCCACTCGCATATCACATCCAAAACCTTACCAAAGTAAACCAAACATATCATGCTTCTCATGCACACTACATGCCAAATAATTGCCAAAGTTGGAAACACTCAAGAATTTGTCTCATACTCTCTACATGTACCAATTTTCCTTGTATTCCTCATGACCCTTTTGCTCAGCAAACCACCCAAAAATATCACAATGACATGGCTAAACCCGTGCCATTCTCTCATGCTTATTTTTTTAAACAAACTTTAAACCAACTCATAGGCCCATGAAACAATTGCAATCCATCATATATAAGCCTTTAAAACCATAAAAAGTAGAAAAAAGGTTCGATTATCACCAAGTTCAGGCCCAAAAATTCTTCTCACTCTCAAAAACTCAGAGGCACGGATTGCTATCTTTCTCAAGTTTTCCTTTCTTTCCTTGATTGATACTTCATCCCTGAAGGTCTTGGAGTCATTTGGTGGAGGTAGTTCAAGTTTTAACACGTATTTGAAGGAGCAGTGAACTTGCTCCACTTGGTATTTTTCTTCTCTTTGTTTCTTGCATGACATGAATGTTTTAGCATAGTTGTTGTTGCATTTGAAGTTCCTTGGTGAGATAGTTCATGTTTATGTCGCTGTTGTTTTGATCTGAACGTGTTTCAGTTTGTGCTTCTATTTTTTGTGCCTGTTTTAACCATGTTAGAGTAGGTATTGGTGCAAAATAGTGTTATATTCTTGATCTCCTTGGAAAATCGTGTGGAGTGGTTTGTTCCTTTTTGAAATTTGGTGATGTTCACATCAGCTCCGGCGGGATGCCATCGGAGAAGATGACCGGAGCCCTAGCTCCGGCGTCTGATGTGTTTTTGTTTGAGTCAAGGCGGACTTGATGACATGGCGCCTTGTTGGAGCTGAGGTGTATTAGTAAGACTGTGTGTTATTTGTTTTTTTTTTGTGTTTCTGAATCATGTGTGGATTAGGCCTTGTTCATTTTGATTTCCACATCACCCTTTTATTGGCCCAGCGTGCGTGTAGTTGAATCTGTTCTGGCTTTGTTTTTACTTTCTCACCCCCTCCCTTTATTTCTTGTTTTCATTTTATTTTTTCTTGTTAATTTTGATTGCATTTTATTTTTAATTGTTAAAAACATTTTAAAAATACACAAAAATATGTTTCTGAAACTTTGACATGTTGTGGTATTTTTGGATATTTTTATTGTATTTTTGAATCTATTTTCCTATTTTCTTTGAATTTATTTTGAAGAGTCGTTTGACTTTTTTGTCCTTGGCTAGGATTTAGTTGTTTGAGGCTTTTGCTATATTTTCTTGATTCAATTTTTCTCCCATGATTTGGAATATGATTGAGGACTATTTGAGTGTGGTTTTGATGTTTGGTTGGTCAATTTTTGGTTTTTTCTTGATTGATTTTGTTTGACCCTCGATTCTTGCTCGATTAGACTCCTATGTGAGATTGTTTCAATTTGTGATGCATTTATGCAATTCTTTTTGTGGACTTTTGTACACATATTCTTGATGGATATGAGATGAGTTAGAGCCTTTTGTTGGATTTTATTTGATCATTTTTCTATTTTTTATTGATGCCTAAATGTGACTTGGTTTTGGATTGAATGTGCATGGAGTTTGACCTAGTTTCAAGTCTTTTTGTCCATTTGTGTTTGTATGAGGTTTTAGTTGATTATGGGATGTGATCATATACTGTCTTGAATTGATTATGGATTTGGATTGATTATCATTTGATTATTTTCCTATTTTTGGTTGAATTCCTAAGTTGATGATGTTTTGAGCTTACTCCTTTGTTGTTATTGACCTAGTCTTTTAAGATGCTCTCTTATGTGACCTTAACGGATGCTTATGGATTCTTGTATGCTTGAGTGACATGTTTGAGGGTTTGATCTTCATGTTTTAATTTCCATTGTATGATTATTTCTCATCTCTTTCTTCACACGATCTTTTGTTCCTTTGTATGTTTGATTTGAGTGTTTCCTTGCGCATGACCTTGAGCATGCTCCTTCTTGAACTTTCTTGATATCTTGGAACTGAATGTGATTTGAATCATTTGTGTTTGCTTCTGACATTCATTCTATGGTGTGCATTACTTGATCATTTGTGCTTTGTGCCTTACTTGAACACATGTTTTCCTTTAGGGATGATCATAAGGTATGCTTGCCTAGTTTTGATGCATGCATTGGGTTTGATCCTTGATGTTTCTTCTTGCTATCCATGAGTTAATGTTTGAATTAACGTGCATGATCATGTTACTGCCCCTACTTGGATTCTTACCCTAACTTCACATGGTTGGCCTTTTGAAGTATATTTTGCATGAGTTATGTGTGGACAATTGTTTGAGTACCGATGTGATGCATGTCTTGTATGATTTTTCTCTTCTTTTAATCTTTCATATGAATTGAACATGATGTGATGTTTCTACTGTCCTAACTTGTTTCTCATCTTGTTTGATCTTACTTGATTTGGTTTGCTAAGTGTTGAAGTTTAATTGTTGACATGTATGCTTATGCATTGCTTGCTTGACATTGCTTAGGTCCTTTAACTTTCTTTGATCCCTTCCTTGGATGAATTAAGTTTTATTTTACTTCTTTACTCTCTTCATCTCATTTCTTATCTTTTAAGCTTTGGATTTATTGATGTTGTTGAGATTGAGTTTGTTTAATGTTTACTTGTGTCTGCCACATGCTCCCTTAGGGCTCCTAGTTTGAACTTAATTTTTGATTAGGTTCAAAGTAGGATAGACATTATGGTCTTAATCCTTTGCATGAAAACATTAGGGTAGTCCCTTTTTGAACCTTAACCTTAGGTCCAACATTTGTATGATAACTGATAACACGATAATGTATCGTATTTTGGCCTTGATTTACATTCAATTATTATATCGTTTTCGTCTAATATCCGATTTTCTCGAGAATATTTAAGTGTTTTTGCAGGTAATTCCATTTCCAAGTCAAAAGTATGCAAAGTGTGGAAAAGAAGCAAAACATGCAAGAAAAGAGCAGAAAAGAGAAGAAAAATAGCAGAATCCAAATTCTGCTGATGTGACGATCGTCACAGGTCCACCACGACCGTGGCAGATACAAATTTCATCACGACCATCACAATGCTTCACGATCGTCACGCACGCAAAATGACTTATTACGTCCAGAACACAGACGTGGACACGGAAGGGCCAATTCAGTCAACACTTTCTCCTTAAACTTCTCCAACTTCCCATTATCTCCACTACTTCTCCAACTTCCCACTTCTCCCATTTTCTCCACCACTCATTTATGCTCCATAGAAGTTAAAAAATGAAATCCCCCTCTATATATAGGATTTCCCTTGTCATTTTGAAGCATCCAAGTTTTTATGCGCGAAAGCGCTGTAGAATTTATTTTCATAGTTTTAGGCAGATATTACCTTTGTAAAAGTGGTAGTTTCTCACATCGAGGAACTACTACACCATTATTATTTAGGCCTACAATTTATGTAATTCTTGGATCATCAATCTTGTCGCCATTAATAAAAGTCGTTTCAGTTATGCATTTATTCCAAGTCCCACAATTTACTTCAAGTCTTTACAGGTTCTTTATCGCATTGCTTATTATTATTGTTTATCGCTTTCCTAAATTAATTATCATGATGTTTTCAAATTCAATTATAATGTTTATGTTGTCTTCATTTAATTCCATGTCCGACTAAATGTTTAGAGTCCGATATGTGAGGATCGTCGTTCCGACGGGACTCGGTAATTAAATTAGCGTTAACTTATAATAAATTCTGTTTTGGTCTTTGTTTCCAAGTTTAATTTAAATAACTTCATCACGAGAGTGAGAGGTTATTTAACACTGTTTCGTCACGAGAGTGAGAAGCAATAAAGGTTAGAGCCGACACTGCGAGAGCGTGGGGATCGAACCAGATAGTGGGAACGGGGCATTGATCCTAAAAACAGCGAGAGCGCTTTAGGTATCGATTAGGATCTAATTGATTTTCAAAATACGTTTTCTAATTAAAGCGGGCGAGCGAGAGCAAAATCCTGTGGTTAGGAGATGTGGCTTTAGTCAATAACGCGAGAGTGTGAGGCGGAGTCTTTAAACCAATATTTTCTACGGAACATACGTAAATTAACGCCAACCAATTACAGAGTGCCTGAGGTACACGGAATCCACATTCCGGTCTCTCTCCTTTCTTTCATATTTTCTAAAGTTCATTTTTAGTTCTAGTCTTAGTTTCTCTCTTATCAATTATCATTAACCTTAGCTTTACAAAGTAACGATAGATTACGGTAGGTTGACATTGGTCTCTGTGGGTTCGACAATCTTTTATATTACTTCGATAAATCCGTGCGCTTGCGGAGCATCAAGTTTTTGGCACCGTTGCCGGGGACCAACAGTCAATATTGTTTTTCCGTTGTTGCACCGTATAGACTAAGGCACTTTCATAAAAAAAAAAAATTAAAAACTATGTATCACCCAAATTTTCTCTATGATAACCACTCACAACATCTTGAGGAGCCGCACCCAAATTTTCTCTACAACTACCAACCGCAATACTCCCAATATTTTGAGGAACCGCAACCAAATTTTTCCTACGATTACCATTCCCAAAATTTTGAGGAACCGCAAGAATCACATAATTCCAATCTCGAAATACTAATGGAGGATTTCAATGCGACACTAACTCATTTCCACCCAAATTACCACTCCCAATATTTTGATGAACCACAAGAATCCGTCAATTCCAACCTTGAAGCATTAATGGAGGATTTCATTGAAACAACAACTAATTCGAGGTTAGAATCTATGATGGAGCACTTTGTGGAGACACAAACTCTCCAGAATGAAGAACTTAGAAAACAACATCTCGATACTTATGAAACCCTTAGGCGGATGAACACTATGGTCGAGTCCCTCGTGACTCACACTGAGGCATTGGAGACCCAAATCTTACTACTTGAACTGACACCTATAGGATCCTCCCCTGAGGAGCATCTGGATGTTGTAACAATCATTAATGAAGAACAATTCGAAAATCCTAAGGAGAGTGATAATGAGGTTGAGGAGAGTGATAATGAGAATGATGAGAGTTCTGGTGAGCAAAGTGTAGAGAAAAATCCACCGACACCATCCGAAAGGGAGGTTGTCATAGAGGTAGAGAATGAAGCAACTATTGTTGTTCTTCCTCCTTATACCCCACTAATTCTTTTCCCGCAAAGGTTTGTAGAGGCTAAAGTAGAATCCCAATCCAAAACGAATGTGGAGATATTGGAAAATATCCACACTAACACACCTTTGTCTGAGGTCCCGCATAAAAAGAGAAAATTAGAGGACCGCGAAACTAGGGAAAACATTACTGCTAAGAGGGTAAGGTTAAACTTTGAGATGATGGATGAAATAACTAAACCCAAACTTGAAAAGCTAATACTTAGCATAGATCCAGAACCACCACCACAAGTTCAAAAGAATGAAATACCCCACAGAAGGAAGAAAAGAAAAGGTGAGGGATATGTGAGATGGCTTGATAAATGGCCATGGAAACCGAAAATTAACACTTCCATCCGTCGAGCTATCGACGTTAAACAAAGCTCTGCGTGGGAGGAAACCCACAAGTTTTTAATTTAAATGTTTTCCTTTCATTGTTTGTGTTTGCAGAAAATAAAGAATTGTATCGCTTGTCACGTCTCAGCTACATTTAGGGGAACGATCTCTTGATGAAAATCCCTTAAAATGAGTTGGTGCCCACACACATTCCTACGAATGTCGCTGCTGGTGGTGACACCGATGATGAGTATGATAGGAGAAGGTACTTCCTTCGGAAACAAGCCATATAATGAGCGGCTTCAAGAAAGTGAAGTTTCAGCAAATTCAGATATCTCGTAGTACAAGACGCCGGAGTAGAAGTGGTCAGCAAAGACAAGGACAGCAAGGGAAGAATCAGAGTGAATTTGGCTATGGTAGCACGCATTGGCAGTCATACAGGTTCTATCTTTCCTTTACCACCTTTTATCAAAACATTGAGGACAATGTTTGGTTTAAGTGTGGGGGAGGAACTCTACCGCTTTCATTTTAACGCTTTTTAGTTAGATTTATTGCTTTCTAGCATGATTTTAAATTTTTTTTTCTATTTTCGTTGCGTCTTTGCATGTGCTGTCAAGTCTTTATATGCGATTTTGTGTTTACCGATTTCCCACTCCCTTGAGCCACACCAAATATTTTGAAAATTTTTACGTTAAAAATAGGGTTTCTTTTGAAAATCTTAGGTTACAGACGAAATTAAGGTTAGATTGTGAGTCGTGGGAAAAATTCCGCAAAATCGATATCGTCTTAACACCGTGAGCCTCCCTATTATGGAAATCGATTTGAGTACTTGTTATGCCGTAGCCTTAAGTTCTCACCCCTTTAGTAGTCCCTAATTAGTTTATTTAGCAGTCAGCACCATCCTAAGCACGCACTAAGTAGCCTTAAGTGCCTCATAGAGGTCTTTAGCACAAATATAAACACACACATACAGAGCCTCCTTTGAGGACTTTCCAGAAAAATGCCCGCCAAAAAGAAACGGCCGGGACTCCAATCCTACTTCTCATGTTATTAGAAAAGGAGAAAGATAGTAGAAGGGATGAAGAGTACTACCAGATTGCAACGTAAGCACTTGAAAGCCTCGAGCCTATTAACACCAATAAACAAAAATGTTAGAAGTGAACTTAATTCATAAATGAAAGTGGAATGGACCAATCACACCGCAATTGAAAGCCTCCTTGAGATGCCTTGCACAAGTCAACGAACGCATTAGTAATAACAAGGCAAAAGGCATAATGAAACATACATGAGAACAAAGGCTAGGTTAGCATGTACTCTTAGCCTCTATCTATTTTAAAGAACCAAGAAAAGTTGCACAATTACAAACTATGCACCAGGGTACCACACAATTACATGTTGTTCACAAACTAGGTGAGATAAGTGTTTAGGAGTCATGTAAATGGATTAGGACATGAATATTCATTGAAGTCAGAAGTTAACATCATGTTAAATGTGGTTAAGAATGTGTAAATGGAATCATGGCATCCATATATAAGCACTCTCAAAAGATCAAGACAATCTTTCTTAAGAACATGTCATTTGAAGTGAAATTACCACATGAAAAGGTATGACACACAAGTGAAGATGAAATGGGCATACAATGGAACCAAGTCAGTATGTAAGTCACATTAAAATGTCTAAACATGTCCTATAATCATCACATGAATCTCAAGTCAGTACAGGTTTAGGGGTTAAGACAAAGTAAGCACAAAGCACAATCAACTAGTTCTCAAATGTTTGTAACTTGAAGTGCAAGTAAAAGTGAAACATCAATGATTCATACACATGTTAAACAAGTTAAGGTCAGTACCTAATGACTTCTAATAAGTCATATCTAAGTCCTATAAAAGTTGGGAAAAGAGGAGACCTAAAGAGTTAGACAAGTTGATCAAACAAAGTGCAATTGAAAGATGCAAGTCAAGGTTATGTTTCATTGATCATTATATTGGATCAATTATGATACATTCACAAGATATTACCACAAGCATCCCTAAAAATGTTCTAAAAAACCCCAAAAAAAAGGATAGGACTCTTCAACGCGTGGTAAACTCAAGTGTCAAGTTTTATGTAAAAATTTGGTTCACAACTAGTTGGAAAAATTCATTTATGAAGCTTATTGTGCAAGTTATGAACATAAGAACACTTTTCAAAGAAAATTAGAGGAAAAATACAAAATCACACTAAAAATGAAATTAAAAATTAAGGAAAATTAATTAACATCTTCAGGTACATACCTGAATTTATTAGTAATTTTCCTCAAATAGTTACTATTTTTACCAAATGATTTTCTAACATTTTGTTCAAAAGAAAAAGAAAATGAGAAGAATAAAGCTAGGGGGTGTTGCAACAACAAATTTCCAGTTCATTTTTCCTCTTGGGCTTAAGTGGGGGGTGCGCATAGTGGTATGAACTAAGCCCAGGAAGCCTAAAGCCTGAGGGTGCACGGTGAGCCCTTGTTGGCTGGCCAATAATCTAGGCCATTGGATCTAACGCTGGAAACCAACCAAGGGTCTTGATGCGTGGGGTACATGGTAGTTACCATGGGAGAACACACACGGTAAAATGAAGGGAATCACTGGACGATGACAAGTGTCCCCTGAGGTACCACATGTCATCGTCAGAATGGTTGATGGCAACACCATCTTATCTCTATCTTAATAACAAGTAGGGTGGATAAGAGTACATATAACGTGAAATCTTCCTTCACTATGCCTATCCCCTTTCCTCTAACCATTCCTCTCTCTCTCTCTCTGCAATTTTACCCTCTCCGGAACCCTAAACCCGCCGGAGATGGTGGTGGCGCGCGGTGGTCGCCGCCGTCCCTCTCCGGCCAACCACCACCAAATTCAAAACTCTATTCACGAACCCCCTCTAAAGTTCTACCCTCGTTCCAAATCCGGAGACGATTTTTCTTAAAACTCCCTCAAAGGATGAGATCAAGAACACTAGAAGAGGAACAAACGAATCAAGTCAAGATAAACCACAATGGACTCTAAGTCCAAAGCCACAGCTATGAGAGGGGATGCGAGTTCATACCTTGATCGCAATGGCGCCAACGGCGACTTTGTTTGGTATTTTGTCTCTTTTTCCCCACTCCTCCGTCTGCGAATTCTTTCTCTACTTCTGAACTTTTCTTGTCCGTTCTTGATTCTTCTTACACAACTTCAAAACCCTGTACACTGCATCGCGACGAAGACGGCAACCGATGAAGACGCTTTGAATTGCTGCGATACTCCGCGGGTGCTGCTTTGATTCACTATGTTGTGGCGGCACGATGTAAATGAAGGCAATGCGGCGAAGCTCTAGGTAAGAACCAACTTTTCTTCTTCTGTTTGATGCGAAATGTCGCTGTTGTTGTTGAATCGTTCTTGAAACAATTCTTTTATAGAGAGTTGTTAATTATTGTTGCAGAACTCTGAATTTGATGAATTGCGATTGGGATACGAATTTGCATAATTGAATTTGCAGTTTCTTGTTCTTGATTCAATTTGCAGGTTATTGATATTGATGAATTGATGATGATGATGATGAAGGTTGTATCTGTGCTTAATCCGATTGTAGGTTGAGAAGGTTCGCGGAATCGAAGATAAGTTACAGGAGGTTCTTCCTGCTGTGGATGAAGTTCTTTCAAGTTTTAGAACTGATGATGAAAAAGTTCAGAGAAAGCCGAGCCAATCAATTGAAAAAGAGAGAGAGTTTGCTAAGGAAAGTTTTCTGTTAGAAGAATCGGAAATCTGTTAGAACCGTTAGGAATTTGTTAGTTGGTTATGCACTTGGTTAGAAGGAATTAGGGAGAGAAAGTTTTTGTTAGAGGCTGTTAGGGTGTTAGTGTGAAATTGGTTATGTGAATCTACTATTATGGTTAGGATGTGGCTTCTTGTTAGATCAATTGGGTTAGCTGCTATGAATTAGGTTCAAGTGCTGTTATGAGTTTTTTTTTCAGTTTTCTGGTGTAATGAATTTCTAGTGTAATGAATTCAATTCGATTGGAATCTTTTTGTGACCTGCTATTGTTAATTTTCTGCGGTGTACTCTTTATTTTGCTGTTATTAATTTTCTTCTGGCTGGTGTTGATCTTCACAGTTTGGATTTGATTAGGAAGGTAATCTGATGTTTGATTATGAATGGACAAAAACGAACTTCTGATATGTGTTACAAACCCCATGTCTTCATTAACTTTATTTAAAAATCCGAGTTAAATAACTCCAAGTGGGACTACCGCTACAATAATAATTGTCCTAATTCCGGCAGAAAACTGAGGTTGCCATTCATTAGTAAGCTTAAAAGATGGGCCAGAACATGTAACTTGATTATCGCGAAGATCCACTGATGTTTTCCATATAAACTTTTAACAAATCAACCTTGCATTATCAATGAATCTCCCAACCTCAATCTCAAATCCATATTAGCTTGCATTACAAGTAGCAAGAAACAAGCCTTGACCACAATATGAACCCTTAACTTGATCTCTTGCACCACGAATACCAATATGCCTTTGTCATGTAACCCTAACCACCATCTTCTGATGAATACCATCAAACCCACTCCAAAGATAAGAAACTTTGAACCACTTGCCTTGGATGCTCAATGAAGAAGAAAAAAGCTTAAGATGTTGTGAGGAAGAGAATATCATTGCAGCTCGACGAAGAGAAGATCCTCAATGACCATGAATCAGAACCCTAACTTACATGATCACTGATCCTCTTGAACCAAGGTCTGCTATGCGAGGTGAGGATAATGAGGCTCCAAAACCCTAGCCTGAGGACCACGGATAGGAGAGAGTGATCCTCTTCAATCTCCTTGCAAGTTTCAATCTTCTAATGAAATGGTGAACCAAATGTGATGCCTTGAGGCATGATGAGCCTTCGTGGCTTGAGTATTTGAGCATATCTTATCCTCTTAACTTTGCCCAATTAGTGTTGGTGATACCCTTGATACCATGCCTTGAGGAACTCAATGATGCATGCAATGTTTATGACCTAAATGCAAATGAAGTGTGAAGCATAAGCCACTTATTGGGTATAAATAGGAGGGCAAATTTTGGGGGTATTACAATACGAAAGAAGGACTTACAGGTGAGCAAGCTTCCCACAATACAGTTATATATATAAAAGCATGTAAAGTAAAGCTGATAAAAACTTACAGGTGAGCAAGCTTCCATAGCTGTATGGTTAGTTATTCAAGAAATTGAAGAAAGTTTTGATAACAAATATGAATTTGAATTTAAATCACAAGGAAAGTTGTTTTTAAAAGAAACGATATGAATATCCGGGAAAACATCGGATTACAAGAGAAGATAGAAAAAAGAAAAGGTTGCAGATATCCGGGAAAACGTTGGATTGAAAGAGATAAGAAATAAGAGTTTGAAAATACGAATATTCGGGAAAACATCGGATGTAAAGAGACGATGGAAAAAAGAAAAGGTTGCTCGCTAAGACTTTACAGTCTTATGCCTACGTATTCTCAACGGGGTCTTGAGAAATCAGAGTGGTCGTAGTTCACCTCTAAGGGGCACGAACTACAGAAAATAAAGTTTAAATCGCACGACGGCGAGAGGAGAAATCTACCCTAATGTTATCATGCTTGGTTGACCTATTCTAATGTCTGTCTTATTTCAAACCTAATCGAAGATTAAATTTGAACTAAGAGATCCTAAGGGAGCATGCATACATGGCAAAACATCACGGAATACACGACAAAGCATCGTGACAGATAAACAGAAAGAAAATACACGGCAAAACATCGTGGAAAGATATAAACATTCACGGAAAAAAAATCATGAAAACAAAAGCAAGCACGACAAAACATCGTGTGAGTAAAAATATGGATAATGAGTTCAAGAAAACTTACCTATTGGAGCAAGGTCCAATGCCTCTTCTTAGACTTCCAGAAGCGAGATAACGATCCCCAAGGTCCTCGACAAAACTCAAAGCATCAGCTGATTATTCAATGATCTTCGAGGTATCGATTAAGAATTCCTATATCAAATAGAAAACCAAACAAGCAGAGAAAACCAGGAATCGCATAGAAATGTGTTTGGTCTTATCAAGTGGTTAGGATCGAATCGAAAAGTAAACAATTAATTAATTATTTACAATAAGCTAAAATCAAATAATTGAATAATTATTTAAACAATTAGATGATCAACATAGATTAAAATTATTTTAGTAACAAAAAATAAATTAATCTAAACCATATTAATTAAATGAAAATAATTAACAATAAATTATTATTAATTAAACAAACTAATATAACCATGTGAAAATGGACCTTGGGGGGTTCAATTAGTAAAACAAGGGTATGATCTTACTTAAAATTTACATGGACTAAGCCCAAAACTTACAAGAAATAAATAAATAAAAAGAGTTTTTTTAAGCAATTAAAATAAATTAATCAATGAGTAAAAATAAAAATAAAAAAAAGACAAGAAACAATACCTGATATATTTTCTGAAGGGTTCTTCTCTCCCTGGCCAATTCCCCACTGTTTCAAATCCGTTTCGTTCGCCGGCGCAAACTCCCTCCGTCGCGTTTCCGTTCGCGTGGTGGTCCGGCGTGTGCGATTTTGCTTCCGTTTTCATTGATCCGCCGCGGTCCCTCCGTCGCAGTTCCGGCGCGGATGCTCCTCCCTGCCGTCGCGATACCGGTTCTGGCGACATTCCTCACCGTCGCAAACTCCCTCCGTTTCGGCGAATTCTGCAGGTGGCAGTGAGTTCCTTTTCTTCTTCGCGTCTGCTTCAGTTTGTTTGCTTTTGATTTTTTTTCTCTTGGTGTGTTTGTGCTATACTTCTGTTTTGAATTGAAGGTTGCGAATTTGAGAAGTTGTTTTGCTGCAAATTTGTTCATTGATTTCGCTTGTCGGTAAAGTTTCGATTTTGATTGGTACTTGCTGCAGGCTGAATTGGATTTGTTGATTTCGACACTGTTGTTGGAAATTTGTTAGATTTGTAGTTGCTAATGTTTGTTTTGAATTTGTGCAGGTTTGTGTGTTCCCAGGTCAGCCGAAACTGCTGTTGTTATAAGAGCATAGGGACCGTTTACAAACATACCTAGTGAGAGACATCAAAGTTCCATTTACAAGCAATGAAATGTGGCCATAAGTTCGAAAAAGAAGAGTACGGGGACTGCACAGTACATGAAACTTGCTGCTATGCAATAATCTTTCCTTGCAATGTATTTCTTTTTTCTTGTATTGTATATGAACTCATTCTTTTTACCTTGCCAACTTCTTTTGTACCATTTGTGCAAAATCTAATGCATAAATTTCAAATAAGTAATTATGTGCATCTAAAACCAAAGCAACATGTGTGTGGTATGATATTTATATGACAGTAGAATAAAACATAAGAAAGTGATTATAAGGATGAGGGAGATTGAGAAAACAATATGAGAAATTGTTTTGGTGTCCTTAATTATGAAAACTTCTTCATCTATTTATAGGAAATCAAGACTTGGTGAAGAAGCAAAATGATGTAAGCCATGACATATGAATTTTGAATATTAGAGTTCATGTTGGAATTGAGTTTGAAAAATGAGTTTGAAGGTGGAATCACATGGTTGTTGAACATTGAATGCATTGAATGTGAATTGATGAAATTTTGTAGTATGTGAGAAAACAAAATATCATAGAAGATAGAAAAAGAAAGAAAAAAATGGCGTGGTATTTGTGTGTGTGTGTGTGTGTGGTGGGGGGGGGGGGGGGGGGGGGGAGAGAAAATTTATGAAGTATGCGAGACTAGTAGTGTAAAAATAATAAAACAAAAATTATATTATATATTAAAATAATATACTAATATAATAAACAAATTAAATATAAAAAAATTAATAAAAACAAAGTTATTAAAATCTTGATTAATTAATAAAAATGAATTAAAATTGGAACCGAAACCGGTAAAAAACGATAAAAACTGTCTGTATCGAAGTGTCCAAAAAAATAAAATAAACACACCAAAACGCTCAGCAAGAAAAAATATGTATTGAAAAAATATACCGTTTTGTCAAATTTTGAAATTGATTTTACCTGCTAAAAGGGCTCAGACGGGTCAGAAACATGATGACCGGAAAGTCAAAAAATTAAATTAAGCACACCGGGTTAAAGTACGCGAAAAATAGATTAAAAAATTATGTATGGAAGTTCCATTTTAAAAATTGCCCGGATACCGATTTTTTTGCACTGTTGACTTTTCAGTTTGACCAAAATACCTGAAAATTTAACACGTTAAATCCGGCTGATAATTCAAAAAATATTCATGAAGAAAATATATGGTATTATATGCAGACGACACAATATGAAAACATAGACAGATGAAATGAGAAAAAATAAAAACGCCTTGTCAAAAATTAGGGTATGACATGTGTGTGTAAAAGTGGTAATATAATGGAAAATTCGTGCAAGAAAAACCAACATTTTTTAGCAAAATTGAGCTATGAGTCGACACATAGAATTCTATTCGTCGACTCATAGAGGACAGTGAGCAAATGGATTTCAAAAAAGTAGCCTATGCGTTGACCTGTATAGTTATGCATCGATTCATAGAAGAAATATCTCTTCTATGCGTCGACCTATAGGCTTCTATGGGTCGATGTATACTGTCCAATGAACTTTCTTCCAAAGTTTTGTTTTTATTCACCTACCCATGAGTCAGCCTATAGTTGTATGAGTCAATGCATACTAAATGAACACTTTTATGCACATACCTATGAGTTGATGCATGTTGAATGAAAAATTCTAAGCACCTACCTGCTGTATCTATGAGTTGATGCATGCTGAACAGAAAATTCTATGCACCTATCTGTAGCATTTTATGAGTTGATGCATAAAACTCTTTTTTGACCCAAAACCTAGTTTTTGACTTAGTAAATGATTTTATGCAAATAATAATGATTATGATTATGCACTCCTAATCATGAAAATGCAAGATTGAGAGGGTGTCGTCCAATGTACACAAATACTAAGTGTCATTGTTTTGACATCAATCAAAATATACTAGAAAGGAAATGCACTCACATACTCCCCCTTTTTGGTGATGGCAAAACTTAACAAAGTATTTGAAGCTCCCCTTAGATATATGCACCACAACTATATGACTTTGTCTTCGTTTACCTCTCCCCCGCCACTCCTTTGACTGAACCTTCCGTACTTCAAAACTTTCACTCAGCTGAATCCAATTGCAAAATCATGCCCCAACCTTTCAATTGATCCTCTGGTTAGCGCTACTCCTTTTTAAGAACCCCCGTTCTTCAAAGCCTTCGCTCGACTGAATCCAAGTTGACAAGACTTGTGCAAAAACCTCAAAATCAATCCTTGATCCTAGAGTAAAAACTCTAGAGGTTTTCTCCTTGAAACCCCCAAAGAAAACCTCAACCCAATTTGATTACACAAACATAAGTTGGATGTTATCAAACTTGTCTTGACAATAAACAACAAAAATGGTTATGTGTAGTTGATGAATGCGTCAATGAAATGTTGAAGATTATGATAATTCTTTGTATATTTCCAAGTTTCAATGAATTGAAATAAGATGCATGACTGTATTTGTGTGTGTGTGTGTGTGAAAGTGATAATGTAAGAAAAAATTCGTGCAAGAAAAACCAACATTTTTTTCCAGCAAAATTGAGATATGAGTTGACTCATAGAATTCTATATGTCGTCTCATAGAGGACTTCGAGCAAATGGATTTCAAAAAATAGCCTATGCGTCGACCTATAGAGCTATGTGTTGACTCATAGAAGAAAAATTTGTTCTATGTGTTGACTTGTAGGCTTCTATGGGTCGATGCATACTGTCCAGTGGCTTCTTCCAAAGTTTTGTTTTATGCACCTACCCATGAGTAAACTTTTAGTTGTATGAGTCAATGCATACTAAATGAACACTTTATGCACATACTTATGAGTTGATGTATGCTGAATGAAAATTTCTATGCACCTACCTGCACTACAAGAAAAATATCATTTTACGACACATAGGTTGCGACAGTTCATTGAAAACCACCCTCATATGTGTATTACGGCGGTTCATGTGGCCGTTTTATGCAACCGCCCTTTAATTTTAGAAAAAAAAATATACATGTTGCGACGGTTCCTTTGAAAACCGCCCCAACATATTTGTTGCGACGGTTAAAAAACCGCCCTCATATAGGATTGCGACGGTTTCAAGTCCAACTGCCTTTAAAAATGGGTTGCGACAGTTATTTTAACCGTCCTATTTTTTTCCCAAATATATATTAGAACAATTAAAACAACCGCATGGATTGTGACGGTTGAAAGCCCAACCGCCTTAGTATTTTTGTGGCCCAAGCACTTGAAAAACAAAAAAAAAAAAAACTTCTGTTAATTTTCACTAATTAAAGCGGGAGAAATTTTAACCCCACACCCCTTCAATTGGAAGAAGGAAAGACACCACACCGCGTTCACTGTGATCTGCGACATTTGATTGCTTCAGTGAAAGAGGGAAAGCCGATTGATAACCGGCAAGTTCTCCTTTTTCATCTCTTCCTTCTTCATTGAAACTTAGGGTTTTGTTGATACACTGTGTTTTCACTAAATTGCAAAACTTTATTCATATTCCTTCTCTGTGTAAGTGTAAGTGAGTTAGTGTTACTTGACTGGGTTTTGTTCTTAAATTTGATTCCACACTGCTCTGGTCTTAAACTTAGGGTTGTTAAACTCTTTAAGGTTTGAAAAAAAATCAAATCTTTTGGCACCTCTTAAAGGTGGGGAGAATCTGTCTGAAATTATATTTATTTGTTCCTTTAATAAAACTAGACTACTACCTTTTGACACCTTTTACATAGTGTTATACTGTATATAATGCATAACATATCTTTGTTTTGACTCACTTTGAGGACTTGTTAAAGAAACTTTCTTTAAAGTAACTTTTTAATGCTCTCTCAGAACAAGCCTTTAACTTCATTTTCTTTAACTTTGACACGCCTTAAACTAACTTTTTAATGCTCTGTACACACCTTTGACTTTTTACTTCAAGAAAGTCACTTATGGACAAAGTTAAAGAAAATGATCCTACTAGTTAAATCAAACCTTTGTAATGTTCTGTATTTTATTTATAATGCATAGCATGAGAAAGTTACTTTTTAATGCATGCATAACAAAACAAAGTAATACTCATTTTCTTTAACTTGTGCCAGGACCATCTTTCCCTGAATTTTTGTCCTATTTCCCTTGCATGTGATAAAAATAGAAGCATACAATCCCCAATGATATTTATCCCTAAAAGTACAATTGATTTTTTTCTCTATAATTGAAAATTCATTGTGAAAAGCTCGAATATGTGCTAGCTTTATTTGTTTCCATTACATGTATAAGCTTCAAAATGTCCCTTTATGATTAATTGAATTACATGTATAAACTTCAAAATGTCCCTTTATGATTAATTGAAAGATACAGAAGACTTTATCTTCATTGAAACTTATACTAATTCCTATGTAATTAATTTGGAATTAGGATATTGGTTACTCAATTTGCTCTTTTGCATGTGCAGGAGAAGTTACAAGCTGCAATCCAAGACTCTCTTTCTAAAAATGAAGCATTTGAGAAAGTCTTTGGAAAAGAACATCCTGGATATGTTCGTTGTATGGGACTTGGAGTAACGTCATCTCGAATTAATAGATCTACGAGATCGGCGTCTTCTGAAGCAAATGAAAAAATAAAGGAAATGCAAGAAGAAATTGTCGCACTTAAAGAAAAGAATTCAAAAATTGATGGGTTGATGGAGAAAATTGAATTACTAAAGCAAATGGACAATACTAGGAAGGAGGAGATTGCACTTTTAATGCAAATGCTGAGTTCTAGTGGAAGACAGGTATATTCTTTTAGATGCATCTAATCTTATTGAAATTTTAAATAGTGTAAATCATGCTTAAAATGTTAAAGAAAATGAGTATTATTTTAATTTTTTTCAGGGATCCTACATAGAATCACCTATAGATGGTAGACGTTCTTCTGAGTCTAGCTACCGAGTTGAAGATAATGGAACAACAAGAACTAATTAGAGATTAAGATTTGATATGATTTCAGTTTTTTGTATTATGATGATTATTATCAAGAATGACTGGATCTTGCAAATTTTTGGCATTATGATGCTTATTATAAGATTAAGATTAGATATGACATTATAATTAAGGAACTCACACTTTTCTTGTATTATGATTAAGGAAGTCACACTTTTTCTTGTATTATGAGTAAGGAACTCACTTTTTTTAATTAATTTTTAAATTTTGTGATTACAATTTTATTTTGTTAGAAAGCAATAGAAAATAAAATAGAAAGTTGAAAAAAAAATATTACCAAAATAAAAATAATAATTTAAAGAAATAAATATAAAAATTATTAGTAAAAGGAAAAAAAAAGAATTTATAAAACAATTTGCGACGGTTAGAACTGTCACAATATCAAACTCACGACAGTCTAAAACCGTTGCAATAAACATTGAAAAGAAAACAACTAACAAAATTCACGACAGTTGAAAACCGTCGCAGATTAGGATTTAAGGCACTTCTATAACCGTCGCAAGTAGTAACGACGGTTGGTCCGACCCTTTTTCTAACAGTCGCAGTTTATAGTGGCGACACATGGTTTTGCAGCGAAACTAAAACCGTCGCGACCTAGGTTTTACGACGGTTTGAACCACTGTAACTGGGAAAAAACCGTCACAACCTTTCTTTTTTCTTGTAGTGCTGCTAGATATAAGAGTTGATGCATGCTGAATAAAACATTCTATGCACCTACCTATAGCATTTTATGAGTTGATGCATAAAACTCATTTTTGACCCAAAACCTAGTTTTTGACTTAGTAAATGATTTTAAATAAATAATGATGATTATAATTATGCACTCCTAATCATGAAAATGCAAGATTGAGAGGATACCATCCAATGTACATAAATATTAAGTGTCCTAGTTTTGACATCAATCAAAACATACTAGAAGGGAAATGCACTCACATATTCCCCATTTTTTATGATGACAAAACTTAACAAAGTATTTGAAGCTCCCCATGAATATGTGCACCACAACTATATGACTTTGTCTTCATTTAATTCTCTCCCTTTGACAATATCAAAAAAGAGACAAAGACGAAAAACGTGAGAAGTGTTATGAAAATTACACAACAACATATAACACGCTCAGAGGCGTTGCAAAGACTAAACACGTCAATTATAACTCACTCACATAGAATTGCGTTAAATTGAAAATGAAGCTTAAGCATAAATACTCAACCAAGTATACCTAAAAGTAGAAAATATACATTACACATTTGACATAAAAGTTTGCAACATAATATCATAATAAACAAAAGGACATGAAGGCATAAATGCATGTTTTTATGAAGAATAAGATAAATAATATGCTCAACTACAAATATCATTGAACTTACTTCAAACACAAGACATATTATGATGTGAGATATGGATAGTGAAGAGATTTAAAATAATGTCATTATAAACATGTAAATTGACCAACTCATGTGTAATTAATTGAAATTTTTTAGAAGTGAACACATATGAAATTCTTCATACATCAAGTAAATCACATATTCTTGGAACATAAACATGAAATCGTTTTAGTCATAGATAATACACATATTTCATAGAAACATTAAAAACAAGGAGACAATTTGAGAACGGTATTACCTCATAGGATGGGTCGGAGAATGGACTACACAAGACAATAGACTTTTGAAAAAAAGTTGAAACCCAATATAAACAAGTGTATGAAAAAATATAGTTTAGGAAAGACTAGAAATATCAAGAATGTCGAATTCCTGAAAAAATATTGCAAAACTGCTCAGTCACAAGAGGTTTTATGAAGATATCAGCAAGTTGATTTTTACTATCAACATGCTCAAAAATGACACTGCCTTTTTCAACATGGTCTCATAAGAAATGATGATGTATCTCAATATGTTTAGTATGATATTGTAGCACATGATTTTTAGTTAGGTTGATAGCAGTAGTGTTATCGCACATGATAGGAATACGTTGAAGTTTAATATCGAAGTCTAGTAGTTGTTGTTTGAGCCAAAGAATTTGAGGACAACAACTACCGGTTGCGACATATTCCGCCTCGGTAGTTAACAAAGCAAAAAAAACTTGTTTCTTGATATGCCAACTAACTATGGATTTTGAAAATAAGTGACAAGTTCCACTAGTACTTTTCCTATCTGATTTGCAACCAGCAAAGTGGAAATCGAAGTAACCAATCAAACTACAATCGATACCCTTGGAAAACCAAAGTCCATACTTATAAGTACCATGAAGATACCTAACAATGCACTTTATAACTTTTAAATGTGATTCCTTTGGAGCGAATTGATATTGAGCGAACATGCACACACTAAACATATGTCAGGCCTAGATGCAATAAGGTATAGAAGAGATCCGCTCATACCTCTATACATTTTGACATCAACATCCTTACCATTTTCATCTCTATCCAAGTTTCCATTTGTGGCTATTTGAGTGTCAATTGACTTAGCATTTTCCATTCCGAAGCGCTTAAGCAACTCATGATAATACTTTGTTTGACATATAAATGTCCCTTCCTTGATTTGTTTGATTTGAAGTCCGAGAAAGTAGTTTAACTCCCCCATTAGACTCATATCAAACTCACCCTGCATAAGATTATAAAACTCCTTGACAAGTTGCATGTTAGTAGAACCAAATATTATATCGTTAACATATATTTGAACTAGAAGAAGATGTTTTCCTTGACGTTTAATGAAAAGCGTTGTATCTACCTTCCTTCTAGAGAAACCTTGATCAAGTAAGAATTTGCTAAGTCGCTCATACCAAGCCCTAGGGGCTTGTTTGAGACCATACAAAGCTCGTTTTAGATTATAAACATGATTATGATACTCATAATTTTCAAAACTGGGAGATTGCGAAACATACACTTCCTCATTTATGTAACCATCAACGAAAGCACTTTTCACGTCCATTTGAAATAATTTGAAGTTTTTGGAGCATGCAAAATCTATTAAAAGGCGTATAGCCTCAAGGCGGGTAACCAGAGCATAAGTTTCATCATAATTTATGCCGTTCTCTTGGTTATATCCTTGAGCCACTAGCCGGGTTTTGTTCCGAGTTATCACTCTGTTTTCATCATCTAGCTTGTTTCTAAATACCCACCTAGTGCCAATGATTTAACGATCTCGCGGAGTTGGGGCAAGGTCTCACACATCATTTCTTTTAAACTGATTTAATTTATCTTGCATGGCCATTAACCAATTCTCATCAATCAAGACATCTTTTACGTTTTTAGGTTCAACTCTTGAAACAAAAGCAAAGTGATAACATAAATTACTTAGCTTAGAGCGTGTTGTCACACCTTTGGTGATATTGTAACACCCCAAAATTTGCCCTATTTTTTTCTTAACCTATTTGGCTTATGCTTCATTTCATTTGCATCATCATTTATGCATAACATTGTTTCTAAACAGGGGATCAAGGTATCTTTATTGACTCTTAAGAGGAGGGTATTATTCTCAAGGCTAAAGCAAGAGATTGTACCCAATATTATTGCATTCTCAAGCTTCAAAATCCTTTCATCATCAAGGCTATTCTCCTTTTCTCAACATCAAACTACAAGTTTCCCCTAGATTTTCTTTTGCCCTTTGAGTCTTCTTTCTCTTCTCAAAACAAAAATCAAAACACTTAATAAATATGATGTGCATTGTGCGCCACGAGCCTTAAGCACATGGGAAAAGATGAGCGGATGAATTTCTAACCTCATCTTAGGGTACTTTGTGTGCGAGGCGTTTGGATCGTTAGCGCGAAATATTCGATCCTATGTCATAGACTTTAGTGCGATGCGCATTTCAAACAAAGTTAATCCACTTCTGCTAAAATTCACAAACAAAATTCAAGTCATTTTATCCTTTGGGATTGTTTGTCAAATCATTTTCAGAAAGAGTACGTTATTTCTGTTCTACCGTAAATAGGCATCGATCCTAACTGCTGGAACGCGAACTTAACGTCACTCATAAAAAACACTTAACCAATCTGTGGTTGTACCCACGAACTACAGACGCTCTAATTTCCTCATTCTCGTCCGAATGAGGATACGTAGGCACAAGACAATGAAGTCTTGGCGAGCAACGTTCCCCCTTCATCCGTAGCCCTTCGAACTACGTTGACTCTGACTTTCCCATTGCACGAGGGAATACGTAGGCCTAGGACGACGAAGTCCTATAGAGTCTCCTTTTTTCCCTTTCCGTTTTCGTTTAGCAGTGAGCTTTAGATAACACACCCTTTGATTAGAACAACAAGCGTGGATCCCGTTGAGTCCAACGGACGCGAGGGGGTGCTAATACCTTTCTCTCGCGTAATCGACTCCCGAATCTAGGATTTGGTTGCGATGACCATGTCTTCTCCCTTTTGAAGTTTCTTCGATCATTTCCTTTCCCCCGTCGGGATAAATAACGTTCGGTGGCGATTCTGTTTTTTCTGCCGTTTTTTTTTTTGCGTTGCGACAGCTGGCGACTCTGCTGGGGACGAGGTTCCCTATGCGAGTCAATCCTAGCGCGCGTCTGTTTCTGTTCATTGGGTGTTTATTTTTGTGCATTTATTTGCTTTAACTGTTGTATATTATTTGTTGTCTATTACTTGCATTTTATTTGCATCAGATTACTGTTATTGTATTGTTCTACTGCTGCTGTGCTGTTGAGTGGGTTGGTTTCATGAGAGATAAGCCTATTATGCAGGCTTGAGTACACACATAGGATTAGAGTGGGCTCTTGTTGACTAGCGTGGTGTTTGACACATACTGTTAGCTTGAGTTCACATTCAAATGAGGTTTTCTTGGGAGATGCTCTGTCCTGTATGTTTATACAGTAGCAAGAGTGTTCCCTTGAGGACTTATGACTCTGGAGACCATTCACGGGAAATCAGTTGAGGCCTCCTTGATTGATGATGATGACAAACCAGAAATGGTGAGCGTATCATCAATTCTCGACCTGAGAGTCCGTGATACCGAGCACCTGTTAGGATGCCATGTCCAAGACTAGAACCCACATGTGAGAGGGGATGGGTTTTTGCAGGAAACCTTGACTTTTAACCCACCTAGATTTCTGGTTTTCTTATCAGTGTGAACTTATGAATGTGGTATTCTGGTTATCTCAGTATTCTAGAATTCTGGATTTCTTGTCAGAGCAGAATCTTGGTCTTATTCAGTCAGCTGCACAACAGTTTTTCAGAACATATAGAAACCTTGATCCCATGTTTGCATTTGCATAACATCATATCTGCATTTTAACATTCATGTTTGTCTATTTCCAGGGTTTGCATCTTATCTTTGATTCCCATTTACAAGGTCTTCATAGATGGGTATTGGTAGGAAGGACACCATTAGCTACAAGTTTCAATCGCCAGATTTGAGTCCGATCCGTAGCCTGATTGCCAAAACTACTCAAAGTAATATGGAGACTTTCAAAGAAGATTATGGGAAGATTCTCAATATGTTTCATACTATTACAGAATACGAGAGAGGGGCTATACACACTTTGTTACAGTTCTACAATCCTGCTCTGAGGTGTTTCACGTTCAGGGATTATCAGTTGGCTCCTACTCTGGAGGAGTTTTCACTCATTTTGGATGTCCCGGTTAAAGATCAGGTGCCCTTCCATGAATCTATGGAAGTTCCCGCTCCAGAAGCTATTGTTGACGCTCTTTATTTGAGCACATCTGTGGTGAAGGGTAATCTATATTCCAAGGGGGGTTTATCTGGTTATCTTTTGAGTTCTTTGGTGAATGAAGCTATAGTATATGCTGAGGCCTGTAGCTAGACTACTTTCAATGCCATCCTTGCTTTATGTATCTATGGGATTATTTTATTCCCCAATGTGCCGGGTTTCGTAGATATGAACGCCATTTGGATTTTTATGATGAAGAATCCCGTGCCAACACTCCTTGGTGATGTGTACCATTCAGTGCACTCAAGGAACTATAAGAAGAAAGGTGGACTTCTTTATTGTTGTGCTCCCCTTCTCTGCAAGTAATTCATGAGTCATCTCCCGCATGATGTTGCTTTTGTTGATACTAAATACTCCTTGAATTGGGTAGAAAGGGTAATGGGCCTTGTCTCTAAGGATATTCAATGGTTTGATAGAAGATTATTGGGAACGAAGATGATTTACAATTGTGGGGTGTTGCCCAATGTCCCTCTTATGGGGATAAGGGGAGGAATCAACTATAATCATTCCCTTTCTAGGAGATAGTTGGGGTATGCGTTGAGGGTTTCTCCGACAGATGAAGAAGTAGAGGAATCTTTATTTCACAATGGGAATGGCAATCCTGAAGCCATGAAAAGAGCTGTGAAAGCTTGGGGCACTATTCAAAGGAGAGGAAAGCTGTTCCTAGGTAAAAGTGATTGCCAAGCTTATCCCCCTTATATGGAGTGGGTACAAAAAAGAGTTGAAGTCGTTCAGTTGCCTTTTCCAGTAAAGACTCTTCTGTATCCATTGGCCATCGAATAACCTACTACAGTAGAGGTTGAGAAATATAACAAACTCTGTGCAGAAAAGGAAGAACTTCATAAGGAGAATGAAGAACTGAAGAGGGAGGTCTATCAGTTGGGGCATGATAAGAACGAAATGACCTATGTAGCCAAAGTGAAGACAAAGATGTTGACTAAAAGAGAAAAAGAACTAGCAGAGGAGGTAAAGAATAGGGAACGGGTAGGTCAAGATCTGAGAAGTCCCAACAACTTACTCCAACTGAGGAAGAAGGATTTAGAAAGAGCTCGTGTGGAGATCTCTAAGTTTAATAGTCAATGGAACGCCATGGTGACTGTACACAAAATGAAAGAAGATGAACCTCAAGACTAGATTAAAAAGTTGAAGATATGGCTCAGAGACAAAGAAAGAGAAGTTAGAGAAGAATCATCCGACAGGTGCAGAAGTGAGAAGCAGCTTAAAGAGACGTTGTCAGCCCTTGAGGAGCTTAAGATTCAAGCAAAGGTAAAGAAGCCTAAACTTGAGGATGCTTTCGGTGAAGATGCTTGGGAGTTGCGGTGTCGATACTTGGAGGGAATCATGCACAGACGCGATGTTCTCATTCAGGAGCTGATCCAAAGACCGAGGCATCTTGACACCAAAAAGTTATTCAAGGAGATTCAAGCTTGGTGCAAGGAGCGTGATGGCTGGGGAGGGTTGTCTCTGGTTGATATTGACAGTATGTCTTAGTGGCTTTCTTCTTTTGTATCTGATCACCGTCAGGCTTGTTGGCTGGGATCATTGACTCTTATATTTGACTATATCTTTTTCTGTATGGGTTGTATATGTTGACTTGTTGTTATTCTCTTATTCTGTAATCTATGAGCAACTTTTATCGGTGTTCCATCCATCTTTGGTGTTTATTATTATTATAAAACTGGAATCAAGGGGTAGATCACCTTGGAAATATCCGAGCATGACATTTGCATTGCATTTGCATATCCAAGTGCATAACAGGTGTTCCTGACTGGATTCTTCTTATCTCTGCCTGGTTTTCTTCAGTAAGATTGCGGACTCTAACACTCACAGATACTAGACGAGAGGAAACCAAAGACGAGTGATGGAATAAATCCAAGCTGAACTTCTGGAGGTGCGCAATCTCATGACTCAATTCATGGAGTTAATGCAGAACATGGCCCAAGGACAAGAACAACTGAGAAATTTGGTTCAACTGCTAATTGAGACTACTCGAGTTGATGAAAGTAGTGTGGTCTACCCTGGTGGTGCTGGTGTTATCCCTCCAAGCGGCGGTCCGAGCGGAGGTGGTCCTCGTGTTATTATCCCTCTGGGCGGAGGGGCTGGGGTTTTCATTCCTCCGGGTGGAGGTATTGCTGGCGGAGTTCCTGGTGTAGGAGGTATGGATGGAGGAGGAAGTGTCTGTGTTATCCATGGTGCTGGTGGCGCTCATAACCATCAATGGAAGGAGGATCGTCAGGAAGATGCATTCTCTATGCACGACCTGGACGCTGGCTTCTCATCTAAGGCGGATAAGAAATTCAAGATGATTGAAGAAAAAATACGTGCTTATGAGAACCAAAATGTTTTTAGTCTCGACATGACTGATCTCGGGCTGGTTCCTGGAGTAAGAATTCCACCCAAATTCAAAGTCCTGGACTTTGATAAGTACAAGGGGATGGCCTGTCCCAAGACTCATATCCGAGCTTACTATCAGAAAATGTCGGCTTATTCAGATGATGAAAAGCTCCTTAAGCTTTTTTTCCAGGATAGCCTAGCTGGGGCTCCCCTGGAGTGGTATATGGTATTAGAGAGGACCCACATTAGAAGCTGGAGGGACTTATTAGTATAATAACGACATGGCTCCCAATAGAACACAGTTACAGAATCTGTCTCAGAGATGGAAGGAAAGTTTTAAGGAATACGCCCAGAGGTGGCGTGAATTGGCAGCAAGAGTTCAACCTCTGATGATGGAGCGAGAACTTATTAATATGTTCATGGGCACGCTCCAGGGGCCTTATTTTGAGAAACTGGTTGGTTGTCTGTCAGCTGGGTTTTCAGATCTTATGTTGGCAGGAGAAAGAGTGGAGAGTGGAATCAAGGCAGGAAAGATCCCAAGTGGTAATGGCTCCTCGTCTGGAGGAGGTAAAAAGCTGTATGCAGGGAATCCCAAGAAAAGGGAAGGGAATACTAATTCTATTTCTTCTTATCGGGGTAAAGACAGGGCCAATCAAAATTATACAGCAGGTTGCTACTGTAGTGTTGCAGTGAGAATCGGATAACAAGCTATTAATTAACTTGCATCACAAAACATGAAATTCACCACCGAGCTTTGATTTATCCAAAGGAAAGGGTAAAGAACGAAAACCCTAAGTGCGCTATGTAGGAACACAGCTAGAGATCTAAGGTTCGGGGGTTGGTTATACAAAGGAAAGGTATTAGCACCCTAAGTATCTGTAGTACTCTACATGAACCTCTTGTTTATATTTGTGTTATGATAAAGTTGTTTGCTAAGGAAAATGTGCTAAGGGAAAAGACCTAGGGGTATATACACTAAGTTTGCTCGCCAAGACATTGCATCTCGTGCCTACGTATCCTGACAGGAATGGAATCAGAGCATTCGTAGTTCCCCTCAATGGGGTAAGGAACTCTTGACTGTGGCCAAGGTTCCAAGGGAAAACAGGGTGAAAAGCTTGAAAGCAAAGCTTATGAGGATTGATTGTTTAGGGGAAGAGATTAATGGCTATCTCTTGTGAAAGGATTGTGAAGGGTTAGACCGTCTTGAAGGAGAAGAGATTAATGGCTATCTCTTGTGAAGGTTAAAGAAAGGTTAAGAGTTATAAGAGATTAATGGCTATCTCTTGGGAAAGGATAGGTTAAAAGGGAATGAAGTATTCACGGGAAAGTAGGGTCTGATAGCAAGACACCTACGTAGAGTGCGGCGACTCCAAACCTAAGGCTAGGTTAAAAGGGGAATGAGCTATCTATGACTTTGAGGTCAATAGAGAGACTTTCCTTTGGATTTGGGAAGACAACCTCTTGTAAAGACAAGTGTTGAAGGGGGGTGAAGGATGAAGTTTGAGAAGCTCATATCACTTAGGGATAAAGCTTATAGTACACATGAACAATATGGGTGATCATGGACAAAGATGATATTCAAGCATGATATCAATACATAAATGGTGAAGATGATAAATGATGCAAATATTGACCAAAGGTTTCTTTTGACAAATTTTAAAGGTAACTTCCACTGGTGGAAGATTAGTGCAAAAACTAACCAAAAGCATTTTCAGGCAGATTTTAAAGGTAACTTCCACTGGTGGAAGATTAGTGCAAAATCTGACCAAAAGCATTTTCAAACAGATTTTAAAGGTAACTTCCACAGGTGGAAGATTAGTGCAAAAACTGACCAAAAGCATTTTCAGACAGATTTTAAAGGTAACTTCCACTGGTGGAAGACTAGTGCAAAAACTGACCAAAAGCATTTTCAGACAGATTTTAAAGGTAACTTCCATTTCCAACATGAATAAGTACCTCAAAAATATTGATTTTCACCAATTCCTTTTTATGTTCAAAAAGTAGACATAATAAAGATTAATTTACAAAAAGAATGGGTGAAAAAGGATATAAAATGATCAAATTATGAATTGTTGAAGTTAGAGCATAAACCATGAAAATACAAGATGATATGTGATAAAAAGAAATAGGAAAGGCTCCCCATGGGTATTGAACTCGTGCCTTGGGGATTGCAGCTCCAAAACATTGCCAATCATGCCAACGCGCGTATGTGTATTAGGTTGTAGACACAAAACAATATATGGAAAACAAGGATATTTTAGAAAATTAAAATAAAAGGTTTGAGGCGAGGGGGATTCGAACCCCAGTCCTATGGGTCAAATGCGCGTGTATGTGTGTGCTTTTGCCACTAGGGTGGCCCTTACATCCGACATTAGATACAACCTCATAACATTATAAGCCCTTGCGTGTAGGACAAAATCTTAATGAACCAAAAACCTTGCCATAGCAGATTCATGGTTTTGGACTGGTGGATCAGTGCTTCCATTCAATGCAAAAAAAACTTTCTTACCAATTATGTAACAAACCAATCAAGTGGAATAATAACTAGCAAACCTTCATCAATTCAACTTCAACATTAGTTCACCAAACTCAAACAAAACAAAAGATAAAAATCCTATCCATCTTGGCTCAGAATATAAGCTGTTATGGAATTCTTCAAGACTCACAAAGGGAGCATACTCAAGAGGAAAGGAAAACACATTCAAACCATGAAATGACACAATGATCATGCTATTTATATTAAAAGGCAGTGTTCTCAACTGGTTAGATCAAAACAAGACTCAAACTTCAAATTTCAAATATCAATCCATGTCAAGCATATAAATTCATGTGTTAAGATATATGAACAATAGGCAAAAAAAAAAAAAACGAAATTGAAAATAAGCACATGAATTAGTCATGACAACCACCCACAAGTGTATTCAACTGAAGAGGTTCTTTCATTACAATGTTCAACAAAACATGAAATTTTTCAATCAATACATGAAGAACCTTTAAACATGTATCCATTATGCATAAAACAAAACATTGTTCTAGTTCATGTACACATGAAACTAAAGAAAACCTCTACGCCCTTCAACAACTTGGAATATGAACAAAGGATTGAAGGTTAGTAGGTTATGTACCATACCTGTCAAATGATATTAACAATGCCGCTGTAACAAACTCAAACCTTGCTCATGCTCATTAGTCAAAACAGATTTAGATGCAGATGTTAGGAATTTAACAACAACTTATGTTATCTCAAGATAAAAGGGCAGTCAAGGCCCTTAGGGAAAGTTGAGACAAGGATATAAACAACATAAGGCATTTCAAACATGACAATATAAACATTTGAATTGTAGCAGTGTAGTTTTCAACTCAACATGATAGCAACATACATATACATGAGATACAAAGCAAACAAAGGCAGAAAATTAAGGCCTCTCAACAGACATATATGGTTTGTAGAGACATAACATCAGGGCTGGCAGTGTTAACAAGAAAGGATTTCACAAGCTCAATCAAAACTACACCATATCAATCATAATTGATAACAACAAAAATGTGTTCTGAACAAAGAGTAGTAGCTTAAGCAAGACTGATGGACATACACATAACACTTCAGAAAAAGCAGAAAGCAACAAAGCAAAGCACATTCATGACCAGTGATCATACAAACTAAGCACATGCATTTTTTTAGGCCAAGAAGGCATATAGACATGAAAGGAGAGTATGGTAACAAAAACTTATTCAAGCATTAGTATTCAGACATTTACACATTCATGGCATGGTGAAGGCATAAGGCAAAGAGCTAGCAGTTTCATACATCAATAAAACAGTTACATGAAAACGCATAATATCAAGGCAGCATAAGCTTCCAAACCACAGATGACAGTGCCTAACAACATCATTCCTAGGCATATGGTGAGTGTATTAGTCTTGACAGACATACCAAGCAAACATTTAGACATGTAGGAACAACTTTGAACCAAGGAAGGGCAACACAAACTCAAGATGATAGTTATGCATATGACTATAACAGTTAGGAATACCTAAAAACAAGAATCATGATCATGCTAAGTACATACCTCAAATCAAATCTCTCATCTCATTTGGAACAAAACTAACCTACTATGAATGTCTCCAAACATAAAACCTCTTTGGATCATGGCAGCAGGTACAGAGAAAAACAGTCATGGTGTGGCTTAGAACATGAAAAGCTAGGATAACCTGAAGTAACTCCTAATACCAGTACACATACAAGTAAGCTTTAGCACTTTAGGGAAACAAGCATCGTGTTAACAGTCCCCAAGCATACTATTTCCAAGATATCTTAACATGTCATGGCAAAGTGAAAGCTCTCAAATGAACTAAACTATCACAACGCAAAACATCACTATTATCTGCCCTAACATCAATAAAATTAATCTGTTTTTTGACTAGGGTATCATGAGTTAATAACAACTGAGACACAAAGTAAGGTAGCTAGAACTTGTCACCAATGTGACATCAAACACCAGTTCTGTGATATTCCAAATAAGCATAGCTCAAACATGGATAGTCTACCTGAGTATATCAGAAAAATAACCATACTTACCTCATGGTGGCAAGTCATGGACAAATAGCTAAGAACCAAACTCAAACATAAAGTCAAAGTTAAATTATCTATCTATCATGAACATATGTAAAGAAAACTAAAACACCTTATGTAAACATTTATGACAGAAATATGATGATGATATCAATAGGTATGAACATGAATATTGAGTGTGAAGAAAAAGTGTTACTGTAGCGAGTGATTTTTGGATGTGGTTGCGAAGCACAATCACTCTAGTACTACAGCTCGATTCATTTTTTATCCTATTGAAGCTGATGAAGGAAGGGAAATAGATGTCTCCAACTAACCCTGCTTGCATACTGAGGTTAAACAGTCAAAACTGTTGGTTTACAGATGCTACAAAGATTCGGGGTCTCTCCTAGGTTATTTTGTTAAAAAAAGTGTTTTAGGCTATCAGTTGAAATGTTAGGACGGATGTATGAAAGTATGGGATTTTGGGTTTTTGTTTAGGGTGCTCGCTAAGATTTTTCTTTCAATCTTATGCCTACGTATTCCCGTTTACCGAAACAGGGAAATCAGAGCGATCGTAGTTCCTCCTATTCTACGGGAGGAAATGGTGTTTTGGTGTCTTGTTCAAAGCCCAAGACGTGAAGCTAAAGGTGGTTTTTATCTTGTTTAAAGCCCAAGATGTGAAGCTAAAAGGGTCTATTTGTATCTTGTTCAAAGCCCAAGATATGAAGCTAAAAGAGTTTGACTTTAGAGAGAATTTGTCATCTCTAAAGAGGTGTTTGTATGTCACAACTGTTTATAAAGAAGAATTACTTTAACCGGGATGTGCGAATCCGGCAATGCCATAATTTCCTTTATAGGGGATTTCCAACCTGAAGGAGAAGACTTTAACTCAGTTTAGAGCAATGCTATCTTTCCTTAGGAATTTCTCATGCTAAAAGAGGGACAGTGGCGTGGATGTAAATAATCCAGAGGCTTGCCAAGTACAGCGATTAGATGAAGGGGAAGGAGTTGTTGATGTTTGTGTACTGTGAACGAGGCATAACTTTTGATGCTAAAAGGTTAATTGGATCAACCGGTGGTTTTCTTATACAAAGCCTAAGAGGAGGCTAATATGTGTCTCGTACAAAGCCCGAGAGAGAGGCTGAAAGGTTTTGACTCAACGAGGGAGTCTTTTGGTATCTCGTATAAAGCCCGAGATGGAGGCTATTTGACTCAACAAGAGAGTTTTTTGTATCTCGTACGAAGCCCGAGATGGAGGCTAAAGATGGTGACTCACCAAGAGAATCTTTTACACTCAACAAGAGAGTGATTTTATATCTCGTACGATGCCCGAGATGAAGGCTATTTGTTAGCTCCGCTGGGGAGAATCATTGTATAAAGCCCAAGAGAGAGGCTATGGTGTTGTTTCAGTTGAGTGACAGGTCCAGTATACTGATTTAAAGAGAAAATCAGTTCTTATATGAGTAATGTTTGCACTCATGGATTTGTTCTAAGGATCAGGGTTATTTCCTGTTCTTTAAGGAAATGGGAAATCCAAAGGGTATCGAGACTGTCCGAGTCTACGGGGTTCCTTCCTATTCTTGAAGGGTGCTTAAGAATGTCTTTGAGACTCAAGGAAATTAGACTGTCCAAGTCTAGAGTTTCATCTTTTGTACTATGCTTTGAGAAACAGTAGTAGACTCTTGGAAAGACTGTTCTATTAAGATGACTGATTTCTGTTCCTATACCTTTAGGAGGTCGTCGGGACAATTTGTACGAAGCCCAAGAGGAGGCTGAAAACTTTTAAGAAGCCGAGTAGTCCTTGTATGAAGCCCTAGAGGAGGCTATCATTCCCGGAGGAAGAAATCATTTATACGAAGCCTAAGAGGAGGTTGTGAATACTTTTAAAAAGCCGACGGGTCCTTGTACAACGCCCAAGAGGAGGCGAGGATGCTTTTAGGAAGCATGTGGGTCCCCAAACCCCGAGAAATTCAAGACAGGCTATTCACAAAGAATAGATCAAGCCAGGAAAGTTCGAGAATTCGGAAGTAACTCAAGAGATGCAATTCACGGAGAAGAGATCATCTATGGGGAATAGAGTTTCTTGACAAGTGCTTTTAAGAAGCCTGTGGGTCCCCAAACCCCGAGAAATTCAAGACAGGATATTCACAAAGAATAGATCAAGCCAGGAAAGTTTGAGAATTTGGAAGAAACTCAAGAGATGCAATTCACGGAGAATAGATCATCTCTGGGGAGTAGAGTTTCTTTGACAACTTCTACAAGTGACAGTCTATGAAAGGGTTCACCGAGAATGCTGCCTTTCATGTCTCCTTATTGTTTAACCCCAAGAGGAGGGAAGACTGTGTCTGGTAATCCTATGGGGATCTAGTTTTGACTATTTAAGAGTGATCAACGAGCTTAATGCTAAACGTAGTTGCCGGGGAAACTCTAAATATCTATACTATTATTACACAGTTGATATGAGTTTATGAAAGAAGACTTACAGCGAAACAGCTCCACAATACAGTTATCTGTATATAAAAGCGGTAATTGAAAGCGTATAAACACTTACTCGGTTGTAGAGCTTCCATGCTGTTTTGTTAGTTGTTCAACAAAGAAAGATTGAAAACAACAGTATATTTCCAAATCAAAAGAAAAAAGAAAGATTTGGGGCTTACAGCTCAAGGAGAGGCCCAGGGTTTTATCAGTGAGCGCACTGTTGAATTTGTACAGAGGGACTTATACGAGTGACTAAGGCCCAAAAATTGTTCTCTGTACAAAGGGATGGGTCTTACACTCTCTCAAGAGGCCCAAAAGGTTTAAAGAAAAAGAGTGGGGCTTATAACACGAGGGTAGACCCAGATGATTTTTCGTTTGAAATGGCGATCGCGCCGAGATTTTCTTTTAACACAAAGGGGCTTATACAATATCTGAGGCCCAAATTTGTTTTTGGTTAAAAGGGGATTGGGTCTTACACTCTATTAGAGGCCCAAAAGTTTGAAATGGGTCTTACTACTCGAGGGTAGGCCCAAAGTTTGTTTTTCAACGGACGATGATCGCGCTGAACTTTTTGAAATACAACGGGACTTATGCAATAAGTGAGGCCCAAAAAGGTTGTATTTACAAAGGGTTGGGTCTTACACTCTAATAGAGGCCCAAAGTGTTTTGAAAATGATTTACGAGGGTTGAATTAATCAAAAACCCTAATTTGTTTTCAAAATGTGTTTTAATTGAATAAAAATTCAATTAAAATGATCAAAATTGTTTAACATATGGAAAACAAATTGTGATCTTGGATTAATGCTTCAAAAATTAAGTATTGACCTACAAAATAATTAGAAGGCATTAAAAGTTGCAAAATTAAAGTGGAAAAAATATTCAAAATGTCAAAAAACAATTAAAATATTAATTCTTTGCAAAAATATCAATTATATGAAATGAATAATATTTTTGGGATTTTTTAGGAAAATAAAATATTTTAACATTTTTGTGAATTATTAAAAAAAGAATCAACTCAAAATCATTAAAACTCAGAGAGAAATTAATTTTTGAATCAATTAAATAAAATCACAAAATTCAAATATTTGAATTTGAGAGAAATGGCGCCAAGAACAGCTGAAGAACACGCACGTTTTTCAGTTTTGCCCAGATTTGCATTTTCTATCCAACCTCACTGAATACTTGATCATATCATGCAATCCACATACCAATCAACTCGTTTCAACCTCACGATCATGTCTATGGCAATTAATTTCATTTAAATTAAGCATAAAACAAGAAATCACGAAAAATCCTCAAGAACCCTAAATTCTGCTTGAAGGCTGTGATTTTTGATACACGATTCAAACAAAGCAATTACTTGAGGGGAAACATTCCATGCATGATTATGAACATTTGGCAAAAGTATTGTGCGAGGAAATATGCATAGATTGAGAGATAACCAAGTTTAGGCTTACCTCTAGGTCGTGACAGCAAGAGCAAATTGATTTTTGAGTAGGAGGTGTTACAGATGAATTGTGATGATCTGAACAGCTTCCCTACACCCTATGGAGTGTGTTTGAATGCTTGGACTTGATGGAAATTGGCTGGATCACTTCATGGCATCTCAACTGTAACTTGGTTAAAACCTTGAGCAATTGACTGGTGATTCTGAGAAATAAGTGTTCCAGATGTTGTTTAAGTGTTTGATCAGCTCACATATGATGTATATGAGGTATGTGTGTGATTGGTTTGAGTGGAATTGCTCTCTAATGAAAACCCGATAGTGACTTGCTAAGAAAGGCATTTTTGAGAGTGAGAAGTGGATTTTGAGAAAGGCAAGTGTTGTAGGCCATTGGTGTACTTAAACTGATCACAATTGAGCTCTATTTATAGTAGAGCAAGTTTGTTTTGCAAGGAATAGTGAATGACAACTGCTGAGTAGGGTTGTCCAATGTTGGCAAATGAAAATCCAAGTCTCCTCTAGCCATTGACTAGAGGTTAGGACACAGGCTGCTGGTCCCCTTGGTCTTGGATAAGTATTGACTGAATTCAGTTGCTAATGGCTCAGTCCATGCCACCTTGGTGCTTCCATTGAATGCTCCAATCCAAAATTGGAGTCTTGTCCCTATTTTGGGCAATTCTAGGTTTAGCATGTTATTTCTTGTTCCAAGGACTTTGGAGGCTTGGCTCAGTGATTGTCCCCTTTAGATTCAATCCTCAGATGTGTCCAAGGTGATGATAAGGGTTGGAATTGGCTGATTTTGGCGAATCGACCAAAAGTGCAAAAATCTGCCTTGCCTTGGCAGATTTCAGCAAGGCAACTTGCCAATGTCATATCTCATGGCTCAAGTTGAATTTGGTGATGTTCTTGGCCATTTTTGAAAGCTCTTATATGATACAACAACTATTTGATAATATTTGGTTTTGATACCTTTTGGATCCAAGTGAAAAATGTCCCTACATTTGGAAAAAAGTAAGGCAAAATCTGACTTAGTGAAATTTTCACTAAGTGTTGGAACAAAGTGACTTTTCTTGATTTTGATCACTCCATAACTCAAAATCCATGAGGAATTTGGACATAGGTCAGTATGAAGCTTTTGTAGAGAGCAATGAGATCTACAAATCAAGCTTTAGATGGAAAAAATGGCTTTGTGGTTTAGGAGTTAAGATCTTCCAAAGTTGGTACCTTTGTCACTTTTTTTTTCATAACTTAGAAAATTTTCTAAGTTTTTATGGTTACCCCATTTTCTTTGATTTTTCTTGATGAATGATGATTCAAATCATACATTAACATCATTTTAGGGTTAAAAATCCATTTTTGTGAAAAATCTCAAAAAGTCAAAGTTGACTTTTGTGCACAGTTGACTTTTTGTCAAATGAATTCCAAACTGTGCGATCCTTTGGGAAATCATGTCCTTGACCTAAATCAAACTTTGATGGACATGTTCCATGGGTGTTATAGGGTATGTTGAATCATGTCTTAGGGCTTGGGAGCATGTCCTGGTTAAAAGTCAAAGTTACAGTTGACTTTTCCCGCGAAACCCTAACTGTGGTTCAGATGAAATTGAAACTTGTTGCTCAAGCTTCTTGGATCAATCCATTGTTCCAAATGGATCAACATGGTATATTAGAGACCCTCAAATCATGTCTTGAGGTCTTGGTTCATGATTTGTCCCAAAAGTCAACTTAGGGGTGAATTAGGTCAAGAAACCCTAATTCCTGATTTTTGATGTATGCATCCCTTGAGGCAAAATTGACTTAATGATTGGGTTTATGAGGTTCCATCGAGCATATTAGGTTATGTTTTGGATCATTGGCTTATGCCTAGATGAAAATTTCCATCTGGAGGCCCTGGTCGACCAAAACCCTAATTTGGTGACACTGTCGATCTTGAAGCTTGATCCATCTAGAAGGGAGTTGCCTTGTGCTTAATCCTTGAAGTGGGAGTCCTATTGATCCATTGTGGATGTTTAAGAGGTCAGACAAGTTGAAGATCATGTCATTCCTTGATTGATCATTTGTCTAAGAGCTCAGAGTGGGCTTGAAACCCTAATTTTGATTGTGGTGAATGCTCAACAATTCCTTGAGGAGATTGATGAGGCATAAAGGTACATCCATATTGTGATGAGGATTTACACAATGATAGGAATCTTAGTGGTCAAAATTTGGGGTATGACAGATGCCCCTATTTAATCTTCTTGGACCCGAAGGTGTGAATGACGAAGGTATTCGGGCATCCGAGGTGCAAGAGGATTAAATATCGGAATATCTGAAATTTTGACGGCGTCTATGAATGGTAATTCACGCATTCATCTTCTTTCGCTAAGCAATGATACTTAGAAAAGGTAAACCTCCCCTCGATCCTGGTCTTCAGCCAAGGAACTGGTCTCAGTTTTCTTTTGAAATAAACCTCCCCTCGATCCTGGTTTCCTACCAAGGAACTGGTCTTAGTTTCTGATGTAAACTTCCCCTCAATCCTGGTTTCCTACCAAGGAACTGGTCTAAGTTTCTGAGTTAAACTTCCCCTCGTTCCTGGTTTCCTACCAAGGGACTGGTCTTAGTTTTTGATGTAAACTTCCCCTCGATCCTGGTTTCCTACCAAGGAACTGGTCTAAGTTTCTTTTGTCAATAAACTTTATTGACAAGGGACGCTATGTGTAGCGGTTTTCCTCAAACTTCTCACCGAATTTTCTTGGGGAGATTCCATTTGATGGAAAAAGTTTGATGTTAGACTTGCTGGGGAACCCAGTCGTCTGAGTTGTAGAGGTGCACAAACTTCTTTGTTGGAGATGCCATTTGTTGACTCTATTTTGGGAATGCGAGTCCCTTGAGAGTCTGCTTTCAAGTTTGGGGATATTACATCATACTTTTCTCGGGATCTTCCCGGAGAAATGCCATATGATGGGATCCAATTTTGAGGTGCCGATGACCTTTTCATCAGTGGTTTTTTTGGAGAAAAACTGCCGTACCACCGAATCTCTGATTAAGAGGCTTTCTCTAGGGATTTTCCTTAATCCGGGAAAGCAAGGATATCATCTTCAATGGCGAAGAGTAATGTTGACTGAAGGTTCTCTGGTCTTTCAGAGGTTCAAGTTATCAAAGTGGTCGAGGAGCCAACTTCATTCCAGAAATAAACTAGAGGAGAGAGATTATTCAGACGCAGCATTTCCTGACGAGGAAAAAACTGACAACTCGATTGAGAGGACTTTTTACCACCAGGGGATAAGACCGACTAGAGTGATAGTGATGCAATATGAATGCGAATGCAAATTAATAATGCATGATGTATGTATGTATATGCTGACAAAACTGACGCGACATACAAACTAAAAGATGAACATGACTGGATACTCGGCCATCGCGGGGCGAAGAAGTACCGTTGGTCTAATAAGTAGCAATTCTACCTTGCTTAGGAGAAGTAGTCCTCGCGGGGAACTATGTTGGTCGGTCTTAAGAGATAAGAACTCAGCCGAAGATGTCAGATGGATTAGTTGCATCCGTCACTGTTGATCCTTCATTCAGGCGCACTGGCGTAGAAGGAGTACTCTGATTCTGCACTTTAAAGTTTGCTTACTTCTGGAGAAGCGGTTGATGCTCTTTTGATGTTCAACAGTCAAAAGAAATTGCCATCTTTATTTTAAAAGCAGAAAAAGTTTTACAAGTAAATTCATTTTTGTTTTATTTTAAGAATCGTTGAGCATGTTAAAATGTCGTTCTGTAAAGCTAAAGCAAATGAGAATTACAAACAAAAGCACAAGGGCTCAAATTTTATTGATAAGATGGAGATCAACCTAACGCGTGATTCCAAAGAGTATATACAAAGCTAGAAAATGGTAATTTACAGGGAAAAGGGCTACGTTAAAACATAATGACCACTATCCTTCTACCAACTTTGAATTCGGGACATCCTGAGCTTCTGTCGAAGATGACCTTGACTAGAGTTTTCCTCTGATGGATGGTGTAACTGCTGCTGAGGGACTTGCCTCTGTTGAACATAGTTACTTTCCATTATCCCTAACTTTTGCCTGGATTGTACTTTGAGATTTCCAATCCAACGGGATAATTATTTTGATTATGTCTCTAATTTTTGCCTGGACCGCCCTTCGGGTTTTCAATTCACCGAGACGTTTTTTTTTAGTTTTTTAGTTTAGGCGAAGTATTTCTTGACTACATCAACATTTTTGGGGTAGGAAAATTCCTCTCCGTCCATGGTTGCAAGTCTCAAGGTGCCGCCTGAGAAAGCTTTCGTGACCACATAAGGGCCGTCATAATTCGGAGTCCATTTGCCTCGAGAATCAGTGAGAAATGATTGTATCTTCTTGAGCACGAGATCTCCTTTCCTGAAGACGCGAGGTCGGACCTTTTTGTCGAACGCCCTCTTCATTTTTTGCTGATACAACTGACTGTGGCATAGAGCCGTGATTCTCTTTTCTTCAATCAGATTTAGTTCGTCATGTCGACTTTGACACCATTCAGCTTCTGTAAGCTTAGCTTCCATCAATACCCGGATTGATGGGATCTCTACTTCGATGGGGAGCACTGCTTCCATGCCATATACTAGAGAGAAAGGGGTTGCCCCTGTTGAAGTGCGGACAGATGTACGATAACCGTGAAGAGCAAAGGGTAGCATCTCGTGCCAATCTTTGTAGGTTACAACCATCTTTTGAACAATCTTCTTGATGTTCTTGTTAGCCGCTTCTACCGCTCCGTTCATCTTGGGTCGGTAGGGAGATGAGTTATGGTGTTCGATCTTGAACTCTGTGCACAACTCTTTCATCATCTTATTATTCAAGTTAGATCCATTATCAGTAATGATCTGGTTTGGAACACCATAACGGCAGATGATATTGTTTTTGATAAATCGGACCACCACTTGTTGGGTTACATTAGCGTACAACGCTGCTTCGACCCACTTGGTGAAGTAATCAATGGCTACAAGGATGAACCGATGTCCGTTTGAAGCTTTGGGCTCAATCAAGCCAATCATGTCGATTCCCCATATGGAAAAAGGCCACGGGGAAGAAAGAATTTTGAGACCCGTTGGCGGTACATGAATTTTGTCGGAGTATATCTGACACTTGTGACACCTCCTCATGTACTTGTAGCAGTCGGATTCCATTGTCAACCAATAGTACCTTGCTCTTAGAATTGTTCTCGCCATTGTGTGTCCGTTGGCATGAGTGCCAAAGGATCCTTCGTGAATTTCTTTCATCAGCATGTCTGCGCATCGAAGCAAAACCAAGTCAAAATTTCTCTTATACAGCGTGTCACCGCTCAGGAAGAAGCTACCTGCTAGCCTTCTGAGGGTTTTTCTGTCCTTCCTTAGTGCCCCAGGTGGGTACTCTTGTTTCTGAAGGAAGCATTTGATATCGTGATACCAAGGTTTGTCGTCTATGACTGCTTCAATCGTGAAGATGTAAGCGGGCCGTTCTAGGCGCATCATGTCGATCTTAGGTAAGTCATTCCATTGACCTACACTAATCATGGAAGAGAGAGTGGCTAAGGCATCAGCCATGTGATTCTCATCACGAGGGATGTGATGAAACTCGATTCTGTTGAAGAAAGGTAACAACCTTCTTGCATAGTCTTTGTAAGGAATCAATCCTGATTGGTATGTGTTCTAATCTCCTTTTATCTGATTGATAACCAAGGCTGAGTCGCCATATACGTCCAAGTTTTTGATCCTTAAATCAATTGCTTCCTCGAGACCCATGATACAAGCTTCGTATTCGACCTCATTGTTCGTACATTTGAACGTGAGTCTGGCGGTGAAAGGAATGTGGGTACCCTGAGGGGTAACAATTATTGCCCCAATTCCGTTTCCATAATGATTAACTGCTACGTCAAAGATAAGTCCCCACTGGGAACCTGGTTCTGGCCCTTCACTGGGTAGCGGTTCATCGCAGTCTTTCATTTTCAAATACATGGCATCTTCGTCTGGGAAGTCGAACCCGATTGATTCTTGATCGTCAATCGGTTGATGAGCCAAATGATCGGCCATAATACTTCCTTTAACGGCTTTTTGAGCGTGGTACTCTATGTCATATTCTGATAGCAACATCTGCCAACGGGAAATCCTTCCCGTGAGAGCAGGTTTTTCAAATACATACTTGATTGGATCCATTTCGGAGATCAACCAAGTAGTGTGACGAATCATGTACTGACGAAGACGTTTGGCTGCCCAAGCCAAAGCACAGCAAGTTTTCTCGAGCATCGTGTACCGAGTTTCACAGTCGGTGAACTTCTTGCTTAGATAGTAAATGGCAGACTCTTTCCGTTTGGTTTCATTTTGTTGGCCAAGTACACACCCCATTGAGTCCTCTAGGACTGTGAGTTAGATGATCAGTGGTCTTCCTTCCACTGGAGGTGATAGAATCAGAGGATTCAACCGATATTCCTTAACACTGTCGAAGGCGGTTTGGCAATCTTCTGTCCAAACGCAGTCCTGGTTTTTTTTAGTAATTTGAAAATCGGCGCACATGTGGCAGTCATGAGGAATATAAATCTGGAGATGTAGTTCAAACGTCCCAGGAATCCTCTGACTTGTTTTTCATTTTTCGGAGAAGGCATTTCTTGAATGGCCTTGACCTTGTCAAGATCAACCTTAATTCCTTTCTGGATGACGATGAACCCTAAGAGTTTCCCTGAGCGGACACCGAAGGTGCACTTGTTGGGATTCAAGCGGAGTTTGTACTTTCTCAACCGCTCGAATAGTTTTGACAGGTGGGTCACATGCTCCTCTTCTGTCTTAGATTTTGCAATCATAACATCGACATACACTTCGATTTCTTCGTGTATCATGTCATGAAATAGAGTAGTCATGACCCTTTGATAGGTAGCCCCGACGATCTTCAAACCGAACGACATTACCTTGTAACAAAAGGTACCCCATGGGGTAATGAACGAAGTTTTCTCCGTGTCTTTCGGCGCCATCTTGATCTGGTTATAGCCCGAGAATCCATCCATAAAGGAGAAAACTTTGAACTTTGTTGTACTGTCAACCAGCATATCAATGTGTGGTAAAGGAAAGTCGTCCTTTGGACTTGCCTTGTTCAGATCCCTGTAGTCGACACACATTCTGACCTTTCCGTCCTTTTTCGGAATAGGTACTATGTTGGCTAACCATTGAGGATATTCAGATGTAGCGAGGAAACCCGCGTCAATCTGTTTCTGTACCTCCTCTTTGATTTTGATGGCCATGTCCGGGTGAGTGCGTCTCAACCTCTGCTTTATTGGCGGAAATTCCGATCTTAACGGTAAGTGATGTTCCACGATGCTGGTATCCAACCCTGGCATGTCCTGATTGGACCAAGCAAACACATCGGGAAATTCTCTGAGAAGCTTTGTCAAACTCTCTTTGGCAGTTGGACTGAGCAGTGCCCCAACCCTGATTTCTTTTCTCTCTTTTTCTGAACCCAAGTTTACCGTTTCCAACGGCTCTTTGTGAGGTTCAATAGACCTTTCCTCTTGTCTGAGTAATCGGGAGATCTCTTCTGGAATTTCGTTGTCAACTTCTTCTTCAGCCCCAAATACAGGGAACTCAAAGTTGGGAGAAGGCATCGGATCGTATGTTTCAACGGGGTTTAAAACAAGCAATCTGCATGACGTGATGATTCGTGTTTAGAAGAGATAGAGAAAATGCAAAAGTGTGTGCAGTGTATTTTTTTCTGCTTGTTTTTATTATTGATTTGTTTTTTAGGATTACCATTTTCTGAGAAAAAGCAAAAAGAGAAAACAGCAATTGATGCGGAAATTACAGAATGACATTATTTTATTAATGAACAAGTCGATTCTTGAAACTACAGCCCTATTAAATAAAACTCTGTCGCTTTGGGCGAAGCGAAGAGGGAAAATTTACAGAAAGCGAGCCCTATCAAAACATCCGTTTCACCTGGGCAGGGTGAAAGGTTAAAAATAGCAATTACTTTGACTTATGAACAATCCTTGGAACATCGACAGCAACCCATTGGCGACGAACTCCTCGGTGAATCACAAAGTCTATCACCTTCCTTGATTTATCTTCAGAAATAACGCTGATTTCTGGTGGAGCAGGATCATTGGAATCTGTCTCCCAGGCAGAATTGTCGTAGGAGAATTCCTCTGTTGCATTTTGCATAGCATTTATGCTCTCAGGCAGATTTCCCCATCCAGTTGGCTGGATATCTTCGACCCTGATATGAGAGCTTTCGGGAGCGGTGTACTTGACCATATAGTCGTATTTCCCACTCAGTTGTCCCAAGGTGTCCCACACTTCTTTGGAACTGGAGGGGTCATCTCTCTCGATGACGTTGACCTCAGGAAAAGCATAATTAATGAATTCTAGTCTTGCAAACGTAGCAAATTCATCGTCATGTTGAGTAGTTTCCGAATGACCTGAGTGTTGATCCTATGACATGGTGGGGACACAGGTATTCTGTTCAATGATGCTCAGCTGAGTTTCATTACTCGGCTGACTTTCTGGCCTCAAGTCTCCTGGGTAAGGCTGCCACATTGGTAGGCCATCCATCGGGCCATAGTAATTGTGGTCAAAGTTGTCTTTCATCAGAGTGTCCTCCTCTAATGAATTTGGCGGAGCACGACATCCTTCCGGATCACAACCTCCGTATATGATTTTGACATCTGATCGTGGTATAAATTTCGGACTTTGTGCGGGATAGCAAAATGGCGTAGGCACCTCTTCCTGAGACATATAACCGTCCTCGTTAAGATAGGACTTCCATCCTTCATCCATGTCGGAGGAATCATCTTTATTGATGGTGTGCACTTCTTGAGGCACTGGGTGAAGGAACCCTCCATTGTGAAAGAAGTTCTGAAGGGGATGAAGACTTTCATCGTTAGCAGCTGTCCGAGTATAGGTTGCAGAAAAACCAAGACCCTTCTTGTTGTATTGCAAGTAGGAATGACAAGCTGTCCCCATCCTGTTGTATCGGTACTCTCGACCGCTTTGATAGTATCTTTGTATGAGGAAATCGAAGTTCCTCCTCCGGATTGATCGTCCTTGTGTAACGAAAACGCTTGGAACTGGGTTTCGATTATCCCTTCTGGTTCCACATAAGTGGATGACGATAAATTGTTGATGAGCAAGGCCTGTTCCCCACAGACTGTGATGAGTTGGCCGTTCTGGACGAACTTTAGCTTTTAGTGGAGGGTTGAAGTGACCGCTCCAGCCTGATGTATCCAAGGTCTTCCTAATAAACAACTGTACGTTGCTCGGATGTCCATGACCTGGAAGGTGACTTGGAAAGTGTGAGGACCAATAGTTATGGGAAGATCAACTTCGCCGATAACCATTTTTCTGGACCCGTCGAATGCTTTGATGACGACCTCGCTGGTTCTCATTGGAGGGCCTTTGAATGATAATTGCATCAAAGTGGACTTTGGCATAACATTCAGGGCTGACCCTGTGTCTACCAGTACGCTGGCTAAAGCATCGTCTTGGCAGTTGACTGTGATATTGAGCGCCATGTTATGACAGCGACCTTCTTCAGGTAATTCCTCATCACTAAATCCCAAGTTATTGCAAGAAGTGATGTTAGAGACAATACTATCAAACTGTCTGATGGTTACATCCTGTTCCACAAAGGCTGGCTCCAAGACTTTCTGTAGAGCCTCCTTGTGTGCTTCTGAACTGAGTAACAGTGATAATACCGAGATCTTTGAAGGAGTTTGTAATAGCTGATCAACAATGTTGCACTCACTCCTTTGGATGAGCTTCAACATCTCATCATCGTTTTTCAGAAGGTCGGGATTACTGGATTGACCAACTGGTGGATTGGGAGCTTATATCTGAAGTTCCTTTTCTTTGTTGGACTCTCCAACTCCTCTGTTGAAGATTTTACCACTCCGTGTTACACGACTGACGTCTGCAATATTCACGACGGAGGGTAATGGAATTTCCTTTCCATTTTCAATTATCGTTGCATCGTATTTGTAAGGGATTGCCTTAGTTGATTCAAACGGTAGTGGTCCTGACAGATAGATGACTATGGGAACCTTCTGATTTTTTTGACCATCGTAAGTAATCTCGATCCGTTCCTGGTTAGGAACTCTTGATTCGTCAAGTAGAGGGATAATGGCAAAAACATTCATGGTCCTCTGATGATTAGAGATTACGACAACGTCCTCAATTTGATTGGCAAGGTAGTTCGGCGACCAATTGATGGGTCCGGAACCTGGATATGGGCGGATCTCTCCACGATCCAACTACCCCTGGAGAGCTGCTCGCACAAGGTAGCACCCTTGGTTACTTTTCGAACAGACTCCACAACATTCATAATTGTGTGGTGGCACCTGGCCACGCCCACTTTGAATACAATGTAACCTCACTAGGTTAGCTTCCACGAGTCGGACATCCTGTCTTTGACATCGAGCGGGGTTTCTGTTATTGATACTAATTTGTTGAGTATCTTCATCCATGTAGATTGGCAGCCACCAATGATTTAATAAGTGCTGAAGTGCCTCCTGGACAAGGGCACATCCTTGATCATTTTCGCTACCCGCTTTACAACTGTGATAATTATGTGATATCAGGAATCCGAGTCGGACCTGCTCAGCATGCAGCTCTACCAAGTTGGTATTCATCAAGCGAATGTCGAAGATTTAAACCATATTAATCTGATAAGGATTCCTATCATGGTAGTCCTGGATCCATCCAAGATCCATCTGACGCTGGAGGGCCTCCTGTATGAAAGAGCATCCCTGTTTATTTACCGAGCAAGTCAGACAAGAACTGTAATCGTGCTGCGGCAGATTATGATACTGGCTTTGCCTTGAGTGCATTGCCACCAAGTTGGCATTCATTGCACGGATGTCGTGGTTCTGAATGACGTTGGAATTCGTATAGACCATGTTAACTCCACGAATTCGATGCTCTTGGATCCATCTGAGATCCATCTATTCCTGTAGAGCTGATTGCACTACAGAACACCCTTGATTACTTTTAGAGCAGATATCACACTGGTGATAATTATGAGGTGGCACATGGTCGTACCCACTCTGTCTACAATGCATCTTGAACAGATTGGTCCTCAACAAGAGTACATCGTGAATTTGATAGACATTTTTAAATTCTTTCTCAATCAGGTTGACTGCAGCTTTCTCATGTTGAGGCAGCGGGTTCGTAAGAACATTGGGATTTGTATCTTTGAAAGATAAGAGCCCGCTCCTAACAAGCTTTTGCACGTTGGACTTGAAATTGAGACAGTTCTCTATGTTATGCCCTGATCCTCCTTGATGATAAGGGCATGTCTGATCCGCTTTGAACCAAAAAGGCAGATTTTCTGGTACTGTAAGAGGAGACTTAGTCTGGATATGCCCCTTGGCCAATAGTAACGGAAATAGTTCTGCGTACAACATGGGTATAGGATCAAACCCTGGTGGCCGCGTTGTACGGTTGTTGTTGTATGGAGGACGAGCCTGCTGAAGAGGCTGTTGTGTCCTTTGCTGATTAGGTTGGCTCTGCACAACCTAAGGTTGATACGTAGGAATAGGCGCAGAGCTGATAGTAGGAGTTACAGCTGCTACCGGTTGATAACGTCGCCTTTGCTTTCCGAGAGAGATATTCCCAATATCTTACTCTTTTTTCTTAGGGAGAGCACTACCGTATCATTTTGTACTACTTGATGATCCAGCGTCTTTTATTAGACGTCCTTCTCGGACGGCTTCCTCAAGACGAACTCCCATGCCCACCATCTCGGTGAAATCACTAGGCGCACTGGCAACCATTCTGTCATAGTAAAATGAGCTTAAGGTCTTTAAGAAGATCTTTGTCATCTCTTTTTCCTTAAGAGGTGGACAAATTTGAGCGGAAATTTCACGCCATCTCTGAGCGTACTCCTTAAAGGTTTCCTTGTCCTTTTGTGACATTGATCTGAGTTGATCTCTGTCTGGTGCCATGTCCAAATTGTATTTGTATTGTTGGACGAAGGCGGTACCAAGATCTCTAAATGTACTGATCGTAGTACGATTTAAACCCATGTACCATTTGAGTGCGGCACCGGTTAAACTATCTTAGAAGTAGTGAATTAGTAAATCCTGATTCTCTGTCTGAGTTGACATTTGCCGAGCGTACATCACCAGATGGCTCTGAGGGCAAGAGTTACCCTTGTATTTTTCAAAGTCGAGCACTTGAAATTTGTGCGGAACTTTCACATTAGGGACCAGACAGAGGTCTGCGGCGTCCTTTCCAAATAGATCCTGACCGCGGATGGCTTGCAGTTCCTTCTGCATTTCCAGGAATTGTTCCTGGAATTCATCCATTCTATCGAACATAGTTTCCTTCTTACCAGAAGGTATTGGTGGAACCTGTCCTTTCGGGATAGTGTGCACCACAGGGGGTGGTACCGTGACTACGACAGTGAATCTTGGCGTTTCCCAAAGTTTGTAACCTTCAGGAGTCTTCAGTATGCCCCTGGCATCTTTGCTTTCCCGAAGTTTGTAACCTTCAGGCCCAGCGGCTTCTGTTGTGATTCCCTGATCTTCAGTAATCGGCGGAACATATCCTTCCGGGATATAGTTAACAGGCATGCCCCAAGGACGATCTTTCGACATTTGATACCTAGGATCATACTTCTCCACTATGGGCGTTGAGGTGATCTCTGAGATCATAGTCCTTTGTAGCTGAGCTTCTGCCATGGCTTGCATGTCGTTACGAAGCTTTCTCATATCCTCTCTCAGAGCGTCGATCTCTTCTTTCAACTCTCTGTTTTCTTCCTCAAGATCATCCATCTTTTTCTGACGATTGGCCCGAGTATTGTACGAATGAGACAGTTTGACTCTAGAACCGAGACACAAACGTGAGATTCGTAGGTAAGAAGAATACACGATGTGAGAATGATGAATATAATGATTATATTAATTGTTTTTTGGTTTAATCAAAATAAACTTCGACAATTAGATTGCAAATATCAAACAGTGGGGAAACCCCTTTTTATTGAATTCAAAGGATTACAGAAATGGAAATATAGTAGTTTACAAGGTGCAGAAACAGAAACCTAAGCTAATGGGTCCCGAGTCCTCTCTGAAGAGAAATCAGGTGCTGACTCTGGTACTTTCCTTTTCTTTGACCGGGGCTCTTGGGCCGTTGTCGGGTTGTCATTCCTTTGCCAGGTGAAAGGAGCGAGCAAATTCCTTTGGTCATCTTGATTCTCTACAGCATGTTGCTCCAAAATTTCAATCAGAGCGTCCTTATCTTTCAGTAGTTGCTGTATTTTGATGCACTCCACGTTGAGGGTGCGGTACTTGTTCTTCCAAGACCTCTTCTCCCGTTGAACTTTGTTAAGAGTAACCTAGAGCTTTTCAGTCTCAGTCATGAAGTACATGACAGACTCCCTCGGCGGAAGAACTCCATGGTGAGGATAAGGCATCTTTAGCTTGAGAGCTCTAGTTTGTACCCAGTGGAGATAAGACTCCACATTATGGTTTTCCTAGAGACTCCCGTCCTTTCTTATGAACCTGTTTCCAAGCGTGCACTATTTCCGTCTTTAGTGCTCTATCACTTTCTCCTTCCTTGAAGAAAAGACCTTCCAGATGAACACCCCGTGGGACGTGTCTCATCGGGTATCCAAATTGACGAGAACGAGAACTGGATGGTAATTGATTCCTCCCTTAGTTCCTATAAGGGGTACGTTGGGGAAGTTTCCACAACGGTCAATGATCCTGATCCCATCATAAATCCTACTACACCAGTCTATGTCAGAGTTGGTGAGAGACATGATTTTCTGCGACCAGCGTAAAGCACTCTTATGATTCCAAAAAGCAGCAGACTTAGGCAAATGGGAGATAAACCATTTATAAAGCAGAGGTACGCAGCATGTGATCTCCCCTCCGCTGTACAAATTTCCCAAGTGTACAAAATGATACGCATCTGTGAGCAAAGTTGGCACAGGGTTTCCAATGAGAAAAACCTTAATGGAGTTGATATCGACGAAGTTATTAATGTTGGGCAACAAAAATAACCTGTAGGTGAGTAAAACAAAGATGCTTTCAAAAGCAGTTACATTCCCGATACTGGCGAAGTACATGGCTTTCTTTGTCAAGAACTGGGCTGGCAAACCTTGTATGCCACCCTTAATGGTCATCTGAGTCCGGACCTCAGACTCGTCCAAACGAATTGCTCTTGCAATGGTCTGATTCTTTGGAATTTCTTCCAGTCCAGAAAATGGAGCTCGATCAGTGATGTGTAAATCAATCAGGTGAGAGTACTCCTCCAGCGTTGGTGCTAGCTGGTAATCCGGGAATGTAAAACAATGATAAACCGGATCGTAGAATTGAACAAGTGCATCCATGATTCCCTCAATCACATGGACTCTTAGCAGAGATAACAAACCTCCGTACTTGGCTCTAAAAGCCTCTAGGTTTGTGATCATCCTCGCCAAACCTCTTAAATCCTCTAGTTTTGGAATCCTGAAGGTGTACTTATGAGTTCTCCTTCTACCGAAATCCATTAGCGCAATCCTTTTCTCTGATATTTGCAATCACAGTCTTAGTTTATTTTGAAAAAACAGAGAGACTAGAAGAGAAATTTTTTGAATGTTTTAATGTTTTTTAAATGAATGCATGAATGCAGCACACAAAAAAAATAGAAAAAACATGGGGTCAAAGGGTCGTTGTCATGGAGTCAAGGCTCTACCCATCCCCAAAGGTTTATACTAGGGTGATTTTTTGTACCTGTACTCAAAATCATCAGCTCATCCCAGGATAACAAACAGCAAGCGGATCGCCAGCGAGCTGTATGAAATCTTAGAGTAAATGCTATTCACAAAGAATAGATCATCAGCCTCAAATGAGGGTAGTATCGCGTGACAACTATTTCCGATAGTTTCCACACTACAAAAGGGTTGGCTCCTCAGCTTCTCAGACGTCACAATCGGCTCATTGCCTATGAGAGGGAATGGGTTGCATTAGGAAGCCTCCACTGAGGTTGATGGTCGACCTCGTCGCCATCACTTATCTTAAGTGTATACTCAATCTTTCCACATGCGGCATCACACGCATTCCTATTAGCAGAAAAATAAACACAGATATCATTTAGGAAAAGCAGTATATATATTTGTCCTAATGTCCTAGACTCTTTTAAAAAGCTAAGAATCTTATGTTCCTGACAGAAAATGGCTCCCCGGCGGAGACGCCATTCTGTGGTTCCTTCCCAACTTAAAGGTTTTGACCTAAGATCCTAGTGAAGTCAACAAGAAGTCCCCTCCCCCCCCCCCCAAGAAAAGGAAGAAAGAAAGAAAGAGATTTTTTTAAGGTTTCTACCTAAGAGATGTGAAGAGAACAAAATCTCAGCCTCCCCAGAAGAGTCTCCATTCTTCTGTAGCGAGTGATTTTTGGATGTGGTTGCGAAGCACAATCGCTCTAGTACTATAGCTCAATTCATTTTTTATCCTATTGAAGCTGATGAAGGAAGGGAAATAGATGTCTCCAACTAACCCTGCTTGCATACTGAGGTTAAACAGTCAAAACTGTTGGTTTACAGATGCTACAAAGATTCGGGGTCTCTCCTAGGTTATTTTGTTAAAAAAAAGTGTTTTAGGCTATCAGTTGAAATGTTAGGACGGATGTATGAAAGTATGGGATTTTGGGTTTTTGTTTAGGGTGCTCGCTAAGATTTTTCTTTCAATCTTATGCCTACGTATTCCCGTTTACCGAAACAGGGAAATCAGAGCGATCGTAGTTCCTCCTATTCTACGGGAGGAAATGGTGTTTTGGTGTCTTGTTCAAAGCTCAAGACGTGAAGCTAAAGGTGGTTTTTATCTTGTTCAAAGCCCAAGATGTGAAGCTAAAAGGGTCTATTTGTATCTTGTTCAAAGCCCAAGATATGAAGCTAAAAGAGTTTGACTTTAGAGAGAATTTGTCATCTCTAAAGAGGTGTTTGTATGTCACAACTGTTTATAAAGGAGAATTACTTTAACCGGGATGTGCGAATCCGACAATGCCATAATTTCCTTTAAAGGGGATTTCCAACCTGAAGGAGAAGACTTTAACTCAGTTTAGAGCAATGCTATCTTTCCTTAGGAATTTCTCATGCTAAAAGAGGGACAATGGCGTGGATGTAAATAATCCAGAGGCTTGCCAAGTACAGCGATTAGATGAAGGGGAAGGAGTTGTTGATGTTTGTGTACTGTGAACGAGGCATAACTTTTGATGCTAAAAGGTTGATTGGATCAACCAGTGGTTTTCTTATACAAAGCCTAAGAGGAGGCTAATATGTGTCTCGTACAAAGCCCGAGAGAGAGGCTGAAAGGTTTTGACTCAACGAGGGAGTCTTTTGGTATCTCGTATAAAGCCCGAGATGGAGGCTATTTGACTCAACAAGAGAGTTTTTTGTATCTCGTACGAAGCCCGAGACGGAGGCTAAAGATGGTGACTCACCAAGAGAATCTTTTACACTCAACAAGAGAGTGATTTTATATCTCGTACGATGCCCGAGATGGAGGCTATTTGTTAGCTCCGCTGGGGAGAATCATTGTATAAAGCCCAAGAGAGAGGCTATGGTGTTGTTTCAGTTGAGTGACAGGTCCAGTATACTGATTTAAAGAGAAAATCAGTTCTTATATGAGTAATGTTTGCACTCATGGATTTGTTCTAAGGATCAGGGTTATTTCCTGTTCTTTAAGGAAATGGGAAATCCAAAGGGTATCGAGACTGTCCGAGTCTACGGGGTTCCTTCCTATTCTTGAAGGGTGCTTAAGAATGTCTTTGAGACTCAAGGAAATTAGACTGTCCAAGTCTAGAGTTTCTTCTTTTGTACTATGCTTTGAGAAACAGTAGTAGACTCTTGGAAAGACTGTTCTATTAAGATGACTGATTTCTGTTCCTATACCTTTAGGAGGTCGTCGGGACAATTTGTACGAAGCCCAAGAGGAGGCTGGAAACTTTTAAGAAGCCGAGTGGTCCTTGTATGAAGCCCAAGAGGAGGCTATCATTCCCGGAGGAAGAAATCATTTATACGAAGCCTAAGAGGAGGCTATGAATACTTCTAAGAAGCCGACGGGTCCTTGTACAACGCCCAAGAGGAGGCGGGGATGCTTTTAGGAAGCCTGTGGGTCCCCAAACCCCGAGAAATTCAAGACAGGCTATTCACAAAGAATAGATCAAGCCAGGAAAGTTTGAGAATTTGGAAGAAACTCAAGAGATGTAATTCACGGAGAAGAGATCATCTCTGGGGAATAGAGTTTCTTGACAAGTGCTTTTAAGAAGCCTGTGGGTCCCCAAACCCCGAGAAATTCAAGACAGGCTATTCACAAAGAATAGATTAAGCCTGGAAAGTTCAAGAATTTGGAAGAAACTCAAGAGATGCAATTCACGGAGAAGAGATCATCTCTGGGGAGTAGAGTATCTTTGACAACTTCTACAAGTGACAGTCTATGAAAGGGTTCGCCGAGAATGCTGCCTTTCATGTCTCCTTATTGTTTAACCCTAAGAGGAGGAAAGACTGTGTCTGGTAATCCTATGGGGATCTACTTTTAACTATTTAAGAGTGATCAACAGGCTTAATGCTAGACGTAGTTGTCGGGGAAACTCTAAATATCTATACTATTATTACACAGTTGATATGAGTTTATGAAAGAAGACTTACAGCGAAACAGCCCCACAATACAGTTATATGTATATGAAAGTAGTAATTGAAAGCGTATAAACACTTACTCGGTTGTAGAGCTTCCATGCTGTTTGGTTAGTTGTTCAACAAAGAAAGATTGAAAACAACAGTATATTTCAAAATCAAAAGAAAAAAGAAAGATTTGGGGCTTACAGCTTAAGGAGAGGCCCAGGGTTTTATCAGTGAGCGCACTGTTGAATTTGTACAGAGGGACTTATACGAGTGACTGAGGCCCAAAAATTGTTCTCTGTACAAAGGGATGTGTCTTACACTCTCTCAAGAGGCCCAAAAGGTTTAAAGAAAAAGAGTGGAGCTTATAACACGAGGGTAGGCCCAGATGATTTTTCGTTTGAAATGGCGATTGTGTCGAGATTTTCTTTTAACGCAAAGGGGCTTATACAATATCTGAGGCCCAAATTTGTTTTTGGTTAAAAGGGGATTGGGTCTTACACTCTATTAGAGGCCCAAAAGTTTGAAATGGGTCTTACTACTCGAGGGTAGGCCCAGAGTTTGTTTTTCAACGGACGATGATCGCGCTGAACTTTTTGAAATACAACGGGACTTATGCAATAAGTGAGGCCCAAAAAGGTTGTATTTACAAAGGGTTGGGTCTTACACTCTAATAGAGGCCCAAAGTGTTTTGAAAATGATTTATGAGGGTTGAATTAATCAAAAACCCTAATTTGTTTTCAAAATGTGTTTTAATTGAATAAAAATTCAATTAAAATGATCAAAATTGTTTAGCATATGGAAAACAAATTGTGATCTTGGATTAATGCTTCAAAATTTAAGTATTGACCTACAAAATAATTAGAAGGCATTAAAGGTTGTAAAATCAAAGTGGAAAAAATATTCAAAATGTCAAAAAACAATTAAAATATGAATTCTTTGCAAAAATATCAATTATATGAAATAAATAATATTTTTGGGATTTTTTGGGAAAATAAAATATTTTAACATTTTTGTGAATTATTCAAAAAAGAATCAACTCAAAATCATTAAAACTCAGAGAGAAATTATTTTTTGAATCAATTAAATAAAATCACAAAATTCAAATATTTGAATTTGAGAGAAATGGCGCCAAGAACAGCTGAAGAACACGCGCGTTTTTTAGTTTTGCCCAGATTTGTATTTTCTATCCAATCTCACTGAATACTTGATCATATCATACAATCCACATACCAATCAACTCGTTTCAACCTCACGATCATGTCTATGGCAATTAATTTCATTTAAATTAAGCATAAAACAAGAAATCACGAAAAATCCTCAAGAACCCTAAATTCTGCATGAAGGCTGGGATTTTTGATACACGATTCAAACAAAGCAATTACTTGAGGGGAAACATTCCATGCATGATTATGAACATTTGGAAAAAGTATTGTGCGAGGAAATATGCATAGATTGAGAGATGACCAAGTTTAGGCTTACCTCTAGGTCGTGACAGCAAGAGCGAATTGATTTCTGAGTAGGAGGAGTTACAGATGAATTGTGATGATCTGAACAGCTTCCCTACACCCTATGGAGTGTGTTTGAATGCTTGGACTTGATGGAAATTGGCTGGATCACTTAATGGCATCTCAACTGTAACTTGGTTAAAACCTTGAGCAATTGACTGGTGATTATGAGAAATCAGTGTTCCAGATGTTGTTTAAGTGTTTGATCAGCTCACATATGATGTATATGAGGTGTGTGTGTGTGATTGGTTTGAGTGGAATTGCTCTCTAATGAAAAACCCAATAGTGACTTGCTAAGAAAGGCATTTTTGAAAGTGAGAAGTGGATTTTGAGAAAGGCAAGTGTTGTAGGCATTTGGTGTACTTAAACTGATCACAATTGAGCTCTATTTATAGTAGAGCAAGTTTGTTTTGCAAGGAATAGTGAATGGCAACTGCTGAGTAGGGTTGGCCAATGTTGGCAAATGAAAATTCAAGTCTCCTCTAGCCATTGACTAGAGGTTAGGACACAGGCTGCTGGTCCCCTTGTTCTTGGATAAGTCTTGACTGAATTCAGTTGCTAATGGCTCAGTCCATGCCACCTTGGTGCTTCCATTGAATGCTCCAATCCAAAATTGGAGTCTTGTCCCTATTTTGGGCAATTCTAGGTTTAGCATGCTATTTCTTGTTCCAAGGACTTTGGAGGATTGGCTCAGTGATTGTCCCCTTTAGATTCAATCCTCAGATGTGTCCAAGGTGATGACAAGGCTTGGAATTGGCTGATTTTGGCAAATCGACCAAAAGTGCAAAAATCTGCCTTGCCTTGGCAGATTTCAGCAAGGCAACTTGCCAATGTCATATCTCATGGCTCAAGTTGAATTTGGCGATGTTCTTGGCCATTTTGGAAAGCTCTTATATGATACAACAACTGTTTGATCATATTTGGTTTTGATACCTTTTGGATCCAAGTGAAAAATGTCCCTACATTTGGAAAAAAGTAAGGAAAAATATGACTTAGTGAAATTTTCACCGTGTTGGAACAAAGTGACTTTTCTTGATTTTGATCACTCCATAACTCAAAATCCATGAGGAATTTGGACATAGGTCTGTATGAAGCTTTTGTAGAGGGCAATGAGATCTACAAATCAAGCATTGGATGGAAAAAAATGGCTTTGTGGTTTAGGAGTTATGATCCTCTAAAGTTGCTACCTTTGTCACTTTTTTTTCATAACTTAGAAAATTTTCTAAGTTTTTATGGTTACCCCTTTTACAAGTTATCCCATTTTCTTTGATTTTTCTTGATGAATGATGATTCAAATAATACATTAACATCATTTTAGGGTTAAAAATCCATTTTTGTGAAAAATCTCAAAAAGTCAAAGTTGACTTTTGTGCACAGTTGACTTTTTGTCAGATGAATTCCAAACTGTACGATCCTTTGGGAAATCATGTCCTTAACCTAAATCAAACTTTGATGGACATGTTCCATGGGTGTTATAGGGTATGTTGAATCATGTCGTAGGGCTTGGGAGCATGTCCTGGTTAAAAGTCAAAGTTACAGTTGACTTTTCCCGCGAAACCCTAACTGTGGTTCAGATGAAATTGAAAGTTGTTGCCCAAGCTTCTTAGATCAATCATTGTTCCAAATGGATCAATATGGTATATTAGAGACCCTCAAATCATGTCATGAGGTCTTGGTTCATGATTTGTCCCAAAAGTCAACTTAGGGGTGAATTAGGTCAAGAAACCCTAATTCCTGATTTTTGATGTATGCATCCCTTGAGGAAAAATTGACTTAATGATTGGGTTTATGAGGTTCCATGGAGCATATTAGGTTATGTTTTGGATCATTGGCTTATGCCCAGATGAAAATTTCCATCTGGAGGCCCTGGTCGACCAAAACCCTAATTTGGTGACACTGTCGATCTTGAAGCTTGATCCATCTAGAAGGGAGCAACCTTGTGCTTAATCCTTGAAGTGGGAGTCCTCTTGATCCATTGTGGATGTTTGAGAGGTTAGACAAGTTGAAGATCATGTCATTCCTTGATTGATCTTTTGTCTAAGAGCTCAGAGTGGGCTTGAAACCCTAATTTTGATTGTGGTGAATGCTCAACAATTCCTTGAGGAGATTGATGAGGCATAAAGGTACATCCATATTGTGATGAGGATTAACACAATGATGGGAATCTTAGTGGTCAAAATTTGGGGTATGACAGTTACCAAGTGGAATATGTCCACTGCACCCTCAACAATGACCTAGCTTTCCTCCTCTGAACAAGCAGCAGCCTCTAAAACTATCCTCCTTCTCCTTCTCCCTTGTATGTCTTTGAGTTCAGAAGTTTTTAGAGTGTTTTCTGATCAATGTTGGTGAGAAAACTGAGTGGAAAGGTTTTCTATTTATAGGGAAAGTATGAGAAACCAAGGCATGATCATTTTTACCATAAATGCCAACACTACCCTTTTCCCATCGTGTGAACTATACCTTTGCTGAACAAAATCCTCCAATATCTTCTGATCATCTTAGCAAGAACTGGTGAGAAGTGATTGGTCCATGGCTCAAGGAATAAACTATTGTTTCTTGCCTTGAAAAGTTTCTCTTTCCTCCATCCACTTGTATAACCATGCCATAAATCGATATTTAAATGCAAACCACCTTGAATTTTCGTGGAAAGGCTTGGATTATCACAAAATCCACTTTTAAAACTCAGAAAGGTGGAGCTTTGGTGCATAGGAGAGGTTTTGAGTCAATATGCAAAAGTTGGTTGCTTGAGTTTTAAGAAATGAAATCCATAACTTTGAAGCTTCGAAACTCCCAGCTCACTCAATGGATTGAGGAGTTCTAGTACTTTTTGGAAATCCCTCAATGCCCTCTACAAATTTCATGTTCAAGGATTTTTGATTTGAGGCTTGGAACTGCATGAAAAATTAGGTTAAAGTCGTGTGCAAATAATGGTGAAAAAGCTGAAATTTCACAAAGTCCTTAAGGGTGATTTATCTTCCAAGTCTTGTAACTCAAAAACCAAGAATTTCTTGGAAGAGGGTCCTCTAATATGTTTTGAAGATCATGGAATGAGCTTCTATTTGAGCTTTGAGTCACTCAATTTGGATGTGTGGTTTGAAAGTTATGACTGTTTCAATTTTTTCCCAAGTAGTGAAATCTCCACATTTGAAAAGTTTCATGAACCAAACCTTGCTTCCTTTGCAAGAAACTTCTTAGGACTTGATCTTTCATGTCTTAATTCATCAATGAGACATGTTATGATGTATTGAGGACTTGGGTACTACATTTTGGATCAAAATCTCCAGGATTAGGGTTTCAGTCAAAACCCTAATTTCAACTGTGAATGCACTGGGATAATCTCTGATGATCTTGCTTCTTCCATCACATCTAAAGCTCGTAGATGGTCCTTAGGGATGTCTATTATCTTGTGGAGTCAAGTCCTAGGGTTTGAGAACAAATCTTGCTCAAAATCAAAGGCCATGATTAACTTGTCTTGACAAAACCCTAATTGGAGGCAGGGTGAACTTGTGGCTCAAGTTACTTGTTGATGAAAGCCAATCACACTTGAATTCTTGTTGAGTAAGACCTATAAGATGTAGGTGAGCTCACATGTTTGCATTTGGAGCCTTAATTGTCCTTCTCTCTTTGAATCAGATGAAAGCTTGGCTTAGGGGACTTTGCCCTCCCTCCTTGTATAAACCCTGGCTTTCACAAAAGAAGTAAACTTGCAAAATGAAGTGGTTAGTTAACAATGCATAGATGATTGAACCTAAATGTCAATACAAAATGTTATGACATCTAAGGGGTAAAATTTGGGGTACAACAGTTGCCCCTATTTAAATAGCTTTACCGGATGGCACGAGGAATGGAAATCTTCGGGGCATCAAGGTGAAAGATGTTTAAATATAGAAAACCGAAAATTTTGCCCTTAGATGGAATGCAGATGCTAAGGACGTGCATCAGACATGAAAATGCTGACATGTCATGAACTTCTAGTATGATGATATGATGTCATGATAGATGCAAAGGTGCAGACAGACCAGACACCAGAGATAAAGAGCAAACCACCACAGAGATCTTACTGGGAAATGATGAAGGTTAGTATCCATGAGGAAAACTCACTGGGGATACAGACTAAGCAACATAAGAGACTCAATGGGGAGACTCTGAGGAAACACTGGGGAAAATAAAAGCACACTTTTTACTGGGCATGGAACCAGAAAGAAGACATGATCTCTTCTGGGGATCAATTTGAAATAAAAGGATAGACATCAACAAAAGATTTTTTGGGATTTTATTATACTGAAGAGTTCAAACGGGATCTTCAAGAAAAGCCAGAAAAGACAGAGAAAGGCACATCCGAAAAAAACATTAGATGGCAAAAGTAACCAGACATCCAATAATGGCTTTGCATGAAAGGTACAAATCACAATATCTAATAATGTCTTTAGATAAAAGTGAACAAAGCAGGGATCCAAGAAAGCATTGGATGCAAAGAAACCAGTCATCCAATAATGGCTTTGAATGAAAGGTAAACTCAATAATATCTGAGAAAGCATCATATGAGAATGAGGTGAAAGGGTAATCCAAGAAGGCACTGGATGTAAAGACACAGTCATCCAATAATGGCTATGAATGAAAGGTACAGATCATAATATCTAAGAAAGCATCAGATAAACGTGAGAAAGGTAAAGATCCAAGAAATCATTGGACAAAAGGAACCAGTCATCCAATAATGGCGTTGAATGAAAGGTCCAATCACAACATCTAATAATGACTTTAGATAAAAGTGGACAAAGATTACATTCAAAAATGCCATTGAATGCAAATGAATCAATCACCCAATAATGGCTTTGAATGAAAGGTATAAATCACAATATCTAATAATGGCTTTAGATGAAAGTGAGCAAACATGGATCCAAGAAGGCATTGGACAAGAGGACACCTGTCATCCAATAATGGCTTTGAATGAAAGGTACAAATCACAATATCTAATAATGGCTTTAGATGAAAGTGAGAAAACAGGGATCCAAGAAGGCATTGGATGCAAAGAAACCAGTCATCCAATAATGGCTTTGAATGAAGGGTAAACTCATAATATCTGAGAAGGCATCAGACACAAATGAGACAAAAGGTGAAATCCAAGAAGGCATTGGATAAAAGGACACCAGACGTTTAATAATGGCTTTGAATGAAAGGTACAAATCACAATATCTAATAATGGCTTTAGATAAAAGTGAACAAACCGGGGTCCAAGACAGCATTGGATGCAAAGAAACCGATCATCCAATAATAGCTTTGAATGAAAGGTAAACTCATAATGTCTGAGAATGGCATCAGATGCGAATGAGACAAAAGGTGAAATCCAAGAAGGCATTGGATAAAAGAAACCACACGTCCAAGAAAGCATTGAACGAATATGAACAAGGAGATACCCAAGAAAGCATTGGATAAAAGGAATCACAGTATCCAAGACAACATTAAATGACTGTGAACTTTCAGGAATGGCACTGAAAGTAAAGGAAAATCACTATATTCAGGGATGGTATCGAACAATAGTGAGAAAGACATCTAGGAAAGGCACTGAATAAACAGATAAGACTTTCAGGAATGACACTAAAAGATATCCAAGCAAATTTGGTGGGTTTACAGGAGATAGGTAAAACTTTCAGGAATAACACTGGGAGAATCAAGAGGAACAAGGTATCCAAGAATGGTACTGGAGATCACAAGAGACGGACATCCAAGAATGGCACTTGAGTGAGAGAATATAAAGATCTAGGAATAGCACTAGAATGAGAGAAGACCAACATCTATCAACAGGATTAGATGCACAAGGAAACAACAACATTCAGGAATGGTACTGAATGAAAAGGACATGTAACGTTTTGGTAAGGTAAGACGTGGATAACGACACGACCTCGGGAGAAATGCAAATGAGGATGAAACACTCATGATATGCATATGTATATGAATTATGCAAATGTAGATGTCGACGACATGGTTCGACTCTTCTGTGGAGAAGATAAGACTGGAAGACTGATTCCTCAACACGGAGATCATTGCCATTCTGCTTGGGGACTAAAGATGCTACTGCTGGACACATCTCTGCCACACTGGTAAATTGTATCAAATGAAGCTCTTTGTAGGAAGGATGGAAAGTTGCATGGGGATTCTTCAAATTGATTTCCCCATATTAGCTGACTGTTATAGATGAACTGATCATTTCTTGTCTGATGCTGGAATGACTGTTTTACGGTGCTCTTAGAAAGATTGCCCCAGTCCGAGTCTTGAAAAATCTTCTGGATAAACCAATTCTGAGAAGGACTTGCCCCTGAACAACAAATCTTGAACTGAATCTGCAACAGTATTTGGAAAGAACTTGACCAAGTTTCTTAATTGTTTGAAAATTCCTTAAGAGGAAAGCTAGTTTGCAAGCAAAAAATGTTCATACAAACGTGGTAAATGCAAAGTTCCTGCAACTTTTGAAATCAATCATTTTTTAAAGAGGCAAAGTATATGAGTCATTAGTCAGAACACGGTGGTTCAAGACATTAAAGTGAAAAGTTTAAGCAAAAGGTGTGATGCCAAAACAGTTGATCTGCAAAGATCTTTGAGAGTCAGTTTATGCAATCTTGTTGTAGTATGCTTTCAAAATAACCTTGCTTCAATTAGGTCTTTTGAGGGTTGTAACGTGGCCTGGTTCACGATTTATGAAACAAAGGATAAAGGCTCAAAGTTTATTTGTCCCCGCCCAAACTTCGTGATAAACTCCAGTCCTAAGCTCAGTTAAAACATGATATATATTCAGATTCCCATAGGCTAGGGAATGATTTGATGATAGTTGTCGATGATTCAGACACATTGGGTTGTCATTACTCCCTTACAACATTTGTTGTCCTTTATTGTTGAGGTTTCGAGACTTCTTCTTGTCTTTGTTTGAGGTTTTGAGACCTCTTCTTTGTCATTTGTTTGAGGTTTTGAGACCTCTTCTTTGTCTTTTGCCGAGGTTATAAGACTTCTTCTTGTCTTTGTTTGAGGTTATGAGACCTCTTCTTTTTTGTCATTTGATTTGAGAGAGCCGACTAGCGTCTTGCATGAAGCACTTGCGTTAGAATGCATAACCAAGTTAAACTGAGAACTACCCTGCCCCAAGGTTGAGATTTAAGGGTTTTTTGTAAGGACAGAAAAACTCCTACTTCTAGGCTCGAAGGGGTTAACGAGGGATTATCTTCCTTATTTCTCCAGTGTTTAGGGATTGAAACAATGCCTTACATCGTCAGCAAAGTTTATTTGAAAGCATACCACGACAATTATGGGTATAATGTTTTCATCATCCTCCCTCCAATCTTTGCATAATCAAAAGTGGACAAGAGAATTCTTTAATTTTTCTTGAAAGAAAAAGCATTAAGAAGTAAATAGCAAACACAAATGAATTGAATCAAAAGTTGCAATGCTCATTTCATTAATTTTGAAAGTACAAACATAATTTGAAAGCAAACAGCTATTACAAAATAAGGAAAATGCAAACAACAAGAAACAAGGCCCAGTGACTAGTTAAACACAAGGATGAGCTGTCTTGTCTTTAAGAAGTAGCTGAGCTGAAGTTGAATGAAGCTTCACTTGGCGTGCCCTAGAAGAGGGTTTCTCTGAACATTGGGATTGTCCTTAAAGGATAGGATTTTGTTTCTCAACAATTCTTGTACTTTAGCCTTCAACACAAAGCAACCTTCCAAGTTATGGCATGCACCACCTTGATGGTATTCACAATAAAGATCAGCCTTATAGCCGGCTGGAAGAGGATTTGGAGGAGGAGGCAAAGGCCTTGTGGTAATCAAACCTTGTTGAACCAAACCAGGATAAAGTTCAGTGTATGTCATGGGAATAAGATCAAATTGATTCCTATTACGGTACTGGTTTTGTTCTGCCGTTGGGCGTTGGGAAGCTTGAGCTGGTCGTGGAGCAGTAACCACGGGAGTGATAGCAACAACAGTAGGGTGAATAGTATACTGAGTTTGGGCACGAGGCCTTCTCACTTCAACCATTACAGCGTTAGTCTGATCTTCCATTTTCTTCTTAAAGTTCCCATAGGATTTCTTCACAGCATTGGAAGATTCAGCAGCCTTGGATACTTTTCCTTTCTTAAGACCTTCCTCGAGTCTTTGGCTAATAGTAACCAAATCGGTGAAATTGGAGGAAACACTTCCAATCATCTTCTCCCAATAGAATGGGGACAGGGTATCCATGAACATTCATGTCAACTCTTTCTCAGCAAATGAGGTTCAACTTGGGAAGCTAACTCCCTCAAGCACTGAGCATACTCCTTAAAAGATTCTTTCTCATGTTGAGTCATGTTTTGCAGTTGGCGGCGATCAGGAGCCATGTCAAGGTTATATTTATACTACTTCATGAACGCATTTACAAGATCTTAGAAACAGTGATGGAGTTTTGCTCGAGACCCATATACCATTTGAGTGATGCCCCACTCAAGCTATCCTGAAAACAGTGGATAAGCAGCTTCTGATTTTTAGTATAAGCAGTCATCTTGCGAAGATACATGACCAAATGAGCCCTTGGACAAGAATGGCCCTTATATTTCACAAATTCTGGAGTTTTGAACTTAGCAGGCAGAACAAGATCAGATACTAAGAACATGTTGTCTGCATCCAGATTAAAGAAGTCAGTACCCTCAACACCTTTGAGTCTTTTGTCTAAGGTCTGAAACTGCTCACGGACAACTTCAGGTTCAACAAAGTCTTCACAATCTTCTCCCTGAGCACTGGCAGCATTGAACTCAAAGAGGGGATTCTCAAAAGAAGCTCGAACAGTTTGTGGAATGACATGGACTGTAGGTCTGGGATCGGTGAAGATAGGAGCTTGAAATACAGGCATAACAATAGATATAATCGGCTGAGAATAGTTGTGTGGTAAACCAAACTTGGGCCAAGTTGAAGGTGGCACTTGAACCGGTGGAGGATCAACACTTGAAACTTCCTGGATGATAGTTTTTTGGGGAGATTCTCCTTTGGAAATCAAAACTTGAAGCATCTCAGTTAGTTTAGTCATGCTCGATTTGAGGTCATCGATTTCCATTCGGACCTCAACATTGTGTGCCTCTTGCTCTGACATCCTTTGTTTGTAGTTAGCTCTAGTCCGGTATCGGTGTCGAGGAATCAGCTTGACGAACCACAGGTTACACTGGAAGATAGAGACAACTGGAAATTAATAGCTGGACAAACAGACGTATGAAATGAATCATACAAAGATGCAAATGATATGCAATGCATTGCAAACAAGATATAAAACGCATGCAACAGGATCAAGGGTTCGAGATCACAACATGGAGTCTGGGTAAAGAACCAACCACAAGGTGTGTACTAGGGTTAATGTATCCATATAATAGGGTTCTAAAGAGTTCCTAGAGTCAACAACCCATCTTTTAGATATTATCGATTTCCCGAATGACTCGGTAGTCAATAATATTCTCAAGAGAATCTCGTCTGAGTGTAGTATCGCGTGACAACCATTTCAGAAATAGACTCCCTCATGGTCACCGCCTACGTCCTAAAAGGCCAAGTGGGGTTAAAGGTAACTACGGTTCTCAGTATCGATGGCACCTATGTCGAGAGTAGCACGTTTTCACGAATAAACTCGTTCAACATGACTAGACTCTCAAGAGGGTCTCAACTGAGTGATGGTGTCTCAAGTCAACTTTTTCGGGAATCGAATCCCTCAAAGTCTCCTTGAATATACCATTGTCATATCATAAATGTATTCTCAAGTCTGGGTACAGGACTTATCCTCACCACTCAAAGTAACATCCATGCATACAGAAAAACCAAGCACAACAGGTATATACAGATATACAAAATATACAAGTTTCCTTAGCAAGCAAACATATAAATAACACAAATACAAACAAGATAGGCTTAACCCTCTTAGGGGAATTGATCCCCAGTGAAGTCGCCATTTTCTGTTGCGGTAAGAATCAGATAACAAGCTATTAATTAACTTGCATCACAAAACATGAAATTCACCACTGAGCTTTGATTTATCCAAAGAAAAGGGTAAAGAACGAAAACCCTAAGTGCGTTATGTAAAAACACAGCTATAAATCTAAGGTTCGGGGGTTGGTTATACAAAGGGAAGGTATTAGCACACTAAGTATCTGTAGTACTCTACAGGAACCTTTTGATTATATTTGTGTTATGATAAAGTTGTTTGCTAAGGAAAATGTGCTAAGGGAAAAGACCTAGGGGTATATACACTAAGTTTGCTCTCCAAGACATCGCATCTCGTGCCTACGTATCCTGACGGGAATTAAATCAGAGCATTCGTAGTTCCCCTCAATGGGGTAAGGAACTCTTGACTGTGGTCAAGGTTCCAAGGGAAAACAGGGTGAAAAGCTTGAAAGCAAAGCTTATGAGGATTGATTGTTTAGGGAAAGAGATTAATGGCTATCTTTTGTGAAAGGATTGTGAAGGGTTAGACCGTCTTGAAGAAGAAAAGATTAATGGCTATCTCTTGTGAAGGTTAAAGAAAGGTTAAGAGTTATAAGAGATTAATGTCTATCTCTTGGGAAAGGATAGGTTAAAAGGGAATGAAGTATTCACGGGAAAGTAGGGTCTGACAGCAAGACACCTACGTAGAGTGCGGCGACTATAAACCTAAGGCTAGGTTAAAAGGGGAATGAGCTATCTATGACTTTGAGGTCAATAGAGAGATTTTCCTTTGGATTTGGGAAGATAACCTCTTGTAAAGACAAGTGTTGAAGGGGGTTGAAGGATGAAGTTTGAGAAGCTCACATCACTTGGGGATAAAGCTTATAGTACACATGAACAATATGGGTGATCATGGACAAAGATGATATTCAAGCATGATATCAATACATAAATGGTGAAGATGATAAATGATGCAAATATTGACCAAAGGTTTCTTCTAACAAATTTTAAAGGTAACTTCCACTGGTGGAAGATTAGTGCAAAAACTGACCAAAAGCATTTTCAGGCAGATTTTAAAGGTAACTTCCACTGGTGGAAGATTAGTGCAAAAACTGACCAAAAGCATTTTCAAACAGATTTTAAAGGCAACTTCCACTGGTGGAAGATTAGTGCAAAAACTGACAAAAAGCATTTTCAGACAGATTTTAAAGGTAACTTCCACTGGTGGAAGACTAGTGCAAAAACTGACCAAAAGCATTTTCAGACAGATTTTAAAGGTAACTTCCATTTCCGACATGAATAAGTACCTCAAAAATATTGATTTTCACCAATTCCTTTTTATGTTCAAAAAGTAGACATAATAAAGATTAATTTGCAAAAAGAATGGGTTAAAAAGGATAAAAAATGATCAAATTATGAATTGTTGAAGTTAGAGCATAAACCATGAAAATACAAGATGATATGTGATAAAAAGAAATAGGAAAGGCTCCCCATGGGTATTGGACCCGTGCCTTGGGGATTACAGCTCCAAAATATTTCCAATCATGCCAACGCGCGCATGCGTAACAGGTTATAGACACAAAACAATATATGGAAAACAAGGATATTTTGGAAAATTAAAATAAAAGGATTGGGGTGAGGGGGATTCGAACCCCAGTCCTATGGGTCAAATGCGCGTGTATGTGTGTGCTTTTGCCACTGGGGTGGCCCTTACATCCGATATTAGATACAACCTCATAACATTATAAGCCATTGCATGTAGGACAAAATCTTAATGAACCAAAAACCTTGCCATAGCAGATTCATGGTTTTGGACTGGTGGATCAGTGCTTCCATTCAATGCAAAAAAAACTTTCTTACCAATTATGTAACAAACCAATCAAGTGGAATAATAACTAGCAAACCTTCATCAATTCAACTTCAACATTAGTTCACCAAACTCAAACAAAACAAAAGATGAAAATCCTATCCATCTTGGCTCAGAATATAAGCTGTTATGGAATTCTTCAAGACTCACAAAGTGAGCATACTCAAGAGGAAAGGAAAACACATTCAAACCATGAAATGGCACAATAATCATGCTATTCAAATTAAAAGGCAGTGTTCTCAACTGGTTAGATCAAAACAAGACTCAAACTTCAAGTTTCAAATATCAATCCATGTCAAGCATATCAATTCATGCGTTAAGATATATGAACAATAGGCCAAAAAAATGAAATTGAAAATAAGCACAAGAATTAGCCATGACAACCACCCACAAGTGTATTCAACAAAAGAGGTTCTTTCATTACAATGTTAAACAAAACATGAACTTTTTCAATCAATACATGAAGAACCTTTAAACCTGTATCCATTATGCATAAAACAAAACATTGTTCTGGTTCATGTACACATGAAACTAAAGAAAACCTCTACGCCCTTCAACAACTTGGAATATGAACAAAGGATTGAAGGTTAGTAGGTTCTGTACCAAACCTGTCAAATGATATTAACAATGCCGCTGTAACAAACTCAAACCTTGCTCATGCTCATTAGTCAAAACAGATTTATATGCAGATGTTAGGAATTTAACAACAACTTATGTTATCTCAAGATAAAAGGGCAGTCAAGGCCCTTAGGGAAAGTTGAGACAAGGATATAAACAACATAAGGCATTTCAAACATGACAATATAAACATTTGAATTGTAGCAGTGTAGTTTTCAACTCAACATGATAGCAACATACATATACATGAGATACAAAGCAAACAAAGGCAGAAAATTAAGGCCTCTCAACAGACATATATGGTTTGTAGAGACATAACATCAGGGCTGGCAGTGTTAACAAGAAAGGATTTCACAAGCTCAATCAAAACTACACCATATCAATCACAAATGATAACAACAAAAATGTGTTCTGAACAAAGAGTAGTAGCTTAAGCAAGACTGATGGACATATACATAACACTTCAGAAAAAGTAGAAAGCAACAAAGCAATGCACATTCATGACCAGTGATCATATAAACTAAGCACATGCATTTTTTTTAGGCCAAGAAGGCATATAGACATGAAAGGAGAGTATCGTAACAAAAACTTATTCAAGCATTAGCATTCAGACATTTACACATTCATGGCATGGTGAAGGCATAAGGCAAAGAGCTAGCAGTTTCATACATCAATAAAACAGTTACATGAAAACACATAATATCAAGGCAGCATAAGCTTCCAAACCACAGATGACAGTGCCTAACAACATCATTCCTAGGCATATGGTGAGTGTGTTAGTCTTGGCAGTCATACCACGCAAACATTTAGACATGTAGGAACAACTTTGAACCAAGGCAGGGCAACACAAACTCAAGATGATAGTTATGCATATGACTATAACAGTTAGGAATACCTAAAAACAAGAATCATGATCGTGCTAAGTACAGACCTCAAATCAAATCTCTCATCTCATTTGGAACAAAACTAACCTACTATGAATGTCTCCAAACATAAAACCTCTTTGGATCATGGCAGCAGGTACAGAGAAAAACAGTCATGGTGTGGCTTAGAACATGAAAAGCAATAGGATAACCTGAAGTAACTCCTAATACCAGTACACATACAATTAAGCTTTAACACTTTAGGGAAACAAGCATCGTGTTAACAGTCCCCAAGCATACTATTTCCAAGATATCTTAACATGTCATGGCAAAGTGAAAGCTCTCAAATGAACTAAACTATCACAACATAAAACATCACTATTATCTGCCCTAACATCAATAAAATTAATCTGTTTTTTGACTAGGGTATCATGAGTTAATAACAACTGAGACACGAAGTAAGGTAGCTAGAACTTGTCACCAATGTGACCTCAAACACCAGTTCTGTGATATTCCAAATAAGCATAGCTCAAACATGGATAGTCTACCTGAGTATATCAGAAAAATAACCATACTTACCTCATGGTGGCAGGTCGTGGACAAATAGCTAAGAACCAAACTCAAACATAAAGTCAAAGTTACATTATCTATCTATCATGAACATATGTAAAGAAAACTAAAACACCTTATGTAAACATTTATGACTGAAATATGATGATGATAGCAATAGGTATGAACATGAATATTGAGTGTGAAGAAAAAGTGTTACCAAGTGGAATATGTCCACTGCACCCTCAACAATGACCTAGCTTTCCTCCTCTGAACAAGCAACAGCCTCTTAAACTATCCTCCTTCTCCTTCTCCATTGCAAGTCTTTGAGTTCAGAAGTTTTTAGAGTGTTTTCTGATCAATGTTGGTGAGAAAACTGAGTGGAAAGGTTTGCTATTTATAGGGAAAGTATGAGAAACCAAGGCATGGTCATTTTTACCACAAATGCCAACACTACCCTTTTCCCATCGTGTGAACTATGCCTTTGCTGAACAAAATCCTCCAATATCTTCTGATCATCTGAGCAAGAACTAGTGAGAAGTGATTGGTCCATGACTCAAGGGATAAACTATTGTTTCTTGCCTTGAAAAGTTTCTCTTTCCTGCCTCCACTTGCATAACCATGCCATAAGTCAATATTTAAATGCAAACCACCTTGAATTTTTGTGGAAAGGCTTGGATTATCACAAAATCCACTTTTAAAACTCAGAAAGGTGGAGCTTTGGTGCATAGGAGAGGTTTTGAGTCAATATGCAAAAGTTGGTTGCTTGAGTTTTAAGAAATGAAATCCATAACTTTGAAACTTCGAAACTCCCAGCTCACTCAATGGATTGCGGAGTTCTAGTAACTTTTGGAAAGCCTTCAATGCCCTCTACAACTTTCGTGTTCAAGGATTTTTTATTTTAGGCTTGGAACTGTATGAAAAATTAAGTTAAAGTCGTGTGCAAATAATGGTGAAAAAGCTGAAATTTCACTAAGTCCTTAAGGGTGATTTATCTTCCAAGTCTTGTAACTCAAAAACCAAGAATTTTTTGGAAGATGGTCCTCTAATATGTTTTGAAGATCATGGAAAGAGCTTCCATTTGAGCTTTGAGTCACTCAATTTGGATGTGTGGTTTGAAAGTTATGACTGTTTCAATTTTTGCCCAAGTTGTGAAATCTCCACATTTGAAAAGTTTCATGAACCAACCTTGCTTCCTTTGCAAGAAACTTCTTAGGACTTGATCTTTCATGTCTTAATTCATCAATGAGACATTTTATGATGGATTGAGGACTCAGGTGCTTCATTTTGGATCAAAATCTCAAGGATTAGGGTTTCAGTCAAAACCCTATTTTCAACTGTGAATGCACTGGGATAAGCTCTGATGATCTTGCTTCTTCCATCACATCTAAAGCTCGTAGATGGTCCTTAGGGATGTCTATTATCTCATGGAGTCAAGTCCTAGGGTTTGAGAACAAATCTTGCTCAAAATCAAAGGCCATGATTAACTTGTCTTGACAAAACCCTAATTAGAGGCAGGGTGAACTTGTGGCTCAAGTTACTTGCTGATGAAAGCCAGTCACACTTGAATTCTTGTTGAGTAAGACCTCTAAGATGTAGGTGAGCTCACATGGTTGCATTTGGAGCCTTAATTTTCCTTCTCTCTTTGAATCAGATGAAAGCTTGGCTTAGGGGACTTTGCCCTCCCTCCTTGTATAAACCCTGGCTTTCACAAAAGAAGTAAACTTGCAAAATGAAGTGGTTAGTTAACAATGCATAGATGATTGGACCTAAATGTCAATGAAAAATGTTATGACATCTAAGGGGTACAATTTGGGGTACAACATGTAGCCATCCCGGCTGCACCTCAGCAACAGAATAATGCTCATCGCCGATATCTGGATCGACCAAGAACAATGAATAGGCATTTAGAGACTCCACCAATGCCATATTCTCAGCTACTACAACATCTGTTGCAATTACAATTGGTCCAGAAAAGGACTTTGGCTCCTCTTACCAGCACTCCTCCGCCAGGTTACGACGCTAATGGCCATTGCAAATTCCATTCAGGGGCGCCAGGGCACCATATTGATAACTGCAAGGCATTCAAGCATAAAGTACAAGATTTGCTTGATTCTAAAGCTATTGATTTCACTAACAGCGGGCCGAATGTAATACAGAACCCTATGCCACAGCATGGCGCGGCAAGGGTTAACGCAGTTGAAGATGGACAAAAGTTGAATCTAATATCTGATGTTAATGAGTTGAAGACTCCTTTGTTGTTTGTCAAGGAGCGTTTGTTGAAGGGAGGCGTGTTTCCAGGATGCGCAAGTGTTTGTCAAGGTTGTGTATCACGGCCAGAAGGTTGTGACTTGCTAAAAGAGGGTATATAGAGACTGAATGATGAGGGACGATTACAATTCGACAGAACTAGTGTTGTGAAAAAGGTTGATGATAATGATAATGATGTTGCAACAATCTCAATTCCGTAAAGGACCATTCATATTTCGCCGCCAGTGCGACAAGCACCCGTCATCATTACTACACCAGGGCCGATTCCGTATGAGAGTACCAAAGCAATTCCGTGGAACTACGGTGCTGAGGTATTTTGTAATGGGCAGAAACAAGAGTTGGTGGGTTCTTCGGACACAGGATCGAATGTTGAAAATATTGTTGGAGCCGGTGGTATTACCCGCAGTGGTAGGGTATTATCATCGTCAGATGATAATGTTGGCAGTTCTGATAAGGGCAAGGGTAAACATGTTGTGGAGGATTCCGCATAGAAGCAGGCCAATGATACTTCATTTTCAAAGGATGTAGAGGAGTTCATGAGATTGATTCGGAAAAGTGATTATAAGATTGTTGATCAACTGAATCAGGCCAATGATACGACCTATTTTTGAATTCAAAATTAATCTTCACTTGCATATTTTCTTGTCATTTTGGAACACACTTAAGATTATTAATTCTTAATAATTTACAACACTAACTACAATCTAGCTTATTGACTGATATCATTATTTTGGCATAGAATACTCCAGCTGTTTGTTGAATACGAAAACACTTCATGCACCTTCCAAATTTCACCCAGCAGCATCGTAAGCCAAAGGAAATACATCTTCTAATTTCTAAGCTCCCAACCATTTATGCTCTTAAAATATAATCTAATTTTGGGTGCCTAATTTACACTCAATTCCTTTATGAAACCAGTCTACCCCTTCTGATTCGTGCCTCCCTAATATGGAAAGATTCCTCCACCAGAGGGAGTCCTTCTTATTCACTCTAGGAATTTCTCCCCCGAGCATTAGGGATTCCAATTTTTTGTATTTGCGCTTAAGGATACCTCTCCACATCGCCTCTTTATTTGTCAAAAAAATCCATATCCATTTGCTAAATAGTGCTAAATTAAAAGCGTCCACGTCTTTTATTCCAAGCCCCCCCTCCTTTCTTGGTTTGCACACTTCCTTCCAACTTATTCAACAAATTTTTCTTCTTCTCAACATTACCTTTCCAAAGAAAATGCCTTTGAATATTTATAATTTCTTTCACAGCTTTTTTCGGAGTCTTAAAGAAGGACAAAAAATAAATCGGTAAATTGCTCAGAACTGAGCTTATAAGAGTTATTCTTCCACCATAAGACAATAATCTTCCTTTCTAAGAAGAAAGTTTCCTTTTAAGAGACTCCACGAAGGGCCTCTATAAAGCAAGTCTTCTATGATTAGAACCAACCAGCAAACCAAGGAATTTGAATGTAATTGCCTCCATGTTACAGAAAAGGAAATTTGAAGCCAAAATCATAAAATCTTCATGAATGTTGACACTGAACACCTTGCTCTTAAAGAACTTCTCGCTTAATCTGGACACTGGCTCAAATCCTCTAAGCAAAGATTTTATACCCCACAAGTTTAGCCAATATCCTTCTCCCATAAAATAGTATCGTCCATAAATTGAAGGATGTTGTACTCCACCATGTTATCTAATTTGAACCCTTTGAACAAAATCACATCAATTGTTGTTCTCATCATTCCAGTCAATCATTATGTTACAATAGTAAAGAGAATAGGGGTCCCCTTTTATCAACCCCTTCTCCACCTTGAAATCCTTGGTGGAGCTTCCATTTATCAAAACATACTACTTGAACTCACACAAACCTCCACCCATCTCATCCAAAGATCACCAAAAAGCATTTTTATGAGCATGAAGAAGAGAAAACTCTAGCCAACATTATCATACGCTTTTTCAAAATCAATCTTGAACAATAAGCACGCTTTATTCTTCCTTCTAGCTAAATCGATTATCTAATTCACCACCAAAACGTCATCCAAAAATTGTCTCCCTGAAATAAAAGTTGTTTGACAGATGAAATGATGTTGTTAAAAACCCTCTTCAACCTTAAAGCTATCACTTTTCTAAAATCTTGTACACACTATTGACTAAGAAAACTGCTCTATATTTCCCTAAGGCTTTAAGATTATCAAGCTTAGGAACTAGGGCCCAAAAAGAAGTCAAAATCTCCTTTGGAAGTTTGGCCTTCTGGTAGAATTCCGATAGAAAATTAAAGATATCTTCTTTCAACATACTTTAGCAATTTTTGATGAAACTCAAATTTATCTCATATGGGCCTGTGCATTTGTCCCCATCACAGTCCCATAAAGCTACCTCCAACACTTTGATTGTGAATTATTTCTCCAAATTCAACATATCTGCTTCTGTTAACACCTTAAAATAAATTCCCTTAAAGGGTTGGCCTCTCCAATTAACTTCCTCAAATAAATTTTCAAAGAAACTCTTCACCTATCCTTTGCACCCCTCTGCACTTTCAATTTTTCCTTCTCTAGTAGTAACCCCAGATATAGTATTTCTCCTCAATTTGGATTTTAACATGGCATGAAAAAACCTAGTATTAAGACCCATTTCCTTTAACTAAGATTGCCTAGATTTTTGTCTTAACAACCCCTCTTTGAGATGAAAATTTTCCCAAAAAGATTTTTATGCATCTTTCTTCTTCTTAAGGACCTTTTCAACTTCCTCTACCTCTGCAAACTCAAGAAGATCGTCTTCCTGGTTCAAACCCCTAATAGGTATCTCAACCTTCACACTGATCCACCCAAAAATCTCTCTATTCCACCATCTCAATTTATTTCTCATCAATCTTAATTTCTCTTTTAATTTAGAGGTATGAGACCCCTTCAGAAGAAAAAACTCTCACTCCTCCACAGAAGATAATAACTCTAGATGACAATAATTTAACATTCAAAACGGTCAAGGGTTGTAGTACAAAGTGTCGCTCCCGAGGATTTGCATCCAAGGTACAAACGCGAAAGTGGCGCGGAAAACAGAGTCGCCAGCAATGTGTATTTATCCCAAGAGAGGGAAAGGAAACACTGCATAAACCTGAGGGAAGGGAAAGAGCATGGTCTCACGACCAAGAGAAAAGGGTAAGGGAGTCGGTTACGCGAAGGGAAGGTGTTAGCACCCCACACGTCCATCGTACTTGACGGGATCCACACTTGTTGTCTCGATCAAAGGGTGTCGTCGTCTGGAGCTCCACTGCTACTGGAAAGGAAAAGGAACAGGAACAGAGGAGAGCAAAGAAATGGGGGAGAAAAGAAAAAGAAGTGACTCGATAGGACATCGCTCGTCCTACGCCTACGTACTCCCTCGTGCAATGGGAAAGTCAGAGTCAACGTAGTTCGGACACGAACTAGGGGGAGGTTGCTCGCCAAGACATCGTCGTCTTGTGCCTACGTATCCTCAATCGGATGAGAAAGAGGAAATCAGAGCAGTCGTAGTTCGACCTAACGAGTTCGGTTAGTGTTTTTATGAGCGGCGTTAGGTTCGCGTCCGGCAGTTAGGGTCGATGCCTGTTTGCAACGAGACGGAAGTAACGTGCCCTTTTCTGAAAAGGATTTGAAATTAACGATCCAGAAGGATAAAAAGATTTGAGTTTGTTTTTGTGTTTTTTAGATAGAAGTGGATTGAAGTTAGTTCGTAACTTACATTGCACCAAAGTCTACCATGCGGGAACGAGTGAATCGCATGGTCGCCCCCAAATGGGACGTATGCTAAACACTCTAGAAGAGGAGGGGAGACCCCTCGTTCTTCATTTCCTACATTTAAGGCTCTAGCGCAATATTCGTTATATTTATTAAGTGTTTTAGAAGTGTTATGAGATGAGAAGAGAAGACACAAGGAAGAAGGGTGACTCTAAGGGAATCACTATCCTAATGTTGTCATGCAAAAGGGTGGTCCTATGGGTAGTGAAGTTTAGGCGAGAAACAACTACCTAAGGCCTAATGCTAGTCCTACTCCAAGCTTAATCGAAAATTAAGTTGGACTAGGTAGCTCTAAGGGGAAAAGAATCCAAGACTTAAACAAGTCTTGAGATCCAAGGGAAGAAAAGAGTGAAAGAGACGAAAGAGGAGAGGAAGCGAAGAAATAAAAACAGCAGCTACCACAACGTTCCTGCACCAAAACAGCGGTAAAAAGCAGCACACTAGCAAGGCAGCATACAACAGCATACAATTCAGCACAATAAAGGGTGTGAAAAGCCAAACAGCCGTACATACAACATCACACTTACACTTAGGCAGCTGTAGAAACAAGGCGACTTGCGATACATTTGAATGCGAATCAAGCATGGCAAAGCAAACACATATCAAACATCATGCATTATGATTACAAACACATCATATACCATGGTAAACAACACTTGGAGATAACATGAAATAATGCACCACATCATGAACGGATGCATAACATTAAGCATGTGCACAAATCGGAACAAACATGCACCTCAAGGAATAGAAATAATTAGGCATGCATAACACACTTCCAGCAACATAAGCATTTAATCACAGTCAACGTGCTCAAAGAAGTGTGTGTATGGTGTTCATAGCATCAAGAAATCAACAACACAAGCATGCACATTCAATAGTGAAAACCAAGAATCGCGCGTCGACAAAATCATATCCATGCCCTAATGTGAGGTGTAACAGCTCAAGAATAATCCACAAATCAATGACACATTAATCCATGAAGTCTAGGCATGCATCGGATCGCAAACAACCAAGAAAATGCAAGAAAATATCACTCTACAGCAGTGGTAATCGATTACTCACTTTGAGTAATCGGTTACTCAGTTGAAATTTGGCCAAAAATGAGAAAATTGGGAAGAGTAATTGGTTACTCTGTTAGGGTAATCGGTTACCACTGAAACAGAGGCAGAAAATCAACTTTGAAAAGCACTTTTCAGCATCCAATCACTTATGCAAACATCCAAATGATCATGCAATCAATTAATCACGAAATTCACCTCAAATATCAGTAATCAAGCACCAACTTCATCAATCAAACAACAAGATCACAAATCAAATCAAGCAAATGGATCAAATCACATCACAAACCAAGGATCTACATTGCATAAGTTGAAATTAAGCTAAAATGAGTATGGATCTAAGATTAACCAACCTAAAAAGCTGAGATTTGCTTTGGTGAGTGTTGTAAACAGAAATGGATGAATTCAAGTAGAGAAATCCAAGATCCACAAGCTCCTTGCACTCAAAAGTTGAAGATCCAAGCAAATAAGCAATAAAACTCCAAAATCACTTCCAAGAATCACTTCTGAAAAATCAGCACCAGATCCACACGAAAATTCAAATTGAAAAGCTGAAATGTAGTGATGATGAGAGGCTTTAGCTCAAGAATTAACAAGTTCCAATGAAGAACTTGTTAATCTTTGAAAGAGAGCTTTTAGTGTGGTTGAAAATGGAGGTTGAGAGTTAAAAAAGTGAGAGAGGATTGAGAGCAAAATTCTGAAAAATGAGAGTGAAAATGATCTAGGTTTTTGAGGTTTGGAATGAATTTATTTAAATAGAAGCTAGGTTAGGAATCCAAATATGGTTTGGAGTGAGGTTAAGTGAGTGGAAATTGGGGTGAAATGTGAATTAGGAAATGAAATGAGGAATTAGAGTGGAAAAATGATGGAGGGAATTTGAATTTTGGGTGGAAAATGATGAAAATAGATCAGTTCTAGATCCTTCCCACACATGCACAAGCTAAGCACATGACCACAAAACACCCCAAAATTCTGCAGTGCTGAAAATGCCACATTTTTGCAATTTCGCCCAGAGTAATCGGTTACTCACTTTGAGTAATCGATTACTCAGTTCAAAAATTCAAAAATTAGCGCCAAAAGGAGGGAAACTTGGATATTCGCCCGGTTCCGCCTGTTCTGGACCATGATAGACCTCTGAAACTTGCCAACTGATATTACCACTAGAATTCACCTGAAATATGCTGAGAAATGTTTTTCGAACTCGGATTAAACTGCTGATACCAACTGCCTGGTGCTGAATAACTGATCAAAAATTGACTGCTGGGGTTTCTGATCATCCAACCACTTAATGAGCAAGATAAATGCTAAAAAAGACTTGGAAAGCTATCTGCTGGGCTCTGAACACTGTTAAAAATCGTACTGGAACTGATGATTTCGTGAGCTACTGAAAGAAATACCTTGATTCCATGCTCAAAAGGGCAATGCAAATGCAGGAATGATAATGCAAATGAAAGGAAACATAAGCCAGTTAGGTTAGAAACAAAAGGGCAAATTTTGAGGTGTTACAGCTGCCCCTATTCAACTTCTTGGATCCGAGGGTATGGAAGCAACGACTTTCAGACAATCGGGATACACGGAGATTGAATACCAAAATAACCTGAAAATTTGCACCCTGTGAGGAGGATGAAATAATGTGAATTCGAGAACGGCCGAAGGAGAACTCGGAAAGGCAGACCGACCGAAGGCAGACTAAACTGGGGATATAAGGATAAACGAGGACGGCCAAAGGCGAACTCGAAAAGGTAGACCGGCCAAAGACGGACCACGCTGGGGAAATATAAAGGATACGAGACCATGCCGAAGGTGGGCTCGAAAAAAAAGAAAGGCCAAGCCGAAGGTGGGCTTTCAAAGAAAGACTAAAGCCAAAGGTAGACTTTCAAAGAAAGACTAAGCCGAAGGTAGACTCTCAAACGAATGATACGAGGCATGCCGAGGGTGGGCTCGAAAGGGAAAAATCAAGCCAAAGGTGGGCTTTTAAACAAAGAATACGAGGCCATGCCGAAGGTGGGCTCGAAAAAGAAAGACCACACCGAAGGTGAGCTTTCAAATACGGGATACGAGGCCATGCCGAAGGTGGGCTCGAAAAAGAAAGACCAAGCAGAAGGCGAGCTTTCAAAGAAAGACTATGCCGAAGGTAGACTTTCAAACGAAAGACTACAAGGCCATGCCGAGGGTGGGCTCGAAAAAGAAAGACCAAGCCGAAGGTGGGCTTTCAAAGAAAGACTAAGCCGAAGGTAGACTCTCAAACGAATGATACGAGGCCATGTCGAAGGTGGGCTCGAAAGAGAAAGACCAAGCCGAAGGAGGGCTTTCAAAGAAAGACTATACCGAAGGTAGACTTTCAAACGAAGGATACAAGACCATGCCGAAGGTGGACCCGAAAAAGAATGACCAAGCCAAAGGTGGGCTTTCAAAGAAAGACTATGCCGAAGGTAGACTTTCAAATGAAGGATATGAGACCATGCCAAAGGTGGACCCGAAAAAGAAAGACCAAGCCAAAGGTGGGCTTTCAAAGAAAGGCTATGCCGAAGGTAGACTTTCAAACGAAGGATACGAGACCATGCCGAAGGTGGGCTCGAAAAGGAAAAATCAGGCCGAAGGTGGGCTTTTAAACAAAGGTTATACCAAACAAGATAACTCTACTGGGGATAACAAGATGACAGCGGGTGTGAGGACGGCCGAAGGCGAACTCGGGCAAAGAGAAAGACCAGGCTGAAGGTGGACTTCCAAATAAAGACTAAGCCGAGGGTAGACTTTCAAACAACAATATGTAGAATCGATAGTTCCACAAGGATGACTCCGCCGGGGAAAAGAGAAATCTGAACAGACAACTCTGCGGGGGCGTATCGGAAGAACTAACAAGAAGGACGAATCCACAGGTTGCGGTGTAGTGTAAAACAACGTCTCCTGAATTTCGTTACTTTCTGCTGAGGAAAGAAACTGGTAAAGGATATCAAACCTGGCTTATGCTTTGAATGCATATGTTTGAATTTTGCCGCAATGTTCCATACAATGGAATGCTACGCTTTTGGGAGGATGCCATGCAAAAATGCTTATGCAATGCAAAAGAGGCGTCTCAGCAAAATAAATGCTGAAGACAAAGGCAACCCCACCGGGGATGACAAACTAAATTGTCCTCTGAAATATGAGACCCTGCTGAGGAAAACTTCACTCTGCTTAGGAAGATCCTGATCGCAAACTCTGCTGGATATGAAAAATCTGAGAGAAATTCCACTCTGTCGGGGATGGATAAAAATGAATAATTAAAGATGGAATCCGAAGAGAAACTCTCTTCGTTGGGTATGACCAACGACTTCCACCTGGATATGAAAGAATGCCAATAACCATTGAACTTAAAACCTGCTGGGGGTTTCAACTGTTGTTGAACAAACCACGGTGAAGATCACCATCAAACTTTGCTTGGGGAGACAAGTCAATAATTCCAAACCTGTTTGGGGATATCACCGAACTCAACTTGCTGTTGGAAGGTGCTCTTTCCTTTTTAACATGCCGGGGAAAATGAGTACTTTTACCCTGCTGGGGGAGTACCGGCCCTGACTAGCAAACCTGCTTGAGGAGCGGTAGATGACGACATCAACTCTGCTAGAGGATAACATCAAGCCTACTCATCTGAGGAGATTAAGTCATACCGTTGCTGGTGAGGAAAACATTTCTTGACTAGCTGAGGAGAATGAGTGCTCAGGCCCTGCGGGGAAATAACATCTTTGTCCAAAGAAGAAAGATATTCCTTAAGTCTCCTTGCTGGGGATGCAACAATGTCAACTTCCGATTGTTTGCTGGGAAAGTGATAAATCAATCACAACTATAGTTGGGGAATTAATCCTCTGTACCCTGCTGAGGAAAATAATTCTCGACACTCTGGTTGGGGAAAAATAACAACCTGCTGCTATTGGATGAACTTTTCAACGTCGAGGAGACTAGCTCTACTGGATAGAAAAATCAACGAGACCTGCCAAGGTATATCATTGAGCTTGACCTGCTGTTGGAGGACAGATTCTACCCTGCTGGGGATTAGAGCATGCCTTTGCTGACGGAACTACGCTTCCTGACCTCCTGAGGAAAGTGACTACCAGGATCTGTGGGGAACACAAAGTCTTTTCACAGACATCCAACACACCTCCTGCTGGAGATACAACCACACTCACCTCGGAGCAATCCACTTTAAACTGCTTGCTGGGGGGAATGGGTTCTGCTGAGGATGATGAACTTTCAGTGCTGGGGGAGGCGACTCCACTGGGGAAGAACAAACCTGTTGTCCTGCAAACACAATCAACAGGAAGTTCTATACGCAAAACGGTCACCTCTATTACCAATACAACGACCGTTACCTATGCAATTTCCACTATTTTTTAATATTCTTCGCAAAGCTTAACATTTTCGCATGCAATGTTTTATCAAAATATCAGACGTTTTCACAAACAAAACAGCAAAAGTAAAAACACAAATGGAAATCTTTAGAGTGAAATGAAGATTTTATTGAATGAAATTGGTCTGTGAATAGGCATTTTCATTTGGAAGCAATTCCTGGAAAGAGGTAATTGCAAAACGAAATAAAAGAAAATACACATGTCGGCAATGTGGGGAACAAATATCCACCATGATTCAATTCAGCTATGACCCAGTATGCCTTGCTTATTCGCAGATGTTTTGGCCTTCGAAGAGACTGACTGGACTGATTCTTTTCCTTCGAAACTTCCATGTATCAAAAGTGTTCACAGATCGAACACAGCCCGTAGCCTCTTGCTTTCCAATCCCTAACTTTTGCCTGGATCTCCCTTTTCGGGTTTTCAATCCACCGGGATACCCTTTTTTACCAAAGTTGCCTTTTCAGGTTTTCAACTTTGCAGGTTTATTATTTTTTTTTTCTTTTTATCCCTAATTTTTTCCCGAACCTTTTCTTTTTGTGGTTCGCCGGGATGCCCCTTTTTTCCTGGATTTCTTTTTGTGTCCAGCGGGTCTCTTTTATGCAAAGTATTTTTTGACTACGTATGCGTTCACAGGGGACGTAAAATCCTCGCCATCCATAGTTGAGAGTAATAAGGCTCCACCAGAGAAAACCTGTCTTACTACATATGGCCCCTCGTAGTTTGGAGTTCATTTGCCCCTGTGATTTGTTTGAGGAGGAAGGATCCTTTTCAAAACCAATTCACCAGCCTGAAAACACCGAGGACGCACTTTCTGATCAAAGGCTTTCTTCATCCTGCTCTGATACAACTAACCATGTGCAATGGCTGCCAATCTCTTCTCTTCAATAAGGTTCAGCTGATCCAGTCTGGAACGCACCCACTTAGCTTCATCAAGTTTTACGTCTGCCAAAATCCTTAAAGAAGGAATCTCAACCTCTAATGGTAGAACTGCTTCCATACCATATACCAATGAGAAAGGAGTTGCCCCACTTGATGTGCGTACCGAAGTACGATAACCATGTAAAGCATAAGGCAACATCTCATGCCAGTCCTTGTAGGTCACTACCGTCTTCTGCACAATCTTCTTGATGTTCTTATTCGGTGCTTCGATAGCCCCATTCATCTTCGGACGATGAGGAGAAGAATTGTGATGCTCGATCTTAAAGCTCTGACATAGCTCCTTCATCATCTTGTTATTCAAATTCGAACCATTATCAGTAATGATTCTCTCCGGGACTCCATACCGGCAGATGATGTCCTTCTTGATAAATCTGGCTACCACTTGTCTGGTGACGTTGGCAAACGAGGCTGCTTCCACCCACTTCGTGAAATAATCGATGGCAACCAAAATGAAATGATGCCCATTGGAAGCAGTCGGCTCAATCTTTCCGATCATATCAATGCCCCACATGGCAAAGGGCCAAGGTGATGACAACACATTCAGAGGAGTAGGCGGCACATGCACCTTATCAGCATAAATCTGGCATTTATGACACTTCCGGGCATATTTGAAACAATCAAATTCCATAGTCATCCAATAATACCCCGCTCTCAGCAGTTTTCTGGCCATAGCATGCCCATTGGCATGGGTACCGAAAGATCCTTCATGAAATTCCTCCATCAACAGGTTTGCCTCGTGTTCATCAACACAACGTAGCAAGACCATGTCAAAATTCCTCTTGTATAGCACATCGTCCTTATTTAGAAAGAAATTTCCCGCCAGCCTCCTCAGAGTTTTCTTGTCTTTGGTGGATGCACCTTCCGGATACTCTTGATTCTTCAGAAAAACCTTAATATCATGATACCAAGTGTCATACCCCAAATTTTGACCACTTAGATTTTCCATCATTGTGCAAACCATCATCACAATATGGATGTACTTTCATGCCTCATCAATCTCCTCGAGGATTGTTGAGCATTCACTACCATCAAGAATTAGGGTTTCAAGCCCTCTCAGAGCCTTAGACAAAGGACCAATCAAGGAAAGACTTGATCTTCAACTTGTCTAGCCTCTAGAATATCCACAATGGATCAAAAGGACTCCCACTTCAAGGATTAAGCACAAGGCTGCTCCCTTCTAGGTGGATCAAGTCTCAAGATCGACAGTGTCACCAAATTAGGGTTTTGGTCGACCAGGGCCTCCAGATGGAAATCTTTCATCTGGGCACAAGCCAATGATCCAAAACATAACCTAATATACTCCATGGAACCTCATGGACCCAATCATCAAGTCAATTTTGCCTCAGGGGATGCATTCAGCAAAAATCAGGAATTAGGGTTTCTTGACCTAATTCACCCCAAAGTTGACTTTTAGGGCAAATCATGAGCCAAGACCTCAAGAGAGGGTTTGAGGGTCTCTAATGAACTATATTGATCCATTTGGAACAATGGATTAATCCAAGAAGCTTGAGCAACAAGTCTCAATTTTATCTGCACCACAATTAGGGTTTCGCGGGGAAAGTCAACTGTAACTTTGACTTTTGACCAGGACATGCTCCCAAACCCTAAAACATGATTCAATATACCCTATGACACCCATGGAACATGTCCATCAAGTTTGATTTAGGTCAAGGACATGATTTCCTAAAGAATTGCACAGTTTGGAATTCATCTGATAAAAAGTCAAATGTGCACAAAAGTCAACTTTGACTTTTTGAAATTTTTCACCAAAATGGATTTTTAACCCTAAAATGATGTTAATGTATGATTTGAATCATCATTCATCAAGAAAAATCAAAGAAAGTGGGATAACTTGTAAAAGGGGTAACCATAAAAACTTAGAAAAATTCCTAAGTTATGGAAAAAGTGACACTAATGTGCCAACTTTGGAGGACCATAACTCCTAAACCACAAGGCCATTGTTCCCCATTCAAAGCTTTATTTGTAGATCTCATTGCCCTCTACAAAATCTTCATACAGACCTATGTCCAAATTCCTCATAGATTTTGAGTTATGGAGTGATCAAAATCAAGAAAAGTCACTTTGTTCCAACACTTAGTGAAAATTTCACTAAGTCAGATTTTACCCTACTTTTTGCCAAATGTAGGGGGATTTTTCACTTGGATTCAAAAGAGATCAAAACCAAACATGTTCAAACAGTTGTTGTATCATGTAAGGGCTTTCCAAAATGGCCAAGAACATTACCAAATTCAATTTGAGTCATGAGATATAACATTGGCAAGTTGCCTTGTTGAAATCTGTCAAGGCAAGGCAGATTTTGCATTTTTGCTCGATTTGCCAAAATCAGCCAAATCCAAATGCTCCTATCCACTTGGACACCTCTGAGGATTGAATCTAAAGGGGACAATCACTGAGCCAAGCCTCCAAAGTCTTTGGAACCAGAAATAGCATGTTGAACCTAGAATGGCCAAAATAGGGACAAGACTCCAATTTTGGATTGGAGCATTCAATGGAAGCATCAAGGTGGCATGGACTGAGCCATTCTCAACTGAATTCAGTCAAGACTTATCCAAGACCAAGGGAACCACAACCCTGTGCCCTAACCTCTAGTCAATGGCTAGAGGAGACTTGCATTTCCATTGGCCAACATTGAACAAACACCTGCTGCAGTTGCCATTCACTGTGGATCCCAAAACAAACTTGCTCTACTATAAATAGAGCTCAATTGTGATCAGTTTGAGTACACCAAAGCCATCAAACAGATACTTTCCTCAAAATCTCTTCTTTCACTCCAACTTTGCCTTCTAAGGCAAGTCACTATCGGGTTTTGAGTTTGAGAGCTTTTCCAATCAAACCAATCACTCACACACCTCACATAGATCATATAGAAGTGATCCAAACACTCACATAACATTTGGAACACAGATTTCACAAAATCACCAGCCAATTGCTCAAGTTCTTGACAGATTTGCAGTTGGGGTACCATCTTAAGTTCCAAATCATTTCAATCCATTCCAAGCATTCATACACACTCCATGGAACCTAGGGAAGCTATCCAGATCATTGGAACCTAGCTGTAACACCTCCAACACAAATCACGATCACCAGCTGCAAGTGGTAAGCATGAGCTCTTCTAACTCTATGATCCATGCATTTTTTGCTGCACAATAATTTGACCATATGTTCATAATCATGCATGGAATGTTTTCCCTCAATTAATTGCATTGTTTGAATCGTGTATCAAAAATCCTAGCCTTCATGCAGAAATTAGGGTTCTTGAGGATTTCTCATGATTTCTTGTTACATGTTTAATTTAAATGAAATTAAATACCATAGACATGATCGTGAGGTTGAAACGAGTTGATTGGTATGTGGATTGCATGATATGATCAAGTATTCAGTGAGATTGGAGAGAAAATGCAAATCTGGGCAAACCCAGAACACGCGTGTGTTCTTGGGTGTTCTTGGCGCCATTTTTTGAATATTTGAATTTTGTGATTTTATTTAATTGATTCAAAAATTAATTTCTCTCTGAGTTTTAATGATTTTGAGTTGATTCTTTTTTTAATAATTCACAAAAATGTTAAAATATTTTATTTTCCCAAAAATCCCAAAAATAATATTTATTTTGTATAATTGATATTTTTTCAAAGAATTAATGTTTTAATTGTTTTTGACATTTAAAATATTTTTTTCACCTTGATTTTGCAACTTTTAATGCTTTCTAATTATTTTGTAGGTCAATACTTAATTTTTAAAAGCATTAATCCAAGATCACAATTTGTTTTTCCTATGTTAAATAATTTTGATCATTTTAATTGAATTTTTATTCAATTAAAACACATTTTGAAAACAAATTAGGGTTTTTGGATTAATTCAACCCTCATAAATCATTTTCAAAACACTCATGGGCCTCTAATAGAGTGTAAGACCCAATCCTTTTTTGACCAAATCATTTTTGGGCCTCAGTGTATTGTATAAGTCCCGATACCGTAAAAAACAAACGGCGCGATCGTCGCCTTTTGAAAAATAACCTTCTGGGCCTCTCCTTGAGCTATAAGACCCATTCAACACTTTTGGGCCTCTATTAGAGTGTAAGACCCAACCCACTTGTACAGAAATATTTTGGGCCTCACTTATTGTATAAGTCCCTCTGTACATTTTTAAATTCGGCACGATCGTCACCAGTTTAAAAATAAACCATCTAGGCCTCTCCTTTAGCTATAAGACCCATTCAACACTTTTGGGCCTCTAATAGAGTGTAAGACCCAGTCCCCTTTTAACCAAAACCTTTTGGGCCTCACTTATTGTATAAGTCCCTCTGCGTTAAAAGGAAACCTCGGCGCGATCGCCATTTCAAACGGAAAAACAAACTGGGCCTACCCTCGTGTTATAAGCCCCACTCTTTTTCTTTAAAACTTTTTGGGCCTCTTGAGAGAGTGTAAGACCCATCCCTTTGTACAGAAAACAATTTTTGGGCCTCAGTCACTTGTATAAGTCCCTCTGTACAAATTCAAACAGTGCGCTCACTGATAAAACCTTGGGCCTCTCCTTGAGCTGTAAGCCCCAAATCTTTCTTTTTCAAAGCACTTTCTCCTTTGATTTTGAATATACTGTTATTTTCAATCTTTCTTTGTTGAACAACCAACCAAACAACATGGAAGCTCTACAACCGAGTAAGTGGTTATTACTTTCATTTACCGCTTTCATATACATATAACTGTATTGTGGGGCTGTTTCACTGTAAGTCTTCTTTCATAAACTCATATCAACTGTGTAATAATAGTATAGATATTTAGAGTTTCCCCGGCAACTACGTCTAGCATTAAGCCCATTGATCACTCTTAAATAGTCAATACTAGATCCCCATAGGATTACCAGACACAGTTTTCCCTCCTCTTGGGGTTAAACAATATGGAGATATGAAAGGCAGCATTCTCTGTGAACCCTTTCATAGACTGTCACTCGTAGAAGTTGTCAAAGAAACTCTACTCCCCAGAGATGATCTTTTCTCCGTGAATGGCATCTCTTGAGTTTCTCCCAAATTCTCGAACTTTCCTGGCTTGATCTATTCTCGGTGAATGGCATGTCTTGAATTTCTCGGGGTTTGGGGACCCACAGGCTTCTTAAAAGCACTTGTCAAGAAACTCTATTCCCCAGAGATGATATTTTCTCCGTGAATGGCATCTCTTGAGTTTCTTCCAAATTCTCGGACTTTCCTGGCTTGATCTATTCCTCGTGAATAGCCTGTCTTGAATTTCTCAGGGTTTGGGGACCCACGGGCTTCTTAAAAGCATCGGCCTCCTCTTGGGCATCGTACAAGGACCCACAGGCTTCTTAAAAGCACTTGTCAAGAAACTCTATTCCCCAGAGATGATCTTTTCTCTGTGAATGGCATCTCTTGAGTTTCTTCCAAATTCTCGGACTTTCCTGGCTTGATTTATTCCTCGTGAATAGCCTGTCTTGAATTTCTCGGGGTTTGGGGACCCACGGGCTTCTTAAAAGCATCGGCCTCCTCTTGGGCATCGTATAAGGACCCACAGGCTTCCTAAAAGCAACCCCGCCTCCTCTTGGGCTTAGTACAAGGACCCAACGGCTTCTTAGAAGTATTCACATCCTCCTCTTAGGCTTCGTATAATGATCTCTTCCTTCGGGAATGATAGCCTCCTCATGGGCTTCATACAAGGACCGATCGGCTTCTTAAAAGTTTCCAGCCTCCTCTTGGGCTTCGTACAAATTGTCCCGACGACCTCCTAGAGGTATAGGAACAGAAATTAGTCATCTGCATAGAACAGTCCTTTCAAAGAGTCTACTACTATTTCTCAAAGCATAGTACAAAAAGATGAAACTCTAGACACAGACAGTCTAATCTCCTTGAGTCTCAAAGACATTCTCAAGTGACCCCCTTCAAGAATAGGAAGGAAACCCGTGGACTCGGACAGTCTCAATACCCTTCAGATTTCCCACTTCCTTAAAGAACAGGAATAACCCGGATCCTCGAATCAAATCCTTGAGTACAATGTTGCTCATATAAGAACTGATTTTCTCTTTCAAAATCAGTATACTGGACCTGTCACTCAACTGAAACGGTAACCATAGCCTCCTCTTAGGCTTTGTATAATGATCCTTCTCCAGTGAAGCTAGCCTCTCTCTTGGGCTTTATACAATGATTCTCCCCAGCGGAGTCCAACAACGTTTAGCCTCTCTCTCGGGCTTTGTACGAGACACATAAGAGACTCCCTCGTTGAGTCAATTACCCCTTTCGCCTCCATCTTGGGCTTCGTACGAGATACCAAAAGACTTCATCGTCGAGTCAAAACCTTTTAGCCTCTCTCTCGGGCTTCGTACGAGACACATATTAGCCTCCTCTTAGGCTTTGTATAAGAAAACCACTGGTTGATCCAATCAACCTTTTAGCATCAAAACTGTGCCTCGTTCACAGTACACAAACATCAACAACTCCTTCCATCTAATCGCTATAAGCGGCAAGCCTCTGGATCATCTACATCCATGCCAATGTCCCTCTTTTAGTATGAGAAATTCCTAAGGAAAGATAGTGTTGCTCTAAACTGAGTTAAAGTCTTCTCCTTCAGGTTAAAATCCCCTATAAAGGAAATTATGGCATTGTCGGATCCGCGTATCTCGGTTAAAGTAATCCTCCTTTACAGTCAGTCACCCAACAGTTATGACAAACAGACCCCTTTAGAGATGACAAATTCTCTCTAAGGTCAACACTTTTAGCTTCACATCTTGGGCTTTGAACAAGATACAATCCACCTTTAGCTTCACGTCTTGGGCTTTGAACAAGACACAAAACAACCATTTCCTCCCATAGAATAGGAGGAACTACGAACGCTCTGATTTACCTGTTTCGGTAAACGGGAATACGTAGGCATAAGATTGAAAGAAAAAATCTTAGCGAGCACACTAAACAAAAACCCAAAATCCCATACTTTCATATACATCCGTCTTAACATCTCAACCGATAGACCCCGAATCTTTGTAGCATCTGTAAACCAACAGTTTTGACTGTTTAACCTCAGTATGCAAGCAGGGTTAGTTGGAGACATCTATTTCCCTTCCTTCATCAGCTTTAATAGGATAAAAAATGAATAGAACTGTAGTACTAGAGCGATCGTGCTTCGCAACCACATCCAAAAATCACTCGCTACACCAAGGTTTGCCATCTGACACATCTTTAATTGCAAACACAAAGGCTGGCTTATCTAAGCGCATGATTCTGATCGAAGGAGTTTCATTCCAACGATTCACCTGATACATCGAAGACAACGTTGCCAACGCATCGGCCATCTGATTCTCTAACTGGGGTAAATGATGGAAATCAACTCTGTCAAAGAAAGGTAACAACCTCCTGGCATACTTGTTATAAGGAACCAAGTTCGCTTGACGAGTTTCCCATTCTCCAGTGATCTGATTAACCACCAACGCGGAATCACCATAAACATCGAGGTTCTTGATTCTCAAATCAATCGCTTCTTCTAACCCCATAATGCATGCTTCATACTCTGCCTCGTTGTTGGTGCATATGAATGCTAATCGTGCAGTGAAGGGTATTTGAGAACCCTGTGGAGTTGTAATGACTGCCCCGATTCCGTTACCATATGAGTTAACAGCCCCATCAAAAACTAGCTTCCATTGGGACCCAATTTCTGGCCCTTCATCAGGTAGAGGCTCTTCACAGTCTTTCATCTTCAGATACATAATGTGCTCATCAGGAAATTCGAACTTCATCGGTTGATAATCCTTAATTGGTTGTTCAGCGAGATATTCTGACAAAACACTTCCCTTAATGGCTTTTTGGGAAATATATTGAATATCGTATTCTGTCAGAACCATCTACCAACGGGCTATTCTTCCATAAAGCGCCTGCTTCTCAAACACATACTTGATCGGATCCATCTTCAAAATCAAGAGGGTTGTGTGGTTTAACATATACTGCCTTAAACGCTTAGCTGCCCAAGCGAGTGCACAACATGTTTTCTCCAGCATCGAGTACCTTGACTCACAATCAGTAAACTTCTTACTCAGGTAGTAGATGGCATGCTCTTTTCTACCTGAATCGTCGTGTTAACCGAGCACACACCCCATTGAGTTCTCAAGAACCGTAAGATACATAATTAATGGCCTTCCTGGCACTGGCGGCATAAGGACCGGAGGTTCCTGCAAATATTCTTTTATTTTTTCGAACGCCTTTTGACAATTCTCGTTCCACCTGACCTCTTGATCTTTTCTTAGCAATTTGAATATCGGTTCACACCTGGCTGTAAGATGAGAGATGAATCTAGCAATGTAGTTCAACCTCCCTAAGAAACCACGAACCTCCTTTTCTGTTCTTGGCTCAGGCATTTCTTGAATGGCTTTTACTTTAGCAGGGTCCACCTCGATACCTTTTTCGCTGACAATAAAACCCAGTAACTTTCCAGATCTCACCCCGAAGGTGCACTTGTTCGGATTCAACCTCAGTCTGAACTTTCTCAACCTCTCAAACAGTTTCTGAAGATTCACTAGATGCTCTTCCTCCGTCTGTGACTTCGCAATCATGTCATCAACATAGACCTCGATCTCTTTGTGAATCATATCATGAAAGAGAGTCACCATCGCCCGCTGATATGTTGCCCCAGCATTTTTCAATCCAAAGGGCACCACTTTGTAACAGAATGTTCCCCACGGTGTTATGAATGTTGTTTTCTCCATGTCCTCTGGGGCCATCTTGATATGGTTATATCCAGAGAAGCCATCCATGAAGGAAAACACAGAATATTGAGCGGTGTTGTCCACTAACACATCAATGTGAGGAACGGGGAAGTCATCTTTTGGGCTTGCACTATTCAGATCTCTGTAATCAACGCACTTCCTGACCTTTTCGTCCTTCTTAGGTACAGGTACAATATTAGCAACCCACGGAGGATAATTCGTTACGGCAAGAAACCCAGCATCTAACTGTTTTTGAACCTCTTCTTTAATCTTGACGGCCATTTCCGATTTCGTCCTTCTCAGCTTCTGCTTCACCGGAGCACATCCTTCTTTGAGTGGCAGCTGGTGTACCACGATGTCAGTATCGAGCCCAGGCATGTCTTGGTAAGACCAGACGAAGATATCCACATACTCTCAGAGCATTTCAATCAATCTTCCCTTGACGGTGTCTTCCAAAGTAGCCCCAATCTGTACCTCTTTCTTTACGTCCTCGGTTCCCAAGTTAACAACCTCGATTTCCTCCTGATGAGGCAGAATGACCTTTTCCTCTTGTTTTAACAACCTGGCTAATTCCTCTGGTAAGGCACAATCTTCATCAGTCCCTTCTTCGGCCTGATATATGGAATTATAGAAGTCATACCGAGCCATAGCTGAATCATAATGGGTGGAATCTGAACAAGAAAACCTGCATGATTGATGATATATGTTTATTATGGATGTATCAAACAAAACACATTGCCATTTTGCTGTGATTTTAATGCAAAAAAAAAAACAAAAAAAAAACAGGGATCTAAACATTTGAATGCGAAAACGTCCTTTATTAATGATAAAGAAAAGCATACAAAAACATTCAAGCCCTACAAACAAGAATCACTACGTCTTGAGCAGAACGTAGGATTAACAGAGATGACAAACAGAAGCAATTACTCTGGTCCGGTCACTTGAATGACTCTTTTCGATGACCAATTGTGAAGGCTTTGACCTGGGACACATGGGCGGATCCAACCATCCATATCACAATCACTGTCCCCATCCTCCTCAATAGCATTGACTCTGTCGAAGAAAACACCAGCACGGGTGAAACGAACTGGACCATAGAACTTGGGAGGCTCTTCAGGACGCCTAGGTGGCTTATACCCCAGCCCATGAGTATTTCGCTTTTCCTGGACATCAATAATCTGACCCCACTTTTGTGAAGCACCGGCTTCAACCACGGCCCGGACATCCTTGAAAGAAGACATCGAAATCTCCGGCTGGTGTACCACTGTAGGCTGAACCACTTCAGATTGGCTACCTTCCTTGAGAGGCTTCTCAGTGATCTTCACTGCTTCGAAACCCTGACATAGAGTTTCGTGTATTTCACCGTCTACCTCCACATACTTGAAAGTAGATAGCTGGCTTATCATCATATCCTCTTCTCCACAAACCGTCACCACATGCCCGTCTACCATATACTTTAACTTCTGATGCAATGTAGACGTCACAACCCCAGCACTGTGAATCCATGGATGACCCAGCAGACAGCTATAGGCAGGCTGGATGTCTATGATATAGAAGGTAACATCGAAAACTTCCGGCCCAACCTTAATTGGTAGCACAATCTCACCAAAAACAGACCTCTTCGAGCCGTCGAAAGCGCGCACCACCAAATCACTAGGTGTGCATATCAACCCTCGGGTGTCCAGCTTCATCAAGGCTTTCTTAGGCAGAACATTTAAAGAGGACCTAGTATCCACAAGCACATGAGACATCAACGATCCACGACATTCAACGAAAATATGCAAGGTATTGTTATGGTTTCTCCCAGCTGGAGTCAAGTCGACATCAGTAAAACCCAGACCATTGCCTGCATTGACATGGGCCACTACCCCCTCCAACTGATTAACAGAGATCTCTTGAGGTACGTAAGTAGCATTCACTACTTTCAGTAACACATTTCTGTGTGCCTCAGAACACAATAACAGGGACAAGATAGAGATCTTGGACGGAGTCTGCTGCAACTGATCAACGATCTTGTAGTCGCTCTTCCTGATTAATCTCATAAATTCTTCTACGTTCTCGGAGAAAGAATTATTAATCGGCCCTGTCGTGGAGTCATTCACTACTGGTGCTCGCACAGAATTACCTACAACCTGTTTCCCTTTGTCTTGTCCAGAACTACCAGCTTGATCATTAGAAGGGGTAAAGACCCTACCACTTCTCGTGATAGCCCCTGCCTCAATACTGCTTTCAACACAAGAATTCACCACAGAAGTTCCCACCAGTTCTTGTTTTTGTCCATTGACAAACACTTCGGCTCCATAGTTCCAAGGAATGGCCTTGGTACTTTCATATGGTACGGGTCCGGGAGCTGTAATAATCACCGGTGCTGGTCTGACCAGCCCTGAAATAGTGATTGTTTTGAAGGGGATAGTAATGGTAGCAACCTCATTTTTCCTGCTAACAACCTCTTTCTGTTGGTCACATCGGTCAAACTGCAATTGGCATTCATCTATCAACTTTTGAATTCCTGACTTCAACAAACCACACCCATTCACTTACGACATACAGTCTGAACAATTCTCATCACATCCGGGGGACACCCCACCCCTCAATAACCTCTCCTTTACCACCATCAAAGGAGTCCTTAACTCATTGACATCCGTAACCAAATTCAAAGATTCATTCTCCTCAATCACAATGTTAACCCTGGGCCCCCCATGGTTCGGTATTGGGTTCTGGATGACATTTGGCCCATCACTTGAGAAGTTAATGGCCTTTGAATCCACCAAGTCTTGGACTGCATGCTTAAAAGCTTTGCAGTCTTCAATATAGTGTCCGGGTGCCCCAGAATGAAAGTCACAGTAGACATTAGGATTATAACCCGGAGGTGGATTACCGGTGGGAGGAGCTAGAGTCCTTTTCTGGATTAACTGCAACTGTAGTAAATGCTGAAACAACTATGAATACGGTAGTGGTGGAGTATCAAAATGTCGGTTCTGCTTAGGCCTTGGCTGATACTGACGAGGAGCCTGATTTTGCTGCTACTGAGGTGGAAGCGCTGCAGGAATTGTCACTGAAGCTACCTGCTGGTTATAACTCTGATGCTGCTTTCCTTTACCTCGGTGAGACGACACAGAATTTGTTTCCTCCTTTTTCTTATAATTAGCATAGGGTTTCTTCCCTTGACCAGAAGACGACCCATCACTACCTGCTACCTTCCTAGCTTTGATTCCACTCTTTAGCATTTCTCTGACCATGATCAAATCAGCAAACTTGCCTGATGAGCAAGGTAACAGTTTCTCATAATAATGTCCTGGCAAAGTATCCATAAACAAATTCAACATTTCCTTTTCCAACATGGGCGGCTGCACCCTTGCCGCTAGTTCACGCCATCTCTGCGCATATTCTTTGAAGCTTTCATTATTCTTCTGGGACATATTCTGTAACTGGGTCCTGTTGGGAGCCATATCAGTGTTATATTGGTAGTGCTTGATGAAGGCCTCGACCAACTCTCTCCAATTACAGACATGGCATCTCTCTAGTTGCATATACCATTCCAAGGATTCCCCAGACAGGCTGTCCTGGAAAAAATGCATCAGTAATTTCTCATCTTTAGAATACGCGGCCATCTTCCTCGCATATGCCCTGACATGCGTCTTGGGACAGGTGGTACCGTTGTATTTCGTAAAAGTGGGCACCTGAAATTTGTGCGGAATTACAACGCCAGGAACCAGCCCCAAATCCTCCAGATCCATTCCTACATAATTCTGATTCACCACTCCTTTTAGTTGTTCTTCAATGAGTCTGAACCTTTGATCATTGTCAGCCTGAGGACCAGCATCTCCGCCTGGCAGAGAGAAAACGTCATCTTGTTGGTCTTCGAAACGACGACCATGAACAGCACAAACACTTCCTCCTCCCACAACAGAAGGAATCACAAGCTGCTCTCCTCCGCTCGGAGGGATCACAACACCAGGAATAGGGATCTCTACACCCACAGGACCTCCCTGGGCACCGTTACCAATAACGCCATTATGAACTCCACCATGAAGAACCCCGTCTTCATCCACCCATGTCACTAAGGGTTGGACCAAAGTCCTCAATTGCTCTTGCCCTTGGGCAACACCTTGCATCAGCTCCATGAATTGGTCTATACGGGCCTGCATGACAGCCATATCAGCTTGCATCTTCTCCATATTTCTCTTCTGATTTGATCTAGTAGAATACCGGTGAAACGGATGGTTATCAATCCTGCCTACAACCAAATAAAGGTTAGAACATCCCGGAATGAGCACCTGCGATGCAAAAATGAATATGATTATGCAAATGCAAATGAACATGTTTGAATATTTGCAGGGCGATCCACCCCTTGATTCCAGTTTAAAGACAAGATAAGATGAAACTGCTGCTCATATAAATCAGAGAAAATCACTGTCAGAGATTACAACCCAAAAAAACAATAAGTCTGAAACAAGAGAAGCAAGGATCCCAGCCAACAATTCTGGTGGTGACCCGAGATACAAAGAGAAACAAACTACAGAGTGTCACCCACTGCCTGATCTAGAGCCTTCACTCCTAGGCCTCTTCACCTCAGCTCGTATCTTCAGCTCTGCTATGGTTGCTATGGCCTCATTCAGTCGTTCCTCAACTGCGTGTCTCTGGAACGTCCCTGATAAGATCTCCTCGTCTTTCTTCTTGAGCTTCGTCTTTAACCTCTCGATCTGATCCAAGAACTTATCTTCTTTCTGCTTGTTGGCTGTGATTGCAGTATCTCGGTAAGCGTTGAACTTGTGAATTTTTGACCAAGCCTTGGCTAGGTCTTCCTTCTTGGATTTGAGAATTCTACTAACACCTTTTAGTGTTTGTCCTACCTTTTGTCTGGCTATGACCTCTTCAACTAGCTCTTTTCCTTCTTAGCGAGAAGCTCTGTCCTCAACTTGGCGACATGAACAGCCTCACCTCGCTCATGTTTCAACTGGTAGATTTCGCTTTGCAGCTCACCGTTCTCCTCTCGAAGCTTCTCCTTTTCAGCCCACAGTTTGTTATACTTCTCTATCTCAATTGTGATCGGGGATTCAATCAGCAGGGGGTAAGATGGAGGTTCTCTGCAGAACGGTAGAAGTACGCTCTCTACTCTCCTCTGAATCCAGTCCTCGTATGCAGGGAAGGCTTTGTTGTTACACTTTCCAAAAGAAGTCTTTCCTTTCTTGTGGCGGTCTCCCTAAGTATTTGTAGCTTCCTTTAACACTTCCAGATTGACTTCTCCACTCACATATAGAGACTCTTGAACATCTTGGTCCTTTGGCGGCTCCTTCAAAGCATACCCAAATTGGCTAATAGCAAGAATATGATTATAATTAATTCCCCTTTTCTTCCTATTAAAGGTACGTTTGGGTAACCTCCACAGCTAATCAGGATCTCTTGGCCCAGCAAATCACAATTGATCCAAATCAAGTTGTCAGCCCTTAATCCCATAAATCTCCTTGACCAGTCCAATGTTTCCTTGGTGTCTACGAATGCCCCAGAGTCAGGAAGGCAATCAGTAAACCATTTGTACAGAACTGGAGCACAAAAGTAAAGAGGTCCTCCTCTCCTCTTCTCATTCTTATAGTGCATCGAATAGTACAGATCCCCAAGCAAGGTAGGTACAGGATTCTTCGTGATGAATATCTGGACAGCGTGCACGTCTACGAAATCCTTCACATTAAGGAACAATGTCGTTCCATAAACACACATAGCCAGAATTGCATTGAACACCGACCAACACTTAGCCTTAGCACAAATAGCAGCCTGCTCGATCAAAAGCTTCGTGTGAAAGCCTTTATAACCTCCTTTACTCGCAACATTCTTCTTCAGCAAAGACTGATCCAAGCGTAACACAGCAGCAACCTTTTCCAGATCAGGAAACTCCTTAGAAGGATAGAAGGGAACTTCTTCTTTGACAGAAACATCCAGAATGAGAGCGTACTCTTCCAAGGCCGGAGCTAAAAGATAATATGCAAACAGAAAACACTACATGTGAGGGTCATAAAACTGTGCCAGAGTATGCAGAGCCCTGAACTCATAGTTGGTAACGTCTTGGGCGAAGCTCAGAATCCTCCCATATTCTTGTCTAAAATCTGCCAATACCTCGGGTTTTGCCATAGCCGAGATCTTGTGCACAACATCTAAATGAAGCTCTGGGAACTTGTACGGGATGATATTCTTTCTTTCTTCATTGCTAGTATTCATCGTGAATAGTCTTCGGACAACCAGAATCAAAGTTAGGATGCAACCCTACAAATGAACAAACATATTAGAATGCAAAATGATGATGCAAATGCAAACATGGGATCAAGGTATCCATGATGCTCAAAATTGTTGTTGTTCTGCTGACTGAATAAAACCCCAAATATCAGAAAACCAGAAGTCCAGAATAACAGCCCATTCAAACTGCCAGAAAATCAGGATAATAATAGTACACCGATGAGAAATCCAGAAAACCAGGCAGGTTGAAGGTTTTGGTTACCTGCAGACCTGCAAACACCCATCCCCTCTCACACGTGGGTTCTAGAAAATGGGATCCTCAGTCTTGGATTCTCGATTTGAGAAGTAATAGTACATTCATCCCTCGGGGTACAATACTATTGCCAAACAAAGAGGTCGTCCACTGATTCCCCCAAAAATAAGGGTCATCCTATGGTAAGTTCTCAGCATTGGGTCCTCGGATCGACAAGTGTAATGGGTTTGCCATTTTTGGATTGCCATTATCACGTGCCGGGAGGAGAGGCGTTGCTGAGTCCTCGGGAGACGGTCGCCAGAGTCGACAATTTTCCAGGTTATATTCCATCATCTGCCCCAAATGCGCAGGATAGAATATTACCAAGAAAACCTCGTCTGGATTTGGAATTTTCATGTATACTAAGTCTGGCCAAATGCCAAACAAGTCACACTACTTTCCACGTTAATCATAGGTGTATGCTCAAGCCTGGGTATTGGGCTTTTCTCTCACGGATCCAACCCCCCTACAAACAGAAAATCCACCAGCAGAACAATACAACAATAAAAAAATGCAATGCTATAAATGCGGTAAATACAGTAAAACAGTAATATACAGTAGGCAAAATAATCTTTTTTGTCCTTTAACTTTACACCAGGGTCCAATATGGTCCCTTAACTTTAAAAAGTGGCGATTTCGTCCTTTAACTTTTTAAAAAGTGCCAAGTTAGTCCTGTTGTTAGTTTGACCAAACGTCTGTTTATATTTTGTTACGTGGCAGGTGACTTGGAATATGTTTATCGTCTTCTTCCTTGATTGTGCATTCTGCAGATGCTCATTCTTCTTCCTTGTTAGGGAAAACTCAAATCATCTTCCATCCTTACAATTTTTTTCCAAAGCAAAAGCTAGGGTTTAGGGAAAATGAAATCGGGTAGTTCTTCTTCTTCTTTGAGCAAGAGAAATGCAGAAAATGGGGATTCAACAGTCAGTGGAAATCGTTGGAGGAAGCCCTCTTGCTATTGTGGAGACATGGCTATTCTGCAAAGGGCAAAAATAGTGAAGAACATGGGAAAGTTATTTTGGGGTTGTCCCAATTTTAAGCCAGATGGATGCAATTACTTTGGTTGGTACCATGAGGATGCATTTGATGAGAAAGAAGAGCTTTTAATGCATAGGATGGGGGTGGCTGTAAAGGGATTAGATGAGGCAAAAAAAGACATTGAAGAACTTGGGAAAAAGCTGATGAATATTTATGCTGAAATGAAGATGATGATGAAGTGGAAAAAAATATGGAATTTATTGTTTCTAATTGTTATTGTTGTAATGTTATTTAGGTTGAATTAGGTTAGCTATATTGTGTATGTGAAAGTATGTTTTGTCCCCAATTAAATGTTTTCTGGGTTGAATGTTGTTTGTAAGGTTGAATGTTGTTTTTTAATGTTTTATTAATGAAAAAGATTTGCTGTTATATTGTATCATTTGTAATATTTGGACATGACCTATAATATTTGGACATGACCTATAAGTATATGGTACATGACCTATAATTTGGAGCTGTAATATTATGACTGTTATTGCCCTATAATTGGGACTTATATCATATTGACCTATAACAGAAACAAAACAGGTTTATAACAAAATTGACCTATAACAGATTCAAAACAGGTTTATAACAGAAACATAATTAAAAACTGGTTCATAAAAGGTTAAGAACCATAACAACATTCTTGTTGATTACATAACAGACCAGAAACATAACTAAAAATAGGTTCATAACATGTTCAGAACCAAAATAACATTCTTGTTCATTACAGCACAACCTTAAAAGTGCAAAACAAAAAACAGGTTCACTTCATAACAAAAACCACAAAACCATAGTGACTAAAACACCTAATCCTAAATATGTCTAGGGATTCTTCTTTGCAGCTGTTCTCTTGGTGGGAGTAGATCTTCTAGTGACTGGACCAACAACATTCTTTGATGCAGACAGCCTGGTTGTAGGGCCTGGTGGAATAAATGGCCTTGGAGATTTTTTCACTGGTAGCTTTTGAGTCTTCCCCTTTGCAGGACCATGAGTCTTCTGAGCAGTAGATTCTTGGGCAGTTTGAGATGCTTGACTGGGTTGCACAGTTTGAGATGCTTGACTGGGTTGCACAGTTTGAGATACTTGACTGGGTTGCACAGCAGGCTGAGTAACAGTTTGAGTAGATTCTTGGGCAGAGTGTTGAGTACTCTGTTGTGCAGCCTGACTTGTTATGTCCTTACAAGTGGACTTGTAGTGCCCTGATTTCTTACACCTGCTGCACTTCACAGAGAAACCAGTTCTTCTCATCTTTTTATCAGATCCATCAATCTCTCCTTGTTCTAAATGTCTCCTCTTTTTGGGCCTACCAGGCATCTTCTTGAACTTGGGTGGTTGCACATCAGGATATGGTGTCTTAACCCACAAGTTAGACCCATTAACAGGATAGATGACATGTTTATAAACTGCCTTGTATTTTGAAACTCTATAGTATTCAGGGATGTAACTTTCTATCCTGAAATTCCTACTCTTCATAGCAGACAATGCATGCACACATGGGAGTCCTGTAAGTTCCCATCTTCTGCATGAACACACATGGTCTTTCAGGTTCACAACATACTTATCAGCCTGATTCTCCAAGTGCCTTACTTCAAACATATGCTCATCATACATCCTAAAGAACCAAAGAAAACAGAACAAATGATTCACTTGCATGCAATTGTTAATTCAATAAATACTAGTGTACTGAACTGACATACCTTACAAGCCAATTGTTGGTGTAGGTGCTTGTGATATCAACTTTCTTTCTAATATTAGGCAATATGTCATTCTCATCCAAAGTACCAAACCTCATTCTGTTGATAGCCCATCTCTCCATCATGTAGATTCTTATGTCTTCAAGCATAGTGATTAAAGGTTTGGCCCTTGCCTCAAGAATCACACTATTGAATGATTCACACATGTTGTTGAGAACATCATCACATTTGTTTTCAGTCCTGAAGTATGACCTACTCCAAAACCTTGGTGGGGTCTTAATCATATGCTTAAAAGCTTCCTCATTTATAGCCCTCATTCCCTTCATCTCTCTTTCCCATGCTTGTGGGTAAGTTGATTTGGCAGCCTTCCATATAATATCCTTCAACATTTTGCCAGAAAACCTCTTCCTAAAGTTGTTGTACAGATGCCTAACACAAAACCTGTGCTCCACCCTAGGTAATAGCTCTTCCATAGTGGGTAACAGCCCCTGCAATAGGAAAAACATAAGGAAAAAATATAAGAAAAAGCTAAGGAAAATTATAAGAAAAACTTGCCTTTTGTTGGTCTGATATGAAGGTGTAAGTCATGCATTGCTCTTTGCCTCCAAGGTCATCAATTAGAAGCTCTAAGAACCAAGTCCAGCTGTCCTTGTTTTCACCCTCCACAACTGCATATGCTATGGGAAGCATCTGATCATTAGGATCCCTCCCTATAGCAGCCAGAATCTGGCCTCCACACAACCCCTTGAGAAAACATCCATCTAAACCTATTACATGCCTGCACAGCTTAAAGCTTTCTTTACATGCAGCATAACATACATATAGCCTTCTAAAGCATGGTCTATGATCCTCAACACCTTCTGGTACAGGATCCACATTGAGCTTCACAGTTGATCCAGGATTGGCTCTTAACAATTCATGACAGTAGTCATACACCCTTGTGTAATCTCCCAAGAATGATCCATCAACAAAATCCCTTGCAGCAAACCTTGCTCTTATTGCCTTTGTTTTGTTCACCCCAACATTCCATTTTTTTGGGCCTTTTCTTTGATATCCCTTATCTTCAACTTTGGATTGTCTTTCAAGCTATTTTGGATTCTTTTACTCAACCATTTAGTACTCATCAGTTTCACATTATATTCCCTACTGCAACTATGCTCATCAACCACTTTCCTAAGTTGCCAAGTGTCTTCATTGGGCAGCTTGCTACAGTATGCCTCCCACTTACAACCATCTTTGCATTTAGCCCTTACCCTAACTTTGTCATTCTTTACAAACCTAAGGTTTCTACCATTTTGCACAGCATAAGTAGTTATTGCCTCCTTAAAGTCACCCTTTGAACTAAAATAGACTCCCACATCCCACTTGTAATCAGCCATGTCTTTTGGTTGTCTAAAAATAGGATGTTTTTTTCTTGGAAGTCCAATACTTTCATCACTATCACAACCACTCTCCATGTCATCAGTATCATTGTCACTGCCTTTATCTTCACCAGCTTTCCCTTTGTGTTTATGAACTTTGCTACTACCTTCAATTTCATCATGAATTAGGGATTCAACTTCATCCTGCTCAACCTCATCAAACCCATCAGACTCATCATCAAAAGCCACATCTTGTGCACTATCATACTTGTAGTCCTCATCTTCACTATCATCAGTACTTAAACCGTCATCAACTCCAACTTCCACTTCTTTCTCAACATTCACTTCTTTCTCAACATTCACTTGTTCCTCAACATTCACTTGTTTCTCACCAGTCACATGTTCCTCAACATTCATACCTTGTTCCTCTGCATTAACTTGTTCATCACCATTAAATTGTTCATCACCATTATCTTGTTCCTCTACAATAACTTATTCTTCTACATTAACCTGAACAGGGGTGGTATTTTCACCATGAACAACTTCATCAACCAGCTTACTAAGTAACTCCTCCACCTCATCCACAATTTCTTCAGGGCCCTCACCAACTATGTCATCCACATCAACTTTGTCACAGTAGTCAGGTTGAGACAACGTGTGTTGAATGTAAATATCAACACGTTTGTGAACCCTATACAGGTCTGCTATTTCTAATGCACCCTGGTCATTAATTAGTGCATTCATACCAAACTGTGGATCCTTATAGTAGATTGTTTCAACCTCCCTATAACCCAAATCTTTTAACACACCCACTAGCTCAAAATAACTCCATCTGTCTACATCTACCCTCAAATCATCAACTACACCATTCGCATATACATTCAGACCCTCATCAGTAAATTCCCCACTGTGATGAATTTTGAGTTCAATAATTTCATCCATGATACCTAACCAGACCAAAATATCTACAAAATTAAGGTTTACCCTATCAAATCTACAAGAAGACTAAAACTGAATACGAACCCTAATTTTCGTAACTTTTAACCCTAACAAATATGAAAGACGAATTAACTAACCGTTTGATCAATGGCAGATGAAGATCTTCACTCCTTTTTGTCTGGAACCGTCTCGTCTGGTGAGAAATCGTTCGTTATGCACTTCGTCTTCTCCAATTCGCATGCCCTAGCAGAGTGCTACACCACTTAGAAAGAGATTGAATGGAATTTTCATTTTCTGCAGATTAATTAAAACGTTCAACACTTCCATGTCACAGGCATATCTCCCACGTGAACAACATTATCAAAAAGGGACTAACAGAAGCTAACAGAAGGATAAATGTGGCACGTTTTAAAATGTTAAAGGACTAAATCGCCACTTTTTAAAGTTAAGGGACCAACTTGGACCCTGGTGTAAAGTTAAGGGACGAAAAAGGTTATTTGCCCTATACAGTAATATACAACAAAATAAAGCATAACAGATAAACACCCAATGAAAACAAACAAACAAGCGCTAGGATTGACTCGCAAAAAGGGATGGACCAGCCAGAGGTCAACCTGAGTCCCCAGCAGAGTCGCCAGCTGTCGCTCCCGAGGATTTGCATCCATGGTTCAAACGCGAAAGTGGCGCGGAAAACAGAGTCGCCAGCAATGTGTATTTATCCCAAGAGAGGTAAAGAAAACACTGCATAAACCTGAGGGAAGGGAAAGATCATGGTCTCACGACCAAGAGAAAATAGTAAGAGAGTTGGTTACCCGAAGGGAAGGTGTTAGCACCCCACACGTCCATCGTACTCGACGGGATCCACGCTTGTTGTCTCGATCAAAGGGTGTCGTCGTCTGGAGCTCCACTGCTACTGGAAAGGAAAAGGAACGGGAACGGAGGAGAGCAAAGAAACGGGGGAGAAAAGAAAAAGAAGTGACTCGATAGGACATCGCTCGTCCTATGCCTACGTACTCCCTCGTGCAATGGGAAAGTCAGAGTCAACGTAGTTCGAACACGAACTAGGGGGAGGTTGCTCGCCAAGACATCGCCGTCTTGTGCCTACGTATCCTCAATCAGACGAGAAAGAGGAAATCAGAGCAGTCGTAGTTCGACCTAACGAGGTCGGTTAGTGTTCTTTATGAGCAGTGTTAGGTTCACGTCCGGCAGTTAGGGGCGATGCCTGTTTGCGACGAGACGGAAGTAACGTGCCCTTTTCTGAAAAGGATTTGAAATTAACAATCCCGAAGGATAAAAATATTTGAGTTTGTTTTTGTGTTTTTTAGACAGAAGTGGATTGAAGTTAGTTCGTAACTTACATTGCACCAAAGTCTACCATGCGGGAACGAGTGAATCGCATGGTCGCCCCTAAATGGGACGTATGCTAAACACTCTAGAAGAGGAGGGGAGACCCCTCGTTCTTCATTTCCTACATTTAAGGCTCGAGCGCAATATTCGTTATATTTATTAAGTGTTTTAGAAGTGTTATGAGATGAAAAGAGAAGACACAAGGAAGAAGGGTGACTCTAAGGGAATCACTATCCTAGTGTTGTCATGCAAAAGGGTGGTCCTATGGGTAGTGAAGTTTAGGTGAGAAACAACTACCTAAGGCCTAATGCTAGTCCTACTCCAAGCTTAATCAAAAATTAAGTTGGACTAGGTAGCTCTAAGGGGAAAAGAATCCAAGACTTAAACAAGTCTTGAGATCCAAGGGAAGAAAAGAGTGAAAGAGACGAAAGAGGAGAGGAAGCGAAGAAATAAAAACAGCAGCTACCACAACGTTCCTGCACCAAAACAACGGTAAAAAGCAGCACACTAGCAAGGCAGCATACAACAACATACAATTCAGCACAATAAAGGGTGTGAAAAGCCAAACATCCGTACATACAACAGCACACTTACACTTAGGCAGCTGTAGAAACAAGGCGACATGCGATACATATGAATGTGAATCAAGCATGGCAAAGCAAACACGCATCAAACATCATGCATTATGATTACAAACACATCATATACCATGGTAAACTGTAACGCCCCGGTCAGTTTTGTCAGTTTTGTCTTTTTAATTAATTGAGTCGTTTTGAGTATTTTATTATTATATTATTGTATTTCTGACTTTTATGTGAAAATATGTTATTTTTCATCGTGAATATATTTTATCGCGTTTTGGGAACATTTGCGAGATATTTGAGTGTAGGGGTAATTTGGGCATTTTGATTTATTTTGTTAAGTTAGAATATAATAGAAAATAGAAAGAGAGAAAAATAGTAAGAGAAAGAAAAAGAGAGAAGAAGAAAAGAAAAGGAGAAGAGAAGAAAAGAGAGAATTTGGAAAATTTGGAAATTAATCAACCGACTTTCTAGAACACGATTAAATCGGGTAAGGGTGTGAAACTCGATTATCTTATGCTTGTGTATGATTATGTATGTATGTGGTTGCATATGTTATTGTCTTTCTCTAGTTTGGATTCTAGGTTGAAATGAGAAATATGATGAGAAATCGATGTTTTCACGGTCGAAAATCGGTGTAAACGTAGTAGAATACTTGTTATCATGATTAGAATAGGTTCTGATTGTCATATGTTGGTTTGGAAATGTTTGGTTTGAGAAAATATCATTTTTGGGTGATTTGGTGCGCTGCTGGGTTTTGCTGAAATCGTAGGTTCGCACTGCGAATGGCCAGCGAATGGGCGTCGAGCGTTCGCGTGAGGTTCGCACTGCGAACGTTGTATTATTTTTCATTCTGCCACTGTTCGCTGGAGGGTTCGCATTGCGAATGGGGTAGCGAGCATTCGCTGGATGGTTCACACTGCGAACGTTGGGAATTTTCTAGGCTATTTTTGCTTCTGCCTTGGTTCGCTGGGACATTTGCACTGCGAATGAAGTAGCGAAGGACTCGCTAGGAGCTTCGCACTGCGAATGTAGCAGTTTTTCCCAATTTGTTTTCTTTGTAACTTTTGATCTGTGGTTCAGTTTGAGGCGTGGTTTGATGCGTTAGAAAGATTATAAAATGTACCTTATTATGATGATGGTTTTGAAAATTGTTGGCCGATTAAATTATGTCGGGAATTAGAAAATGTGTTGTTTTTGTTGTCGACTTTTGCCGTTTAATTGTGTGAATTTGATGTGTATGTGCAATATGCTGTGGGTGTGGATATTGTATGACTCGTATACTGTTGAGTCAGTAAATTGCATGAAATACATATTGTGATGATGGTTGGTGGTCTTACAGCAAGAAAATGCGATGTATGGTAATTGTTGATGTATGCATGATTATGGTTGCATATATGCGTGCATATTAAATGTCATGAGTCATTGTATGCCAAGCATCATGATATGCATTGTTGTGACGTCCTGAGTGACAGATTAATTCCAGAGGGAATCTGCTATAACATCGTGCGCCTTAAAAATAAGAGGACCTAAAGCGATTTGATATATCGTGCGCCTTAAAAATAAGAGGACCTAAAGTGATGGTTATAAACGATCGTGTGCCCATGTGGGGTGTGAGCGATCGGATTGTGCGCCTTATACCGAGAGGACCTAAAGAAATCCATAAACGTCGTGCGCCTTATACCAAGAGGACCTAAAGCGATGGGGAACATCGTAGGCCCGACGGGGTGTTACTTGAGTGATCCTCAGTAACGAGCGATGATTCCAGCAGAGTTCCTGAGTGAACTAGTGATGAGAAATATTGGAAGTCAGTACCGCATGGCATGTGCATAGAGTCGTTGTGTCGGTCTCTGTGCATTTGCATAAATCATGGATTAATTGTACATGGAATTGTGAATGTGATTGATGAGGTGGAATATGTGTAATGGTGTTGATGATGAGTGTATTGTGTATGATTGATGTGTAGTGGTATTTGATACTCGAGAATTGTACTGTGTTGTGTTGTATTTGATTGTGATGCATTTGTGGTGAGAATGTTTTATCTGTGTATTTCTGTGTTAATATATAATTATATGCAACTGTATTATGATTGTGTTTCTCACCCTTCTGCTATTTTATAATCCTCTATGAGGCATTGCAGATTAGAGTTGCTGGAGGTCTTTTTGTGAAGCATTGCGTCTTCATTCTTTTGTCGGTCGGCTCTGATATGTGACACCGCGTAGTTAGGGTGGCCGTTTGTGATTATTTTGTATTATGTATATGTATCTTTTGGATTGTACATGTATGACTTGATGTATGACAAACTTTCATGATATATATATATATATATATATATATATATATATATATATATATATATATATATATATATATATATATATATATATATATATATATGTGTGTTGATATTTAGTTACCGATTTTCCGCTTATATTCTGTAATTGGATTGTGGGTGTATTACTACCGGAATGGTTGCATATCTGTATGAGCAGGTGTTGTATGGTTGTCTCAAATTGTTGTGGCGTCTCCAATCTATGCCGTCCATGTTTTAATTATACTCTGATGAAATTTTGAATTTTATTTATCGCTTTAATAGCTTGGGGGTATAGATTGGGGGTGTCACAATAAGTGGTATCAGAGCCAGTTCGTGTCAGTTCGTGTCTGGTTATGTCAGTCCTGGTCTGTGTGCGTGTGGAGTGAGCTGTTTGTGTAACCATAGTTTCTGTTATTGGAAATGAACAGAATATGGCTAGTAGGAATGATGCTGCTTTGGCTGCTGCGATGCAAGCAATGGCTCGTGCTGTGCAGGGTGCACCTAATGCTGCGTGTAATGATGAGTTCAGGAAGAACAGACCGCCTGTCTTCAAAGGAAGATATGATCCTGATGGTGTACAGATTTGGTTGAAAGAGATTGAAAGGATTTTCCGAGTTATGGACGGTGCTGAGGACAGTAAGGTGAGACTGGGAACTCACATGTTACAGGAAAAAGCTGATGACTGGTGGGTTAGTACTCGTCAGGTGTTGGAAGCTGGGGATGAAGAAGTTACTTGGGAATTGTTTAGCCAGGAGTTTCTAAGGAAGTATTTTCCCGAGGATGTTAGAGGAAAGAAGGAAATTGAGTTCTTGGAACTGAAACAAGGTAGTATGTCTGTTGTTGATTATACTGCTAAGTTTGTGGAGCTTGTGCAGTTTTATCCTCATTATGCTGAAGCGACTACAGAATTTTCTAAGTGTGTGAAGTATGAGAGCGGATTGCGTCCTGAGATTAAGCAAGCAATCGGTTATCAAAGGATTAGAAGGTTTTCTGATTTGGTGGAATGTTGTAGGATTTATGAAGAGGATAGTAAGGCTCGTTCTACTCACTACAAGAGTGTGAGTGACAAGAAAGGGAAGCAACAGTTTCGTAGTGGTCCGTATGTAACACCAGCTGATAAAGGTAAGCAAAGGGGTACTTTTGATCGAAGGCCAGGTGGAGGAGGTATGTCTAATTCTCCGAGATGTTTTAAGTGTGGTGAACTAGGACATTGTCAGTTTGAGTGTAGAAAAGATGTGAGAAAGTGTTCTAATTGTGGAGGTGTCGGACATGTCATAGCAGATTGTAAACGGAAGAATGTGGTGAAGTGTTTCAACTGTGGTAAACCTGGTCATATTAGTACAAAGTGTCAGAAACCGAAGCAAGCTCCAACTAGTGGGAAGGTATTTTCATTGGCAGAGACTCAGACTTCAAGTGCAGATTGTCTGATCAGAGGTACTTGTTTTTTTAATAGTACGCCTTTAGCTGCTATTATTGATACTAGAGCGACTCATTCGTTTATTTCGTCTGAGTGCGCGAAGCGTTTGAATCTTGTGTTGTCTTTGATGGATGGTGAGATGGTTATTGATACTCCAGCAATGGGGTCAGTAACTACTTCCTTGGTTTGTTTAAGTTGTCCTTTGACCATTTATGGTAAAGACTTTGAGATGGATTTAGTGTGTTTGCCATTGGAAGGTTTGGATGTGGTTCTGGGAATGAATTGGTTGCAATTCAATCGGGTTCATATTGATTGTTATCATAAGTTAGTAAGGTTTCCTTCTCTTGAGGAAGACGAAGACTTGAGTTTCTTGTCTACCAAAGAGTTGAAGAGACTTTTGGCGGATGAAGCCCAGTTGTTTGGGTTGTTTGCGTCGTTGACTGTGGATAGTCAAGTTTCACTTGATGTGTTTTCGGTTGTGTGTGATTTTCCTGAAGTGTTTCCTAAGGATATTTCGGACTTGCCGCCAGAGAGAGAGGTGGAGTTTTCTATAGATCTAGTTCCTAGTACTAGGCCTGTATCGATGGCACCTTATCGTATGTCGGCATCTGAGTTGGTTGAGTTAAAGAAGCAATTGAATAAGTTGTTGGAGAAGAGGTTTGTGAGGCCAAGTGTTTCTCCTTGGGGTGCTCTAGTTTTATTGGTGAAAAAGAAAGACGGAAGTATGCGGTTGTGTATTGATTATCGCCAGTTGAATAAGGTGACGATTAAGAATAAGTATCCTCTTCCGAGAATTGATGATCTGATGGATCAGCTGGTTGGTGCTTGTGTGTTCAGTAAGATTGATTTGAGATCAGGGTATCATCAGATTAGAGTGAAAGAGGAAGATATTTAGAAGACGGCTTTTAGGACACGTTACGGTCATTATGAATATTCTGTGATGTCGTTCGGGGTTTCTAATGCGCCAGGTGTGTTTATGGAGTACATGAACCGTATTTTCCACGAGCATTTGGATCGATTTGTTGTTGTGTTTATTGACGACATATTGATTTATTCTAAGTCTCGGGAGGAGCATGCGGAGTATTTGCGTATTGTTTTGCAGGTTTTGAAGGAAAAGAAGCTTTTTGCTAAATTGTCTAAGTGTGAATTTTGGTTGTCGGAAGTGAGTTTTCTTAGACACGTAATTTCAGGTATTGGTATTTCTGTGGATCCATCTAAAGTAGAAGCAGTTCTACAATGGGAGGCTCTGAGATCTGTTACGGAAATTCGAAGCTTTTTGGGTTTGGCCGGTTATTATCGAAGGTTCATTGAAGGTTTTTCTAAGCTAGCACTTCCTTTGACCCAGTTGACTTGTAAAGGACAAGCATTCATTTGGGATATTCGGTGTGAGGAAAGTTTTAATGAGCTGAAAAGAAGATTGACGACAGCTCCGATTTTGATTTTGCCGAATCCTACTGAACCATTTGTGGTGTATTGTGATGCGTCTTTGATTGGTCTAGGTGGTGTGCTAATGCAAGACGGTAAGGTCGTGGCGTATGCTTCGAGGCAGTTGAGAGTGCATGAAAAGAATTACCCTACTCATGACTTGGAGTTAGCGGTTGTGGTTTTTGTGTTGAAGATTTGGAGGCATTATCTTTTTGGTGCGAGGTTTGAAGTCTTTAGTGATCACAAGAGTTTGAAATATCTGTTTGATCAGAAGGAGTTGAATATGAGGCAACGAAGATGGTTGGAATTTTTGAAAGACTACGACTTTGGTTTGAATTACCATCCTGGTAAAGCTAATGTGGTAGCCGATGCATTGAGCCGGAAATCGTTGCATATGTCTGCTTTAATGGTTAAGGAGTGGGAGCTTTTGGAATGGTTTAGAGATTTGAGTTTGGTATGTGAAGTGACGTCGGATAGTGTGAGGCTGGGTATGTTAAAGGTTACTAATGATTTTCTGATGACGGTAAGCGAGAAGCAGAGGTTGGACGTGAAATTAGTGGATTTGATGTTGGTTGGCGAAAAAGAGGCGAGTAGTGATTTTCAAATGGATGTTAATGGTGTGTTGAGGTTCCGTGGGCGAATTTGTATTCCGGACGATTCGGATTTGAAACGGATGATTTTAGAAGAAGGACACCGGAGTAATTTGAGTATACATCCGGGAGCGAACAAGATGTACCAAGATTTGAAGAAGATTTTCTGGTGGTCAGGATTGAAAAGAGATGTGGATCAATTTGTGTATGCTTGTTTGACGTGCCAGAAGTCAAAAGTGGAACACCAGAGGCCGAGTGGTTTGTTGCAACCGTTGGATATTCCGGAATGGAAATGGGATAACATTTCTATGGATTTTGTAACGGGGTTGCCGAATACTCAGCGAGGTCATAATGCTATTTGGGTGGTTGTTGATAGGCTGACTAAATCGGCTCATTTCATTCCGATTGACATCAGTTTTTCTTTGGAGCGGTTAGCTGAGATTTACATCAGTGTGATTGTGAAGTTGCATGGAGTTCCATTAAGTATTGTTTCGGATCGAGATCCTAGATTTACCTCGAGATTTTGGGAAAGTTTACAGAGGGCGTTGGGTTCTAAATTGAGGTTGAGTTCGGCTTATCATCCGCAGACGGATGGGCAGTCGGAGAGAACGATTCAGTCTTTGGATCATTTGTTGAGAGCGTGTGTTTTGGAATAAGGTGGTGCGTGGGATAGTTATCTTGCATTGATTGAATTCACGTATAATAACAGTTTTCATTCTAGTATTGGAATGGCACCGTTTGAAGCATTATATGGACGAAGATGTCGAACACCGTTGTGTTGGCACGAATCTGGCGAGAGAACGGTGGTTGGACCAGAGTTGGTGCAGCAGACTACAGAAAAAGTGAAGCTTATTCGAGAGAAAATGAAGGCTTCTCAGAGTAGGCAAAAGAGTTATCATGATCGGAGAAGAAAAGATCTTGAGTTCCAAGAGGGCGATCATGTATTTTTTAGAGTTACGTCGGTAACGGGTGTTGGTCGTACATTGAAATCGAAGAAACTTACTTCTCGGTTTATTGGTCCTTACCAGATATCCGCGAGAGTGGGTGCTGTGGCTTATAGGGTGGCGTTGCCGCCGAGTTTGTCGAATTTGCATGATGTATTCCATGTTTCACAGCTTCGGAAGTATGTTCCGGATCTGTCGCATGTGATTCCGATGGATGAGGTTGAGGTAAGGGAGAACCTTACGGTTGAGGCTTTGCCGGTGAGTATTTTGGATCGCGAGCTGAAGAGGTTGCGGGGCAAGGATATTGCACTTGTTAAGGTGGCGTGGGGAGGCGCTGCTGAGGGCAATTTGACTTGGGAGTTGGAGAGTCGGATGCGGGAGTCGTATCCAGAGTTGTTCGTCTCAGGTAAGATTTTCGAGGACGAAAATTTCTAAGTGGGGGAGAGTTGTAACGCCCCGGTCAGTTTTGTCAGTTTTGTCTTTTTAATTAATTGAGTCGTTTTGAGTATTTTATTATTATATTATTGTATTTCTGACTTTTATGTGAAAATATGTTATTTTTCATCGTGAATATATTTTATCGCGTTTTGGGAACATTTGCGAGATATTTGAGTGTAGGGGTAATTTGGGCATTTTGATTTATTTTGTTAAGTTAGAATATAATAGAAAATAGAAAGAGAGAAAAATAGTAAGAGAAAGAAAAAGAGAGAAGAAGAAAAGAAAAGGAGAAGAGAAGAAAAGAGAGAATTTGGAAAACTTGGAAATTAATCAACCGACTTTCTAGAACACGATTAAATCGGGTAAGGATGTGAAACTCGATTATCTTATGCTTGTGTATGATTATGTATGTATGTGGTTGCATATGTTATTGTCTTTCTCTAGTTTGGATTCTAGGTTAAAATGAGAAATATGATGAGAAATCGATGTTTTCACGGTCGAAAATCAGTGTAAACGTAGTAGAATACTTGTTATCATGATTAGAATAGGTTCTGATTGTCATATGTTGGTTTGGAAATGTTTGGTTTGAGAAAATATCATTTTTGGGTGATTTGGTGCGCTGCTGGGTTTTGCTGAAATCGCAGGTTCGCACTGCGAATGGGTGGCGAGCGTTCGCGTGAGGTTCGCACTGCGAACATTGTATTATTTTTCATTCTGCCACTGTTCGCTTGAGGGTTCGCATTGCGAATGCGGTAGCGAGCATTCGCTGGATGGTTCGCACTGCGAACGTTGGGAATTTTCTAGGCTATTTTTGCTTATGCCTTGGTTCGCTGGGACATTCGCACTGCGAATGAAGTAGCGAAGGACTCGCTAGGAGCTTCGCACTGCGAATGTAGCAGTTTTTCCCAATTTGTTTTCTTTGTAACTTTTGATCTGTGGTTCGGTTTGAGACGTGGTTTGATGCGTTAGAAAGATTATAAAATGACCTTATTATGATGATGGTTTTGAGAATTGTTGGCCGATTAAATTATGTCGGGAATTAGAAAATGTGTTGTTTTTGTTGTCGACTTTTGCCGTTTAATTGTGTGAATTTGATGTGTATGTGCAATATGTTGTGGGTGTGGATATTGTATGACTCGTATACTGTTGAGTGATGAAATTGCATGAAATACATATTATGATGATGGTTAGTGGTCTTACAGCAAGAAAATGCGATGTATGGTAATTGTTGATATATGCATGATTATGGTTGCATATATGTGTGCATATTAAATGTCATGAGTCATTGTATGCCAAGCATCATGATATGCATTGTTGTGACGTCCTGAGTGACGGATTAATTCCAAAGGGAATCTGCTATAACATCGTGCGCCTTAAAAATAAGAGGACCTAAAGCGATTTGATATATCATGCACCTTAAAAATAAGAGGACCTAAAGCGATGGTTATAGACGATCGTGTGCCCATGTGGGGTGTGAGCGATCGGATTGTGCACCTTATACCGAGAGGACCTAAAGAAATCCATAAACGTCGTGCGCCTTATACCAAGAGGACCTAAATAGGCCCGACGGGGTGTTACTTGAGTGATCTTCAGTAACGAGCGATGATTCCAGCAGAGTTCCTGAGTGAACTAGTGATGAGAAATATTGGAAGTCGGAACCGCATGGCATGTGCATAGAGTCGTTGTGTCGGTCTCTGTGCATTTGCATAAATCATGGATTAATTGTACATGGAATTGTGAATGTGATTGATGATGTTGAATATGTGTAATGGTGTTGATGATGAGTGTATTGTGTATGATTGATGTGTAGTGGTATTTGATACTCGAGAATTGTACTGTGTTGTGTTGTATTTGATTGTGATGCATTTGTGGTGAGAATGTTTTATCTGTGTATTTCTGTGTTAATATATAATTATATGCAACTATATTATGATTGTGTTTCTCACCCTTCTACTGTTTTATAATGCTCTATGAGGCATTGCAGATTAGAGTTGCTGGAGGTCTTTTTGTGAAGCATTGCGTCTTCATTCTTTTGTCGGTCGGCTCTGATATGTGACACCAGGTAGTTAGGGTGGCCGTTTGTGATTATTTTGTATTATGTATATGTATCTTTTGGATTGTACATGTATGACTTGATGTATGACAAACTTTCATGATATATATATATATATATATATATATATATATATATATATATGTTGATATTCAGTTACGGATTTTCCGCTTATATTCTGTAATTGGATTGTGGGTGTATTACTACCTGAATGGTTGCATATCTGTATGAGCAGGTGTTGTATGTTTTGTTTCAAATTGATGTAACCCCTCGGTCTATGCCGTGTATGTTTAATTATACTCTGATGAAATTTTGTATTTTCTTTTACTGCTTTAATAGCTTGGGGTATAGAAGGGGGTGTTACATAAACAACACTTAGAGATAACATGAAAGAATGCACCACATCATGAACGGATGCACAACATTAAGCATGTGCACAAATCGGAACAAACATGCACCTCAAGGAATAGAAATAATTAGGCATGCAGAACACACTTCCAGCAACATAAGCATTTAATCACAGTCAACGTGCTCAAAGAAGTGTGTGTATGGTGTTCATAGCATCAAGAAATCAACAACACAAGCATGCACATTCAATAGTGAAAACCAAGAATCGTGCATCGACAAAATCATATCCATGCCCTAATGTGAGGTGCAACAGCTCAAGAATAATCCACAAATCAATGACACATTAATCCATGAAGTCTAGGCATGCATCGGATCTCAAACAATCAAGAAAATGCAAGAAAATATCACTCTGCAGTAGTGGAAATTGATTACTCACTTTGATTAATCGGTTACTCAGTTGAAATTTGGCAAAAAACGTGAAAATTGGGAAGAGTAATCGGTTACTCTGTTAGGGTAATCGATTACCACTGAAACAGAGGCAGAAAATCAACTTTGAAAAGCACTTTTCAACATCCAATCACTTATGCAAACATCCAAATGATCATGCAATCAATTAATCACGAAATTCACCTCAAATATCAGTAATCAAGCACCAACTTCATCAATCAAACAACAAGATCACAAATCAAATCAAGCAAATGGATCAAATCACATCACAAACCAAGGATCTACATTGCATAAGTTGAAATTAAGCTAAAATGAGTATGGATCTAAGATTAACCAACCTACAAAGCTGAGATTTGCTTTGGTGAGTGTTGTAAATAGAAATGGATGAATTCAAGTAGAGAAATCCAAGATCCACAAGTTCCTTGCACTCAAAAGTTGAAGATCCAAGCAAATAAGCAATAAAACTCCAAAATCACTTCCAAGAATCACTTCTGAAAAATCAGCACTAGATTCACACGAAAATTCAAATTGAAAAGCTGAAATGTAGTGATGATGAGAGGCTTTAGCTCAAGAATTAACAAGTTCCAATGAAGAACTTGTTAATCTTTGAAAGAGAGCTTTGAGAGTGGTTGAAAATGGAGGTTGAGAGTGAAAAAAGTGAGAGAGGATTGAGAGCAAAATTCTGAAAAATGAGAGTGAAAATGATCTAGGTTTTTGAGGTTTGGAATGAATTGATTTAAATAGAAGCTAGGTTAGGAATCCAAATGTGGTTTGGAGTGAGGTTAAGTGGTGGAAATTGGGGTGAAATGTGAATTAGGAAATGAAATGAGGAATTAGAGTGGAAAAATGATGGAGAGAATTTGAATTTTGGGTGGAAAATGATGAAAATAGATCAGTTCTAGATCCTTCCCACACATGCACAAGCCAAGCACATGACCACAAAACACCCCAAAATTCTGCAGTGCTGAAAATGCCACATTTTTTCAATTTCGCCCAATGTAATCGGTTACTCACTTTGAGTAATCGATTACTCAGTTCAAAAATTCAAAAATTGGCGCCAAAAGGAGGGAAACTTGGATATTCGCCCGGTTCTTCCTGTCCTGGACCATGATAGACCTCTGAAACTTGCCAACTGATATTACCACTGGAATTCACCTGAAATATGCTGAGAAATGTTTTTCGCACTCGGATTAAACTGCTGATACCAACTGCCTGGTGCTGAATAACTGATCAAAAATTGACTGTCGGGGTTTCTGATCATCCAACCACTTAATGAGCAAGATAAATGCTCAAAAAGACTTAGAAAGCTATCTGCTGGGCTCTGAACACTGTTAAAAATCGTACTGGAACTGATGATGCCGTGAGCTGCTGAAAGAAATACCTTGATCCCATGCTCAAAAGGGCAATGCAAATGCAGGAATGCTAATGCAAATGAAAGGAAGCATAAGCCAGTTAGGTTAGAAACAAAAGGGCAAATTTTGAGGTGTTACACAAAGTACAAAATTTTAACCATCTAGGGCAATGGTATGAAATGTCCTTATATCATATATCATGCCCAACAATTCTCCAACTCTCAATCAATCCATCGCTAAACAGAAATCCATCAATTCTAGACATTGAGCTTTCATCCCCTTTTATCCAGGTAAATATCCTCCCTACTCTTGGAACGTCCACCGAACCCGACAGATCAATGAAATTGTTGAAATCTTGGATTTCACTGAACCTAATAATAGCACTCCTCCCATTTTTTCATTAACTCTCTAAATTTCATTAAAATCCCTGATGACTCGATTTTGTATCGTACTTCTTGATTCATTTCGCGCATATGTACTTGTTGTTTTATCGAGTCATTATTGTTTTAGTTGTTATTTACTTATGTTTTCTTTTGTTTTCACTTGACAGGTGTTATATCAGCAATATGGAAGAAAAGATCGAAGAATGAGCTGAGCGTGGAAGAAAACCAGTAAAAAAGTCAAGTTCTGGCCTCCTCGGAGCAATGGCGCTCGCCATGGCCTAAGGATGGCGCTCGCCATGACCAATTTGGAGGGAATCACGTTTTAAAGAAACGGCGCTCGCCATTGTGCCTACGGCGGCCGCCATTGTGCGCAGGAGCAGTTTTTGCAGAGCAGTTTGGCAGTTTTGCTTGGTTTGAATTCAAATTCCGACCCCAACTGCTTGGAGCCCAGCCTCTTCTATAAATAGGCCTCTCTGGTGTGTGTTTTAGCAATCTAAGAAACCTTGCGGAAGCGCTGCCGAAATTTCCCTAGACCTAGCCACTAGATTTACTTTCCAAAGCAGTAATTACTCACACTGAGTGATTGCTGCACTGTTGTATTTATATTTCGTTGCCGATTGTACACTTGGATCAGTATTCTCATCAATCAAAGTTATTTTGTTTCAGTTTTATTTCAGGTCATTTCTAATTCAATTTTTATTGCATTTGTTTCATTTATATTCCTGCGATTTAACTTGATTCCAAAAGTAAAACATCAATTCCAAACTTTTGTAAAAATCCAAATCAGTATGTATGTTTTAGAATGCATCATGTTTAATATGTTAACTTTAGAAATTAATATGTCCGAGTAATTTTGTCGGAGTCCGTAGATTGAGGACCGTTGTTTCGACGGGACTCTGTAGAACCATCGGTATTTAGTTTAATGGTTTTAAAATTCTGGTTTTGGTGTCTAATCTGAATTTAGGCAGTCCTGTGGTGAGAGCGAGGGGCTGGTTAACAGCATTTTGTCTCGAGAGTGAGAGACGCACCAAGGCGTGTCCGATAGAACGATAGTTTGAGGTAATCGCCGGATAGTAGACACCGGGCATTGAGCCTAAATGCAGCGAGAGCGCTTTAGGGCCTCATTTATGTTATGTTAGTTTTCAAAGCGCGCCTTTTAATTACCGAGCGAGCGAGAGCAAAATCTTGGGGTCATTAGGCGTGGCTTGGTTAATACCGCGAGAGCGTGAGATCGAGCCTTTAAAGCGGCATTTCCTACAAATCAACTTCGAAACCTTTGTTAACACTCGGATTTTACAGAGTCCCCAAGGAACACGGAAATCAGTCTTCGGTCTCGTCATTATCGTTATTTTTAAATCCCGTTAAAAAACCAAATTTCTTTTACCTCCAAATCTAGCCTTATCTTTGCACCGCAATAATTGATCACTCTAGGTTGATTATTAATCCTTGTGGGTTCGACAATCCTTTAAAACTACGCGATAAGCTGTATACTTGCAGTAGTAATCCGACTAATACGCAAAGTCGCGGTCAAGTTTTTGGCGCCGTTGTCGGGGATTGATTAGTCAATATTGTGATACTTTCGTTGCACAGTATAGACTAATGCAACTTTTTATTTTCCTTTTCAATTTGTCAATTTTATGCCAAACACTCGCTCACAAGGCGAAGAGTTGGAGCAACCAATCAATGAAATCGAACATTACATACTTCTGAGACGCCGAATTAACGAATTCCTTCTTAGATATAACATCCCATATCCTCTTATTCCCTACTCAGATTCGGAAACCGAATCAGAACCAGAACAAAACATGGTCAAAGGACCGAGAAACCGTCCTCTAAAGTATTATGTTGTTCCATCACAAGAAGAACCACATAACAACATTGCTGCCCCAGTTATTAACCGTAATGATTTTGAGCTGAAACCTTCGCTAATTTCAGCAGTTCAACAAAACCAATTCTTAGGTAATGCTATGGATGACCCGAACCTTCACTTATCAATATTTGTGTAATATGCAGACACCGTAAAAGCCAATGGAGTCAGTCAAGAAGCAATTAGACTAAGACTTTTTTCATTCTCATTGAGGGATAGAGCTAGAGCTTGGCTCTAGTCTCTACCATCCCACTCAGTGACAACATGGGACGAGTTGAAGAAATTCTTCTTAGCTAGATATTTCCCACCAAGCAAGACAGCTATGCTGAGAGCCCAAATTAACGAATTTAAGCAAAAAGATAACGAATCTTTATTCGATGCTTGGGAGAGATACAAGGACATGTTGAGGATATGCCCACACCATGGACTTGAAGAATGGATGATAATACATACCTTTTATGGCGGGCTGTTGTACAACACCAAAATAAACTTGTGTGCTGCCGCAGGCGGTGCTCTAATGGATAAACCGTATGCAGAAGCTTATGAACTCATAGAGACTATGGCTCAAAACCATTTCCAATGGGGAGGTGAACACGCTGGTGTAGAGAAACCAACTCCGGAAGGAGGAATGCATGAAGTTAACAGTGTAGACCGAGTCAATGCTAAAGTGGGCGCGCTTGCTCAAAAGATCGAAAGTTTAGCAATAGCACCAGCAGCAGCTACCGTAGCTGCGGTGACACCAAATTGTGAAATATGTGGAAACCCTGGGCATACAAATGCTGAATGTCAAGTGTTGGCTAGTACTCCTACCGACCAAGTGAACTATGTTCAAGGGAGCCCGTATTCAAACACTTACAATCCTGGCTGGAGAAATCACCCAACACCTGTTGTTCCACCTGGATTTCAGAAAGAAGCACAACCCGCTCCACCTCTACCTAAAAAGTCAAATCTGGAAATCATGATGAAAAACTTTATGAATGCTCAAACTCAGTAAAATAGGGATTTCGCGAATCAAATTGCTCACACGAGCGAATTGATGAAACAATTGTCAAGCAAGCTTGATGCTATGGCTACTCATAACAAAATGTTAGAAACTCAAATCACTCAAGTAGCCCAACAACAATCAACTAATGCAGCCCCCGCTGGAACATTTCCTGGCCAACCACAACCAAATCCGAAAGGTCATGCTAATGCTATTACTTTGCGAAGCGGGACAGAATACGATGGACCCGTTGACCCGAGACTCCAAAATTCAGCCATGCACCAAAATTTACAAAATGGAACCAAGAAAATAAGAGAACCAAATACGGAGAAGGAAGATGGGAGCGGAAAGGCCGCAGAGAAAGAAACACCCTATGTGCCTCCGCCACCATACAAACCACCCGTGCCTTATCCTCAAAGGCTAGCTAAATCCAAAAACGAAGGACAGTTCAAGAAATTCGTAGAGCTTCTAAAGCAACTGAATATAACGATACCTTTCACAGAAGCTATTACGCAGATGCCCTCATATGCCAAATTCCTTAAAGAGATCCTATCAAATAAGAAAAAGTTAGAAGATAACGAAACCGTTATGCGCACTACTGAGTGTAGCGTCATACTTCAAAATAACATGCCTCCTAAACTAAAAGAACCAGGGAGCTTTTCCATACCTTGTGTAATTGGAAAGACTGTCATAGATAAAGCATTATGCGACTTAGGAGCTAGTGCTAGCCTAATGCCCCTATCCACGTGTAAGAAACTTGATTTAGGAGACCTGAGGCCAACAAAGATGTCTCTACAACTAGCGGACCGGTCTGTGAAGTATCCAGTAGGTATGCTAGAAAATGTGCCAGTTTGCATAGGTCAGTTTTATATTCTGACAGATTTCGTGATAATGGACATTAAGGAAGATTCTAATATACCAATCATGTTAGGTAGACCGTTCTTAGCAACAGTTGGAGCTATAATAGATGTGAAGAAAGGAAAGTTAACCTTCGAAGTAGGGGAAGAAAAAGTCGAATTTATCTTAGCCCAATTCCTAAAGGCCCCTGCTTTAGACGATTCATGTTGTTTTCTAGACGTTATCGACGAATGCGTCAAAGAAATGGAGAAGGAACTGACAAGATACACGGAAGTACTAAAGATTCTAGCCCCTCCAATATTCGAGGACGATAATTGACGTGAGCCATATGAAGATGGCAGTCTAAGAGAATGCCTAGCACTCACACCCGATCCAATGCCTTGCCTTAAGAAGCCATCTGTAGAACTCAAAACATTACCCAAAGGGCTAAGATATGAATTCCTAGACACTGAACTTGAAAAACCCGTAATAGTTAATGCTGATTTAGGACAAATAGAAACCTGTAAACTATTGGAAGTCTTGAGGAAATATCCCACAGCTCTTGGATATAACATCTCCGATCTAAAAGGGATAAGTCCCTCTATATGTATGCATCGCATCATGATGGAGGAAGACTGTAAGACATCCAGAGAACATCAAAGACGATTGAACCCTGTCCTAAGCGATGTAGTCAAGAGAGAAGTGCAAAAACTATTAGAAGCAGGAATCATATATCCGATATCTGACAGCAAATGGGTCAGTCCAGTGCATGTCGTACCGAAGAAGGGTGGTGTTACGGTTGTAACTAACGAAAAAGGCGAGTCCGTAGCCAAATGAACTCAAACTGGATAGAGGATGTGCATAGACTATAGAAAGATGAATAAGGCTACTAGAAAAGATCATTTTCCTTTACCCTTCATAGACCAAATGCTCGAACGGCTAGCCAAACATTCATATTTCTGTTACTTAGACGGATACTCAGGATTTTTCCAAATACCTATCCATCCTGATGACCAAGAAAATACCACATTTACCTGCCCCTATGGCACATTTGCCTATCGTCGAATGCCATTTGGACTGTGTAATGCTCCCGCAACCTTTCAGAGATGCATGATGTCGATCTTTGCAGCTTTCATAGACAACATAATGGAAGTCTTTATGGACGATTTCTCTGTATGTGGTGGAAGTTTTGAACACTGTCTGTCAAACCTTGAGATGGTACTTGAACGACGCGTCAAAGTGAACCTTGTGCTAAATTGGGAGAAGTGCCATTTTATGGTGCGACAAGGTATAGCTCTTGGACATGTAGTATCCGATAGAGGTATTGAAGTAGACAAAGCAAAGATAGAAATCATAGAAAACCTTCAACCATCAAAAACAGTTAGAGAAGTACGAAGCTTTCTGGGAGATGCCGGTTTTTACCGACGATTCATTAAAGACTTCTCTAAGATTACAAAACCTTTGACTGGACTACTGATGAAAGAAGCTGAATTCATATTCGATGAAGAATGCTTGAAAGCATTTGAACATTTGAAGAATGCTCTTATTACCGCACTAATTATGCAACCACCTGATTGGAGTTTACCATTCGAAATAATGTACGACGCTAGCGACCATACTGTAGGCGCCGTCTTAGGACAAAGAAAGGATAAAAGGCTTCATGTTATTTACTACGCAAGTAGGACCTTAGACAACGCACAGATGAACTATGCGACCACAGAAAAGGAACTCCTGGCTGTTGTATTTTCCTTAGATAAATTTTGTTCCTATCTAGTAGGAGCGAAAATCATTATCTATATCGATCACGCCGCGATTAGGTACATGTTGGATAAGAAGGATGCCAAACCAAGACTCTTGAGATGGATCTTGCTTTTGCAAGAATTCGATTTAGAAATCAAGGATAAGAAAGGTGCATAAAATGTGGTAGCAGATCATCTCACTAGGATTGAGGATCTAAAGCCCGAAAGAGTGCCTATAAACAATGATTTTCCTTACGACAGACTAGTAGCCCAGTTGGAAAGGGAAAGCAAAACTGTAGAATATTCCTTGTTATTTAACGATGCAGAAACAAATGAAGTAGTATAAGCAATATATACTAAAACCACATTGCCATGGTATGCTGACTTTGTCAACTACCTAGCAGCCAAGGGGCTTCCACCATATCTAACATACCAACAGAAGAAGAAATTTTTCCATGATCTTAAACAATATTACTGGGATGAACCCCTATTATTCAAGAGAGGCACCGATGGAATATTTCGTCGATGTGTCCCTGAATCTGAAGTAGGGAATATCATATCCCAATGCCATGCTGCACCATATGGAGGACATGCCAGTACATCAAAAACATGCGCAAAGATATTGCAATCTGGCTTCTTTTGGCCAAACCTTTAGAAGGACGTTCACATTGCCGTTATGAACTGTGACTGGTGCCAACGCACTGGAAACGTTTCTAGACGCGATGAGATGCCGCAAAAGAGAATTTTAGAAGTTGAAGTCTTTGATGTATGGGGCATTGATTTCATGGGACATTTTCCATCTTCCTTTGGAAACAAATACATACTCGTCGCAGTTGATTACGTATCAAAATGGATTGAGGCGATAACTTCTCCTACAAATGATGCACGAGTGGTGGTAAAACTTTTCAAGAACATAATCTTTCCCAGATTCGGTGTACCAAGAATTGTCATTAGTGATGGAGGTTCCCATTTCATTTCGAATGTTTTCAGGAAACTATTGCTTAAATACGGAGTACGACACCGAGTAGCAACACCCTATCACCCTCAAACTAATGGACAAGTAGAGGTGTCAAATAGGGAGATCAAGCAAATTTTAGAGAAAACCGTTGCAACCTCTAGGAAGGATTGGTCTACTAAACTTCATGAAGCTCTGTGGGCTTACATAACAGCCTACAAGACCCCTATAGGAACCACACCGTACAAACTAGTTTATGGAAGATCATGCCATCTGCCTGTGGAACTTGAGCACAAAGCTTATTGAGCCATTAAGACCCTGAATATGAATTATAAGGCCGCATGCGAGAAAAGGATTCTAGATATCCATGAACTAGAGGAACTAAGACTTGATGCCTATGAAAATGCCAAAATATACAAACAAAGAACCAAGAAGTGGCATGATAAAAGGATAACAAAGAAGGAGTTTAACGAAGGAGATATAGTTCTTTTCTTTAACTCTAGGCTTAAACTCTTTCCCGGAAAATTACGTTCTAGATGGTCTGGTCCTTTCGAAGTTACAAAAGTCCTACAAAGTGGAGTAGTTGAAATTAAAGGAAAGTCGAATGAGACGTTCTTTGTGAATGACCAAAGACTCAAGCACTACCACTTAGTAGAAAACAAGGAATTCATCACTAATTACAAGTTGGAAGAGCTTTTTGCTCTTCCTGAAGAATGATGCCCTTTTCAGTTCAAATGTCGAGCTTCCGACATTAAACAAAGCGCTCCGTGGGAGCTAAACCACGATCCTTAGTTTTTGTTTTATTTTATTAGTTTTAGGACACTGCATGCATGTTTAGTACAAAGTCTATACCACATGCATTACTGTTTGTTGCATCTCATTATTGTTGCTATCATTATCATTATTATGATTATTATTACCATTTTTATCTTATCTATACTAACGCGTAGCTAATAGTATTATTCCCCCTAATATTGTAATATTTTTCAATTTTCAGGATACCCTTCTCTAGGATACCTTTGACCAGCAACCATGCAGACATTCGAGAACCATACTGTTATCTTCAGGAACAATGTCCAGAGACGTCGATTTAAGGCTTTGTCTCAAAGAGACTTTGGTCTGTCCATCTACCCTGACGACTCGGCTATGCAAACCCTTAACATCCGAGACAATGTTGTTTTCCTTCTGAGCCAAATAGGCTGGACTCACTTTGCTTTAGAGAAGAGATTTAGCACTTACCGTAACCTGACCTTGGAGTTCCTTAGCTCCCTTTACTATGATGTCACCCGTGGTTTTGGATTTGGCCGTGGATTGGCTACCTTCAGGTTGTTTGGAAACAAGTACAGATTCACCCACCATGATCTTGCTGAATTATTGGGTTTTCCTAATGAACCCGATGTTGTGACCAAAACTTCTGCTGATGCCTTTACTAGCTATGATCTTCAACATTTCTGGGGTACCATAGCCGGAAACGGTAATGCCAAACCTGATGCTATGTTTTCTGAAAGCATCCACAATCCTGGATGGAGATATTTCCATAAGGTTCTTGCTCACACTTTCTTTGGCAAAGAAGAGAACATTACATCTGTGTCAATGCATGAGCTGTATATCATGCTTTGTGCATCCCAAGGAAAACCTGTCAATGCAGCCCCATTTTTGCTTGCTAATTTCAGTCATATTGCCCGTGATTCCTTTAAGCCAGTCTTAATAGGTGGGCTGGTGACTATGATTGCTGATGCAATTGGAATGAGGTACCATCTGAAGCGTTCCTTTGCTTTCGGTGGCGTTCGCCCAATGGACATTAGCTTTTGTTTCAACAGAGGCATAATTGCTAATCTTGGCCCGGTTGAATTTGAGTTACTTATCGATAATGCTGTAGTCCATACTTTCACCCTACCCAACCATGAAAAGACAAGTGTGCACAATAAGAACAATTGGCTTTATGACTTGGAGGTCGTCAATGAGTTTCTGACTCCACCCGACTCTCCTCAAGCTTACCAAAACCGAGATACCATTATGTCTGCCGCGGCCACTCAAAGTTCCGAGATCGATCCTCATTTACCACCTTTGAATGTAGCTGCTGCTATTAATGCCCTCCAGTCTGAAGTGGACTCCTTCTGAGATAAGATTTCCTCTCTCCGAGTCGATTTCATTGGAAGCTAAACCACACATTACCAATCATCTCTCTCTCAAACCCACTTTCCATTCTCTACCCATTTCAGAAAATATTCACTAACACCATCCTCCTAAGAATCAACTATGAAAGCTAACCAAGAGATATATTACATGGGCATTGAGTTCCCCGAAGGAGTGATCGGAGCCACCATGCGTTCAAACTTTCTCCGAATATCCAAAAGACCAGTCTATGCCACAAGATATCCTGAACCGGAAACTCTTCGCACCTTTGGTCTTTTTGATAGCGTCTCATGGATGCTCAGGAACTTAGGTATGACTCGTTTCTGCTCCATGTTTAATCCCTCTTACGTTAGACTTACTTATGAATTTCTTAGTTCAGTCCGCTATGTCCATGATACCAACCGCACCACCGGAACCATTTATTTCAGAATGTTTAACATAGATTATTCGCTAACTCATGAGCAGATAGCGGATTATTTTGGTTTTCCTACCGGTGAGGGTCTTGCGACTCAAGCACCCTTAGACAGTGACTGGGAGGAAGGAGCCTTCCAATTCTGGCATCAAATAACCAACACAAGAACCACCAAATGGGAGGGCCTGAAAGCCACAACCATCCGTAACCCCGATATTCGTTACTTTCACCGTATCCTCGCCTCCACCATTTTCGGACAAGAAAACCCAGGGAACGTAAATTCTAAGGACTTATTCTTTATTAACTGTGCTCTTTTCCAAAACGGGTGTGAATCCTACACCGTTCCTCCTAGGCCATTTTATTAGTGTAGCGAACAGAGCTGGTGGTTCCATCTGCATAGGCGGTATAATTACTGCCATTTCTATCTCTTTAGATTTAGAGACCGACTTAGAAAACAAAGAGAGTATACCTTGTCTCTATGCTGAAATTGACTTTTGCCATAATGCGCGGCTTATCAAGAGTTTGCATTATAACAAGTATCACTTTATGGTCCGTACACATGAGTTCAGAGGTTTTTCTTTGCCAAATTCTGAGCGTATAAATGTGCGTCAAAGCACTAATTGGCTATTTGATTTAGGAGCCTGTGATTTAGAGGCAGAGAGTGATGAGAGGCACTACCATGAAGTCATGAGGCAGCATCCTGAGCAGCCCCGTACTCGTAGCCATACCACTGATATACCTGGGTCTAGCACACAAGCACACACCGTACCTTTTTCTTATTTTGCAGGTATTCGTTCATCGTTGGATGAAGTTCTATCAGAGCTTAGGCAGCAGAGAGAGAGAGGTCGAGCATGATGTGCAGATGCAGGATATGCAGAGGAGGCAGTATGAGTTTATGGAGATAGCCCAGATGGATTTGAGAGATGTTGTCTCAGAAATGGCGGGATTGCGCAGAGAAGTGAACTGTATTGCAGACTGTGTCCAGCATGTGCCCCAGGACAACCCTGCCTTCAGGCAGGATATACACCTTCGTGGAGGCCGTGGACGCCATCATTGACCTATCCAGGTTCTATCGCTCTTTCTTTCGCCTTAGGCTAAGACATTGACGACAATGTCTAGTTTAAGTGTGGGGGAGGAGCCGTTTATTGCTTTTATTTATTTTCTGTTATTTCTTGCTTTCTAATTTTAGTTTGTTTCTTTTTTGAGTCATATGCGCGTTTGAACCATTTATTAATTTACATTTTTGCATTGTCTGTTAACTCCCTTATTTTGACCCCAATTTATTTTTTTTTCTTCCCGTTTGACTCAATGGCATGACATATTAAGATTAGGTTGTTTTACCCTTGTGTTAGGCTATGTATGCAGACTTGGGAAAGTTTTGTTAATATCGGTACCGTCCCTACACCTTAGAGTCCCTAAGTATGCGATACCGGTTTAGATACACATTATGCCGAGACCTTGTTCCTAGTTCTTTAGAAGTAGCCTCTTTATTAATTATTTCAGCAGTCAGCACCATCCTTGCGTGTGAACTAAGTAATGAACCGATGCAAATATGTGTTGATCTCAGTTTTTTTGATTATATGATTTTAGTGGATATTGCGATTGAAAGATCTGTTCTAACTAAGTTAGGTGGTCCTCACCCGACCATTTAGCCCAAAGGCTCATACTTTGAAATCCGCCAAAAAAAAAATAATTGTGCTGAATAAGAGATCATAAAGCACTAACAGGTTCACTTACCATGTAAACACGAGGGATAACGAGCTTAATGTGATTGCGCTCGAATGAAAGAGAGGTGAATATGAACGAAGTCCTTAGGTCGAATTATAATATCAAGATTTGAACTGGTATTGCATAGGAAGGAACTCTTTGTCTGCTTTTGTAGAATCGTGCCGTACGGTATCCTTATTTCCATTATTCAGTACCTATCTGTATAGCATTAGCCTAGCAACCTTGTGCTTTATCATTTTCGTCGTGCCTATGAGTCGAACATTGTTTTTACTGTTTTTACTTCATTGGGAGTTTGCTTGAGGACAAGCAAAAGTCTTAGTGTGGGGGAGTTTGATGACTCGATTTTGTATCGTACTTCTTGATTCATTTTGCACATCTGTACTTGTTGTTTTATCGAGTCATTATTGTTTTAGTTGTTATTTACTTATGTTTTCTTCTGTTTTCACTTGACAGGTGTTATATCGGCAATATGGAAGAAAATATCAAAGAATGAACTGAGCATGGAAGAAAACCAGCAAAAAAGCCAAGTTCTGGCCTCCTCAGAGCAATGGCGCTCGCCATGGCCTTAGGATGGCGCTCGCCATGACCAATTTGGAGGGAATCACGTTTTAAAGAAATGGCGCTCGCCATTGTGCCTACGACGGTCGCCATTGTGCGCGGGACCAATTTTTGCAGAGCAGTTTGGCAGTTTTGCTTGGTTTAAATTCACATTCCGACCCCAACTGCTTGGAGCCCAGCCTCTTCTATAAATAGGCCTCTCTGGTGTGTGTTTTGGCAATCCAAGAAACCTTGCAGAAGCGCTGCCGAAATTTCCCTAGACCTAGCCACTAGATTTACTTTCCAAAGCAGTAATTACTCACACTGAGTGATTGCTGCACTGTTGTATTTATATTTCGTTGTCGATTGTACACTTGGATCAGTATTCTCATCAATCAAAGTTATTTTGTTTCAGTTTTATTTCAAGTCATTTATAATTCTGTTTTTATTGCATTTGTTTCATTTATATTCCTGCGATTTAACTTGATTCCAAAAGTAAAACATCAATTCCAAACTTTTGTAAAAATCCAAATCAGTATGTATGTTTTAGAATGCAGCATGTTTAATATGTTAACTTTAGAAATTAATATGTCCGAGTAATTTTGTCGGAGTCCGTAGATTGAGGACCTTCGTTTCGACGAGACTCTGTAGAACCATCGGTATTTAATTTAATGGTTTTAAAATTCTGGTTTTGGTGTCTAATCTGAATTTAGGTAGTCCTGTCGTGAGAGCGAGGGGCTGGTTAACAGCGTTTTGTCACGAGAGTGAGAGACGCACCAAGGCGTGTCCGATAGAACGAGAGTTTGAGGTAATCACTGGATAGTAGACACCGGGAATTGAGCCTAAATGCAGCGAGAGCGCTTTAGGGCCTCATTTAGGTTATGTTAGTTTTCAAAGCGCGCATTTTAATTACCGAGCGAGCGAGAGCAAAATCTTGGGGTCATTAGGCGTGGCTTGGTTAATACCGCGAAAGCGTGAGATCGAGCCTTTAAATCGGCATTTCCTATAGATCAACTTCGAAACCTTTGTTAACACCCAGATTTTACAGAGTCCCCAAGGAACACGGAAATCAGTCTTCGGTCTCGTCTTTATCGTTGTTTTCAAATCCCGTTAAAAAACCAAATTTCTTTTACCGCCAAATCTAGCCTTAGCTTTGAACCGCAATAATTGATCACTCTAGGTTGATTATTAATCCATGTGGGTTTGACAATCCTTTAAAACTACGCGATAAGCTGTATACTTGCAGTAGTAATCCGACTAATACGCAAAGTCACGATCAATCCCCCTTATACACCATTCTCCATTGCCCCACATCCTCTTCAAAGAAATAAGTTTCTCCCATAACAGGGTTTTCTTAGCTATGCAACAAGAGGAATAAATGTTCACAAAATAACAAAGTTGATTCTTCTAAATAGTGCTCATACCAAGGTATCCATCACCAGAGAAACTGAAAAGAGAAGTTAAAGTATCTTTCTTCCAAAGCATGAGCATACCTCCTGACAAACCTTCTTATTTTTTATATGACCAATTAACCTTTATGTTGCCTCAAAAGTTAACTGCTAAAGCTTCATTCATAACTCGAATTTTAGTTTCTTGAAAGAAACAAAAATTGACATTTCCTTTCTAAATAAGCTTTTTAATTCTTTTCCTCTTCAAAACATTCCCCCTCCTCTGATATTTAAGGACAATATATTCATTGATGAATCGATGTAGATTCCTCTCTCCTTTTCAAACATGTGGAATTTTGTGCTTCCATACCCATAATTGCTTCCTCAAAAACTGCATCTCTCTCTGTACATGTCACCTCCAACAAATACCCTGCCATAAACACCTTTCCAGCCATATATTTATCGACTTGTTCCCAAAATCTTCTATTTCCATAAAAAACATTTGATTCCAATAGGAAAATCACAACATAACAATGACCCCCTTGAAAACCTGTCCAACTCATTCAATTCTTTGGATTGTAGCGTATATGAGCCACCTACCTGGTGCACTGACTTCCCCATGAAGAATTGACTATTTTGTAATGGTTGAATCACTTAGAAAATATATAATTTAAGGGTAAAATATTTTTCGTCCTAACCTTAGATGATTTCAATAAAACTGGAGAAGAATGGAAAGAAGATTCAATGACATCTTATGAAGACTCCTCCTGATGGAGTTGAGATCCCCTCCATTTCTCAAAATAAATGGAGAGCACAACTATTAAAGTTTTGGTATATAAATGCATATATTCTTGAAATGTGTGACATGTATTTAATATGATTTGACTTATATATAATCAAAACTTTAGTAATTGTGCTCTCCATTTCTTTTGAGAAATGGAGAGGATCTCAACTTCGCCGGATACCTTGAGTCTGATTGCGGATAGGGCATGGAAAAAAGTTTAGTAGGAATTTTTAAAGTTGAATCTTTTTTGGACCACTGAACTAAAGATAGTCCCAATGGTTGATTGATTTTTTTCCACAAAGAAGGGGTTGCTTTCCCAAACACGTGTTTAGATGATTTTGAAGGAATGCTCTGAATCCCTAACATATTTCTAAAGAGCTCTGCTTTCCCATTTTTTGACATGTTACTTTCCTACTCCCTCCACCAGCTCTAACATTATATGCCTTTGGGACAAAAATTACATTTTCAAATACAGGTGTGTTATGTTGACACCAACATTACACCAAAATTTGACACTGTATGCACTGTTCACTGTATTTATATGGCGAACAGTGTTTTTTGAAAAATAAATAATATATTTTCATGAACAGTCCACACGTGCGTGAATAACACCGTGAACAGTGTCCGTGCACAATGCATGAATAGTGACTTTTTATAGTAAAATAAAGTTGGTTAATGAAATATAAAAAGTTTATTAATAAAGTGATGAAGTTGGTTAATAAACGCTCAGATATTGAAAATAATTTTAAGTAATAAACCAAAGTTGGTTAATGAAAAGTAAAAAAGTATGTTAATGAAGTTATGAAGTTGGTTAGTAAATGTCCAGATATTAAAAATAATTTTTAGCAATAAACAAAGTTGGTTAATAAAGTGTAAAAGGTTGGTTAATGAAGTTGGTTAATCACACAATTTCATATAAGTATCCTTTAACATAAAAATATTTTTTTTTTTAATTTTTATATATATATATATATATATATATATATATATATATATATAATAAAATATTATTATAATATTTCACTGTTCACCATATTGGTGAACATTGAAATACGGTGTAGGTGTCAAATTTTGGTGTAAGAATATCATTTCTCTTTCAAATAAGCTTTTGGCTCTACTCTCTTTATAACCAACGAATTTTGGGTTTGACTTTTGCCCAAAATCTCCTACAAACATATTGCCCATACTTTCTGACTGCAACACTTTGTCCTTCTCCCTTGTCCCATCACCTAAAACCTCTTCTCCTAGGATATCCTCTAGAAAACATCCCTCCTTCGAGCTTTCACCTATTCCTAGAACGGATCCTTCTTCCTCCCCTTCCTCATCGGACTCACACAAGTTCTCCACCGATTTGGAATATGAACTTGAAGACAAACTGCATGCTTCCTTTTTTGAATAGGAAGGCATCACAATCCTCAAGGGTCTTTAAGAGTCTTCTACAAAATTAATATTGTATATCACACCATTGACCTCCACCTTCATGGCTTTATTCAAAACATCATTAACGCTTGTGTGAATGAGAATCCTAGCAATGTTAAATTTTGACTGCTTGCTTGTTTTCTCATTTGAGCAGAGGTATGATCCAAAGTTGGAAGCAAGAACCTCGAAGAACTTTGGGCACCAGGCACAAGAAGGAATTCCATAACTCCTTAATCAAGTTGCTCTTTCTCTATCCACTATATCCTGACTCCATTTTCTTACTTCCTTGAACCATTGACTCAGTCAATCTCTTGCTTCATGCACTAGATACTCCACCTCACCTTCCTCCTTTTCTTCTAACAGACAAATATTTTCACCTAAAGGAGAAACCTTTATTGAGAAATAACCTTCTGCATTAAAGGTTTCCTGGATATTATATGACATGAATGAGTTCTCCACAAAGCCTATGTAATCCTTTTCAAATCTAGCAAGCAATTCCTCTACCACCTCAAACGAAACTGGCTTGAGATCACCTCCATCATCCTTTTGCTTGCAAAAGTTTAAGTAGACGTTACGCGACCCTACTGTTTGGAGAAAAGAAAAACCTTCCCTAATTGATTTTCCTCTTCCCTTCTTAACTTGATCTAAACCTTTAGTAGACTGCTTTTGCTTCTTTTCATGTTGACTTCTCCATTCTTGCTTGTTCCAGATGTTGGCACCCTTGATATTTTCTCTCCTGAATCTTGGTAGGTTTGCATGAATCTTTTTACTCCCAATGAAAATGTTGTCAAGCTTAGTTGCTAATATTCTTTCCTCCTTGACGTTGAAAAATCTTACGAACCCGTTCTTCCTTTTGCCTCTCTCTTGGGTGAGATCAGCACCTCATTGATTTTTCCATAATCCTTAAAGATATAATACATCTCTCTTGCACCAAAGTCATTTGAAAACTCAGAAAAAAAAACGATGTGATTACCCTAGAATCCTCCCTCTTTCTTGGACCCTTTTGCGCATCCCGTTTTTGTGGTTGAACCGAACTTAAACTCTTCCTTCGATCTACTCTTTACATCTTCTTGGATTGAACATTGTTACACTAATGGTGGTTGATGACACTAAGAACCCTAGAGAAAAGTCTGATACTTTTGGATATGCGTCTAATAAATATTCAATTAATTTTTATTAATTTTAAAAAATATATTATCGAATATGTTTAAGATATTTAATAAATACTTATTGGTTATATTTTTGGATACATATCCAACAAGTATTCATTTTTTATTGTTGTCATCTTTTTTTTTTTTTAATAAGCAAGGGATAGCATTAAAAAGAGAACTAAGGGTTCTCAATCCTTCTTACAAAAAGCGAGGACAAAAACTCGGCAAAGAAAATTACACACCAATTGAAACTTACGATAAATAAAACAAAGGGAATTTGCTAAATTCATAAAAGTTACAATTGGACAACGTAATCTTCCCGATGAACGACCATCTCCAAACCAACGCTTTTATCCCCTATACCATATCCAGAATATTCCAAACCTCATTACTAAATATAATCGCGTTTCTCTTCAGCCAAATGTACCACATTGTTGCAAGCCAAAAGCACCCCTCCTTCCCCTTCTTCACCTTCTTCCTTTTACCGTAACTACTCCAAAGCAAAAAAATTTCTCTCAAATCATTGGACTCAAAATCAATCATCCCAATCCACTCCGCTACTTCCTTCCACACCAACCTCAAAGTGTTACACTTCAAAAATAAGTGATCTTCCGATTCAATGGAGTTACTACAAAAAACACAAAGAAGGTTACCGTCACCAAAATCGCAACCTCTCAAAGAAAGGCCATGCTTGGAAGGGATTCTTTTCAAGAAACTCCTCCAAGCAAATCCTCTTACTTTCAATGGAACCTCCATTTTCCACGCCAAGCTAAAAGCTTTATCAAATAAATGAACCGGACCAAAAGGGATTCTATAAACACCAGAAATATCCCAAAAACTTCTCACAGAGAATCCTTCATCCATCGCCGGCCGCCACAAGACCCTATCCCGGCCCTGCGCAACCAGCCCCGCAGAGTGCAGCAGAACCCGCGATGCCTGCAACTCCGAGACAGCCGCAGACTGATTCTGAACTGAAACCGCAGCCCATATATCCACTCCTAAATTCCCCCACTTCCACTCTCCTTCCTCCCAACCACCCATACAAGCAATGGATACTTCCTTCAAGCAAGACACATTATATAAACAATGAAATTTGTCTCTAAGACTAAAATTACCAAGCCACCGGGAATGCCAAAAAGAGGTAGAAAATCCATTGCCAACTTCAAAAGAACAATAAGATACAAATAAATCTTCCGGAAAAAAATTTGCTAACCTCAAAATGTCCTTCCACCATTTAGAAGAAGAACTAGCCTTTGGTAAAACTCCACTAGGCCTCACCATATGGAGAGAGATATCACCGTACCGAGCCTTCAAAACATCCTTCCAAATAGAAATAGAGTCCGATAAAATCCTCCACCTCCATTTGTGAAGAAGAACAACATTAAACTCATCCAACCTACGAAGGTCGAGCCCTCCTCTATCAACCGGAAGGCACACATCGCTCCAACTCACCCAATGAATTCTTTTCTTCTCCACCGACCCACCCCACAAAAAATTACTTTGAAGAGAAGTTAATTTGACAATAACCGACTTCGGAGCTTTATAAAAAGAGAGCATAAAAATAGAAAGAGATGACAAAACCGATTTCAAAAGTGTAAGTCTTCCTCCAAAACTAAGCCAACGATTCTTCCAACTATTTAACCTCCTTTCCACCTTCATTATCAACTCTGCCCACATAGAATTTTTATTGGCAAAACAACCAATAGGAATCCCAAGAAAAGAAAACTTATTAACTTCCTTTTTACAAGAAAGAAAAAAAGAAGCCAACTCCATGAAATTAGGATTAATATTGACCCCTATCAACTTACTTTTGTGAAAATTAATACCCAATCCCGAGACTAACTCAAAACCTCTAAGCACCGCTTTAATAGCCCAAAGATGCTTCCAACTACCGTCACCAACCAACAAAGTATCGTCCGCGAATTGAAGAATGTCCACTAAGAACTTCCCATTTAAATTGAAACCCTTGAAATTGCCCATATCAACGGATCTACTCACCATTCCTCTCAAGCCTTCCGCAACTATCACAAAAAGAAACGGAGAGAGAGGGTCACCTTGTCTCAATCCTCTCTCGACCGCAAACTCCTTAGTCGGGCTACCATTAACCAACACCGACATATTACTAGAGAAAATCAAAACCTCCATCCACTTCATCCACCTCTCCCCAAACCCCATCTTCCTCAACAAATATCTAAGAAAATTCCAAGAAACTTTATCGTATGTTTTCTCGAAATCCACTTTAAAGAGCAAACATTCTTTCCCTTCTTTAAAAGCAAAATCAACCATCTCATTGGCCACAAGAACACCGTCAAGCAATTGCCTTCCCGGAACAAAGGCACTTTGCTTGTTGGCTATAATATTACCCAACACCGACTTCAATCTAGCAGCTAAAAGCTTGGAGAGAGATTTGTAAACGGATCCAACTAGACATATAGGTCTAAAATCGTCAAAACTCATCGGGTTTGAAGATTTAGGAACCAAAGTTAAGAAGGAGGAAGTAAAATCCTTTGACAACACCGCTCCAGAATGAAAGTACTCGAAACACCTAATAAAATCTTCTTTCAAGAAAGACCAACACTTTTTAATAAAGAAGAAAGAGAATCCATCCGGCCCCGGACTTTTTGAACCATCACACCCCCAAACCGCCTCCTTAATTTCGACCTCCGTAAAAGGAGCTTCAAGGGACAACCTATCAGACCCACAAATAGAACTAAAATGAATTCCTTCTAACACCGGTCTCTCCACATCCGATTCAAGAAATTTAGACGCAAAATGCGACCTACACTCCACTTTAACCTCTTCCACCGACTTCACCTTACCTTCGTCCGAACTAAAAGACCCAATAAAATTCCTTCTCCTTCTTTCTTTCACCACACGATGAAAAAACCTACTATTAGAATCTCCTTCATTAATCCACTTAAGCCTCGATTTTTGAATTAACATATTCTCTATGATCTTCTTACCGAATGTATTATACATCACGGACACTTTTTATATTTATTTATAAGTTTGTTCTTATATTAAATATATTTATAAAACATTTATTTTCTATATTTAAAAATAAAAATAAAAATATATAAGCTTACATTTGAGATACGTAATTGTTGATGATTTAGTATTGGCAATGAAATTAAAATATTATAATTTAAACATAAACTATATAAATTTTTAAACCACAGTTATGTTTTGTAAATTAAGGTAATTATAGTTATACATTATGATGAATTATTAGTGCATATAATTTTAATATAAATGTATAAGCTTTTATTAAATTTTAATAATGTATCTAAGTTGTATCGTATCTTAAATTTCAAATAATTTATCATATCTGCATATCTATATTTGTATTGCACCCATTTATGTACTGTATATCTCAGCTTCATAGATAGATTCTAAATAACTAAATTCTTTTATGTTCTTATTTTTATTTTAAGTTGCTTAATGTTTTAACATATGATGACAATGATCATAAATGTTTGATGTTCAATTTTGTAAGGAATTAAACTATTTAAAGAAAAGAAATTAAATATGGATGTGTCTTCTAAATTCTATTAGTGGTCTTTAAATAATGATATATTGGTAATTTTAAATCATCTTGATTTTGTGAGATATAATTTTTCCTTATGATATTCATTTATTTTTGACTTTATATTTTGGTGATAAGATTTAGTGGTGATTCGAGTCACTAAATTTTTTTTTCTTGAAATTCATTCATTTTATGTTATATTTGTATCTGTTTTGGGAAATTTGTAATAAACACTAAAAGTTTTCTCCTCTTACGATTTAGTTTGTCGCTATGTTGTATATAATTTTTGTGTTGTAATAATTTTTTGCGTTCTCGTTTATTTATAAGTCAAATATTACATTTGTTATATACATGCGATAATACAGAATGTAAATAAAATTTTGAGAAAACATGTTATATAATTATATTTTAAGTTTGAATATGACAATTTTTTAATATACCACCCAAATTTTTTATACACCACATGAAATTTTGTTTTTACCCCCTGATTTCGAATGTGCACATTCGGACGCACCGTTTTTTTTAAAAACGCTGACGTGAAATTTTATTTTTTTAAATTCCTGATCTATAGATCCGGAAATAGCATAATTTTTTTTTTAAATCGGTTTTGTCGGTTGGTCGCATACGTTAATATATTATCGCAAGTTAATATACATTCGAATGAGGGGAGGGAGAAGGTCTTGACAGCATGATGAAGATCTTGAGTCAAGGGATTAGGTTTCCCGCCCATGGAAAACTTTGTTCTTCGTATCTCTCCAATAGAAAACTTTGTTCTTCGTATCTCTCCAATAGAAAACTTTGTTTTTCGTATCTCTCCAATAGAAAACTTTGTTCTTCGTATCTCTCCAATAAAAAAATTTGTTCTTCGTATCTCTTCAATGTGTTATTTCGATGTAGCCATTAATCTTCAGTCAATGTCAATGAGTAAACATGCATTACAGAGTGAAACGTTGATGAATAAAAAACAAGTTTGTATGCATAAAAAAACGCATTACTATTTACCTGTAAGGGCACGGAACACCGAAAAGACTGAGCTTTGTGGAGAAGAAAGGTTAAGAATGAGAGTAGTTAATTACTAACTTACACGATACAAGAAAAGTGTTTGAATGCATAAATAATTCATTATTATTTACCATTTTGGTTTTCAGGGAGTGGCGTGTGACTTTCTATAAATCAACTGGGTTTAAGCCTAAAAGGATTATATTTTCCAGGTTCGAAGATTGTAGGACAAATGAAGATCAACAGTAAAACATTACTTCTTTGACGTTATCCAAGGTAAATGGTAGCAAAGTCGACACAAAGTTGGTGGTACTCCTATTACCACTTGCAGAACCAGAATCAAAATTTTCGACTTCACTTATTTAGTATTGAGCACGGAAAACTAGCAAGTGTTCCTCGGTTTTAGCCACTATGATAACAACTAAACAGTTAAAGTTAGCTATGTCATACCTTCCGAATTGCATCCATCTCATAAAGCAAAACCTGACTGAACTGACTCTCACTTACTCCATCTCTTATAAGCAGAAATTAACAATTCAAAATAAATCAACTATAAAATTAAAACAAGTTATAATATATACATCTGGAAGTGGTAATAGGAGTACCACTAACTTTGTGTCGACTCTGCTGCCATTTATCTTGGATAACGTCAAAGAAGTAATGTTTCACGGTTGATCTTCATTTGTTCTACAATCTTCGAGGATAGATTTGGGAGCTCGGATATTCACAGTGTCGTTTTAGGATATATAACTTATGGTTACAGAGGTCATGTTTGTCACCATAGGTTGATGACCGTTATTTTATTTAAATATGGGTTAGAACTACTAGACATTTTTTGGATACAGAACAAGTGGCCATCATGCGTTTTGATAAATATTTTGAAGTTATCATTAAAGGATGTCTGCCATATTCGTTCCTCTAACCTTCTGTTAAAATACAAATTATTATTATTTCTTAAAATTAATATACCTTTTAAGTTTCAGCCATTTTTTCGGATGTGCACATCCGGAATACGCGTAACTTGTCATTCCAGATTTGCACATCCGGAACAAGGCAACGTTTTAAAAAAATGGTGTGTCCGGATGAGCACATCCGGAACAGTTGGTCCATGTAAGTTAGCGAGTTTTTTATTTTGATTTTTGTAATTTGTATTTGTCTGAGTTTTTATATCTTACTTTTTATGTGCAGTTTAGTCCCTAAAAATAAAATCCGCAGAAAAATCTACTGGTTTTCTGCGAAATTTCTTTCGGATTTTCTTGCAGATTTTGGTTTTAGAACTAAACCACGCGTAAAAAGTGAGATATATGGACTGAGCCCAAAAAAATTAAATTACAGGAATTAAAATAAAAAACTCGTTAACTTACAGGGACGTAAAGTGCATTTAAATCTTTATTTTATTAGTGACAAGTGTAAATTTTATCTAGTTTGTAATATCTTTCTATGGGCACTTGGTGGCTTGATTTGATAGAAAAAAGTTGATTTTTCTCAAATTTTTGTAAGCATTTTGTAATTAGAGTTTGAGATATAAAAGTGACGAAAATTTCATATTTTCTTATGTTTGTTAGAACTAAGTTGGTTTGAAAAATAATGATCTCTAATTTTTGTTTTGATGACCTATTAATTTTTCATATTTAGTATGTAGATCATACTTTGATTTTGGAAGAGGCATCGGAGGACAATCTATGGATTATTAAGTCTATTCTCAAGGTTTTTGAGGTTGCTTTTGAGTTTCAGGTGAATATTTTGATTGAGATTAATGTTACATTGGACTTTTTGATATTGGCGGAAGGTTTCAAAAGTGTCTTCTTGGAAGCGTTTCCTTCAGAGCATTTCTAAAATGCTATCTTATTAGGGGTAATAAGTATGTGAACTAGAGTGACAGAGTGGTCTTTCTAAATTATGTTCTTAATTTTATTCGCATTTTCTTTTTTTCCTTCCTGAAAATGCATGTGAAGGTTTTGGAAGAATATATTTAAACTCCAAATGTGTTTCCTTTAGGGTGGAATTAAATACAAATCTAAGATTTCCTAGGTATCATGAACAAATTTGTGCAGGCCAGAGAGTGACATGGTGTTGGATGTTTAAGACCTGCACTTGGTCAACTTGACACTTCTAAGTAATTTTTTATAAGCAATGATTCATTATAGGGAATGAAGACGAAGACGAAGATTACTTTATGATATTGGTCTTTGATTTGATATTATTTATGATAGATATGAGTTAAGGGTGGTTTCTTTTCACAAGGGAATTTCTAGAAGGTTTATATCGACCTCTGCAAGGTGGAAGGGGATTTCTTTGGTATTGTTTAATGGAATAATATAAGCAAGTGTGAGTAAGTGGGAAAATAGACTCACATTGGATAGAAATGTTGTGACTTGAGGATTTATAAGTGACTCACTCACCTATCACCTTAAGGTTTTAGGTGGACAAGTGGTGTGTCTCTCACAAGTGGTGTGTCTCTCACAAAAGGTGCCTAGTCCTACACTATGTATCAATGTTTTCTAGTGTGAAACTACTCTAACATTGTTCCCCATGTGTGTTTTGACTTATTTGTTGAGGGTCTGTCAAGGAATATGGGTAATGTTCTTCTTACCTATTTTTAGGATGACCCATAACAAGGTTCCATCCCTTTGCAAATTTGATTTCCAAGGATATACCCGATCTCGACTCAACATTTTCGGATGGTGGAAAATTTGGTCTATTGGTTGAATGGGGCCTAGATTTGGGATTTTATGTGGAGGGTAGGGTTTTTTATTTTGGTAACTTAAGATTTTGGGTAATATGGTTTCATTTAGGGTTATCTTTATCGTCACGTGCAAGGTAGTTGGTGTTGGTCGCACAAAAAAGAATGGAATGTACTATGTTAAAACGACATATCTTTCTCTATTGCGTCTAAATTTGCAACATCGTACTCTTCCTCTCGATGTTGGTCGAGTCCTTGATCTTATTTTAAATATTTGGGATCCTTGTGAGGTTATTATTTTCTCTTGGTAGTTACTTAGGGATAGAATTCCCATGAGGGATAATCTCTTTAACCATTAGATTGATTGTTACCCCCGGAAGGGCTTTCTTGTGTATTTTATTCAGGATTAAGGGAGACTTCTTTCCACCTTTTTATAACTTGTGATGTTACGACATCCTTTTGGTATAAAATTTTAGTTGGTTGGATTACAACGTCCTTTTTTTTAATATGTCAAAACGAAACCCTCTAATTTAGTAAGGTCTATAGGGACTAGGGCTATAGTTAGAGTTGGATTTACCTTGGTCTAAAATTTTGTGGTATCAGTCTTGTGGAAATTCTGAAATGATGTCATTTTTTTCAAATTTGATTTCTCCCATAGAGGAATTGGTTGACAAGGTTATTATTTTACATGGAAATGGTATCATAGTAAGACTTCCTCTACTTTCTTCCTGTTTTTGCCGAGTGGCTAACTAACTCCATCATATGCATAAGTCTTTGTTGTTCTGAGGATTGGACTTTCTAAGTTGTAGCTATGATTTTGATGGGAGGTTTTCCAGTGTTTATTCTTTTTCTCTTGATCTATATTATTGTAGTTTTCATTTTTATTTTTATTTTTTTCCTATTGATCCATGCTTTTATGTTTTTTTCATACCTTTGTTGATCTTTGTTGTAGTTTTTCTTTTTGGATTGTTGAGCACTTCTGGTGTTTTTCTTAACCTCGTGCAATCGTCAACTTAATTGTATTATATATTTTTTCCATTCAAAAAATAAAATATATAAGAAAAATTATCATCTTATGTGTGCTTAAGTGTGTATAACTCAGTTGAAATTGAAAAGAAATCAATGCTCTATTAGAAAGTAAAAGATGCAAGCCTTGGTGTTTCTTCTGGTACCAATTCCTCCAAACGAAAATGAACAAGTTATGCTTTGTCAATAGTAGTATAGTACCAATTCCTCTAACTGAATGAATAAACTATTACCTCTAAGTAACGACACAAGAGTCACTTTATCTGATGTTCATTTTGAGGTCTTATGAAGAAATACTTAAGGTCATCTCATCAATACTACAAAAATCAAATCATCTAGTTGATACCCTAAGTTAGTAACATCTAATTGACATCCTTCCAAAATCAAAGTCAACACCATCTGGTTGGCATCCTCTAAATATCAAAGTTATTATATATATATATATATATATATATATATATATATATATATATATATATATATATATATATATAATATAAAAGAACTAGTTTTATTGATCCCATTAGGGTCTCCATTAAATTTCTTTGATTTATTAATTGAAATAAGAAAAGGAATTCATGAAAAAAAACGCAGTAATATTGTATGTCATGTAATAAGGTACAAAATATCAAAAATTAATAAAAGGTTTAAATAATAGTATGCGATTATGTTGCACAATAATCCATTCCATGATTTTAAATTATATATGTCGCAATGTGTGGTGTCATGTCAGGTGAGGCCAGAGCTAAACCTTGTGGTATTTATCAACATCGTGAAAATATGAAACAATCCACTAAGATTATCTTAAGTCTAAGTCTTCATTAGCCCCATTTAACTTCAAGTAAACTTGCGATGTTTAGTCCTATAACCCTAATCCTTTATGTCTAAAGTGATTCAGTAAACAACGCATTGTTTGCTCATTACTTTACCATATTAGTTCTTGAAATCCATTTATTAAGCATTATCACAACTTAACAAACTCTTATATAAATATAATGTGATCAAACTCATAATTAAACATATGATAACAAAACACGATAACTAAATATAATATAACCCATATTCATTCGAATTCAAAATATTACTGGTTCATGGAACATAACATTACCCAACAAATAGGATTTAGATCATTTTGAGCAAAGCAATTATAGAATGTTGAGAACTTAGGTATGAATAAGGGAGAAACCTAAAGAAGAAACGAAAATCATTAAAAATCTTCTAACTACAAGTAATATTTGGTGTCACACCTCTTAGTTCCATGTTGCTTAAAACTGGATATAGGAGAGAAATGGTGTTTTCTACTTTGGTTCATCTTGTTCTCTATTTTGTAGATCCTTATAGCTTCCTGGAGTGTTTTTTTCATTGTAGGGTTTCTTTCCTAACATATTCTGACACTTAAGTCTATAGGGAATCAATAGTCGAGCATTGTCGTGACACCATTCATCACATAATCTAATCCTACATAACAAATACCAAGTGAAATCCAAAAAAGAGCACCTATTAGTATCATCTACAAAACATCACTAATTAACTAAAAACAAATAAAGCTAACATAGTTTACTTAAGAATTTAGCGACGAATCCAACTATTTGGGACTTAGATAACTCATATAAATAGAGTTATCATGCTCCCAAACAACATAAAATTTCAAAAAGCAAACATTTGCAAGTTTAACTTTTATTCAACCATCGACACAACTCTGCAATAAGTCCATGATACTCATTAAGTGAATGTGTGGATGTAAACCACAACACTCAGTGTCACGTCAATAGACTTCTTTAAAGATATTTAATATTTTTTTTCTAGTTTGTCTGGATTGTTCTTTGACCCAAGGCTTGATCATAGGTTTCAGAAAGAGGGACAATGATTCCAACATGTTACTCCGAGGAAAGCACCCATTATTCCACCAGTTTTTGGCACAAGAACTTTATTCATCATTCTTTTTTATTATTTTTCTCTTTTTCTCTCTTTTGAAATACTTTCATTTGCATGCAACACCCCATTTTTTAATATTTATTTCCTATTCAACATAATTCCCTCCTATAAACATAGCTTGGAACATAACTATCCTATATGCTAAACATTTTTCTAACTTATAAAGTTTCGATATGGGTCATCGTGAAATTTACACAAGTACATGTGTTTTGTTATTTAATTAGGTTTATGCATTATTTCCAAAATAATTCAACATTACAATACTACATCTAATTTTTTTTATCTTATAAATATGTTACCATAAGAGTATTTTCTTAGATTTTTTATCATGCAACCAATAACTACGAAATAGCTAAACTTCTTAACTTACAACACATAACATAACTGACACTCCTAAACCTCACACCCTCAAACTTGAAATGAAAACAATGTCTTCACTGTCAAGATAGGGGTTAGGTTACACGACACTAGATGATACTAAAAAAAAATGAAAACACAATAAACTAAACTAATGGTGAAGGTTGAAATGTGATAGCTTTTATACTGTGAACCTAATTATTTTTCCCAAACATACATTTTGGGACTCTTCCTTTTCTTTTCAACTTATTTCTAAAAATCACTTCGCTCCCAACTTTAGTAGGAGTCATGATAGATGTCTCTTCCTAGGAAAGTTCATGGACCTTCTTCTACTAAGTTAGTTTAACAAAGGTGGGCTTTGGTGCTTCAGTGGGTGCTTCCTTTTCATTGAGTTCTTTAGGGGTGTTGTCTATCATAACAACACCTTCCTATAGCATGACAATATCAATCTCCTCTTCATCTTCTTATATTTCTTTGGGGATACTGTGTGTCATAACAATAAATGTCTTTTGTTCAACATGTTCTTTTTCCTCACAGGGCATAACATGCTATAATACATCATTCAGGAGATTTTTTTAAGTTCTTCATTTTCCATTTTTCTTTCTCTTTATCTTGATATTCCTCTTTACTACCCTTCCATGTTTCTTTAATTAAAGCATCCAGAAGTTTCCATATCACTTTCATCTTTTACTTGATTATTGGATGGTTAAGAGGTTATTGGCCTTCCTCAGTAATTTGGGTGATGACACATGAAGACTCTAAGACTTGACTAAATTTTGGTAAAACATGGTGTTGAACAAGATGTCCTAACATGAAGAAATCTGTTAAAAGAAAACATGTCAGACAACTATCTTGAGGACTCGACATCTTGGTTTGATACAGCAGGTTGTTGCAGATCTGTTCCAAGATTTAAGGTGCAATCAGAACATGGATCAAGGAAAGACGGAACAGAGATTTCGAAGCCCATGGACAACTGAAGATTATAAAAGTAAGACCAAGACCTAGGGCAAAATAACTAGACCTTGTTAAGACGTTTGTATAAATAAAAATAAGGGTTTAGGGTTTTGAGAGTCGTGTCCTTTCTTGTATTGTAAGTCACCCTTTGTATCGGTTTGATACATTGTGGTAGACATAGATTTACATATTCAGAAACCTGTTGGTAATGAATTTTATATTTTTCTTGGATGAAGCTATTAAGCAAATTCAAGTGGTGTTGTTAGTCAAGAGTCTTGATTGAATATTGTATTGGAAGGGGTGTCTTTCAATTGAATAGTTTGATGCAGTTGTCGGAGGTTGTAAATGTTAGATATCACTGAGGTGATTTAGGAATTGAGATGGGCTTCTCTTATCTAGATAGGTTTCTAGATAGAATTGTACTGGGTAGGGAATTAAGTGATAAGTTATCGGAGGTTGTATACTTAGAATTAATACTACTGATAGTGAATTCACTCCTAGCTTGGTAGCCCCCAGATGTAGGTGTTGTTGTTCGCCGAACAGGGTCATCATATCTTGGTGTTGTTTATCTTTCTATTATGTTCTATTCAGTCTGATCTTATGTTCTGAACTATATGTCTTGACAGATGTTGAAACATATGTTATGACACTGTGATGAATTTGCAATTTTTGTCGGATGTTCTTGTTTTGGCCTTGTTCAAAGAAGCAGAGATCAATGTCTCGACATCTCTCAGGACATCTAAGACCTGCTACCAGAATTTCAATTGGTATCAGAGCAGGCATCCTGGTCTGTTTTTGGATGAGTTCTAGCCAAGATACTTTCTGGTCATTGAACAAGGTAGAAGGTAGCATGATCAGGCCAGTCATGGGTATTGTATGAGAGGTTGTTCTAGACAAACAACTACTGATGGTTGACTAATCCTTTGTGAAGATTCTACCGCTGCTGCTAATAATGATGTTATTGTTGCACATGGTGCCTTTCAAGATGTTCTGACATCTCACCTGGTGCATTTTAAAGATGGTGTCAGTCTCTATAGGTGTTATTGTCATCACTAGCTGGGAGTAATATGCAAGAGAGAGCACTGTGACCTGATTTTATCTGAAGGATCCTTTTATGTTGCTTGGGATCAGGTAACATAAAAGGTAATTGGATGAAGAAGGTTGAGTTGAGGTCTTGTGTATCCAATTCATGATCTATGGATTTGATAAAGACTCTATGTCATGTTTAAAGTAGCCTAAGATACTTGAGTTCTCTCTCAAGTCCACTCATAAAGGCACCTTTGAATGTGTTTGATAAATAGAGTCAGAAGAGAAGATGGTCAAGAAGATGTTCCAAGAATACTCAGAAGTGTGACATGAGAATGTCATACCATGGAAGAGAGATAAGAGCAATTTATTTTTGCTTCCAACCCTATAAGATATTGTATTTGCTTGAGGATATCCTATCAAATCTCCTGGAATGAGGTATTTAGGAGGAACTGCACTAGTGTACTGACATTCAACTAGGCTGGAACTAGAGTAATTGTTGATCAATGTAAAAGCAGTCTCATGAGTGTAAAGACATTGAATCTATGGATGTTACTGGTGTACTGAAGATGGTCCTCTAAGAAAGTTTTGTGCCTTGAAGATTTCTTCCTAGGTGGTGTTGGATGTCTTATTCCTGGTTTGTAGCTAAAGTAAGGAGGGATGCAAATCTGAAGAATATAGAATTGGGATTTAAGATCGATTACTATTTATGGACTTAGAAAGTATTTAGTTGATTATCCTTTTGCTTGGTTCTAAAGAAAGATGATGTCACTCCATAAGGTGCAACTTCAGACAGTTTCAAGAACTCAAGAATCTATTCTTTGCATTTGTTGTGTCTTGAAGAATAGATACAATTGGAAATAGTTTCATAACCAATTTCAGTGATCTATTTATTGGAGAAGGAGTTGATGTTCAATCAAATGTTGAAACATCTTTCCAGAAGAGTGTGTGCTAATGTGGTGAAAGTCACACATGATCAGCTTGGTGAACATTCCTTGGGGAAGTTCTTTTTGATCTAAGTGCTTAAGGGTGTAGAAGCTATGTTCTATTATCTCCTATAGGAGTATCTATTTTGATTCCTAGTGGAAGACTTCTAAAGGCATCTTAACCAGACTATATGGAGGAGAAAATCAAATATCCAGAACTCTTGCTCAGATTTCTTGAAGGATATTCTGCTCTTATGTAGCCAGATTCGTGTGAACCTGCTCTAGAATAGTCTTTGGTATGGATGATCTTGTTGGGAAAAGGAACTTAAAGAACCAATTGATCAAAATAGTTGAAGACTGGTTGTTGTGTTTCTTAAAAACAGAATAGAGGTTGTTTACTCAAATTTGAATATAAAGTTCAAGTCTATGAGAACATGGAACTCTTGTTCTGTTGAGATAAAAGGAATCACAAGGTCCTTAAACATCAAATAGCTTGGTTATACATCTGATTCTGGTAAGAAGCCTTATGAGAGTTTATCTTCCTAGGTGATTCTCTGATGTGTGTGAAGCTTAAGTTGATACAGGTGTGTATCATATTAAGATCTTCATGGATACCTTGGAGGAGTAAGCATGGTAAGTCCAATGTTTCAAGAATCAAAGTTATGTCTTCTCTGATTGAGACTGATGTCCTAAATGATGTTGGAACATCATTCCTGGTTTTGTTTTTTAGAGGATGACTGAGGTTGACTTTCAGTCTTTGAGCTATATCTATTCATGGTTGAGTCTGGTGTAGAGTTACTGGTCAAGACTGTGTGGATTATGATGATAGGTTCTGCTATAAGTAGCACTTTAAAAGATTGAGAAGGAAGCAAGCTAAGGATATATTGCAAGTATGGATGGCATTCTGTCTAACCAAGAAGCTAAGAGAAGTTGTATGTCTCTTTCTGGGATGTGAACATTTCAGATTTAATTGGATGTATTCTCAAGAGCAAGGTTGTTTATGGCTGTAAAATTCAAGAAGGGATTTGTACAGTGCGTGGATGTGTTCAGGGAGAGAGTGATCAATAGTGTTGGTTGGTCTCAATCCAAAGTTCTTTGGTTATGGTACAAAGAGTGTGATCCTGGTATTTTTCTCACTTACAAGCATGAAGATGCTCATGTGATTCTTGTGAGGTTGTGATGACAGGCAAGATGTCTTGACATCATGGTGTGTTGATTCTTTGGCTTAGTCAGCTCATCTTGAAAGTTTGATTTGTTAAGGCTATTGACTTATTTCAACTATGTTTTTAATTCTTAGGAGAGACCTGAGAAATAAGATTGGGTATTGCCTGGGAGAATTTATTTTTCTCTGCAGATTGAGATAAGATTCATGGGAGTCCTTGTTGTTAAATGGGAGATGTTAGACATAATGTCTTAACATCTTGGTCAGTCTCTTTTAATTCTGGTTGAAAGGAGTTTGTTGGGGTTATTGGAAGGCGTCGTGACTATGTCTTAGAGGTTACAAGAGAGAATAGACAAATTCTGACCAGGTGTCAGAACATTGTTTAGGACTTGTGGTTGTTTCCAAGTAGATTTATTTGGTTGGTGTTCCTTGGACAGTGGAGATCGTGCCTGAGAGAAGGCGTACAAAACATGTGTCTTGGTACATGCACATTCTTTAGACGGTCTCCTTAAAGTTGAAATAGTTAAATCTGATTTGGGCGGTGCACAGTCATTTATGATGAAGTTGTCTAACTGAATTTATATCCTCATTGAATTGTTCTTCGGTAACTTCTATGGACCGTTAATTCCTACAGAAACTGCTTGGGTATTTAAAGGGGGTCGCTGCCTCTTGTGTCTCAGGTTGTCTCTTTTGATGGGTTGTAAGGTTATGGGTTTCGTCCGGGTGTGGGTGAGTACTATTTGAGTCTGGAACTGTGTTGGTTACGTTTGCCATTTTTTGGCTAAAAAGGGGGAGAAAGGTTGTGTGTCCATCTCAGTTGTGTTTTGTTCCTTACAACATATAATTGATCTCCTTTTGTGGGTTAAGTTCATTCTTGCAATTGTTTTGCAAGGATGTTGGATAGGATGTCCTAGCATCCTGTCTGTGTCTCAGTTTCTTGTTTGAGTCTTCTTCTTGTGTCTTGTGATCTGAGTTATGAACACAGTTGTGTCTTGTGTTCTGAGTTATCCAGAGATAGGGTTTGGTTCTCTGAACCCTGATCTAGATAATGAAGGATGGTAAATTGGGACTAGTTTTGAGGGGGAGTCTCGTGCATCTTCTTCCTCATGTACACCAGGTTAAAGGGTACACGACATACAACAGGTGGTATACACTGTGTAAACCATCCAAACAGCTAGACAGGAAAAATGAAAGCTTTTAGGAGTTACATTATTTTCTGCTTGACTCGTCATAGGCTGGCTGAATGACTTCAGGACTTTCTACTCATTCTCTCCTTGTTCTCCTGGGCTTATTATGCAAAAGGAGTTTTAGCCAAAATTTGTCAAAAGGGGGAGGTTGAAGACTTTAAGATTTAACTAAATTTTGGTAAAACATGGTGTTGAACAAGATGTCCTAACATGAAGAAATTTGTTAAAAGAAAACATGTCATACAAGATGTCCTATCTTGAGGACTCGACATCTTGGTCTGATACAGCAGGTTATTGTAGATCTGTTCCAAGATTTTAGGTGCAATCAGAACATGGATCAAGGAAAGACTGGATAGAGATTTCGAAGCCCATGGACAACTGAAGATTATAAAAGGAAGACCAAGACCTAGGGCAAAATAACTAGACTTTATTAAGACTTTTGTAAAAATAAAAATAAGGGTTTAGGGTTTTGAGAGTCGTGTACTTTCTTGTATTGTAAGTCACCTTTTGTATCAGTTTGATACATTATGGTAGACATTGATTTACAGATTCAGAAACCTGTAGGTAATGAATTGTATATTGTTCTTGGATGAAGCTATTAAGCAAATTCAAGTGGTATTGTTAGTCAAGAGTCTTGACTGAATATTGTATTGGAAGGGGTGTCTTTCAATTGAACGGTTTGATGCAGTTGTCAGAGGTTGTAACTATTAGATATCACTAAGGTGATTTAGGAATTGAGATTGGCTTCTCTTATCTAGATAGGTTTCTAGATAGAATTGCACTGGGTAGGGAATTAAGTGATAAGTTATCGGAGGTTGTATACTTAGAATTAATACTACTGATAGTGAATTCATTCCTGACTTGGTAGCCCCCGGATGTAGGTGTTGTTGTTCACCGAACTGGGTCATCATATCTTAGTGTTGTTTATCTTTCTGTTATGTTCTATTCAGTCTGATCTTATGTTCTGAACTATATGTCTTGACAGATGCTGAAACATTTGTTATGACACTGTGATGAATTTGCAGTTTTTGTTGGATGTTATTGTTTTGGCCTTGTTCAAAGAAGAAGAGATCAATGTCTCGACATCTATCAGGACATCTGAGATCTGCTACCAGAATTTCAACACATGACATGACATAAGATTTAGGACTCTCCTGACCCCATACTTGAGGTTTTTAAGGTGGGATTACCTCTTCACATGTGGTAGGTGTACCAATTGGTTTCACTACATCTAACTGTGACTTTGTATTTTTCTTTGACTTTTCTTGTTGGGTTCTGGTATTGGTTTCTCTAGATGGGACCATGGGGTTGGATGAGGTTTCTCTCCCATTTCTCCCAGAATATGATTTAGGAAAAATTTGGGGGGGGGGGGGGGGATCTATTAAGTATTCCACCCTTCGCATGCAGGATGTAGTAACTCTTATGCCACTTGTGAGCCTCCTTAGCAAGCCTCTATTACTCTCAATGATCACTTTGTATCTTCAATAACAACTTAATTCCAACTTCTTTAGAATTTTTGGATGATAATGGTTCTACCATCTTCTGTCGCACCTCTTGGAGACTCTTATCAATTTGACCTTTCATCATTTTTGCCATGGTTTTTTTGTCAAATCCTTATATTGACTTAATCATATCATTGTTGTATATGTTTTTTACAATGTTCCTATTGCATAAGGCAACAGTGAAGAATGGAAAGTACAATATTCTCTCTTTTATTAGTGAACAACTCAATATTTTTTTACAGATAAATTTTCTAATGTAAATGAAATACACAATGGTGATATATTGAAACAATACTAGATTATCCTTATTAATAGTTTTGTTGTGTGTCGTGGGCAACAACGAATGCTTCAAGAATCAGTACCACGACTTTAGTATGGGTTTTAGATTCATGTGCAGAACTTTCCACTTCCTAGAACTATTATTGTTTATTCATTTGGTTTTGGTCACACACAGTGGCTCCATGATCGTCTTCAGGTCAATTTCATCCATAACTTCTAAAAGCCTATGGTAGATTTACAAATAGCATGTTGATGGTGGCTTTTAAGTATTTCACTGCTTTTGCCCTCACAATAACTCCCTCCTACATTGGGTCAGATTGATAAGTTTTAACATAAAATTACTTAACAATTTATGAGTTAAAACGCATATGTATTTACAAATTTTCTTCCATTTGCATCGTGTGATGCTTCGTCTAACATCTTCTTGCAAGACTAGGTCATCTTAATAAGTATAAAACAAAAAACCTTTCAGGTGTGAGTCATACCCTAATTTTTACTCCTAAGATCCCACTTTTATTTGCATCATTTTGCATAGCATCAAGGTCACAAGTTGTGGTTGGCTTTTTGCCCCTCTCACCCTTGGCTATGCCCATACAGAGATCATAAAACATTTTTTGTGTGTGTCTTTTATGCATTACTAACCCCATGAAAATACAAAAAAAAAATGTCTTACTTGCTTTGTTTATAAGTTAAGGGTTTGCATCAAGGAGTTCAAGTAGTTGATCAATTAAGGTTTAGTGTTATCCTCAACATCTAAAATTCTTCCACTCATTTATCGTGATCAAGAAGTTTCCCTCATCAAGAATCAAGCTCAATTTTGCATCAATTCAAGTTCATCAGGCCCCAATTCATCAGGGGCCCCCAAGTTAAGCTTTTGATCAGAAGTTGACTGGATGTTGACTTTATGACCTAAAACATGATCTCATACCTTGAAATATGATTCAAGGGTTTCAAATATATCTTTATGATCCATACATGTGATTCATTTGGCTCAAGAAGTTTGATTTATTGATAGTTGGAAAGATTTGATTCAATTGATAAAAAGTCAATAGATGCCTAAAAGTCAAACTTTGACTTTAGGATTTTTTGGTCAACCATGGTCATGTCAAGCTAAATCTCAAGAAAATATGGAAGATGGATGGATTTGGTCAAAAGAAATCGTGAAAATCAAGAAGAATTGGAGAATTGGTCATTTTGAAGAAATTGGAAAAAAAATGCTAAGTGTCAAAATTCCATGTCCATGGGGGTGACTTTCCAAGGTTGTAACTTCCTCCTCAAGCATCCATTTTGAGCAAACAAGGGCTTCAAATCAAGATTTCATGGCATACTACATCACGGTGAAGATTTTTTTTGTCAAAAATCATCCCACAATTTATTCAAGGGTCATGCCAAAATGAGATGTCAAAGTTTGTGATATTGCCTAACACTTAGAAAATTTTCTAAGTGTCAAACAGTCTCAACTTTCAATTTTGAGGGCCAGTTGTCTCCATGATCCAAGGTTATTCAAATTAAGTGTTCAACATCAAAGTTGAATTCCATGATCCCATCTTTCCATTGGTACCAAGGGAAATAATTTTGATGACTTGAGCATGGAGTTATGGTTGGACCAAGAAGCCATGGTAAAGTTGTTCCACAAGACAGATTTTAGGCCAAACCAAGCATGCCTTAACCAAAACCTATGCAAAGTCACTCTCTATCTGCTGCATAGCAGGTACCGAATGCATGCCACAAGAGGCCAAAAACCTTGTCTCCAAAGTTTGGCTTATTTGGTGCTACAAGAGGCATGTATCAAGAAAACACATTATGCCAAAACCATGTTTGAACCAAAACTTGTTGACTAAGTTTTGAGGTACAATATCTCTGCACCAAGACAAATTCAAAACATGTTAAAAGGTAGAAACATTAGAATATCATATCATCTTGCATTGAACCAAGCTTGAAACCATACTTGAGATTTTTTTTGCATTTTCACTTCCACTTGCAACTTCAAGCAAGAACAACCATCCTCCATCCAAAATTTTCATTCTAATCCATTACACTAACCAAAATGATCCTCTGAAACACCCTAAACTAAGCTTTGGACAAAAACACAAAAATCACCATTTTCAAAACTCCATTTTCACAACAAAAAAAAAACCATTTCTTTGAATCCTTCATTTCCTTGGAGCTTTCTTTGATTTTTTCTCATAATCATGATCAATATACCACACATAAACTACTGTATGCAAAAAAAATCACAACTGTAACCATTAAATTATCACCTCCAAAACCTCATTTTCAAGTGAAAAAGTTGGATTCGGTTGGAACATTTGACATGGTTTCAAGGCAAGGAAAGCATACCAACATCTTCCTAGGACCTCACTGAAGCTAAAGGGATCATTCTCCATCCTCAAAGCGCTCTGAAAAGCTTCACCGGAATCACTCCGGTTGGTGAGAAAATCCCCATTTCAAACTCTCTCATTTATGTATCATTTCCATTCATTCTTGTTACCATTATACTTGTTTTTACACGAGGAATGAAAGCCTTAACCTTTTGGGCATTGATTGTGCACACACACCATTTAATTTCTATTTGAAATTTTAGGGTTCTTACTTACATCTCAGAAATTACATGTTTTACAATGTTTATTTTTAAAATTAATTATCATATTCATGACCCTTGTAAAATTCTAAGCAAGATAGTATATTCACATGCATGGTTTGTGTAGCGAGCGATTTCTGTCGGTGACGCGACCACCTTATCGCTGGGCTTTCCTCATTGCAATGGTAGGAGGAGGTGCTACTTTCTGATTTCTTATTTATCCCATGAAGCTGGAAGGGAAAGGGAAGCTATCTAAAACTAACCTTGCACGCGGATGTTTAACTGAACAAAGGCTTAAAAGAGATTGGGGGGTCCGGGGTCAGGTTATACAATGGGGAGTTGTCAATTACCCATCCTATATGTGGTTATCCATAGGATATTACCTTTAGGTTTCGCTTTGTATTTGATGGTGTTTATCCGTTAATGGGTTGGGAAGGTTTCTTGGGAAGTATGAGTGAGTGAGTGAGTTTTTGTTGAAGTTCGGGTTTTCCTGATGTTTTTGGTGAGGTACTGGACCTGAGTTTTGATTGTTGTAAGAAGGTAATGGGCCTAGGATTTTTTATTAGTATGCTCGCTAAGATTTCGCAATCTTATGCCTACGTATTCTCGTTTAAACGAAACAGGGAAATCAGAGCAATTGTAGTTCCTCCTATTCTAAGGGAGGAAAAAGATATTTGGTGTCTTGTTCAAAGCCCAAGATTGAAGCTAAAAGGTTTATTTGTGTCTTGTTCAAAGCCCAAGATTGAAGCTAAAAGGTTTAACTAAGAGAGAACTTGTCATCTCTAAAGAGGTATTGTTGATTTTTGTGTGCCTTGATCAAAGCCCAAGGTTGAAGTTAAGAGGTTGATGGAATCCACTGGGGAAATCGTTACCCAAAGCCTAAGAGGAGGCTGGGTAAGACCAACTCAACAAGATAGTGTGTATATTGGTGTCTTGTACAAGGCCCAAGATTGAGGCAAAAAAGAGACTGGCTATTTTGGGGATATCGTTATACAAAGCCTAAGAGGAGGCTGAAATGAGAAATTTAACTGACTCGGGTGAGGATATTTTTTATGTGTCTTGTACAAAGCCCAAGATTGAGGCTGAAATGAGTTTGACTCTGCTTGGGAAATCATTCCTCAAAGCCTAAAAGAAGGCTGGGAGGAAGTGACCTCGCTGGGGAAGATATTTGTCCTAGCTTAAGATATGAAGATTTATGTCTTGCACAAAGCCCAAGATTGAGGCTAAAAGGGTTTAACTCAACAAGAGAGTGCTTTTATCTGTCCTGTACAAAGCCCAGAATTATGGTTGAACAAGATGGAGAAATTATTCTACACAACTTGAGAGGAGGCTAGCTCTAGATAGGGGAAATCTTTACATCAAACCTACGAGGAGGCTGAAAAAAGATGGACTCAACAAGAGAGTATTTTTTGTCGGTCTCGTACAAAGCCCGAGATTGAGGCTAAAAAGGTTGACTCAACAAGAGAGTGTTGAAAGGTGATTGACTCAACAAGAGAGTCTGAAAAGGTGATTGACTCAATAAGAGAGTCTAATAAGGTGATTGACTCAACAAGACAGTCTAAAAAGGTGATTGACTCAACAAGAGAGTCTGAAAAGGGTTAGCTCCGCTGGGGAGAATCATTGTACAAAGCCCAAGAGGAGGCTGATTTTGTCGAGGGAAGGTCATTATACAAAGCATAAGAGGAGGCTATCTTTCTGCTGGGGATTATTGAGATCCATAGGCAGGTCCAAGTGGAGAATCAACTCTTGCTGAGGGTTCCATAAGAGTTGAGATATCAAATACCTTGAGGTTCTGATACTGGGGGATATACTGTCCCTGGTTTGGGGGTTTTTAGGAGAGAGGCCGGGTTTTAGACTTTTCTGGAGATTGATCCAGAGTGACCGGGGTTTCTCCTATGTTTATAGGGAACTTGAGAATGTTTTTGAGACTCAAGGGGATTAGACTGTCCAAGTCTACTGGTGTGGAAGAGTTTTATCTTTTGTATGATGCCCAAGAGGAGGCGGGTGTATTAAGGGATGAGAATCAACCCTAAATTGGTCATAGGTTTGACACTGGAAAGACTGCTCTAGCAAAGGATGACTAAGTTCTGTCTTATACCTTTAAGAGGTCTTCAGGGTCCTTGTATTAAGCCCAAGAGAAGGCATGAGAACTTCTAAGAAGCCGGAGGGTCCTTGTACAAAGCCCAAGAGGAGGCAGGGATGCTTTTAGGAAGCCTGTGGGTCCCAAACTAAGAAAAGTTCAAGAAATTCTATTCACCGAGAATAGATCATTTAGTGAAAATTCTGAGGTTTGAAGAAACTCAAGAGATGCTATTCGCCGAGAATAGATCAACTCTGGGGAATAGAGTTTCTTTGACAATTTCTAGGGGTGACAGCTTGAGAAAAGGTTCACGAAGAATACTGCCTTTCTCTTTGTTCTATATTGTTTAAACCCAAGAGAAGGCAAGACTGTATCTAGAAATCCTATGGGGATCTAGTTTTGACTGTATTTAAGAGTGACCAACATGGCTTTACCTAGTTCTAGACCTAGTTGTCGGGGAAAACTCTAAATAACTATACTAATATATATATATATATAGTTGATATATGACAAGTATTTAAAAGGATTTGAAAGAAGACTTATAGTGCGCAGCTTCCCACAATACAGTTATATATATATATATATATATATATATATATATATATATGAAAGCGAGTAAATGAAAGCTGATAAAACTTACAGGTGAGCAAGCTTCCATGCTGTATTGTTAGTTGTTCATAGAAATTAAAGAAAGTTTTGATAACAACATATATATTTGAACCTAAATCAAAAGGGAAGTTGTTTTGAAAAGATTGTTGGGGCTTATACTCAAGGAGAGGCCCAAGGTTTAACAGTGATCACACCGTTGTTTTGAAAATCGCAGAGGGACTTATACAATGACTGAGGCCCACAGAGGTTTATTTACAAAAAGGTTGGGTCTTACAACTCAAGGAGAGGCTCGAGGATGTTTTGAAAAATAAAGATGGGACTTACAACACGAGGGGAAGCCCAGATGATTTGTTTTGAAATGACGATCGCGCCGAGATTCTTTTAACGCAGAGGGACTTATACAATACCTGAGGCCCAAAAATGGTTTTGGTTAAAAGGGGATTGGGTCTTACACTCTATTAGAGGCCCAGAGTTTTTTTTTAAAAGAAAAGAGAATGGGGCTTACAACTCAGGGAAAGGCCCATGTGAAGGACAGTGATCGCACCGTCGTTTTGGGAATCGTATCGGGACTTATACAAATGACCGAGGCCCAAATTGTTTGTATATGATAAGGGATGGGTCTTACACTCTATTAGAGGCCCAAAAATGTTTTAAAATTTAAAATCAAGAGGAAACCCTAATTCTAAATAAAAATGTTATTTTTCAAAGGAAATTAAATGAAAAAAATGATATAAAATACCAAATATATTCAAAAATAAGTTGTACACCTTGAAAAATATTTTGAAAAGTCATGTTTAATTACATGAGAGTTTGAAATTCAATTGGTTTTGAAAGATCAAAGTGGGAATTTCATTTAAAAATGTTTAAAAACAACAAAAATGAAATTAATTACAAAAATTCTAACTATATTAAATAAATAATATAAATTGTATTTTTTTTGTAAAATAACATATTTAAACATTTTAGTGAATTTTGAGAAAAATAATCAATTCAAAAACATAAATATTCAGAGAGAAATTAATTTTTGAATCAATTAACAAAAATAACAAAATATTCAAATATCCAAAAATTTGAAAAAGGGCGCCAAGAACACCAAGTTCTTGCCCGCGCCCTCTGTTTTTCCAGATTTGCATTTTCTCACTTTTCTCCATGATTTCTCAATGGTTTTGCACGATTCAAGTACCAATCTTGCTCGTTTTTGAACAAGGATCACAACCATATAGATTAATTGCATTTATTTTGAGTATTGAGTGAGAAATCAGAAGAAACTCTCAAGAACCCTAATTTCAGTATGAACACCATGAAATTCCATACACGACTAATTCGTGGCAATTGATTGAGGGTTATCACTCCATACATGATTAGGAATATATGACAAAATTATTGTGCAGTAAAATATGCATGCATCATGGAGTTTAATGAGTTCATGCTTACCTCTTGCAGCTGGTGATCGAGTTCTGAGTTAGAGGTGTTACAGCTAGGTTTCAATGATCTGGACAGCTTCCCTAGGTGCCAAGGATTGTGTTTGAATGCTTGGAATGAATGGAAATGAACTAGAACTTGAGATGGTACCCCAACTGCAAATCTGTCAAGAACTTGAGCAATTGGCTGGTGATTTTGAGAATCTGATGTTCCAGACGTGATTTTGTGTTATGGATCACTCACATATGATGTTTATGAGGTGTGTGTGTGTGCTTGGTTTGGTTGGAATTGCTCTCAAACTCAAAACCCGATAGTGACTTAAGTTAGAAGGCAAAATTGGAGTGAAAGTGGAAATTTTGAAGAAAACATCAGTTTGGGTGCTTTGGTGTACTCAAACTGATCACAAATGAGGCCTATTTATAGTGGACCAAGTTTGTTTTGCAAGCAATAGTGAATGGCAACTGGTACAGGTCTGTGGCCAATTGTGATCAAATGGAATCTCAAGTCTCCTCTAGCCATTGACTTGAGGTTAGAGCACAGGCCTAAGGTTCTTTGGTTCAGGGATAAGTCTTGACTGAACTTGGATAACATTGTCTTGATGAATGCCACCTCTATGTATCATTTAAATGCTTTGAGACAAAATTTAATATTTGAAGCATCTTAAATTCTAGGGATGACATGCCTAAACATAGATTCATGGACTTGTGAGGCTTATGGATCAGTGTTCATTCCTTGGTTGTTCCCCCTTGAGGTGTGCAGATGGATAACCATGTTTATTTTTGCACAATTTGATCAATTCGAGCTCTAATGCACAAATCTGCCTTGCCAAGACAGTTTGCAGCAAGGCATGTTGCAGCTGTCATAACCCCTAGCTCAGGTGGAGTTTGATGGAGTTCTTGGTCAATTTGGAAAGCTGATGTATCCTATTTCAACATGATGTCCAACTTTGGTTTTGATCCAACTTAAATTATAATGAAAAATGCCTCTACATCTTGGAAAGAATAAGGCAGATTCAGACTTAGTGAAAATTTCACTAAGTGTTGGAAATGTGTCATTTTCATGTTTTTAGCCATTTTGATCACTCCATAACTTAAAATCCATGAGGAATTGGAATGAGATATAGTTGACACTTTTGAAGTGTGTAATGAGAGCTACAAATCTAGCTTTGGACCATCCAAAATGGTTGCTTGGATCTCAAGTTATGGTCCTTGGAAGTTGGTACCCTAGCCACTTTGTTCCATAACTTAGAAAAATTCTAAGTTTTTTATGGTTACCCCTTTTACAAGTTAACTCATTTTCTTTGGTTTTTCTTGATGAATGATGATTCAAATCACATATTAACATTTTTTAGGGTTAAAGAACCTTGGTTGACAAAAAATTCAAAAAGTCAAACTTTGGATTTTTGTACAGTTGACTTTTTATCGGATGAAACCCAAACTGTGCGATCCTTTGTGAAATCAAGCCCATGACCTAAATCAAACCTAATGGATGGATTCCATAGGTTTTATATGGTGTATTGAATCATATCCCAAGGTTTGGGAGCATGTCCTGGTCAAAAATCAAAGATACAGTTGAGTTTTTCTTCAAAATCCTAATTGTGGTTCAGATGAAATTGAAACTTGTGAATCAAACTTTTTGGATCAATCCATTATTGCAAATGGATCCATGTAGTGTATTGGAGCCCCTCAAATCATGTCTTGAGGTTTTGGCTCATGTTTTGTCCCAAAAGTCAACTTAGAGGTGAATTAGGTCAAGAAACCCTAATTCTTGATTTTTTTGGGTAATTGCATCCCCTGAGGTTAAATTGACTTGATGATTGGGTCCATGAAGTCCCTTAGAGTATCTTGGGTTATATTTTGAAGCATTGGCTCCTGCTCAGATGAAAATTTTCATCTGGAGGCCTTGGTCGACCAAAACCCTAATTTGGTGACACTGGCAATCTTGAGGCTTGATCCACTTGGAATGTTGCACCCTTGTGCTTGATTCTTGATGTGGGAGTCCTCTTGATCCTTTATGGATGTTTGGGAGGCTATACAAGTGGAAGATCATGTCATTTCTTGATTGATCCTTTGTCTAAGTGCCCTGAGAGGACTCAAAACCCTTGATTCTTGTTTGTGGTGGATGCTCAAACATCTCTGAGGATATTGATGAGGCATGATGGTTCATCTATATTGTGATGATGATTTGCACAATGATGGGAAATCTTAGTGGTCAAAATTTGGGGTATGAGAGTTTGGTGAAGAAAACCACCCCCGTGGTGGTGGTGGTGACCGTTACCGTAACGAAGAAGAAGCTATTCCATTTAAGTGACGTAAGTTACAAGCTAGAGCGCATGGCCCAGTGGTAAGGATTTTGGTCTATAAGCAAAAGGACATGGGTTCAACACCCATGAGAACTCTTTTTATCACCTTTTTTCCTTTGGCTTTTATTTCATGTTCCTTTTATTTTCTTTTTGTATTTCTTTTCTATTTTTTATTCTCTTTTCATTTATTTTCTAATTTTTATTAAAAACCCAATATTTAAAAACCCAAAAATATTTATTTATTTTGTCTAATTATTCATTTTTATTATTTATCAAGATTTTCTTTTATCTTGTTTATTTATGATCATATGCTTTGTTTATGCTTTGACTTAACCTTGCCATGTTTAAATTGCTTCCACTAAATTCATGTGTTGATGTTTGATCTTTGCCTTCATACATGTGTTGGATACCATTGATGATTGACCTTTGGATGTCATACTTTTGCTTGATCTTAACCATATTTGTTTTATGATTCACATGCTTTGACATTAATTCCATGTTATTTGTTCTAGGTTTTCACATGATGCATAACTTAGGTTTTGATTTTGATGTTTGATGTTTGATCTACCCATTGTCATACCTTTGATTAATCTTGACCTAATTGCTTGAAGAATGTTGATGTTTGGTTCTTCTTTTGACTACATGCTTGATGATTTCATGATGACTATTGATCTCTCTTGAGTTTATTCTTGTGATTGGCATAAGTCTTGGTGTTTGAGTTTGATGTTTGCCATGGCCATGTATTTGTTACCTTGCCTTGATGCTACTTCTTGCCTTGTGTATATTTAAATCATGATGATACCTTGTGCCATGCTTTTATGTCATACTTTTTCTTGATGCTTTTGACCTAATCCAAAGGGAAGGGGATTGCTTGTTGACTTTTTGTCATGTGCATGTTTATTGTGTATTTGTTGCATCCATTGCCCATCTTTGCTTCATGATTATCCTTAAACCCTAGTCTTTTCAAACTTGAACTTCCATCCATAAAAACTTTGACTTAGGTCATTGCATTTTCAAAACTTTCTTTTCTTTTTATGAGTGCTTCAAGACATCCTAAGCATTTCAAACTCCTTTTCAAAAACAAAAAGATTTCTTTCTTTATTGTCCCAATCAATTGCAAACAGTTTTTTAGCCAAAACATAGATATTCCAAGAGGTTCCTATAGAGTACTACAGATGCTTAGGGTGTTAGTACCTTCCTTTTTCATAATCAAACCGCGTACCTTTGATCTCTTTATTGCTTTGCTCTTAGCCTTGCTTTTTACTTTGCATGTTTATTGTGGGTTTATTCGATCTTTTCCCCTTCCTTTGGAAAAATAAAAGTTCGGTGGTGACATCTTGTTTTGCGAGTCAAGCTAGTCAATAGCTTGGTTTCCGATTCTTCACCGCGAAAATGTGGAATTTTTTGTGTGGGGTAAATAGAGGTGAATTTTTGGAAGGTGTCATTATTAACAAACATTTCCTTCTCGCCAAAGTCTGTGTCAGAGATTTCATTAGCAAAGGGAGCATGCTTTTCTGGCCAACATATTGTAATGAGGAATTTGGGTGGTTGAAATTTTAAGGTTTGAGAATTTCTAGGTTGTGTGTGTGTGAGTTTGTGTGTGTGTGTATGTGTGTGTGTGTGTGTGAGAGAGAGAGAGAGAGAGAGAGAATAGAGGTGATAATTTAGAGGTTAGTGTGAAAATTTGAGTGAGAAAGAAAGTGTGTGTGTGTGTGTGTGTGTGTGTGTATGTGTGTGAAGTGGGGTGGGTGGTTTTTGTAGGAGTTGAAGAATTTTAGTTTTTGAATTAAAATTTTAAAAGGGAATTTGAGAATTAAAATTATAGTGGTTGGTGTTAATCAAACAGTTTGCAATGCTGGTGTTGCAAAAGCCATGATGATGATGATGATGATGAAGATGATGATGATGATGATGACACACATAACTATTATGAAAAATGAAACTGTCTACACAACAATCTTCATTCTCTCAAAATAACATAACTCATAGGTGAGGAGTGGTGTCATGTCACCAATCCATGTGAGACACCACTTCCCATCACTACCTATTGGTACCTTTAATCACAACCAATTTAATATAAAAACAAAACTAGAAAAAAAAATTAAAACTTTAGGTTTCTCTAGTATAACGCTTGGTTTTGAGTCTTCAGTTTGACTTAACACAACATTATCATGGTTCATCAAGATCTATGGTGATCTTCATTCAAGACAAATGATCACTAATGTATTTCTTAAACCTTTTATCGTTCACCATAAACTCATGCATAGTCTTTTTATTTAGGAAGTTCATTGCTCCATAAGGATATACTTTTAAAAGAATAAATAGGCCAAAACACTGTGATTTAAGTTTAATAGAGAATAGTTTAAGCCTTAAGTTGAAGAAAGGGATGTCTTGTTCCTCCACTAACTATTTTTTTCGGAGTCTTTCGGTTATGTCACCTCTTTGTCTTGTCTTTATAAATTTGAGCATTCTCATAAGAGAAAAGTGTATGTTACTCCAATTCCTTTAAATACAAAAGTCCAATCGTATATGCTACTTTCAAGTTAAAGTTCGATTTTTGTGTAGCTCAAAAGGCTCAATAATGCATCTCAATGGAGGAATTCTTAGTGGTGTTTTAAATGAAAATCTAAAGGCCCATAGATCTTAATTAAGATGCTTGGACCAAACTTTTCTTAAATGATTCACCATTTTCTCTAAAATTATCATAATTTTTGTGTCTGACAACTTGACTTGACCACTATATTGAGGATGGTAGGTTGTGCCATATTTAGGCAACAACCTTTATCCACTTAGACAAATCATCTACAGCCACAAGAATGTCAATATTTCCAAAATATTGAGAAAGGTATCCCATGAAATCAATGCCCTACACCCTAAATAATTCAATTTCAAAAATATTTGTTAGTGAGAGTTCTTGTTTCTTGGAGATATTCCTCATTCTTTGACATTTATCACACATTTTTACAAAATCAAAAGAATCTTTAAATAGGAAAGGTAAAAAGTAACCAGATTTCAATACATTTGCTAGAGTTTTGGTTCCTCCAAAATTTCCACCACACGATGATGAGTGGAAAGATGACAATGTCTAACAAGTATCTTCCTCAACAACATATTTTCTTAACAGATGATGAGCACATTTCTTCTAAAGGACATGTTAATCCCTTAAGTGACTCTTTGAAGAATGGAAGAATATCTTTTATTATTGTGAATTAAATTAGGGGCACATAGCCACCAGTCAAATAGATATCAAAGTTTTCATAACAAGGTGTGACGACAACTGAAACTACCAACAATTGTCTATCTTATCATCCTGAGATATGTATCCTTTTTAGCAATGAGGTATTGAATGTAGAATGATTATTATTATTATATACCACCATTTTGGTGCCTACCAAATATGATATGAATTTATCAAATTTGAAAACCACGACTAAAAACTTATTTGTGAGAGCAACTTCCGGTTAGATGTATTTTGTATGATGTCAAAACTAGGATATTTTAGTGTTTATGTATATTGGACGGTATCCTCTGAGTCTTAATGCGCATCTTTGCATTAAGAAGCATAACATCATTTTGGAAATAATTTAGAAAAGGTTTCACACATTAAAAATAGGTATTTATGTGAAAAATAGATTTTTATGTGAAAAACAGGTTTATAGGTTGGCCTATACGGGTTTCACGTTGACCTATGTAACTCCTTTTTAAAGCATGTTTTATGTGCTGACTGCATAGGTTGGCACATGGCCATTACAGGTCGGCTCATACGATTTTCAAGTTGGCTCATGTACCTCATTTTTAAAGCATGTAGCCTCTGTTTGATGTGTTGACTCCATATGTTGGCACATGACCTTTACAGGTCGGCTCATGCATCAAATAGATCGACCTATGACTTACATAGGTCGACACATGCATCAAAAATCTTGAAAATTTGCATTGTTTGCAAAACCTATTACATTCCTTTTTGCTTATAACTTGCACACATATATATATACTTCATACATGCATCATTTCTTTTTAATGATTTTGTGAAAATCATAAACAAAACCTGGAACATACAAAGAGTCTTCTTCATCTTCAACCTTAATTTATGCATACACACAAACAAAATACACATAATCATTCATTGTTTAGATGCAATCTAGAATCAAGTTGATAACGTCCAATTTAGCTTTTGGTATTGTAAATTGGTTTGAGATCTTTGGGGGGTTTTAAATAAGAAAACCAAGGTGGGGTTTTCCTTCAAGATCAAATTAGGGATTTGAAGCTTTTGTACAAGATTACGCATATTTGTATTCGATTGAGTGAAGAATTTGATGAACGGAGGGTTCTAGCAAAGGAGTAGCGTGAGACGGTGAATCAAATTGGTAATCTTGGGTTACAATAATTTTCAATTTGGATTCGGTCGAGTGAAGTCTTTGAAGAACGGGATTTCTTGCAAAGGAGTTGTGTGAGACGGTGAATCAAATTGTTATTATTGGGTGACTTGATCAAGCTTAGATCAAGGGAAGACAAAGTGTTAGGATCAACATCAAACATAGGGGTTGTAGGGTTGCATTGCTACATTTCTCTTGTAAACTACATTTGCAAAGTAAGGTTAATTTCACTATCTCAAATTGAGTTCGAATTGAGGGCAGACGTACCCATAGCGAGGCCGATTGGGGAACTGCCTAAACAAATCCTTATGTATTATATCTTTCTTTATCTCTTTTACATTTCATTTGCAAATTGTTAAGTTCATTGATTGTGCAATTAATACCTTTGGTTAATTCTTATGAAAACCATTTAAAACCAATTTTGTTGAGTTGATCACAATCTTTTAGATTGTGGTTGGATTTTAAGATCAACAAAACTATAAAAATTTCCAAACAAAATCGATTCCGTACAAGGTGTTAGATAATTTGTCTCAATAGTATTTTTGTGTTATTTATTATTGGAAGTAGCATTAATTGTTAAGTAGCTTTCAAGGGATTATGATTGAAACATACTGATTTAATTGCTTATCATTATCTTCAATTAGTTTTCATATACGCATATCCAAGCTTTTCGATAGAGGTTCGGTTTAGACGAATCGATCTAAGTCTCTTCTGCTAGCCATTATTTTTTAATACAACTTTTGTAAAAGCAATTTTTTTGTGTGGGATCTATTCACCCCCTCTGGATAAGTCACCTTATTCTAAAAATTGGTATCACGAGCTCCGATTAATTTTGTACTTCAATATTCGCTTATTAGAAAATGGCTACCGAACCTAAAGGGGCATACAATAGAGCGCCCATCTTTACCGGTGAAAATTATGGCTATTGGAAAGATTATATGCATATCTATATCAATTAAGTTGATAAGGGTGTATGGGACACCATCATCAATGATCCTAATAAAATTACAATGACCAATGGTGAAGGTGTCGTCGTACCAAAACCGGAAGCACAATGGGATGATAATGATAAGAAATTGTGGTCACATGATTGGAAGGCACGAAATATTCTCATATTTAAACTTGGTGTTGATGAATATTATTGTGTCCCTCATTGTGAAACTACCAAAGCTATGTGGGACTCATTAGAAGTTGCCCATGTGGGAACTAATGAAGTCAAATAAGCTATGATCAATACCTTAAATCAAGAGTTTGAACTATTTCGCGTGAAGCATGGTGAAACTATTGCTGACATGCAAAAGAGGTTCATACAATTTATAAATCGTTTGAAGACTCTAGGTAAGCCTATCTCTAATGATATTGCTACTAATAAAGTTTTGAGGTGCCTTAATAGGGAGTGACAACCCAAGTTCACCGCAATCAAATAAGCAAATGATCTTAAAATACTTGATCTCACAACTTTATTTGGAAAGCTAGAAGAACATGAGCAAGAACTCACTAGCTTGGAAAAATATGAGAAAAAGCTTAAGAATAAGATGAAGAAGGAGAAAGGTAAGGACACAGAAGTATAAAAGAAGTCTATTGCTCTAAAGACTTCAAGTTTAAGGTTCTCAAACAATGAGCAAAGTGATTGTGAAGCAATAGATAACAAGAATTGTGATGGTGAATATATGGGGTTGTTTATCATAAGGTACCAAAGGTATATAAGGAAAAATGGAGTCAAGAACTCCGACAATAACCTAATCAAATTTAGAAGGTTAACTAACTCTTCAAGGGAAAATGAGAATAAGAAAGGCAAACTTATAAGTTCATGGTACAGTTGTGGAGAAGTTGGTCATTATAGACCGGATTGTCCTATGATCAAGAAAGGCAAAGAGAAAGGCCATCATAAGAAATCTAGCAAGTCTAGAAGAGCATATAATGCTTGGGAGAGTGAAAGTGATTCTTCAAGCAATGAAAGCTCAATTTCAAGTGTTGAATCGACCAAGATTTGCTACATGGCAAACAAAAAGAAGAAGAAAAATGTAAGTTTTTCTAAGCTCGAATCTATTAATGAATTATCTTATTCTCAATTACAAAAAGCTTTTGATAATCTACATAGAAAAGTCATAGATGCTTTTAAAAAGTTAACTTCACACCAAAGAATCTTTTCACACATAGAAGCTAAAGTTTTAGAAACTGAAAAGAAGATGGAAGCTCTTAAGAAATCTATGGTAGATATTCAATAGGACGAGAATGGGGATGAAAAGCCTTCATAGTTTGGTTGTGAATCTTATCACAATTGGAAAAAAGAGGTAGATACTCTTCAAGCTAAATTGAACAAAGCATTACAACCAAAGATTGCATTTGCTATTGATCCATAAAAGTTTGAATTTTCTTTGAACTCTTCATATAAAAAGCATAAATATGTTCAAAAGGACTCAAATAGTAAAAGTACATCTCATCGCAACTTATCTTGTTACTATTGTTGCAAGAAAGGTCATACTATTGAAAAATGCAAGTTTAGTAGACCTTTTGTTCCTAAAGGTGCTTTTCAATGGTTGCCAAAATGAAACCAATGTTTCACTAATCCTCAAGAACCCAATGAAGATTGGGCACCTAGCACTTTTCGTTGATCTTAAAAGATAAATGTCTTGGCTCTATGAATAGAGTATGGGATCTCATTTGTGGATGCTCAAGACATGATACAGGTTACATCTCCCTATTTCATTAACTTTGTGGCAAGGAAGAAGGGTTGTGTGACTAAATAAGATCAACAAATAGTCTTCTTTAATTGGAAAATGTGTGTTGATTACTATTAATGTTTCCGGGAAATGTAGGGATATGTGTTTCTTTTCATGATGTAGGTATATCTTAACAAGACATTCTCAAAGAAACTGAAAAAGGAATTGGTCAACCTATAGTGGTGGAACATGAGAAAGAAGAAGATAACGGTTGTGAAAATGAGAAGGTTGGAAGTTCATCTGCAGTGGATGATCCTCCTTTGGCTTGGAGAACCTCCAATGATCATCAAATTAACAACATTCTTGAGGAAATTACAAATCACACTACCTGGTACTTAAACAAAGATGAAAGTAGTAAGAACTTTGATGACAAAAGATTTTGATGCTCTCTTTGCATTTGTTTCAACTTTCATTCAAAAGTTCCATGTGAAATGCCAGTGCATCCTCCGTCATTCGTATCGTGAGGTAATATCGTTTCAAATTTTTGCTTTGTAAGTAGGTCTCCTTATTTTACCTTGATTATGCTCCAAAGGTATATGATACATTTGATGGATGATTCATGTTATGTTTGTTCACTTCCAAAAATTTCAATTGATGTATTTCAATTTATATGTTTATAGTGACTTCATGTTATTCTTCTTCCATACTTGAAATATGTTCTTTGTGTATGAGCATGTTATCTATTATTAGCACTTGCATGATATATGTTGTTTATCTATTCCATGAAATATGTTTGAACATGTTATAATTTCATCAAAAAATTTCTTGCGTGTCATTGTTATGATGATTTTTTCTGTTTTTGGTTTTAGTGGTGATAAATCTAAATAATCGTCTTGCTATAGCACATACGTGTGCAGCATTCGGGAGCATCAAAAGTATACGTCACGTAAAGGTGTATCTTTTGAAGCAACTCAAGAGTTTTTGATTGCGTTGTATCCTTCATCTTTCATGTTTATTGTCTATGTTATTTGGCATGACTTGTGGCAACCATGTTATATTGTTGCTTTATGTGCTTTTATTTATGTTTAGGTATTTTCAATATTTATATCATTCTATGTGGGTGTTGTTTTATTGATGATTTTATCTTTGCAAACACCTTTGTGTGTTATATTAGTATATGTGTGATATAAGATACTTCTCATGGATTGATTTGTCTCTTTTTGATGTTGTCAAATGGGGAGAATCATCTGCGAGATGAAGTTGGGATGCATACATTCAGAGGGAGCCTTTATGAAGACACTAAATGCATCATCTCAAGTTTTTCCATCATCAAAAAGGGGGAGTATGTGAGTGCGACTTTCCATTAGATGTATTTTGTATGATGTCAAAACTAGGATACTTTAGCGTTTATGTATATTGGACGGTATCCTTTGAGTCTTAATGTGCATCTTTGCATTAGGAAGCATAACAACATTTTGGAAATAGTTTAGAAATGATTTATAAAAGGTTTCATACATTAAAAATAGGTTTTTATGTGAAAAAACGGTCTATAGGTTAGCCTATATGAGTTTCAGGTTGACTTATGTAACTCATTTTTAAAGCTTGTTTTATGTGTTGACTGCATAGGTTGGCACATGACCTTTACAAGTCGGCTCATATGTTTTTAAAGTCGACTCATGTACCTCATTTTTAAAGCTTGTTTTATGTGCTGATTTCATAGGTTGGCAGATGACCTTTACAGGTCGGCTCATACAATTTTCAGGTCGGCTAATGTACCTCATTTTTTAAACTTGTAGCCTTCATTTGATATGTTGACTACATAGGTTGGCGCATGACCTTTATAGGTCAACTCATGCATCACATAGGTAGACCTGTGACTTACATAGGTTGACACATGCATCAAAAATCTTTAAAATTTGCATTGTTTTCCAAACATATTGCATTCCTTTTTGCTTCTAACTTGGACACACACATATATACTTCATACATGCATAATTTCTTTTTAATGATTTTGTGAAAATCATAAACAAAATCTAGGACATATAAAGAGTCTTCTTCATCTTCAACCTTGATTTTACGCATACGTAGAAACAAAGTACACATAATTATTCATTGTTTGAGTGTCATATGAATATGGATGGTTTATACCTGAGTGAATCGTACACTCAAAGATAACACAGAGTCGCCACCGAACTTTATTTAGTCCTAAAGGACATGGAAAATATCGATAAAACCCAAGGGGAAGAGAAACGGGAACGGGGGTTGATTATGCGAAAGGAACGTACTAGCACCTTACGCACCCGTCGTACTCGACGTGAACTATTTCGCTTGCTTCTAGGCTTGGATGAGTTATCTATCTAAAGGCTTCTAACTAAAAGAAGAGGAGAGAGAGAGAGAGAGAGAAAAGAGAAAAAAACAAAGTAAGAAAATGCTCACGGGGGATTGGGGCCCTCGTGCCTACGTACCCTCATAGTGCAATGAGGAAATCAGAGTGCCGTAGTTCATAGAACCAGGGAAAAGAAAGGGGAAAGGAAGAAAGAAGGAAGGGTGGAAAGGTGCTCGCTAAGATCATCGCGATCTCGTGCCTACGTATCATACATTCGAAAGAATGCAGAATCAGAGCTTCCATAGTTCGGGGAACTAAGACGGAAAAGGAAAAGGAAAGTGGTGTCAAAACCAAGAGCGAAAGAAGGCAAAAGGTAGATCCGCTGGGGATAACAAAGAGAATTGGTGTCAAAACCAAGAAAGGAATACAAAGGAAAAGAAAATAGTTGTATTGAGGATAAAAATGCAAGAGTGGTGTCGAAACCAAGAACAGGAAAAGAGCAAAAGGAGTAGGAGGGAGTCCACTGGGGAGTAAAAAGACAAAGAATTGTGCTAGGGACCAGAGGATAAGCGACCCTACTGGGGAACAAGCAAAAGGATGGTGTCAAAACCAAGAGAAAAGAAGTTCGATATATTAACTGACTGGCAGTGGTTAACCGAAGAGAGAGAGTAAGACTCTGTGGGGAAAAGGTTTTAACAGATAGACTATGATCAACCAAAAGAACGGGTGTAGAATCGAATGAAGGTTGTAACCCAAAGGACGGGTGTGGAACCAAGCAAAGGTTGTGACCCACTGAGGATGTTGGTACTGTCATACCCCAAATTTGTCCTACCTGTGTATTACTTTTCATCTGTACACCCATTCATTAACCGTTATTCAGAAAATTCAAGAAATATTTCGCTTCTGGTTGTTGTAGTGTTTGAGGTTCAGTTAGACAAAGTTCGTTTCAAGATCAAGGCCTGGGTGTGATTGGTTCAAGGGGTTGTGTCTGAAGTCTCAATGCAGGTTGCCTGTGTGTGAATCCATTTATCAGGCCGTGTTCAGATGGTGCATGGTGGAGAATCATATATAAGTTATTCTTTTCAATCAGTAATGCAAGTGACAAGTTTTAGAAGATTGATGCAGAGATTGACTCGTGGCCGATTCTATCCAGTTTCTATCCAATCCAAGTTCCGTTTTTATTTCAATTCAATTCCATTTCAACTTTGGTTTCCAAGCTTTAATTCATTTCAATAACCAATCCATTCATTCCAATTTATCAAAATTCATGTCATTATCTATTTACTACCCATTTCCAAATATCAAATTTTCATTTAAATCCAATTACCTTGTTTTATCTTTTCATCATTCATTTTCCATTAATATCTAATTATCCACATCCAATCCATTTCAAATCCATTAAGTCATCTTTATCTAAATTCTTTTTTTTCAATCACAACCCATAAATCCAAATAAACCCATTAACACCATTTTTTTGTTTTATCCCAATTTTTGATTCAAGTCATATTCAATTACCCATTATCCATGTCATTCATATCCTTTTTCCAACAATATCCATTTCATGGAAATCCTTTCTTTCCTTTTTTCTTTTATATCTATTTTAACTAAAAAAGGGATAGTTCATTAGTTTCATCAAAAAATGCTACAAATAATTAAAGTTCATCAAGCCCATTGCTTTTTTTAAGGCCCATTTATCATACTATAACCCACCATATTACAACAAAATTAAAAAAAAAATAATACTTCTTTCTTCACTACAGACTGAACAAGTTTCTGCAAATCGTACAAAATAGTGACTCCACATACAACCACCCAAAGGCCATGCGCAAGCAACAAAACCTGCTATTGTTTCCTACACAAGTTGTACCAACAGTCTGCTCATGGTAAACAACAAGCAATTCCTTGCAAATGCAACAAAACAACTTCCAAAAGCCAGACGACAAATACAACATCATGTTGCCCCTGCTATCATGACCTCAAAACCTGCAAAACGTAGCTGGCAATTACACAAAAAAAAACCCGCTACCCAAAACACAACCAAAACCGCCGACCACACCAGCCTCTGCAAAAAAATCGTACCAGCCATGCTACTACATGCCAAAATACCTGCTACAAACCTGCACTTCTACGTAAAACCAACAACAAACAACCATCTTGCATCATGGAAAGGGACAATACAAGCAATAGCAAGACAAAAAATGTGTAAAGAGAAAACAATGAGAACAACAATATACCAACAGACGGAATTCAAAATTAAAAAAAAAAGGAGAAAAAAGTTTTGATTGTTAAATAGAGGGGAAGGACCTGTAGGATAAGGACAGAAAAACTCAGCTCCAAACGATCCTCAAAACCTTCATCTGTAAAAAACTCATTGAGACATTTTTTGAACCTCTTGAATCTTCTTCACCAGAAACAATACAAAAGCTCACTTACGTTAACCTCCTTCAAACCACCACACAAGCTACTCCCTTCACCATTTCCAAACCTGTAACAACCTGTAACAAGGACTCTTTCTCCACCAATTATATCAACTAAACACCACAAAAAGAAAACCTTCATTCAACACTCTGCATCTTCACTTAAACCTCACCATCAACAACATTTCACCTACTCCTTATTCACCTCGTCACCTTCAACAAAGCTTGTTGTTAACACAATCACCAATATAAAACTTACTTCCTCAGCCTTGCGTGTTCATGTCTTCACCATTCCCAAACCCACCTCAAACTGTGAGAAACTCTATCGTCGTGAAACTGGCAACAACTCAACTCCACCCTTAGCAAGAGTTATCGCTGCTGGTGTTTTCTCCTTTAGTGGAACAAAACCATCTGCAGCTGTCTCGTTCATCAAACCATAAACTCCAAATCCATTTCGTTCATTTCCTCCATCAATCTTCGTCAAACCCAATCCTCACAATCACACACCCTCTTCTCAACCTTCAAATCCAAAAACCCGTATCAGATTAAAACCAGAAGAGAAGAAGAGAGATGAAGACAGTTTAAGCGAATACCCACAAACCTGAGAGCGATGCCGAGCGAACAGAATCGTGACGTGAACGACGAAGTCGGACGAGCGAGACGGAGGGATTCGATAAAGGGTTAGAGCCAAAGTTACCTGAACGACTAGAGAATCATTTGAAGAAGTTCTTCGAGAGGTATCCCCTTTAGAACTCTTTTTTTTACTCCAGCTGTTGTTCCCTGGTTGTAGTATCTTCTTTTCTATGTCTTGATTTACCTCGTTCTTGCCTCGTTTTAAGTTAGGGTTCAGTTAGGAATAGGGTCGATTTGAGATTTGGAGAGGGTTTTTTGGATATTTTGTGTCCAGATTCGTGTAGAGGAAAGAAAAATATGGGGTTCGTGTTGGTCAGTTAAGGTTTGGTGGTGGTGTTGCCAGAGAAGACGGTGGTGGCCGCCGCGCGCCGCCGCTTCTCCGACCATTTTTTAGGTTTTCGGTGAGAAGGTTGAGAGAGAACGTTGAGGGAGGCGAACGAAAGAGAGAGAAGAGATTTGAGAATTTGAATTCTCATTCTCTCATGTTGGTTGATTAAGTGACGCTTAGTGAGAGTCTGGGTGGCTTCACCCACCGGTGACAAGTGTCACCGGATGCCCTATCCTCATGATTCCGTGCGCGTTTCTCTACGCCACCCTACCGTGTACCATCGTGTCTTGCACCCTTTGATCAGAGTCGGCTTTGATTCATCCATATCAGACGCCTCAGATTCATTAGGGAGGTCAACAATTGAACTAGAGTCCACTGTGGACTCCCCCAACGTTGGGCTCAGTTTGCTTTGGGCCTGGGGACTATTTCTGAACGCACCCCCCAATTTCTAACCTTAATTTGGCCCATTCTGTTTTTTTTTTGTTTTTTTAGTTTTCATTTTAATAATACCTTTTAATTAGAAAATCCAAAACATTTTATTAACCAATTTATTTTTTTAGAAAAATAATAAAGTCTGTTTATTAATCAATTTTTATTAATTTTATTAAAATTATTTATTTAACGTCTGTTTACTAATTAATTTAATAAATAGTTTTATTAAACATTTGATTTTAATTTAATTAATCAAGTTAAATCATTTCCCTTAATCACTAAAAATCTAAAAAATATGTCTTTGTCATTAATCAAATTTTAATTAATTTTATTAAACTATTTTATTTAATACTAATTAACTTTAATAGTTAGTTTTATTAAATATTTTAGTTTAATTTAATTAATTGTTTGAATTGTATATTTTAATTCTAAAAGTCTAAAACAAATTAATTAATTTAGAATTTCTCTTCTTTAGACTAACCTTAGGATTAGGTTACTAATTATGCTAACATGCTTGATTATTTCTTCCCCCATTTTATTTATGATCTTTATGTGAGGTGTATAATTTTCTCTTGTGGATTTATTTCATGCCTTGATTATGTTTATGTTATGCATATTATGCTTGTCCAAACCAAAAAATCTTTTCACACAAATATCTTGACTTAATGTCAAGCCCTTTTAATACATTGAAAGTCGATCGTTTTCACGATCGCAATCGACCTCACAATGCCTCCTCTTGGGCTTTATACAACGATAATTGCTGCACATTTAACTTTGGTTTGTATGCGTGTATGTGATTGACTCATTTTAATCATGGCTCGATTATTCCCACTTGATTAATTACACCCCTCTCCCATAAGATTAAAATCAACCCCTTTTTATAACAACAAATAAGCTTGATCCAACGTCAAGTATTTTCCAAATCAAATTCAATTAATTTCCAACTTTTACTTGATCCACATATCAAGTCCCTTCACTTAATTTGTAAGTCGAGCGCTTTTGCCTCGCAATCGACCTTACCTTGAACCATTAGGACCTCCTTTCCATTAGTCCCCAACCATTTCACACGCAAATTCAAACCTCGATCAACATCGAGCATTTTTCAAATCAAATTAATACATTTAATCATACTTAAACACTTTTCTTAAAAGGAGAAAAGGGAGTAGAATGGAATCTTCGATTCTTCTCCTCAATTATTTGGGCCCGGGGAATCTTTCTTAAGTTCAAGCAATTGTCTTCTTTAAAAGACTCATAACACGATTACATATCAAACCCCTTTTTACAATAAATAAAATCAAATCTTCTTTTCCTAAACACTTGGATGAAAAAGAGAGAGAGTCGGTTCTTCGACTAGCTTTCCCGATTACTTGGGCCCGAGGAATCTTTCTTAAGTTCAAGTAATTGTCATCTATTTAACATACTCTAACCATATTAAAACTCTTTCATATTAAGGGTGGAAAAGAGAGAGAGTCGGTTCTTCGACTCGCTTTTCCGATTACTTGGGCCCGAGGAATCTTTCTTAAGTTCAAGTAATCGTCACCCAATCAAAATACCAACACATTAATCCAACTCCTCGCCGCCGTGCGATTAAAACTCTTTTCATAAAGAACATTGTTTAGTCCATTCTTCCGCGCATATAAACTAGTGCTTCAGCCTCCCCTAGCGAGCAGACAAGCCAACGTTTAGCAGTTAGAATGCGAATTAAACACTCGTTCATTTAAAAAAACACCAACTAACCGTAGTTCCACGAACTACGAATGCTCTGACTTTCCCATTGCACGAGGGAATACGTAGGCCTAAGGGTTCTAATCCTTGCCGAGCACACTAATAAAAAACCACCCATTTTCCCCTTAAAAAACAATATCTACCTTAGAAGAAAACAAACAAACCAAGCTAACCTTCGTCACGAATCGAATCAAGAGGTTCCCGTTGAGTACAACGGACGTAGAGGGTGCTAATACCTTTCCTCTTGCGTAACCGACTCCCGAACCCGAATTTGGTTGCGACGACCATGTTCTTGTCCCTCCTTTAAAAGGTTTTATCGATATTTTCCTTTCCCTCTTTTGGGATAAATAAAGTTCGGTGGTGACTCTGTTTCGAACAGTTTTTTCCGCGTCCATCGCGAGGATCATATTTTTTGAGGTACGACAGATGGCGACTTTGCTGGGGAAAGCACGCATTGCCCTATGCTAGAGAGAGTCAAGCCTAACTTGACTCGATTCGTGAGTGTTAGATCCGCTTGTTTGTTTATCTTTATTGTTTGATTGCTTGCTTGTTTGATTATTTATTATCTACTTGCTCGCTTATTGTTATTATATCATATTATTATTTCTTATGACACTGTGGGGGTCCTCTGATCATTGGTGCTTTGTGAGATGGATCTACACCCGAGTCTGAGTATAACCCTAGGATTAGGATGGCGGTTGTGTAGTGGAGTCCCTCGAGGAATCTTTCTCGTTGGGACGAAGCGAAGTCCCCGCTTAGAGATGATTCTCTTGGGATGTTATTGTCGTGGTGAATCTTTGCCATGGCAATAATGTTTTCGAGCTTGAATCCATAACTCTAAGGACCTTTAACCCATTTATCGATGGTGGTTGGTAGTGTTAACTCCTTGTGGGTTAATGCGAACGCCCCAATCAGATGAGATCCCTTGAACGTATCGTTATCTTGACAATGATATCTTCAACCTCGATCTAAGATTCTAAGAACCCTATTTAGAACCCTTGTGTCGATGGTTTTGTAGTGGACGCCTCCGAGGAATCTTTCTCGTGGGGAAGAAACGAAGACCTCACCTAGACGAGATTATTTCAAGAATATTATAGTCGGACAAATCTTTGTCGTGGCTATAATGTTTTCGAAATATATATATAACTCTAGGCACCTACCCGTTTAGAGCCTACCTAGGGGGGGTCTTTTGATCAGAGATATCCCATGTGTTTAACTCCTTCCTCATAATCAGATGTTGTTTTGATCCTGGAACCCCGCATTGCATACTCATGACATTAGCATATCATTTTCCAACAACTCATCCGATCCTCTGTCCATTTCCTGCCAGCTGATTTCCCGACGCTCATACTGAACCTGTGGTAGTCACAGAGCATTTAAAGCAAAGTTCAAGTGGAGATAAGAGGAGCATAGACAATTTGAAAGTTGTAATGGCTATGTCAGAGGATAGTTTTCAACATATTTGGATGAAGGATTTTGACCTCCCATCAGGTTTTGCTGTGTCGACTAACCCACTGTATGATCGTCTACCTAGTGATCATCCTCCACGAGTGAACATCCTTGCTCAGTCTCAGATGATGTCGCTGACTGATTCCATGGAGAAAAGGTTTTGTGCCCTCGAAGAGAAAGTTCAAGCTATGAAAGCACGCGATATTTTTGGGCTCGATGCTGTTGATATGTGCCTAGTGCCAGACTTGGTAATTCCTCTAAAATTCAAAGTACCCAACTTCGAGAAGTACGCTGGTCTCAGTTGCCTGAAGCGTCATTTGGTGATGTTCTGCCGAAAGATGACTTCTCATGTCCGCGATGACAAGTTGATGATTTACTATTTCCAAGACAGTTTAAGTGGTGCATCTTTGAATTGGTACATGGGTTTAGAAAGAAGTTGTATCCAATCATGGAAAGACTTATCCAATGCTTTCCTAAAGCAATATGAGTACAATTTGGACATGGCTCCCAGTCGCATGCAGGTACAAAGCCTATCTCAGAAGAGCGGTGAATCCATCAAGGACTATGCACAACGATGGAGGGAGTTGGCAGCCAGGATGCAACCACCACTCCTGGATAAAGAAGTGATTGACATGTTCTTAAATAGTTTGCATGACACCTATCTTGAAAGGATTGCTGGCAGTTCATTCTCAAGCTTCTCTGGCCTTATAATAGTGGGAGAACGCGTCGAGAGTTACCTCAAAGCTAAACGAGTCTGAGACGCCTCGAGTAATCAATCCTTCAGCAATTTCCAAGAGGAAGATGATAATGGAATTGATGCAGTCATAGCAAATGTTGAGTATTCTCAGGGTACACTAGCAAGACTTTATGGCCCTTCAGCTTCTCGGCAGTTATCATTGTCAACGCCATATCATCCTTATGGGCGACTTGTCAATCCTAGGGCGTCATACCAGAAACCTATGATTTCTCCTCGTGCAAATCAACGAGCCCGTGGTCGAGGATATCAGAATCATCATCAGAATCAGCATAGGCCTCGAAACAACTTGGAAAGAAGGACTGCTCCTCTTCACCTAGTTCCTATGTCGTACAGTCAGATTTTGCCGTATCTGGTCCGAAACTCACTGGTAGAGCCCAAAGCAATCAAGCCATTGCCAAAACCGTACCCTCCTGGATACGATCCCAATGCACATTGTGGATATCATGTTGGATCAATGAGGCATTCAACTGAGGATTGCAAAGCTTTTCAAGCCAAGGTGCAACAGTTGATTGACAAAAAACACATATCATTTCCAGAAGTAAACTTGGTTGTGCACGTCAGCTTCTCGCCCAAATGAGTTCTAAGACTTCAAAAGGCATCCCCTAAAAGCCAGTAGTTCAGACAGGAAGACTTCCTCAGATACTGGCAACCATTGGCCATTTATCATCTGCATTTGTAATTTCTTTATGTTAAGTGCTACTTGTTTTTTGAATATTGTTGTTGTGAATGGTAATATTAATGATGTTATCACGCATTTTCTGAATTAATCATGTCGCATTTGCTCATTTTTCTCACATAAAAAAAAGCAAGAAATATATCCATTTTATATACTTCTTGTCCACTCTCTTTATCAAACTTTTGTTTAGCAAAGATTGGAGGGAGGATGATGAAAACAAGATACCCATAATTGCTGCTAATATGCTTTCGGATAAAATCATTCTGATGATGTACAGGCATTGTTTCAAATCCCCAAACACTGGAGAGATAAGGAGTTAATACATAGTAAACCACTTCGAGCCTAGAAGTAGCAGCTTCCTTCGGATATTCAAACCCTTACACTCAACCTGGGGCAGGGTAGTGTTCGGTTAACCTGATTACGCACTCAGTTCACAAAAGCAAAATCCAAAAACATGATGGTTGTTCATCAATTACCCATGACTTGGCAGTCATAATTCTCTGACAAAGTAAAAAAAAAAACCTGCTAAGTCGAACACCTCAAAAGGAGACTTAGGCAAAAATCAAGGCAATCCTGATGGACTCGAAAAGCAAAATCAATCCATGCAAAGGATAGAGATAAAAAACAATACCAAAAGAGGTCTTCAAATCCTCAAGCGAAGCAAAATAAGATTTAGTGACCACCATATCAAAAATAAAGGGTCACTGATATCCATCAAAACAAAATAAGGTGACTTCCATTTCGAGCAAACCTTGAATCATCACTCTTACACCGTCAACCCTTTTGGAAAACCAACATGTGCAGATTTAACTGAACGTAGAACTGAAGATCATCACGAAGAAAGGGTGGGTACACAACAAATTTTGAGCATTATATCCTTTGTTTCTATAACCGTGAACCAGACCACGTTACAACCTTCAAAAGACCTAATTGAGGCGGGGTTTAGTCTGAAAGCATACTACAGCAAGGTTGCGTAAACTGACTCCTACAAATTTGCTAATCACTTGTTTTGGTGTCATATTCTTGCTATATATTTCGTACATCGGCTAAAGCAACATTGTCACATCAAGATTGATTTTTCAAAACTTGCATGAGCATCGCATTAAAATTACCATTTGTGAACGAACAATTTTGACTGCAAGTCAGTGTTTGACATCAAGGAAGTTCCAACAAGGAGCAATCAAAGAGAGCTAGATCATTCAACAAAGTTGATTTGAACTAACAACAGCTCATAACCCTTTGGAACAGGGGCATTGACATCCAATGATTATGGAATCAGTCAGTATAAAGCAAGTCCTCGAAGCATTAGTTGATTATGGGGCAAATCATTCCAGAACAGGTTGATCATGGTGAATCATCTCAAGACTCTACCAACCAGGGGCAGGCCACCCAGAGGTTCTTTTGATTAAAGGAAAACCCCTTCAATGTTCAATCAACAAAAGTCAAGTCGCTTTAACGCTCATTTTGGGGCAAGCTACCTCAGGGGTACTTTGAAGCCAAATACTTCAAGAGTCATTCAATGAAGGAAGAATCCTTTCATGACTTGGAATTCTGGGGCAAGCCATCTCGAGTTCATCTCATGGTACATCTGCTCCCAAATTCCTTTCAAATACGAAGCCTTTCACGATTTGGAATTCTGGGGCAAGCCATCTCGAGATCATCTCACGGTACAACTGCTTCCAATTTCCTATCAAGGACAAATTCTTCATAGACCCAGACTGGGGCAAGATGAGCCACACAGGGGAAAATCTCTCTGTTGCTTTCAATCTGCTCAAGAAAACTCCGTCAAGTGACCTTTGAGTTCAAGACGAGTGTCGGAGAATCATGCTATCACCCCACAGATAACCTTTTGCCTTCCTTCTGACAAGAAACCTTGCTGCATAGGAACCTACCCATACCTTATCCTCTACTGGGGTATCTTTGGAATCTTTTATACCATTGCAGAAATCACTCATATGCATTAGTCATGTCGCTTCGCTCATTGCATAGACATGCGCATCATACCTCAAGCCTAACCTTCCAACAAGATTTGACATCTCAAAGCTTGACACTGCAAGACTTGACACGAAAGTCCAACTTAGCTTGGCGACCCAAAAGTCCAATTTCATTTGGCAAATCACCCGAAAGTCCAACTTAGCTTGGCAATCTAAAGTCCAACTTAGCTTGGCAACCCAAAGGTCCAGTTCTCGTCTGGCAATCCATTTTAAGGTCCAGATCCCGTCTGGAAAATTATTAAGGCCCAGTTCTCGTATGGCAAACATTTTAAGGTCCAGTTCCCGTCTGGCAAATTATTTTAAGGTCCAGTTCTCGTCTGGCAAATTATTTTAAGGCCCAGTTCTCGTCTGGAAAATATTTTTAAGGTCCAGTTCCCGTCTGGCAAATTATTTTAAGGTCCAGTTCCCGTCTGGCAAATTATTTTAAGGCCCAGTTCTCGTCTGGCAAATCTTTTAAGACCCAGTTCTCGTATGGCGAATACCCTTTTCTCACCAGTTCTCGTCTGGTAATCTATCCTCCAATCCAGTTTTAGTCTGGAAGTAAAACCCAAAGTCTAATCCTTTATTGGCAACTACTCAAAAGCCCACACTCGTTGGCACCTCCAAACTTACCATTTAAAGTCCAGTCTTCATTGGCAACCACTAAAAGTCCACTCTGTTGGCATCCTCAAATAACCAAAGTCCAGTTTCATTTGGCAATTACCAAATCCAATCCCTGGTGATACCCTCGACAAGGAAACTTATCCCCAGCGTGCCCGATCATTTGCATCATCATGTGCATAACATGCTAGCATAACATTACATAATCATATCTAGCACTATCATATCATACGTGCATTGGATTCCCCAGCAGTTGCATCTTAGCATGTGTTTCAGTGCATTTTGCAATGCATGGCATATTCATCCCCAGTAGCATAGCATAACAGGATCTAGGATCAATTCGCAAACATCTTGGCCAGTCCTCCATCGAAGTCGGCAGTATTCTTCTAAAGAGAGTTGATACCCCACTCGTGCTCATGGAATCCTATTCCCCAGCAAGTCATTCTTCAACCATGTAGTTGATAATGATAATCCCCAGCAGCTATTTCTTTTATTGCTCCCCAAGCAGAGGATATCCCTAGGAAGTTTCTAGTGAGCTTTCCCCTATAGAGCCAGTACTTTCCCTCCGACAGGAATCTTGCTCAACTATTCTCCTAGCAAATTTGTTCAGAGATACTGCTTTGGTATCATCGAGGAACCTTAATGGATAAAGGACTGCTTCGGAGGCCCAGAGAATCATCTGCCTTCAGAGATAACGATGTGGTATCATCGAGGAACCTTAATGGATAAGGGACTACTTCGACGACCCAAAGAATCGTCTGCTTTCAGAGATACTGCTTTGGTATCATCGAGGAACCTTAATGGATAAGGGACTGCTTCGACGACCCAGAGAATCGTCTGCTTTTAGAGATACTGCTTTGGTATCATCGAGGAACCTTAATGCATAAGGGACTGCCTCGACGACCCAGAGAATCGTCTGCCTTCAGAGATGCTGCTTTGATATCATCGGATAACCTTATTGGATAAGGGACTTCTTCGACCACCCAAAGGATCTCAAGTTATTTTGTTCAGTTTGAACTCCGTTATCTCATTCTGTCAGCTCTTACTCCATGGCACTTTATCTTTTTTCGGACAAATTTTGGGGTCTTCTTATATCTAATTGCCTTCTACCCTAAAAATGAACGCATTGCACTAGTTCATTCTCGCGGATTTAAGACAATTAGATAGGGGCATCTGTCATACCCCAAATTTGTCCTACCTGTGTATTACTTTTCATCTGTACATCCATCCATTAACCGTTATTCAGAAAATTCAAAAAATATTTCGCTTCTGGTTGTTGTAGTGTTTGAGGTTCAGTTAGACAAAGTTTGTTTCAAGATCAAGGCATGGGTGTGATTGGTTCAAGGGGTTGTGTCTGAAGTCTCAATGCAGGTTGCCTGTGTGTGAATCCATTTATCAGGCCGTGTTCAGATGGTGCATGGTGGAGAATCATATATAAGTTGTTCTTTTCAATCAGTAATGCAAGTGACAAGTTTTAGAAGATTGATGCAGAGATTGACTCGTGACCGATTCTATCCAGTTTCTATCCAATCCAAGTTCCATTTTTATTTCTATTCAATTCCATTTCAATTTTGGTTTCCAAGCTTTAATTCATTTCAATAATCAATCCATTCATTCCAATTTATCAAAATTCATGTCATTATCTATTTACTATCCATTTCCAAATATCAATTTTTCATTTAAATCCAATTACCTTGTTTTATCTTTTCATCATTCATTTTCCATTAATATCTAATTATCCACATCCAATCCATTTCAAATCCATTAAGTCATCTTTATCTAAATTCTTTTTTTTCAATCACAAACCATAAATCCAAATAAACCCATTAACACCATTTTTTTGTTTTATCCCAATTTTTGATTCAAGTCATATTCAATTACCCATTATCCATGTCATTCATATCCTTTTTCCAACAATATCCATTTCATGGAAATCCTTTCTTTCCTTTTTTCTTTTATATCCATTTTAACTAAAAAAGGGATAGTTCATTAGTTTCATCCAAAAATGCTACAAATAATTAAAGTTCATCAAGCCCATTACTTTTTTTAAGGCCCATCTATCATACTATAACCCACCATATTACAACAAAATTCAAAAAAAAAATAATACTTCTTTCTTCACTACAGACTGAACAAGTTTCTGCAAATTGTACAAAATAGTGACTCCACATACAACCACCCAAAGGCCATGCGCAAGCAACAAAACCTGCTATTGTTTCCTACACAAGTTGTACCAACAGTCTGCTAATGGCAAACAACAAGCAATTCCTTGCAAATGCAACAAAACAACTTCCAAAAGCCAGACGACAAATACAACATCATGTTGCCCCTGCTATCATGACCTCAAAACTTGCAAAACGTAGCTGGCAATTATACACAAAAAACCCGCTACCCAAAACACAACCAAAACCGCCGACCACACCAGCCTCTGCAAAAAAATCATACCAGCCATGCTACTACATGCCAAAAGACCTGCTACAAACCTGCACTTCTGCGTAAAACCAACAACAAACAACCATCTTGCATCATGGAAAGGGACAATACAAGCAATAGCAAGACAAAAAATGTGCAAAGAGAAAGCAATGAGAACAATAATATACCAACAGACGGAATTCAAAATTAAAAAAAAAAAGAGAAAAAAGTTTTGATTGTTAAATAGAGGGGAAGGACCTGTAGGATAAGGACAGAAAAACTCAGCTCCAAACGATCCTCAAAACCTTCATCTGTAAAAAACTCATTGAGACATTTTTTGAACCTCTTGAATCTTCTTCACCAGAAACAATACAAAAGCTCACTTACGTTAACCTCCTTCAAACCACCACACAAGCTACTCCCTTCACCATTTCCAAACCTGTAACAACCTGTAACAAGGACTCTTTCTCCACCAATTATATCAACTAAACAACACAAAAAGAAAACCTTCATTCAACACTCTGCATCTTCACTTAAACCTCACCATCAACAACATTTCACCTACTCCTTATTCACCTCGTCACCTTCAATAAAGCTTGTTGTTAACACAATCACCAATATAAAACTTACTTCCTCATCCTTGCGTGTTCATGTCTTCACCATTCCCAAACCCACCTCAAACTGTGAGAAACTCTATCGTCGTGAAACTGGCAACAACTCAACTCCACCCTTAGCAAGAGCTATCGCTGCTGGTGCTTTCTCCTCTAGTGGAACAAAACCATCCGCGGCTATCTCGTTCATCAAACCATAAACTCCAAATCTATTCCGTTCATTTCCTCAATCAATCTTCGTCAAACCCAATCCTCACAATCACACACCCTCTTCTCAACCTTCAAATCCAAAAACCCGTATCAGATTAAAACCAGAAGAAAAGAAGAGAGATGAAGACAGTTTAAGCGAATACCCACAAACCTGAGAGCGAGGCCGAGCAAACAGAATCGTGACGTGAACGACGAAGTCGGACGACCGAGACGGAGGGATTCGATAAAGGGTTAGGGCCAAAGTTACCTGAGCGACTAGAGAATCATTTGAAGAAGTTCTTCGAGAGGTATCCCCTTTAGAACTCTTTTTTTTACTCCAGCTGTTGTTCCCTGGTTGTAGTATCTTCTTTTCTATGTCTTGATTTACCTCCTTCTTGCCTCGTTTTAAGTTAGGGTTCAGTTAGGAATAGGGTCGATTTGAGATTTGGAGAGGGTTTTTGGATATTTTGTGTCCAGATTCGTGTAGAGGAAAGAAAAATAGGGGGGTTCGTGTTGGTCAGTTAAGGTTTGGTGGTGTGTTGCCGGAGAAGACGGTGGTGGCCGCCGCGCGCCGCCGCTTCTCCGGCCATTTTTTAGGTTTCCGGTGAGAAGGTTGAGAGAGAACGTTGAGGGAGGCGAACGAAAGAGAGAGAAGAGATTTGAGAATTTGAATTCTCATTCTCTCATGGTTGTTGATTAAGTGACGCTTGGTGAGAGTCTGGGTGGCTTCACCCACCGGTGACAAGTATCACCGGATGCCCTATCCTCATGATTCCGTGCGCATTTCTCTACGCCACCCTACCGTGTACCATCGTGTCTTGCACCCTTTGATCAGAGTCAGCTTTGACTCATCCATATCAGACGCCCCAGATTCATTAGGGAGGTTAACAATTGACCTAGAGTCCACCGTGGACTCCCCCAACGTTGGGCTCAGTTTGCTTTGGGCCTGGGGACTATTTCTGAACGCACCCCCCAATTTCTAACCTTAATTTGGCCCATTATGTTTTTTTTTTTTTTTTTTTGTTTTTTTAGTTTTCATTTTAATAATACCTTTTAATTAGAAAATCCAAAACATTTTATTAACCAGTTTATTTTTTTAGAAAAATAATAAAGTCTGTTTATTAATCAATTTTTATTAATTTTATTAAAATTATTTATTTAAAGTCTGTTTACTAATTAATTTAATAAATAGTTTTATTAAACATTTGATTTTAATTTAATTAATCAAGTTAAATCATTTCCCTTAATCACTAAAAATCTAAAAAATATGTCTTTGTCATTAATCAAATTTTAATTAATTTTATTAAACTATTTTATTTAATACTAATTAACTTTAATAGTTAGTTTTATTAAATATTTTAGTTTAATTTAATTAATTGTTTGAATTGTATATTTTAATTCTAAAAGTCTAAAACAAATTAATTAATTTAGAATTTCTCTTCTTTAGACTAACCTTAGGATTAGGTTACTAATTATGCTAACATGCTTGATTATTTCTTCCCCCATTTTATTTATGATCTTTATGTGAGGTGTATAATTTCCTCTTGTGGATTTATTTCATGCCTTGATTATGTTTATGTTATTCATATTATGCTTGTCCAAACCAAAAAATCTTTTCACACAAATATCTTGACTTAATGTCAAGCCCTTTTAATACCTTATAAGTCGATCATTTTCACGATCGCAATCGACCTCACGATGCCTCCTCTTGGGCTTTATACAACGATAATTGCTGCACATTTCACTTTGGTTTGTATGCGTGTATGTGATTGGCTCATTTTAATCATGGCTCGATTATTCCCACTTGATTAATTACACCCCTCTCCCATAAGATTAAAATCAACCCCTTTTTATAACAACAAATAAGCTTGATCCAACGTCAAGTATTTTCCAAATCAAATTCAATTAATTTCCAACTTTTACTTGATCCACATATCAAGTCCCTTCACTTAATTTGTAAGTCGAGCGCTTTTGCCTCGCAATCGACCTTACCTTGAACCATTAGGACCTCCTTTCCATTAGTCCCCAACCATTTCACACGCAAATTCAAACCACGATCAACATCGAGCATTTTTCAAATCAAATTAATACATTTAATCATACTTAAACACTTTTCTTAAAAGGAGAAAAGGGAGTAGAATGGAATCTTCGATTCTTCTCCTCAATTATTTGGGCCCAAGGAATCTTTCTTAAGTTCAAGCAATTGTCTTCTTTAAAAGACTCATAACACGATTACATATCAAACCCCTTTTTACAATAAATCAAATCAAATCTTCTTTTCCTAAACACTTGGATGAAAAAGAGAGAGAGTCGGTTCTTCGACTAGCTTTCCCGATTACTTGGGCCCGAGGAATCTTTCTTAAGTTCAAGTAATTGTCATCTATTTAACATACTCTAACCATATTAAAACTCTTTCATATTAAGGGTGGAAAAGAGAGAGAGCCGGTTCTTCGACTCGCTTTTCCGATTACTTGGGCCCGAGGAATCTTTCTTAAGTTCAAGTAATCGTCACCCAATCAAAATACCAACACATTAATCCAACTCCTCGCCGCCGTGCGATTAAAACTCTTTTCATAAAGAACATTGTTTAGTCCATTCTTCCGCGCATATAAACTAGTGCTTCAGCCTCCCCTAGCGAGCAGACAAGCCAACGTTTAGCGGTTAGAATGCGAATTAAACACTCGTTCGTTTAGAAAACACCAACTAATCGTAGTCCCACGAACTACGAATGCTCTGACTTTCCCATTGCACGAGGGAATACGTAGGCCCAAGGGTTCTAATCCTTGCCGAGCACACTAATAAAAAACCACCCATTTTCCCCTTAAAAAATAATATCTACCTTAGAAGAAAACAAACAAACCAAGTTAACCTTCCTCACAAATCGAATCAAGAGGTTCCCGTTGAGTACAACGGACGTAGAGGGTGTTAATACCTTCCCTCTTGCATAACCGACTCCCGAACCCAAATTTGGTTGCGACGACCATGTTCTTGTCCCTCCTTTAAAAGGTTTTATCGATATTTTCCTTTCCCTCTTTTGGGATAAATAAAGTTCGGTGGCGACTCTATTTCAAACAGTTTTTTCCGCGTCCATCGCGAGGATCGCATTTTTCGAGGTACGACAGGTACTGACCGAACAAACGGTTCTTGACCAACGAAAAGGGTATTGGAACCAAAAGAAGGTTACTAACCCAAGGCTGCAAGTATTCAAATCGAGAAAAGGTTGCTAACTGCTGGGGATTCGGTTTTAACAAAAAAACTGCGATTAACCGAGAAGGAAACTAGTGATTAACCAAGATAAGGTGATTAACTCAAAAGGCTCAGTATTTTAACAAACAGGCTGTGGTTAACTGAAAAATGGGTGATTAACCAAGAAAAGGTGATTAACCCGAAAGGCTCAGTATTTTAACAGACAGACTGTGGTTAACTGAAAAATGGGTGATTAACCAAGAAAAGGTGATTAACCCGAAAGGCTCAGTATTTTAACATATAGGCTGTGGTTAACTGAAAAATAGGTGATTAACCAAGAAAAGGTGATTAACCCGAAAGGCTCAGTATTTTAACTGACAGGCTGTGGTTAACTGAAAAATGGGTGATTAACCAAGAAAAGGTGATTAACCCGAAAGGCTCAGTATTTTAACAGACAGGCTGTGGTTAACTGAAAAGTGGGTGATTAACCAAGAAAAAATGATTAACCCGAAAGGCTAAGTATTTTAACAGACATGATGTGGTTAACTGAGAAGGTGTGCAAATTGGTGTTTTAACTGACAGGCAATGGTTAACCAAACAAAGGGAGAAGAACCAAAAGAAGGTTGCGAACTCCTGGGGATTCGGTTTTAACAGAAAACCTGTGATTAACCGAAGAAAAGGATTTGAGGCCCTTCAGGGGAATCAAAATAGTAATGATTGGCCACAAGAAAAGAATGTTGAGACAAAGGAGAAGAATGCTAACTCAAGACAATGATCCTAACCAAGAAAGATGGTGATTGATCAAAAGAGAGACTGAGAGAAACACAAGTGATCAAGGATTGACCCGACTGGGGAATTAGAAACACTATAGCTTGAGGATAGAGGTGGCTATTCTCGAGGAGAGGACAAGATGCCCTTACCAAAGAAATAGCCAGAATGAGGGTAAGAAAAATCCATTCTCATTCCTTCTCTAGCATCCAAAGTATAGTGTGGAAATTGAAACAGGCAGCGTAACAGCTCCAATTTGTACAGTGTTTCAGTGTTGTGTGAATCTCTGACTCTGCGGGAGAAGAGAGAAAGAAAACTCTAAAGGAGGCCTAAAGAGAAGCGCCAAAGGGAGGATCAATAATCAAAATGAAGTTCCGATTAACTAATCAAAGGGAGGAATATGCTAATAATTTTCCAAAATGAATTGAAAAATTATCAAAGCAAAGTGTGTATTATTGATTGTACAAGATTAAGCTTATTTCCTTGAGAATAAACCTAATGCAAAACAATGAGAGCAAGTGCAAAACAGTACCAAATGACATTTAGTACGCATCACAAATCATGCATCATGTGATCAAAGAAAATGCAAGAATGCTCATGTTCATACAATGCCAAGAATGTGAACAAATTGAATAATAAAAAACGTGCATCAAAAGTTCATGAATATGCTTCCAACGGAGGTTAAATGACACTTAAAACATCCATAAAATCAAGCATGACAATCAATGGAAGTTAAAAGGAAGGAAGCATGGCAAACACACTTGAAAATGCAAGAAAATGGCCTTCTGGTTCAGTGTTAATCGATTAACACTTGAAAATCAGCAAAAAAACACTAGTTAATCGATTAACACTGGACAGGGGTAGAAAAATCAGTTTTCAAAAGTGCTTTTGGCCAACTTAATGATTATACAATCACTCCAATGCTAGGGCAAACAATTATGCACGAAATATCAAGTTTAACAACAGCAAATGATCAATAATAGAATCAATTAAATCATCAAGATCATGGATCATGCAATGGCATAATCAATTCACACGCAAAAAAACATCGAAACTACACTGCGAATGATACGAAAATGTTCGAAATAGTAAAATGAGTGAGATCTACCTACCTACAAGCCGGAGGTTTGGCTTGGTAATTGTTGCAAAGTGATCTTGATGAAGATAAACAAAGAAAACCAGAGGAATCTTCAATTATAGCCGAATCGTATCGAAACCTAGCAAAATGCGACGAAACTCCAAAATACGAATTTGAATCATTGAATCTTGAAGAAAACACTTGAGATGAATCCAAAAGCTTATAAAACTCCCGAAATCCAAGTATAATAGCAAGATGATGAAGGTTGAGCTCAAGAAATAATCACTTTCGATGTAAAAGTGATTATCCTTTAATGTAGAAATTGAGCTTTGGTGAGGTTTGAGAAGAGAATTGAGATGAAGATGAAGAAGTTGCAGAAACTTTGGAGAGAAATGTGAGAGAATTGAGAGTGAAATGTGAGAGATTTGTGTGAAATGGTTGAGAGTGATTGAGATCTATGAAAAATGAGTGACGCTTTGTTTATATAGACTTTTGGTTTGGAGTGTGAGAGGTTTGGAATTTGGTTTGGACTTAGCTTTGGGTGGTTTGGAATTAGGCTAGGAGTTAGTTACACTTGACTCACCGAGTCAAGGTGGTTAACTCGGTTAGTTAGTATCAACTCGGTAACAATCCCAATGTGAGCTCCAACATCCAAAGGTTGACATGCTTGGAAATCAAGGAACATGGTGCACTCATTTGAAAATGATGCATTGGAATAAATTTGAGTGAATTCTTGAATATTCCAGAATGTTCCACATGTTACTAGACCAATGTAGAAGTTAAAAAATGTGTAGGGAAAGTTGTTGTCTTGAAAAAGCAACAAATTATGTCTGTTTTGCACGTGTTAATCGATTAACACATTTGCACTGCAAAGTATTAATCGATTAACACTTAAAAAATAGCAAAATTGCACTGGTTAATCGATTAACAGTTTTGCACTGCAAATGGTTAATCGATTAACCAGACCAAAATACCCCAAATTTGCCTGAAAAATGGTGATGTGGCTACGGTTCCGATTTTCAACCTCTTGCTTTGATGACTAGGCATAGAAACCCTTATTTTGTGCTTTGTTTTAATGATGAAATGATCTTATAAGGATGTGATTAATCGAGCTTGGAAAACCTGAAAATCCTGCAACAAGAAACACATAGAGAAAAGGGCGAATGCGTATGTCAGCGATGCGAATGCACATGCTCATGCAAAAGGCAAAAGAGGGAGGTTAAATTTTGGGTTACGGCAGCTGCCCCTATTTAATCCTCTTGAACCTGAATGTTCGAATTGCGCCAGCTTTTCGATGATTCAAGGTAAAAGAGGATTAAATAAAGAGTAGCTCGAAAATTTGGCCGACAGCGACAAAAGAAGAGCTTAATGTTTTTTAGGGTTGATAAGTGCGAAGTTTGGCTGAATATCTGCTGGGGAGATAAATCAGGCCAAAAGAGAGGGAGTATGCTTGATGCATATGCCATGTATGTGTTCTACATGATGCTTGATATCATGCAATGCAAAGGTGTAGGTTAAGGTGATGTGCGAGATTTAGGTAGAGATTGCAGCAAAACGATCTCAACATCCTTGATCGGGGAGAGAACCCACAGATGAAGACAAAACCTGTTGGGGAAGGGCCCCAAAGGGTGCTAGTTCTACTGCGAACAATCCCAAAAATGGTGAAGACCCCGTTGGGGAAGAAACCATCACCAATGATACTGCCGGGAATAAGAGAATCAGGCCAACCTTCCCATCACAACTTACTCTGCCTGGGGAATGAAATCAAAAAATTTCAATTTCTAAGCTGCCACGGACTCTGTTGTAGGGAATTCACAAGGGTCGAAGGATCTTCTCTTGGGGAAGGTGAGGAACCAAGTCATATCGCTACTGAAGCGCGATAGTTTTGACATGCTAGGGATGATGCACGACCCGTGCTAGGGAAAAGAACAAACTTGCTCCTTCTCGGGGTACATCACGACAACTTTACTGAAGTCATTATGGATCTGTTGGGGAAATAGAAGGTAATCAACCCTTCCTGAGAACCACAATGGGGATTGCTGGGGAAATGATGACTCTGCTGAGGAACAGCTGAGGAAACAACAACTTCTTCAAAGAACCATCACATTGTCGGTCGAGCGTTAGGCTTGCCAATGGATATTACTAATTATCCTTTAGGAACTACCAGTAAAATATGCAATGCATAATGCTTTCTCGATTGATTTAGCTTTTTATTGTTCTCAACGCTTTATATTATTATGTGATCACAAAAAATCATTTATTTTGCACACAAAATACTTGAAAGGAATACTTGAGAAACGAAGGATGTATTTTATTGAATGTGAAAATATGTACATAAGATGTGTACAAGGATGCAAAGATCCTTGATGAGGAAATTTGCAATAAAAATTGAAAAACAAATGTAAATGGCAAAGGGAAATCATGTTTCGCATTTATTACAACATTGGTTACCATCCCCTATAAGTCTAGGTTCCAATGCCTTGCACCAGTTGATGATGATTTGACCACTCTGTTACCGTCTGAGGTCTAGCTATGACGAAAAGAGGCTCAAGTGTTCACAGTCAAATGCCTTTATCCCTAATTTTTGCCTGGACATTTTTTCTATATTTTTTTCGTCCACCGGGATACCCATTTTTGCCTAAGTCGCCCTTTCGGGTTTTCAACTTAGCGGGCTATTGTTTTTTTTTTCATTGTCCCTAACTTTTGCATGGACATTTCTTTTTTTTTTGTCCATCGGGACGTCCATTTTTGCCTATATTGCCCTTGCGGATGTCAATCTAGCGGACTCTTAACCTTTTTTTTCAGGCATAATATTTTTTTGACTGTATCAGAGTTCACGGGTGATGGCAACTCCTCCCCATCCATGGCGGTGAGGATCAGGGCTCCACCTGAGAAGGCCTTCTTGACAACAAAGGGTCCTTCGTAATTGGGAGTCCACTTGCCTCGTGGATCCGAGTGGACAGGTGAATACCTCTTGAGCACGAGCTCTCCTTCACAAAATGTTCGAGGGAGAACTTCCTTATCAAAAACTCGCCTAAGGCATCTCTGATACCGCTGACCATGGCAAACAACTATAAGGCGCTTCTCTTCGATGAGATTCAGCTGGTCATATCTGGATTGGACCCATTCAGCTTCATCAAGACCTGCTTCCATGATAACTCTGAGCGAAGGAATATCGACTTCAATGGGTAGAACAACCTCCATACCATACACAAACGAATACAAAGTTGCTCCAGTAGAAGTGCGGACTGCAGTTCTGTAGCCATGCAATGAAAAGGGAAGCATTTCATGCCAATCCTTGTAAGTCTTGACCATTTTCTGGACAATCCACTTGATATTTTTATTTGCTGCTTCAACGGTGACGTTCATCTTGGGTCGATATAGTGAAGGGTTATGGTGCCCGATCTTAAATTCTTGACACAACTCCTTCATCATCTTGTTGTTCAGGTTGCTTGCATTATCCATGATAATGTTTCTAGGAATTCCATAGCGACAAATTATCTCTTTCTTGATAAATTTGGCAACCACTTGTCGTGTAACGTTTGCATAAAAAGCAGCTTCAACCCACTTGGTAAAGTAGTCGATAGTAACTAGAATAAATCGATGACCGTTGGAAGCCTTCGGCTCGATCATTCCAATCATATCTATATCCCACATAGAGAATGGCCAAGGTGAAGTCAAAACATTCAATGGAGTTGGAGACACATGGATCTTGTCTCCGTATATTTGGCACTTGTGACATCTTTTGGCAAAGTTATGACAATCTACCTTCATTGTTGTCCAGTAATATCCAGCCCGAAGGATCTTCTTGGCCATAGCAGGACGCTTAGTATGTACACCCTCGCAACCCTCATGTATGGACTTTATGATCGTGTTTGCTTCGTGTCTATCCACGCATCTGAGCAACACGGAATCATAATTCCTCTTGAACAGTACACCACCACTTAAGAAGAACTTGGCGCAAAGCCACCTAAGAGCTTTCTTGTCAGTGATGGTAATACCCTCGGGATATTCCTGTTTTTCCAGATATATCTTAATGTCGTAGAACCAAGGCTTGTCATCAGACTCATCCTCAATTGCTAAATAGTGTGCTGGCTCGTTCAAGTGATCAATGCGGATATAAGGAGCTTCATTCTTCCACTTGACCTTGAACATGGATGCTAGAATTGCAAGAGCATCAGCTAGTTGATTTTCCTCTCTGGGGATATGATGAAAAGAAATCTCATTAAAGTAAGGAATCAAATTTGCAATATGTTGTTGGTACGGAACCAGCTTGGAATCCCGAGTCACAAAGTTCCCTCTGACTTGACCGATGACCAAGGCAAAATCTCCATAGACCTCAAGAATCTTGATTCTCATGTCAATAGCCACTTCAATACCGTAGATACATGCTTTGTATTCAGCCATATTATTGGTGCATGTAAAACATAATCTGGCAGTTAAGGGAAGGTGAAAACCTGTTGGAGAGATGAAGATAGCACCGATTCCACGACCTCTAGAATTAGAAGCACCATCGAACACGAGCATCCATCGCATCCCTGGTTCGGGTCCTATGGCAGGGTCTGGAGTCTCATAATCTCTGATGCATAGAACATCCTCATCGGGAAAGTCAAACTTCATTTGTTGATAACCCTCTACAGGTTGATGGGCAAGGTAGTCAGACAAGACACTCCCTTTTATTGCTTTCTGGGTAACATGTTGGATATCATACTCAGTTAACAGCATCTGCCACCGAGCAATCCTTCCAAAGACAGCGGGCTTTTCAAATATGTACTTTATCATATCCATTTTGGATATCAATAAAGTAGTATGGCAAATCATGTATTGTCTTAGGCGTCGAGCAACCCAGACCAGAGCGTAACAAGTTTTCTCTAAGAGTGAGTATCTGGTCTCACAATTAGTGAACTTCTTGCTTAGATAGTAAATTGCATATTCTTTTCTGCCAGTGTCGTCATGTTGACCTAATACACATCCCATTGATTCATCGAGAACGGTGAGATACATGATTAGATGCCTACCAGGAACCGGCGGTACTAAGATCGGTGGTACTTGCAAATATTGTTTTATTTTGTCAAATGCTTCTTGACAATCATTGTTCCATTCAATCGATTGATTTTTTCTTAGTAATTTAAACATCAGTTCACAGGTAGCCGTCAAGTGAGAAATGAATCTTGAAATGTAATTAAGTCTGCCCAAAAAGCCACAGACTTCTTTTTCTGTTTTAGGAGGTGGCATGTTCTGAATTGCCCGAACCTTATCAGGATCAACTTCAATGCCTTTCTGACTCACAATAAAGCCCAACAGTTTACCAGATCGAACTCTGAAGGTGCACTTCACAGGATTCAACCGCAGTCTAAACTTCCGGAGTCTGTCAAACAATTTCTTCAGGTGAACCAAGTGATCATCTTCAGTTTTGGACTTGGCAATCATATCGTCCACGTAAACCTCAATCTCTTTATGGATCATGTCGTGAAAGAGGGTTGTCATGGCACGTTGGTATGTTGCCCCTGCATTCTTCAGACCGAATGGCATGACTTTGTAACAATATGTACCCCATGGCGTGATGAAAGTAGTCTTCTCCATATCAGCTAGGGACATTTTGATCTAATTATATCCTGAAAACCCATCCATGAACGAAAAGATAGAGAACTGCGCTGTGTTGTCTACCAAGACATCAATATGAGGCAAGGGGAAATCATCTTTCGAGCTTGCCTTGTTGAGATCTCGATAATCAACACACATTCTAACTTTCCCGTCTTTCTTGGGAACTAGGACAATGTTGGCAATCCATTCAGGATATTCGGAAGTGGCGAGGAACCCAGTATCAAACTATTTGTCGGGTCTAGTCTTCCTAAGTTTCTGCTTGACAGGAGGAAATCCAGGCTTGAGTGGCAAGTGATGTTTAACGATGTTGGTATCCAACCCAGGCATATCTTGGTAGGACCAGGCGAAGATATCAACATACTCTTTCAATAACTTGACCAACTCAGAGTGTACATGCTTAGCGAGGGACACGCCAACCTTGACTTCTCTTCTGACTTCATCAGTACCAAGATTGACAACTTCCACTGGCTCTTTGTGTGGCTGAATCTCTCTATGCTCGTGCTCAAGGATCCTTGCTAGTTCAGCCGGTAATTCACAATCTTCCTCACCATTTTCTTCGGCTTGGTTAATTGGAATCCCATAATTACAATGGATGTTTGCCATGTTGTTATCAATGCTTTTATTATTTCTGCATGTTTATGGATATGTTTAGAATGAGCTATTTTAAAAAGTGAAAAGAAAAAAAACTTTTGCCATTTGTTTGTGAAAAAGTAAAATAAAGAAAGAAAATAGAGCATGATTTTGAATGCAAAAAACTTTTATTTATTGATCACATAATATTGCAAAAGCGTGAGGCCCTTTACAAGCTATCCACTCGTCTCGGGCGAGGACGAGGGAATGAGAAAGCAAAATGCATTACATGTTATATGGAAAAACCACAAGAATCACAGTAGATGTCCAGTTGTTGAGCTTGAAACCTGGCGGGCACTTGCGCACAAAGCTTGGAATCTGATTGCTAGGACCAACATCATCAATGGTTGCCATGATGTCACCCATTTGAAACCCCGTGCTATTGAATTTGATGGAATTGTACTGCTTCTGACCATGTGAACTAGATTGTCGACCAGGACGGTAACCCAATCCAAATCGATTATGCTTCTCGACCACATCAATCACATACCCCCAGCCTGGCAAGACACCATTCTCGATGGTCTCTTTAGCACTCTTGGCGGATATCAATGTCATTTAAGGTGATCTACTTTGACTAATTGAAGCAGAGCTGACATCCTCGAATTCGAGACACTGCAACGGCACCGCAGCTAAGCCTTCTTCGGTCTCGACATATCGAAAAGATGATAACTCGCTCACAATCAGATCCTCTTCACCACAGAAGATGACCAGCTGATCGTCAAACATGAATTTCAATTTTTGATGAAAAGTGGATGTACCTGCCCCTGCAGCGTGAATCCACGGGCGACCCAATAGGCAACTGTACACCGGATTGATATCCATCACTTGGAAGGTAGTGAACCAATGCGGTCCAACTTTGATGGGTAAATCCACTTCTCTGATGACCTGCCTTTGAGAACCATCAAAGGCTCTGACAACTAAGGAGCTCGGCCTCATCTCGCTTCCTTCTACCAGTAATTGACTCAATGTGCACTTAGGCATCACATTGAGAGAAGAACCGGTGTCCACCAGAACACGAGATAAGAGAATGTATGTGCAGGTTACAGATATGTGCAGTGCTTTGTTGTGGGCAGCTCCTTCAAGAGGCAATTCTGATTCATTAAAACCCAAATATCCGCTTGCTATTATATTGGCCACCACGTCATTGAACTCAACAACAGATATATCTTGCATCACGTGAGCAATGTTCAAAACTTTTAACAAAGCTGATCGGTGCGCAAGAGAGCTCATGAGTAAAGACAAGATTGAGATCCTCGAGGGAGTTTGCCCCAGCTGATCCACAATTTTAAAGTCGCTTTTCTTAATCAACTTTAAGAACTCTTGATCATTAAGTGCCTCTTTGCTCTTTGAAATATCTCCAGACGGAATAGTCGGCACTGGAACTGTAGCAGATGCCCCTTGTTGAATAGCAGGGGATGCAGATGCAGGCATCTCCTTGGGAGGAACAACAGTTGGAACTTGAACAGGCTTTGTAATGACCTTCGGAGCGAACACCCGTCCACTACGAGTCATACCTCCAACGGCTGTAATGTTTAGGATCTCAGATTCTGCAAACCTTATCTCTTGATCTCCGGAAAACACAGTAGACCCATACCTCCATGTGTAGCGAGCGATTTTGGACGTGGTTGCGAAGCACTATCGCTTTGGTACTACAGTTCGATTCATTTTTTATCCTATTGAAGCTGATGAAGGAAGGGAAATAGATGTCTCCAATTAACCCTGCTTGCAAACTGAGTTTGAACAGATAACTGTTGGTTTAAAGATGCTACAAAGATTGTGGGTCTCTCTTAGGTTATTTTGTTAAAATAGTTCCCGGGCAATTGGTGGGAGTTTAGGACTGATGCTTTTCGATTGATATGTGAAGGTATGGGATTTTGGGTTTTTGTTGAGTGTGCTCGCTAAGATTTTTCTTTCAATCTTATGCCTACGCATTCCCGTTCACCGAAATAGGGAAATCGGAGCGATCGTAGTTCCTTCTATTCTATGGGAGGAAAACGGTTGTTTTGGTGTCTTGTTTAAAGCCCAAGACGTGAAGCTGAAAAGGTGGTTTATATCTTGTTCAAAGCCCAAGATGTGAAGCTGAAGGTGATTTGTTTGTATCTTGTTCAAAGCCCAAGATGTGAAGCTAAAAGTGTCGTCTTTAGAGAGAATTTGTCATCTCTAAAGAGGGTCTGTTTGTCACAACTGTTGGGTGACTGACTATAAAGGAGGATTACTTTAACCGGGATATGTGAATCCTAGCAATGCCATAATTTCCTTTATAGGGTTTTTGACCTGAAGAAGAAGACTTTAACTCAGTGTAGAGTAATGCCATCTTTCCTTAGGAATTTCTCATGCTAAAAGAGGGACAGTGGCATAGATGTAGATGATCCAGAGGCTTGCCGCTTACAGCGATTAGATGAAAGGAGTTGTTGAGGTTTGTATGCTGTGAACGAGGCACTGTTTTGATGCTAAAAGGTTGATTGACTCAACCGGGGTTTCCTTATACAAAGCCTAAGAGGAGGCTATTGGCCCAACAAGAGGGAATTTGTATGTGTCTCGTACGAAGCCCGAGAGAGAGGCTAAAGGAGTTGGACTCAACAAGAGAGTGCTTTTGTATCTCGTACGAAGCCCGAGGTGGAGGCTAAAAGGGAAGTGACTCCGCAAGAGAGTCTTTTATACTCAACAAGAGAGTGTTTTTGTATCTCGTACTAAGCCCGAGATGGAGGCTAAAAGGAGTTGACTCAACAAGAGAGTATGGAAAGGTTAGCTCCACTGGGGAGAATCATTGTACAAAGCCCAAGAGGAGGCTATTGTAACTGTTTCAGTTTAGTGACAGGTCCAGTATGTTGGATAAAGAGAAAGTCAGTTCTTATATGAGTACTGTTTGTGCTCGGGGATTTGATACGAGGATCAGGGTTATTTCCTGTTCTTTAAGGAAATGGGAAATCCAAAGGGCATTGAGACTGTCCGAGTCTACGGTTTCATCTCCTAGTTTTGAAAGTAGCTTGAGAATGTATCTGAGACTCAAGGGAATTAGACTGTCCAAGTCTAGAGTTTCATCTTTTGTACTATGCTCAAAGAAACAGCAGTAGCAAGATCTAGACTTTTTGAAAGACTATTCTATTAGGATGACTAATTTCTGTTTCTATACCTCTAGGAGGTCATCGAGACAATTTGTACGAAGCCCAAGAGGAGGCTGGAAACTTTTAAGAAGCCGAGGGACAATTTGTACGAAGCCCAAGAGGAGGCTATCATTCCTGGAGGAAGAAATCATTTATACGAAGCCTAAGAGGATGCTGTGAATACTTCTAAGAAGCCGACGGGTCCTTGTACAACGTCCAAGAGGAGGCTGGGATGCTTTTAGGAAGCCTGTGGATCCCCAAACCTCGAGAAATTCAAGACAGGCTATTCACAGAGAATAGATCAAGCCAGGAAAGTTCGAGATTTTGGAAGAAACTCAAGAGATGCCATTCACGGAGAAAAGATCATCTCTGGGGAGTATAGTTTCTTTGACGATTTCTAAAGGCGACAGTCTATGAAAGGGTTCACCGAGAATGCTGCCTTTCACGTCTCCATATTGTTTAACCCCAAGAGGAGGGAAGACTGTATCTGGTAATCCTATGGGGATTTAGTTTTGTCTATTTAAGAGTGATCAACAGGGCTTAGTGCTAGACGTAGTTGCCGGGGAAACTCTAAATATCTATACTATTATTACACATTCGATATGAGTTTATGAAAGAAGACTTACAGTGAAACATCCCCACAGTATAGTTATATACATATGAAAGCGGTAAATGAAAGCGTATAAACACTTACTCGGTTGTAGAGCTTCCATGATGTATTGTTAGTTGTTCAACAAAGAGAACTTTGATAATAATATTATATACAAAATCAAAGCAGAAAGTGCTTTGAAAAGAAGTATATGGGCTTACAGCTCAAGGAGAGGCCCATGGTTTTGTCAGTGATCGCACTGTTGCTTTTGTACAGAGGGACTTATACAAGTGACTGAGGCCCAAGAAAGATTTTCTGTACAAAGGGATGGGTCTTACACTCTCTCAAGAGGCCCAAAGAGTTTAACAAGAATAGGGCTTATAACACGAGGGTAGGCCCAAATGATTTTTGTTTTGAAATGGCGATTGCGCCGAGATTTTATTTTAACACAGAGGGACTTATACAATATCTGAGGCCCAAAATTTATTTTGGTTAAAAGGGGATTGGGTCTTACACTCTAATAGAGGCCCAAAGAGTTTTGAATGGGTCTTATAGCTCTAGGAGAGGCCCAACGTTTGTTTTCGACGAACTATGATCGCGTCGAACTTTTTGAAATACAACGGGACTTATACCATAAGTGAGGCCCAAAAAATTTTGTATTTGAAAAAAGGGTTTGGGTCTTACACTCTATTAGAGGCCCAAAGAGTTTAAAAAAGAAGAGTGGGTCTTACTACTCGAGGGTAGGCCCAAGGTTATTTGTGTACAAAACGACGATCACGCCGAGGTTTTCGAAAATACCCTGAGGGACTTATACAATAAGTGAGGCCCAAGAATAGGTTATTTTACAAAAAGGCTTGGGTCTTACACTCTATTAGAGGCCCAAAGGTGTTTGAAAAGTTTGATGAGGGTTGAATTAATCAAAACCCTAATTTGTTTTCAAAATGTATTTTAATTGAATAAAAATTCAATTAAAATGATCAAAATTGTAAAACATGTGTGGAAACAAATTCTGATCTTGGATTAATCTTTCAAAAATCATGTTTTGACCTACAAAATGATTAGAAGTCATTAAAATTTACAAAATCAAGAGGGAAAAAATATTTTAAATGTCAAAAACAATTAAAATATTAATTCTTTGCAAAAATATCAATTATATAAAATAAATAATATTTTTGGGATTTTTTGATAAAATAAAATATTTTAACATTTTTGTGAATTATTAAAAAAAGAATCAACTCAAAATCATTAAAACTCAGAGAGAAATTAATTTTTGAATCAATTAAATAAAATCACAAAATTTAAATATTTGAATTTTCAAAAAAAGGGCGCCAAGAACACCCAAGAACACGCGCGTGTTTTGGGTTTTGCCCAGATTAGCATTTTCTCTCCTATCTCCCTGAATACTTGATTATATCATGCAAACCACCTATCAATCTGCTCGTTTCAACCTCACGATCATGTATATGGTCTTTAATTTCATTTATTTTTAACATGGAATAAGAAATCAAGACAAAACCTCAAGAACCCTAAAATTTGCATGAAGGCTGATAATTTTGATACACGATTTAAACAAAGCAATTAATTGAGGGGAAACATTCTATGCATGATTATGAACATTTGGCAAAAGTATTGTGCGAGGAAATATGCATAGATTAAGAGATGACCAAGTTTAGGCTTACTTGAAGGTCGTGACAGCAAGAGAAATTTGATTTTTGAGTTGGAGGTGTTACAGATGGGTTATGATGTTCTGAACAGCTTCAATGGATGTTGTGGAGTGTGTTGCAAGCTTTGGAACACTTTGGAAGTCTTTGGATCAAGCTGGAGCACTCCAACTGCATAATTGAAGCATAATGGCTAGGTTGATAGGTGATTTTGAGCCGGGGGTGTTACAGATGGTGTTTAAGCATTTGGACACCTCAAATACATCATATGTGATGTGTCTGGGCAATTGGAATGGATTGCTTATGGCTGCAACTCAAAACCCGATAGTGGTTGCTCAAAAACAAGAAAACTTGGCACTTAAGAGAGAATGAGAGAAAGCAGTGCTATAACTGGCTTTGGTGTGAGTTGAATGATCCATTGGAACCTCTATTTATAGGTGATCAACTCTTGTCTTGGAGGAATAGTGAATGGCTGCTGGATCAGATCACATTCAAAGGCTTTGGCTTGGTGGCATTTCTTCTCACACAAGGCAACCTAGCCCCTCCCAAGAGCAGGGCTATACCTTGACCAAATTCACATTCTTTAGGTGTTTTTATTGTTGTTTAATCAGAGAACTTGACTGAGTAGAGTGGCTTTGTTGAAAGTGCCCTATTTCACATAAATGCCTTTGAATTTCAAGGCATATATGCCAAAATGCATTAATCCCAAGTTGGAAGATTCCTTAGCCTTTGGACTCAACCCTATCAGTTGGATCAGTTGGCTTATGATTAGAAATCGTGGATGGCAAGAAAACTCACAAACTGATTTTTCATGGCAGCCTTGGCATGGTGTGTTGTAGCAGCCATAACTCTTGGCTCAAGTAGAGTGGTTTCATGCCAATGAGTTGCTTGGATTGTAGGCAACATGCACAACAACATTGATGTTTATCATTGGAACTGATTCAGCTTGCATCTATGTGAAAAAATCCCACAAGTTTTGGTGTTTCAACACAAAATCTGCCTTGCCCAGAATTTTTCTAAGTGTTGGAAAAGTTGTACTTTCATGTTTTTAGTGATTTTGATCCAACCATAACTCATAATCCATAATGAATTGGAAGGAGGTGTAGTTGAAGTTTTTGTAGAGGGCCATGAGAGCTACAAATCCATCTTTGGATGGGGAAAAATGGCTGTGTGGTTTAGGAGTTATGATCCTCCAAAGTTGGTACCCTTGCCACTTTATTTCATAACTTAGAAAATTTTCTAAGTTTTTATGGTTACCCCTTTTACAAGTTATCCAACTTTTCTTGATTTTTCTTGATGAATGATGATTCAAATCACACATTAACATCATTTTAGGGTTAAAAAACCATAAAAGTGAGAAATCTCAAAAAGTCAAAGTTTGACTTTTGTGCACAGTTGACTTTTTATCAGATGAATTCCAAACTGTGCGATCCTCTATGAAATCAAGTCCTTGGCCTAAATCAAACTTGATGGACATATTCCATGGGTATTATAAGGTGTATTGGATCATGTCCTAGGGTTTGGGAGCATGTCCTGGTCAAAAGTCAAAGCTACAGTTGACTTTTTCATCAAAACCCTAATTGTGGTTTAGATGAAATTGAAACTTGTTGCTCAAGCTTCTTGTATTAATCCATTATTACAAATGGATCAATGTAGTATGTTGGACACCCTCAAATCATGTCTTGAGGTCTTGGCTCATGATTTGTCCCAAAAGTCAACTTAGGGGTGAATTAGGTCAAGAAACCCTAATTCCTGATTTTTGAGGTATGCATCCCCTGAGGGTAAATTAACTTGATGATTGGGTTTATGATGTCCCTTGGAGCATCATAGGTTATGCTTTGAAGCAATGGCTCATGCCCAGAGGAAAATTTCCATCTGGAGGCCCTGGTCGACCAAACCCTAATTTGGTGACATTGGCGATCTTGAGGTTTGACCCACATGGAAGGTAGCAGCCTTGTGCTTAATCCTTAAAGCGGGAGTCCTCTTGATCCATTGTAGATGTTTGGGAGGTTAGACAAGTTGAAGATCATGTCATTTCTTGATTGATCCTTTGTCTAAGAACTCTGAGAGGGCCTGAAACCCTAATTCTGATTGTAGTAAGTGTTCACTCATCTTCGGGGAGACTGATGAGGCAAGATAGTCCATCTATATTGTGATGATGATTTTCACAATGATGGGAAATCTTAGTGGTAAAAATTTGGGGTATGACAGATGCCCCTATTTAATCTTCTTGGACCCGAAGGTGTGAATGGCAAAGGTATTCGGCCATTTAGGGTGCAAGAGGATTAAATATCAGAACGGCCGAAATTTTGATGGTGGTCATGAATGGTAGCTTACGCATTCATCTTCTTTTGCTAAGCAATGATGCTTAAAAAACGTAAACTTCCCCTCGATCCTGGTTTCCTACCAAGGAACTGGTTTTAGTTTTTGAAGTAAACTTCCCCTCGATCCTGGCTTCATACCAAGGAACTGATCTAAGTTTCTGAAGTAAACTTCCCCTCGATCCTGGTTTCCTACCAAGGAACTGGTCTAAGTTTCTGATATAAACTTCCCCTCGATCCTGGTTTCCTACCAAGGAACTGGTTTTAGTTTCTGATATAAACTTCCCCTCGTTCTTGGTTTCCTACCAAGGAACTGGTCTTAGTTTCTTTTGTCAATAAACTTTATTGACAAGAGACGTTATTCGTAGCAATTTTCCTCAAACTTCTCGCTGAATTTTCCTAGGGAGATGCCATTTGATGGGAAAAAGAATGATGTCAGACTTGCTAGGGAACCCAATCGTCTGAGTTGTAGAGGTGCACAAACTTCTCTATTAGAGACGCCATTTGTTTCTACTGGGGAAAGCGAGTTTCTTGAGAGACTGCTTCCATTTGCGGTCTTACATCATACTTTTCTCGGGGTCTTCCCGGAGAAATGCCATGTGATGGGATCCAATTTTGAGGTGCCGATGACCTTTTCATCAGTGGTTTTTCGGAGAAAAACTGTTATACCACCGAATCTCTGATTAAGAGGCCTTCTCTGGGGATTTTCTTTAATCCGGGAAAGCAAGGATATCATCTTCAATGGCGAAGAGTGACATCGGTTGAAGGTTCTCTGGTCTTTCAGAGGTTCAAGTTATCAAAGTGGTCAAGGACCCAACTTCAATCCAGAAATAAACTGGAGGAGAGAGATTGTTCAGACGTAACATTTCCTGATGAGGAAAGAACTGACAACTCGATTGAGAGGACTGTTATCACTAGGGGATAAGACCGACTAGAGTGATAGTGATGCAATATGAAATGTGAATGCAAATAAAAAATGCATGATGTATGTATGTATATGCTGACAAAACTGACGCGACATACCAACTAAAAGATGAACATGACCGGATACTCGGCCATCGCGGGGCGAAGAAGTACCGCTGGTTCAAGATAGCAATTCTGCCTTGCTTAGGAGAGATAGTCCCTGCGGGGAACAACCGTTAGTTGGGCTTAGGAGATGAGAACTCGGCCGAGGGTGTCAGACAAAACATGGTCTCTGACACAGTTGATCCTTCGTTCAGACGTGCTGGTTTAGAAGGAGTACTTTGATTCTGCACTTTAAGGTTCGATTACTTCTGGAGAAGCGACTGATGTTCTTCTGATGTTCAACAGTCAAAAGAAATTGCCGACTTTATTTTAAAAGCAGAAAAAGTTTTAACAAGTAAATTCATTTTTGTTTTATTTCAAGAATAGTTGATCATGTTAAAAACATCATTCTGTAAAGCTAAAACAAACATGAATTGCAAATAAAAGCACAAGGGCTCAAATTTTATTGATAGGATGGAAATCAGCCAAACGCGTGATTCTAAAGAGTATATACAAAGTTAGAAAATGGTAATTTACAGGGAAAAAGGGCTACATTGAAACATGACGACCGCTATCCTTCTACCAACTTTAAATTCTGGACATCCTGAGCTTCTGTGGAAGATGACCTTGACTGGAGTTTTCCTGACGGATGATGTAACTGCTGCTGAGGGACTTGCCCCTTTGTTGAACATAGTTACTTGCCATTATCCCTAACTTTTGCCTGGATTGTATTGTGATGTTTCCAATCCACTGGGACGATTTTTGATCACGTCTCTAATTTTTTCCTGGACCGCCCTTTCGGGTTTTCAATCCACCGAGACGTTTTTTTTAGGCGAAGTATTTCTTGACTACATCAACATTTGTGGGGTAGGAAAACTCCTCTCCGTCCATGGTTGCAAGTCTCAAGGCGCCACCTGAGAAAGTTTTCGTGACCACATAGGGGCCGTCATAATTCGGAGTCCACTTACCCCGAGAATCAGTGAGAAATGATTGTATTTTCTTGAGCACAAGGTCTCCTTTCCTGAAGACGCGAGGTCGAACCTTTTTGTCAAACGCCATCTTCATTCTTTGCTGATACAACTGACCGTAGCATAGAGCCGTTATTCTCTTTTCTTCGATCAGGTTTAGTTCATCGTGTCGACTTTGACACCATTCAGCTTCTGTTAGCTTAGCTTTCATCAATAACCTGATTGATGGGATCTCTACTTCGATGGGGAGCACTGCTTCCATGCCATATACTAGAGAGAAAGGGGTTGCCCCTGTTGAAGTGCGGACGGATGTGCGATAACCGTGAAAAGCAAAGGGTAGCATCTCGTGCCAATCTTTGTAGGCTACAACCATCTTTTGAACAATCCTCTTGATGTTCTTGTTAGCCGCTTCTACCGCTCCGTTCATCTTAGGTCAGTAGGGAGATGAGTTATGGTGTTCGATCTTGAACTCTGCGCACAACTCTTTCATCATCTTATTGTTCAAGTTAGATCCATTATCAGTAATGATCTGGCTAGGAACACCATAACGGCAGATGATATTGTTTTTGATAAAGCGGACCACCACTTGTCGGGTTACATTGGGGTATGATGCTGCTTCGACCCACTTGGTGAAGTAATCAATGGCTACCAGGATGAACCAATGTCCGGTCGAAGCTTTGGGTTCAATCATGCCAATCATGTCGATTCCCCATATGGAAAAAGGCCATGGGGAAGAAAGAACTTTGAGATGCGTTGGCGGTACATGAATTTTTTCGGAGTATATCTGACACTTGTACACTTCCTCATGTACTTGTAGCAGTCAGATTCCATTGTCAACCAATAGTACCCTGCTCTTAGAATTTTTCTCGCCATTGCGTGTCCGTTGGCATGAGTGCCAAAGGATCCTTCGTGAATTTCTTTTATCAGCATGTCTGCCTCTGGTCTGTCTACACATCGGAGCAAGACCATGTCGAAGTTTCTCTTATAGAGTGTATCACCGCTCAGGAAGAAGCTGCTTGCTAGTCTTCTGAGGGTTTTCCTGTCTTTTCTAGATGCCCCAGGTGGGTAGTCTTGTTTCTAAAGGAAGCATTTGATATTGTGATACCAAAGTTTGTCGTCTATGACTGCTTCAATTGCAAAGATGTAAGCGGGCTTTTCAAGGCGTATTACGTCGATCTTAGGTATGTCATTCCATTAACCTACCCTAATCATGGAAGAGAGAGTGGCTAATGCATCAGCCATGTGATTCTCTTCGCGAGGGATATGATGAAACTCGACTCTGTTGAAGAAGGGTAACAACCTTTTTACATAGTCTTTGTAAGGAATCAGTCCTGATTGGTATGTGTTCTAATCTCCTTTGATCTGATTGATAATCAGGGCTGAGTCGCCATATACATCCAAGTTCTTGATCCTTAAGTCGATCACTTCTTCGAGACCCATGATACAAGCTTCGTATTCGGCCTCGTTGTTTGTACATTTGAACGTCAGTCGGGCAGTGAAAGGAATATGGGTACCCTGAGGGGTAACAATGATTGCCCCAATCCCGTTTCTATAATGATTAACTGCTCCGTCAAAAACAAGCCCCCATTGGGAATCTGGTTCTGGCCCTTCACTGGGTAGTAGTTCATCGCAATCTTTCATTTTTAGATACATGACATCTTCGTCTGGGAAGTCAAACCCGATTGATTCTTGATCGTCAATCGGTTGATGAGCCAAATGATCGGCTAAAACACTCCCCTTAACGACTTTTTGAGCATGGTACTCTATGTCATATTCTGACAACAACATCTGCCAACGGGCAATCCTTCCCGTGAGAGCAGGTTTTTCGAAGACGTACTTGATTGGATCCATCTCGGAGACCAACCAAGTAGTGTGACGAATCATGTACTGGCGAAGACGTTTGGCTGCCCAAGCCAAAGCGCAGCAAGTTTTTTCAAGCATAGTATACCGAGTCTCGCAGTCGGTGATTTCTTGCTCAAATAGTAGATGGCAGACTCTTTCCTTTTGGTTTTGTCTCGTTGGCCAAGTACACATCCCATGGAGTCTTCCAAGACTGTGAGGTAGATGATTAGTGGTCTTCCTTCCACTGGAGGTAATAGAATCAGTGGATTCAACAAATATTCCTTGATACTGTCGAAGGCGGTTTGGCAGTCTTCTTTCCAAATGCAGTCCTGATTCTTTTTTAGCAGTTTGAAAATCGGCGCACATGTCGCGGTCATGAGGAATATAAATCTGGAGATGTGGTTCAAACGTCCCAGGAATCCTCTGACTTATTTTTCAGTCTTTGGAGAAGGCATTTCTTGAATGGCCTTGACTTTGTCAGGATCAACCTCAATTCCTTTCTGGCTGACGATGAACCCCTAAGAGTTTCCCTGAACGGACACCAAAGGTGCACTTGTTGGGATTCAAACGGAGTTTTTACTTTCTTAATCGCTCGAATAACTTTGACAGATGGGTCACATGCTCCTCTTCTGTCTTAGATTTTGCAATCATATCATCGATATATACCTCGATTTCTTTGTGTATCATGTCATGAAACAGAGTTGTCATGGCCCTTTGATAGGTTGCCCCGACGTTCTTCAAACCAAACGGCATTACCTTGTAACAAAAGGTACCCCATGGGGTAATGAACGAAGTTTTCTCCATGTCTTTCGGCGCCATTTTGATTTGGTTATAGCCCGAGAATCCATCCATGAAGGAGAAAACTTTGAACTTTGCTGTACTATCAACCAGCATGTCAATGTGTGGTAAAGGAAAGTCGTCATTTGGACTAGCCTTGTTTAAATCTCTGTAATCCACACACATTCTGACCTTTCCGTCATTTTTAGGAACTGGTACGATGTTGGCTAACCATTGATGATATTCTGACGTAGCGAGGAAACCCGCGTCAATCTGTTTCTGTACCTCCTCTTTGATTTTGATGGCCATGTCTGGATGAGTCTGTCTCAACTTTTGTTTTACTGGCGGACATTCCGATCTCAATGGTAAATGGTGTTCCACGATGCTGGTATCCAACCCTGACATATCCTGATAGGACCAAGCGAATACATCGGGGAATTCTTTGAGAAGCTTTAACAAACCCTCTCTGGCAGTTGGACTGAGCAATGCCCCAATCCTGATATCTTTTCTCTCTTTTTCCGAACCTAAGTTTACCGTTTCCAACGGTTCTTTATGAGGTTCAATGGACCTTTCCTCTTGTCTGAGTAGTCGGGAGATGTCTTTTGGAATTTCGTTGTCAACTCCTTCTTCAGCCCCAAACACCGGGAACTCAAAGTCGGGAGAAGGCATCGGATCGTATGTTTCAACTGGGTTTAAAATAAGCAATCTACATGACGTGATGATTCGTGTTTAGAAGAGATAGAGAAAATGCAAGTGTGTGCAGTGTATTTTTTATTTATTGCTTGTTTTTATTGAGTTGTTTTTTAGGATTACCATTTTCTAAGAAGAGCAAAAGAGAAAACAACAATTAATGCGGAAATTACAGAACGACGTTATTTTATTTATGAACAAGTCAATTCTTGAAACTACAACCCTATAAAACAAAACTCTGTCACTTTGGGTGAAGCGAAGAGGCAAAATTTACAGAAAGCGAGCCCTATCAAAACATCCGTTTCACCTGGGCAGGGTGAAAGGTTAAAGATGGCAATTACTTTGACTTATGAACAATCTTCGGAACATCGACAGCCACCCATTGGTGGAGAACTCCTCGGTGAATCACAAAGTCTGGTACTTTCCTTGATTTGTCTTCAGAAATAACGCTGATTTCTGGTGGAACAGGATCATTAGAATCTGTCTCCCAGGCAGAATTGTCGTAGGAGGATTCCTCTGTTGCATTTTGCATAGTATTTGTGCTCTCAGGTAGATCTCCCCATCCAGTTGGCTGGATGTCTTCGAGCCTGATACGAGAGCTTTCAGGAGCGGTGTACTTGACCATGAAGTCAAATTTTCCACTTGGTTGTCCCAGGGTGTCCTACACTTCTTCAGAACTGGATGAGTCATCTCTCTCGATGACGTTGACCTCGGGAAAAGCATAGTTGATGAATTCAAGTCCTACAAACGTTGTGAATTCATCGTCGTGTTGAGTAGTTTCTGAATGACCTGAGTGTTGATCCCATGACATGGTGGGGACGCAGGCATTCTTTTCAATGATGCTCAGCTGATTCTCGTTGTTCGGCTAACTCTCTTGCCCCAAGTCTCCTGAGTAAGGCTGCCACATTGGCAGACCATCCATCGGGCCATAGTAGTCGTGGTCAAAGTTGTCCTTCATCAGAGTGTTTTCCTCTAATGAGTTTGGTGGAGCACGGCATCCTTCCGGATCACACCCTCCGTATATCATTTCGACGTCTGACCTGGGTATAAATCTCGGGCTCTGTGCGGGATAGAAAAATGGCGTAGGCACCTCTTCCTGAGATATATAACTGTCCTCGTTGAGGTAGGACTTCCATTCCACATCTGTATCAGAGGGATCCTCCTCATTGATAGTGTGTACTTCTTGAGTCACTGGTTAAAGGAAACCTCCACTGTGGAAGAAATTTTGAATGGGATGAAGACTTTCATCGCTGGCAGCTGTCTGAGTACAGGTTGCAGAAAAACCAAGACCCTTCTTTGCTTTATTGTCAGTAGGAATGACTAGCTGTCCCCATCCTGTTGTATTGGTACTCTTGACAGCTTTGATAGCATCTTTGTATGAGGAAATGGAAGTTCCCTCTTCGGATCGATTGTCCTTGCTCACCGAAAGCGCTTGGAACTGAGTCCCAACAATCTCCTCGGGTTCTACACAAGTAGATGATGATAAGTTACTCACGAGCAAGGCTTGTTCTCCACAGACTGTGACGAGCTGGTCGTTCTGGACGAACTTTAACTTTTGGTGGAGGGTCGAGGTGACCGCCCCATCCTGATGTATCCAAGGTCTTCCTAATAAACAACTATACGTTGCCCGGATGTCCATGACCTGGAAAATGACTTGGAAAGTGTGATGACCAATAGTTATGGGAATATCAATTTCGCCGATAACCATTTTTCTGGACCCGTCGAATGCTTTGACGACGACCTCACTGGTTCTCATCGGGGGTCCTTTGAATGATAATTGCATCAAAGTGGACTTTGGCATAACATTCAGGGCTGACCCTGTGTCTACCAGTACGCTGGCTAAAGCATCGTCCTGGCAGTTGACTGTAATGTTGGGCGCCATGTTATGACGGCGACCTTCTTCAGGTAATTCCTCATCACTAAATCCCAAGTTATTGCAGGAAGTGATGTTAGAGACAATGTTATCGAATTGTCTGATTGTTACGTCCTGTTCTACAAAGGCTTGCTCTAAGACTTTCTGTAGAGCCTCCCTGTGCGCTTCTGAACTGAGTAAAAGTGACAACACAGAAATCTTTGAAGGAGTTTGTAATAGCTGAACAACAATGTTGTATTCACTCCTTTGGATGAGCTTCAACATCTCATCATCATTTTTCGAAAGTTCGGGATTACTGGATTGACCGACTGGTGGATTGGGAACTTCTGTCTGAGGTTCCTTTTCTTTGCTGGACTCTCCAGCTCCTCTGTTGAGGATTCTACCGCTCCGTGTTACACGACTGATGTCTGCAATATTCACGACGGAGGGTAATGGAATTTCCTTTCCATTTTCAATTATCGTTGCACCGTATTTGTAAGGGATTGCCTTAGTTGATTCATACGGTAGTGGTTCCAGTAGAAAGATGACTATGGGAGCCTTCTGATTTTTCTGACTGTCGTAAGTAATCTCAATCCATTCCTGGTTAGGAACTCTTAATTCGTCAAGTAGAGGGATGATGGCAAAAACATCCCTGGCCCTCTGATGATCAGAGATTACGACAACATCCTCAATTTGATTGGCAAGGTAGCCTGGCGTCCAGCCGATTGGTCCGGAGCTCGGATATGGACGAATTTCTCTACGATCCACCTGACCCTGAAGAGCTGCTCGCACAAGGTAGCATCCTTGGTTACTTTCTGAACAGACTCCACAACGTTCATAGTTGTGTGGTGGCACCTGGCCACGTCCGCTTTGAATGCAATGTAACCTTACTAGGTTAGTTTCTACAGATCGGACATCCTGACTTTGACACCGAGTAGGGTTCTTATCATCGATACTAATCTGCTGAGTGTCTTCATCCATATAGATGGGAAGCCACCAATGATTTAGCAAATGCTGAAGTGCTTCCTGGACAAGGCCACAACCTTGATCGTTTTCGCAACCCGCCGTACAGCTTTGATAGTCATGTGCTATCAGGAACCCGAGTCAGACCTGCTCAGCATGTAAATCTACCAGGTTGGTGTTCATTATGCGAATATCAAAGATTTGAATCATGTTGATCTGATAGGGATTCCTATCATGGTAGTCCTGGATCCATCCAATATCCATCTGGCGCTGGAGGGCCTTTTGTACAAAAGAGCATCCCTGTTTGTTTACCGAGCAAGTCAGACAAGAACTGTAATCGTGCCGCGGCAGATTATGATACTGGCTTTGCCTTGAGTGCATTGCCAACAAGTTGACATTCATCGCACGGATGTCGTGGTTTTGAATGACGTTGGAATTCGTATAGACCATGTTGACCCCACGAACTCGGTGCTCTTGGATCCATCCGAGATCCATCTGTTCCTGTAGAGCTGATTGCACCACAAAACATCCCTGATTGCTTTTAGAGCAGATATCACACTGATGATAATTATGAGGTGGTATATGCCCATACCCGCTCTGTCTACAATTCATCTTGACCAGATTGGTCTTCAACAAGAGTACATCGTGAATTTGATAGACATTGTAAGACTCTCCTTCTATCAGGTTGACTGCAACTTTCTCATGTTGAGGCAGCGGGTTTGTGAGAACATTCGGATTCGTATCTTTGAAAGATAAGACCCCGCTCCTAACAAGCTTTTGCACGTCAGATTTGAAATTGAGACAGTTATCTATGTTATGCCCTGGTCCTTCTTGATGGTAAGGGCAAGTCTGATTCACCTTAAACTAAAAAGGCGGACTTTCCGGTACTGTAAGAGGGGACTTAGTCTGGATGTGCCCCTTGGCTAGTAGTAATGGAAACAGTTCTGCGTACGATACGGGTATAGGATCAAATCCTGGTGGTCGTGTTGTACGGTTGTTGTTGTATGGAGGACGAGCCTGCTGAAGAGGCTGTTGTGTCCTTTGCTGATTAGGTTGGCTTTGCGCAACCTGAGGCTGATACGTAGGAGCAGGCACAGGGTTGATAGTAGGAGTTACAACTGCTACTGGTTGATAACGTCACCTTTGCTTTCCGAGAGAGATATTCCCAATATCTTGCTCTTTTTTCTTAGGGAGAGCACTACCGTATCGTTTTGTACTACTCGATGATCCAGCGTCTTTTACTAAACGTCCTTCCCGGACGGCTTCCTCAAGACGAACTCCCATACCGACCATTTCGGTGAAATCATTGGGCGCACTGGAAACCATTCTGTCGTAATAAAACGAGCTTAAGGTCTTTCAGAAGATCTTTGTCATCTCTTTTTCCTCAAGAGGTGGACAAATTTGAGCGGCAATTTCACGCCATCTCTGGGCGTATTCCTTAAAGGTTTCCTTGTCCTTTTGTGATAATGATCTGAGTTGATCTCTGTCTGGCACCATGTCCAAATTGTACTTGTATTGTTGGAAGAAGGCAGTGCCAAGATCTATGAAAGTGATGATTGTGGCACGGTTTAAACCCATGTACCATTTTAATGAGGCACCGGTTAAACTAGCCTGAAATTAGTGAATCAATAGGTCCTGATTCTCTGTCTGAGCTGACATTGGCCGAGCATACATTACCAAGTGACTTTGAGGGCAAGAGTTACCCTTGTACTTTTCAAAGTCGGGCACTTGAAACTTGTGCGGAACTTTCACATTGGGGACCAAGCAGAGGTCTGTGACGTCCTTTCCAAATAAATCCTGACCTCGAATAGCTTGCAGTTCCTTCTGCATTTCCAGGAACTGCTCCTGGAACTCATCCATTCTATCGAACATAGTTTCCTACCTACTAGAAGGTATCTGCGGAATCTGTCCTTCCGGGACAGTGTGCACCACAGGGGGTGGTACCGTGACTACAGTATCAAATCTTGGCGTTTCCCAAAGTTTGTAACCTTCAGGAGTCCTCAGTATGCCTCTGGCATCCTCTCTTTCCCGAAGTTTGTAACCTTCAGGCCCAGCGGCTTCTGTTGTGATTCCTTGATCTTCAGCGATCGGCGAAACATATCCTTCCGGGATATAATTAATAGGCATGCCCCAAGGATGATCTTTTGGCATTTGATACCTAGGATCATACTTCTCCACTATGGGCGTTGAGGTGATCTCTGAGATCACAGTTCTTTGTTGTTGAGCTTCTGCCATGGCTAGCATGTCGTTACGAAGCTTTCTCATATCCTCTCTCAGAGCGTCGATCTCTTCTTTCAACTCTCTGTTCTCTTCCTCGAGATCATCCATCTTTTTCTGACGACTGGCCCGAGTATAGTACGAATGAGACAGTTTGACTCTAGAACCGAGATACAAACGTGAGATTCGTATGTAAGAAGAATACGTTGCGTGAGAATGTTGAATGCAATGATTATATTAATTGTTTTTTTTGTTTAATCAAAATAAACTTCGACAATTAGATTGCAAATATCAAACAGTGGGGAAACCCCGTTTTATTAAATTCAAAGGATTACGGAAATAGAAATACAGTAGATTATAAGGTGCGGAAACAGAAACCTAAGCTAAGGGGTCCCGAGTCCCCTCTGAGGAGAAACCGAGTGCTGATTCTGGTACTTTCCTTTTCTTGGACCGGGGCTCTTGGGCCGTTGTCGGGCTGTCATTCCTTTTCCAGGTGAAAGGAACGAGCAAATTCCTCTGGTCATCCTGATTATCCACAGCATGTTGCTCTAAAATCTCGATCAGAGCATCCTTATCTTTCAGTAGTTGCTGGATTTTGATACACTCCACATTGAGGGTGCGGTACTTGTTCTTCCAAGACCTCCTCTCCCGCTGAACTTTGTTGAGAGTAACCTGGAGTTTTTCCATTTCAGTCATGAAGTACATGACAGACTCCCTTGGTGGAAGAACTCCGTGATGAGGATAAGGCATCTTTAGCTTGAGAGCTCTAGTTTGTCCCCAGTGGAGATAAGGCTCTACCGAGACACAGTCCGGTTTTCCTAGAGACTCCCGTCCTTTCTTATGAACACGTTTCCAAGCGTGCACTATTTCCATCTTTAGCGCCCTGTCATTTTCTCCTTCTTTGAAGAAAAGACCTTCCAGATGAGCATTACGTGGGACATGCCTCATCGGGTATCCGAATTGACGACGAACCAATACCGGATGGTAGTTGATTCCTCCTTTAGTTCCTATGAGGGGTACGTTGGGGAAGTTTCCACAACGGTCAATGATCCTGATTCCCTCATAAATCCTATTACAGCAATCTATATCAGAGTTGGTGAGAGACATGATTTTCTGCGACCAACGCAAGGCACTCTTATGATCCCAAAATGCAGCAGACTTGGGTAAATGGGAGATAAACCATTTATATAGCAGGGGTACACAGCACGTGATCATTCCTCCGCTGTACAAATTCCCTAAGTGTACAGAATGATACGCGTCCGCGAGCAAAGTTGGCACAGGGTTTCCAATGAGAAAAACCTTAATAGCATTGATATCTACAAAGTTATTAATGTTGGGAAACAAAAATAACCCGTAGGTGAGCAAAACAAAGATGCTTTCAAAAGCAGTCACGTTCCCTATACTGGAAAAGTACAAGGCCTTCTTTATCAAGAATTGGGCTGGCAAACCTTGGATGCCACCCTTAGTGGTCAGGTGAATCTTGACTTCCGACTCATCCAAATAAATTGCTCGTGCAATGGTCTGATCCTTTGGAATTTCTTCCAGTCCAGAAAATGGAGCTCGATCAGTAATGCCGATCGGTCAAGTGAGAATACTCCTCCAGCGTTGGTGCGAGCTAGTAATCTGAAAATGTGAAACAGTGATAAACTGGATCGTAAAACTGAATGAGTGCTTCCATGATTCCTTCAATCACATGGACTCTTAACATGGGTAGCAGACCTCCGTATTTGGCTCTGAAAGCTTCAGGGTTAGTGATCATTTTTGCTAAACTTCTCAAATCCTCTAGTTTTGGAACCTTGAAGGTATACTTATGAGTTCTCCTTCTACCGAAATCCATTAGCGCAATCCTTTTTTCTCTGACATTTGCAATCATTGTCTTAGTTTAATTTGAAAAAAAGAGAGACTAGAGGAGAAAATTTTCTTTGTTTTAATGTTTTTTAGATGAATGCATGAATGCAGCACACAAAAAAATAGAAAAAACATGGGGTCAAAGGGTCGGTGTCATGAAGTCAAGGCTCTACCCCCCCCCCCCCCCCCCCCAAAGGTTTTCTACGGGTGATTTTTTGTACCCGTCACTCAAAATCATTGATTCCTGAGAACACCTGCAGGCCGGGAACCGTGCTAGGTGATGTCCATAAAAGAAATCTCAGAAGAGGGTAGTTTATCGTGTAACAGCTATTCCCAATAGCTTCCGCACTACAAAAAAAGGTGATTTTCCTATGTGTATACTCAATCTTTCCACATGCGGCATCACACGCATTCCCATTAGCAGAAAAATAAACACGTATATCAATTAGGAAAACCAGTATATATATATTTGTCTTAAAGTCCTAGACTTTAAAGAGCTATGAATCCTATGTTCCTGACAAAAATGGCTCCCCGACGGAGTCACCATTCTGTGCTACCTTCCCAACTTTAAAGGTTTTTGACCTAAGATCCTAGTGAAGTCAACAAATCTTAACCCCAATGAAGTCCCTAGGAAAGAAAGAAAAGAAAGGATATCCGGCCCCACAGTGGGCACCACTTTTCTGTGGCACTTTTTTTTCAAGGTTTCTACCTAAGAGACGGAAAGAGAACAAGATCTAATTCTCCCCAGTAGAGTCGCCATTTTTCTGTAGCGAGCGATTTTGGACGTGGTTGCGAAGCACTATTGCTTTGGTACTACACTTCGATTCATTTTTATCCTATTGAAGCTGATGAAGGAAGGGAAATAGATGTCTCCAATTAACCCTGCTTGCAAACTGAGTTTGAACAGATGACTGTTGGTTTACAGATGCTACAAAGATTGTGGGTCTCTCTTAGGTTAATTTGTTAAAATAGTGCCCGGGCAATTGGTGGGAGTTTAGGACTGATGTTTTTCGATTGATATGTGAAGGTACGGGATTTTGGGTTTTTGTTGAGTGTGCTCGCTAAGATTTTTCTTTCAATCTTATGCCTACGTATTCCCGTTTACCGAAACAGGGAAATTAAAGTGATCGTAGTTCCTCCTATTCTATGGGAGGAAAAAGGTTGTTTTGGTGTCTTGTTCAAAGCCCAAGACGTGAAGCTGAAAAGGTGGTTTATATCTTGTTCAAAGCCCAAGATGAGAAGCTGAAGGTGATTTGTTTGTATCTTGTTCAAAGCCCAAAATGAGAAGCTGAAGGTGATTTGTTTGTATCTTGTTCAAAGCCCAAGATGTGAAGCTAAAAGTGTCGTCTTTAGAGAGAATTTGTCATCTCTAAAAAGGGTTTGTTTGTCACAACTGTTGGGAGACTGACTATAAAGGGGGATTACTTTAACTGGGATATGTGAATCCTAACAATGCTATAATTTCCTTTATAGGGGTTTTTGACCTGAAGGAGAAGACTTTAACTCAGTGTAGAGTAATGTCATCTTTCCTTAGGAATTTCTCATGCTAAAAGAGGGACAGTGGCATGGATGTAGATGATCCAGAGGCTTGCCGCTTACAGCGATTAGATGAAAGGAGTTGTTGAGGTTTGTATGCTGGGAACGAGGCACAGTTTTAATGCTAAAAGGTTGATTGACTCAACCGGGGTTTCCTTATACAAAGCCTAAGAGGAGGCTATTGGCCCAACAAGAGGGAATTTGTATGTGTCTCGTACGAAGCCCGAGAGAGAGGCTAAAGGAGTTGGACTCAACAAGAGAGTGCTTTTGTATCTCGTACGAAGCCCGAGGTGGAGGCTAAAAGGGAAGTGACTCTGCAAAAGAGTCTTTTATACTCAACAAGAGAGTTTTTTTGTATCTCGTACTAAGCCCGAGATGGAGGCTAAAAGGAGTTGACTCAACAAGAGAGTCTGGAAAGGTTAGCTCCACTGGGGAGAATCATTGTACTAAGCCCAAGAGGAGGCTATTGTAACTGTTTCAGTTTAATGACAGGTCCAGTATGTTGGATAAAGAGAAAATCAGTTCTTATATGAGTACTGTTTGCGCTCGGGGATTTGATTCAAGTATCATGGTTATTTCCTGTTCTTTAAGGAAATGGGAAATCCAAAGGGCATTGAGACTGTCTGAGGCTACGGTTTCATCTCCTAGTTTTGAAAGGAGCTTGAGAATGTCTTTGAGACTCAAGGGAATTAGACTGTCCAAGTCTAGAGTTTCATCTTTTGTACTATGATCAAAGAAACAGCAGTAGCAAGATCTAGACTTTTTGAAAGATTGTTCTATTAGGATGACTAATTTCAGTTCCTATACCTCTAGGAGGTCGTCGGGACAATTTGTATGAAGCCCAAGAGGAGGCTGGAAACTTTTAAGAAGCTGAGGGACAATTTATACGAAGCCCAAGAGGAGGCTATCATTCCTGGAGGAAGAAATCATTTATACAAAGCCTAAGAGGAGGCTGTGAATACTTCTAAGAAGCCGACGGGTCCTTGTACAACTCCCAAGAGGAGGCGGGGATGCTTTTAGGAAGCTTGTGGGTCCCCAAACCCCGAGAAATTCAAGACAGGCTATTCACAGAGAATAGATCAAGCCAGGAAAGTTCGAGAATTTGGAAGAAACTCAAGAGATGCCATTCACTGAGAAAAGATCATCTCTGGGGAGTAGAGTTTCTTTGACGATTTCTAAAGGTGACAGTCTGTGAAAGGGTTCACCGAGAATGCTGCCTTTCACGTCTCCATATTGTTTAACCCCAAGAAGAGGGAAGACTGTATTTGGTAATCCTATGGGGATCTAGTTTTGTCTATTTAAGAGTGATCAACAGGGCTTAGTGCTAGACGTAGTTGCCGGGGAAACTCTAAATATCTATACTATTATTACACAGTCGATATGAGTCTATGAAAAAAGACTTACAGTGAAACAGCCCCATAGTACAGTTATATACATATGAAAGCGGTAAATGAAAGCGTATAAACACTTACTCGGTTGTAGAGCTTCCATGTTGTATTGTTAGTTGTTCAACAAAGAGAACTTTGATAACAATATTATATACAAAATCAAAGCAGAAAGTGCTTTAAAAAGAAGTATAGGGGCTTACAGCTCAAGGAGAGGCCCATGGTTTTGTCAGTGATCGCACTGTTGCTTTTGTACAGCGGAACTTATACAAGTGACTGAGGCCCAAGAAAGATTTTCTGTAGAAAGGGATGGATCTTACACTCTCTCAAGAGGCCCAAAGAGTTTAACAAGAATGGGGCTTATAACACGAGGGTAGGCCCAGATGATTTTTATTTTGAAATGGCGATTGCGCCGAGATTTTCTTTTAACACAGAGGAACTTATACAATATCTGAGGCCCAAAATTTGTTTTGGTTAAAAGGGGATTGGGTCTTACACTCTAATAGAGGCCCAAAGAGTTTTGAATAGGTCTTATAGCTCTAGGAGAGGCCCAAGGTTTGTTTTCGACGAACTATGATCGCGTTGAACTTTTTGAAATACAACGGGACTTATACCATAAGTGAGGCCCAAAAAATTGTGTATTTGCAAAAAGTATTTGGGTATTACACTATATTAGAGGCCCAAAGAGTTTAAAAAAGAAGAATGGGTCTTACTACTCGAGGGTAGGCCCAAGGTTATTTGTTTACAAAACGACGATCGCGCCGAGGTTTTTGAAAATACCCGGAGGGACTTATACAATAAGTGAGGCCCAAGAATAGGTTATTTTACAAAAAGGCTTGGGTCTTACACTCTATTAGAGGCCCAAAGGTGTTTGAAAAGTTTGATGAGGGTTAAATTAATCAAAACCCTAATTTGTTTTCAAAATGTATTTTAATTGAATAAAAATTCAATTAAAATGATCAAAATTGTTAAACATGTGTGGAAACAAATTGTGATCTTGGATTAATGTTTCAAAAATCATGTTTTGACCTAAAAAATGATTAGAAGTCATTAAAATTTACAAAATCAAGAGGGAAAAAATATTTTAAATGTCAAAAACAATTAAAATATTAATTCTTTGCAAAAATATCAATTATATAAAATAAATAATATTTTTGGGATTTTTTGATAAAATAAAATATTTTAACATTTTTGTGAATTATTAAAAAAAGAATCAACTCAAAATCATTAAAACTCATAGAGAAATTAATTTTTGAATCAATTAAATAAAATCACAAAATTCAAATATTTGAATTTTCAAAAAAGGGCGCCAAGAACACGCGCGTGTTCTGGGTTTTGCCCAGATTTGCATTTTCTCTCCTATCTCCATGAATACTTGATTATATCATGCAAACCACCTATCAATCTGCTCGTTTCAACCTCACGATCATGTCTATGGTCTTTAATTTCATTTATTTTTAACATGGAATAAGAAATCAAGACAAAACCTCAAGAACCCTAAAATTTGCATGAAGGTTGAGAATTTTGATACACGATTCAAACAAAGCAATTAATTGAGGAGAAACATTTTATGCATGATTATGAACATTTGGCAAAAGTATTGTGCGAGGAAAGATGCATAGATTAAGAGATGACCAAGTTTAGGCTTACTTGAAGGTCGTGACAGCAAGAACAATTTGATTTTTGAGTTGGAGGTGTTACAGATGGGTTGTGATAATCTGAATAGCTTCAATGGATGTTGTGGAGTGTGTTGCAAGCTTTGAAACACTTTGGAAGTCTTTGGATCAAGCTGGACCACTCCAACTGCATAATTGAAGCATAATGGCTAGGTTGATAGGTGATTTTGAGCTGGGGGTGTTACAGATGGTGTTTAAGCATTTGGACACCTCAAATACATCATATGTGATGTGTCTGGGCAATTGGAATGGATTGCTTATGGCTGCAACTCAAAACCCGATAGTGGTTGCTCAAAAAACAAGAAAACTTGGCACTTAAGAGAGAATGAGAGAAAGCAGTGCTATAACTGGCTTTGGTGTGAGTTGAATGATCCATTGGAACCTCTATTTATAGGTGATCAACTCTTGTCTTGGAGGAATAGTGAATGGCTGCTGGATCAGATCACATTCAAAGGCTTTGGCTTGGTGGCATTTCTTCTCACACAAGGCAACCTAGCCCCTCCCAAGAGCAGGGCTATACCTTGACCAAATTCACATTCTTCAGATGTTTTTATTGTTGTTTAATCAGAGAACTTGACTGAGTAGAGTGGCTTTGTTGAAAGTGCCCTATTTCACATAAATGCCTTTGAATTTCAAGGCATATATGCCAAAATGCATTAATCCCAAGTTGGAAGATTCCTTGGCCTTTGGACTCAACCCTATGAGTTGGATCAGTTGGCTTATGATCAGATTAGATGCATGTGGCATAGTGATCATTACTTTTGACTCAGAAATCGTGGATGGCAAGAAAACTCACAAACTGATTTTTCATGGCAGCCTTGGCATGGTGTGTTGTAGCAGCCATAACTCTTGGCTCAAGTAGAGTGGTTTCATGCCAATGAGTTGCTTGGATTGTAGGCAACATGCACAACAACATTGATGTTTATATTTGGAACTTATTCAGTTTGCATCTATGTGAAAAAATCCCACAAGTTTTGGTGTTTCAACACAAAATCTGCCTTGCCCAGAATTTTTCTAAGTGTTGGAAAAGTTGTACTTTCATGTTTTTAGTGATTTTGATCCAACCATAACTCATAATCCATAATGAATTGGAAGGAGGTGTAGTTGAAGTTTTTGTAGAGGGCCATGAGAGCTACAAATCCATCTTTGGATGGGGAAAAATGGCTTTGTGGTTTAGGAGTTATGATCCTCCAAAGTTGGTATCCTTGCCACTTTATTTCATAACTTAGAAAATTTTCTAAGTTTTTATGGTTACCCCTTTTACAAGTTATCCAACTTTTCTTGATTTTTCTTGATGAATGATGATTCAAATCACACATTAACATCATTTTAGGGTTAAAAAAACCATAAAAGTGAAAAATCTCAAAAAGTTAAAGTTTGACTTTTGTGCACAGTTGACTTTTTATTAGATGAATTCCAAACTGTGCGATCCTCTATGAAATCAAGTCCTTGGCCTAAATCAAACTTGATGGACATGTTCCATGGGTATTATAGGGTGTATTGGATCATGTCCTAGGGTTTGGGAGCATGTCCTGGTCAAAAGTCAAAGTTATAGTTGACTTTTTCATCAAAACCCTAATTGTGGTTCAGATGAAATTGAAACTTGTTGCTCAAGCTTCTTGGATTAATCCATTGTTACAAATGGATCAATTTAGTATGTTGGAGACCCTCAAATCATGTCTTGAGGTCTTGGCTCATGATTTGTCCCAAAAGTCAACTTAGGGGTGAATTAGGTCAAGAAACCGTAATGTCATACTCCAAATTTTGACCACTTAGATTTTCCATCATTGTGAAAATCATCATCACAATATGGATGTACTTTCATGCCTCATCGATCTCCTCGAGGATTGTTGAGCATTCACTACCATCAAGAATTAGGGTTTCAAGCCCTCTCAGAGCCTTAGACAAAGGATCAATCAAGGAAAGACTTGATCTTCAACTTGTCTAGCCTCTAGAATATCCACAATGGATCAAAAGGACTCCCACTCCAAGGATTAAGCACAAAGTTGCTCCCTTCTGGGTGGATCAAGTCTCAAGGTCGACAGTGTCACCAAATTAGGGTTTTGGTCGACCAGGGCCTCCAGGTGGAAATCTTTCATCTGGGCACAAGCCAATGATCCAAAACATAACCTAATATACTCCATGGAACCTCATGGACCCAATCATCAAGTCAATTTTGCCTCAGGGGATGCATTCAGCAAAAATCAGGAATTAGGGTTTCTTGACCTAATTCACCCCAAAGTTGACTTTTAGGGAAAATCAAGAGCCAAGACCTCAAGAGAGGGTTTGAGGGTCTCTAATGAACTATATTGATCCATTTGGAACAATGGATTAATCCAAGAAGCTTGAGCAACAAGTCTCAATTTCATCTGCACCACAATTAGGGTTTCGCAGGGAAAGTCAACTGTAACTTTGACTTTTGACCAGGACATGCTCCCAAACCCTAAAACATGATTCAATATACCCTATGACACCCATGGAACATGTCCATCAAGTTTGATTTAGGTCAAGGACATGATTTCCTGAAGAATTGCACAGTTTGGAATTCATCTGATAAAAAGTCAACTGTGCACAAAAGTCAACTTTGACTTTTTGAGATTTTTCACCAAAATGGATTTTTAACCCTAAAATGATGTTAGTGTATGATTTGAATCATCATTCATCAATAAAAATCAAAGAAAGTGGGATAACTTGTAAAAGGGGTAACCATAAAAACTTAGAAAAATTTCTAAGTTATGGAAAAAGTGACACTAATGTGCCAACTTTGGAGGACCATAACTCCTAAACCACAACGCCATTGTTCTCCATTCAAAGCTTGATTTGTAGATCTCATTGCCCTCTACAAAAGCTTCATACTGACCTATGTCCAAATTCCTCATGGATTTTGAGTTATGGAGTGATCAAAATCAAGAAAAGTCACTTTGTTCCAACACTTAGTGAAAATTTCACTAAGTCAGATTTTACCCTACTTTTTGCCAAATGTAGGGGGATTTTTCACTTGGATTCAAAAGAGATCAAAACCAAACATGTTCAAACAGTTGTTGTATCATGTAAGGGCTTTCCAAAATGGCCAAGAACATTACCAAATTCAATTTGAGTCATGAGATATAACATTGGCAAGTTGCCTTGTTGAAATCTGTCAAGGCAAGGCAGATTTTGCATTTTTGCTCGATTTGCCAAAATCAGCCAAATCCAAATGCTCATATCCACTTGGACACCTCTGAGGATTGAATCTAAAGGGGACAATCACTGAGCCAAGCCTCCAAAGTCTTTGGAACAACAAATAGCATGTTGAACCTAGAATGGTCAAAATAGGGACAAGACTCCAATTTTGGATTTGAGCATTCAATGGAAGCATCAAGGTGGCATGGACTAAGCCATTCTCAACTGAATTCAGTCAAGACTTATCCAAGACCAAGGGAACCACAACCCTGTGCCCTAACCTCTAGTCAATGGCTAGAGGAGACTTGCATTTCCATTGGCCAACATTGAACAAACACCTGCTGCAGTTGCCATTCACTGTGGATCCCAAAACAAACTTGCTCTACTATAAATAGAGCTCAATTATGATCAGTTTGAGTACACCAAATCCATCAAACAGATGCTTTCCTCAAAATCTCTTCTTTCACTCCAATTTTACCTTTTAAGGCAAGTCACTATCGGGTTTTGAGTTTGAGAGCTTTTCCAATCAAATCAATCACTCACACACCTCACATACATCATATAGAAGTGATCCAAACACTCACATAATATCTGGAACACAGATTTCACAAAATCACCAGCCAATTGCTCAAGTTCTTGACAGATTTGCAGTTGGGGTACCATCTTAAGTCCCAGATCATTTCAATCCATTCCAAGCATTCATACACACTCCATGGCACCTAGGGAAGCTATCCAGATCATTGGATCCTAGCTGTAACACCTCCAACACAAATCACGATCACCAGCTGCAAGTGGTAAGCATGAGCTCTTCTAACTCTATGATCCATGCATTTTTTGCTGCACAATAATTTGGCCATATGTTCATAATCATGCATGGAATGTTTTCCCTCAATTAATTGCATTGTTTGAATCGTGTATCAAAAATCCTAGCCTTCATGGAAAAATTAGGGTTCTTGAGGATTTCTCATGATTTCTTGTTATATGTTTAATTTAAATGAAATTAAATACCATAGACATGATCGTGAGGTTGAAACGAGTTGATTGGTATGTGGATTGCATGATATGATCAAGTATTCAGTGAGATTGGAGAGAAAATGCAAATCTGGGAAAACCCAGAACACGCACGTGTTCTTGGCGCCATTTTTTGAATATTTGAATATTTGAATTTTGTGATTTTATTTAATTGATTCAAAAATTAATTTCTCTCTGAGTTTTAATGATTTTGAGTTGATTCTTTTTTTAATAATTCACAAAAATGTTAAAATATTTTATTTTCCCAAAAAAACCCAAAAATATTATTTATTTTGTATAATTGATATTTTTGCAAAGAATTAATGTTTTAATTATTTTTGACATTTAAAATATTTTTTCCACCTTGATTTTGCAACTTTTAATGCTTTCTAATTATTTTGTAGGTCAATACTTAATTTTTAAAAGCATTAATCCAAGATCACAATTTGTTTTTCCTATGTTAAACAATTTTGATCATTTTAATTGAATTTTTATTCAATTAAAACACATTTTGAAAACAAATTAGGGCTTTTGGATTAATTCAACCCTCATAAATCATTTTCAAAACACTCATGGGCCTCTATTAGAGTGTAAGACCCAACCCACTTGTACAAAAATATTTTGGGCCTCACTTATTGTATAAGTCCCTCTGTACATTTTTTAATTCGGCACGATCGTCGCCAGTTTAAAAATAAACCTTCTGGGCCTCTCCTTGAGCTATAAGACCCATTCAACACTTTTGGGCCTCTAATAGAGTGTAAGACCCAATCCCTTTTTAACCAAAACCTTTTGGGCCTCACTTATTGTATAAGTCCCTCTGCGTTAAAAGGAAACCTCGGCGCGATCGCCATTTCAAACGAAAAGTCAACCGGGCCTACCCTCGTGTTATAAGTCCCACTCTTTTTCTTTAAACCTTTTGGGCCTCTTGAGAGAGTGTAAGACCCATCCCTTTGTACAGAAAATAATTTTTGGGCCTCAGTCACTTGTATAAGTCCCTCTGTACAAATTCAAACAGTGCGCTCGCTGATAAAACCCTGGGCCTCTCCTTGAGCTGTAAGCCCCAAATCTTTCTTTTTCAAAGCACATTCTCCTTTGATTTTGAATATACTGTTGTTTTCAATCTTTCTTTGTTGAACAACTAACCAAACAGCATGGAAGCTCTACAACCGAGTAAGTGGTTATTGCTTTCATTTACCGCTTTCATATACATATAACTGTATTGTGGGGCTGTTTCACTGTAAGTCTTCTTTCATAAACTCATATCAACTGTGTAATAATAGTATAGATATTTAGAGTTTCCCCGGCAACTACGTCTAGCATTAAGCCCGTTGATCACTCTTAAATAGTCAATACTAGATCCCCATAGGATTACCAGACACAGTCTTCCCTCCTCTTGGGGTTAAACAATATGGAGATATGAAAGGCAGCATTCTCTGTGAACCCTTTCATAGACTGTCACTCATAGAAGTTGTCAAAGAAACTCTACTCCCCAGAGATGATCTCTTCTCCGTGAATTGCATCTCTTGAGTTTCTTCCAAATTTTCGAACTTTCCTGGCTTGATCTATTCTCGGTGAATGGCATATCTTGAATTTCTCGGGGTTTGGGGACCCACAGGCTTCTTAAAAGCACTTGTCAAGAAACTCTATTCCCCAGAGATGATAATTTCTCCGTGAATGGCATCTCTTGAGTTTCTTCCAAATTCTCAGACTTTCCTGGCTTGATCTATTCCTCGTGAATAGCCTGTCTTGAATTTCTCGGGGTTTGGGGACCCACGAGCTTCTTAAAAGCATCGGCCTCCTCTTGGGCATCGTACAAGGACCCACAGGCTTCCTAAAAGCAACCCCGCCTCCTCTTGGGCTTAGTACAAGGACCCAACAACTTCTTAGAAGTATTCACAGCCTCCTCCTAGGCTTCGTATAATGATCTCTTCCTCCGGGAATGATAGCCTCCTCTTGGGCTTCATACAAGGACCGATCAGCTTCTTAAAAGCTTCCAGCCTCCTCTTGGGCTTCGTACAAATTGTCTCGACGACCTCCTAGAGGTATAGGAATAGAAATTAGTCATCTGCATAGAACAGTCCTTTCAAAGAGTCTACTACTGTTTCTCAAAGCATAGTACAAAAAGATGAAACTCTAGACTTGGACAGTCTAATCTCCTTGAGTCTTTAAGACATTCTCAAGTGACCCCTTCGTTAAATAGGAAGAAAACTCGTAGACTCGGACAGTCTCAATACCCTTCGGATTTCCCACTTTCTTAAAGAACAGGAATAGCCCGGATCCTCGAATCAAATCCTTAAGTACAGTGTTGCTCATATAAGAACTGATTTTCTCTTTCAAAATCAGTATACTGGACCTGTCACTCAACTGAAACGGTAACCATAGCCTCCTCTTAGGCTTTGTATTGTGATCTTTCTCCAGTGAAGCTAGCCTCTCTCTTGGGCTTTATACAATGATTCTCCCCAGCAGAGTCAAACAACGTTTAGCCTCTCTCTCGGGCTTTGTACGAGACACATAAAAGACTCCCTCGTTGAGTCAATTACCCCTTTCGCCTCCATCTCGGGCTTCGTACGAGATACAAAAAACTCTCTTGTTGAGTCAAATAGCCTCCATCTCGGGCTTTATACGAGATACCAAAAGACTCCATCGTCGAGTCAAAAACCTTTTAGCCTCTCTCTCGGGCTTCGTACGAGACACATATTAGCCTCCTCTTAGGCTTTGTATAAGAAAACCACTGGTTGATCCAATCAACCTTTTAGCATCAAAACTGTGCCTCGTTCACAGTACACAAACATCAACAACTCCTTCCCCTTCATCTAATTGCTATAAGCGGTAAGCCTCTGGATCATCTACATCCATGCCACTGTCCCTCTTTTAGTATGAGAAATTCCTAAGGAAAGATAGCGTTGCTCTAAACTGAGTTAAAGTCTTCTCCTTCAGGTTAAAATCCCCTATAAAGGAAATTATGGCATTGCCGGATCCGCGTATCCCGGTTAAAGTAATCCTCCTTTACAGTCAGTCACCCAACAATTGTGACAAACAGACCCCTTTAGAGATGGCAAATTCTCTCTAAGGTCAACACTTTTAGCTTCACATCTTGGGCTTTGAACAAGATAGAAACCACCTTTAGCTTCACATCTTGGGCTTTGAACAAGACACAAAACAACCATTTCCTCCCATAGAATAGGAGGAACTACGAACGCTCTGATTTCCCTGTTTCGGTAAACGGGAATACGTAGGCATAAGATTGAAAGAAAAAATCTTAGCGAGCACACTAAACAAAAACCCAAAATCCCATACTTTCATATACATCCGTCCTAACATCTCAACCGATAGCCTAAAACACCTCTTTTCGAAAAAATAACCAAGGAGAGACCCCGAATCTTTGTAGCATCTGTAAACCAACAGTTTTGACTGTTTAACCTCAGTATGCAAGCAGAGTTAGTTGGAGACATCTATTTCCCTTCCTTCATCAGCTTTAAATAGGATAAAAAATGAATCGAACTGTAGTACTAGAGCGATCGTGCTTCGCAACCACATCCAAAAATCACTCGCTACAGAAAAATGACGACTCTGCTGGGGAGAATCTAGGGATCTTGTTCTCTTCTCGTCTCCTAGGTAGAAATCTTGGACTGAGATACCACAAAAAAAGGCGCCTTTCAAGGCATTTTGTTCCTCTTATCTCTTGAAACCTTGACGTCACTAGGATCTTAGGTCAAAACGCCGTTAATTTGGAATGAAACCACAGGATGGTGACTCCGTCGGGAAACTATTTTCTGTCAGGAACTTAAGATTCTTAGCTTTTAAAAGTCTAGGACATTAGGACAAATATATATACTGCTTTTCCTAATTGCTATACGTGTTTATTTTTCTGCTAATGGGAATGCGTATGATGCCGCATGTGGAAAGATTGAGTATACACTTATGATAAGTGATGGCGACGAGGTCGACCATCAACCTCAGTGGAGGCTGACCAATGCAACCCATTCTCTCACCTAGACAATGGGCCGATTGTGATGTCTGAGAAGCTGAGGAGCCAAACCTTTTTGTAGTGCGGAAACTATCGGGAATAGTTGTCACGCGATACTACCCTCATTTGAGGCTGGTGATCTATTCTCAGTGAATGGCACTTACTCTAACATCGCTCTACAACTCGCTGGCGGTCCGCTTGTTGTTTTGCTTTCCTGGGAGGAGCTGATGATAATGAGTACAGGTACAAAAATCACCCTAGTATAAACCTTTGGGGATGGGTAGAGCCTTGACTTCATGACAACGACCCTTTGACCCCATGTTTTTTCTATGTTTTTGTGTGCTGCATTCATGCATTCATTTAAAAAACATTAAAAAATTCAAAAAAAAATTATCTTCTAGTCTCTCTGTTTTTCAAATTAAACTAAGACTGTGATTGCAAATATTAGAGAAAAGGATTACGCTAATGGATTTCGGTAGAAGGAGAACCCATAGGTATACCTTCAAGGTTCCAAAGCTAGAGGATTTGAGAGGTTTGGCGAGAATGATCACAAACCAAGAGGCCTTCAAAGCCAAATATGGAGGTTTGCTACCTATGCTAAGAGTCCATGTGATTGAGGGAATCATGGACGCGCTCGTTCAATTCTACGATCCGGTTTATCACTACTTTACATTCCCAGATTACCAGCTCGCACCAACGCTGGAGGAGTATTCTCACCTGATTGATCTACACATTACTGATCGAGCTCCATTTTCTAGACTGGAAGAAATTCCAAAGAATCAGACCATTGCGAGAGCAATTCATTTGGACGAGTCTGAGGTCAGGACTCACCTAACCACTAAGGGTGGCATCCAGGGTTTGCCAGCCCAGTTCTTGGCAAAGAAGGCCCTGTATTTTGCTAGTATAAGAAACATGACTGCTTTTGAAAGCGTCTTTGTCTTGCTCACCTACAGGTTATTTTTGTTTCCCAACATCAATAACTTCGTCGACATTAACTCCATTAAGGTTTTTCTCATTGGAAACCCTGTACCAACTTTGCTCGCAGATGCATATCATTTTGTACACTTAGGAAATTTGTACAGCGGAGGGGAGATCACATGTTGTGTATCTCTGCTTTACAAATGGTTTATCTCCCATTTGCCTAAGTCTGCTGCTTTTTGGGATTGCAAGAGTGCCCTGCGCTGGTCGCAGAAGATCATGTCTCTTACCAACTCTGATATAGATTGGTGTAATGGGATTTATGATGGAATCAGGATCATTGACCGTTGTGGAAGCTTCCCCAACGTACCCCTTATAGGAACTAAGGGAGGAATCAACTATCATCCGATATTAGTTCGCCGTCAATTCGGATACCCGATGAGATACGTCCCACGGAGTGTTCATCTGGAAGGTCTTTTCTTTAAAGAAGGAGAAAGTGACAAAGCAATAAAGATGGAAATAGTGCACGCTTGGAAACACGTTCATAAGAAAGGACGGGAGTCTCTAGGAAAACCGGACTGTGTCTCGGTGGAGCCTTATCTCCATTGGGTACAAACTAGAGCTCTCAAGCTAAAGATGCCTTATCCTCGTCATGGAGTTCTTCCACCGAGGGAGTCTGTCATGTATTTCATGACTGAGACTGAAAAGCTTCAGGTTACTCTCAACAGAGTTCAACGGGAGAGAAGGTCTTGGAAGAACAAGTACCGCACCCTCGACATAGAGTGTATCAAAATACAGCAATTACTGAAAGAGAAAGATGCTCTGATTGAAATTTTGGAGCAACATGCTGTAGAGAATCAAGATGACCAAAGGAATTTGCTCACCCCTTTCACCTGGCAAAGGAATGACAACCCGACAACGGCCCAAGAGCCCCAGTTAAAGAAAAGGAAAGTACCAGAATCAGCACCCGAGTTCTCTCGGGACCCCTTAGCTTAGGTTTCTGCTTCTGCATCTTTTAATCTACTGTATTTCCATTTCTATAATCCTTTGATTTCAATAAAAAGGGGTTTCCCCACTGTTTGATATTTGCAATCTAATTGTCTAAGTTTATTTTGATTAAACCAAAAAATAATTAATATAATCATTACATTCATCATTCTCACATCGCGTATTCTTCTTACCTATGAATCTCACGTTTGTGTCTTGGTTCTAGAGTCAAACTGTCTCATTCGTACAATACTCAGGCCAATCGTCAGAAAAAGATGGATGATCTTAAGGAAGAAAACAGAGAGTTGAAAGAAGAGATCGACGCTCTGAGAGAGGATATGAGAAAGCTTCGTAACGACATGCAAGCCATGGCAGAAGCTCAGCTACAAAGGACTGTGATCTCAGAGATCACCTCAACGCCTATAGTGGAGAAGTATGATCCTAGGTATCAAATGCCGAAAGATCGTCCTTGGGGCATGCCTGTTAACTATATCCCGGAAGGATATGTTCCGCCGATCACTGAAGATCAGGGAATCATAACAGAAGCCGTTGGGCCTGAAGGTTACAAACTTCGGGAAAGCGAAGATGCCAGGGGCATACTGAAGACTCCTGAAGGTTACAAACTTCGGGAAACGCCAAGACTCACTGCCGTAGTCACGGTACCACCCCCTGTGGTGCACACTGTCCCAGAAGGACAGATTCCACCGATCCCTTCTGATAAGAAGGAAACCATGTTCTACAGAATGGATGAATTCCAGGAGCAGTTTCTGGAAATGCAGAAGGAGCTGCAAGCCATTCGCGATCAAGATTTATTTGGAAAGGATGCCGCAGACCTCTGCTTGGTCCCCAATGTAAAAGTTCCGCACAAATTTCAAGTGCCCGACTTTGAAAAATACAAGGGTAACTCTTGCCCTCAAAGCCATCTGGTGAAGTACGCTCGGCGGATGTCAGCTCAGACGGAGAATCAGGACCTACTGATTCATTACTTTCAGGATAGTTTAACCGGTGCCGCATTAAAATGGTACATGGGTTTAAACCGTGCCACGATCAGCACATTCAGAGATCTTGGCACTGCCTTCGTCCAACAATACAAATACAATTTGGACATGGCACCGGACAGAGATCAACTCAGATCGATGTCACAAAAGGACAAGGAAACCTTTAAGGAGTATGCTCAAAGGTGGCGTGAAATTACCGCTCAAATTTGTCCACCTCTTGAGGAAAAAGAGATGACAAAGATCTTCTTGAAGACCTTAAGCTCATTTTACTACGACAGAATGGTTGCCAGTGCACCCAGTGATTTCACCGAGATGGTGGGCATGGGAGTTCGTCTTGAGGAAGCCGTCCGAGAAGGACGTTTAGCAAAAGACGCTGGATCATCAAGTAGTACAAAACGATACGGTAGTGCTCTCCCTAAGAAAAAAGAGCAAGATATTGGGAATATCTCTCTCGGAAAGTAAAGGTGACGTTATCAACCGGTAGCAGCTGTAACTCCTGCTATCAGCCCTGCGCCTATTCCTACGTATCAACCTCAGGTTGCGCAAAGCCAACCTAATCAGCAAAGGACACAACAGCCTCTTCAGCAGGCTCGTCCTCCATATAACAACAACTGTACAACACGACCATCAGGGTTTGATCCTATACCCATGTTTTACGCGGAGCTGTTTCCATTACTACTGGTTAAGGGGCACATTCAGACTAAATCTCCTCTTACAGTACCGGAAAATCTGCCTTTTTGGTTTAACGTGGATCAAACTTGCCCTTACCACTAAGGAGGATCAGGGCATAACATCGAGACTTGTCTCAATTTCAAGTCCGACGTGCAAAAACTTGTTAGGAGCGGGGTCTTATCCTTCAAGGATACAAATCCTAATGTTCTCACAAACCCGCTGCCTCAACATGAGAAAGCTGCAGTCAACTTGATCGAGAAAGAGACTAATGATGTCTATCAAATTCACGACGTACTCTTGTTGAAAACCAATTTGGTCAAGATGCATTGTAGACAGAGTGGATATGGCCATGTGCCACCTCATAATTATCACCAGTGTGATATCTGCTCTAAAGACAACCAGGGATGTTCTGTAGTGCAAGCAGCTCTACAGGAACAAATGGATCCCGGATGGATCCAAGAGCACCGAGTTCGTGGAGTTAACATGACCCATACGAATTCCAACATCATTCAGAGCCACGACGTCTATACAATGAATGTCAACTTGGTGGCAATGCATTCAAGGCAAAACCAGTATCATAATCTGCCGCGGCATGATTACAGTTCCTGTTTGACTTGCTCGGTAAACAAACAGGGATGCTCTTTCATACAAGAGGCCCTCCAGCGTCAGATGGATCTTGGATGGATCCAAGACTACCATGATAGGAACCCTTATCAGATCAACATGGTTCAGATCTTCGATATTCGCGTGATGAATACCAACTTGGTAGAGTTACATGCTGAGCAGGTCCGACTCAGATTCTTAATATCACATGACTATCAAAGCTGTAAAGCAGGTTGCGAAAACGATCGAGGTTGTACCCTTGTCCAGGAGGCACTTCAACACTTGTTAAATCACTGGTGGATGCCAATTTATATGGATGAAGATACTCAGTAGATTAGTATCAATAACAGAAACCCCACTCGGCGTCAGAGTCATGACGTCCGATCTGTGGAAGCTAACCTAGTGAGGTTACATTGTATTCAAAGCGGGTGTGGCCAGGTGCCACCACACAACTATGACCATTGTAGCGTCTGTTCGGAAAGTAACCAAGGGTGTTGCCTTGTGAGAGCAGCTCTTCAGAGTCAGGTGGATCGTGGAGAGATTCGTCCATATCCGGGTTCTGGACCCATCAACTGGACGCCGAACTACCTTGCCGATCAAGTTGAGGATGTTGTCACGATCACTGGTCATCACCTGACCATGGATGTTTTTGCCATTATCCCTCTACTTGACGAATCTAAAATTCCCAACCGGGAACGGATCGAGGTTACTTATGATGGTCAGAAAAATCAGAAGGTTCCCATAGTCATCTATCTACCAGGACCACTACCGTATGAATCAACTAAGGATATCCCTTACAAATACGGTGCAACAACAATTGAAAATGGAAAGGAAATTCCATTACCCTCCGTCGTGAATATTGCAGACATCAGTCGTGTAACACGGAGCGGTCGAATCTTCAATCGAGGAGATGGAGAATCTAACAAGGAAAAGGAACTTCAGACAGAAGCTCCCGATCCATCAGTCGGTCAATCCAGTGATCCCGACCTTTCGAAAAATAATGATGAGATGTTGAAGCTCATCCAAAGGAGTGAATATAACATTGTTGATCAACTGTTACAAACTCCTTCAAAGATCTCGGTATTATCATTGGTACTCAGTTCAGAAGCGCATAGGGAGGCTCTACAGAAAGTCTTGGAGCAAGCCTTTGTGGAACAGGATGTAACAATCAGACAGTTCGATAGCATTGTCTCTAACATCACTTCCTGCAATAATTTGGGATTTAGTGATAAGGAATTACCCAAAGAGGGTCGTCGTCATAACATGGCACTCAACATTACAGTTAATTGTCAGGACGATGCTTTAGCCAGCGTACTGGTAGACACAGGGTCAGCCCTGAATGTTATGCCGAAGTCCACTTTGACTCAATTATCGTTCAAAGGCCCTTCGATGAGAATCAGTGAGGTCGTCGTCAAAGCATTCGACGGATCCAGAAAAACGGTTATCGGCGAAGTTGATCTTCCCATAACTATTGGTCCTCACACTTTCCATGTCACTTTCTAGGTCATGGACATCCGGGCAACATACAATTGTTTATTAGGAAGACCTTGGATACATCAGGCAGAAGCGGTTACTTCCACCCTCCACCAAAAGCTAAAGTTCGTTCAGAACGATCAACTTGTCACAGTCTGTGGAGAACAGGCCTTGCTCGTGAGTAACTTATCATCATCTGCTTGTATAGAACCCGAGGAGGTTATTGGAACTCAGTTCTAACCACTGTCGGTGAGCAAGGACAATCAATACCAAGGAGGAACCTCGATTTCCTCATACAAAGATGCTATCAAAGCGGTCGAGTGTACCGATACAACCGGATGGGGACAGCTTGTCATTCCTACTAGCAATACAACAAAGAAGGGTCTTGGTTTTTCTGCAACCTGTACCCAGACAGCTGCTAACGATGAAAGTCTTCATCCCATTCAGGATTTCTTCCACAGTGGAGGTTTTCTTCACCCAGTCCTTCAAGCAGTCCATGCTATCAATGAGGAAGATCCCTCTGACACAGAGGAAGAATGGAAGTCCTACCTTAACGAGGACGGTTATATGTCTCAGGAAGAGGTGCCTATACCATTTTGCTATCCCGCACAGAGTCCGAGATTTATACCACGGTCAGATGTTGAAATGATATACGGAGACTGTGATCCAGAAGGATGTCGTGCTCCGCCAAATTCATTAGAGGAGGACACTCTGATGAAAGACAACTTTGACCACAATTACTATGGCCCAATGGATGGTCTGCCAATGTGGCAACCTTACCCAGGAGACTTGGGGCAAGAAAGTCAGCCGAGTAATGAAAATCAGCTGACCATCATTGAACAGAATACCTGTGTCCCCACCATGTCATGGGATCAACACTCAGGTCATTTAGAAACTACTCAACATGAAGATGAATTCGCAATGTTTGCAGGACTTGAATTCATCAACTATGCTTTTCCCGAGGTCAACGTCATCGAGAGAGATGACTCCTCCAGTTCGAAAGAAGTGTGGGACACCTTGGGACAACTGAGTGGAAAATACGACTATATGGTCAAGTACACCGCTCTCGAAAGCTCTCGTATCAGACTCGAAGATATCCAGCCAACTGGATGGGGAGATACAGCTGAGAGCACAAATGTTATGCAAAATACAACAGAGGAATTCTCCTACGACAGCTCTGTCTGGGAGACAGATTCCAATGATCCTGCACCACCAGAAATCAGCGTCATTTTTGAAGATAAATCAAGGAAGGTGCCAGACTTTGTGATTCACCGAGGAGTTCGCCGCCAATGGGTTGCCGTCGAGGTCCCGAAGATCGTTCATCAGTCAAAGTAATTGCCATCTTTAACCTTTCACCCTGCCCAGGTGAAACAGATGTTTTGATAGGGCTCGCTTTCTATAAATTTCCCTCTTCGCTTTGCCCGAAGCGACAGAGTTTTGTTTTATAGGGCTGTAGTTTCAAGAATCGACTTGTTCATTAATAAAATAACGTCGTTCTGTAATTTCCGCATTAATTGCTGTTTTCTCTTTTCGTTTTTCAGAAAATGGTAATCCTAAAAACGAATCAATAATAAAAACAAGCAGTAATAAAAATAAAACACTGCACACACTTGCATTTTCTCTATCTCTTCTAAACATGAATCATCACGTCATGCAGATTTCTTGTTTTAAACCCAGTTGAAACATATGATCCGATGCCTTCTCCCAACTTTGAGTTCCCGATATTTGGGGCTGAAGAAGAAGTTAACAACGAAATTCCAGAAGAGATCTCCCTATTACTCAGACAAGAGGAAAGGTTCATTGAACCTCACAAAGAACCGTTGGAAACGGTAAACTTGGGTTCAGAAAAAGAGAGAAAAGAAATCAGGATTGGGGCACTTCTCAGTCCAACTGCCAAAGAGAGTTTGATAAAGCTTCTCACAGAATTCCCCGATGTATTCGCTTGGTCCTATCAGGACATGCCAGGGTTGGATACCAGCATCGTGGAACATCACTTACCGTTAAGATCGGAATGTCCGCCAGTAAAGCAAAGGTTGAGACGGACTCACCCGGACATGGCCATCAAAATCAAAGAGGAGGTACAGAAACAGATTGATGCGGGTTTCCTCGCCACGTCAGAATATCCTCAATGGTTAGCCAATATCGTACCCGTTCGGAAAAAGGACGGAAAGGTCAGAATGTGTGTCGATTACAGGGATCTGAACAAGGCTAGCCCAAAGGACAACTTTCCTTTACCACACATTGACATGCTGGTAGACAGTACAGCAAGGTTCAAAGTCTTCTCCTTCATGGATGGATTCTCGGGCTATAACCAGATCAAAATGGCACCGAAAGACATGGAGAAAACTTCGTTCATTACCCCATGGGGTACCTTTTGTTACAAGGTAATGTCGTTCGGTTTGAAGAACACCGGGGCAACCTATCAAAGGGCCATGACTACTCTTTTTCATGACATGATACACAAAGAAATCGAGGTATATGTCGATGATATGATTGCAAAATCTAAGACAGAAGGGGAGCATGTGACCCACCTGTCAAAACTATTCGAGCGTTTGTGAAAGTACAAACTCCGCTTGAATCCCAACAAGTGCACCTTCGGTGTCCGTTCGGGGAAACTTTTAGGGTTCATCGTCAGCCAGAAAGGAATTGAGGTTGATCCTGACAAGGTCAAGGCCATTCAAGAAATGCCTTTTCCGAAAAATGAAAAATAAGTCAGAGGATTCCTGGGACGTTTGAACTACATCTCCAGATTCATATTCCTTATGACCGCGACCTGTGCGCCGATTTTCAAATTACTCAAAAAGAACCAGGATTGCGTTTGGTCAGAAGATTGCCAAACCGCCTTCGACAGTATTAAGGAATATCTGTTGAATCCTCCGATTTTATCACCTCCAGTGGAAGGAAGACCACTGATCATCTACCTCACAGTCCTAGAGGACTCAATGGGATGTGTACTTGGCCAACAAGATGAAACCAAAAGGAAAGAGTCTGCCATTTACTATCTGAGCAAGAAATTCACCGACTGCGAGACTCGGTACACAATGCTTGAGCAAGAAACTACTTGTTTAATCTCAAAAATGGATCCAATCAAGTATGTTTTCGAAAAACCTGCTCTCACGGGAAGGATTGCCCGTTGGAAGATGTTATTATCAGAATATGACATAGAGTACCACGCTCAGAAAGCCGTTAAGGGGAGTATTTTAGCCGATCATTTGGCTCATCAACCGATTGACAATCAAGAATCAATCGGGTTTGACTTCCCAGACGAAGATGTCATGTATCTAAAAATGAAAGACTGCGATGAACCGCTACCCAGTGAAGGGCCAGAACTAGGTTCCCAATGGGGACTTATCTTTGATGGAGCAGTTAATCATTATGGAAACGGAATTGGGGCAATCATTGTTACCCCTCAGGGTACCCACATTCCTTTCACTGCCAGACTTACGTTCAAATGTACGAACAATGAGGCCGAATGCGAAGCTTGTATCATGGGTCTCGAAGAAGCAATTGATTTAAGGATCAAAAACTTGGACGTATACGGCGATTCAGCCTTGGTTATCAATCAGATAACAGGAGATTGGAACACATACCAATCAGGATTGATTCCTTACAAAGACTACGCAAGAAGGTTGCTACCTTTCTTCAACAGAGTTGAGTTTCATCATATCCCTCATGAGAAGAATCACATGGCTGATGCATTAGCCACTCTCTCTTCCATGATTAGTGTAGGTCAATGGAACGACCTACCTAAGATCGACATAATGCGCCTTGAACGGCCCGCTTACATCTTCACGATTGAAGCAGTCCTAGACGACAGACCTTGGTATCACGATATCAAATGCTTCCTTCAGAAACAAGAGTACCCACCTGGGGCACTCAAGAAAGATAGAAAAACCCTCAGAAGACTGGCTGGAAACTTCTTCCTGAGCGGTGACACTCTCTATAAGAGAAATTTTGACATGGTCTTGCTCCGATGCGTGGACAGACCAGAAGCAGACATGCTTATGAAGGAAATTCATGAAGGATCCTTTGGCACTCATGCCAACGGACACACAATGGCGAGAAAAATTTTAAGAGCAGGGTACTATTGGTTGACAATGGAATCCGTCTGCTACAAGTACATGAGGAGGTGTCACAAGTGTCAGATATACTCCGACAAAATTCATGTACCGCCATCACATCTCAAAGTTCTCTCTTCCCCATGGTCATTCTCGATATGGGGAATCGACATGATTGGCATGATTGAGCCCAAAGCTTCAAACGGACATCGGTTCATCCTAGTAGCCGTTGATTACTTCACCAAGTGGGTTGAAGCAGCGTCATACGCCAATGTAACCCGACAAGTGGTGGTCCGATTTATCAAAAACAATATCATTTGCCGTTATGGTGTTCCGAGCCAGATCATTACTGATAATGGATCTAACTTGAACAATAAGATGATGAAAGAGTTGTGCACAGAGTTCAAGATTGAACATCATAACTCATCTCCCTACTGACCAAAGATGAACGGAGCGGTAGAAGCAGCTAACAAGAACATCAAGAGGATCGTTCAAACGATGGTTGTAACCTACAAAGACTGGCACGAGATGCTACCCTTTGCTTTTCACGGTTATCGCACATCTGTCCGCACTTCAACAGGGGCAACCCCTTTCTCTCTAGTGTATGGCATGGAAGCAGTGCTCCCCATAGAAGTAGAGATCCCATCAATCCGAGTGTTGATGGAAGCTAAGCTCACCGAAGCTGAATGGTGTCAAAGCCGACACGACGAACTGAATCTGATCGAAGAAAAGAGAATCACGGCACTATGCCATGGTCAATTGTATCAACAGAGAATGAAGAGGGCGTTTGACAAAATGGTCCGACCTCGTGTCTTCAGGAAAGGAGACCTCGTGCTCAAGAAGATACAATCATTTCTCACTGATTCGCGAGGCAAGTGGACTCCGAATTATGACGGCCCCTATGTGGTCACGAAAGCTTTCTCAGGCGGCGTCTTGAGACTTGCAACCATGGACGGAGAGGAATTTGCCTACCCCACGAATGTTGATGTAGTCAAGAAATACTTCACCTAAACTAAAAAAATGTCTCGGTGGATTGAAAACCCGAAAGGGCGGTCCAGGCAAAAGTTAGAGACATGAAAAAAATCACCCCGATGGATTGGAAACATCATAGTACAATCCAGGCAAAAATTAGGGATAATGGCAAGTAACTATGTTCAACAGAGGCAAGTCCCTCAGCAGCAGCAGTTATACCATCCATCGGAGGAAAATTCCAGTCAAGGTCATCTTCGACAGAAGCTCAGGATGCCCCGAATTCAAAGTTGGTAGAAGGATAGTGGTTGTTATGTTTCAATGTAGCCCTTTTCCCTGTAAATTACCATTTTCTAACTTTGTAAATACTCAATGGAATCACGCGTTTGGATGATCTCCATTTTATCAATAAAATTTGAGCCCTTGTGCTTTTGTTTGTAATTCTTATTTGTTTTAGCTTTACAGAATGGCGTTTTAAACATGATTAACGATTCTTGAAATGAAACAAAAATGAATTTACTTGTTAAAACTTTTTCTGCTTTAAAATAAAGATGGCAATTTCTTTTGACTGTTGAACATCAAAAGAGCATCAACCGTTTCTCCAGAAGTAAGCGAACTTCAAAGTGCAGAATCAAAGTACTCTTTCTACGCCAGTGCGCCTGAATGAAGGATCAACAGTGTCGGATGCGACTATTCCATCTGACCTCTTCGGCCGAGTTCTTATCTCCTAAGCCCGACCAACATAGCTCCCAACAGGGACTATCTTTCCTAAGCAAGGTGGAATTGCTATTCTGAACCAGCGGTACTTCTTCGCCCCGCGATGGCCGAGTATCCAGTCATGTTCATTTTTTTAGTTGGTATGTCGCGTCAGTTTTGTCAGTATAAACATACATACATCATGCATTCTATTTGTATTCTCATTCATATCGCATCACTATCACTCCAGTCGGTCTTATCCCTAGTGATATTTGTCCTCTCGGTCGAGTTGTCAGTTCTTTCCTCGATTAAGAAATGTTGTGTTTGAACGATCTCTCCTCCAGTTTATTTCTGGATTGAAGTTGGGTCCTTGACCACTTTGATAACTTGAACCTCTGAAAGGTCAGAGAACCTTTACCAAATGTCACTCTTCGCCATTGAAGATGATATCCTTGCTTTCCCGGATTAAGGAAAATCCCCAGAGAAAGCCTCTTAAACAGAGATTCGGCAGTACGGCTGTTTATCTCCGAAAAACCCACTGATGAAAAGGTCATCGGCACCTCAAAATTGGATCACATCATATGGCATTTCTCCGAGAAGATCTCCGAGAAAAGTATGATGTAAAGACCCCGAACGAAGGCAGTCTCTCAAGAGACTCGTTTTCCTCAGTAGATTCGGCAAATGGCATCTCCAAATAGAGAAGTTTGTGCACCTCTACAATTCAGACGACTAGGTTCCCCAGCAAGTCTGACATCAAAAATTTTTCCACTCAAATGGCATCTCCCCAGGAAAATTCAGCGAGAAGTTTGAAGGAAAGCCGCTACGAATAGCATCCCTTGTCAATAAAGTTTATTGACGAAAGAAACTGAGACCAGTTCCTTGGTAGGAAACCAGGATCGAGGGGAAGTTTACATTAGAAACTAAGACCAGTTCCTTGGTAGGAAACCAGGATCGAGGGGAAGCTTACATCAGAAACTAAGACCAGTTCCTTGGTAGGAAACCAGGATCGAGGGGAAGTTTACATCAGAAACTGAGACCAGTTCCTTGGTAGGAAACCAGGATCGAGGGGAAGTTTACCTTTTCTAAGTATCATTGCTTAGCGAAAGAAGATGAATGCGTGAATTACCATTCATAGACGCCATCAAAATTTTGGGTATTCCGATATTTAATCCTCTTGCACCCCGAATGCCCGAATACCTTCGTCATTCACACCTTCGAGTCCAAGAAGATTAAATAGGGGCATCTGCCATACCCCAAATTTTGACCACTTAGATTTTCCATCATTGTGCAAATCATCATCACAATATGGATGTACTTTCATGCCTCATCGATCTCCTCGAGCATTGTTGAGCATTCACTACCATCAAGAATTAGGGTTTCAAGCCCTCTCAGAGCCTTAGACAAAGGATCAATCAAGGAAAGACTTGATCTTCAACTTTTCTAGCCTCTAGAATATCAACAATGGATCAAAAGGACTCCCACTCCAAGGATTAAGCACAAAGCTGCTCCCTTCTGGGTGGATCAAGTCTCAAGGTCGACAGTGTCACCAAATTAGGGTTTTGGTCGACCAGGGCCTCCAGATGGAAATCTTTCATCTGGGCACAAGCCAATTATCCAAAACATAACCTAATATACTCCATGGAACCTCATGGACCCAATCATCAAGTCAATTTTGCCTCAGGGGATGCATTCAGCAAAAATCAAGAATTAGGGTTTCTTGGCCTAATTCACCCTAAAGTTGACTTTTAGGGCAAATCATGAGCCAAGACCTCAAGAGAGGGTTTGAGGGTCTCTAATGAACTATATTGATCCATTTGGAACAATGGATTAATCCAAGAAGCTTGAGCAACAAGTCTCAATTTCATCTGCACCACAATTAGGGTTTCGTGGGGAAAGTCGACTGTAACTTTGACTTTTGACCAGGACATGCTCCCAAACCCTAAAACATGATTCAATATACCCTATGACACCCATGGAACATGTCCATCAAGTTTGATTTAGGTCAAGGACATGATTTCCTGAAGAATTGCACAGTTTGGAATTCATCTGATAAAAAGTCAACTGTGCACAAAAGTCAACTTTGACTTTTTGAGATTTTTCACCAAAATGGATTTTTAACCCTAAAATGATGTTAATGTATGATTTGAATCATCATTCATCAAGAAAAATCAAAGAAAGTGGGATAACTTGTAAAAGGGGTAACCATAAAAACTTAGAAAAATTTCTAAGTTATGGAAAAAGTGACACTAATGTGCCAACTTTGGAGGACCATAACTCCTAAACCACAAGGCCATTGTTTCCCATTCAAAGCTTGATTTGTAGATCTCATTGCCCTCTACAAAAGCTTCATACTGACCTATGTCCAAATTCCTCATGGATTTTGAGTTATGGAGTGATCAAAATCAAGAAAAGTCACTTTGTTCCAACACTTAGTGAAAATTTCACTAAGTCAGATTTTACCCTACTTTTTGCCAAATGTAGGGGGATTTTTCACTTGGATTCAAAAGAGATCAAAACCAAACATGTTCAAACAGTTGTTGTATCATGTAAGGGATTTCCAAAATGGCCAAGAACATTACCAAATTCAATTTGAGTCATGAGATATAACATTGGCAAGTTGCCTTGTTGAAATCTGTCAAGGCAAGGCAGATTTTGCATTTTTGCTCGATTTACCAAAATCAGCCAAATCCAAATGCTCCTATCCACTTGGACACCTCTGAGGATTAAATCTAAAGGGGATAATCACTGAGCCAAGCCTCCAAAGTCTTTGGAACAACAAATAGCATGTTGAACCTAGAATGGCCAAAATAGGGACAAGACTCCAATTTTGGATTGGAGCATTCAATGGAAGCATCAAGGTGGCATGGGCTGAGCCATTCTCAACTGAATTCAGTCAAGACTTATCCAATACCAAGGGAACCACAGCCTTGTGCCCTAACCTCTAGTCAATGGCTAGAGAAAACTTGCATTTCCATTGGCCAACATTGAACAAACACCTGCTGCATTTGCCATTCACTGTGGATCCCAAAACAAACTTGCTCTACTATAAATAGAGCTCAATTGTGATCAGTTTGAGTACACCAAAGCCATCAAACAGATGCTTTCCTCAAAATCTCTTCTTTCACTCCAATTTTGCCTTCTAAGGCAAGTCACTATCGGGTTTTGAGTTTGAGAGCTTTTCCAATCAAACCAACCACTCACACACCTCACATACATCATATAGAAGTGATCCAAACACTCACATAACATCTGGAACATAGATTTCACAAAATCACCAGCCAATTGCTCAAGTTCTTGACAGATTTGCAGTTGGGGTACCATCTTAAGTTCCAGATCATTTCAATCCATTCCAAGCATTCATACACACTCCATGGCACCTAGGGAAGCTATCCAGATCATTGGAACCTAGCTGTAACACCTCCAACATAAATCACGATCACCAGCTGCAAGTGGTAAGCATGAGCTCTTCTAACTCTATGATCCATGCATTTTTTGCTGCACAATAATTTGGCCATATGTTCATAATCATGCATGGAATGTTTTCCCTCAATAAATTGTATTGTTTGAATCGTGTATCAAAAATCCTAGCCTTCATGCAGAAATTAGGGTTCTTGAGGATTTCTCATGATTTCTTGTTATATGTTTAATTTAAATGAAATTAAATACCATAGACATGATCGTGAGGTTGAAACGAGTTGATTGGTATGTGGATTGCATGATATGATCAAGTATTCAGTGAGATTGGAGAGAAAATGCAAATCTAGGCAAACTCAGAACACGCGCGTGTTCTTGGGTGTTCTTGGCGCCATTTTTTGAATATTTGAATATTTGAATTTTGTGATTTTATTTAATTGATTCAAAAATTAATTACTCTCTGAGTTTTAATGATTTTGAGTTGATTCTTTTTTTAATAATTCACAAAAATGTTAAAATATTTTATTTTCCCAAAAAATCTCAAAAATATTATTTATTTTGTATAATTGATATTTTTGCAAAGAATTAATGTTTTAATTGTTTTTGACATTTAAAGTATTTTTTCCACCTTGATTTTGCAACTTTAAATGCTTTCTAATTATTTTGTAGGTCAATACTTAATTTTTAAAAGCATTAATCCAAGATCACAATTTGTTTTTCCTATGTTAAACAATTTTGATCATTTTAATTGAATTTTTATTCAATTAAAACACATTTTGAAAACAAATTAGGGTTTTTGGATTAATTCAACCCTCATAAATCATTTTCAAAACACTCATGGGCCTCTATTAGAGTGTAAGACCCAACCCACTTGTACAGAAATATTTTGGGCCTCACTTATTGTATAAGTCCCTCTGTACATTTTTAAATTCGGCATGATCGTCGCCAGTTTAAAAATAAACCTTCTGGGCCTCTCCTTGAGCTATAAGACCCATTCAACACTTTTGGGCCTCTAATAGAGTGTAAGACCCAATCCCCTTTTAACCAAAACCTTTTGGGCCTCACTTATTGTATAAGTCCCTCTGCGTTAAAAGGAAACCTCGGCGTGATCTCAATTTCAAACGAAAAGTCAACCGGGCCTACCCTCGTGTTATAAGCCCCACTCTTTTTCTTTAACCCTTTTGGGCCTCTTGAGAGAGTGTAAGACCCATCCCTTTGTACAGAAAACAATTTTTGGGCCTCAGTCACTTGTATAAGTCCCTCTGTACAAATTCAAACAGTGCGCTCACTGATAAAACCCTGGGCCTCTCCTTGAGCTGTAAGCACCAAATCTTTTTTTTTCAAAGCACTTTCTCCTTTGATTTTGAATATACTGTTGTTTTCAATCTTTCTTTGTTGAACAACTAACCAAACAGCATGGAAGCTCTACAACCGAGTAAGTGGTTATTGCTTTCATTTACCGCTTTCATATACATATAACTGTATTGTGGGGTTGTTTCACTGTAAATCTTCTTTCATAAACTCATATCAACTGTGTAATAATAGTATAGATATTTAGAGTTTCCCGGGCAACTACGTATAGCATTAAGCTCGTTGATCACTCTTAAATAGTCAATACTAGATCCCTATAGGATTACCAGACACAGTCTTCCCTCCTCTTGGGGTTAAACAATATGGAGATATGAAAGGCAGCATTCTCTGTGAACCCTTTCATAGACTGTCACTCGTAGAAGTTGTTAAAGAAACTCTACTCCCCAGAGATGATCTCTTCTCCGTGAATTGCATCTCTTGAGTTTCTTCCAAATTTTCGAACTTTCCTGGCTTGATCTATTCTCGGTGAATGACATGTCTTGAATTTCTCGGGGTTTGGGGACCCACAGGCTTCTTAAAAGCACTTGTCAAGAAACTCTATTCCCCAGAGATGATCTTTTCTCCGTGAATGGCATCTCTTGAGTTTCTTCCAAATTCTCGGACTTTCCTAGCTTGATCTATTCCTCGTGAATAGACTGTCTTGAATTTCTCAGGGTTTGGGGACCCACGGGCTTCTTAAAAGCATCATCCTCCTCTTGGACGTCGTACAAGGACCCACAGGCTTCCTAAAAGCAACCCCGCCTCCTCTTGGGCTTAGTACAAGGACCCAACGACTTCTTAGAAGTATTCACAGCCTCCTCTTAGGCTTCGTATAATTATCTCTTCCTCCGGGAATGATAGCCTCCTCTTGGGCTTCATACAAGGACCGATCGGCTTCTTAAAAGTTTCCAGCCTCCTCTTGGGCTTTGTACAAATTGTCCCGACGACCTCCTAGAGGTATAGGAACAGAAATTAGTCATCTGCATAGAACAGTCCTTTCAAAGAGTCTACTACTGTTTCTCAAAGCATAGTACAAAAATATGAAACTCTAGACTTGGACAGTCTAATCTCCTTGAGTCTTTAAGACATTCTCAAGTGACCCCTTCGTTAAATAGGAAGAAAACTCGTAGACTCGGACAGTCTCAATACCCTTTGGATTTCCCACTTCCTTAAAGACCAGGAATAACCCAGATCCTCGAATCAAATCCTTGAGTACAGTGTTGCTCATATAAGAACTGATTTTCTCTTTCAAAATCAGTATACTGGACTTATCACTCAACTAAAACTGTAACCATAGCCTCCTCTTAGGCTTTGTATAGTGATCCTTCTCCAGTGAAGCTAGCCTCTCTCTTGGGCTTTATACAATGATTCTCCCCAGCGGAGTCAAACAACGTTTAGCCTCTCTCTCGGGCTTTGTACGAGACACATAAGAGACTCCCTCGTTGAGTCAATTACCCCTTTCGCCTCCATCTCGGGCTTCGTACGAGATACAAAAAACTCTCTTGTTGAGTCAAATAGCCTCCATCTCGGGCTTTATACAAGATACCAAAAGACTCCATCGTCGAGTCAAAAACCTTTTAGCCTCTCTCTCGGGCTTCGTACGAGACACATATTAGCCTCCTCTTAGGCTTTGTATAAGAAAACCACTGGTTGATCCAATCAACCTTTTAGCATCAAAACTGTGCCTCGTTCACAGTACACAAACATCAACAACTCCTTCCCCTTCATCTAATTGTTGTAAGCGGCAAGCCTCTGGATTATCTACATCCATGCCACTGTCCCTCTTTTAGTATGAGAAATTCCTAAGGAAAGATAGCGTTGCTCTAAACTAAGTAAAAATCTTCTCCTTCAGGTTAAAATCCCCTATAAAGGAAATTATGGCATTGCCGGATCTGCGTATCCCGGTTAAAGTAATCCTCCTTTACAGTCAGTCACCCAACAGTTGTGACAAACAGACCCCTTTAGAGATGACAAATTCTCTCTAAGGTCAACACTTTTAGCTTCACATCTTGGGCTTTGAACAAGATACAAACCACCTTTAGCTTCACATCTTGGGCTTTGAACAAGACACAAAACAACCATTTCCTCCCATAGAATAGTAGGAACTACGAACGCTCTAATTTCCCTGTTTCGGTAAACGGGAATACGTAGGCATAAGATTGAAAGAAAAAATCTTAGCGAGCACACTAAACAAAAACCCAAAATCCCATACTTTCATATACATCCGTCCTAACATCTCAACCGATAGCCTAAAACACCTCTTTTCGAAAAAATAACCAAGGAGAGACCCCGAATCTTTGTAGCATCTGTAAACCAGCAGTTTTGACTGTTTAACCTTAGTATGCAAGCAGGGTTAGTTGGAGACATCTATTTCCCTTCCTTCATCAGCTTTAAATAGGATAAAAAATGAATCGAACTGTAGTACTAGAGCGATCGTGCTTCGCAACCACATCCAAAAATCACTCGCTACACCTAATTCCTGATTTTTGAGGTATGCATCCCCTGAGGCTAAATTAACTTGATGATTGGGTTTATGATGTCCCTTGGAGCATCATAGGTTATGCTTTGAAGCAATGGCTCATGCCCAGAGGAAATTTTCCATCTGGAGGCCCTGGTCGACCAAACCCTAATTTGGTGACACTGGCGATCTTAAGGTTTGACCCACATGGAAGGGAGCAGCCTTGTGCTTAATCCTTAAAGCGAGAGTCTTCTTGATCCATTGTAGATGTTTGGGAGGTTAGACAAGTTGGAGATCATGTCATTTCTTGATTGATCCTTTGTCTAAGAACTCTGAGAGGGCCTGAAACCCTAATTCTGATTGTAGTAAGTGTTCACTCATCTTCGGGGAGACTGATGAGGCAAGATAGTCCATCCATATTGTGATGATGATTTTCACAATGATGGGAAATCTTAGTGGTCAAAATTTGGGGTATGACACCATGGTACCTCCTTAGAATTATGATATGGAAATGGCTTTGGCGAGCAAACAACGATAGGTTGTACCTTCTTCTGCTTAGGGGATTCAGCAGGAACCTTCCTATAGACGATGGTGAATGGCTCGATAGCAGCAACTTCCTCAACAGGCTTAGATCTGGCAAATTGGACTTCACCTCGGTTCATCAAGATCTGGACACAACCCTTCAGCCTTCGACATTGGTTGGGATTATCGTCACAAATTTGACATTTACCATGCAGCCCTTTCAACAACCCATGCTCATTCAATCTCTTGAAAACCACGGTCATCGGGGTCTTTACCTCGTCTACATCCATGATCAATTCATCCCTTGAGTTATCTTCAATCATGTTCACCGCAGGTCCACCGTGATTTGGCAACAAATTATTCTGAATGTTAGGTCCTTCCTCGGCGAAAGTCAGAATCTTGTTATCAATGAATTCCTAAACTTTGGTTTTGAAAACAAAACAGTCCTCTGTCGCATGTCCTATGTATCCAGCGCGATAAGCACAAGATGCATTTGGATTATGCTTTGGGCAAAATAGAGGAATTGCAGGTGCGATCTGTTTGGGAACAATTGCCCCTTGGTGAACCAAGTAAGGAAACCATTCAGTGTATGATACCGAAATTCTGTCGAAATTCGGTCACTTGCGATTTCCTTAATTGTTGTTATTCTGACAGTTTTGATTCTGCTGGTTTTTGTTGTTCTGTTGAGTCTGTTGCTGATTCTGAGCATTCTGAACTGGTTGTTGCGGATGATACTGATATAGAGGTTGTTGATATTGTGCAGCGGCAATGTACGGATATGGATAATTTGGCATAGGTGCCATGGGTGCTTGATACTGGGGAGAAACTTGGGTTGTCACAGCGTTGGCTTCACCTTATTTCTTCTTTGACTGACTGTTCTGAGACTTTCTGGTGGCCGGCTGCTAGGAAGCAGCTCCAGGAATCTTTCCAGTCTTCAAACCATTTTCAATCCGTTCACCAATGGTTACAATGTCAGCAAAGTTCGATGAAGAGTTACCCACCATTTTCTCATAGTAGGATCCTTGCAATGTTCCCATAAAGATGTCAACTAACTCATTGTCAGAGAGAGCATGTCGCACACGAGATGCCATCTCACGCCATCTTTGTGCATACTCCTTGAATGTTTTAGCTGAACGCTGGGACTGATTTTGCAACTGCAATCTAGTAGGCGCCAGATCAAGATTATATTTGTATTGTTTCAAGAATGCTTCAGACAGATCCCTTCAAGTACGGATTTTGCTGCGTTCTAAGCCCATGTACCAATCCAATGAAGCACCAGACAAACTATCTTGAAAACAATGAACCGACAATTCATCATTATCAATATAGGATGCCATTTTCCTACAATACATAGTGATGTGACTACGCGGGCCACTTAAACCTTTATACTTTGGAAGCTCAGGTATCTTGAATTTCTACGGCAGTACAACATTCGGAACCAAACATAAATCTTTTGCCTCCAGGCCAAAAGCAGAAAACCCTTCAATAGCTCTGATACGGTCTTCCAACAACTTGTAGTCAGTAGGTCTATTCTGATTAGTGGGCCTGACAAGAATTTGAGGATTTGGCAACTGAGAGGCGGCCGGAGCGTGCACTTGCGGAGTAGAAAATTGAGAAGGATATACCAAACCCTAATTAACCATCTAACCAGCATTCTTACCCATCTGAACACCAAACAGATAATACGAAGGAGGTACCACAGCAGCTGAGGAAGATGCCCCAGGATAGAACATTCCAGGATGAACATTCTGAACAACAGTTTGAACAGCTTGAGATGAAACTGGAACATGAATAGGAGGACCCCTATACACATGCTCTTCTTCGTCAGGAGCTCCAATGTCAGCTAACCCAGGAGTCTGACGAGTCTGACCCTGAAGATTCTCATGATCATCATTCACCACTGGAGGTGGAACTGGAGTAGGCATACCCCATGGATAAGTAGCAGCATTCCCATTAGACATGGGCACAACATAAGGCTGATATGGTACAAAGGCACTACCATTATTTGAAATCTGAGGAGTGTAATTTGGAGGCATGCCCCAAGGAAAACCAGCTTTAAACCGGATTGAGAATTTGTCGGATGAACAACAGGCTGATTCACAGGCTCAACTGGCACTTCAACAATAGCAGAAGAAGGAATAACATCAGGAGTAGTTGTAACAACAGAAGAAGTAGTCACAACAGGAGTGATAACGGTTGTGTCAGTAGCAGTTGCAACAACAGTGGCAGCAGCAGCGGCATCCCTCTGGGCACGAAGGAGTTCCATTATGACATCCATGTTCATCTAAAACTGATTCATCCAATCTTGAAATTGGGGCAGAATTTCATTATAAGTAGCATTCTCAGCTTCGAAGTCAGCCATGATTCTGGATTTTTTTGAGCGGGTGAAATACGATGTCGAGTCGCCGTCTTGCTACAAGCCAGAAATGATCAGAGTAAGCAAAGGTTTCCTGGAAGAAGGGACGTGCATATGCGGGCATGAATGAATGCGATGTATGCGAAAATGAAGTTTTAAAATGCATATGCAAAAATTAATTTGATATGATGGAATGACATGCAACACTAGAAACAAAGGGCCAGCACATCCTGAATAATCAAATCTGGATAATCTAAACATCTGCAAAGGTAATTCTGTGTCGGTGCAGAATCTGAAGCGGTGAGAGAACCGAGGTTGGAAGAGTCTTGGTTTCCTATAGAAAAACCCAATATCTCCGTCACAGGTATGATCTAACCTAGAATGGTCCTCATCTTCTCAAGCTCTCAGGTCGAGAAATAATAATACGTTCACCATTTCTGGTTTGGCATTATTACTCCTCAAGGAGGCCTCCACTGATTCCCCTTAAAAGGGTCATCCTATAGCAAATCCTCAGCTTCGAGTCCTCGAATCAAGAAGCATAATGGGTTTGCCATTTCTGGTCTGCCATTATCATTCCTTGGGAGGAGTACCTCAACTGAGTCCTCGGGAATGGTCACCAGAGTCAACAACTCTCTAGGTTGTTATTTCGTTGATTTTGTGGTTGGCATTTATTTTGCTAAAACTATTCTAGCAGCAAGATGTTGAAACAAGATGTTCTAATTTGCTGCATTCAACATGTCGAATGAAGATGTCCCATACTGGCTCATAGGACATCGCGTCTGAATTCAGTTTTAAAGAAGATTCTGTTGCTGTTAATTGTTACTGAATATTCTATGAATATTTGGTTATCCTATGTGGCATCCAAAGTATTTTTGGATTGTGTTTTTGTGTTGGTTTTCGGATTTTCAGCGTTTTCTAATTATGGAGACATATTAGGAAACTTTAGATTGAAGACCTATTTTGTTGGAGTTTATTTTGCAGATTTGTGAGCAGTCTCTTTGCTGCGTTTTTGAAGCCCAATCCAGTCCAGATTTAATGCTATATATTGACTGGTGTAAACCTAGTTTAGGTGTGGAACTTACGTGTGTTTTTGTTAGGGTTTTCGAGTGTATTTTGTGAGCCTAACTGGTATCATTCTGATAACAGTATAAGGACTGGTTTTTGTGTTGTAAGTTCTGTCAGTTACTCATAAGCTTTTAAGCATTGAGTTTCTTGTGTGTCAATTCTCATAAGCTTTGAAGTATTGAGAATTGTGTGTTTTTAAAGTGTGACTTTCGGTTTGTTTCTTGTGTTGAAAGGAACCAATCACGAGTTGTGGTTGTAGAGGGATTTGAGGAGGGCCTCATACCTAGGTGAGTCTTAGGTAGAAGTCATAGGAAGGGTAGTGATTAAGTGAGCAGATTATAATAGGGTTTGGTTCTTGTATGATCTGTGAATTGATACTATCATATATTGGTTTCGTCCCTGGCTTGGTAGCCCCCAGAGTAGGATTGTTGATCCGAACTGGGTAAACATATCACTGTGTTCTTTACTTTCTGCACTGTTATTATTATTGTTATCTTGTTCATTGTGTTGGATATCAGTGTCTCAACATCTGTGTAGGACATCTGATATCTGTGCCAGAATTTCAATTGGTATCAGAGCTTGCACCCTTGTTTGGTTCTGGGTGAGATTCAGGGAAGGTACTTTCTGGTACAATGGACAAGGATGGAGGATTTTTGAACAAACCACCTCTGCTTGATGGTTCCAACTATAACTATTGGAAACCAAGGATGATAGCATTCATAAAATCCATGGATGATCAAGCATGGAAAGCTGTTATAAAAGGATGGGAACCCCCAAAGGTTAAAGATGGAAAAGGTACCCCTACTGATGTGGTGAAGGAAGAGGAAGACTGGGATGATGCAGACTACAAAGAGTCTGTGGGAAATTCCAAAGCCATGAATGCATTGTTTAATGGTGTCAATAAGAATATCTTCATGTTGATTGAACATTGCACCATTGCAAAAGAGGCATGAGAGGTCTTGAAGGTTGCTCATGAAGGGACTTCAAAGGTGAAGATGTCAAAACTTCAGCTTCTCACTAGCAAGTTTGAGAGTTTGAAGATGAAGGAGGATGAGAGCATTCATGATTTTCACATGAACATTATTGAGATAGCTAATGCCTCAAGTGCCCTAGGTGAAAAGATGTCTGACAGCAAACTGGTCATAAAAATCCTCAGATCTCTACCTACGAGATTTGACATGAAAGTGACTGCTATAGAGGAAGCTCAGGATATAGACAAGATGAAAGTAGATGAACTTGTGGGATCTCTTCAAACATTTGAATTAGGGATCAGTGAAAAGTCTGAAAAGAAGAAGAGCATAGCCTTTGTGTCAAATGCTGGTGACTCAGAAGATGAAGGTGACCTGGTCAGAGATGAAGGGATGTCTAAAGATTTGGTTTTGCTTGGAAAACAATTTAACAAAGTGTTGAAAAGGATTGACTGGAAGTCGAGAGCAAATGCTCAGAACAAGTCACTCGACATCAGTAAAAACCAGGATGAAGGCAGAAGGTCCAGAACTGAAAAAGACTCCAATCAAGGGAAGAGAGTTCAGTGTTTTGAATGTGAGGGATATGGGCACATAAAGACTGAGTGTCCCACGTATCTCAAAAGGCAGAAGAAGGGCTTATCTGTGTCTTGGTCAGAAGGAGAGTCTGAGAGTGATCTTGAAGAAGAATCAGCAAAATTGGTGACAGCCTTGACCGGATATGTAAGGCAGATGGAGAAACTACTTGTGAGTCTGACTCTGACAAAGAATCTTATATTGGAGAACTCACTAAGGAAGAAGTCTTCACCAGGTTCTCAGAGTTGTGTATCAAGAATGAAGAAAGGTGCCAGATAATATTAGAACAGAAGGTTCTGATAGCTCAACTAGAAGCTGAGAAGGAAGAACATCTATCAATCATTGCTGATCTGAAAGAGGAGGTTGTATGGCAAAAGTCAAAACTTGACAATATGACCAAATCTATAAGAATGCTGAACAATGGTACCACGCAGCTGGATGAGATTCTTTAGACTGGGAAAGATGCTGGAAATGTGCAAGGCCTTGGTTTTAACAATCAAGCAGAGACCTACAAGAAGCCTATATTAAAGTTTGTCCCTCAGAAAATAAAGAAAGAAGAGGGGATGTCAAATCACATGTTTCAACATCAGATGAAGCATCAGAAAAGAGTTTGTAGTTCAAAGTATAAACCATGGAGATGCCATTACTGTGGAAAGATTGGTCACTTAAAGTCCTTCTGCTACAAGTTGCACGGCTATCCCAAAACTGCTCATCAACAAAATAAAGGACAGAGTTGGGCTAAAGTGAAGAGAAGATGGACTCCTAGAAATATTATGGTCGGTCTCATAGTACATACCTCTCTTAGAGCATCTGCAAGGGAAGATTGGTACTTTGACAGTGGTTGTTCAAGACACATGACTGGTGTGAAGAAATTCTTGTCAGATATTAAGCCTCACTCCACCAATTATGTCACTTTTGGGGATGGATCAAAAGGTGAAATAAAAGGTGTTGGAAAGCTGGACTACACAGGACAACCAGATCTGGATCGTGTTCTATTTGTCAAAGGGCTGACTGCAAATTTGATCAGTATAAGCCAATTGTATGATGTAGGACTCAAAGTAAATTTCACAAAATCTAAATGTCTAGTAACCAATGAGAAAGATGAAGTTGTTATGAAGGGAACCAGGTCTAAGGATAACTGCTATATGTGGAATCCTCAAGAATCAGAAAGTGTGTCTACCTGTTTGATGTCAAAGGAAGATGAAACCAAACTGTGGCATCAGAAATTGGGTCACTTACACTTGAAAGGGATGAAGAAAGTTATGTCAAGTGAAGCTATTAGAGGTATTCCCAAGCTGAAGATTAATGAGGATAGAATATGTGGTGAATGTCAAGTTGGGAAGCAAACAAGGGTGTCACACAAGAGGCTTCAACATCTTACCACAACTTCTAGAGTTCTGGAACTTCTTCACATGGACTTAATGGGACCTATGCAGGTTGAAAGTCTGGGTGGGAAGAAGTATGCCTATGTTGTCGTTGATGATTACTCTAGATTCACCTGGATAAGCTTTATCAGAGAAAAGTCTGAAGTATTTGCAGCCTTCAAAAAGTTGTGTCAAAGGATTCAACGGGAAAAGGATTGTGGTGTTGTTCGAATCAGAAGTGACCATGGGAAAGAATTCGAAAATAGCAGGTTTGAAGAGTTTTGCTTATCTAAAGGAATCACTCATGAATTCTCATCTCCGATCACTCCTCAGCAGAATGGTGTGGTGGAACGCAAGAATAGGACTATACAAGAGTGTGCAAGGGTCATGATTCATGCCAAAAAGCTTCCATATCATTTTTGGGCTGAAGCCATGAATACCGCTTGTTATATACACAACAGGGTGACTATCAGATCAGGTACTTCTGTCACTCTTTATGAGTAATGGAAAGGTAGAAAGCCAAATGTGAAGTATTTCCATGTGTTTGGGAGTAAGTGTTATATCTTGGCGGATCGTGAGCAGAGGCGAAAGATGGATCCTAAGAGCGAGGAAGGGATATTTTTGGGATACTCTACAAATAGTAAAGCATATAGGGTATTTAATTCCAGAACTAAGGTGATGATGGAATCCATAAATGTGGTGGTTGATGACTCTGGGAAAGACGAAGATGTCCCAGATGATGTTGGAGCATGCCTTCCCATGAACAATGAAATCTCACAAGACATTGAGTCCGTAGAGAATAATGCTCATGAAACTGACACTAGACCTGAGAATGAAGAGGTAGAGGATGCTAACAGGGGACCCTCTTAAGGATTCAGAAGGATCACCCTAAGGAATTGATTATTGGAAATCTGAATGAAGGTGTAAGAACCAGAACGAGGGAGGCTGTGTCAAATGTATGCTTTGTTTCAAAGATTGAACCAAAAAATGTCAAAGAAGCATTGACAGATGAGTTCTGGATAAGTGCTATGCAAGATGAGCTTTGTCAATTCAAGAGGAATGAAGTCTGGGAACTGGTACCACGACCAGCAGGAATAAATGTGATTGGAACAAAATGGGTTTATAAGAATAAGTCTGATGAACAAGGAGTTGTTACCCGGAACAAAGCCAGATTAGTTGCTCAAGGATACACACAGATTGAAGGAGTAGACTTCAATGAAACATTTTCTCCTGTGGCTCGATTGGAATCCATCAGATTGCTGCTAGGAGTGTCATGTTTGTTGAAATTCAGATTGTTTCAAGGATGTCAAGAGTGCCTTTCTGAATGGCTATCTTAATGAGGAAGTCTATGTTGAGCAGCCTAAAGGGTTTGTGGATCCAAATTTTCCTGATCATGTTTTCAAACTAAAGAAGGCTTTGTATGGGTTGAAACAAGCTCCACGAGCTTGGTATGAAAGGTTGACTGAGTTCTTAGTCAACCATGGATACAGGAAGGGTGGTATTGATAAAACACTTTTTGTCAAGGAGAAGGATGGGAAACTAATGATTGCTCAGATTTATGTAGATGATATTATGTTTGGTGGGATGTCGGATGAAATGGTCCAACATTTTGTCAACCAAATGCAGTCTGAATTTGAGATGAGCTTGGTAGGTGAATTGACCTACTTCCTTGGATTACAAGTCAAGCAGATGGAAGATTCCATTTTTATTTGTCAGAGCAAATATGCGAGGAACATTGTGAAGAAGTTTGGACTGGATAATGCCAAGCATAAGAGAACTCCTGCTCCTACTCACTTGAAGTTATCCAAAGATGAAAAGGGAGTGAATGTTGAACAAAGTTTATACAGAAGCATGATTGGAAGTCTGCTGTATCTTACAGCAAGTAGGCTAGACATAACCTTTGTTGTTGGCGTGTGTGCAAGATACCAAGTAGAACCCAAGGTCAGTCACATCAATCAAGTTAAGAGAATTCTTAAGTATGTGAGTGGTACATGTGATTATGGGTTGTTGTACTCCCATGACTCAAGTCCCATTTTAGTAGGATACTGTGATGCTGATTGGGATGGAAGTGCTAATGATAGGAAGAGTACCTCTGGAGAATGTTTCTTTTTGGGAAATAATCTTATTTCATGGTTTAGTAAGAAGCAAATTTCTGTTTCTCTTTCTACTGCTGAAGCTGAGTACATAGTAGCTGGAAGTAGTTGTGCTCAACTGGTGTGGATGAAGCAAATGCTATCTGAGTATAATGTCACACAAGATGTCATGACATTATTTTGTGACAACCTGAGTGCTATTAATATTTCTAAAAATCCTATTCAACATAGCAGGACTAAGCACATTGATATCAGGCATCACTTCATCAGAGAACTTGTGGAGGACAAAGTCATAACTCTTGAGCATGTGAGCACAGAAAATCAGCTTGCTGACATATTTACCAAGGCTCTGGATGCAGTTCAGTTTGAAAACCTGAGGAGCAGACTTGGGGTTTGTATTCATGAGGAACTATAGCAATTAATGTTCCTTCTGGTTTCCAGATTGGAAAGATTAAAGGAGGTTCTGGTAGTGCAGTGTGTGCATGAGGTTATAAAGGGAAAAATGTTGAAGTTTGTACATGACACTTGGTCATGTGATGTGGTGGGCATCTACTCTCTGATGCTGTTAATAACTGTTCTACTTGCCTTTGTCATATTTCTGGCTAAAAAGGGGGAGTAGTGTGCTTGTGTGTGTTGTGCTTGTGCTGGTGCTGCAGTTGAGGGGGAGTTTTGTGGTGCTGCAGTTGAGGGGGAGTTTTGTGTTGCTGCAGTAGAAAGGGTGTTTTTAGAGTGTTTTGTTTTCGCTGCAGTTGCTGGATTTTTTTTCTGCTGGATTTTTTTCTGCTGTTTTGTTGTGTGTTGGTATTTCGCTGCTGTCTCTGATATGGATTTTGTTTGCTTGTGCTTCTTAACACGATTTGTTTGGTGTGTAGTTTTAGCCAAAATAAGCCAAAGGGGGAGATTGTTATTTCGTCGATTTTGTGGTTGGCATTTATTTTGCTAAAACTATTCTAGCAGCAAGATGTTGAAACAAGATGTTCTAATTTGCTGTATTCAACATGTCGAATGAAGATGTCCCATACTGGCTCATAGGACATCGCGTCTGAATTCAGTTTTAAAGAAGATTCTGTTGCTGTTAATTGTTACTGAATATTCTGTGAATATTTGGTTATCCTATGTGGCATCCAAAGTATTTTTGGATTGTGTTTTTGTGTTGGTTTTCGGATTTTCAGTGCTTTCTAATTATGGAGACATATTAGGAAACTTTAGATTGAAGACCTATTTTGTTGGAGTTTATTTTGCAGATTTGTGAGCAGTTTCTTTGCTGCATTTTTGAAGCCCAATCCAGTCCAGATTTAATGCTATATATTGACTGGTGTAAACCTAGTTTAGGTGTGGAACTTACGTGTGTTTTTGTTAGGGTTTTCGAGTGTATTTTGTGAGCCTAACTGGTATCATTCTGATAACAGTATAAGGACTGGTTTTTGTGTTGTAAGTTCTGTCAGTTACTCATAAGCTTTTAAGCATTGAGTTTCTTGTGTGTCAATTCTCATAAGCTTTGAAGTATTGAGAATTGTGTGTTTTGAAAGTGTGACTTTCGGTTTGTTTCTTGTGTTGAAAGGAACCAATCACGGGTTGTGGTTGTAGAGGGATTTGAGGAGGGCCTCATACCTAGGTGAGTCTTAGGTAGAGTCATAGGAAGGGTAGTGATTAAGTGAGCAGATTATAATAGGGTTTGGTTCTTGTATGATCTGTGAATTGATACTATCATATATTGGTTTCGTCCCTGGCTTGGTAGCCCCCAGAGTAGGATTGTTGATCCGAACTGGGTAAACATATCACTGTGTTTTTTACTTTCTGCACTGTTATTATTATTGTTATCTTGTTCATTGTGTTGGATATCAGTGTCTCAACATCTGTGTAGGACATCTGATATCTGTGCCAAAATTTCATAGGTTAACACTCTGAAATGCACAAGACGAGCAAATCAGAATATCTCCCAAGAAAACCTCGTCTGGTTGTGGGTTTCATGTAAACAAAACGTACCAAGATGCTACGTAGGCCACACTACTTTCCACTCTAGTCCTATGTGTGTACTCAAGTCTGTGTATTGGGCTTATCTCTCAAGTAGCAACCCAACCCGCCAACAGTAGAGAATATAGCAGATATCCAGAATATGCAGCATATGAATATTTAAAGCAGTAAAGAAATGTGGTAAATAAACACAAAGCGAATAAAGCGTAAAGATAAAGCTAGTAAAGCGCGAAAGATAAACATCCAAACAAGCAAGAGAGCAAACAAAACTAGGCGAGACTCCAACCTGCAAGCGCAAGGAATCCCCAGCAGAGTCGCCAGCTGAAGATGGCTGGTTTATACCTGAGTTAATCGCACACTCAAAGATAACACAGAGTCGCCACCGAACTTTATTTAGTCCCAAAAGAAAGGGAAAATATCGATAAAACCAAAGGGGAAGAGAAATGGGAATGGGGGTCGGTTATGCGAAAGGAAGGTACTAGCACCTTACGCATCCGTCATACTCAACGGGAACCATTTCGCTTGCTTCTAGGCTTGGATGTATTATCTATCTAAAGGCTTCTAATTAAAAGAAGAGGGGAGAGAGAGAGAGAGAGAGAGAGAGAGAGAGAAAAGAGAAAAAAAGAAAGTAAGAAAATGCTCGCGGAGGATTGGGGCCCTCGTGCCTACGTACCCTCATAGTGCAATGAGGAAATTAGAGCGCCGTAGTTCATGGAACCAGGGAAAAGAAAGGGGAAAGGAAGAAAGAAGGAAGGGTGGAAAGGTGCTCGCCAAGATCATCGCAATCTTGTGCCTACGTATCATACATTCGAAATAATGCAGAATCAGAGCTTCCGTAGTTCGGGGAACTAAGACGGAAAAGGAAAAGGAAAGTGGTGTCAAAACCAATAGCGAAAGAAGGTAAAAGGTAGACCTGCTGGGGATAACAAAGAGAATTGGTGTCAAAACCAAGAAAGGAATACAAAGGAAAAGAAAATAGTTGTATTGAGTGTTGGTTCTGTATTGGCAGCAATTTCATGCTGTCTCTAACATTCTGCAGGTGAAGTGTTGGTGGTGTTTGTTAGTATTGCAGTCTGTGTGCATGATGTCAAACACGATGTTCTGACATCAGTTGACAAAACTTCCAGTTCTGGTTTTAGGTTTTATTTGCTGCGCTATTTTTAGCAATCTTTTGTGTGTTTATGTTATCTGATTGCTGCGAAATTTACTGAAGTGGTAATATATTGGAGTGTTATTTTTGGAGGCAATCTGTTTATGAAGAATAGGGAGTTGCTATTTTCATGCATAAAGATTTGGAGATTAATTTGATTTTATTGGAAATTAAATCAAGGATCTGCAATTGCCCAAGCCCAAGGAATGTATTGCTATTTATAGATGATCAACCCTAACTGCTGCTCGTGGAGAATAAGAGATTGTGCGCGGTGTTCAAGTTTTAGGGTTTGTGTTTTGTGTTTGTTTTTGTGAGCCAGTCATTCATCTGTTTTGATGTTTGAATTGGACTGATTTAGTTGAGTTGTATTTTGTCCACTCAAAGCTTTTAAGCACGAGTGTATTGTTCTTGGTTGAAGCTCTTAAGCAAGACCAAGGTGTGTCTTTGAAGTGTGTCTTCTACTTTCATTATTGTAAGTTGTTATCACTGCTGTGATTGAGGGGGAGTGAGAGGTGTCTCATATCTGAGAGTGTCTTAGATAGAAGTGTCATTGGGTAGTGATTAAATGAGTAGATTGTCAACTGGTGTGTTGGCTGTAGAGTCTATAAATTGATACTACTAACAGTGGACTTCCTTCCTGGCTTGGTAGTCCCCAGATGTAGGTGTGTTTACACTGAACTGGGTTATCAATTGATTGTGTTCGTTACTGTTGTTTACTGCATTATTTACCTTGTTCATTGTTGTTCAGATATAAGTGTCGTGACATCGCATTCAACATCTCATATCTGTTGCCAGAATTTCAATTGGAATCAGAGCAGGCACCCTGTTCTGTTTCTGGGTGAGATCTAGGGAAGTTACTTTCTGGTACTATGGACAAGGAAGGAGGATTTGTGAACATACCACCCATTTTGGATGGATCTAACTATGATTATTGGAAACCACGCATAGTGGCCTTCTTGAGATCTTTGGATAGTAGGGCTTGGAAAGCTGTCATAAAAGGATGGAAACATCCTGTCATTGTTGAGAAAGATGGAATAGCTACATCTGAACTGAAACCTGAGGAAGAATGGACTAAGGAGGAGGATGAACTGGCTCTTGGAAATTCTAGAGCATTGAATGCTTTGTTCAATGGAATTGACAGAAATATATTCAGATTGGTGAATAATTGTGAAGTTGCTAAAGATGCTTGGGACATACTCAAGACTACTCATGAAGGTACCTCTAAAGTGAAGATGTCAAGACTTCAGCTACTGACTTCCAAATTTGAAGAGTTAAAGATGAAGGAAGATGAAAGCATACATGACTTCCATATGAATGTTCTTGAATAGCCAATGCTTCAAGTGGCCTTGGTGAAAAGATGTCTGATGAAAAGTTGGTGAGAAAGATACTTAGGTCTCTTCCCAAGAGATTTGCTATGAAGGTGACTACCATAGAAGAAGCTCAAGATATCAGCAAAATGAGGGTGGATGAACTTATTGGATCTCTCCAAACATTTGAACTAGGAATAAGTGACATATCTGAAAAGAAATCCAAAAGTATAGCCTTTGTCTCAAACTCTGAAGATGGAGAGGAATGTGATCAGGAAATAAATGAAATTTATCTACTGATACGGTTCTACTAGGAAGACAGTTCAACAAAGTGATGAAGAGGATGAACATAAAGACTAGATATAATGTCAAGAACAACTAATCTGACATCAGCAAGTCTAGTGGTGATGGTATAAGAACTAGGTCTGAAGAGAATTCCTCTCAAGGGAAAGGAGTTCAGTGCCATGAATGTGAGGGATTTGGTCACATTAGAACTGAATGTGCTACTTATCTCAAGAAACAAAAGAAGAGTCTAGCTGTTTCCTGGTCTGATGAGGATTCAGGAAGTGAAATTGAGAAAGAATCTGCCAAACATGTGACTGCCTTGACAGGAAGATGTGTTTCTGATGGAGATTCAAGTGATGAGGAATTAACTTTTGAAGAACTTGAAGTTTCCTACCAAGACCTATGTATCAGAAGTGAAGAAGTGTGTCAAGAAGGGGAGAAGCAAAAGGAACTCATAATCCAACTAAAGGATGACAAGGCTAAACTGGAAAATGAAGTCAGTTTGCTAAAATGCAAACTTGATCAAATGTCCAAATCTCTCAGAATGTTAAACCGAGGCACTGACACATTGGATGAAATTCTTCAGAGTGGAAAAGTGGCAAGTGATATGACTGGGTTAGGATTTGTTGGTGAGAAGAAATCCTCTGCAGATGCTAGTTTCTCTGAACCTAAACATAACATGTCCCATCCGATGTCTCAACATCATGGGAAAGTTCATGTTCCTGAGCCTAAGCAGTTTATGCCTCATCAGCTGCCACAACATCATGGAGGAAGAAAACCTCAACATCATGGGAGAAGACATCCAAATCACTTCAGAGGAAGGTTTCAGAGATGGAGATGTCATTATTGTGGAAGGTTTGGTCACATAAAACCTTTTTGCTTCAGACTGCATGGATATCCTAAGCCTGATCCTCAACCTAGACAGTATCAGAACAGGCCTACAAATGTGAAACAATGGGGTCCCAAGGCTGCTGCTACTAGTTTGTTAGCTCACATGTCTCTCAGAGGTGATACCAAAGAAGACTGGTATTTTGATCGTGGATGTTCTAGACACATGACAGGTATTGAAGAACTGTTAGCTGACATCAATTCTTACTCCACTAGTTATGTGAATTTTGGTGATGGAGCCAAGGGTGAAATCAAGGGGGTTGGAAAATTGAACTGTTCAGGAGTTCCTAATCTTGATAGTGTGGTGCTTGTGAAAGGGTTGACTGCAAACTTGATAAGCATCAGTCAACTGTGTGATCAAGGGTTCAAGGTCAACTTCACAAACTCTGAATGTTTGGTTACTAATGAAAAGGGTGAAGTAACCATGAAGGGAGTCAGATCTCAAGACAATTGCTACTTGTGGGTTTCTCAAGATGATAAAGGTAAACTGTGTCATCAACAAGAAATGAAAAGGATCACCTCCTTGGGAGATGTCACAGGAATACCTAAGCTAAAGTTGGAAGAAGGAAGAGCTTGTGGGAAGCAAACTAAGAGTAAGATGTTACACTAGAAGTCTCAACATCTCACTACTTCAAAAGCATTGGAACTATCTCACTTGGACCTAAGGGAATCTAGAAGTGATGAGGAGATGATTAAACATTGTGTTCAGCAAAAGCAGTCAGAACCTGAGATGTGCCTGGGTGATAAGTTAACTTATTGTCTTAAACAGATGGATGTTTTTACTCTCTTATCTCAGAGTAGATATGGCAAGAAAATTCTTAAGAAGTTTTGGATGCTGACTAAGTACAATGTCAAGCAAGATGCCATGTCATTACACTATGACATCCTGAGCACATTGATCAGAATTCTGGTGGAAGATAATGTGGTTACTGTGAAACATGTTAGCACTGAAAGAAAATTGGTTGACAATTTAACAGAGGGGATGGATGCAAGTCAGTTTGAACTCTTAAGAAGAAAATTGGGACTATGTGTAGACTTATAACAATTAAAGGTGTGTGGGAAAATCTTTTTAATTTTTAAGGGTCATTTAATGCCTTGTGGAAATATCATTAATTTCCTTTTCAAAAAGCAGCCCCCCTATCTTAGGTAATCATTTCAACATATTGCTCCCACACGCAACATTCGTATTGCACCTTATTTGCCTTGTTCGTTCACCTTCCTTCTCAGAGAAAGAAACCTTTCTGCTCCAAACTCTATCCTTTGCAAGATTTCTACAATGTCTCAACAACGCTCCTCATCTTCGTCCAAGCATGTTTCTAAACAAACTCCTACGAATCCTAGGGTTTCCTCTGAAGATGTTCATACTTATGCGTTTCTTGATGTTGCTCCTCTTTCTATGATTTCCCTGCCTGAAGCTAAGAAGACTAAACCCAGAAAGCTGCATGCAAGAAGCTCCAACCGCACTCCTGCAGGTAACACTTCTGATTCCTCTGAGAATAAAAAGTATGATGATATCTCTGTTCGTATCATAGTTTTCGCTCCCAGGATTTTCATCCAGGTACAAACGCGAGAGTGGCGCGAAAAAACAGAGTCGCCAGCCGTGTAAATTTATCCCAAAAGAGGGAAAGGGAACACCGCACAAACCTGAGGAAGAGGGAAAGGAATGGTCATCGCAACCATAGCCTGGGTTCGGGAGTCAGTTACGCGAGGGGAAGGTGCTAGCACCCCACGCGTCCATCGTACTCGATGGGATCCACGCTTGTTGTCTATTCTAAGGGTGAGTTATCCTATCATCTATGGTTGTACTAAGACGGGGAAACAAAGACAGACTCAGTAGGACGTCGACGTCCTAGGCCTACGTACTCCCTTTGTGCAATGGGAAATTCAGAGTCAACGCAGTTTGGACCAAGTTCTTTTTGTGTTTTTTATGAGCGACGTTAAGTTCGCGTCCGGCAGTTAGGGTCGATGCCTGTTTGCGACTCAGACGGAAAGTAACGTGCCCTTTTTGAAAATAGCCTTTAGTTTGACAATCCCGAAGGACAAAAAGGTTTGAAGTTTGTTTGTATTTTATAGGACAAAAGTGACTTGAGTTAGTTCATAACTTGCACTGCACCAAAGTCTAGGGCACAGGGACGAATACTTAACGAATCGTCCCAAGACAGGACGCTCGCTAAGCACTCTAGAAAGATGAGAGGAAACCCCTCATTTCTCATTCCCCACGCTTAAGGCTCGTGCGCAATACACTTTATCCTTATTAAGTGTTTTAGAGATGTTATGAGATGAGAAGAGGGACTCAAAAGAAAAGAAAACACTAAGGGGAAATCTATCCTAATGTTACCATGCAAAAGTGGCCCTAAGGTTGAGTTTGAAAGGGGAACATCTAGCTAAGTTAGCATGCATGGTTTGAATCCTAATGTCTATCCTACTCCAAGCTTAATCAAGGATTAAGTTGGACTAGGAAACCCTAAGGGAACACGCAAAAGTGAATCCAAGACTTAAACAAGTCTTGAGATCCAAAAGGGAAGAAAAGAAGTGAGGGAGATGAAGAAGAAGATGACACAAGAGATAAGAAACAAGGTAGGGCAGCAAGCACTTCATGTCATAGTAAGCTCAAATCATCAAAGAAGGAACATCATCCGTCATGCTCAAAACATGTGCCAAAACTAGGCAAAACATTCACTTATGTCATTCATGCAAGCAACAAAAGATCATGTGAGGCAAGAAGTGAGGAAATTTCATTTAATGGAAACCATATCAAGAGGATCAGAACCTCACACATGTCATTCGAAGCAAATAAGAGTCACCAAACATTTATGAGATCTTATGAGAAGGCATCTCAAAGAAACTAGTTCAAAACATCCAAAGAGTTGTGTCAAAACATTGTCAACTTGGAAAATCCACCATAAACAGAAAAATGATTAAATGAAAATGATTCCAAAGCCACAAACAAACCAAGTCAGTATATGATCACAACATATAATCATTCCAAGCTTCACTTAAACACAAAGGGTCAAAAAGATCCAAACTAGGCCACGTACCCAAAACATTCCATTCAAAGTTTGAGTCACATGTAAATATCAACCAAAAATAGAAGCATGCCTTATAAAAATATGAATAAATTCTGAAAATCACGTCATATCCATCAAGAATGTATGTGAAAAAGGTCTCACCAAGAACCACAAAATTACATCACCAAATGGATCCAAACATCACACGTATCAAGCTAACGAAGCAATAATCGAGGAGCGAAGAGAACCACATGGAAAATAATCAAAAATTGATCACCAAGATAGAAACATGACATTCAAACATTCATAATTTAAGTGTAAATACATGACAAAAAAATTGGCTCAAGAAGGCATGGCAAAGTCATCAAACACAACCATTAACCACAAGGGTAAACATGGAATATATCTTGGAAAAGAAAATCAGAATTAATTATCAAAACAAATGAAAAATTAAAATAAAATTCAAAAATAATTAAATAAGACATTAAAATACGTTCATGATTTTTTTTGGAATTTTCAAATAATTGGAAGTATTTTTAATTATTAAAACAAAAACGAAAAAAAAAAGAAAATAAAAAGTAATAGAAACAGAGGGTGTATAGTAGTTAGTGTGGAATGACACATATGTAAATCATAAAATAAAAACAAAAATTAAAAGATGTGGCATCATATGGACCGTAGGATCAAACAATTGGACGGTCAAGATTTCGTCTCCTACCTCCAAACCCTAAACTCGCCGGAGACTGAACCAGACGCCGGAACTAGGGTTCCGGTCATCTTCTCCGTTCACCTGCAACCAAAAAGTCACCAAAACACGCAAGCGAATATATGTTCTTGACCAGAATTTCACCAGGATCATTAATAGCACATCAAAAATCACAAATAATCCACACATAAAGAGAATCGAGCGGAACAAGTTAGGGTTCCAAAACTTAAAACTCACGCAGCAACCACATTACACATCCAAACTCAAAACAAAATACATAGGCATCATCAGTGACAACCACAGATCATTATGCATGTCAAAAAAATAGAGTTTTAGGATCATGGAAAGTGTTACCAACCTGAGATTACGCAACCTTTGCCATTGCTATTAGCTGCAAGTGATGATTGCTTCGTGCTCTAGGGATCCCAAGGGTTCAGATGGTGAAAGAATTTTTGGAAAAGCTCTTCTGGATTGTGAGATTCGAATGAATCAAGCTTTAGGGTTCCAAACTTTGTTCTCCTCAAAATCACGTGTCTTCTCCCATGAGTCTATGATTTTTGGTTTTTTGATCTTGTGAGAGTTGAGAGAAAAATTTGAGAGAGTTTTTGGTGTTTGTGAGAATGAGTGAAATTATGGGAAAATGAGATAGAGTTTTGAATATATAGTGGAGTCTAAAATGAAGGGCAAAAGGTAGAATTTTGGCTTAAGTGAAAATAACACCGTCTTCGACTCTGAGCCTTCCACAACATCGTCCGCCTCTGAATCACGGTTGCAACGCAAAAAGAACGGACGTCATACGATCAAAATCGAGTGCGATCGATATGTTTAAGCTGCAAGACGTCACTGAATAATTTGTTTTTTTCAGCTTATTTGGTGTCCGGTACTCGAAAACATGACGAGGTCAACCTCTTTGGAGCATAATCTCGACTCGACTTTGTCAGCAAAGTTGTAGATCTATGAGTCAGTGACCTCGTGTCAAAAGATGAGCAAGATCGGACAAAAAAAGAGCGAGATATGCATTTTCCCATGAAATAACTTTCAGCCTTTTTCTTCGGTTTAGCACTTGCGTTTTGCGAAATAAACCAAAATGATGATCTTCGGAGCATCGTTTGAACTCGAGCTTGTCTTCAATCTTAAAGAGCACAAAATTTGTGAACCGTAGCTTCAAGAACGGACACAATCCGATAAAAATTGACCGAGTTATGAATTTTCCAATATCTGACAGACAGCGAATTGTTCCAAAGAATTCTTCCAATAATTCGCACTTTCGGGGTTCTTCCGCTTGGACCTGACTCATACTGAACTTACGTCACGAAGATGGCATCGAAACGGAATTTTAGGCACTGGAACGACATCAATCCGATAAACGAGCTGAGAGTTATGAATTTTTTAGTGTCCGAAATACACCGGTTCAGCACTATTTTTCAATGTTTTTTGCACTGTATCGACTCTGAAAACTCGCGTGTTCAGAGATCTTCCTCAAAGAATCAGCCCTCGGTCTAAACACAAAAGTTGCAGATAATTTCAATATGGAACTTTTTAGCATAGGAATAGCTTAGAAATGATGATCCAATCAGAAGTTAAGCCCTTTTGAATACCACTGACGCAATTATCCAGCGAAACCGAAATTCCAGAAACAAATAATTCCCACCACTTTCCTTGATGAATTGACTTCCGAGCCGAACATAAAAGTTGTAGAGAATAACAAGACGGTTCTAACTGTTGAATATCCAGCCAAAACGAGTTCCAGAGCAAGAGTTATGAATTTTGCAAATTTGCACAGCAAACTGATTTTCTGCTCAAACTGTTCTGAATCGGCTGAAAACTTCAACTTCCTCTAAGATTCTTGACATGAAAAATTATGTTTGATAAGAGCTTTGCTGACCCATTGATTACATAACCCGGAGAAATACTTTGCGCATATGTCGAGCGACGAAATAAACGTCTGTTGCAACCTGACGATGCTTGAACAGAGAACCTTGATCCCATAACCACAAAGCCAAATGATATGCACACATGATAATGGAAAAATGAAATGAAACATAAGCCGGTTAGTACTAAAGTAAGGAGAGTGAATTTTGGGGTGCTACAGCTGCCCCTATTCAATCAACTTGGTCTTGAGGGTATGATAGCGACGGCTTTCAGACAATCGGGATACACGGAGATTGAATACCAAAGAACCCGGAAATTTGCAATCCTCAAAGGAGGGATGACTCCACTGGAGAATCAGCCATAAATATTGTACTGTCACAACACGGACGAGTGCTAGCTATGCTGGGGATAAAGTGGAACAAACTTTCCCAGGTTATGTCATCTCTGCTGATAAAGAGAACTGACAAAGGAATCTCGAAATATGCCATCCCTGCTGATAAAGGGAACTGACGAAGGAAATATTCAAAGGATTGCTATCTCTGCTGATAAAGAGAACTAGCAAAATAAATGTCATCCCTGCTGATAAAGGGAACTGACAAAGAAAATCTTCAAAAGACTGCTATCTTTGTTGATAAAGAGAACTAGCAAAATAAATGTCATCCCTGCTGGTAAAGGGAACTGACAAAGAAAATCTTCAAAGGATTGCTATCTCTGCTGATAAAGAGAACTCGCAAAATAAATACCATCCCTGCTGACAAAGGGAACTGACGAAGGAAAATCTTCAAGAGATTGTTATCTTTGCTGATAAAGAGAACTAGCAAAATAAATGTCATCCCTGCTGATAAAGGGAACTGACGAAAGAAATCTTCAAAAGATTGCTATCTCTGCTGATAAAGAGAACTAGCAAAACAAATGCCATCCTTGCTGATAAAGGGAACTGACGAAGAAAATCTTCAAAAGATTGTTATCTCTGCTGATAAAGAGAACTAGCAAAATAAATGTCATCCCTGCTGATAAAGGGAACTGACCAAAGGAAATATTCAAAAGATTGTTATCTCTGCTGATAAAGAGAACTCGCAAAATAAATGCCATCCCTGCTGATAAAGGGAACTGACAAAAGAAAATATTCAAAAGATTGCTATCTCTGCTGACAAAGAGAACTAGCAACATAAATGCCATCCCTGCTGATAAAGGGAACTGACGAAAGAAAACCTTCAAAAAATTGCTATCTCTGCTGATAAAGAGAACTAGCAAAACAAATGTCATCCCTGCTGATAAAGGGAACTTGGCCAGCAAAATATGTCAAGCAAGAACTGACTACCAGGTGAGAACTGGATTTCACAAAAGAGAAAGGGCCAAACAAAGGCAAACTCCCAACCGACTCAAAATCCACAGGCAAGATGACTCCGCTGGGGAAGGAGAAGTCTAAATAAAGGACTCCGCCGGGGAGCACAAGCATGAGGAACGCGTCCCTCCAGGATCTCCTGAGTCATGCCATCTCTGCTGAGAAAGAGAACTGGAAAAGAAAGTATCAAACCTGGTTTATGCTTCAAATGCAAATGTTTGAATAGTGGCGTAATGCTCCATACGAAATGGAAATGCTACGTGCTTAAGGATGCAATGCAAATGCTTATGATATGCAAAAGGGGTCCCTCCAGCAAAATAAATGCCGGAGAGAAAAGACCAATTCAGCTGGGGATGACAAAAATAAATTGTCCTCTGAATCCAGGAACTCTACTGTGGATGAAATCCCAAAAGAACTACCGGGGGCCACACCTGTCTTTCACTGAAGGTAACATCCAAAACCTGAGATTTCTCCTCTGCCGGGGGATTTGAGAATGAATGCCAATAACGGAACAAGAAGTCTGTTACCGAAGATTACCAACAACAGATGGGCTTAGGACCTGCTGGGGGATACCAACCCATAATACCATCATGCTTGGGGAAAATAATCCATAATACAATCCTGCTTGGGGATACTGCTGAACTTAGCCTGCTGATGGGGAGAATGACTTTACTCCCTTCTTGTTGGGGATTAGAATATGACATCGTCGGTGAAAGCACGCTTCCTGACTGGATGGGGAAGATGAACACCCTGATTCTGTGGGGAAATAACGTCTTGATCCGGAGAAAATACTTCCCAAGTCTCCTGCTGGGGAAGGTTTGCTCTACTGAGGAAAGTTTGCAATCTCAATGCTGGGGAGAGCCAACTGTTGGGGAAGTACAATCCCGTTGCCCTGCAACCTGACTTGTCTTTATGGTCATAAGCGGCTCTTTGAACTTTTCACTTGCCCCAGACCACCAGGTCTAATGGAAGAAATCATCTCAAGAGGATTTTATAGAAGATCGGGCGTTCGCACTGCCCCGGGGTCTTCAAACTCTTGGAGAGATTTATCATATCTCGACATAACTGCCCCAGTTTTCATAATCCATGAAGTACATTACCTCGAAAGGGATTGTAATGACTTGAAAATACTTTTCTTTAGTACCTTGAACCTTGAGGAGGTGTTTGCAATTAACCATTTTCAGGAGTGGACAATCTCCCACGCTCTAGAGGTGGCCTGCCCCAATATGAGTTTTGAAGTGACTTTGCCCCTGATCTTAGAATGAATGCCCCAGGATAACTGAATTTCGGAGAGATTTCTCGACGTGACTGCCCCAGATTGGCTACATCTTAACACAACTTATTGGGGAGAGCCCACTCTACACTGAGTCTCTTGGCAGCCTGCCCTTTGATATGATTGTCCTTCAGAATTTCCAAGCATCCCAACTTGGCAGGATCAAGCTTCTTGACTGACTTTCACTGTGTAAGCTGCATTGATGCTTAGGCACATATATGCAAACAGAAAATGTTTATTATGAGAATGACAATTCTAATGCAACACTCATGTTAACCTTGAAGTTTTTATTGAAAATGCATCGCCAAGCCTTGTGAACGAATCACTTGCTGGGATGCGACCTTGATTTTTGAATGGCAAAACAATGCGCACATGCAATACCAACAAATCTTATTAGCACAACTCGTAGGAGTCAGGAACGCTATCCTGTTGAAGTACGCTTTCGGAATAAACCCTGTTTCAATTAGGACTTTTAAGGGTTGTAACGTGGTCTGGTTCACGGTTTCAGAAAAAGGATTTATGGCTCAAAGTTTATCCGTGCCCACCCACTCTTCGTGATGTTCTCCAGTCCTATGTTTAGTTAATCTGACACAAACGCTCATCTCTCAAAAGGTTTACGATCTTTAAGGGACCCATGCCACTAATGGTTTGACGCATAAGGAAGTTTTGGAGTGCCAGTCACCCCCTTTTATCTTTTGTGTCTGTGATCACACGAATTTGTTCTTATCGAGGATTTTCTTTTGTAATGCTTTTCGCTTTTTCTTTCTTTTTCTTTTTTGATTTTTTGATCCCTAATTTTTGCCTGGACTGACTCTTTTGAGTTTTTTGATTTTGAAGTCCAGCGGGATGCCCTAACTTTTGCCTAAGTCGCTTGTTTTCAAGTTTCGACTTAGCGGGCTTTCTTTTTATTCCCCTTTTGAACAAAGCGTGTGACACTGGTTGTCTTACTTGCTTGAAAAGGGTTGTGACTGCCTCACTCCTTGATTGTTGAAGGATAACCATTGTGGTTTCACATCTCTTGACCTCTTGATGGTAGGATAGAAGGTAATGGATCCTCAGATGCACAATCTCCTTGAAATCTGAACGCTTGGTCAAACTAACTGACGCCTACCCTGCCCCTGGGTTAAGTATGAGGGTTTTTTTTCATACGAAAGAAACTCCTACTTCAAGGCTCGAAGGGGTTAACGAGTTTCTATCTCCCTTATATCTCCAGTGTTTAGGGATTTGAAACAATGCTTGTACATCCTCAACAGGGTTCTATCCTTGAACATACAACCAGAGATTTTGCGTTTTCATCTCATCATCCTCCCTCAAGAGTTCTAAACAAGAAAATTGGTATTGTAGTGCATATAAACCTTTAAGAGAGAACACGAATGGATTACTTCAAGAAAAACATGCTCATTGTATTATGATTGTCATTCAAAAAAACAAACAAGTTTATGCATACAATGCTTTAACAAGAAATGAAAAACTACAAATGAAAATGCAGTAAAGAAACTGAAGATCGCCATCGTTGAGGAGACTTGGCTCAGTCTGGACTTATTATTTCTGATGACGCTCTTGCAATCTGATGCTTACTCTGACAAAGAAGCTTCAATCCAAAGGGGTACCATCTGGCGTGATGACCTTCGAGTCGATCAAGTCTTGCACCTTGTGCTGGAATACATTACACTTATCAATTGTATGCCCAAACGTTCCCGAGTGGAACTCGCACCTAGCAGTCATGTCATAATCCGGAGGAATAGGGTACGGTACCGGCGTGGTACTCTTCGTTTGAATCAGAGAGTTCTTGAGCAGACGAGCAAACAACTGACTATAAGGGATAGTTAGGATCAAATATCCTCTTGGGCCTTCTTGGTCTCGGTTGCCCCTGTTGCTGATAATTCTGCTGTCGATGCTGATTTGGGCGCCCCACCTGTGCTTGCACTTTCCTTTCCACATTTGGCTGAGGCACAAACAAAGGTTGCTGACGTAGAGCTTCTGCAGCAAAAGGCTGTGGAGAAAGTCCATGACATGAGGTGGATCCTGCAAAGAGGGGAGGAGTTTCCACTTCTTTTGCAACAATTGGGGTAAAATCACCTTGTATACTCACGCCCGACGTGAATTCAATTGCCCCTGCATCAATCAAATCCTAGACTTGGTGCTGAAAGGCCCTACATTTCTCCACAGTATGCCCTGGTGCCCCAGAATGGAAATCACAATAGGCTTTTGCATTGTAGCCTGGTGGGGGATTACCAGTGAGAGGAGCCAAAGTCCTTTTCTATACCAGTTGCAACTGAAGGAGATGCTGCAATAGTTGAGAATATGGCATAGGGAGTGGATGAAAAACTCTTTCAGGCTGCTTCGGTCTCTATGCACACTTTTTATTCTTAGGGTTATCTTGGGAGACACGACCTGACTGCTGTTGGGAAAGCTCTGGAACCTCAATTTGTGGAAGAGATTCACGAGGCAATCCGTGATCTAGATCAAATCCTAGAGGGGTGGGAGGAGTAAGGACCGTTGTTGTGGAAGCGAGCGCAGGACTGTCTTCCTTCTTTAACACTGTTTTCAAAATTTCCATGACCAAACCCATCTGGGTCTTCATCTGAATGACCTCCTCCTTCAGCATCTTCTGCTCTTGGGACATGACCAGCATGTCTTCCCCAAATTGCCTCATCTGAACCTTCATTTCAAGCATCTCTGCACGGGGCTGTTCCATGGCTATCCTCTGGTTATCACAGACTGAGTAGAATACCGATGAACTGGATGATCAGCCCTGACTAACGGAGGAGAACAAATTAAGAACACCAGAGATAAACACTTGTTATGCAAAATGATTATGAATATGCAAATGCAAATGAACATGTTTGAATATTCGCAGGGCGATCCACCCCTTGATTCCAGTTTAACAACAAGATAGAACGGAACTTCTGCTCATATATTAAGAAAACCAGAGGAAAACCAAATGTCAACAATCACAAATCCAAGATAACAAGTCTGAACACAATAATCATAGATCCCAACCAACAAGTCTGGCGGTGGTCCGAATAATGAAAGAAAATAGAAAACTACGGCATGTCATCAAAGTCTACAAGTGTCAATCCCCCCCATCCATTATGCTTCTTGCTCCAGTCTTAAATTTCTTTGAACAACTTTTTGGTGTCGGGATGCTTCGGTCTCTGAATTAGCTCTTGAATGAGAACGTCTCTCCTATGCATGGTCCCTTCCAAGTATCGGCAATGTAACTCCCAAGCGTCTTCTCCAGAAACACCATCCATACTAGGTCCCTCATTTCTAGATCTCTTCACTTCAGCTTGGATCTTCAGTTCCTCTATGGAGGCTATGGCTTCATTGAGTCGACCCTCGACTGATTGTCTCTGGAATACCCCTGATAGGATCTCAGCGTCTTTCTCCTTGAGCTACGACTTCAATTAATCAATCTGAGCCCGGTAATCGTCTTCCTTTCTCTTATTCTCAGCCATTGCAGTTTCTCAGTGAGTATTGAACCTGTGAATTTTTAACAAATCCTTGTCCAATTCCTCCTTCTTAGACTCGAGAACCTTACTGATACCATCTAAGGCTTGTTTCATCCTTTGTCTGGCCGCGACCTTGTCAGCTAGCTCCTTTTCTGCTTCAGCAAGAAGCTCTGTCTTCAACTTGGCGATATGAACAGCTTCACCCCGCTCATGTTTCAACTGATAAATCTCTCTTAGTATCTCACTATTTTCTTCTCGCAACTTTTCCTTTTCAGCCCACAACTTGTTGAACTTCTCTATCTCAACTGTGGTAGGAGGCTCAATCAGCAAGGGGTAAGATGGTGGTTCTACCGGGAAGGGAAGAAGCTCCTCTTCTGCTCTCTTCTTAATCCACTCTTTATAGGAAGGAAAAGCCTGGTTGTTACATTTCCCGAACGAAGTTTTTCCCTTCTTGGTCTCCTGCTTCCAAGTATTCACAATCTTCCTTATCATCTCTTGATCCTCAGTACCATTGAAGAATAAGGACTCTCTGACATCTCGCTCTTCAGGTGGACCTTTCAAAGGATAACCAAACTGCCTGATAATAAGGGAAGGATTATAGTTAATTCCACCTCTTCTCCCTGTCAAGGGTACATTAGGGAATTCTCCGCACTTGCAAATAATCTCTATTCCTAGCAAATCACGGTTGAACCAGACAATGTTGTCAGCAGTCAAGCCCATTAACCTCTTTGACCACTTCAGAGAATCTTTCGTATCAATAAAGGCGCCAGTTTCGGGGAGATGGCTCAGAAACCAAGTTGATAAGAGTGGTGGACAACAACTCACGGTTTTTCCTCGCCTATTTTCATTCTTGTAGTGGACTGGGTGATACACATCACCTAGCAGGGTAGGTATAGGATTCTTTGAAATAAAGATTCTGACAGCATGCATATCTACCAGATCAGGAACATTGGGAAACAGGACAATCCCATAGATGCACATAGCCATAATGGCTTGGAAAACAGTCCAATTCTTCTCTTTAACATGTATGCAAGCTTGATCAAACAAGAACTTCAATAAGAAACCCTTAGCTCCTTGTTTTTCCTCAATATTACTGCTCAGAACGAATTCATCAATATAAAGAGCAATAGCCATTTCTTTTATCCCGGGGTGTTCTTCAGAAAAGAATACTATGTCATGCCTAATGGGGATTCCCAAAATAAATGAGAACTCCTCCAACGTTGGAGCCAAGATGTAGTCTGGGAAGGTGAAGCAACGCAAAGACGGATCGTAAAATTGAAGAAGTGTATGAATGGCATCCTTTTCATACTTGGAGATATTGTAGACAAACTTCAGAAGTCTCCCATACCCTCCACTGAACTCTGTACGAACTCCAGGACCAGCCATACTAATCAGCTTGTGAATCAATGTCAAGGTCAGATCTGGGAAGGAATAGGCAACAGTCTTCTTTCTCTGGACATCCATGCCAAGGTAACCTCAGAAAACCGGAATCAAGAGTAAGATGCAAGCCCTGAAAAATTTCAAACATGTCAGAATGCAAGAAAAATGATATGCTCATGCAAACATGGGATCAAGGCAACACTGCTGGATGTGCTGTGTCGTTAACTGAATGAGAACCACAACCCAGAAAACCAGAATTCCAAAATACCGAACCACCGAGATAACCAGGAACCCAGATAATCAAACATTGATGAGAAATCTAGAAAAACCGGGTAGGTTGAAGGTTTCGGTTACCTGCAAACCTGCAAACACCCATCCCCTCTCACGTGTGGGTACTAGGATGTTCAGTATCCCGGGCTCTCAGGTCGAGAAATGATGATACGTTCACCATTTCTGGTTTGGCATCATCATCAATCGAGGAGGCCTCAACTGATTCTCCAAACGGAAGGTCCTCAGCTTCTGGCACTGAGGTCGAGAAACAATAGTGCATTTATCCCTCGGGGTACAGTACTATCGTCAATCGAGGAGTGCCTCCACTGATTCTCTTCAAAAGATAGGGGCCATCCTATGCGAGTTCCAAAGTGGGCCCTCGGGTGCGAATGGGTTTGCCACATGATGTGGTCTGCCACTGTCACCACTAAAGAGGGATGTTTCCACTAAGGTCCTCGATGATCGGTCACCAGAGTCGGCAGCTCTCTAGATCAACACCCTAACATGCGCAAGACACACACGTTAGAATGCGTCCCAAGATAGCCTCGTCTGGTTGTGAATTTCGTGAACACACAAACGTACCAAGCGGGCACGTAGGTCCCACTACTCTCCACTCTAGTCCTAGGGTGTACTCAAGCCTGGGTATTGGGCTTATCTCTCAGAACAACCCAACCTGCAAAACAGAAATAGCCAGCACAACACAGCAATATCCAGTATGACAGTAGTAAAAATGAAATGCAATGCAGAAAATGCGGTAAAAATAAAATACAACAAATAAAGCAAAACAAAAACAAAAACACCCAAAAAGAACAAAGACAAGCAAGCGCTAGGATCGACTCGCTTAGGGATGGACCAGCATAGGTCAACCAGAGTCCCCAGCAGAGTCGCCAGCTGTCGCTCCCAGGATTTTCATCCAGGTACAAACACGAGAGTGGCGCGGAAAAACAGAGTCGCCAGCCGTGTAAATTTATCCCAAAAGAGGGAAAGGGAACACCGCACAAACCTGAGGAAGAGGGAAAGGAATGGTCATCGCAACCATAGCCTGGGTTCGGGAGTCGGTTACGCGAGGGGAAGGTGCTAGCACCCCACGCGTCCATCGTACTCGATGGGATCCACGCTTGTGGTCTATTCTAAGGGTGAGTTATCCTATCATCTATGGCTGTACTAAGACGGGGAAATAAAGACAGACTCGGTAGGACGTCGACGTCCTAGGCCTACGTACTCCCTTTGTGCAATGGGAAATTCAGAGTCAACTAGTTCGGACCAAGTTCTTTTTGTGTTTTTTATGAGCGACGTTAAGTTCACGTCCGGCAGTTAGGGTCGATGCCTGTTTGCGACTCAGACAGAAAGTAACGTGCCCTTTTTGAAAATAGCCTTTAGTTTGACAATCCCGAAGGACAAAAAGGTTTGAAGTTTGTTTGTATTTTTTAGGACAGAAGTGACTTGAGTTAGTTCATAACTTGCATTGCACCAAAGTCTAGGGCACAGGGACGAATACTTAACGAATCATCCCAAGACAGGACGCTCGCTAAGCACTCTAGATAGATGAGAGGAAACCCCTCATTTCTTATTCCCCACGCTTAAGGCTCGTGCGCAATACACATTATCCTTATTAAGTGTTTTAGAGATGTTATGAGATGAGAAGAGGGACTCAAAAGAAAAGAAAACACTAAGGGGAAATCTATCCTAATGTTATCATGCAAAAGTGGCCCTAAGGTTGAGTTTGAAAGGGGAACATCTAGCTAAGTTAGCATGCATAGTTTGAATCCTAATGTCTATCCTACTCCAAGCTTAATCAAGGATTAAGTTGGACTAGGAAACCCTAAGGGAACACACAAAAGTGAATCCAAGACTTAAACAAGTCTTGAGATCCAAAAGGGAAGAAAAGAAGTGAGGGAGATGAAGAAGAAGATGACACAAGAGATAAGAAACAAGGTAGGGCAGCAAGCACTTCATGTCATAGTAAGCTCAAATCATCAAAGAAGGAACATCCTCCTTCATACTCAAAACATGTGCCAAAACTAGGCAAAACATTCACTTATGTCATTCATGCAAGCAACAAAAGATCATGTGAGTCAAGAAGTGAGGAAATGTCATTTAATGGAAACCATATCAAGAGGATCAGAACCTCACACATGTCATTCAAAGCAAATAAGAGTCACCAAACATTTATGAGATCTTATGAGAAGGCATCTTAAAGAAACTAGTTCAAAACATCCAAAGAGTTGTGTCAAAACATTGTCAACTTGGAAAATCCACCATAAACAGAAAAATGATTAAATGAAAATGATTCCAAAGCCACAAACAAACCAAGTCAGTATATGATCACAACATATAATCATTCCAAGCTTCACTTAAACACAAAGGGTCAAAAAGATCCAAACTAGGTCACGTACCCAAAACATTCCATTCAAAGTTTGAGTCACATGTAAATATCAACCAAAAATAGAAGCATGCCTTATAAAAATCTGAATAAATTTTGAAAATCACGTCATATCCATCAAGAATGTATGTGAAAAAGGTCTCACCAAGAACCACAAAATTTCATCACCAAATGGATCCAAACATCACACGTATCAAGCTAACGAAGCAATAATCGAGGAGCAAAGAGAACCACATGGAAAATAATAAAAAATTGATCACCAAGACAGAAACATGACATTCAAACATTCATAATTTAAGTGTAAATACATGGCAAAAAAATTGGCTCAAGAAGGCATGGCAAAGTCATCAAACACAAGCATTAACCACAAGGGTAAACATGGAATACACCTTGGAAAAGAAAATCAGAATTAATTATCAAAACAAATGAAAAATTAAAATAAAATTAAAAAATAATTAAATAAGACATTAAAATACGTTCATGATTTTTTTTGGAATTTTAGAATAATCAGAAGTATTTTTAATTAATAAAACAAAAACGAAAAAAAAAAGAAAATAAAAAGTAATAGAAACAGAGGGTGTATAATAGTTAGTGTGGAATGACACATATGTAAATCATAAAATAAAAACAAAAATTAAAAGATGTGGCATCATATGGACCGTGGGATCAAACAATTGGATGGTCAAGATTTCGTCTCCTACCTCTAAACCCTAAACTCGCCGGAGACTGAACCAAACGCCGGAACTAGGGTTCCGGTCGTCTTCTCCGTTCACCTGCAACCAAAAAGTCACCAAAACACGCAAGCAAATATATGTTCTTGACCAGAATTTCACCAGGATCATTAATATCACATCAAAAATCACAAATAATCCACACATAAAGAGAATCGAACGGAACAAGTTAGGGTTCCAAAACTTAAAACTCACGCAGCAACCACATTACACATCCAAACTCAAAACAAAATACATAGGCATCATCAGTGACAACCACAGATCATTATGCATGTCAAAAAATAGAGTTTTAGGATCATGGAAAGTGTTACCAACCTGAAATCACGCAACCTTTGCCCTTGCTATTAGCTGCAAGTGATGATTGCTTCGTGCTCTAGGGATCCCAAGGGTTCAGATGGTGAAAGAATTTTTGGAAAAGCTCTTCTGGATTGTGAGATTCGAATGAATCAAGCTTTAGGGTTCCAAACTTTGTTCTCCTCAAAATCACGTGTCTTCTCCCATGAGTCTATGATTTTTGGTTTTTTGATCTTGTGAGAGTTGAGAGAAAAATTTGAGAGAGTTTTTAGTGTTTTTGAGAATGAGTGAAATTATGGGAAAATGAGAGAGAGTTTTGAATATATAGTGGAGTCTAAAATGAAGGGCAAAAGGTAGAATTTTGGCTTAAGTGAAAATAACACCGTCTTCGGCAAGAAATTTCGACTCTGAGCCTTCCACAACATCGTCCGCCTCTGAATCACGGTTGCAATGCAAAAAAAATGGACGTCATACGATCAAAATCGAGTGCGATTGATATGTTTAAGCTGCAAGACGTCACTGAATAAGTTGTTTTTTTCAGCTTATTTGGTGTCCGCTACTCGAAAACGTGACGAGGTCAACCTCTTCAGAGCATAATCTCGACTCAACTGTATCAGCAAAGTTGTAGATCTATGAGTCAGTGACCTCGTGTCAAAAGATGAGCGCGATCGAACAAAAAACGAGCGAGATATGTATTTTCCCGTGAAACAACTTTCAGCCTTTTTCTTCTGTTCAGCACTTCCGTTTTGCGAAATAAACCAAAACGATGATCTTCGAAGCATCGTTCGAACTCGAGCTTGTCTTCAATTTTAAAGAGCACAAAATTTGTGAACCGTAGCTTCGAGAACGGACACAATCCGATAAAAATTGACCGAGTTATGAATTTTCCAATATCTGACAGACAACGAATTGTTCCAAAGAATTCTTCCAATAATTCGCACTTTCGGGGTTCTTCCGCTTGGACCTGACTCATACTGAACTTACGTCACGAAGATGGCATCGAAATGGAATTTTAGGCATTGGAACGGTATCAATCCAATAAACGAGCTGAGAGTGATGAATTTTTTAGTGTCCGAAATACACCGGTTCAGCACTATTTTTCAATGTTTTTTGCACTGTATCGACTCTGAAAACTCGCGTGTTCAGAGATCTTCCTCAAAGAATCAGCCCTCGGTCTAAACACAAAAGTTGCAGATAATTTCAATATGGAACTTTTTAGCATAGGAATAGCTCAGAAATGATGATCCAATCAGAATTTAAGCCCTTTTGAATACCACTGACGCAATTATCTAGCGAAACCGAAATTCCAGAAACAAATAATTTCCACCACTTTCCTTGATGAATTGACTTCCGAGCCGAACATAAAAGTTGTAGAGAATACCAAGACGGTTCTAACTGTTGAATATCCAGCCAAAACGAGTTCCAGAGCAAGAGTTATGAATTTTGCAAATTTGCACAGCAAACTGATTTTCTGCTCAAACTGTTCTGAATCGGCTGAAAACTTCAACTTCCTCTGAGATTCTTGACATGAAAAATTATGTTTGATAAGAGCTTTGCTGACCCGTTGATTACGTAACCCGGAGAAATACTTTGCGCATATGTCGAGCGACGAAATAAACGTCTGTTGCAACCTGACGATGCTTGAACAGAGAACCTTGATCCCATAACCACAAAGCCAAATGATATGCACACATGATAATGGAAAAATGAAATGAAACATAAGCCGGTTAGTACTAAAGTAAGGAGAGCGAATTTTGGGGTGCTACAGCTGCCCCTATTCAATCAACTTGGTCCTGAGGGTATGATAGCGACGGCTTTCAGACAATCGGGATACACAGAGATTGAATACCAAAGAACCCAGAAATTTGCAATCCTCAAAGGAGGGACGACTCCACTGGAGAATCAGCCATAAATACTGTACTGTCACAACACAGACGAGTGCTAGCTATGCTGGGGATAAAGTGGAACAAACTTTCCCAGGTTATGTCATCTCTGCTGATAAAGAGAACTGACAAAGGAATCTTGAAATATGTCATCCCTGCTGATAAAGGGAACTGACGAAGGAAATATTCAAAGGATTGCTATCTCTGCTGATAAAGAGAACTAGCAAAATAAATGTCATCTCTGCTGATAAAGGGAACTGACAAAGAAAATCTTCAAAAGATTGCTATCTCTGCTGATAAAGAGAACTAGGAAAATAAATGCCATCCCTGCTGGTAAAGGGAACTGACAAAGAAAATCTTCAAAGGATTGCTATCTCTGCTGATAAAGAGAACTCGCAAAATAAATACCATCCCTGCTGACAAAGGGAACTGACGAAGGAAAATCTTTAAGAGATTGCTATCTCTGCTGATAAAGAGAACTAGCAAAATAAATGTCATTCCTGCTGATAAAGGGAACTGACGAAAGAAATCTTCAAAAGATTGATATCTCTGCTGATAAAGAGAACTAGCAAAACAAATGTCATCCCTGCTGATAAAGGGAACTGACGAAGAAAATCTTCAAAAGATTGATATCTCTGCTGATAAAGAGAACTAGCAAAATAAATGCCATCCCTGCTGATAAAGGGAACTGACGAAAGAAAATATTCAAAAGATTGCTATCTCTGCTGATAAAGAGAACTCGCAAAATAAATGTCATCCCTGCTGATAAAGGGAACTGACGAAAGAAAATATTCAAAAGATTGTTATCTCTGCTGACAAAGAGAACTAGCAACATAAATGCCATCCCTGTTGATAAAGGGAACTGACGAAAGAAAACCTTCAAAAGATTGCTATCTCTGCTGATAAAGAGAACTAGCAAATGATAATGCAAAAATGAAATGAAACATAAGTCGGTTAGTACTAAAGTAAGGAGAGCAAATTTTGGGGTGCTACAGTAGTTACTGGTCTCTTGTATGGAGACAACAGGATTCCTGGAATCACTATTCCTCTGTCTCAAGAGGATCAAGGAAAGGAAGAAGTCTTCTCTATTGATGGAAGTGTGGATATGATTGTCTCTAGGGTTCTGGATGAAGGGTTTGTCGTTGCTGGGATCTCTAAGCCCCTTGCACAAATTTCTGCCTCTCATACTTCTGAGGCTAACCAAGAAGGTAGACATCAAACTGGGACATCTGGTTCTGATAAAAATGGTTCAGAAGATAAACTTCAAAAGCTGGCTACCTCTGTTCTGGAGGATGCAGAAAAAGATGTTGAGCCTGATGTTGGAACGTCTACTGCTGAGAAAATTGTGAATATTGATGATCCATATGACAATGAGCTGATTGTTAATGTGCATCCGGGTATAGCAAAGAGGTTGAAGGCTAGAAAAGGAAAATCTGTGGACACATCTCCAAAAGAGAAAGTGGTCAGTAGTAAGAAAAGGACTACAGTTGTAGGTCCTCCAAGATCTTGGAGTAAAGTGTCAACTCTCTCTAAAAGGAGGAGAATCAGGAGTGATTCTGATTGTGATGTTGAGGATAATGTCCAGGACATCACTCATGTGAAGAAGGCAGTTGTGAATAGATCTTCTGATAAAGTTCATGAGGCTCCACTAGATAATATCTCCTTTCATTCTGTGGAGAGTGTGAAAAAATGGAAATATGTTTATCAGAGAAGTCTTGCCCTGGAAAGAGAACTTGGTAAAGATGCCCTTGAGATTAAGGAAGTTATTGAGATGATTAAGTTTGCTGGGCTGATGAAAACTGTATCTGGTTTTTCCAAATGTTATGATATGCTAGTCAAGGAGTTTATTGTGAACATTCCTGTGGACATTGCTGATAGAAGGAGTGTGGATTTCAGAAAAGTGTATGTGAGGGGTAAGTGTATTGATTTTTCTCCTAAGGTTATCAACAATTACCTAGGAAGGAATGAGCAAGAAGATAGAGAGTTGGAGGTTACTGATAATCAAGTGTGCAAGGAGATCACTGCAAAACAAGTGAATGTTTGGTCGTTGAAGGGAAAATTGCCTGCTGGTCTACTCAGTGTTAAATATGTTATCTTACACAGGATTGGTGCTGCAAATTGGGTCCCCACTAATCACAAAACTACAATCTCTATTGGCTTAGAGAAGTTTATTTATGCTGTTGGCACAAAGAAGAAATTTGATTATGGGTCCTATATTTTTTATCAGACTGGTAAGCATGCTGGAACAATGGTTGTGAAGTTACCCATTGCATTTCCTTCTTTAATCTGCGGTATTATTTTGAAACAACATCCTGGGATCTTGTCTAGTGCTGATAGTGTTTGCAAAAGGGAATCAGTCTTGTCCCTTCATGAAAAATTGTTTGCAGGTCAACATGTCCCAGACATTGTTGTGACATCTGCTTCTGATGCTAACCTGCCCACTACCAAGGCAAGTGTGATTGTTGAGCTAAAGGAGGCATGCAAAGATCTTGATGCAGTGATTCATGTAAATACTGAAAGGAAATTCAAGCTTGAAAAATTAATCAAGTCTCTGCAATTGGGTGAAGGTGTTCTTGAGGGTGATGACAATGAGGAAGTTGGTGCTGAAGAGGAGAAATCTGATGGAGATGTTGGTGCTGAGGAGAATAACCCTGATGGAGAGGAAGAAAGTGATGAAGGAAGTTCTGAGTCTGATGGGTCTGAAGATGATTAGTTTTTGTTTTGTTTGGTGGTTCTTTGCTTTGTTTTGGTTTTCTCTGGAATTCTGTTCTTGGCACCTTAGTGTGCATATGTTCTGGTTTGTACTTTTGATGTACTCTTGATTTTTTCTGGATTTCTGATGTCAGCCTCAGTTTGCTACGGTTGATGACATTTTTGTTAGCTCCCTGGTGTGCTTAGATGTGTACTGCTATTGTTAACAGCTTCTTTTTTATAATTTTAGTATGGTTCTTCTGGATTTATCTTATTCTGCAGTTTGTCCAATTGTGGCTAAAAAGGGGGAGAGTAGTGTAGTAGTTGTTTTGCTGGTTTTGCAAATGGTTTTGTAGATGGTTTTCTAGTGTGAAGGTGTTGGTTTTCTTCTTTGTTTTTCTGTGCTCCTTGGCTTGAGGGGGAGTTTCTGGTTTTCTGAGAATGTTAGTTGTGTTTGTGTGGGTTGCTGCAGGGATCTATGATATGGAGTTGTTTTAGCCAAAATTTGCCAAAGGGGGAGTTTGTTGGTTCTGTATTGGCAGCAATTTTGGTAAAACAATGTGTTGCATCAAGATGTTCTACTTGCTTTCTTGACATGCTGTCTCTAACATTCTGCATGTGAAGTGTTGGTGGTGTTTGTTAGTATTGTAGTCTGTGTGCATGATGTCAAACACGATGTTCTGACATCAGTTGACAGAACTTCCAGTTCTGGTTTTAGGTTTTATTTGCTGCGCTATTTTTAGCAATCTTTTGTGTGTTTATGTTATCTGATTGCTGCGAAATTTACTGAAGTGGTAATATATTGGAGTGTTATTTTTGGAGGCAATATGTTTATGAAGAATATGGAGTTTCTATTTTCATGCATAAATATTTGGAGATTAATTTGCTTTTATTGGAAATTAAATCAAGGATCTGCAATTGCCCAAGCCCAAGGAATGTATTGCTATTTATAGATGATCAACCCTAACTGCTGCTCGTGGAGAATAAGAGATTGTGCACGGTGTTCAAGTTTTAGGGTTTGTGTTTTGTGTTTGTTTTTGTGATCCATCCATTCATCTGTTTTGATGTTTGAATTGGACTGATTTAGTTGAGTTGTATTTTGTCCACTCAAAGCTTTTAAGCACGAGTGTATTGTTCTTGGTTGAAGCTCTTAAGCAAGACCAAGGTGTGTCTTTGAAGTGTGTCTTCTACTTTCATTATTGTAAGTTGTTATCACTGATGTGATTGAGGGGGTGAGAGGTGTCTCATATCTGAGAGTGTCTTAGATAGAAGTGTCATTGGGTAGTGATTAAGTGAGTAGATTGTCAACTGGTGTGTTGATTGTAGAGTCTATGAATTGATACTACTAACAGTGGACTTCTTTCCTGGCTTGGTAGCCCCCAGATGTAGGTGTGTTTACACTGAATTGGGTTATCAATTGATTGTGTTCGTTACTGTTGTTTACTGCATTATTTACCTTGTTCATTGTTGTTCAGATATAAGTGTCATGACATCGCATTCGACATCTCATATCTGTTGCCAGAATTTCATTGAGGATAAAAATGCAAGAGTGATGATGAAACCAAGAAGAGGAAAAGAGCAAAAGGAGTAGGAGGGACTCCACTGGGGAGTAAGAGGACAAATAATTGTGCTAGGGACCAGAGGATAAGCGACCCTACTGGGGAACAAGCAAAAGGATGGTGTCAAAACCAAGAGAAAAGAAGTTCGATATATTAACTGACTGGCAGTGGTTAACCGAAGAGAGAGAGTAAGACTCTATGGGGAAAAGGTTTTAACATATAGACTGTGATCAACCAAAAGAACGGGTGTAGAATCGAATGAAGGTTGTAACCCAAAGGACGGGTGTGGAACCAAGCAAAGGTTGTGACCCACTGGGGATGTTGGTACTGACCGAACAAATGATTCTTGACCAACAAAAAGGGTATTGGAACCAAAAAATGGTTACTAACCCAAGGCTGCAAGTATTCGAATCGAAAAAAGATTGCTAACTGCTGGGGATTCGACTTTAACAAAAGAACTGCGATTAACCGAGAAGGAAACGAGTGATTAACCAAGAGAAGGTGATTAACTCAAAAGGCTCAGTATTTTAACAGACAGGCTGTGGTTAACTGAAAAATGGGTGATAAACCAAGAAAAGGTGATTAACCCAAAAGGCTCAGTATTTTAACAGACAGGTTGTGGTTAACTGAAAAATGGGTGATTAACCAAGAAAAGGCGATTAACCCGAAAGGCTCAGTATTTTAACAGACAGACTGTGGTTAACTGAAAAATGGGTGATTAACCAAGAAAAGGTGATTAACCCGAAAGACTCAGGATTTTAACAGACAGACTGTGGTTAACTGAAAAATGGGTAATTAACCAAGAAAAGGTGATTAACCCGAAATGCTCAGTATTTTAACAGACAGGCTGTAGTTAACTGAAAAATGGGTGATTAACCAAGAAAAGGTGATTAACCCGAAAGGCTCAGTATTTTAACAGACAAGCTGTGGTTAACTGAGAAGGAGTGCAAATTGGTATTTTAACTGACAGATAGTGGTTAACCAAACAAAGGGAGAAGAACCAAAAGAAGGTTACGAACTCCTAGGGATTCGGTTTTAACAGAAAACCTGTGATTAACCGAAGAAAAGGATTTGAGGCCCTTCAGGGGAATCAAAATAGTATGATTGGCCACAAGAAAAGAATGTTGAGACAAAGGAGAAGAATGCTAACTCAAGACAATGGTCTTAACCAAGAAAGATGATGATTTATCAAAAGAGAGATTGAGAGAAACACAAGTGATCAAGGATTGACCCAACTGGGGAATGAGAAACACTATAGCTTGAGGATAGAGGTGACTATTCTCAAGGAGAGGACAAGATTTTCAAGATTTTCAAGAGTCCAAATCCTCTCTGGCACTTCCTCTCCAACAATATTTTTACAACATAAATCTTAGATGTTGGATTAATTAAACAGTGGAGAGATATATATAAAAAGACGAAAGAAAGAAATTCATGAACAGAATTAGCACAACAAACTCATCATTGTTCGTTAGCCTTTAGCTACAAGTGCAATTCCTACAGCTGCTGCTTATATGACCTATATATCCACAACATGCATATACATCGTCCACATATACTCCATTTGCTTATTCACAGCCGACATATGCACCATATGATGAGCAATTTAGTAGTTATACAATCTCAACATAAAAAACCATGGACAAAATATGGAGACTTAAAAGATGTTGAGAGATCATTCTTTTTCAAGGCATTTAGTGTAAGTTGAAATTGTTATATTAGCACTGCGTGATTTTTTCTAAACTTGTGATATAATGTAACCAGTTATATAAAATATAGGAGCACGAGGGCCACCACCAACTACCTTAGCATAATGAATGATGAATGATGACGCTTCTAGACAATATTAATTTGTTTTGTTTATGTTTTTCTGGCATAATTTGTTTGTGTGTTTTTGGGTTTCAGACCTTTATCATGTATGAATTCCTACCATTAAAATGTTCACAACCAACTAGTTTTCTATGGAAAAAACATGTAATCTAATTATTGTCATTATCATAAACTTGTTAATTCTCATATCTAAAATAATCTCAGGTGTCAAATTGGCAGGTTCAAGTACGACAATGTTGTCACTTGCAACTTCTGATAATCTGATATTATCATGCAAGTTTTTCTATTGAAGTCCCACATCGAATTTGTAGTAATAATATCAAGTGTTTATAAAGCATTTTTTAACATTATAATTGTAAATCTTGATAATTGGGCTACTACTTTAAAGAAAATGGGTTGTAGCTCAATTATTTTATATTCAAGTGTGTGAAAATTAATTATTAAATGTAATAATAAAAAATCATTTTGTCACCTCAGCTGCCACGTCCTGTCTACCGTCACCTCAGCTGCCACGTTCCTATTATTTTATATTTAAGTGTGTGAAAATTAATTATTAAATGTAATAATAAAAAATCATTCTGCCACCTCAGCTGCCACGTCTTGTCTGTCGCCACCTCATATGCCACGTCCCTAATTTCTAACGTCGTTTATCAATATTTGACGGAAAGAACTTATTTGATTCTGTTTGACAATGTAAATGACCAAATTGGAACTTTTAAAAGAAAGAGGACCAAAATGGACCCAATGGTATAGATAAGGGACTAAAAAGGGTATTAAGGCATAAAATTATGAAATTGTTAATAATCGTTCAAATATTAAAAATAATTGTTAACAATAAACAAAGTTGATTAATAAAATATCAAATGTTATTTAATAAAATTATAAAGTTGATTAATCACACAATTTTATATCAATATTTTTTAATCTAAAAAAAATAATTTTTTTAAAAAATAAGCAAAACTACTGTCTAGGTCCTTTAAGTTATTTTAAAATAGGGTTAAATATGTTTTTAGTCCCTATAAAGTTTGAAATTTTATTTTTAGTCCCTCCTGAGTTTTGGCAACGGTTTTAGCTGGTTTTGGCAACGGTTTTTTTGTAAAAACCGTTGCCAAAAGGTAGGGAAGGACTAAAAATGAAATTTCAAACTTTATAGGGACTAAAAACATATTTAACCCTTTAAAATATCAAGTTAGTTTCTTAAATTTTTTTTGTAACGCTTTGGTCCTTTTTTAAAAATCTCCGTTACAATAAATTGCAAACTCATATACCATTTGAACTGGTTTTTCACACTGATCATAAATATATAATTAGTTTTGCGTTTGATTGTATATTTTGGTCGGATCGATGATTTTTCATTATGTATTTCGTCTGTTTTTACCTGATTCTCATGAACCGTAACTTGTTTGATAAATTTGATTGTATATTCGTTATCAGCGCGAAAAACCAGTTCAAATGGTATATGACTTTGCAATTTACTGTAACGGAGATTTTTAAAAAGGGACCAAAACGTTAAAAAAAACTTAAGGGACTAATTTGATATTTTAAAATAACTTAAAGGACTAAAACAATAGTTTTGTCAAAAAAATATTATTATTATTATAATATTTCATTATTCACTATATTAGTGAATAGTGAAATACAGTGTAAGTGTATGTTATGGCATAAAAATATTATTTTTGTAGTATTTAAACCAATATATTAAAAACCGAAAAACATCTGAATTATGGTAAATCAATTTAACCCATTCACGGTTCAACCACATAATTAATATATATTATAAATATAGTTTAAATATTACTAATAACTAAAAATGATTTGTTCGTCTTTATCCATGCGTGATTTCCCACTATGCTGAAAAGTCACAACTACATCTATAATTTGGAGATGTATCCTTGGACGCCTCATTTTTACACATTTTTTAGTGCAAATTGGTGAGTCATCCTTATTTTGGCAAAATCTAGGTCGGAGATGCGTCTTCATATCAACATTAGGGTGGGTCTGGAAATGCATCTCCGTAACAATCCTTAATGTGAGAACAAGAGTGGTTATGCATCTGGCCTTAAGTTTTGATGATAATTGCACCTGTTATCTTAGAGAATAATTTGGTACTTTATGGTTTCTGTCTAGTGTGTAGCTTTTGCTAAAACATGATCTGAATCTGATTGAAAGGCGTGTGACGTCATCAGACTCTGATCTAAACACTATGGAAGAAAACATATGACGTGTACAAGATAAAGTCAATACTCAAGAATGCTTCTAAATACAATGGTTTTGAATAACGTTTGTATTAAAGCTTCTGATTGCGACTTTGTAAGTAAGTCTTGAAGGCTTTCTAAAGGATGTGCTTCTATTGCTTAAGTTTTGAAGATTATAAATACAAGGTTCTGTTGAACGAAGTTCTGAAGATTCTAAAGACATCATTTATAAAGTTCAAGTTCTGAAGACTCTGAAGACAAGGTTCTGTTGAACGAAGTTCTGAAGATTCTAAAGACATCATTTCTGAAGTTCAAAGTTCTGAAGATTCTAAAGACATCATTTATGAAGTTCAAAGTTCTGAAGACACTTAAGACAAGGTTCAGTTGAACGAAGTTCTAAAGACTCTGAAGACAAATATGTGTTGAACAAGTTCTAAAGATTATAAAGAAGAGTTTCTGCTAAACAAGCTCAGAAGTTTTTGAAGACATCACTTCTAAAGACCAAGTGCTGAAGACTCTTAAGATAGTTCTATTGAACAAAGATCCGAGATTCTAAAGACTTAGGCTCTGAAGTTACAAGTATTTGAACTCTTTATGCATGCTTCATCAAACATACATATGAAGCCTCTGAAGATTAGAAGATAGAAGATCAAGAATAGTTTACGTACTTTAATGAATATAAAATTACAAAGTAGTATGTGACCTCTACCTAGATTAGGTGGCGCAAGGACAACTTTGTTGTATTATGATTGAAGGCTCTGTAGATTTGAGCAAATTTTTGGTAAAACAAGATGTCGAATATAATGTTCCAACATGAAGAAGTCTGGTGAAAAAAGACTTGTCAGATATGATGTCCTAACGTATGTCTCGACATCTTGACATGATATAGCAGGTTGTTGCTAATTTGGTCCAAGATTTAAGGAGCAATCAGAACGTGGATCAAGGAAAGAAGATTTGAAGCCCAAGATAGCAGAAGGCTATAAAAGAAGACAAAGACCTATGACTGAATAACTGAACCTATCGTAACACTTTTGTAAAGTAGAAAATAGGGTTTAGGGTTTTGAGAGTTGTAGGATTTCTTGTAAGTCTCCCTCTTTATTGATTTGATACATTGTGGAAGACATAGATACTTGTACAGATTCACAAACCCGTAGGTAATGAATCGTGTATTTTTCTTGGATGAAACTTTTAAGCAAATCTGAGTTAGCTTGTTAGTCAAGAAAGCTTGACTGAACTTTGTATTGAACGGGGTGTCTTTCAAGTAGGATGATACAATTATTGTGACGATAACTGTTAGATAATCACAGGTTGTGATTTAAGGAGTGAGATGAGTTTCTCTTATCAATTAGACGTGACTTCTAATGATAAAGTCTCCATTGGGTAGTGATAGGTAAACCAGAGGTTGTTTACTGTAAACCAGTGGTTATTTACATAAAACTATACTACTGATAGTGGATTCTTCTTCCTGGTTTGGTATGCCCCCAGATGTAGGTGATTTGCACCGAACTGGGTTATCATATTTTGTGTTGTTTATCATTCTGCAATTTACAGTTCAGTTTTGATTAACATGTTGTAACAGATGTCGAAACATCTATCTTGCTGCTGTTGCTGATATTCAGAATATCAGTTTGTTTGTTCTGCTCTTGTTTTAAAGTTGTGCAGAGAACAATGTCTTGACATATGTTAGGACATCTGCTATCTGCTATGCCAGAATTTCAATTAGTATCAGAGCAGGCATCCTGTCTGTTTCTGGATGAGATCTTGGGAGATACTTTCTGGCGCTTTAAACAAGAAGGAGTTTGGAGATCAGATCGTTCACTCGGACATACTCAAGGGTATTAATGGATAAATGAATGTTTTGGATCGAAGGTAACAACTACTGGTGGTTGTTCTTATTTTCTGAGGAGTTTCTACAGCAAGTGCAGGAGGAGTGGCTAGTTCTCTTGTGTGGTGTCGTATAAGATGTTATGACGTCTGAACATTTATTAATCAACTATATCATTTCATTAACTAACTTTTTACGTCTTATTAATCAATTTTATTTTATTACTTAAAATTACTATGCACAGATACTGTTCTAGCAACTGTTTATAAAACTGTTGACGTACTGTTAATGACATTGTTCATAAGTATTTGCTTTTTTATTAAAAAAAAGATATTATTTATTGTATAAATACGATAAATATTATATACCGTATAAATACGATAAATATTATAGGGCTAAATATGTTTTTGGTCCCTATAAAATTACCAAATTATATTTTTGGTCCCTATAAAAAAATAGCGTGTTTTGATCCTTACAAAATAATTATGCACGAAGTTTTAGTCCCTGTTGTTAAACCAATGTGTATTTTTGAATGATTATTTTGCAGATATGTTTACAACGTTATAAAAAGTTTCTCGAAAAAAAAAGAACTCAAAATTTGATTTAAAAGTCGAGATTTTCATTACTTTTATCATTATCTTTAAAAATTTTAAAAAATCATATTTAATTCTTCTCATCTTAAAAAATTATATAATTTAGTAAAGAAATATTTAATAGTAATCTGAACACGTATGACAAAAATTAGTCAAAAATTTAAAAGTTTAGGGGTAATTAAACAATTTTTAAAATTTTAGAAATTAGCAAGAACTAAAACTACATGTATAAAATTTTTGTAGGATCAAAATATGTCTTTTTTTTAATAGGAACTAAAAATGAATTGTGAGATATTTATAGATACCAAAAACATATTTAATCCAATATTATATATATTATATATTATATTATATACAATATAGGTGTAAGTATTGATGTCGAATATGGGTGTCAAGGTTGTAAATGCTAACACCAAATTTCTAATTAATTGCTGTAAATACTAGAAAATTTTACCCCATACCCTTACATTTATTCCTATACCCCTATAAATTTTCAAAAATTCCAATTTTATCCTTTTATTTTTTAGTTAATTTTTTTTACTTTTTACCGCGCAGTCAAATGAGTCCAAAAATAATTTTTTTCAGTATTCGACGAGAACCGGAAAACACAAGGTAAGGATTTCCGGAAGGTATTTTTATCAAACCGGAAAACTTGACATAAAGAAATCCGGTTGCTTACTTTTCTAAACCGGAGAACACATCATCAAGTTTTCCGGTTTGCGTTGTGAATGTTATATATATAACCGGATAACTTATCTCCAAGATATCCGGTTTTCATATTTTTCAACACCGGATTTCTATTTGTTGAGTTATCCGGTTTAGGTTTTTGTCAACCGGATAACTTGGTGCATAGTTATCCGGAGCGTTTTTTTTTTATTTTTTTTATTTTTTTTATTTTTAATTTTTTTTAATTTTTTTTTATATTTGTTTAAGAGACATGAACATTCCTTTGATGATATGAGAGAAAGACCAGACAAGTGTAGATACAACAGAGATATTCTCGACTACAGAAAAATTTCCTACAAGAGAAGAGGTAACTAGGTGGATTAAAGAGGTTGAACTCAGGAATAGAGTCACTGTTATAATAACCCGGTCGGACACTAATACTTCCAAGAGAGGAAGAAGTGACAAAGTAATGTTTGGTTGTGATATAGGTGGAAAATACAAAGAAGGGGATAGTGAAACACAAAGTGCTACCAAAAAATGTAACTATCCTTTCAAAGTAAGATCAACACCTTCAAAAGATGGTTCTGGTTGGAAAATTGATGTAAAATGTAACTGTCCTTTTATCTTAATATTATTTTTATAAGTGACGTTTACCTTCATATTATTTTTCATATTTTTTATACATCATCAATCATAATATAATTCTGAATATTATCACATAAATATAAATCATAAGTCTGAATAATACATAAGTAACATAAGTAACCGGTCAGAATAATACATCAATCATCGTCCTCACTAACATAAGTAACCGGTTCATCCTGAGCTAGACGTAGTGCTCGAAAGATCTCAACATAATCATCATCATCCTCCTCGGCCTCGTGACGAGCGAGATAGCGACGCAGCTCATGTGAAATATGTCGTAACCTCGGATCTGCCGGTCCATCATCAAACTCAGGAACTGGAACCTCTCTAACCTTCCCCTGAGGTGGTCGTATCAAACGAGGATGTGAAACTGTGTAGTACCAAGCCATGTAATCTGTCACCGTATCATACGGAGTATCTGCAAACTCTGCCTGCTGCACCATCTTTTGAAGGTGTTTATCTTACTTTGAAAGGATATTTACATTTAAAAAAAATAAAAAAATAAAAAAAAAACACTCCGGATAACTATTCACCAAGTTATCCGGTTGACAAAAACCTAAACCGGATAACTCAACAAATAGAAATCCGGTGTTGAAAAATATGAAAACCGGATATCTTGGAGATAAGTTATCCGGTTATATATATAGCATTCACAATGCAAACCGGAAAACTTGATGCTGTGTTCTCCGGTTTAGAAAAGTAAGCAACCGGATTTCTTCATGTCAAGTTATCCGGTTTGATAAAAATACCTTCCGGAAATCCTTACCTTGTGTTTTCCGGTTCTCGTCGAATACTGAAAAAAATTACTTTCGGACTCATTTGACTGCGCGGTAAAAAGTAAAAAAAATTAACTAAAAAATAAAAGGATAAAATTGGAATTTTTGAAAATTTGTAGGGGTATGGGGATAAATGCAGGGGTATGGGGTAAAATGAACTAAATACTAACACCAAATTTCTAATTAATTGAAAGGGCTATTGAACATTTTTCGACCCAAGTTAAGATGGAGCAACAACCGTTGAACACGAGCGAAGTGAAACCATTAGCGCCACCGGAGCCACTTCACACGACCGAATTGAAACCATTAGCGGCACCGCAACCACTTCACACGACCGATCTAGACGACGAAGATGAGAACATCAAACAGCTCGATGAATGTTCTTCTCTATATCTCTTGATGCAGGTCAATCCCATTCTCCTCTTCATCTTCCCAAAACCCTAAACCCCTAAAAAAAATTATTCATCGATGATTAGCTGAATTTTTTTTTCCAATTAATTCACAGGATTGCGTTGTTCGATCTAACCGGAATTGGAAAGAATGCCAGACAGGTACAATTTGTTTCTATTACCTATCTTTATCTCTCTATACGTGAGACTCTGATTATGAGTTTTCTATTCCTAAATTTTGTTAGTATGGTTAGAAATTGAATAGAAGCTCAATTTAATCCCTAATTCATATGAAAGTTCATCAATTTAGTCCTATTATATGAAAATCTGTTAGCTTAGTTCTAAATCTTCATGGATCATGGTAGTGACTAAATTAAAGTGAGTGTGGTAGTTTGAGACTAAATTGATGGTTTATAAGTTAGAAATTAGTAGTGTGAGATGGAAAATACTAACTGTGTATGCTCATTAAACCATGACATTTTCCCCTTGGTATCAAAATAACTGTTTATTTTTTAAGTTAATTTCTTTTATAGAATTCTGAATTCCTTTTATTACTCTAAAATGTAGCCGATGCCACAATTGCGGTTTCATTGTGGAGACTTCTAAAACTGTTATATTATGGCCACAACTGCAATTTAGAACTTTGTAATGCAGTGCTTGTGTTTAAACTAGTCTTTATTAGTTTTATATTAAAAAACCATTGCGACTTTATCGGCAGTTGATCCTTTGACAGAAATACAAGCTTTGAGGGAATGCTCTGAAAACAGAAGGAAAAATAAACCAGAAGTGAGAGTTTATAAGCGATGAAGTATTTGGTTAGTTAGTTATGAGGTCCTCTACTTTGCTTCCCAGCTATTGTTCATGGTGATATCACATTTTTGTACGCATACACTTTCCATTTTTACCTGTTAGCATGAATATTTTGGGCTGATTGGGATTGAACTTGGGGGAAAGGGATGCTTGTGCAGAAAGCTGTAAATAAACTGTGCTTCCAATAGGAAACACCGATGATTAGTTTTGAGGTTAGAGTAGTTACCTCTTTTGCCTGGCTTTTTTACTTCAATAATCTCAATTGCACAATTCTTGCTATTTGTTGATAATGTGTTGCTTGAATAATTTGCCAAGCACGCAGCAAATGAAGCAGTGTTATAGGTGAAATCTGTCTCTTATGTGTTGCTTGAAATCTGCTTCAATAATCTGAATTTAACATGTTTACTTTGAATATGATCATAGCAAATGAAGCAGTGTTATAGGTGAAATCTGTCTCTTATGTGTGTGCTAGCAGAAGGATAAGTTGAGTTAGTAATAGCAGTAAAAGTAATAGAGACTTGATAAAATAGCATTATTAATTTATAGCAATATTTTGAAGAATTTCAACCCCAAAAATCATCTTGCAGAAAAGTTTGAATTCTTGGACTCATTGATCAGGGGCATTGTTTGCAAACGTGTCTCTGATGCATCAAAATATGTCTTATGTTGTTGTTATGTGTCTTGAGCAATATATGTTTTAGCTTTAACCTGTGATTTAAATGTCTGTTATATGATTGCAATATATTTTTTTTAGCTTTAATCTGTGATTTAAATGTTGTATTTCCGTTCAATTTTCCCGCCTAATATTGCTGATTCCAAATTTATGAAAAACACATGGTAGTTTTGGTAAACTTTATTTCCAAATATTTGAATATCAGTGTTTTACATGTGGCTAAATAGTGTGATTTCGGAGTACCAAAAAAAATGTGAGATTTTTGAACATAAACTAAAATTTGCAATTTTCACTATGTTTCAAGGGAGGGGATCATCTCCAGTGTCAATATGTTTCAAGGTAATATAATCACAATCATAATAATATTATTCTTTAGAACATCTTTACCATAAACCATATTTCTTTTTTTATCTATTAAGAAAAGTGCTAAATCTTAGAATTTTACACGCTGGAATGTGAGGTTCTAAATTTAAACTTGGGTGTTGGTAACAGAGAAAACCAAACTCCAAACAACAGGGTATGGCAAACCCCCCAATAAAAAGACCACAATCTAACTAAAAGCTGCAGCATCCGTCACAACCATAATGCAAGCTAACCTCAATACATCCCCACAAACACAAAATGCTAGAATAAAATCTCCACTGATCTATGTCTACCTCCTCAACAAAGCCAAGACAATTAGAAACCAAACTTCCATGACATAGGATGCGAAAAGACACCGGATCTGAAAAAAGAAAAATCCCTGTTAATAGAAGCATATCTAGCAGACACTCCCAGCCAAGACTATCAACAGCTGAAGACCGCCATAGTCGCAGGATCAAAACTCGGGAGAAACAAGCCACCTGCAGCGATAATACAAAAAACAAAGCATATCTGCTACACCAACGGCAGCTAAATCAAGGAAAAACTTCAAGGACTGCCAACTATTGGAATACACCGAACCTGAACTAAAATTGCAGCGATAGAATTAACAGTTTTATCCCCTAGATGCTATATATCAAGACCGGCAAGAACTATAAAATGAATGATTCTTGATGCATTTGTATTTCAATAAAGTGAACACTCTCCTTTTGACGGTCAGTCTGCACACGAATACTACCACTATTCCCCGACAAAATTGCGCCAAACACCTGTTCCAAAACTCATGCCAACAATCATACAACACTCCAAAACATGCCCTGGGATGTGTGAACCACTGATGGATGCTATCGAACATCCTGCTTGATTTGAACCGAAGCCACTTTCAAGATAGAATTTTCACCTCTTCAACCATCTTTTTAATGATTATTTTCATATTTTGAAAAGTTTTTTAGTTCTTGGCCTTCTACATGCGAAGCATATCACTTCAATCTTCGAAGGCGACTGGCTACCTCTGTCCAACAGCCCTTCAAACTGCAATAAATGTTGCCAACTTTTATTATGCATAACAGTAGTCACTCCTAGCCATTGACAGATGCAGTTCCACACATCTGCAAAAATAGGACACTAAAAAAAAAGGTGAGAAACCGACTCTTCACTGTCAAACTCTGCCGCACACTTATTCACACCATGATCAATCTCTTCCCTTTTAGCAAGGTTATCTGTAGTATGGATCTTGTTTTGAAACATTCTCCACACCATCCCTGACACTTTTGATAGAATTGCCTTATTCCACACTCTGGACTAAGGAATAATATAATAGTTTTGAGTCTCCGACATTAGCCTCTTATATGCCTCTTCACTGAATATTCCTCTACCTCTGTTTGAGGCCAATATCCTAGTACTACCCGATTAATATCCTTCCACCAGACTGATATACCATTACCCCCTGAATTTAAAACGTCATTTGGTATCCCATATCTATTGACCAGTGCCATATACCACACCATTACCCCCTGAATTTAAAACGTCATTTGGTATCCCATATCTATTGACCAGTGCCATTTACCACAGATTCGACTTTTCTGTTTTAACTTTCCATGCCCACTTACCTAAAAATGCCTCATTGAACACCCTCAAATTCCTGATACCTAACCCACCCTCTTCTAGAGACCTACATATTTTCTCTCAAAATAATCCAATTTATTTTTCTCTCTTCCCCGACACACACAATAGTAGTCTATTATTATTTTGTTGTAGTTCTATACTTTGTACTCTATTTTGACGGTCTTACTACATTTTGGATCTCGATCGTACGACATTTTTTACATATATTGCTATTTTATTTTCAACTCACACAATAGTAATCTCTTATTATTTTGTACGTCTATTTTTTTATTTACAATCGTACGTTATACTTCATTTGAACAACATAAACAACTTATAGCATTAAATATGTATTCTGTTATAATTTGGAGATGTATCTTCGGAATATTACCTGAGATGAATCTCAGATACATTTCAAATATAAATGATTTTTGAGTGGGTTGTATTGAATGTTTAAAATTGTTCTGGAGATACTTCTCCGAAATATTTCAACGTTTATTCAAAATTAGGTGCGGTCGAAAATGTATCTGCGAAAATTATAAGCATTTAAATAATTTTGCGTGATAAGTAAGAAGTATTTCATATGCATAAAAAAATTCTAAAAAAAATTGTTCATAACTCAATCAATCCATTAAGAGTTATAAAGGGCCACTTGACAATCTGGTGGGCGTGACCTGACAGGTCATGGGCCGCCGATCCGATTCATCATACCTAATATTTTAATAATTATTTTAATGTTAATTTTAGTTTGTTAAGTAATAATTGTTAATTTTATGTGTTCTTTCCCATTCTAGTATTTTCAGACATGGTGAGATGCATGTCCAAACAAATTTTCATGGGAGACTTAATGTCAATTTGATTACTTACAGGTCATATCCAGGCAGAAAAGAAGGAGGAAAAAAACCATGTTATGTCACTTTACTGTTGCACGACCTATCAATCCTACAAAATCAAGTACTGTAATTCTCTCTTTATCAAAGAGAAAGCCATGATAAAAGAGTAAAAGACAGAAAGAAAGAAAAAAAAGGATTTTATTAATTTCAGTCCAATCTGTGCTAGGTGGTTTAACCGTTTAAGCTCATAACCATAGCTGTTTTGTAACTAACCACCGAGAAATACTACAAGCAAGACATTATTTCCCTTTTAACACCCACTACAATTTCTAAAACTAATGCTTCATTTCATATGGAAGAAGCAGCATTTCCAGGAATGAATTTGACAGAAACACTATTGACACAATGGCGTTCATCCGTTGGAACCTTGAACCCTTCTCCTTTGAATACATGACCCAAATGCCCACCACATGCTGCACAAGTTATCTCAGTCCTCCTCCCATCTGGATCAGGCTGAAAATGCCAAATTAACTTCCATTATAACAATTCAATTCCAAACCTTCAACTATACACACTAGAAACACGCCATCGATATTAACACGTCTACTCTAATAATAACTTTTAAAAAATAATAATAATCGTAATCACTAGTATCAGTGTCAATTTTGAGCACTTACTAAGCGATTGATGGCTCCAGGAAAACCCTCAAAGAAAGCAGGCCAACCACAACCAGAATCAAATTTGGTAGAAGACTTGTAAAGCGGTGTTCCACAGCCAGCACAATTATAAACCCCTTCTTCATAGAACTTGTTATACTCTCCAGTACCCTTCAATCTGCACAATCAAAAAAAATTTAACTCTTAAATTGAAATTGACAGTTACAATATTATGATACAAAAGGAAGAAATTGAGAAATTATTACTCAGTTCCTTTCTGGCGGAGGATGCGAAACTGCTCGGGGGAAAGAATGGCTCTCCATTCTTCCTCGGATTTCTCGATTGGCGTAACTGATGATGCCATTGATTTCGATTTTGATGTATGGTGAGGAAGCGTGAGTGCAAAAGAAATTTATAGTGATCTAATTGGAACATGGTAATTAAGATTTGTGAGCGTTTCAAAGAGAAAAGTTTTGGGAGGAAATGAACTTGGACGGGAAGTTGGGAAATGGAGATGGAAGGGATAGACGAGAGTTAGGGCCACGTGGCATGAAATAGTTCGCTTTCCCGTTGCTACACTGTTAACGATATCTAGGGATGCTCACGGAGATATGGACACTTAATTTTTATAACCAATTCATAACCATAAATATACTATATGTTATAATTGGTTATTAAAACTAATTGTTATAACTGATTTTTATATTTTAAAATGGTTATAAATCGGTTATTAACCAGTTATATCTATAACCAATTTTATAATTAGTTTTGATTTAATTTTATTTTAAAATCGATCTTTAAAAATTTCTTTTTTTAAAAAAATAATATTTTTTTAAGAAAAAATATTTATGTTCAAAAATAATTTTATTTTTAATTTTTGAAAAAAATATATTTTTTGATTTAAAAAAAATTAAATCTTTTTTTGAAAAAAAAATAATTTACTGTAAAAAAATTAAAAATATATTTTTTTTTCAAAAAAAAATAATTTTATTTAAAAAAATATATTTTTTTTCAGAATTTTTTTTTTATTATTCTTTTAAATTTTTTTTTTAATTTCAAAGTTTTTTTTTTTATGAAAAAAATTGACTAATTTGGTTTTTATTTATGAAATGAATATTCAAATTATAGATTTGGTTAAAACCATATTAAAAATGTATCCAAAATATGGATTTGGTTTAAACCATACTAATAATTAACCGGTTTTTAATAACCGGATTTGGATATGGATATGGATTATTTAAATAACCAGTTTATTTGAGCATCCCTAACGATATCATTTCTTTGACCAGAAAACATTTTCATTGACTAAGGGGAATCCAATTTTTATTGCTTCCCTTTCTAAACAACCAGGAGTAGGGGTGGACAAGAAACTCCGAACTGATTGAAATCCGATCTAACCGCTTATAAAAATAACAATACGGACTGGTCTTTTAGAACCGACTGTTCTTTGATTGACAACTTTCGGTTTTTAATGACTTTAAACGGACGAGTACGGGTGCAGCAAATTGATCCATAGTAATCCAGTACCGACCGACAACAAAACTTTTAATTAGTCTTACAATAGTTAAAGGAGCCAGCTTTTTAAATAAAGTATAATTTTAGTTTTCCAAACAACATAGTTTAGTGGAAGGGATACTTTTAACCTAAACTAACTATTTTTTTTAATCATTTTTTATTCATGTCTATCTCTAAAACACAAGTTGCTCCGATCTCTCTCAACCTTTCCCCACTGTCTCTCTCAATCTCTTCCCTTTTCCATCTTTTTCTCAGCTCTCTAACTTAGAGAATCTTCTTGCAAGTGATGATGTTTTAGATCTATGCTTCAATCTATTATATTGCCATATTTGCTCTTCTCCTCCTCTTGAACCATTGATATATTTATTTGTTTTCTTGTCGAATAAGATCTGCCCATCAATCATTCTTCATCTATGTATTATTCTGTTTGTTATAATTGATATTATAAGTAAAATATTTTTGTTAGGTTTATACTCAAACTCTTTGAAGTTGTATGGAGTTTAAAATGTATGGCTGTATATTCATATCTGAGACAAATTATAATTAAATGTTTTTATTTTACTCAAACTGTGTCAGACTTTGTTCTTATCTGGTAAGAAAAATATGTAAATTATATGTTTGGTGCATTTGATTTTTAACCGATTAAACCCATCTGATCCATTAAACCGACAAAACCGCCAAAACAATAACCGATGGAACATATCAGACGGTGGTGGATGGGATATAATCATCTGTGGGTTTGTTCGGATTAAGGTTTTTTTATCCGAATCCGTCCGAACCCAACCGATGTCCACCCCTGACCAGGAGTAACTAAATTCTTACACACAAAATTGAAGATGCATCCCATAAGTTTCTTAATCATTATTAAAATATTCTTTAATTTTTAAAGATATATTTTCAGACGTATTTATTACACACTTAACACTTAACACATATCACTCAGAATGGTGTTCTTTAAATTGAGGTATTTTTATTTCGGAGATACATTTTAGAAATATTTTAAGAAATATATTAATTATTGATCAGTTCAGTAGAAATTCCATATGTACATCTCCGAAAATTTGGACGGGATTTTTAAATATTCTATCACTTCTGCATATTAGATATTTATGAAGATGCATATCCGGAATAATCTGATAAAATAAACAGTTGCATGATCACACGACCATTGTTGTCATTGTTGTTTTTCTACACAAACCCTCACCAAAAACTCTTCCATTCTCAATCCATTTTTTCACTTCAAATCTTCATTTTTGTGGTTCATCACATCATAAGGAGCAAAAGAAGATAGAATTTCATGTAAAGATCCTTTATTTCTCACTGCATTGCTCACATTAATCAAGCATTTTTTCTAAAAAAACGATCGTTGTATCTAAAAATGTATCTCTGAAACGAGTATGAACTTGTCCGGAGATGCATCTCCGAAACTAGTCTGTGTTCATTTTCTAAATCTGTTTTCAGCAGTGGCGTTTATATATTGTTATGTTGTAATTGTTTTCATTAGATATGGTGCACCCCGATGTTTTCCCAAAACAAAATGTTTATCCTAATGTACAAGGTGTTGTTGTGAAGGACATAGATGTTGGCAACCAATTTAAAAATGAGCAAGAGTTTGAATCCCGTGATCAAATGCTTCAATGGATTTGTATGGAGGTCTATAAACTTGAATTTGGTGTGGTAATCGGAAGGTCCGATATTGGTTGACGTGCGAAAGAAGTGGGAAATTTAGAACTGTTCTGCGGAATTTAAAAAAAACGGAACTGGTTCAAGAAAATGTGAGTGTTCGTTTAAGGTGCGTGCTTACCTGTTGGCAAACAAAAATTGGAGATTTAATGTGATATGTGGTTTGCATAACCATGCTTTGTGTAAAAAATTAGTCGGTCATCCTAGTATGTGTCGGCTCAGACCAGAAGAGAAGGAATGTGTTGCTGACATGACATTGAATTTGGTCCAACCGAAAAATATACGTGCAACATTGAAACGGAAAAGACCTAAAAATATATCAAATAATAAGCAAGTGTATAATATTCGGTACCTAACTAGTAAGGCGCTTGCATGGGGGTAGAACTAAAATGCAATAACTCTTGAAATTGTTGGATGATAATAGTTACGTGTCTAGGTACCGAACGTGCGAGGATGGAGTTAGTTTTAGAGATATATTTTGGACTCATCCTGATTCCATAAAGTTGCTCAAAACATTTCCTACTGTGCTCAGACTTGATTCAACCTACAAGACTAATAAGTATAGACTTCTATTATTGGAGATGGTTAGTGTTATCTCCATTGATAAGACATATTCGGTTGGGTTTGTATTTCTTGAGTTTGAAAAAAAGGATAATTTTTCTTGGGCCTTATAGGTTTGTCAGACACTATTGAAGGACCAGGGTGAAATGCCTAAAGTGATTGTTACCGAGCTCGATCTCGCCTTGATGAATTCGGTTGCAAAGGTATTTCCTTCATCTAATGCATTACTTTGTAGGTATAACATAGCAAAGAATGTGAGAAGTCGGGTTAAGCCTGGGGTACAGATGAAACATATAGAGTCTGAAGATGGAAAAATGGTGAAGGTGGTGTTAGAACAAGATTTTGGTTCTGCATATAATCTTTAGTTTTAATGATAACAATACATATATTTTTTATGTAACAATTCTGTACTCTAATGAATTTCTTAAAGTATACAGTTGTTTAGTGAAAACTGATTCTGGATAACTATCAAGCATTTTAAATCAGAATCTCTTGCATGCCTCAAGAAATCTACTTCGTTCTTTTCTAAAGAAACATCAGCAGTTATGATGAATGTTGAATGCCTCTGAAGATAAAAGAAAGATACCTGCTTCTAACAAAAAGATTCACTTCCAGCTCTGATAAATTGTTCTGAAGACCCTGGTTACAAGGTTCTGTTGAACGTGATCTAAATATTCTAAAGACAACACTTCTAAAAATTTTAAAGACACTGAAGACTCTGATATCACTCATTCTTTTATCCTTTGGTCTTACAAGTTAAAACTGATCAGAAGATATGGACAAGACAGAAACGTGTGATGAAAGTATTCGTACATGTAGACATCCCTATATTGATATAAACTAGTTTTCAGTCGGTACTGCTGTATGGAATATGGTGAGACTTTGTTACTACTGTCTCTCACGGTTCCAATGTTACCGTTGCAACAGCTGGCTTGAATAGTTACGTTTGTACTCCTCAAGGTTCAAACATCTATCTAGATCACTTCTTCTTGCAAACAAGAGCGATCAACACCAAAAGAAGAGAAACACACACAATCTAAATCTATTTCTCATGCACAAGAGTTGCTGCTCATATTTGACTAAAAACTTTGTTCTTAATATTGTTTCATTTGCTTTTAAGAAGCATTATTGTAAAAAAAATTCTATATCTTCTTTGAAGTTATTTTTCCTCAAGTGACTAAGTGTTAGTCTGTAGAATTGAGATGGATAAGGTGTTTTTCTAAACACTTAGACGAACTTGTTATAATCTTTCAAGATTAGTGGATTGCGTCTTTTTTGAAGGCGAAGTCTCCTTGGCGGGTGGACTGGAGTAACTTTGTTAATAGTGAACCAAGATAAAAATACTTGTGTCTTTTTATCTTCATTCTCTTGGTAACTTTTGTGTAGAAGGTCGAAAAAGTTTATTTTGTGAAAACCCAATTCAAACCCCTCTTTCTTGTGTTTTTCTCCATCTTCAGTTGGTATCAGAGCCTGGTTCTGATATTGATCTGTAAATCAAACACTTAACCGTGTAGAGAGATATAGCGTGAGAAAAACATTATGGTCGCTGCTAACACAAATGAAAGAGATAGTCACAATGCCAAGCCTCCTATTTTTAATGGAGAAAAATTTGACTATTGGAAATATAGACTAGAAAGTTTATTTCTAGGCTATGATGCAGGTCTTTGGGATCTTGTCATACATGGCTATGAGATTCCTGTTTCTGTGATTGGTATTCCCATTCCTAGAAATAGAATGAATGATGATCAAAAACGTGAATTCAAAAATCATCACAAAGCCAGAACCATTTTCCTAAATGTTATATCGTATAACGACTACGAAAAAAATTACCAATAGAGACACAACAAAGGACATTTTTTATTCCTTGAAAATGACACATGAAGGAAACACTCAAGTCAAGGAAACCAAAGCTCTGGCCTTGGTCCAAAAATATGAAGCTTTCAAAATGGATGATAATGAAACCATTGAGATTATGTTCTCAAGATTTCAAACTCTAGTTGCAGGACTGAAAGTTCTGGATAAAGGCTATTCTACAGCTGATCATGTCAAAAAGATGGTCAGAAGCCTTCCCAAAAAATGGAGACCTATGGTCACAACTCTTAAGCTATCTAAGGACATGAACTCCATAAGTCTGGAAGAATTGGTCAGTTCGCTAAGAAATCATGAGATAAAATTAGAGGAAGTGTCAGAATCTGGTTTTGAAGAAGAGCATGCCAACGTAGCACTCATGGCATCTACAGGAGACACAATAAAAACTGAGTCTGACTCAGAAGAGGTATTTTCTGAACTCTCTCACAATGATTTAGAATCTTGTTTATCTGAAACGCTGAATATATATCAGAAACTTTAACGAAAATTCAAGAATCTGAAAAGAAATCATGAATCTATAGTTGAAGAATGTGTTAAGTTTGAGAAAGAAACTTCTAAATAAAAAGATGATAACCTTGTTTTGGAAAAAGAAAATATTTTCCTTAACACAAAATGTTTAAAACTTGAAGAAACTCTTTCTAAAGCTTCTCCATCTTCTGAAACCATCATATGCAAATATGATAAGGCATTTCAGATATTTTTGAATGATAGCATAGATAGAAGCAGAATGGCTTCAATGATCTATGGTGTCAGTAATAAGGGGAAAAGAGGAATTGGCTATGATTCTGAAAATGATGATCAAATCCCTCTCAAAGAAGAAAAACCAAAATCTCTTTTTTCTTATCATTACACACCTGTACATACACAAAGATTTAATAATGCACGAAAACCCAAAGTGGTTAGAAACTCTAGGAAAACTAATCAAAGAGAACCCAAAAGATTATGGGTAGCAAAAGATAAGATAGTTTATCTTGCAGATATCCTATGCAGCAGAATTAAGACACCAGTCATGGTACCTAGACTTTGGATGCTCGCGACACATGACGGGAAGAATGCATATGTTCCAAATCCTGGAACTTAAAAATGTTGATTTCGGAGGAAACCAAAAGGGAAAAATCAAAGGATCTGGAACAGTTGGCTCAAGAGATAAGAAAAGGCAAAGGAATAGACAAACTATCTCTGAAGACTTGATTCTAGGAGATAAAGATGAACTTATCAGAACAAGATTCACCTTCAAACAGACAGAGGAAATGCTTCTGGGATTTATGTCTCTGATAGAACCAAATTCTTGTGATGAAGCATTGTAGCGTGCGATTTTTGTCGGTGACGTGACCACCTTACCGCAATGGTTGGAATTGGGTGCTACTTTATGATTTCTTATTTATCCTATGAAGCTGGAAAGGAAAGGGAAGCTATCTAAAACTAACCTTGCACGTAAATGTTTTCTTTAGCAAATGCTTAAGAGATTGGGGGGGTCCAGGGTCAGGTTATACAATTGGGAGTTGTTAATTACACATCCTATATATAGTTATCCATAGATTGTTTAGCAAATTTTACTGTTATCTACTTACTGGTGTTATCTGTCATGGGTTAGGAAAGTTTTTCCTTTGGGAATGTTTGAGAGAGAGTTTTTGTTGTTTTTGGGGTTTTTCGATGTTTTTGGTAAGGTACTGGACCTAAGGTTTTTGTTATGTGTGCTCGCTAAGATCTCACAATCTTATGCCTACGTATTCCCGTAAAGATAACAGGGAAATCAGAGCAATCGTAGTTCCTCCTATTCTATGGGAGGAAAAAGATGTTTTGGTGTCTTGTTCAAATCCCAAGATTGAAGCTAAAGGTTTTTTGTGTCTTGTTCAAAGCCCAAGATTGAAGCTAAAGGTTTTGACTGAGAGAAAATTTGTCATCTCTAAAGGGAGATATCTCATCTGTTTATCACAGTTGTTAGGTAACTGATTATGAAAGGAGAATTACTTTAACTGGAATACATGGAGTCCAGCAATGCCATAATTTCCTTTATAGGGATTTGTCCTGAAGGAGAAAACTTTAACTCAGTATAGAGCAATGTCATTTTTCCTTAGGAATCTTTCATGCTAAGATAGGGACATTGGCTTGGATGTAAATAATCCAGAGGCTTGCCACATATAGCAATTAGATGAAAGAGGTTTCTACCAGGTTAAGAGGGACCACAGCTTGGATTTTTGAATAAACAAGTGTGCCACTTACAACAGTTATCTGGGATTAAGGTTTGTTTGATTTTTCTGTTTTGATATGTGATTGTACAGAGAAATGCCTTCCTACAGAGAGATTTTGATTTCCTCTGAGGGGATGCTGGTTTTTTTTGTGTACCTTGATCAAAGCCCAAGGTTGAAGCTAAAAGGTTGACACTATTTAGGGAGTTTTATATCTGTCTTGTACAAAGCCCAAGATTGAGGCCGAAGAATACTGACTCAACAAGAGAGTGTTTTATTTGTCTTGTACAAAGCCCAAGATTAAGGCTAAAAGGGCTGAGGGATGATCATTATACAAAACCTAAGAGGCGGCTAGCTTCTGTTGAGGATTATTGAGATCCAGAGATAGGTGTAAATTGGGGAATCAACTCTTGCTGGGGATTGCAGAATAGTTGAAATATCATAGACCATGAGGTTATGAGTTTTCTGAGGGTTTTAATGGGAGTAACTTGACCCTAGCTGAGGAAATTTTTAAGTAAGGGTTTAAAGATTGAGTTTTGAAACCTGTGGAGGTCTTAGCTCTGCTAGTGATTGATCAGGGTTTTTCCTGTGCTTTTAGGAAACTTTAGGGCTTCTTTGAGATCCAAAAGGAGGTGAGACTGTCCAAGTCTACTGGTATGAAAAGGTTTATCTTTGTATGATGCCAAAGGGGAGGCTGGTGTTTTAAGGGATGAGAATCAACCCTAAACTGATCTGATGTTTTGAGATTTTGACTCTCAGGAGGGTTGAACTATCAAAGGATGACTAAGTTTTGTCCTATACCTGTAGGAGGTCTTTGGGTCCTTGTACTAAGCCCAAGAGGAGGCATGAGAACTTATAAGAAGCCTGAGGGTCCTTGTACAAAGCCCAAGAGGAGGCTGGAGATGCTTTTAGGAAGCCTGTGGGCCCAAACCTAAGAAAAGTTCAAGAAAGGTTTCACCGGGAATAATCCTTTCTTTAGTGAACAGTTATAGGGTTTGAAGAAATTCAAGACAGGTTTCACCGGGAATTAATCCTCTCTGGGGAAATGAATTTCCTAGACAATTTTCTAGTAGTGACAGTCTTAGAAAAGTTTCACCGGGAATAATTCCTTTCTCTGTTGCATATTATATAAGCCCAAGAGGAGGCAATAATGTATCTGGAATTTCCTAGGGGAACTAGTTTTGACTGTGTTGAAAGAGTGACTACTGGCTTGATCTAATCCTAGACCTAATTGCCGGGGAAAACTCTAAGCAAGTATATACAAGCATATATATACAGATGAAATATATATAAGCAAATATGTAAAAGAAGCTGGTAGAACTTACAAGTGAGCAAGCTTCCAGTGTTATAAACACAGTTGTATGGTTAGTTATTCAAGAATTGAAGAAAGTTTTGATAAATTTTTTTTAATCTAAATAAAAAGGAAAGTTGTTTTAAAAAGAAGATTGGGGCTTATACTTAAGGAGAGGCCCAAAAGAATTCTTTTGATAAGGCGAAGATCGCGTCGTAGCTTTGAAAACCACAGAGGGACTTATACAATGACTGAGGCCCAAATTTATTGTATTTACAAAAAAGGTGGGTCTTACACTCTATTAGAGGCCCAAGAGTTTATTTTTATACAAGAGATGGGGCTTACAACTCAAGGAGAGGCCCAAATGAAAAACAGGGATTGCACTGTTATTTTGAAAAACTGTACAGGGACTTATACAATGACTGAGGCCCAAATTACTTATGTACAAAAGGGGGTTGGGTCTTACACTATATTAGAGGCCCAAAGTGTTTGAAAAAAAGAAGAATGGGGCTTACAACTCAGGGAGAGGCCCAAAAGAATAACAATGATCGCACTGTCGTTTTTGAAAATCGTATCGGGACTTATACAATGACTGAGGCCCAAAAATATTTTGTACAACAAGGGATGGGTCTTACACTCTATTAGAGGCCCAAAAGTGTTTATGTGAAGTTTGAAAAATCAAAATTTAGAGGAAACCCTAATTTTGAATTTAAAAGATATAATTTTCAAAGGAAATTAAATAAAAAATGATGTAAAATATCAAATATTTAAAAACAAGTTGTAAACTTTGATAAATATTTTGAAAAATCATGTTTAATCACATGAAAGATTGAAATTCATTTGGAATGAAGAGATCAAAGTGGGAATTTCATTTTAAAATGTTTAAAACAAATAAAAATGAAATTAATTACAAAAATTCTAACTATATTAAATAAATAATATAAATTGGATTTTTTTATAAAATAAAATAATTTAACATTTTTGTGACTTTTTAAAAAAAGAACCAATAAAAAATGATAAAAAATGAGAGAGAAATTAATTTTTGAAATCAATTAAATAAAATATCAAAAATTCAAATATTTGAAAATTTGAAAAAGGCGCCAAGAACAAGGGAAGAACACGCGCGACTCTGTTTTGCCCAAATTTGCATTTTCTCACTTTTCTCTCTGATTACTCAATGATTTTGCACGATTCAAACACAAATCTTGCTCGTTTTTGAACAAGGATCACAACCATATAGATTAATTGCATTTATATTAAGTATGGAGTGAGAAATCAGAGGATGAACTCAAGAACCCTAGTTTCAGCATGAACACTATGAAATTCCATACATGATTCATAGATAGCAATTGATTGAGGGTTAACACACTCTATATACATGCATAAACAAGATGGTAACTCGAATATTCATTTATGATGCATGTAATATGGAGTTTGAAGGCTTCAGGCTTATCTCTTGCAGCTGGTGATCGAATTTGATGTTGGAGGTGTTACAGATGTTGTGTAATGATCTGGATAGCTTCAATGGACCTCAAGTAATGTGTTTAAAAGCTTGGAATGGATTGAATCAGCCCAGAACTTGTTGTGGCACCTCAACTGCAAACAGACCAAAAGCTTGAGCAAATGGATGGTGATTTTGTGATTCTGATGTTCCAGATGTGTTTCAGGGTCATGGATCACTCATATATGATGTATATGAGGTACTGGCATGATTGGTTTGGTTTGAATTACTTCCTATTTCAAAATTCGATAGTGACTTGAAATAGAAGGCAAATCTGGTTTTTTGAGAGTGATTTTGAAGAAAGCATCAGTTTGTGTGCTTTGGTGTACTCAAACTGATCACAAATGAGCTCTATTTATAGTAGAGCAAGTTTGTTTTTCAATCAATAGTGAATGGCAACTGGTATAGGTCTTTGGCCAATGGTTGCATAAAGGAATCCAAGTCTTCTATAGCCATTGACTTGGCTCAGTGCAGCAGGTTATTGTAGCTTTGGTTCAGAGATAAGGCTTGACTCAATTCAGTTAGCAATGTCTTGATGCTTGCCACCTTGTGAATCCATTGAATGCTTTGAAACAAAATTGGAGTCTTTGAGATTTTTAGCCTTTTTAGGGGACACATAGCTACATGTAGATCCTTGGACTTGGGAGGCTTGTGGATCAGACATTGTCCCTTAGATGTTATCCCTTGAGGTGTCCAAATGGATAACAAGACTTGTAATTGTCTGATTTAGCTAATTCGAGCAAATGACCCATAATCTACCTTGGGAAGAAACCAATCTTTGATGCCATGTTCCAAGGGTTGTAACTCCCTACTCAAATTGAATTTGGAGATGATCTGGTACTTATTGGAAAGCTCTCATGACATACTTTAACTTTGATGTTCACAAATGGACCTAGTTCAGCTTGGATCAAGGTGAAAAATGGCCTCAAAGTTTGGAAAAAGTGAAACAGATTCTGACTTGTTGAAAAATTTTACTAAGTGTTGGAAAAAGTGGTCATTTCCACTTTTTGTGATTTTGATCAATCCATAACTCAAAATCCATGAGGATTTGGAATCTTTTGTAGTTGACACTTTTGAAGTATGTCATGTGAACTTTTATTTGAGCTTTGGATGGAAGAAAAAGGCCTTAGGGTTTGGGAGTTATGACCTTGCAAAGTTGGTACCAAAGCCATTTTGTTCCATAACTTAGAAAAATTTAAGTTTTTGAGGTTGCCCCTTTTGCAAGTTACCTCACTTTGCTTGATTTTTCTTGATGAATGATGATCAATAGGGGTGTGCAAAATATCCGGTTGTGAGATCTAAATCCATAACCAAATCCAAATCCATTTAAAATATCCATATAATAAAATGGTTATTAACCGGTTTAATTATTAACGGTTGGTTATCCAACCATATATTTTTTTAGATTTGGTTATTATCCAATATCCAAATGTTTTAATTCAATTATATATTTTCGAATAAAAAATTAAATTTTTAGGAATTAAAATATAAATTAAGAAAAATATTTTTATAAAAATAAAATAAAAAATATATTACCCTAACAAATACTTACTAAATTTGATACATATTACTTTCATAAAATTTATAAAATAATACTTATATTTTCTTGTAATTATTTTTAAATTATAAAAGTGAAAGAAAAGAAATTTTGATGTACCATATGAATAAAATGTCTCTAAAATAATTTTAGATTCTTTCTATTATAAATTCTTCATATCATGTTAAACAAATAAATTAAAGACAATAACAAAATTCATGATTTTTCACATATAAAGCAATACAGTTTATAATTTGCTCAAGTTCATGTTTCATTTCTGCAATTTCTTTAGGGACACCCCTAGGGATGGCAAGCAGACCCAAACCCGCGGGGGCCACCCGCACCCGAACCCGAGTCAACGGGTGAAAACTCGAATTGATTGGGTTCGGGTTCGGGTGTCACCCGATATTTCGGGTGCGGGTTTGAGTAGTGTGAAACCCGCGCCCGAAACCACACCCGAATCATTATATATATATATATATATATATATATATATATATATATATATATGCACCCGAACCCGAGTCAACGGGTGAAAACTCGAATTGATTGGGTTCGGGTTCGGGTGTCACCCGATATTTCGGGTGCGGGTTTGAGTAGTGTGAAACCCGCGCCCGAAACCACACCCGAATCATTATATATATATATATATATATATATATATATATATATATATATATATATATATATATATTTGTGTTTTTGCTACGGGTTCGGATTTGGGTGAAAAAACCCGAACCCAACAGGTGTGAGCGTGAGTGTTATTTTGCCACCCGAATAGTCTTTGGGTTCGGGTTCGGGTTTAGGTAGTGCAAAACCCGCATCCGACCCGACCCGTTCCCATCCCTAGACACCCCTAATTATGTTGACCGCCTCCTTTAATAATGGAAGCAAATGATCACGGGCAAGTGGAAGCAAGTGTTCACGAGCACATGAAAGTACGGTGTCACATTTTTTGTTGTATGTATCTTTGATTTTAATTTGCTAATATTGTGAGTGAAATGAGTGAGGATGAAAAAAAAGTTAATTTTTGTGAAAAAATAAATAAATTTATATGAAATTGTTTTTTTTTTTACAGAAAATAATGAAATTTTTTGAAAAAAGTAATAATTTTTGTGAAAAAAAATTAAATTCTTTCTTGAAAAAAATAAATTTTTGTGAAAATAATTAAATTTTTTGTGGAAAAAAATTAACTTTTTCGAAAAATATATATATATATTTTTGGAAAAAAAATATTAATTTTTTCGTAAAAAAAATTAAGTATTTTGAAAAAAAATTCAATTATTTGAAAAAATAAATAAATTTTAAAAAAAGTTTTTAAAACTAATTAAATTTTTTGGAAAAAAAAATATTATTTTCTTTTGGAAAAAAATATTTTTGAAAAAGAAATTAATAACCAGTTTAAAACCGGTTTTATAACCAGTTTTGATTGAAATGTGGTTATGGTTATGAATCCAAACCATTTAATTGGTTTAAAAATGGTTATGGTTTGGTTTTTAAAAATAACCAACCATGCGCACCCCTAATGATCAAAACCATACATTAACATTGTTTTGGACTTAGGGGAACCATATTTGTGAAAAATTCCAAAAAGTCAAACTTGATTTTGGGCACAGTTGACTTTTTGTCAGATGAATTCTAAACTGTGTGATCCTCTATGCAATCAAGTTTTTGACCTAATTCAAACCTAATGGATAGATTCCATAGGTATTTTAGGGTGTATTGAATCATGTCCCAAGGTTTAGGAGCATGTCTTGGTCCAAAGTCAAAGACACAGTTGACTTTTTCTTCAAAACCCTAATTGTGGTCCTGATGAAATTGAAACTTGTGAATCAAGCTTCTTGGATCAATCCATTGTTGTAAATGGATCAATGTAGTGTATTTTGAGGCCTTCATATCATGTCTTGAGGTCTTGGCTCATGCTTTGCTCCAAAAGTCAACTTAGGGCTGAATTAGGTCAAGAAACCCTAATTCCTGAATTTTTATGAATGCACCCCCTGAGGCTATTTTGACTTGATGATAGGACTCATAAGGTTACTTGGAGTATCTTGGGTTATGCTTTGAAGCATTGGCTCATGCCCAGAGGAAAAATTTCATCTGGAGACCTTGGTAGACCAAAACCCTAATTTGGTGACACTGGCGATCTTGAGGCTTGATCCACTTGGAATGTTGCAACTTTGTGCTTGATTCTTGATATGGGAGTCCTCTTGATCCTTTATGGGTGTTTGAGAGGTTAGACAAGTTGAAGATCATGTCATTTCTTGATTGATCCTTTGTCTAAGTGCTCTGAGAGGGCTCAAAACCCTAATTCTTGGTTGTAGTGAAAGCTCAACAATCCTTGAGGAAATTGATGAGGCATGATGGCACATCCATATTATGGCAACGATCCTCACAATGATGGGAAATCTTGGTGGTCAAAATTTGGGGTATGACAAGCACTTCAGGACAATGAGTGGATTCTGGAAATGCAAGAAGAACTGAATCAATTCTCCAGAAATGATGTCTGGGATCTGGTACCTAAGCCGAAAGGAACTCATATCATTGGAACCAAGTGGGTATTCAGAAACAAACTAAATGAGAAAGGAGAAGTCGTCAGAAACAAAGCACGACTGGACAAGGTTACAGACAACAAGAAGGTATTGACTATAATGAAACCTTTGCTCTAGTTGCCAAGTTAGAATCAATCCGTCTTTTAATTTCTTTTGTTGTTAATCATGGTATTATTTTATATAAAATGGATGTCAAAAGTGCGTTTCTAAACGGATACATTTCTGAAGAAGTATTTGTTCACCAACCTCCAGGTTTTGAAAACTTCAAGTTTCCAGAACATGTTTTTAAACTTAAAAAATATTGGTATGGTCTGAAACAAGCTCCCAGAGCTTGGTATGAAAGACTAAGTTCTTTTCTTCTAGAAAATAACTTTACCAGAGGGCAGGTGGACACTACTCTTTTCTGTAAGAACTTTGGAAACGATCAGATGATATGCCAAATTTACGTATATGATATAATTTATGGTTCTGCTAATCTATTTATGTGTCAAGAGTTTTCTAAGCTAATGCAAGCAAAGTTTGAAATGCGTCTAATGCAAGAGTTAAAGTATTTTATGGGGATTAAAATAAATCAGACTATAGATGTTACATACATTCATCAAAACAAGTACACAAAAGAACTCCTGGAAAAATTCAACATGTCAGATAGCAAACCAGCAAAGACTCTCGCATCCTACAAGGATTTTGGAGAAAGACGAGGTAAGTAAAAAGGTTTGTCAGAAGCTCTATTGTGGTATGATAAGCTCTCTTCTCTATCTGTCTGCTTCACGCCCAGATACTTTATTCAGTGTATGTCTTTGTGCTCGATTTCAATCAGATCCAAGGGGAACTCATTTAACTGTTGTTAAGAGAATCCTAAGGTATCTGAAGGGAACATCTAACCTTGGCTTGATGTATGAGAAAACATCAGAATACAAGCTATCGGGTCTCTGTGATGCAGATTACACTGGAGACAAATTAGAACGTAAAAGCACCTCTGGAAACTGTCAATTTCTGGGTAACAATCTTGTCTCATGTGCTAACAAAAGGTAATCGACTATTGCGCTATCAACGGCTGAAGCAAAATATATCTCAGCATCACTTTGCAGCACTCAGATGCTCTGGATGAAAAATCAACTTTAATATTTTCAGATACATGAGAGTAACATTCTTATCTTTTGTGATAACACGACTGCTATTTGCCTAAGTAAGAATCCTATTTTACACTCTAGAGACAAACACATAAAAATCAAACATCATTTTATTAGAGACTATGTTCAGAAAGGGGTTATTATTTTAGAATTCATAGATACAGACCACGGGTGGGCTGATATCTTCACAAAACCCTTAGTTGAAGATAGGTTTCTGTTCATTCTGAAAAAATTTAAAAATGGAACTCTGTCCATAATAAATTTTCTTTTCTAATGTGTTCAACTCTATCTAAAATTGTGATTCTGACTTGTGCAAATACTTTTCTAATTTCATCCTTTTGACTCAATGATATTTTCTCTAAGTTAGAAAGTGTTTTGGTCAGAATAATATCAAGTCAGAAAACCCCTCGGTATTCTTGACTCTGAGAGCATCTAAACCGTGCATTTCCAAACGTGTGGCTATGATTTTTTTAGACACCTGTCTATTTTGAATTATACGTTACCGGTTGGAGTGACACCTCGAGTGATGGGATGTCTTGAGATTAGGTTAAAAAATCTAAATTACTATTTGTTACTCTCCTATTGTTTGTCTTTTAAAGCGTTCTAATCATTTATTTTTCTCCATATATTCACTACTCACACTCTCACACACTACGCTACTCTTTACCTGCACTTCATCCTCTTTAACCTTAAAACCCTTCTTCTCTTCTACTTACTTTCATCCATGGATGCTCAACAAGTTGTTGTTGTATCAGTAAAAATCGTGAGTGTAAGCTATTGATTAACTTAACTCATAAAGCAAGAGTCGACACCGCACTTTTATTTTATCTAAAAGGAAAATAAAAAGAGTGAATAAAACCTAAAGAAGTTCTAAAACAAGAACAAATGAACAAAGATTGGGTAATGGGGTTGGTTACGCTAAGGGAAGGTGCTAGCACCCAAAACGTCTATAGTACTCTATAGGAACCCTCTGAAATATCTACGCTTTTGATTTGAAAAGGTTTGTTTGAAAAAAGATTGGGGAGATGAGAAGAGAAGTATATTTTTAAGCTTTTTGTGTTTGGAGAGACTTATCGCCTCATGCCTACGTACCCACAAAGTGCAATATAGGATCAAAACCCCGTAGTTCGTTGTACAAATAACAAATTTGGTTTGTTATGGTTGATTTTAAAAGTAGAGACAACTTGTTATTTCCAAGTGAATAGTTTCTCTTAAAGAGATGACTCATGTATAAACTTATGAAAAGGTTTTAAAAGAAAAAGTGCATAAGACACAAAAAGAGTTTGAATTAGTTTGAATATTTTTTATGTCTTTTTGTAAAGAGTCAAAGTATGATTAACATTGATTGACATTTATTTAAGAAAAAGGTTTGGAAAAGCACTTGACAAAAGTCAAGGTTTATTGTGAAAGAGGTTATAGGTTTGAAAACAATAAGGTTTTGAAAAAGGGAGGAGATTTTGAAAATTGAAGAAGGGGTGGAGAAGAAGTGATTATCCTAAAGTAAAAAAGATAAAAGCTAAGGATAAGAACGGTCTAACCACACAAGTAAGCTCCATAGTATAAGCATTTTTTTCCTTTAGATTATGCCTTGATTAAGATAGGTCTTCAAAAGAGAACTCTAAGTACCCAAAATCCAAAGTGTGATATCACAAGCTTCCAAGCATAGGTTAAGATCCTAATTCTAGGTCCAAAGTTCCATGTCCAATGCAAAGGATAGTAATCATAGTCCAAGATTAAGAGAACAGGTTTTTTAGGGGTTTAAGCCTTTATTAATGTTTTTGGTCCAAATGGACAAAAGAAAAAAAGGCAAAAGCATAAACAAATGGCCCAAATAGACAAAGGAAAAAATAGCAGAAGCATAAACAATATATGATATGATATGATAACTTAAAGCATAAAAAAAATAAAGAGAGATAGGGAGCAAGAAGGAAGCATAAACATAGCACAATTAATATTGTTAGTGAGTTAGTGATTAGTTGTTAGAACAAATGATCAATGATGGTTAAATAATGAACTTAGGCCAAAGTTAATGAAGACTCATTAGAGGATTGATAAAATCAAATCCTCCTAACAATAAGTTTCATAAGTAATGGACCCAAGACAAATAATCAACCATAATTGGACTTTCAAACATAAGTTTGAGCCACAAATGATCATTTTCCGATACGAGACACATGTAGCACTATGTTAAGCAATCGTAGCACAATCTATGAGGAAGATTATACTATGGGAGGCCGGTCAATAATAATGTTAGTGCTAATGCATGCTAGAGAAGTGATATGTAGATCACTCTCCGAAAGCAATACCACATGAAAAGAAAAGAGGTAACGATCTCATCTTTATTAAGAAGTTAAAATAAGTTCCAATGATATTAAAGATTTTCATTGATCAAAAGAAAATGAGAAATAGACAAAGAAATGCCAAATTGAACCACACAAAGATGTAATCCAAGGTAAAGAACAAAAGGAAAGAGAAGGAAAAGGAAAAGGAACCAAAACAGTCCCAAAACAAGCAAAAATCATAATTCTGCCTCTGGTTAATGGATTAACACTGCAGTGATAGCAAAAAAATTGAAAAAAATTTGGCATTCATGGTCCAATCATTTCTTCAAACACCTCATGATCATGAATGCAAATTAGCACGAAAATTCAAGTAAAACAACAGCAAATAACACCAATAAAACACAATTTACAAGATCCAAAGATCAAGCAACAAGAATCATTAATAGATCACATTGTGGAAGATGTATCAAGAACAACTATGGTGGATCAAGAGTTTACCACTTCAAATCTAAAAAATTCTTCAAATCAACTCCCAGAACCACACTTCAAAGTCTTGATCTACTGAAATTGATGATGAAAAAGTGTTTGGATGGAGGTCAAGCTCAAAGATTAGTAAGTTCTAATGATGAACTTACTAACTTTCAATGGAAGAAAGAGCTTTGGTGAATTTGGGTTGATGAATAATTGAGAGAAATTTTTGCAAGGTGAATTTGGCTATCAAAAGCTTGAAGAATGGATGAAATAAGGCCTCTATTTATAGAATTTAGGCTTGGAAATTTTGGTGGTTTGGAACCAAAATTAGGCTTGGAATTTGAATTTGGAGGCAAAATCAAGATCAAGTGGTGATTAATGAGGGTGTATGGTGGGAATTAATTATTATGGGGTAGGGGAATTATTTAGAAGTGATCTAGAATATTCTCATGATGAAATATTTGAAAATTGGTGTCAAAATGCTGCAGAATTTGAATTTTCCTCATTTTCACAAAAAAACGTATTGGTTAATTGATTAACCATTTGCATGTAGAAATGTGTTAATCGATTAACACAGTGAAAAGTGTGAAAATGGCTTTTTGATGTGTTGTCTTGGCTCTGGCTCGATTCTTTTGACTTGTCAAAGAAGGCATGGAAATAAACACATGAACCTTGGAGTCTCTTAAATAATAATCAATTAAATCTTGGAAACTCTTGATCAGATGATTTTGAATTATTTGCAAATCAACTTTGACTTTGTTCAGATGAAATTCATTTAAGCTGATGGACTGTTTGATATCCTTGATTCTCTTCCTGAAAAACTTAGTAAAAGGAAAACAAACATATTTTTGGATTTTGATTAAAGGTTAGTAAGCATAAACAAATAAAAGGCAAATAAGAAACATACAGATGCTCAGTGATCCCTGCAAGGCATAAACCCAAAGATGAGAGGGATAGAGGAACTAAAGCATGATCTTGTTTGTGATGCAAAGATGAAAATGAGATGTGGAATATTAGGGGTAAAAATTAGGGTACAACAACTATCTACAAATACTCTCAACAAATACAACAACAAAGTCAATCTTCTCAACCCTTGACTGCTAGCACCATGCCTACTGAATCTCCAACACTGCATCAATCATCGTCTGTCTCTCAACCACTAAAAGTTGATCATATTCTCGATATTCTGGCACACATTCACATGGAAACACCTTTTGAGAAACTGGAAGTGCTCTGTGAATTGTTGGTGGATTTTGATAACCTAAAGGATAATGATTTGGATTTGACTGAGGATCTCCGCAAGCAAGGATGGAAAACCTACTTTGATCGTCTTTATGGTCCAATCTTCCCAAATTTAATAAAAGAATTCTGGAGATACGTTGTTGCTCATGACAGATACATTGTGTCTCATGTTCTAGGTTATAAGTGTGTTATCATTGAGAAATCAATTGCTACATTGCTGGGAATGGAACACACAAGAGGAAAAAGGGTCTATAACATGAGCCCTAGGTCAAAGTTTCTTCTTCAACAAATTAATCCTGCAATATTTACTCAAACCTCTGTGAGTAAATCCAAAAATCAGGAACTTCACAAAAATCTCTGGGATTGGCTGAAAATCATTCTGGAATGTATTCATCACAGACCAGCATCTAGTTTGTCTGATTATGCCAATGCTTATCAGAAGTTTATGTTGTACCTTCTGATGAAAGGGGAACTGTCATACCCCAAATTTTGACCACCAAGATTTCCCATCATTGTGAAAATCATTACCACAATATGGATGTACCATCATGCCTCATTAATCTCCTAAAGATAGTTGAGCATCCACTACAATCAAGAATTAGGGTTTCGAGCCCTCTCAAAACATTTAGACAAAAGATCAATCAAGAAATGACATGATCTTCAACTTGTCTAACCTCTTAAAACATCCACAAAGGATCAATAGGACCCTCACATCAAAAAATCAAGCACAAAAGTTGCCACATTCCAAGTGGTTTGAGCCTCGAGACACCCGATGTCGCCAAATTCGGGTTTTGGACGATTAGGACCTCCAGAGTGAGATTTTCACAAGAGGACGAGCCAAGATTTCAACATGTGACTCAATATGCTCAAAATAACCCTAGGAGTCCATTTGCAAAGCTAAATTACCCTCAGAGGATGCATTCCCCAAAAGTCGAGAATTAGGGTTTTTACGCGCCGAACCGCTCCGGAGCCAAAAGTCAAAACATGACTTTTTTGGCAAAAATGATCCTTATGACTCATATTTTCATAAAATATGATTTATAATGTCATTTGAACAAGAATTGATCAAGAAACCAAGATAACTTGTAAAAGGGGTAATCTTGAAAATTTGAAAAAATTTCTAAGTTACTAAATTTGGATGGTTTTGGTGCCAACTTTCAAGGATCATAACTTTTGATCTAGGCAGCCATTTTGGGTGATCCAAAGCCTGATTTGTAGGTCTTCCTACATTCTACAAAAGCTTCAACTACATCAAACTCCAATTCTTCATGGATTTTAAGTTATGGAGTGATCAAAATGACAAAAATGAAGAAAATGACACTTTTACAACACTTAGTAAAAATCTGCCTAAGTTACCAGCCTTGAACATCAAAGTTCATGAGGTTTTTTCAATGGGATCCAAAAAGTTTCAAGACTAACTGTGATCACATGTGGATTGTACCATATGAGGGCTTTCTAAAAAGCACAAGAGCTTTCCATAACTCCATTTGAGCAAGGAGATATGATCCCCTCAAAACCACATCTTCAAACTGTCTTATACAAGACATAATTTGGCATTCTTGCTCGAATTGGCAAAATCAGACAAGTTCAAGCATGGTTATCTATCTGCACACCTTAAGGGGAACAACCAAGGGACAAACACTGATCCACAAGCCTCACAAGTCCATGGATCTATGTTTAGGCATGACACCCCTAAAATTCAAGATGCTTCAAATGGTTAATTTTGTTTCCAAGCATTTAACTAATGCATAGAGGTGGCATTCATCAAGACAATGTTATCCAAGTTCAGTCAAGCTTTATCCCTGCTGTCATACCCCAAATTTTGACCATCAAGATTTCCCATCATTGGGAAAATCATCATCACAATATGGATAAACCCTCATGCCTCACCAATCTCCTCAAAGATGGTTGAGCATTCACTACAAACAAGAATTAGGGTTTCAAGCCCTCTCATAGCACTTAGACAAAGGATCAATCAAGGAATGACATGATCTTCAACTTGTCTAACCTCTCAAACACCTATAAAGGATCAAGAGGACTCCCACATCAAGGATCAAGCACAAGGTTGCAACATTCTAAGTGGATTAAGCCTCAAGATCGCCAGTGTCACCAAATTAGGGTTTTGGTCGACTGAGGCCTCCAGATGGAAATTTTCCTCTGGGCATGAGCCAATGCTTCAAAGCAAAACCTAAGATACTCCAAGGGACCTCATGGACCCAATCATCAAGTCAATTTAGCCTAAAGGGAATCCATTTACCAAAAATCATGAATTAGGGTTTCTTGACCTAATTCACCCCTAAGTTGACTTTTGGGACAAAACATGAGCCAAGACCTCAAGACATGATTTGAGGGTCTCTAATACAATACATTGATTCGTTTACAACAATGGATTAATCCAAGAAGCTTGATCCACAAGTTTTAATTTCATCAGGACCACAATTAGGGTTTCGAGGAAAAAGTCAACTGTACCTTTGACTTTTGACCAAGACATGCTCCCAAACCTTGGGACATGATTCAATATACCCTATAACACCTATGGAATATGTCCATTAAGTTTGATTTAGGTCAAGGACTTAATTTCACGAAGGATCGCACAGTTTGGATTTCATCCGATAAAAAGTCAACTGTGCAAAAATCCAAAGTTTGACTTTTTGGATTTTTGGTCAAACAAGGTTTCTTAACCCTAAAACAATGTTAATATGTGATTTGAATCATCATTCATCAAGAAAAATCAAAGAAAGTGGGGTTTCTTGTAAAAGGGGTAACCATAAAAAACTTAGAATTTTTCTAAGTTATGGAACAAAGTGGTTAGGGTACCAACTTCCAAGGACCATAACTTGAGATCCAAGCAACCATTTTGGATGGTCCAAAGCTGGATTTGTAGCTCTCATGGCATACTTTAAAAGTGTCAACTACATCTCATTCCAATTCTTCATGGATTTTTATTTATGGAATGATCAAAATGGCTGAAAACATGAAAATCACATTTTTCCAACACTTAGTGAAATTTTCACTAAGTCAGAATCTGCCTTACTTTTTCCTAAATGTAGGGACATTTTTCACCTTGATCCAAGTCAAACCAGGTCTGGGGGTGGACATCAAAGTTAAAGTATGTCATGAGGGCTTTCTAACAAGTACCAGATCATCTCCAAATTCCATTTGAACAAGGAGATACAACCCTTGGAACATGGCATCATGAACTGATTTTTTTCAAGACATATTTGGTAGATTTTGTGCATTTTGCTCGATTTGTCCAAATCTGATAAATCCAAGCCTTGTCATCAATTTGGACACATTAGAGGATCAAATCCAAGGGGGATGATCTGATCTCTAAGCCTCCAAAGTCCAAGAATCTACAAGTAGCATGCCAAACCTAAAAGAGCTAAAAAGGTGCCAAGACTCCAATTTTGTTGCAATGCATTCAATGGATACACCAAGGTGGCATGGACTGACACATTCCTAACTGAATGAGTCAAGGATCATCACTGAATCAGAGAACCATAGGCCTGTGCTCTAATCTCAAGTCAATGGCTAGAGGAGACTTGAGATTCCTTTTGCATAACATTGGCCAAAGGCCTGCTGCGGCCACCATTCACTATTGCTTGCAAAACAAACTTACTCTACTATAAATAGAGCTCATTTGTGCTCAGTTTGAGTACACCAAAGTAACTAAACTGATGCTTTTCTCAAAATCCCTCTCTTTAGGTCTGTTTGCCTGGAAAATTAGCAAACAACCGCTGATCTCCTAATTTCTATAAAAATTAGTTTACTTGCAGGATCGATCAAACAAATCCTAGGACAATGTGCTTTAATAAATTTGACAATTTGTATTAAAATAAAACCTTTTGTTCATTGAATTTATCATTGTTTTCACAAACTAATGTATTTCGACTGAAAAGTAATAAAGATTTTGCTTTTGAAAGAAATAGCGAAAATGTAAGTAAATTGCAAGAATGAAATTGCAGAAATGTAAATGAAATTCTAAATGAATAACTTAGAACTTCATTAAAATTCAAGGAATAAAACTGGTGTTTTTCAAACGTACATTTTCTCAGTAACTACTCTTTTCTCTCTCACGGTTACTTTGAGTATTCTTGAGTGACTTGTACAAATTTTGAACACACACGGAAATCCACATTATGACTCCCTATTTATATACAATCAAAATAACTGTCAACAACAGCTATTTCTCCTAATGGCGACAAATGGCAATCTTCATGCATTCACGTCTTGGATGCATTCCACACGTCTGATTTTAAAACGAATCTCCCTCCTAAATTTGAATTTCAAAACATCAGTCGAGCAAGGCCTTCGCACCAAGTTGTCAAAACCTTTTCTAATACTTAGAGAAAATCTCCAAATATATTCCTCCAATTTACCACCCATTTTCGACTGATCTTCTTTTTTCAGGATCAAACCTCTTTCGGACTATCCTGGCAAATTCTTAAATTTATTTTCTGAACAAACATTCATGCGTCGAAAATAGCAGCCTACAAATTGCCCCTCAGAAAATGCATTTTTGATAACAGTGAGAAAATCATTTTTTGCCAATACAATTCGACGCCTTCACTAGTTCGTCAAATGACTGTTCATATGACTAGACATTTGTGACGTCAGAATCATCATTGCACTTTTTCTGAAACGTCTCTTCAGCCCACGTTTTAAGATCCTTTCATCATCACTACCCTAGTTCCTAGCATATCGTGGGTCACAAATTTAACTGCCACCGTCTAATCCATCCACTCATAACTGCCACGCGTCCCACAATTTCTCCATTAAATGGAAAAAATTTCTGAATTTCAACCGCTTCAGTCCCTTTTCCACCTATAAATAAGTTGGAAATTTTCTTTTTCACTTTTTCACGCTCCTTTTCTTAAGCAAGAACTTTCTTCAACGCAACTTCATCTTCTTCATCTTTCTCTGCATTTTCTTCTACAATCAACCATGGCATCTTTCACAGCTCCTCAAGTCACGAGCAAAGATTCCAAGAAATCTAAAAACGTATCATCTACTTATAAGATTCTTGGTCCAAAGATGGTGGGGAACCAACAATATATACCAGAGCCTCCAAACGAAGAGGAGAAAAGACGCATTAACCAGTCTCGGGTACTGATTCCCATTCTTATTTCTGGTAAAGCACATTCGATGTTTAGACCCTTACCTGATTTATCACTAAATCCTTTAAAAGTAAAGGAATTCTTTCCAGCTTACCACCGTTACAAACCCATAGCCAATGGCGTTAGGCCTAGGACTGAGCAGGAAAAAATCATAGATGAGAAATCCAAAGTAGATGGCCAAGGATCACCCTCTGAGGAAGCCATAAATCTAGGGTACATGAATAACTTTAGAATCTTTAGGTCTTGTCCTTTGTTGAAAGACCCATCTGATTACTTAGCTTGGCTAAAGAAAATAAAGGCAGTCAAAGCTGATACTTGGAAAACTATGGGCATTTTCGACCTCATCCAGTTGTCGAAAGTAGGACCCGGATATTTCCCCTCTATGCTTTTAGCTTCCCTTTACTTTTGGGATAGTACGTATAACAATTTCCACCTTCCTTGTGGAATGATCACCCCCACTCTTTTCGACGTAGCTGCCATAACTGGCCTTAGCCCACTTGGAGTGGATTATGACCACAACCTTCTGTCTGATGACTCCATAGGCTTCGACAGAAATAAGGCTACCTTTACAGCCTATATTGCCAATTACCATGACAAGGAAACTAAAGAGGTCTCTGATCAATAGCATGTAGCCTTCTTAACCCTCTGGCTGTCGAGATGTGTCTTCTGCGCCAAATCTCTTCAAGTGGCGAAACGTTATATTACCATGGCAAATCAACTTCATGTTGGACATCAACGGTGCCTCAGTGAGATCATCCTACCGAATCTATACGAATCTCTTGGCGAAGGGGTTACTTTTCTGAAGAATATTAAGGACAAAGGAAGTCTTCTATTTTCAGGACCATTTTGGCTCTTACAACTGTGGCTCAATGCCACATTCGAAGCTTCCCTATCCAACAAAAAAACGGTGGACAAAGCTGCTCTGAAGGACAGAAAAGTCGAAGGAACCAGACTGGTGCAGCTGACACCAAATAACGAAGGTCTGAGCCTTCAACAAAATTTTAATGGCTATGTTATGATGTTTGCTAAACGTCATAACTTCACTTCCAATATGGCTCTTTTCGCCGATAGAAAGATTGGACCAGAGTGGTTCACCAGGAAACTCTCATTAGAGTTGAAAGCTCAAGAAGATAAATTCCTTAATGTCTGGGAATCTTTTCTCACCCCTAGACTCTTAGTTTCCAGACTTAATCCCTCAAAGCTGAAGATCTCCCTCGTTAATTACCAACCCAATCTGGTCTCTCGACAGTTTGGGTTAATCCAAACAAAACCAAAACCCCTCTTCTCGAGGAAAGGCTCTTTGATTCACTACAACATGACCCACACCGAAGATGAGTGTTCTGAGTTGCTGGAGAAGTACTCCAACTTGGTCGAAATTCAACCAGTGCCCTTTAAACCCAACTTCCTCTGCACTCAAGAGTTTGACGAATGGTGGAGGGATTATTATAATTCTCAATTTTTCGATGTGCCTTCTTTCACTATCCAACTGACTAGAGATTTCGCCCTTGTGCAGGATGAAACAAAGAAAGGTACTTCAAGACACATCAAAGAAATCCAAGCATTCCATAAGTACCTTGAAACTGCCTACAGACCCAACGAACTTAGTCAAACCATAAGCGAAGCAGCCGTTACTTTGAAAGAAAAATTTGCCAGAAAACTAGATGAGTTAAAACTACCTTCATACGTTCGACCAGATCAATGTTATGAGATAGCTTTTAACCACTATCCACCAAAATTTACTCCTCTACCATCTGCTGAATTTGGTGTGGCTTTTAGCCCTCCATTTCCAGATTGGTTCACTTGTGGGGATTCCATGAAACTTCTTCGCCAAGAATATCAAAAACGTGTTAAGCGAGTGGAAACTCCTATATATGAAGGTGTGGAATGGGGAGATACTCGACACCACTTCTTTTCATCTACACATATATGTATCTTTTGACTTGTGTTTAACTTTTTCCTTTTTTCTTAGCCATAAAAATTACTGTCAAGAAGTCAGCTACCGTCGAAGCGTCAACTGCAGAGGACGTGGAAGACCCAAAAGACACTACTAAGAAACCTTTGTCGAGGGTATGATTTTTCCTTTCTTTTGATCAATATTTCTTTATTATTATTTTCTGAAATACTAATGAAATATCTTGTTATTTTTCAGGGAAGTCAGAGACCTCCTTCGACGCCAAAGAAAAGAAAGGAAAAAGAACCTGAAGTTCATGTCATTGAATTTGGTGACGAATCCCTTGATCAAGTCAAACCTTCAAAAAAGAAGAAGAAACCGGCAAAGCCTCAACAACAAAAACCCTCTGCTTCCAGAATATTGGAGAAAACCCCCCACAAAAATCCCGTCGAGCAAGTTACCACAGCTCCAGCAGAAAGTGAGAGTTCTAGTCTCAAGACTGAAATTCCCAAGGTAGTTTTTTTTTAATTCGACAGTTAAAGGCATTTTTCCTTATGATAAATTTGTTGACTTATTTATCTTCCAGGTTCTTGTCGACACTCATGGACATCCTATTGTTCAAGTCCTTCCAAAAACTAGCAGCGATCCCACTTACAAGCCAACAAGCGCCTCAAAGCCTTCCCCTAAAGATTCGACTAAAGAATCAGCCACTGAAGTGAATCAGCCCACCGCTGTCCCTAAAAAAATTCAAGATGTAGTTGAAGAATAAACTGGTCCTGAGGATGATATCTTAGTTGACGTTGGTGGGGACATTGTGATGCCGACTGCAACACTCACAACAGAAGGTGATCCTGAAGACAACTCCCCGATCAATTTAAAGGATGATGACGAAGAGAAAGATGGGGAGGTTGATACTGATGACGAAAAGGAGGAAATGAAGAAAGGCGAAAGGGAAACCACTTTAAAGATTGCTGCTGATGAAGAGAAAGAAAGCGACAAGCAGAACCCTGCTGTCATCTCAAAGCTGGTTCAACCATCACAACTTCGACCAGTCTTTCTCATGAGGAACTTGAGAATTTGAAAGTGCAAAGACCATTGGAATATCTGAAGGCCATGCTCAGTACACGTTATAACTTTGCTGACACCACCACCAACAGTTCGACTACTTCAGGGACCATTTCTGGCGCAAGATCCATGGACGAAGTGATGACCCAGATTCGGCAGAAAATCCTCAACGTTGATTTGTTTCAACTTCTAGAGAAAGATTAGTCTGCTCAATTTGACCTGAAAAAGATCTTGAAACAAGTCAATGTCCTGGAGGCTCCCCTTGAAGTGACTGATGTTGTTGTGGATCTGACCACTCTAATTGACCTTGTGGTGAAAGATTTTAACCGGCTTCGAGATTACTCAAAAAATCTTGAAAACAAGTCAGAAACACAACTTGCTGAGTGGGATGCCGCTTCAAGTTCCACTAACAAAGTAACTCAACTAGAAAAGGCCTTTGAACAAAATAAGAAAGAGGCAGCTATCTGCGACGAAAACATCCTCAAATGGGAGAAACAAATAGCTGTTCTTCAAAACAAAATTTCTCAAGCTAAGAAACGCAAAGAAGAACTACAACAAGTCAATCAAGATGAGATAGCTAAAGAGATTGAAGTTGGAGTGCATCATGTTGAAAGGGCTCAGAAGCTAGGTAAGGAGATTGAAGAGATTTCGACCAGCAAGGCCCTCTGCGAGCGTCGCCTCCAAATTCAGCAGTCCAAATTTGAAAAATTGAAGAAATCTTTCCCTGTTTAAACATTTGTAATTTTTATTTGGCCTTTTTAAGGCCTTTTTTTTGTAATGACATTTAAGCCATTTTATTTGGCGAAAAGAATTTCAATCCACCATGTTACTTGTTTTTTATGCATGATTATTCGACTGCTATATTTACTTCTTGTAATTAGGGCTTATATTTTTTCAAATATTTCCCGTTTATTTTTAACACTCGCTTATCTTTATCCAACTCTTCGACTTCATAGGCGCCGTTCGAAAACACTATAGTAATCTGAAAGGGTCCTTCCCATTTAGGGGACCATTTTCCCATAATTCTATCTTTTCGATCCATGGGGAGAATAACTTTCCAAACAAGGTCACCAATCGAAAACACCTTGCCTTTTACTTTTTTATTGTAGGATTTCTCCACCCTCTCTTTTTGCCTTTTTAATAACTCCAGCACATTTAACCTTTCTTCGTCTAAATCGACCAACTTGTCTATCATCATATTCCAATATGCATCTGATGGAATTTCATGATGCCTTTGAACTCTTGCTAACTGTAAGTATATCTCGGTCGGTAAGACTGCATCATGGCCATATGTTAGTCGAAAGGGTGTAGCGTTTATAGCTTCCTTAGGAGAGGTTCGACAAGCCCATAGAATTTGGTCCAAAGTTTTGTGCCAATTCTTTGGCTTTCTTCGCACATGCTTTTTTATCAAACCAATTATAACTTTATTCGCCGCTTCGACTTGTCCATTGGCTTGAGCGTAGTAAGGTGTTGATGTGAGAAGTTTGAACCCCATTTCTTTTAAAAAAGCTTGCATATTTTTACCAGTGAAAACAGATCCTTGATCCGTTGTTATTGTCTCTGGGATCCCAAACCTATAAATGATGTGTTTTTGAATAAATTCGATTACTGCTTCTTGATCCACATTCACTAAAGGTATGGCTTCGATCCATTTTGTAAGATAATCGATACCAACTAAAATAAACTTCAGGCTTTTTGAAGAGGCCGGTCGAATTTCTCCAATCAAATCCAAAGCCCAACCTCTAAAGGGCCAAGGCTTTATTATAGAATGTAACTCACTTGCAGGAATATGTGGTATCCCTGCGTGTACATGGCACTCTTGGCATCCTTTCACGAATTCAAAGCAATCTTTTAACATAGTTGGCCAATACATTCCTTGTCGGAATAATAACCACTTCATCTTATGGCCTGCTTGATGCGCACCGCATGCCCCACTGTGTACATTCGACAAGGCTATGTATGCCTCAGATTCGCTTAGTCACTTAAGTAATATCCCTTCCGAAGTTTTCTTAAATAATTTATTCCCCAAAATCACATAACTCAAAGCTCGATACCTGATTTTTTGTTCGACTAGTCCTGTTGGATTTTGTAGATATTCCATTATGGGCTTCCTCCAATCTCCAATCATTGAATTATCTATGTTGAAAATTTCAAAATTTTCTTCGTTAGCATATCCTAACTTTATCGTCTCCAAATCTGATGGGGCTAATCTGGCTGACATGACTCTTCCTCTAACCTCAATGGCTTTTCGCAATTTTTCCTATGATACTTTGTAACCAGAAGCAATTTGTGCTAAATCATTTGCCTCCTGATTTTCTATTCGAGGGATATGATGAATCATAACCATATCGAACCTTTTCAAGAGTCGATTAGCTATTACAAAGTACATAATCAAATTTTCTTTGACACACTTGTACTCGTTTGTTATTTGCTTTATGACTAACTCAGAGTCGCCCATTATTTCGACCCGAGTTGCCCCCAGTTCCAACAAAATTTCAAGTCCTGCTATCAAAGCCTCATATTCTGCCTCTTTATTTGAACAAAGGCCTTCAACTTTGTACTTAAATTTTGTTGGAATTTTGTTAGGAGAAATAATAAGAACTCCTATTCCAGTTCCATTTTTATGACTAGAACCGTCGAAGTATAACTTCCATGGCTCTATTTCAATGTAGTCCAAAGACTTTTCATTTATAGCGTGGTCGACTATGAAATCAGCCACTACTTGTCCTTTGATAGCCTTTAAAGGTAAATATGTCAAAGAATACTCAGTTAATGCTAATGCCCACTTTCCAATTCGACTGTGCAAAATTGGTTTAGATAACATGTATTTTATAACATCGAAATGAGAAGAAACAAAAACATCCACTGGTTTTATATAGTGCTTCAATTTCATACATGAAAAGTATAAACATAAACACAACTTTTCGATTACACTATATCTAGTTTCCGCATCATTCAAGACCCTACTGAGGTAATAAATGGCTCTTTCGACACTATTCTCATCCTCCCGAGCTAACATGCTCCCTATTGTCTTGTCCGACGTGGATATGTACAGCCTCATAATCCTACTTCTACAAGGTGACATTAAAATTGGAGGATGCGTCAGGTATTCCTTGATCTTGTCGAAGGCATCCTGCTGCTCTTGCCCCCATTCGAAGTCCTTCTTCTTCAGTCGAAGTAAAGGGGAAAAGGCTTGCGTCTTCCCACTAAGGTTGGAGATGAACCTTCTGAGAAAGTTAATCTTTCCAAGTAGAGACTGTAATTCCTTCTTTGTAGATGGCGTTTTCGCCTCCATTATTTCCTTGGCCTTGTTCTGATTGATTTCGATCCCTTTCTCATGGACCACAAAGCCTAGGAAGTCTCCCGCCTACACACAAAACGCACATTTGAGAGGATTCATCTTCAGACCAAACCTCCTCATCCGTTCAAAGGACCGTCGAAGATGGTCTATATGATTTTTTCCTGAAACAGACTTAATAACAATATTGTCAATATAAATCTGCATAAATGCCTCAATGAAATCGTGAAAATCGAATTCATCGCTCGCTGGTATGTTGCCCCAACATTCTTTAAGCCAAAAGGCATTACCACACATTCGTAGGTGCCTAAGGCTCCAGGGCATCGAAATGTCGTTTTAGGAACATCTTCCTCAGCAATAAAAATTTGGTTATAACCAGAGTACCCATCAAGCATACTAAGGTACTCTTGGCCTGCGGCAGAATCGACAAGCATTTTCACCACTGGCATAGGATAGTCATCCTTTGGGGTAGCAGAATTTAAATCTCGAAAATCAATACATACCCTCAACTTGCCATTTTTCTTTATTACAGAAACTATATTAGCAATCCATTCGACGTACCTGGTCGGGCGGATGAACTTGCATCTGAGGAGTCTTTCGACTTCTTCTTTAATCTTTGAGAGGATCTCTGGTGCGAATCTCCTTGGAGTTTGCTTAACAGGTTTCCTTCCAGGTTTTATTGGTAGCCTTAATTCGACCAGATTCCCATCCAGCCCGGGCATTTCGTCATAGTCCCATGCAAAACAATCCTTGAATTCCTTCAGCAACTGGACTATTTTGACCTTGAGTTGGGGGCTCACTTTTGCACTGATATAGGTTGGTCTTTTTTCTGCCCCCGACCCCAAGTCAATTTCTTCGAGTGGATCCTGTTCCATCATCTTGATGTTCACTGCTAATGGATCCTTCTCAAAGCCCAATGGCTCATCGTCATAAACCGCGTCGAGCCTCTGGTTTTGCAAATCTCCTAGATCTTTATCAGGTGGATCCATATCAAAATCCTTTCCAAGACCTTGTTGATCTGCTTCGATCTCGTTGGCTTCGATGGCCATGTACTTTACTTCGGCCTCTAAGGCCGCTTTGAGTTTATTCTCGGCTATATAAGCCGCGATTTTTTCGAGAACTAGTGACTCACTCATTATCACTAAATTCGCTGCCCCGACCAGTTGGCTGGATGTGTGAGGTTCCAAAAATATAATCTTCTTCGCCAACTACCTCTCTATCCCACTGAAACCCGTGGGTGGGATGAAGGTATAGTGAGCAGAAGGCGTTGTCAGTTGGCGTCATGTCGAAGGTTGCTGGGCTACAAGGAGCTATATGAGCCAGATTCCTCTCGAAGCTTCGCTTATCAACCTGGTTTACTTCAGCCAGAAAGTAACTCTGGTCAGCCTCTATATTTTCGACAATCCCATCTACGCGCCAAATTATTATTCTTTAATGCATTGACGAAGGGACGACACCTATGCCGTGTATCCATTCCCTGCCTAAGAGAAGGTTATAATTTGCTTTTGACGCAATTACCATAAACATTGTCGGCCTTGTGATGGTTCTGACAGTTAGATCTACTTGTATTACACCCATAGTGGTTCCCACTTTTCCCTCATAATTCGACAACACCATGTTATGAGGTTTGGTGTCGGAATCATCTTTTCCATTTTTCTTAAGCATATAATGCGGCATCAGATTGACTGCCGTTCCTCCATCGACCAAAATTTTATTCACCCCTATGTTACCCATTTTTCCTTTTATAAATAGGGGTTTCAGGTGGCTCCTCATTGAGTCATCTAGTCTTTCGAAAAATGCGTTTTGTTCTTCAACGCATCCATTGTTCATGATATAATAGCAAACGGGCTTGTGTCTGGCCGTTTCGACCTCCATAGCCTCTTCTTCATCCTCAACTTCTATTACCTGGTCATACTCCCTGGGGAGCACTGAGACCACGTTACACATTACGTCGAAGGATGCCTCTGACTCTGAGTTAAAATCGTCTGTCATTTCATCATCCCTAGTTACTTCCTCCTTTGACGACACTTGTATCGAAGCAACGGGTGGCTTTTCGACCTTCAACTCTTCCTTCTGACTCAGAGTTTGAACATTGGTGCTGGTTTCTGGCTTGGCTTTTCCTGCAGCCTCCTTCTCAGCTTTCTTTCGACGTTGGTATCTCCTCCACTGTGACTTCGTCATAGGGTTCTTGCCCTTATAATTTTCAGAGGGGTAAGTCACCTTCTTAGACTTTTGGAATTCTTTCCTGTATGATATGGAAGATCCCCGTTGTACTTCGAAATCCTTCCATTTCCCCTGTCCTTGGGCTTGTCGGATTGGATTGACCCACCTATCGTCTGGAGTTTTATTTGTAGGTTTGAATGTGTTAGGGTATCTTCCTCCTAACCTTTCCCTGCTTTGGTCTCCTCTTCTGGGGTCAAATCTTTCTCCTGAAGGCTTCCAATTCCCCCTTCTTTTTGCTCTCTCCACTCCCTATAAGTTTTGTGCTACCTTTTTGTCGAAGACGGCACTACAACGAGGGCAAAGCATTACCTCGGATCTTTTCCTCTGGCATCTATGTATGAAATCTGCCAGATTTTCTTCCTCCTTGGGATACGCCAGTTTATGGTACTTCTCTCGTCGACGTTCTTCGTCAACCTGCGCTGAAATATTCTGAGATACTTCTACCATATTCACGTAGGCAGTTGACTCAGTTGTAATGCTTTGTTTATTCATCTTCAGATTGAGGCCCTCATTGACCTCATGTTCCTTCTTGATACGGTTGAAACCTTCAACGACCTCCTTTGTTGGAGCTTTTGGAAGCAAACCTTTGGTATCATGTTGGCAGCAAAATCCGACAGCTTTCTCCTTAGGATCCTCCATGGTCCTATGAAAGAGGCCCACAACAGCCTGTTTATAGGAACCTTTAGTAGTCCCTTTGTTAATCTGGGCAAAACCCTCAATGGTCTTATTATTGATCTGGATGAAACCCTCAGTAGTTTCGTTATTGACTTTGGCGAAACCTCCAGTAGTTTCATTATTCATTTGGATGAAACCTCCAATAGTTTCGTTGTTAATTATGGCGAAACCTTCAGTAGTTTCATTGTTGATTTTGGCGAAACCTTCAGTAGTTTCATTGTTGATTTGGACGAAACCATCAGTAGTTTCGTTGTTGACGCCATCAGTGGCCTCAGCAATGTAGTTCTCAATGATCTTTCCGTCAAGGTTTTCAGTAACCTTAACCATCACAGCCTGGTTCACGAAGTCAGTTGTAACTTCGACCATGTCACATTTGTTGGCGGGATCCTCAGTAACCTTCACCATATTTACGTTGTTGTTGAAGCCATTAGCAGCCTCGATCATCTCCATGTTGTCGCCGAAGCCCTCAGTGGCTTCAACCATGTTCACCATGGATGGCTCTGCATAGTGGGCCTCCACTACTTGCAAAGAGTTTGAATCCGCCTTCACCTGGGACTTCGACTTGTCTCCGAATTTGAGCCTTCCATCTCTGATTGCATTCTGCACTAGATCTCTGAAAAGGAAACATTGAGATGTTTTATGACCCAAAAAATTATGGTATTTGCAAAAACCTCTCTTTTTCTGCTGTTCTAAAGGAGGCACTTTAGTACCAGGTGGCACTATCATTTGGCCGTCCTTGACTAATAAATCAAAAATTTCCTCACTCTTTGTGACGTCGAACATATAAGTTCTTTTGGGGAACTTGTCGTTCTTTTCTGATTCGACTGGGTTTTTCCCATTCGACGGAGCTAAGACTTTGCACGCATATGGTGGCCCCTGTTTTAACTCTGCCAATTCAACCTCTTGTTCGTCGAAATTTGATGATCCATTTTCATCATCATCCTCACAAACTCCGACATATGCTACGCTTTCTTTTTTATTTTTATTAGCCCTAGCTTTTTCGACTTTTAGTCGTTCGACCTGTCTAACCCTATCAGCCAATTGGGCCATGTCTCTTAAGTACTGGGTATCTAATTTCTTTCTAATCGAATATTCGAGGCCACCAGCGGCCATTTCGACTAACTCGTGTTTAGGCACTTGTATGAAACACCTCGCCTTGAGCAACCTAAACCTATTCAAGTAATCATCAATTGACTCTGAGAATTTTCTCTTGCCGCTAGCCAATTCTTTCAAACTTATCTTTGTTTGTCCCATGTAGAATTGTTCATGGAATAATCTCTCCAATTGGGTCCAAGTATGTATCGAATTCGCAGGCAATGTGGTAAACCAAGTAAAAGCATTTTTCGTTAGGGAACTAGGGAAATATTTTATTTTCAAATTCTCATTGTGCGCTATTTCGCCTGCTTCAATTAAATACTGTGCCACATGCTCGCCCGTCGATTCATTAGTATCCCCTGAAAATTTTGTAAACTTGGGAACTTTCCATCTATGTGGTAACTCTTGCTGCAAAATATATTCCGATAAAGGGGAAGTATAACTGAGCCTCTGTAATCCTACATTTATCCTATTTCGCGCCATAATCCTTTCGACCATGGCTGCCAAATTATTTTCTGCTGGCATATCATTACAATGCATTTGTTGTATAATATTATCAGCATTTTGGTTTCGATTTACCAATAACACCCTTGGTTCTTGTTGAACAGGGAATTCGACCCCTGGTGGTTCGACTACGCCTTCTTGGTTCACTACATTCGCCTGAGGGATGTTTGGTTATCTTTGATTTATGGTAGGTTCTTCTTCGACAGCTACCCTTGGGTTCTGAACTACCTGTTCCCTTGGAGGAGGTTGGGGGACACCAAAGAAATCGGTAATGCGCGTCATCTGTGCTGCTAATTATTGATTCGTTTGTGTCATGTTTTGGATCAAAGGGTTAAATATAACCCTCATCTGTTGGGCTAGCATCTAGACCATATCATGGTTGCTTTTATCCATTTGTTGCCTAATTACTTGTGCAGAGTTATTGGTAATATTTGGCATATAAGTTTGATATCCCGTTCCTAAAGGCTGGCTAATTCTACCCATATGGTTTACACCAGAACCGGACCCTTGCAAAGGCGAAGTCACGTTCATCGTTGGATCTGTAAATGCTGATGACGCATTATGTAGACTTGCCATTACTGATGTTGGCAATCTATACGGCTGTTCTCGATTTAGAGGCATCGAAAAACCAGATATAAAGGGTCTGTACATATTCCCTGAAGGGGGAGGGGTCATTTGAGGCATTTGGGGTCCCATAGTTGAAAAACTAGGCGCACTTTGGGGAATTGAATGCGCTGGTGTCGAACCCCCTATTGATGGTATAGCCTCTGATACTGATATTGAGGTCGTATTGCCTCCAATCGAAGGAATAGGGGGTGGTACTTCATTATTCGTAGAATTCTGATTGTTTGGCGGATTTGGATTCGCCATTCTGCCTACTCGTCTTCTTCTAGGTCTTTCTTCATTATTTATGGCTATCTTACCACTCCTTAGTCTCATGCAATGAAGCGAAGAAATTTTCGTACGAGTAAAATGTAAAATAAAGGTTTTAAATTGTCAATAGCACAAGGTCCCACTGGCCGTGCCAATTTGTTTGCCTGGAAAATTAGCAAACAACCGTTGATCTCCTAATTTCTATAAAAATTAGTTTACTTGCAGGATCGATCAAACAAATCCTAGGACAATGTGCTTTAATAAATTTGACAATTTGTATTAAAATAAAACCTTTTGTTCATTGAATTTATCATTGTTTTCACAAACTAATGTATTTTGACTGAAAAGTAATAAAGATTTTGCTTTTGAAAGAAATATCGAAAATGTAAGTAAATTGCAAGAATGAAATTGCAGAAATGTAAAGGAAATTCTAAATGAATAACTTAGAACTTCATTAAAATGCAAGGAATAAAACAGGTGTTTTTCAAACGTACATTTTCTCAGTAACTACTCTTTTCTCTCTCACGGTTACTTTGAGTATTCTTGAGTGACTTGTACAAATTTTGAACACACACGGAAATCCAACATTATGACTCCCTATTTATATACAATAAAAAAAAACTGTCAACAATAGCTATTTCTCCTAATGGAGACAAATGGCAATCTGCATGCATTCACGTCTTGGATGCATTCCACGCGTCTGATTTTAAAACGAATCTCCCTCCTAAATTTGAATTTCAAAACATCAGTTGAACATGGCCTTCGCACCAAGTTGTCGAAACCTTTTCCAATACTTAGAGAAAATCTCCAAATATATTCCTCCAATTTACCACCCATTTTCGATTGATCTTCTTTTTTCAGGATTAAACCTCTGTCGAACTATCCTGGCAAATTCTTAAATTTATTTTCTGAACAAACATTCAGGCGTCGAAAATAGCAGCCTACAAGGCCAAAATGCCTTCTTTTGCAAGGTAACTCTGAGTTTTTGAGTTAGAAAGAATTTCCATCATAGCTCATGATCCAAACACATCCAATATGTCATATCTAAGTTGTCCAAACTCTCATAAGTGACCCGTAACACCAAAATCACAAAGTCCCCTCTCAAAACCTCAAAATTGGACTTTTTTGCATTTTTCAAGCCATGTCTTAATTAAGTCACTTTCAAAACCAGATAAAACTTCAAACACACTCCAAATATCATCCTTGAACTGTCCCAAATGGTTCCCCACATCTGGAACACCATTTGAGAGAGTTGCCATATTGGTCACTTTTGCCCCTTTTGCTAGAAAGAGCTCAAACTTGTTCCTGAGGATTCCAGCTGTTGGTGATCATTCTAAAAGCTTCTAAGGGATCAATTGAGAGTGTCTAAAGCATCAAATTACTTCTGGCACAAGGAACTTGACAGATAGCACAAGGAGCTCCAAGAGGTAAGTGCATTATCACTTGAACTTTCTAAATTATGCATTGCTTTGAAGTCCACTGATCATAAACATCTCATACATGTTATATATGTTGTGTTTGAACCAATTTGCCATGTAATTCTTGCCTGTACCATGTGTTAGTATAGAAAATACAATTATAGGCCTATTTCAAAAACACTATCGGGTTTTTAAATAGGGGCCTCATCTAAAAAAAACCACCACCACCATTGGATTCCTTGGGAAATTCTAGGCCAGATGCATATAAATTTGTCCCAATCCACGGAGAAATGAGGAAGTTATAACCTTTACGTTTTGGCCCAAAAGCTGCCTTGTCTTGCCTTGCCCAGGCCTAAAACAAGGCATGCCTTATGTGAAGGTGTGAAAAACACAAGAAATGGGGGTTTGAATTGGTTTTTCAAAATAAATCGTTTCTTTTAAATAACTTTCTTTTTAAAACTTTACCCCTTTTCTAAAGAAAAACAACTTGGTTAAACAAAGAGATATAAACACGTTATGTTTATACTAGTTCACTTGAGAACCTCTCAAGTTAATCTAGTCCACCCGCCAAGGTGATTTCGCCTCTCTCAACGAGGTCTTAATCCACTATTCAACAAAATAGTACACTGCACGAGCTACACGGCTGGTGACTAATAACAAACTCTAGAACTCACACGTTCTAGACTTCTCAAGTAATCCAGCCACACAGGTCTTACTTAAGGCACAACCTCTAAGACACACCTTCTAGACTTCTCAAGAGATCTAATCACTAAGACTCTCTTAAGGAATACAACTTTAAGTTCAAATACAATGATTTTACAGAAAATTGCTTCTTATCAAGCTGATAATGTAAACAAGTTTTTAGACCAAGAATGACTTAAGAAAGAACAGAGTTAGAAAGTATTGTAGCAGTTCGTGTGTGTGTCTTTCTTCAAGTCTTTGAGCTTCCTTTTATAGCCGAGTGAAAAGAGCCTTTGAGATGGAATCATGATAGCTAAGTAGGCTTACGGCTAGAAGCGTGAGGACAGGTACAAAATCTTCTGCATGATGCGCGTCCTGTCTGTGTCAGATTGTCTTGTTTATATTTCGCACAGTCTTCAAGAATTTTAACGTTGTAATGTGGTACAGTTGTACGGTGTGGCAAGTTTTCTTGGCTTCTTAACTTCAGAGGCTTTTTGTGAGCATGAGTAAGAAGGGAAAACATTGCTCGGTTCTTGAGATTATCAAGTCTTTGAATCATCAGCTCTACGCTTCCAGAATCTTCAGAACTTGTCTTCAGAACCTTGTTCTCTTAATCCACTTTCTTCATATCTTCAGAGGCTTCTGATAATATTTGATTGAAGCATGAGAGTCAACTTTGGGTAGGTCTTCAGAACTCATACTCTTTTCCTTTCGAAAATAAAGTCTTTTGTGATATCTTCGTTCAGCTCTTTTAAGTGCATAGACAAAATGTCTTTCTTTAAACATTGCGCTGATTCTCATGAGCATAACCTGTTTGCTAGGTTCTCACAAGTAACAACATTAGTTGTACAAAATTGTTCATGCCAATACTCATTTGTTATCATCACTTTCTTTAATTTCTCTGAACAACTAACAATACAGCATGGAAGCTTGCTCACCTGTAAGTTTTAACAGCTTTCATTTACTCGCTTTCATATAAGTATAACTGTATTGTGGGAAGTTGCGCACGGTAAGTCTTCTTTCATATCCTTTTAAATACTTGTCATATATCAATTGTATATATACTAGTATAGTTATTTAGAGTTTTCCCCGGCAACTAGGTCTAGAACTAGGTAAAGCCAGTTGGTCACTCTTTAAATACAGTCAAAACTAGATCCCCTTAGGATTTCCAGATACAGTCTTGCCTTTTCTTGGGCTTAAATAATATGGAACAAAGAGAATGGCAGTATTCTTCATGAACCTTTTCTTAGACTGTCACCCCTAGAAATTGTCAAAGAAATTCTACTACCCGGAGTCGATCTATTCTCGGTGAATAGCATCTCTTGAGTTTCTTCAAACCTCAGAACTTTCACTAAATGATCTATTCTCGGTGAATAGCATTTCTTGAACTTTTCTTGGTTTGGGACCCACAGGCTTCCTAAAAGCATCCCCGCCTCCTCTTGGGCTTTGTACAAGGACCCTTCATCTTCTTAATTTCTCATGCCTTCTCTTGGGCTTAATACAAGGACCCGGAAGACCTCTTAAAGGTATAAGACAGAACTTAGTCATCCTTTGCTAGAGCAGTCTTTCCAGTGTCAAACCTCAGACCAATTTAGGGTTGATTCTCATCTTTAAAAACACCTGTCTCCTCTTGGGCATCATACAAAAGATAAAACTCTTCCACATCAGTGGACTTGGACAGTCTAACCCCCTTGAGTCTAAAAGACATTCTCAAGTTCCCTACAAACATTGGAGAAACTCTGGTCACTCTGGATCAATCTCCAGCAGAGCTAAAACCCAGTCTCTCTCCTAAAAATCCCAAATCAGAACCTCAAGGCATATGATACCTCAACTCTTCTGTAATCCTCAGCAAGAGTTGATTCCCCACTTGGACCTGCCTAGGGATCTCAATAATCCCCAGCAGAAAGTTAGCCTCCTCTTGGGCTTTATACAAATGATTCTCCCCAGCGGAGCTAACCTTTTCAGACTCTCTTGTTGAGTCAATCACTTTTCAGACTCTCTTGTTGAGTCAATCAACTTTTCAGACTCTCTTGTTGAGTCAATCACTTTTCAGACTCTCTTGTTGAGTCCATCAACTTTCCAAAGACTCTCTTGTTGAGTCAATCACCTTTTAGCACTCTCTTGTTGAATCAACCCTTTTAGCCTCAATCTTGGGCTTTGTACAAGACAGATAAAGTCACTCTCTTATTTAGTCAATCTTTTCCAGCCTCCTTGTAGGCCTGGTACAAAGATATCCCCTAGCAGAAGTCCGATTCCTCTTAGGTATGATGATTTCAACAGCCTGTTCAGCCACAATCCTGGGCTTTGTACAGGACAGATAAAAGCACTCTCTTATCGAGTCAAACCCTTTTAGCCTCAATCTTGGGCTTTGTATAAGACATAAATCTTCATCTCTTAACTTGGGATAGATATCTTCCCCAGCAGAGTCATTTCCTCCCAGCCTTCTTTTGGGCTTTGAGGAATGATTTCCCAAGCAGAATCATTTCCTCCCAGCCTTCTTTTGGGTTTTGAGGAATGATTTCCCAAGCAGAGTCAAACTCTTTTCAGCCTCAATCTCGGGCTTTGTACAAGACCGATAATACTCTCCAGCAAGAGTCAAACTCATTTCAGCCTCAATCTTGGGCTTTGTACAAGACACATAAAAATATCCTCACCAGAGTCAGTTAAATTTCCCATTTTAGCCTCAATCTTGGGCTTCATACAAGACACATACAAACCTCCCCGGCGGAGTCAAAAGCCTTTTAGCCTCAATCTTGGGCTTTGTACAAAACAGACAGAACACTTTCCCCGAAAAAGTCAAACTTCCAGCCTCCTCTTAGGCTTTGTATAATGATATCCCCAAAGAGTCGGTCTCTTTTTGCCTCAATCTTGGGCTTTGTACAAGACACCAATATTAACACTCTCTTGTTGAGTAGGTCTTATCTAGCCTCCTCTTAGGCTTTGTATAAGGACTTCCCTAGTGGAGTCAATCAACCTCTTAGCTTCAACCTTGGGCTTCAAACAAGGCACACAAAAATCAACAATCCCTTCAGAGGAAGTTCAATCCCTCTTTAGAGATGACAAATTCTCTCTCAGTCAAACCTTTAGCTTCAATCTTGGGCTTTGAACAAGACACAAATACTCAACCTTTTAGCTTCAATCTTGGGCTTCGAACAAGACACCAAAACAATATCTTTTTCCTCCCTTAGAATAGGAGGAACTACGATTGCTTTGATTTCCCTGTTTCATTTAAACGGGAATACGTAGGCATAAGGTTGTGAAATCTTAGTGAGCATACTAAACAAAAACTCTAGGTCCAGCACCTTCATATCAATCAACACTTAGGTCTAGTACCTTACCAAAAAACATCGAGAAAACCCCGAACATCAACATCAACTCACTCACTCACTCACCCATATTTCCCAAGAAACTTTCCCAACCCATTAACGGATAAACACCATCAAGTATAAAGCGAAACCTAAAGCTAATATCCTGTGGATAACCACATATAGGATGGGTAATTGATAACTCCCCATTGTATAACCTGACCCCGGACCCCCCAATCTCTTTAAAGCGTTTGTTAAGTTAAACATTCGCGTGCAAGGTTAGTTTTTAGATAGCTTCCCTTTCCCTTCCAGCTTCATGGGATAAATCAGAAATCAGAAAGTAGCACCCTCTCCTCCTCATTTCGGTGAGGAACAACCCAGCGATAAGGTGGTCGCGTCACCGACAAAAATTGCTCGCTACAGTAAAATGGCGACTCTGCTAGGGAGTCACTGTATGATCTGTCTTACCTTAGTCATTATCGTCCCTATTTTCCACAGTAAAATGGCGACTTTGTTGGGGAGTCACTGTATGATCTGTCTTACCTTAGTCATCATTGTCCCTATTTTCCACAGTAAAATGACGACTCTGCTGGGGAGTCATTGTCTGTATAGGACTAGGATTATAGCTCATGTTAGTTTTAGGAATAAATATATATATTGTTTTTCCTAATTGATATCCGTGTTTATTTTTCTGCTAATGGGACTGCGGGTGATGCCACATTTGGATAGTTTAAGTGACACCTAAGATAAGTGATGGCACTAGACGGGTAATCTTATAGGGAGTGACTCCCAAATAAGAGATCTCGGTCGACCATCGAATTAGTGGAGATGCCTTTTGTGGATTCAATGCATATACGACTTCGGTTGTTGAAAGCAGATTGTTCGATTGTGGTGTCCATGAAACTGAGGATTTAGTAGGCTGAGACCATGTTACTATTTTGTAGTGCGAAAACTATCGAAAATAGTTGTCACGCGATACTACCCTCATTTGAGATTACTCTAAGATACTGCAGCTCGCTCGGGCGAACCAACCTGCTGTTGTTATCCCAAGAGGGATCAATGATTTTGAGGACAGGTACAAAAAATCACCAGTACAACCTTTGGGGATGGGTAGAGCCATGAATTCATGACATTGAACCTTTGACCCCATGTTTTTTCTATGTTCTTGTGTGCTGTATTCATGCATTCATTTCATTAAAAAACTTTAAACAAAGAAAAATCTTCTCTTCTAGTCTCTCTTTTTCAAATTAAACTAAGACAATGATTGCAAATATCAGAGAAAAGAGATTGCGTCATGGATTTCGGTAGAAGGAAGACTCACAAGTACACCTTCAAGTTTCCAAAACTAGAGGATTTAAAAGGGTTGGCAAGGATGATCACCAACCCTGATGCTTTCAAAGCTAAGTACGGAGGACTGCTGTCTCTGTTAAGGGTCTATGTAATTGAAGGAATCCTGGCTACGCTAATCCAGTCTATGATCCGGTCTATCACTATTTTACATTCCTGGATTATCAACTTGCACCAACACTGGAGGAGTACTCTCACCTGACTGATTTACCCATCACTGACCAAGCTCCCTTTTCTGGACTGGAAGAAATTCCAAAGGATCAAACCATTGCAAGAGCTATCTATTTGGACGAGTCAGAAGTCAGGACTCACATGACCATTAAGGGTGGAATCCAAGGTTTACCAGCCAAGTTTTTGATAAAGAAGTCTCTGTACTTTGCTAGTATAGGGAACGTGACTGCTTTCGAAAGCGTCTTTGTTTTGCTCACCTACGGGTTATTTCTGTTTCCCAACATTGATGACTTTATTGATATCAATGCCGTTAGGATTTTTCTAATTGGAAACCCAGTACCGACCTTGCTCGCAGATGCTTATCATTCTGTACACTTATGGAATTTGTATAGCGGAGGAATGATCACGTGCTGTGTAACCCTGCTATACAAATGGTTCACTTCCCATTTACCCAAGTCTGCTGCATTTTGGGATCATAAGAATACTTTACGTTGGTCGCAGAGAATCATGTCTCTTACCAAATCTGACATCGATTAGTACAATCGAATCTATGATGGGATAAGAATCATTGACCGTTGTGGAAACTTCCCTAATGTACCCCTCATAGGAACTAAAGGAGGAATCAACTATCATCCAGTTTTAGTTCGTCATCAATTTGGATACCCGATGAGACATGTCACGCGTAATGTTCATCTGAAAGGTCTTTTCTTCAAGGAAGGAGAAAATGACAGAGCATTAAAGACAAAAATAGTGCATGCCTGGAAACATGTTCACAGGAAAGGAAGAAAGTCTTTAGGAAAACCAGACTGTGTCTCTGTGGAACCTTATCTCCACTGGGTACAAACTAGAGCTCTCAAGCTGAGGATGTCATACCCTCGTCAGGAAGTTCTTCCGTTAAAGGAATCTATCCTTTACTTTATGTCCGATACAGAAAAACTTCAGGTTACTCTCAACAAGGTTCAACAGGAGAAGAAGTCTTGGAAGAACAAGTACCGTATTCTCATTGTGGAGTGTAACAAAATACAGCAACTGTTAAAAGAAAAAGATGCTCTGATCGAGATTTTAGAGCAACATGCTGTAGAGAATCAAGATGACCAAAGGAATTTGCTCGCTCCTTTCACTTGGCAAAGAAATGACAACCCGACAACGGCTCAAGAGCCCCGGTCAAAGAAAAGGAAAGCACCAGTGAAGATGGCTGGAAATCTACCTGAGTGAATCGCACACTCAAAGATACAACAGAGTCACCACTGAACTTTATTTAGTCCCAAAGGACAGGGAAAATATCGATAAAACCCAAGGGGAAGAGAAACGGGAACGGGTGGTCGGTTATGCGAAAGGAAGGTACTAGCACCTAACGCATCCGTCGTACTCGACGGGAACCATTTCGCTTGCTTCTAGGCTTGGATGGGTTATCTATCTAAAGGCTTCTAGCTAAAAGAAAGAGAGGAAGAAAGAGGAAAAAGAAAGAAAGGAAAGAAAGTGCTCGCGGAGGAACGAAGTCCTCGTGCCTACGTACCCTCATAGAGCAATGAGGAAGTCAGAGCGCCGTAGTTCAGAGGAACCAAGGGACAAAGGAGGGAGAAAAAGAGAAAGAAGGAAAGGAAAGAAAGTGATCGCGGAGGAACGAAGTCCTCGTGCCTACGTACCCTCATAGTGCAATGAGGAAGTCAGATCGCCGTAGTTCAGAGGAACCAAGGGACGAAGAAAAGGAAGAAAAGGGGAAGACAGAAGAAAGGTGGAAGTGTGCTTGCTGAGATCATTACGATCTCCTGCCTACGTATCATACATTCAAAAGAATGCAGAATCAGAGCTTTCGTAGTTCGGGGAACTGAATGGTGAAGGAAAACAAGAGAGAAACAAAGAAGCGAAAGAAGTGGTGTCAAAACCAAGAGCAAGACTGGAAGAAAAACTCTACTGGGGAAGATCTCGCAGTAAGAGCGTTTGCACAAAAGAATAGAGAAAAAAAAAGGTGGTGTCAAAACCAAGAAGGCAAGAAACTCCGCTGGGGATAACAAATGAATTGGTGTCGAAACCAAGAAAGTAAGAGCAATGGGAACAGAAAGGACTCCACAGGGGATCCGAACAAAGGGATGGTGTCATAACTAAGAGAAAAAGGAGACTCGGTATATTAACTGGCTGGCAGTGGTTAACCGAAGAAAGAGAGTAAAACCCTGGCGGGGAAAAAGAAGTTGGTGTCAACAGACGGACTGTGATGAACCAAGAGAAAGAGTGTTGAACCAAAAGAAGGTGTTTGACTCTGAAGGGGCCTCGATATGTTAACTGATAAACAGTGGTTAACCGAGGAAAGAAAGGATTGCAATTCTGTGGGAATAGAGAAGCATTGGTTTTAACAAAGAAGACTATGATTAACCAGGAAAACGGGTGTAGGACCGAATAACGACCGTGACCCAAAAGGTTTCGGTAAACTGACTGAACAAACATCACTTAACCGAAGAAAGGGTATTTGAACCAAAGAAAGGTTACTAACCCAAGGGTGCAAGTATTCGAACCAAGAGGAGGTTGCCAACTGCGGGGAATTCGGTGTTTACAGACGGACTGTGATTAACCAAAGCGAAAAAGCGAGTGATTAACTCGACAGTGTTCAGTATTTTAACAGACGGACTGTGGTTAACTGAAGAAAAGGATGATTAACCAAGAAGAGGTGATTAACCCAAGAGGTGCTCAGTGATTAACAGACGGACTATGATTAACTGAAGGAGATAGCTAGCATTGGTGTTTTAACTGACAAGCAGTGGTTAACCAATCAAAGGGAGAGGAACCAAAGAAAAGGTTGCAAAACTGGGGAAGTATCGGTTGTTTAACAGAAAGATTGTGTTTAATCGGAGAAAGGAATAGAAACTCTTCGGGGGAATAAAAAAGCAATGAATGATTACAAGAAGAAAGGAGTGATGGGACAAAGAGATATTGCTAGCGCAAGAATAATGATCTCAACCAAGAAGGATGATGATTGATCAAAAGGAGAGATTGAAAGAGATAAGAGTGATCGAGGATCGAGAGAGATCGCAAAGAGAGAAGAGTGATCAAGGATAAACCAGACTGGGGAAACGAAGCACATTACTGCCTGGAGATAGAGATGACTAAGCCAAGCACAGGGTCATTCGTCCCCTACCTGAAGTAGCCAGAATGAGAGTAGGAATTCTCCCTTCTCATCCCTTCCCTAACACACACAGGGTGTAATGCGGAAGTTGAACCGGACGGCTCAACGGCTCCAAGTTATACAGTGCTCCTGCGTAGAGAAACGGACAGCATAACGGCATCAATTTGTACAGTGCTCCGATGCAAGACGCAACGCGAAACTCCAACTCCACGGGGGGAATAAGAGAAAAAAGCTCTAACGGAGGCCTAAAGAAGGGGAAAGGGAAGATCGATTAATCGAAACAAAGTTTCGATCAATTAATCAAGGGAGAAACATGCTAACAACTTTCCAAAGAGGATGAAAAGTCATTAAAGCAAAAAGGAGTGAACTATTGATTATACAAGATTAAGTTTATTCATGCAGAATAAACTTAATGCAAACTGAAATGGAAGATGCAAAACAGTTCCAAATGATCACCAAAATGTCACACAAAGTCATGTATCATGTGAACAAAGATAGTGCAAGAATTGATATGTTCATACAATGCTAAGAACATGAAACAAATGAATAATCGAAAATGTGCATCAAAAGTTCGTAAACATGCTTCAACCAGAAGTGAAATGACATTTAGAACATCCATAAAATCAAGCATAATGATCAATGGAAATTAAAATGAAGAAAGCACAGCAAACACACTTGAAAATGCAAGAAAATGGCATTCTGTACAGTGGTAACCGGTTACAGCATATATGCTAACCGGTTACATGCTTGAAAACGCGTGTTTTTGGTGAAAATTGAACTGTGTAACCGGTTACAGCATAATTGCTAACCAGTTACCACTGTAACAGAGGCAAAAATAACAATAAAAACAGCTTTTCAAAAGTAGTTTCCAACACATAATCACTTATGCCAACCACCACATGCTAGGAACTGAAATTGTGCACGAAAATTGCACTTGAAAACAACAAATAAACAGTGATAGAATCAACTAATGCATTAGGATCATGGATCAAACAAATGCAAAAACCAAATCACACACAACATTTATCGACTACATTGCGACCAATACGAAAATGTGCGAAACGGTAAAATTAGTTAGATCTACCAACCTACAAGCCAGAGATTTGGCTTGGTGAATGTTGCAAAGGATTATTGATGCAAAAAATAAAAGAAAACCAGAGGAATGTTCAATTTGTAGACGAACCGTATCGAACTCGAACAAAATGCGATAAACTCCAAAATGCGAATTCGAACCGTTGGAAGTTGCATCAACTACTCAAGATCAATCCAAAAGCTGAAATAACTCCAGAAATCCAAGTGTAATAGCAAGAATGATGGAGGTTGAGCTCAAGAAATAATCACTTTTGATGTAAAAGTGATTATTCTTCAAAGTAGAAATGAGCTTTGGTAAGGTTTTGGGAGAGAATTGAGATGAAGATGAAGATGTAGTAGAGAAATTCAGAGAGAATGTGTGAGAATTGAGAATGAAATGGAGCAAAATGGTTGAAGGTCCTTGAAAATGAGTGAAGGTGAGTTTATATAGATTTTAGGTTTGGAGTGTGAGATGGTTTGGAACTTGGTTTGGGATTAGCTTTGGGTTTGGAACTAGGCTAGGAGTTAGTTGGACTTGACTCACCGAGTCAAGGCGGTTAACTCGGTTAGTTAGAACCAACTCGGTACCAATCCCAATGTGAGTTTCAAAATCCAAAGGTAGACATGTTGGTAAATTGAGTAACATGGTGCTCTTAAATTAGAGTGATGCATTGGAATAAATGTACTTGGGTTGAAATAAATAGTGTTGAAATATCTAGAGATGTCTAGAATGTTCCACACACTGCTAGAATCAAGTAGAACCAAAGCCCAAAGAGAGTGCATGACTGCTGTCTCAAAAATGCAGCAGAATCTGCAACTTTGTACTGAGTAACCGGTTACAGCATATGTGCTAACCGATTACATGCTTGAAAACTGTAGTTTTTGGTGAAATTTACACTGTGTAACCGATTATCAGTTATGCTGTAACCAGTTACTTCAGCTAAGCTTCCCCAAATTTGCTTGGAAAATGATGCAGAAGTCCCGCTATTGATTTTCCAACTCTTGTCTTGATAAATAAACATGGAAACCTTTATTTTGAGCTTGTTTTGGTGATGAAATAATCTTGAGAGGATGCGATTAATCGGGCTTGGAAAACCTGAATGTCCTGCAACAAGAAACACACGAAGAAATGTGCGAGTGCGTATGCAACCGATGCGAATGCGTATGCTCATGAAAAAAGCAAAAGAGGGAGGTCAAATCTCGGGTTACGACAGCTGCCCCTATTTAATCCTCTTGGACCTGAATGTACAAATTATGTCAGCTTTTCGATGATTCGAGGTAAAAGGGGATTAAATAAAAGAGTAGCTCGAGAATTTGGCCGACGACGACAAACAGAGCGGTGCAAGGTAGAATAGATAAGTGCAAGGTTTGGCTGAAAATTTACTAGGAGATAAGTCAGGCAAAAAGAGAGGGAGTATGATCAATGCATATACTATGTATGCGTTTCTACATGATGCTTGATATTATGCAATGCAGAGGCTCAAGATGAGGCACGGTGAGAAGTGTTTAGGCAGAAACCGTAGCAAAACGACTTCGACACCCTCGGTTGGGGAGAGGACCTACAGATGAAGATCATCCCTACTGGAGAGGAAAGCTCACCAAGGATGATGATTCCGCCGGAGGAAGAAACCGAGAACATCTCAAGTTCTTAGATCATCATGGTTGTCCCTGTTGGGGATGAAAGGATGAAATCAATTCTTCCTACCAAGGCTGGCTCTGCGCGGGGAAAAGAGAATCCTGAATCATGTTGGCTCAGCTGAGGAGAGACCACTATTGCTAGTGACAGATAGTTCCTAATCATTGAAGATGATGCTCAACCTTTGCTGAGGAGAAGTGAACAAAGATGTCTTTGCTGGGGAACACCTTGGCCACCTGCTAGGGAGAATGATGACTCAGCTGAGGAACTTCTGAGGAGACAACAACTTCTTCACTGAATCCAAACATTGTCGGCCAGGCGTTAGGCTTACCAATGGATATTACCGCTCACCCTGCAGGAGTTACCAGTAACACACGCAATGCATATTAGTTTCTCGGTTGATTTAACTTTTTATTGTTCTCAACGTTTTTTAGTATTATGTGATCACAAATAATTGTTTATTTTGTAGACAAAATACTGGAATGAAAACGAATTGAGATAACAAAAAATGCATTTTATTGAATATGAAAACTTTTGTACATAAGGTGTGTACAAGGATGCAAAATCCTTGATGAGGAAATTTGCAATAAAATTGAAAAACAAATGTAAATGGCAAAGGGAAATTATGCTTTGCATTGATTACAACATTGGCCACCATCCACTGTAAGTCTAGGTTCCAACGCCTTGCTTCAGTTGATGATGATTGGACTGCTCTGTTACCGTCTGAGGTCTAGCCATGAGGAACAGAGGCTCAAGTGTTCACAGTCAATGCCTTTATCCCTAATTTTTTCCTGGACATGTTTTCACTTTTTTTTTTCGTCCACCGGGATGCCCATTTTTGCCTAAGTCGCCCTTTCGGGTTTTCAACTTAGCGGGCTATTATTGTTTTTTCATTGTCCCTAACTTTTGCGTGGACATTTCTTTTTTTTGGTCCATCGGGACGTCCATTTTTGCCTAGATTGTCCTTGCGGATGTCAATCTAGCGGACTTTTATCCATTTTTCTTTCAGGCATAATATTTTTTGACTGTATCAGAGTTCACGGGCGATGGCAACTCCTCTCCATCCATTGTGGTGAGGATCAGGGCTCTGCCTGAGAAGGCTTTCTTGACAACAAAAGGTCCTTCGTAATTAGGAGTCCATTTGCCTCGTGGATCCGAGTGAACAGGTGAATATCTCTTGAGCACGATTTCGACTTCGCAGAACGTTCGAGGGAGAACTTTCTTGTCAAAAGCTCGTTTGAGGCGTCTCTGATACAATTGACCATGACAAACGGCTGCAAAGCGCTTTTCTTCGATGAGATTCAGCTGGTCGTATCTGGATTGGACCCATTTGGCTTCATCAAGGCCTGCTTCCATGATGACTCTGAGCGAAGGAATTTCGACTTCGATGGGTAGAACCGCCTCCATACCATACACAAGTGAATACGGAGTTTCCCCAGTAGAAGTGTGAACTGAAGTTCTGTAGGCATGCAATGCAAAGGGAAGCATTTCATGCCAATCTTTGTAGGTCTTGACCATTTTCTGGACAATCCTCTTGATGTTTTTGTTTGCTGCTTCAACAACGCCATTCATCTTGGGCCGATATGGTGAAGAGTTATGGTGCTCGATCTTAAATTCTTGACACAACTCCTTCATCATGTTGTTATTCAGGTTGCTTGCATTGTCCGTGATAATGCTGCTAGGAATGCCATAGCGACATATTATCTCTTTCTTGATAAATCTAGCAACCACTTGTCGTGTAACGTTCGTGTAGGAAGCAACTTCAACCCACTTGGTGAAGTAGTCGATAGCAACTAGAATAAATCGATGACCGTTGGAAGCCTTCGGCTCGATCATTCCGATCATATCTATACCCCACATGGAAAACGGCCAAGGTGAAGTCAAAACATTCAATGGAGTTGGAGGCACATGGATCTTGTCTCCGTAGATTTGGCACTTGTGACATCTTTTGGCAAAATTGTAACAATCTACCTCCATCGTTGTCCAGTAATACCCAGCCCGAAGGATCTTCTTAGCCATAGCAGGACCTTTAGCATGTACACCCTCGCAGCCCTCATGTATGGACCTTATGATCGTGTTTGCCTCGTGTCTATCCACGCATCTGAGCAACACGGAACCATAATTCCTCTTGTACAGTATACCACCACTTAAGAAGAACTTGGCGCAAAGTCGCCTAAGAGCCTTCTTGTCAGTGATGGTGATACCCTCAGGATATTCCTGTTTTTCCAGATATCTTTTGATGTCGTAGAACCAAGGCTTGTCATTAGACTCATCCTCGATTGCTAAACAGTGTGCTGGTTCGTTCAAGTGATCAATGCGGATATGAGGAGCTTCATTCTTCCACTTGACCTTGAACATGGATGCTAAAGTTGCAAGAGCATCAGCTAGTTGATTTTCCTCTCTGGGAATATGATGAAAAGTGATCTCATCAAAGTAAGGAATCAACTTCGCTATGTGTTGTTGGTACGGAACCAGCTTGGAATCCCGAGTCACAAAGTTCCCTCTGACTTGACCGATGACCAAGGAAGAATCTCCAAAGACCTCAAGAATCTTGATTCTCATGTCAATTGCCGCTTCAATACCGTAGATACATGCTTCGTATTCAGCCATATTGTTGGTGCATGCAAAGCATAATCTAGCAGTGAAGGGAAGGTGAAAACCTGTTGGAGAGATGAGGATAGCACCGATTCCACGACCCTTAGAATTGGAGGCACCATCGAACACGAGCGTCCATCGCGCCCCTGGTTCGGGTCCTATATCAGGATCTGGAGTCTCATAATCCCTGATAAACAGAACATCCTCATCGGAAAAGTCAAACTTCATCTGTTGATAACCCTCTACAGGTTGATGAGCAAGGTAGTCAGACAAGACACTCCCTTTTATCGCTTTCTGGGTAACATGTTGGATATCATACTCAGTTAACAGCATCTGCCATCGAGCAATCCTTCCAGAGACAGCAGGCATTTCAAAGATGTACTTTATCGGATCCATTTTGGATATCAACAAAGTAGTATGGCAAATCATGTATTGTCGTAGGCGTCGAGCAGCCCAGACCAGAGCACAACAAGCTTTCTTCAATAGTGAGTATCTGGTCTCATAATCAGTGAACTTCTTGCTCAGATAGTATATTGCATGTTCTTTTCTACTAGTGTCGTCATGTTGACCCAATACACATCCCATCGATTCATCGAGAACGGTGAGATACATGATTAAAGGCCTACCAGGAACCGGCGGCACTAAGATCGGTGGTTCTTGCAAGTACTGTTTTATTTTGTCAAATGATTCCTGAAAATCATTATTCCATTCAACCAATTGATCTTTTCTTAGTAATTTGAACATTGGTTCATAGGTAGCCGTCAAATGAGAAATGAATCTTGAAATGTAATTGAGCCTGCCCAGAAAGCCACGGACTTCTTTTTCTGTTTTGGGAGGCGGCATGTTCTGAATTGCCCGGACCTTATCAGGATCAACTTCAATGCCCTTCTGACTTACAATAAAGCCCAATAATTTACCAGATCGAACTCCGAAGGTGCACTTCGCAGGATTCAACCGCAATCTAAACTTCTGAAGTCTGTCAAACAGCTTTTTCAAATGAACCAAGTGATCATCTTCAGTTTTGGACTTGGCAATCATATCGTCCATGTAAACCTCAATCTCTTTATGAATCATATCGTGAAAGAGGGTCGTCATGGCACGCTGGTATGTTGCCCCTGCATTCTTTAGACCGAATGGCATGAGTTTGTAGCAATACGTACCCCATGGCGTGATGAAAGTAGTTTTCTCCATATCAGTTGGGGACATCTTGATCTGATTATATCCTGAAAAACCGTCCATGAAGGAAAAGACAGAGAACTGCGCAGTGTTGTCTACCAAGACATCAATATGAGGCAAAGGAAAATCATCCTTCTGGCTAGCCTTATTGAGATATCGATAATCCACACACATTCTGACTTTACCGTCCTTCTTGGGAACCGGGACAATGTTGGCAATCCATTCAGGATACTCGAAAGTGGCTAGGAATCCCGCGTCGAGCTGCTTCTTTACCTCTTCTCTGATTTTGAGTGCCATGTCGGGTCTACTCCTTCTGAGTTTCTGCTTGACAGGAGGACATCCGGGCTTGAGTGGCAAGTGATGTTCAACGATGTTGGTATCCAACCCAGGCATATCTTGATAGGACCAGGCGAAGATATCAACATACTCTTTCAATAACTTGACCAACTCAGAGTGTACATGCTTTGCGAGGGATGCTCCGACCTTGACTTCTCTTCTGACTTCATCAGTACCAAGATAGATGACTTCCACTGGCTCTTTGTGTGGCTGAATCTCTCTACGCTCGTGCTCAAGGAACCTTTCCAGTTCAGCCGATAATTCACAATCTTCCTTACCATCTTCTTCGACTTGGTTAATTGGAATTCCAGAATTACAATGGATGTTTGCCATGTTGTTATCAATGCTTTTATTAGTTCTGCATGTTTATGAACATGTTCAGAATGAGCTATTTGAAAAGTGAAAAAAGAAAAGAAACTTTTGCCATTTGTTTTCTGTGAAAAAGTAAAATAAAGAAAGAAAATGGAGCATGATTTTGAATGCAAAAAACTTTTATTTATTGATCACATAAGATTGCAAAAACGTGAGGCCCTTTACAAGCTATCCACTCGTCTCGGGCGAGGACGAGGGAACAAGAAAGCAAAATGCATTACATGTTATATGGGAAAACCACAGGAATCACAGTAGATATCCAATTGTTGAGCTTGAAACCCGGCGGACACTTGCGCACAAAGCTTGAAATCTAATTGCTAGGACCAGCATCATTAGCAGTTGCCACGATGTAACCTTGCTGGAAACCCGCACTGTGAAACTTGATAAAGTTGCATTGCTTTCGATTAGAGAAACCAGATTGACGACCAGGATGATAACCCACTCCAAAACGATTATGCTTCTTAACCACATCAATCACGTGCCCCCATCCTGGCAAGGCACCGCTATCAATGGTCTCTTTAGCACTCTTAGCAGATGCTAAAGTCAACTGTGGTAATCTACTTTGACTAGTTGAAGCAGAGCTGACATCTTCGACCTCGAGACACTGCAACGGCACCTCCGCTATGCCTTCTTCGGTCTCGACATATCGAAAAGACGATAACTCGCTTACAATCAAATCCTCTTCACCACAAATAATGACAAGCTGATCGTTAAACATGAATTTCAATTTCTGATGTAAAGTTTAGGTAACTGCCCCTGCCGCGTGGATCCATGGACGACCCAAAAGGCAACTATATGCTGGGTTGATATCCATCACTTGGAAAGTTATGGTAAACAGATGCGGCCCAATGTTGATGGGTAAGTCCACTTCTCCAATGACCTGCCTTCGAGAACTGTCAAAAGCTCTGACAACTATGGCACTTGGTCTCATCTCAATTCCCTCCGCTGGTAATTAACTCAATGTGCCCCTAGGCATCACATTGAGAGAAGAACCGGTATCCACTAGAACACGAGATAACAGGATGTCTGTGCAGGTTACGGATATGTGCATCACTTTATTGTGGGCAGTTCCTTCAGGAGGCAATTTTGATTCATTAAAACCCAAATACCGACTTGCAGTTATGTTGGCCAAAACGTCATCGAATTCGATGACGGATATATCTGGCATGACATGGGCGTTGTTCAAGACCTTCAACAAACCTGATCTGTGCGCAGGCGAACTCATGAGTAAGGACAAAATTGAGATCCTCGAGGGAGTTTGGCCCAACTGATCCATAATCTTGAAGTCACTTTTCTTGATCAGTTTAAGGAACTCTTGATCATCAAAGGTTTCCTTGCTCTTTGAAATATCCTCAGACGGAATAATCGGTACGGGAACGGTAGTAGATGATGCCCCTTGTTGAACAACCAGAACCACTGTCGAAACTTGAACGGGCTTTATAGTGACCTTTGGAGCAAACACACGTCCACTGCGAGTCATACCTCCACCAGCGGTAACATTCACGATCTCTGATCCAGCAAACCTTATCTCTTGACCTCCGAAAAAGACAGAAGACCCATAATTCCACGGTACCTCCTTAGAATTCTGATACGGAAACGGCTTTGGAGGACAAACCACGATGGGTTGCACCTTCATCTGCTTAGGGGATTCAACTGGAACCTTCTTATATACGATGGTGAATGGCTCAATGGCAGCAACCTCCTCAACATGTTTAGATATGGCAAATTGCACTTCGCCTCGGTTCATCATAATCTGGACACAACCCTTCAGCCTTCGACATTGGTTGGGATTATCGTCAAAAATCTGACACTTACCATGCAAACCTTTCAACAGCCCATGTTCCTTCAATTTCTTGAAAACCACAGCCATCAGAGTTTTTACCTCATCGACATCCATAATCAGTTCAGCCCTTGAATTATCCTCAATCATGCTAACTGTAGGTCCACCGTGGTCCGGCAACGGATTGCTCTGAATATTGGGTCCTTCCTCAGCAAAAGTCAGAACCTTCTTATCAATGAGTTCCTGAACCTTGGTTTTGAAAACAAAATAGTCCTCCGTTGCATGTCCTATGTATCTAGCATGATAGGCACAAGATGCATTTGGGTTATGCTTCGGACCAAATGGAGGAATCGCAGGTGCAATTTGCTTGGGGACAATTTCCCCTTGGTGAACCAAGTAAGGAAATAACTCCGTGTATGACACCTGAATTCTATCAAAATTTGGATGCTTACGGCTTCCTTGACTGTTGTTATTCTGACGGTTTTTATTCTGCTGATTTTTGTTGTTTTGTTGATTCTGTTGCTGATTCTGAGCATTCTGAACTAGTTGCTGTGGATGATACTGATATGGAAGTTGTTGATACTGTGCAGCAGCAATGTACGGATATGGATAGTACGGCAAGGGAGCCATGGGGGCTTGATACTGAGAAGAAACTTGAGCTGTAACAGCATTGGCTTCACCTTCCTTCTTCTTTGACTGATTCTGAGACTTCCGAGTGGCCGGCTGCTGGGAAGCAGTTCCAGGAATCTTTCTAGTCTTCAAACCGTTCTCAATCCATTCACCAATCGTCACAACATCAGCAAAGTTCGATGAAGAACTACCCACCATTTTCTCGTAGTAAGATCCTTGCAATGTACCCATAAAGATGTCAACCAACTCATTGTCAGAGAGAGCAGGCCGCACACGAGATGCCATCTCTCGCCATCTTTGTGCATACTCCTTGAATGTTTCAGCTGAGCACTGGGATTGATTCTGCAATTGCAACCTAGTTGGCGCAAAATCAAGATTATATTTATATTGCCTCACGAACGCTTCAGATAGATCCCTCCAAGAACGGATTTTGCTGTGCTCCAAGTCCATGTACCAATCCAACGAGGCTCCGGACAAACTATCTTGAAAACAATGAACTAGCAATTTATCATTATCAATATGGGATGCCATCTTCCTGCAGTACATAGTGATGTGACTACGCGGGCAGCTCAAACCTTTGTACTTTGGAAAATCAGGTATCTTGAATTTCTGCGACAGCACAACGTTCGGAACCAAACACAAATCTTTGGCCTCCATGCCAAAAGTAGAAAACCCTTCAATAGCTCTGATACGGTCTTCCAACAACTTGTAGTCAACATATCTATTCTGATTGGTGGGCCTGACAAGAATCTGAGGATTTGGCAGCTGAGAAGTGGCAGGAGCATTCACTTGCGGAGTAGCAAACTGAGAAGGATTCATCAAACCCGGATTAACTATCTGACCAACATTCTGACCCATCGGAACACCATACAGATAGTTTAGAGGAGGTACCCCAGCAGCTGTGGAAGATGCCCCAGGATAGAACATCCCAGGGTGAACATTCGGAACAGCAGCTTGAGCAACTTGAGACGGAACCAGAACATGAATAGGAGGACCCCTATACACATGCTCTTCTTCATCGGGAGTTTCAGTGTCGACCAATCCGGCAATTTGATGAGTTTGAGCCTGAAGATTCTCAGGATCATCATTCATCACCGGAGGCAGGACTGGAGTAGGCATGACCCATGGATAGGCGGCATCATTCCCGTTAGGCATGAGTGCAACAAAAGGCTGATATGGCATGAAGGTACTACCATTATTTGCAATTTGAGGAGTGTAATTGGGAGGCATGCCCCAAGGGAAACCAGCGGGCATCTGGTTCAAACTAGGCTGAACAGCAGGCTGATTTACAGGCTTAACTGGTACGTCAACTCTAGCAGGAGAAGGAACAACGACAGCAGGAGTAGTTGTAACAACATGAGAAATAGTCACAATAAGAGTGACAACAGTTGCATCAGTAGTGGTTGCAACAATAGTGGCAACAGCAGCAGCATCCCTCTGAGCACGAAGGAGCTCCATAATGACATCCATGTTCGTCTGGAACTGATCCATCCGACCTTGGAATTGTGCCAGAGTTTCCTTGTATGCAGCGTTCTCAGCTTCGAAGTCAACCATGATTCTGGATTTGCTTGAGCGAGTAAAATACCGATGTCGAGTCGTCGTCTTGCTACAGGGAATGCGGACAAGGATGAGCAACGGTTTCAGATAAAGGGACGTGCATATGTGTGCAGATGAATGTATGACATGCATGCAAAAATAAAGTTTTAAATTCCAGGAATTCTTAAACTTATCTTTGTTGACTATATCATAAAGCATACAAGTAAAGGCATAAAAGATAGAATGAGCAAGCATCTCCATTCATTCATTCAATAGAGGAAAGAAGTACAAGTCGAATACAAGTCAAATATCTGCCTTTTGGGCTACAAAAAAATCCGCACGGATCTTATCAAATACCACCCTACACACAGATAAGAAATGAAAAACCGCCCAAGGAAGCCGGTGTGGCAATGCATCAACATGTGCATCCCTCAACAATCCTGGTAGGTCCTCCAATGCATGCTCAGCAAATCTGGCCAGACGTCCATGCCTCTCATTCCAGTACTTCGCATCCTTCATGAGGTTGCGCAACAAAGAATGATTAGGTCCCTAAAGTATGTCCTGAAGAAAGGCCTCTTTTTGATCCAGGAGGTTCTGTAGATGACAGCTTTGATGCTCCCAATGAGTGCTCTCTGTGTTGAGCTGGCTAATCTGCTCTTGACTCTGGTGCGCTTGATCTTGCAGCTTTTAAATCTCACTGAAGACTTTGTCGAGCTTAGCTTGACATTGGGAAAAGTCCTTTGCTAACTGATTAGCACGGTCTTGCTCACTTTTCCACTTCGTCTTGAACTCGGATAACTTCCGTCGAAGCTCCTCAAGTTGCTTGTTGTAGCTCAGCTCCTCTTTATAGGCCTGATAATGAGCATCGGCGAGTTGTCTCTTCTTTGAAGCAAGTTCCTCATAGGTGCTCTTCAAAGCATCACCCACCTTCCTACGCTTGTTCTACTCTACCTCCACCTCTTTGAGCATACGCTCGCGCTTCTGACGGAGCTCAATCTGTAGGCTATCCTTCTCGGAAGTGACTCTATCAAGGTTGAGACGAAGATCATCATTCTCGTTCTTCAACTTCTTAAACAATCAGCTTGAGTTGATCGACCTCAGATGGAGGAACAATGGCAAGTTCAGGAAGCTTGGCATTCATGGAAGGCTCGGGAGAGAATGGCAACAAGATCTCTTTGACACGCTCTTTGACCCAAAGTGTGTAAGCTTCCTTGGCTACGCAAATCGTCTTACCCAAATCGGCTCTTCCTCCGAGATGAATCTGAGTCCAAGCGGCACTAAACCTCTTCGGCAAACCCATGTCATCAACCCCTTCATGAAAGATGAATTTTTCCACTACCTCGGGATCAGGTTTGTCAACCATAGGGTAGCCCAACTGTCGGAAAGCCATTCTCAGATTGTAGTTAATTCCACCCTTTGTACCCAAGAGAGGCACATTGGAGAATTTCCCACAATGAAGAATGATCGGAATGTCGTCGAAGACTCGAGAATACCAAGAAATATCATCAGCGGTGAGAGACATGATTCGTTGAGACCACTTGAGATTATCCTTATTCTCAACAAAGGGACCTTTTTGTGGAAGGTGAGACATGAACCATCGGTACAACAAAGGAGCACAACAGACAATGGTACCCTTCTTCTTTTCATTCATGGAATGAATAGAATGGTAGGTATAAGCAAGAAGCGTCGGAACAGGATTCTTGGACAAGAAGATACTGATGGCGGCCTGATCTACGAAATCCTCCATGTTCAGAAACAAGACAATCCCATATATCAGCAGAGCAAGAACAGTGTTGAAAGCCTTCAAATTTCCATCCTTAGCAAAAGTGGTGGCCCGGTCAACCAAGAACTTCGAAGCAAACCCTCGAATACCTTTCCCTTTGGTCTTGAGATTATCCTCCACATCTTTCTTACTAATACAAAGCGCATCAGCAATAAGATGAAACTTCGGATAACCGCTAGTGTAAACATAAGGAACCTGCTTCTTGATCTCAACTCCCAGAATATGAGCATACTCCTTAAGTGTAGGTGCTAGCTGATAATCCTGAAATGTGAAGCACCTATAGGGCAGGTCGTAGAACTGAACCAGAGTATGAATAACAGTGATGTTGAGTTCAGTGTTGAGGATGGTCAAAAAACTACCATACGTGCCTATGAAAACCCCTCTGTGATCTCCAACCAACAAAGATGCCAAACCTCTCAAAATACCCAGCTTAGGCTCCACGAACTTGTAGCTGACGATGCCACGACAACCAGTACTCATCTCTATGATAATGTCAACAAAAGATAAGCCCTCGAAAACCTGGAAATGTACATGCAAAAATTAGTTTACATGATGAAATGATATGCAACACAGCAACAAGAAACCAGCACAACCCGAATAATCACGTCTGAACAATCCGGATATCCGCATATAATCTGTGTCAGTGCAACATAATCTGATGTGTCGGTGAGGAAATCTGGCGTGTGTGAGAACAAGGGTATAAAGTGGCTTGTTTTCCTGCAAAAACCCATCCCCCTCACAGGTGTGATATAGACACAACAAGGTGGTCCCTAGAAAAGGTCGCCCAAACCATAGGACTCAGAATGAAAATCCCCGTCGTAGTGAATTCTCACAGGACGAAAGTATTCTCAAGAGAATCACGATCTGGGGTGTGGCTCTCGTGATAACCCAACGCACAAAATGCAGGCCTCACGACTATCCACGTTCTAGCCTATGTGTATACTAGGCCCGGTGTTAGGACCTTTCTCTCCAATAATATCTACCCATCCCAACAACAGCAGAAAACAGCAGATATCCAGAATATGCAGCATATGAATATTCAAAGCAGTAAAGAAATGCGATAAACAAACTTAAAGCTAAAGCATAAAGATAAAGCTAGTAAAGCGCTAAAGATAAACACCCAAGCAAGCAAGAAAAAACAAACAAAACTAGGCGAGACCCCTCATGGGAAGGACCAGCAGGAGGTCAATCTATCCCTAGCAGAGTCGCCAGCTGAAGATGGCTGGAAATCTACCTGAATGAATCGTACACTCAAAGATACAACAGAGTCGCCACCGAACTTTATTTAGTCCCAAAGGACAGGGAAAATATCGATAAAACCCAAGGGGAAGAGAAACGGGAACGGGGGGTCGGTTATGCGAAAGGAAGGTACTAGCACCTAACGCATCCGTCGTACTCGACAGGAACCATTTCGCTTGCTTCTAGGCTTGGATGGGTTATCTATCTAAAGGCTTCTAGCTAAAAGAAAGAGAGGAAGAAAGAGGAAAAAGAAAGAAAGGAAAGAAAGTGCTCGTGGAGGAATGAAGTCCTCGTGCCTACGTACCCTCATAGTGCAATGAGGAAGTCAGAGTGCCGTAGTTCAGAGGAACCAGGGGACAAAGGAGGGAGAAAAGGAGAAAGAAGGAAAGGAAAGAAAGTGCTCACGGAGGAACGAAGTCCTCGTGCCTACGTACCCTCATAGTGCAATGAGGAAGTCAGAGCGCCGTAGTTCAGAGGAACCAGGGGACGAAGAAAAGGAAGAAAAGGGGAAGACAGAAGAAAGGTGGAAGTGTGCTCGCCGAGATCATTATGATCTCCTGCCTACGTATCATACATTCAAAAGAATGCAGAATCAGAGCTTTCGTAGTTCGGGGAACTGAACGGTAAAGGAAAACAAGAGAGAAACAAAGAAGCGAAAGAAGTGGTATCAAAACCAAGAGCAAGACTGGAAGAAAAACTCTACTGGGGAAGATCTCGCAGTAAGAGCGTTTGCACAAAAGAATAGAGAAAAAAAAAGGTGGTGTCAAAACCAAGAAGGCAAGAAACTCCGCTGGGGATAACAAATGAATTGGTGACGAAACCAAGAAAGTAAGAGCAATGGGAACAGAAAGGACTCCACTGGGGATCCGAACAAAGGGATGGTGTCATAACCAAGAGAAAAAGGAGACTCGGTATATTAACTGGCTGGCAGTGGTTAACCGAAGAAAGAGAGTAAAACCCTGGCGGGGAAAAAGAAGCTGGTGTTAACAGACGGACTGTGATGAACCAAGAGAGAGATTATTGAACCAAAAGAAGGTGTTTGACTCTGAAGGGGACTCGATATGTTAACTGATAAACAGTGGTTAACTAAGGAAAGAAAGGATTGCAATTCTCTGGGAATAGAGAAACATTGGTTTTAACAAAGAAGACTGTGATTAACCAGGAAAACGGGTGTAGGACCGAATAACGACCGTGACCCAAATGGTTTCGGTAAACTGACTGAACAAACAACATTTAACCGAAGAAAGGGTATTTGAACCAAAGAAAGGTTACTAACCCAAGGGTGCAAGTATTCGAACCAAGAGGAGATTGCCAACTTCGGGGAATTCGGTGTTTACATACTGTCTGTGATTAACCGAAGTAAAAAAGTGAGTGATTAACCGAGAGAAGGTGATTAACTCGACAGTGTTCAGTATTTTAACAGACGGACTGTGGTTAACTGAAGAAAAGGATGATTAACCAAGAAGAGGTGATTAACCCAAGAGGTGCTCAGTAATTAACAGACGGACTATGATTAACTGAAGGAGATAACTAGCATTGGTGTTTTAACTGACAAGCAGTGGGTAACCAATCAAAGGGAGAGGAACCAAAGAAAAGGTTGCAAAACTGGGGAAGTGCCGGTTGTTTAACAGAAAGTTTGTGTTTAACCGGAGAAAGGAATAGAAACTCTTCGGGGGAATAAAAAAGCAATGATTGATTACAAGAAGAAAGGAGTGATGGGACAAAGAGATATTGCTAGCGCAAGAATAATGATCTCAACCAAGAAGGATGGTGATTGATCAAAAGGAGAGATTGAAAGAGATAGGAGTGATCGAGGATTGAGAAAGATCGCAAAGAGAGAAGAGTGATCAAGGATAAACCCGACTGGGGAAATGAAGCACATTACTGCCTGGAGATAGAGATGACTAAGCCAAGCACAGGGTCATTCATCCCCTACCTGAAGTAGCCAGAATGAGAGTAGGAATTCTCCTTTCTCATCCCTTCCCTAACACACACAGGGTGTAATGCGGAAGTTGAACCGGACGGCTCAACAGCTCCAAGTTATACAGTGCTCCTGCATAGAGAAATGGACAGCATAACGGCGTCAATTTGTACAGTGCTCCGATGCAAGGCGCGGCGCGAAACTCCAACTCCACGGGGGGAATAAGAGAAAAAAGCTCTAACGGAGGCCTAAAGAAGGGGAAAGGGAAGATCGATTAATCGAAACAAAGTTTCGATCAATTAATCAAGGGAGAAACATGCTAACAACTTTCCAAAGAGGATGAAAAGTCATTAAAGCAAAAAGGAGTGAACTATTGATTATACAAGATTAAGTTTATTCATGCAGAATAAGCCTAATGCAAACTGAAATGGAAGATGCAAAACAGTTCCAAATGATCACCAAAATGTCACACAAAGTCATGTATCATGTGAACAAAGATAGTGCAAGAATTGCTATGTTCATACAATGCTAAGAACATGAAACAAACGAATAATCGAAAATGTGCATCGAAAGTTCGTAAACATGCTTCAACCAGAAGTGAAATGACATTTAGAACATCCATAAAATCAAGCATAATGATCAATGGAAATTAAAATGAAGAAAGCACGGCAAACACACTTGAAAATGCAAGAAAATGGCATTCGGTACAGTGGTAACCGGTTACAGCATATGTGCTAACCGGTTACATGCTTGAAAATGCGTGTTTTTGGTGAAAAGTGAACTGTGTAACCGGTTACAGCATAACTACTAACCGGTTACCACTGTAACAGAGGCAAAAATAACAGTAAAAACAGCTTTTCAAAAGTAGTTTCCAACACATAATCACTTATGCCAACCACCACATGCTAGGAACTGAAATTGTGCACGAAAATTGCACTTGAAAACAACAAATAAACAGTGATAGAATCAACTAATGCATTAGGATCATGGATCAAAAAAATGCAAAAACCAAATCATACACAACATTTATCGACTACATTGCGAGCAATACGAAAATGTGCGAAACGGTAAAATTAGTTAGATCTACCAACCTACAAGCCGGAGATTTGGCTTGGTGAATGTTGCAAAGGATTATTGATGCAAAAAATCAAAGAAAACCAAAGGAATCTTTAATTTGTAGACGAACCGTATCGAACTCGAGCAAAATGCGATAAACTCCAAAATGCGAATTCGAACCGTTGGAAGTTGCAGCAACTACTCAAGATCAATCCAAAAGCTGAAATAACTCCAGAAATCCAAGTGTAATAGCAAGAATGATGGAGGTTGAGCTCAAGAAATAATCACTTTTGATGTAAAAGTGATTATTCTTCAAAGTAGAAATGAGCTTTGGTAAGGTATTGGGAGAGAGTTGAGATGAAGATGAAGATGTAGTAGAGAAATTCAGAGAGAATGTGTGAGAATTGAGAATGAAATGGAGCAAAATGGTTGAAGGTCCTTGAAAATGAGTGAAGGTGAGTTTATATAGATTTTAGGTTTGGAGTGTGAGATGGTTTGGAACTTGGTTTGGGATTAGCTGTGGGTTTGGAACTAGGCTAGGAGTTAGTTGGACTTGACTCACCGAGTCAAGGCGGTTAACTCGGTTAGTTAGAACCAACTCAGTACCAATCCCAATGTGAGTTTCAAAATCCAAAGGTAGACATGTTGGTAAATTGAGTAACATGGTGCACTTAAATTAGAGTGATGCATTGGAATAAATGTACTTGGGTTGAAATGAATAGTGTTGAAATATCTAGAGATGTCTAGAATGTTCCACACACTGCTAGAATCAAGTAGAACCAAAGCCCAAAGAGAGTGCATGGCTGCTGTCTCAAAAATGCAGCAGAATCTGCAACTTTGTACTGAGTAACCGGTTACAGCATATGTGCTAACCGGTTACATGCTTGAAAACTGTAGTTTTTGGTGAAATTTACACTGTGTAACCGGTTATCAGTTATGCTGTAACCGGTTACTTCAGCTAAACTTCCCCAATTTGCTTGGAAAATGATGCAGAAGTCCCGCTATTGATTTTCCAACTCTTGTCTTGATAAATAAACATGGAAACCTTTATTTTGAGCTTGTTTTGGTGATGAAATAATCTTGAGAGGATGCGATTAATCGGGCTTGGAAAACCTGAATGTCCTGCAACAAGAAACACACAAAGAAAGGTGCGAGTGCGTATGCAACCGATGCGAATGCTTATGCTCATGAAAAAAGCAAAAGAGGGAGGTCAAATATCGGGTTACGACAACCAGAACCAGCATCTAAGCTCTCCTCAGAGAGGACTCAGGATCCATAAGCTTAGACTTTTCCTTTTACAGCACTTTGTAAATTACTGTATTTCCATTTCCGCAATCTTTGAATTCAATAAAATGGGGTTTTCTATTTGTATGATATTTGCAATCCAATTGTTGAAGTTTCTTTTGATTAAACAAAAAATAATTAATATAATCATTGCATATCATTCATCATTCTTACATAACGCATTCTTCTTACCTACGAATCTCACATTTGTGTCTCGATTCTAGAGTCAAACTGTCTCATTCGTACAATACTCAGGCCAATCGAAAAAAGAAGGTGGATAATCTCGAGGAAGAGAACAGAGAGTTGATAGAAGAGATCAACACTCTGAAAGAAGATCTAAGGAAACTTCACAATGACATGCAAGATCTGGCAGCAGCTCAGATACAAAGGACTGTGATCTCAGAGATCACATCCACACCCATAGCAAAAAAGCCTGATCCTCGGTATAGCATGCCTAAAGATTGTCCCTGGGGTATGCCTATTAACTATATCCCGGAAGGATATATTCCGCCGATCACGGAAGATCCGAAAACTGCAACAGGAGCCGTTGGGCCTGAAGGTTACAAACTTCGGGAAAGCGAAGATGCAAGGGGCATGACAGCAACTCCTGAAGGTTACAAACTTCGGGAGGCACCAAGAGTCACCGCCGTAGTAACTATACCACCCCCCCGTGGTACACACTATCCCGGAAGGACAGATTCCACAGATACCTTTTGGTGGAAACGAAAGTATGTTCGACAGAATGAAGGAATTCCAGGAGCAATTCCTGGAGATGCAGAAGGAACTGCAAGCCATTCGCGGCCAGGATCTATTCGGAAAGGACGTCGCAGACCTTTGTTTGGTACCCAATATGAAAGTTCCACACAAATTCAAGGTGCCCGAATTTGATAAATACAAGGGTAACTCTTGCCCTCAAAGTCATTTGGTGATGTACGGTCGAAGGATGTCAACTCAGACAAAAAACCAACAGCTACTGATCCTTTATTTCCAAGATAGTTTAACCGGTGCCACACTCAAATGGTACATGGATTTAAACCGCACCAAGATCGTCACTTTCAGAGACCTTGGCGCTGCCTTCGTTCAGCAGTATAAGTATAACCTTGACATGGCACCAGACATAGATCAACTCAGAGCCATGTCGCAAAGGACAAGGAAACCTTTAAGGAATACGCTCAGAGATGGAGTGAAATTGCCGCCCAGATTTGTCCACCTCTTGAGGAAAAAGAGATGACAAAGATCTTCTTGAAAACCTTGAGCTCATTTTACTACGACCGAATGGTCGCAAGTGCACTCAGCGACTTCACTGAGATGGTGGGCATGGGAGTCCTTCTTGAGGAAGCAGTCAGAGAAGGACGTCCAGTTAAAGATGCTAGATCATCAAGCAATACTAAAATATATGGTAGTGCTCTCCCTAAGAAAAAAGAGCAGGATATTGGCAATATCTCTCTCGGAAAGCAAAGGCGACGGTACCAACCAGTAGCAGCTGTAACTCCTGCTATCAACCCTGCGCCTATTCCAACGTATCAACCTCAGGTTGCTCAGAGCCAACCGAATCAACAACAGTATCAGCAAAGGGCACAACAGCCTCTTCAGCGGGCTCGTCCTCAGTACAACAGCAACCGTACAACACGACCACCAGGGTTCGACCCTATACCAATGTTGTACGCAGAACTGTTTCCACTACTACTGGTCAAGGGGCACGTCCAAACCAGGTCTCCTCTTACAGTACCGAAAAATCTATATTTTTGGTTCAAAGCAGATCAGACTTGTCCTTACCATCAAGGAGGACCAGGGCATAACATAGAAAACTGTCTCAGCTTCAAATCCAATGTACAGAAGCTTGTCAGGAGCGGGGTCTTATCCTTCAAGGATACAAATCCAAACGTTCAGAAGAACCTGTTGCCTCAACACGAGAAAGCTGCAGTAAATTTGATAGAAGAAGAGTCTAAGCACAACTATCAAATTCATGATGTACTCTTATTGGGAACCAACCTGGTCAAGATGCATTGTAGACAAAATGGGTACGGGCATGTACCATCTCAAAACTATCACCAGTGTGATATCTGCTCTAAAAACGATCAAGGATGTTTTGTGGTGCAATCAGCTCTACACAAACAGATGGATCTCGGATGGATCCAAGATCACCGAATTCGCGAGGTCAACATGACTTATATGAATTCCAACATCATTCAAAACCACGACATCCGTACGATGAATGTCAACTTGGTGGCAATGCACTCAAGGAAAAGCCAGCATCATAATCTGCCTCGGAACGATTACGATTCCTGTCGGGTCTGCTTGGTAAATAATCAGGGATGCTCTTTTATACAAGAGGCCCTCCAGCGTCAGATGGATCTTAGGTGGATTCAAGATTACCGCGATAGAAGTCAGTATCAAGTAAATATGATTCAAATCTTTGATATTCACTTGATGAATACCAGCTTGGTGGAATTACACGCTACACAAGTCCAGCTCAGTTTTCTGACTTCGCATAATTATCATAACTGTAAAGTATGTCGTAAGAGTGACCAAGGATATAAACTCGTTCAAAAAACACTATAACACTTGTTGAACCACTGGTGGCTTCCGATCTATCTAGATGAAGACACACAACAAGCCAGTATGATTAACGGGAACCCTACTAGGCATCAGAATCAGGATGTTCGATCAATGGAAACAGATCTAGTAAGGTTACACTGCATACAAAGCGGACGTGGTCGGGTGCCACCACATAACTATGAGCATTGTAGAGTTTGCTCTGAAGATAATCAAGGATGCTACCTCGTGCGAGCATCCCTTCAAAGTCAGTTGAACCCCTAAGAGATTCAACCATGGTCAAGCTCTAGGTCAACGTCAGACTATTATCCTAATCAAGGAAAAGATGTTGTCTTAATCCCTAAACAAGAAGTGGCCAAAGATGTGTGTGCCATAATCCCTTTACTCCATGAATCAAGAGTTCCTCTCGATGGTGGAAGGATTCTCAACCTCAAACCAATTGAGGCCGGCTATGATAGTCAGAAAAATCAAAAGGTTCTTGTAGTTATTTATCTGCCGGGACCAATACCGTACAAGTCCAATAACGTTATCCCTTACAAATACGGTGCAACAACAATTGAGAATGGAAAGGAAACTCCATTACCCTTCATCGTGAATATTGCAGACATCAGTCGAGTAACACGGAGCGGTCGAATCTTCAACCAAGGAGTTGGAGAACCTAGCAAAGAAAAGGAACCTCAAACAGAAGTTCCTAATCAACCAGTTGGTCAATTCAGTGATCCCGACCTTTCAAAGAACAACGATGAGATGTTGAAGCTCATCCAGAAGAGTGAATACAACACTGTTGACCAATTGTTGCAAACTCCTTCCAAATTCTCCGTGCTATCTCTTTTACTCGGTTCCGAGCTCACAGGGAAGCTCTATAGAAAGTCTTAGAGCAGGCCTTTATGGAGCAGGATGTAACAATAAGACAATTCGATAGCAGCATCTCCAACATCACTTCCTACAATAACTTGGGATTTAGTGATGAGGAACTACCGGAAGAGGGCCAAAGTCACAACATGGCACTCAATATTACAGTCAACTGCCAGGACGATGCTTTAGCCAGCGTACTGGTAGACCCCAGGTCAGCTCTAAATGTTATGCCCAAATCCACTCTGATGAGATTATCATACCAAGGATCTCCCATGAGAGGTAGTGAGGTCGTCGTCAAAGCATTTGACGGATCCCGAAAAACAGTTATCAGCGAAGTCGACCTTTCTATAACTATCGGTCCTCACACTTTCCAAGTCACTTTCCAGGTCATGGACATCTGAGCAGCATACAGTTGTTTGTTAGGAAGACCTTGGATACACGAGGTTGGGGCAGTCACTTCGACACTTCACCAGAAGCTGAGGTTCTTCAAGAATGACCAACTAGCCACAGTCTGCAAAGAGCAAGCCTTGATCGTGAGTAACTTATCATCATCCACTTGTGTAGAACCAGAGGAGGTTTTTTGGAACCCAGTTCCAAGCACTTTTAGTGAGCAATAACAACCAATCAGAAAGAGGAACGTTAATATCCTCGTACAAAGATACTCTCAAAGTAATCAAAAGTAACAATGCAAATGGATGGGGACAACTTGTCATTCCTACTGATAACAGAACAAAGAAGGGTCTCGATTTTTCCTCAACTTGTACCCAGAATGCTACTAGCGATGAAAGTCTTCATCCCATTCAGAACTTCTTCCACAGTGGAGGTTTCCTTCACCCAGTGTCTCAAGAAGTCCATATCATCAACGAGGGTGATTCCTCCGACACAGATGAAGAATGGAAGTCCTAACTTAACGAGGACGGTTATATGTCTCAGGAAGAGGTGCCTACGCCACTTTGCTATCCCGCACAAAGTCTGAGATATATACCGAGGACAGATGTCAAGATGATATACAGAGATTGTGATCCGGAAGGATGTTGTGCTCCGCCCAACTCATTAGAGGAGGACACTCTGATGAAAGACAACTTTGACCATGACTATTATGGCCCAATGGATGGCCTGCCTATCTGGAGGCCGTACCCAGGAGACTCGGGGTAAAAGAGTCAGCCGAATGATGCATATCAACTGAGCATCATAGAAAAGAGTACCTGCGTCCCCACAGAATCATGGGATCATTACTCAGGGCATTCAGAAGATATCCAGTACAACGATGAATTTGTGAGGATTGTAGGACAAGAGTTCCTTAACTATGCTTTTCTCGAGGTCAACGTCATAGAAAGGGATGACTCCTCCAGTTCCAAAGAAGTGTGGGACACTTTAGGACAACCGAGTGGCAAATTCGACTTCTTAGTCAAGTACACCGCTCCTGAAAGCTCTCGTATCAGGCTCGAAGACATCCAGCCAACTGGATGGGGAGATCTGCCCGAGAGTGCAAACACTGTGCAAGATACAGTTGAAGAATCCTCCTACGACAACTCTGTCTAAGTGATAGATTCCAATGATCCTGCTCTGCCAGAAATCAACGTCATTTCTGAAGACAAACCAAGAAAGAAGGTACCAGACTTTGTGATTCACCAAGGAGTTCGCCGCCAATGGGTTGATGTCAATGTTCCGAAAGTCGTTCATAAGTCTAAAGTAATTGTCGTCTTTGTCTTAACCTTTCACCCTGCCCAGGTGAAACAGATGTTTTGATAGGGCTCACTTTCTGTAAATGTACGTCTTCGCTTCGCCCAAAGCGACTGAGTTTTGTTTTATAGGGTTGTAGTTTCAAGAATCAACAAAATCATAAATAAAATAACGGTGTTCTATAATTTCCGCATTTATTTTTGTTTTCACTTTTCGTTTTTCAGAAAATGGTAATTCTATAAAACAACTCAAATAATAAAAACAAGCATTTTTCAGAAAATACACTGCACACACTCTTGCATTCTCTATATCTCTTCTAAAACAAATCATCATGTCATGCAGATTGCTTGTTTTAAACCCCATTGAAACATACGATCCAATGCCTTCTCCTAACTTTGAATTCCCGGTATCTGAGGCTGAAGAAGAAAATGACGAAGAAATTCCAGAAGAGATATCCCAATTACTCAGACAAAAGGAAAGGTCCACTGAACCTCACAAAGAGCCGTTGGAAACGGTCAACTTAGGTTCAGAAGAAGAGAGAAAAGAAGTCAAGATTGGGGCACTGCTCAGTCAAACTGTCAAAGAAAGTTTGATAAAGCTTCTCAAATAATTTCCTGATGTATTCGCTTGGTCCTATCAGGACATGCCAGGGTTGGATGCCAGCATCGTGGAACATCACCTACTATTGAGATCAGAATGTCCGTCGGTAAAACAAAGACTAAGACAGACTCATCCAGACATGGCCATCAAAATCAAAGAGGAAGTACAGAAACAGATTGACGCGGGTTTCCTCGCCACATCAGAATATCCTCAATGGCTAGCCAACATAGTACCAGTTCCGAAAAAGGACGGAAAGGTCAGAATGTGTGTAGATTATAAGGATCTGAACAAAGCAAGTCCAAAGGATGACTTTCCCTTACCACACATAGACATGCTAGTAGACAGTGCATCGAAGTTCAAAGTATTCTCCTTCATGGATGGATTCTCGGGCTATAATCAAATAAAAATGGCGCCAAAAGATATGGAGAAAACTTCATTTATCACCTCACGGGGTACTTTTTGTTACAAGGTAATGTCGTTCGGTTTGAAGAACACCGGGGCAACCAATCAAAGGGCCATGACTACTCTGTTTCATGACATGGTACACAAAGAAATTGAAGTGTATGTCGATGATATGATTGCCAAATCTAAAACAGAAGAGAAGCATGTGACCCACTTGTCAAAGCTATTCGAGCATCTGAGAAAGTACAAACTCCGCTTGAATCCCAACAAGTGCACATTTGGTGTCTGTTTGGGGAAAATTTTAGGGTTCATCGTCAGCTAGAAAGGAATTGAGGTTGATCCTGACAAGGTCAAGGCCATTCAAGAGACGCCTTCTCCAAAGACTGAAAAACAAGTCAGGGGATTCCTGGGACGCCTGAATTATATCTCCAGATTCATATTCCTCATGACCGCGACATGCACGCCAATCTTCAAATTACTCAAAAAGAATCATGACTGCGTTTGGAAAGAAGATTGCCAAACCGCCTTCGACAGTATCAAGGAATACCTGTTAAACCCACCGATTCTATCACCTCTAGTGGAAGGAAGACCACTGATCATCTACCTAACAGTCTTGGAAGACTCAATGGGTTGTGTACTTGGCCAACAAGACGAAACCAAAAGGAAAGAGTCTGCCATCTATTATTTGAGCAAGAAATTCACCCACTGCGAGACTCGGTACACTATGCTCGAGAAAACTTGTTGTGCTTTGGCTTGGGCAGCCAAACATCTTTGCCAGTATATGATTTGTCACACTACTTGGTTAATCTCTGAAATGGATCCGATAAAGTATGTCTTTGAAAAGCATGCTCTCACGGGAAGGATCGCCCGTTGGCAGATGTTGTTATCAGTATACGACATCGAGTACCATGCTCAGAAAGCCGTTAAAGGAAGTGCTTTAGCCGATCATTTGGCTCATCAACCGATTGGCGATCAGGAATCAGTCATATTTAACTTCCCGGACGAAGATGTTATGTACTTAAAAATGAAAGATTGCGATGAACCGCTACCCAGTGAAGGGCCAGAACTAGGTTCCCAATGGGGACTAATCTTTGACGGAGTTGTCAATCATTATGGAAACGGAATTGGGGCAATCATCATAACACCTCAGGGTACCCACATTCCTTTCACTGCCAGACTGACATTTAAGTGTACAAACAATGAGGCTGAATACGAAGCTTGTATCATGGGTCTCGAAGAAGCAATTGACTTAAGAATTAAGAACTTGGATGTATATGGAGACTAAGCCCTGGTTATTAATCAGATCAAAGAAGATTAGAACACATACCAATCAAGACTGATTCCTTACAAAGACTATGCGAGAAGGTTGTTACCATTCTTCAACAGAATCGAGTTTCATCACATCCCTCATGAAGAGAGTCACATGGTTGATGCACTAGCCACTCTCTCTTCCATGATTAGTGTAGGTCAATGGAATGACATACCTAAGATTGACATAATGCGCCTTGAAAGACCCGCTTACATCTTTGCGATCGAGGCAGTCATAGACGACAAACCTTGGTATCATGATATCAAATGTTTCCTTCAGAAACAAGAGTACCCACCTGGGGCATCCAGAAAAGACAGAAAGACCCTCAGAAGGCTAGTAGGCAGTTTCTATCTGAGCGGTGATACACTCTTTAAGAGAAACTTTGACATGGTCTTGCTCCAATGCGTAGACAGGCCAGAAGCAAACATGCTGATAAAAGAAATTCACAAAGGATCCTTTGGCACTCATGCCAACAGACACACAATGGCGAGAAAAATTCTAAGAGCCGGGTACCATTGGTTGACCATGGAATCCGATTGCTACAAGTACATGAGGAGATGTCACAAGTGTCAGATATACTCAGACAAAATCCATGTACCGCCAATGCATCTCAAAGTTCTCTCTTCCCCGTGGCCTTTTTCCATATGGGGAATCGACATGATTGGCATGATTGAACCAAAAGCTTCAAACGGACATCGGTTCATCCTAGTAGCCATTGACTACTTTAACAAGTGGGTCAAAGCAGCATCATACGCCAATGTAACCCGACAAGTGGTGATCCGATTTATCAAAAATAATCTCGTCTACCGTTATGGTGTTCCATGCCAGATCATTACTGATAATGGATCCAACTTAAACAATAAAATGATGAAAGAGTTGTGTGTTGAGTTCAAGATCGAACACCATAACTCATTTCCCTACCGGCCCAAGATGAACGGAGCGGTAGAAGCAGCTAACAAGAACATCAAGATGATCGTTCAAAAGATGGTTGTAACCTACAAAGACTGGCATGAGATGCTACCCTTTGCTCTTCATGGTTATCGCACATTTGTCTGCACTTCAACAGGGGCAACCCCTTTCTCTCTAGTATATGGCATGGAGGCAGTGCTTCCCATAGAAGTAGAGATCCCATCAATCCGGGTATTGATGGAAGCTAAGCTAACAGAAGCTGAATGGTGTCAAAGCAGGCACGATGAACTGAATCTGATAGAAGAAAAGCGAATAACGGCACTATGTCACAGTCAGTTGTATCAGCAAAGAATGAAGAAGGCGCTTGACAAAAAGGTTCGACCTCGCGTCTTCAGGAAAGGAGACCTTGTGCTTAAGAAGATACAATCATTTCTCACTGATTCCCGGGGCATGTGGACTCCGAATTATGATGGCCCCTATGTGGTCAAGAAAGCTTTCTCAGGCGGCGCCTTGAGACTTGCAACTATGGATGGAGAGGAATTTGCCTACCCCACAAATGTTGACGTAGTCAAGAAATACTTTGCCTAAAAAATAATAATAATAATAATAATAAATGTCTCAGTGGACTGAAAACCCGAAAGGGCGGTCCAGACAAAAATTAGAGACATAATCAAAAATCATCCCGATGGATTGGAAATCTCGAAGTACAATCCAGGCAAAAGTTAGGGATAAATGGCAAGTAACTACGTCTAACAAGGTTAAATCCCTCAGCAGCAGTCATGTAATCCATCAGGAAAACTCCAGTCAAAGTCATCTTCGACGGAAGCTCAGGGTGTCTAGAATTCAAAGTTTGTAGAAGGATAGCGGTCGTTATGTTTCAATGTAGCCCTTTTCCCTTAAATTACCATTTTCTAACATTGTAAATACTCCATGGAATCACGCGTTTGGCTAATTTCCATTCTATTAATAAAATTTGAGCCCTAGTGCTTTTGTTTGCAATTCTTATTTGTTTTAGCTTTACAGAATGACATTTTAATATGATCAACGATTCTTGAAATAAAACAAAAATGAATTTACTGGTCAAACTTTTTTCTGCTTTTAAAATAAAGATGGCAATTCTTTTTACTGTTGAACATCGAAAGAACATCGATCGCTTCTCCGGAAGTAATCGAACCTCAAAGTGCAGAATCAAAGTACTCCTTCTTAACCAGTACACCTGAATGAAGAATCAACTGTGTCAGAAACCGTGTTTCATCTGACATTCCCGGCCGAGTCCTTATCTCCTAAGCCCGACCAACGGTTTTCCCCACAGGGACCATCTCTCCTAAGCAAGGCAGAATTGCTATCTTGAACAAATGGTACTTCTTCGTCCCCAGCAGTGGCCGAGTATCCAGTCGCGTTCATCTACTTGTCTGTATGTCGTGTCAGTTTTATCAGCATAAACATACATACATCATGCATTATTAATTTACATTCATATTCATATTGCATCACTATCACTCTAGTCGGTCTTATCCCCTAGTGATAAAAGTCCTCTTAATCAAGTTGTCAGTTCTCTCCTCGTCAGGGAAAGTTGCTTTTAAAGAATCCCTCTCCTCCAGTTTATTTCTGGATTGGAGCCGGTCCTCGACCACTTTGATAACTTGAACCTCTTAAAGGCAAGAAAGCGTTTGATAAACGACGCTCTTCACTATTAAAGAGGATATCTACACTTTCCCAGATTAAGGAAAATCCCCAGGGAAAGCCTCACAATTAAGGACTCTCAACAACATATTAATTTTTCTCCCCAAGAGAGTCAGTGTTAATGAAGTCATCAGTGCCTCCAAATTGGATTGCATTGCATGGCATTTCTCCGAGAAGATCTCGAGGAAAAGTATGATGTAATATCCCCAAGCAGAAAGCAGTCTCTCAAGAGACTCGTTTTCCCCAGTAGAGTCAACAAATGGCATCTCTAATAGAGATGTTTGTACACCTTTATAACTTAGATGAATGGGTTTCCCAGCAAGTCTGACATCAAATCTTTTTCCATCAAATGGCATCTCCCCAGGAAAATTCGGCGAGAAGTTTGAGGAAAATCACTACAAATATCGTATCTTGTCAAAAAAGTTTATTGACAAAAGAAACTGAGACCAGTTCCTTGGCTAAAGACCAGGATCGAGGGGAAGTTTATATCAGAAATTGAGACCAGTTCCTTGGCTGAAGACCAGGATCGAGGGGATGTTTACTATCAAAAATTGAGACCAGTTCCTTGGCTGAAGACCAGGTTCGAGGGGAAGTTTATTCCAGAAACTGAGACCAGTTCCTCGGTAGAAGACCAGGATTGAGGGGAAGTTCTTACCTTTTCTAAGCATCATTTATTAGCAAAAGAAGATAGGTGAGCAAGCTTCCATTCATAACCACCATCAAAATTTTGGGTATTCCGATATTTAATCCTCTTGCACCCCGAATGCCCGAATACCTTCGCCATTCACACCTTCGGGTCCAAGAAGATTAGATAGGGGCATCTGTCATACCCCAAATTTCGACCACCAAGATTTAATTTCCATCATTGGGAAAATCATCATCACAATATGGATGAACCCTCATGTCTCATCAATCTCCTCAAAGATGGTTGAGCATTCACTACAAACAAGAATTAGGGTTTCAAGCCCTCTCATAGCACTTAGACAAAGGATCAATCAAGGAATGACATGATCTTCAACTTGTCTAACCTCTCAAACACCCATAAAGGATAAAGAGGACTCCCACATCAAGGATCAAACACAAGGTTGCAACATTCTAAGTGGATTAAGCCTCAAGATCGCCAGTGTCACCAAATTAGGGTTTTGGTTGACTGAGGCCTCCAGATTGAAATTTTCCTCTGGGCATGAGCCAATGCTTCAAAGTACAACCCAAGATACTTCAAGGGACCTCATGGACCCAATCATCAAGTCAATTTAGCCTCAGGGGATCCATTTACCAAAAATCAGGAATTAGGGTTTCTTGACCTAATTCACCCCTAAGTTGACTTTTGGGACAAAACATGATACAAGACCTCAAGACATGATTTGAGGGTCTCTAATACACTACATTGATCCATTTGCAACAATAGATTAATCCAAGAAGCTTGATCCATAAGTTTCAATTTCATCAGGACCATAATTAGGGTTTCGAGGGAAAAGTCAACTGTACCTTTGAATTTTGACCAAGACATGCTCCCAAACCTTGGGACATGATTCAATACACCCTCTAACACCAATGGAATATTTCCATTAAGTTTGATTTAGGTCAAGGACTTAATTTCACAAAGGATCGCATAGTTTGGATTTCATCCGATAAAAAGTCAACTGTGCAAAAATCCAAAGTTTGACTTTTTGGATTTTTCGTCAAACAAGGTTTCTTAACCCTAAAACAATGTTAATATGTGATTTGAAACATCATTCATCAAGAAAAATCAAAGAAAGTGGGGTTTCTTGTAAAAGGGGTAACCATAAAAAAATTTAGAATTTTTCTAAGTTATGGAACAAAGTGGCTAGGGTACCAACTTCCAAGGACCATAACTTGAGATCCAAGCAACCATTTTGGATGGTCCAAAGCTGGATTTGTAGCTCTCATGGCATACTTTAAAAGTGTCAACTACATCTCATTCCAATTCTTCATGGATTTTTAGTTATGGAATGATCAAAATGGCTGAAAACATGAAAATCACATTTTTCCAACACTTAGTGAAATTTTCACTAAGTCAGAATCTGCCTTACTTTTTCCTAAATGTAGGGACATTTTTCACCTTGATCCAAGTCAAACCAGGTCTGGGGGTGGACATCAAAGTTAAAGTATGCCAAGTACCAGATCATCTCCAAATTCCATTTGAGCAAGAGATACAACCCTTGGAACATGGCATCATGAACTGACTTTTTCAAGACAGATTTGGCAGATTTTGTGCATTTTGCTCGATTTGTCCAAATCTGATAAATCCAAGCCTTGTCATCAATTTGGACACATTAGAGGATCAAATCCAAGGGGGATGATCTGATCTCCAAGCCTTCAAAGTCCAAGAATCTACAAGTAGCATACCAAACCTAAAAGAGCTAAAAAGGTGCCAAGACTCCAATTTTGTTGCAATGCATTTAATGGATACACCAAGGTGGCATGGACTGACACATTCCTAATTGAATGAGTCAAGGATCATCACTGAATAAGAGAACCATAGGCTTGTGCTCTAATCTCAAGTCAATGGCTAGAGGAGACTTGAGATTCCTTTTGCATAACATTGGCCAAAGGCCTACTGCAGCCACCATTCACTATTGCTTGCAAAAAAACTTGCTATACGATAAATAGAGCTCATTTATGCTCAGTTTGAGTACACCAAAGCAACCAAACTGATGTTTTCCTCAAAATCCCTCTCTTTAGGCCAAAATACCTTCTTTTGCAAGGTAACTCTGAGTTTTTGAGTTAGAAAGCATTTCCATCACAGCTCATGATCCAAACACATCCAATATGGCGTATCTAAGCTGTCCAAACTCTCATAAGTGACCTGTAACACCAAAATCACAAAGTGGCTCTCAAAACCTCAAAATTTGACTTTTTTGCATTTTTCAAGCCATGTCTTGATTCAGTCACTCTCAAAACCAGATAAAACCTCAAACACACTCCAAATATCATCCTTGAACTGTCCCAAATGGTTCCCCACATCTAGAACACCATTTGAGAGAGTTGCCATATTGGTCACTTTTGCCCCTTTTGCAAGAAAGAGCTCAAACTTGTTCTTGAGGATTCCAACTGTTGATGATCATTCTAAAAGCTTCTAAGGGATCAATTGAGAGTGTCTAAAGCATCAAATTACTTCTGGCACAAGGAACTTGATAGATAGCACAAGGAGCTCCAAGAGGTAAGTGCATCATCACTTGAACTTTCTAAATTATGCATTGCTTTGAAGTCCACTTATCATAAACATCTCATACATGTTATATATGTTGTGTTTGAACCAATTTGCCATGTAATTCTTGCATGTACCATGTGTTAGTATAGAAAATGTAATTATATGCCTATTTCAAAACACTATCGGGTTTTTAAATAGGGACCTCATCTGAAAAATCCACCACCACCATTGGATTCCTTGGGAAATTCTAGGCCAGATGCATATAAATTTTGTCTCAATCCATGGAGAAATGAGGAAGTTACAACCTTTACGTTTTGGCCCAAAAGCTGGCTTGCCTTGCCTTGCCCAGGCCTAAAACAAGACATGCCTTATGTATTTCTAGGGTGGCTTTGATACACGGATGTATCACCACCCCAGTGGTAGAAGGCGCGCACTGCAACCTAGAGGTCTAGGGTTCGAATCCCCCTCGCCCCAGACCCCATTTTTTACACTTTTTTCCATTTTTTACTATTTTTCATATTATTTTAAATGATTTGGAAAATTAATTTCTCTCAATTTTAATTATTTTTTATTGGTTCTTTTTGCAAAAAAATCATAAAAATGTTAAAATATTTTATTCCACAAAAAAAATCCAATTTATTTTATTTATTTAATATAATTAGAATTTTTGTAATTAATTTCATTTTAATTGTTTTTGAACATTTTTAAATGGAATTCTCACTTTGATCTTTCAAAATCAATTGGATTTTAAGCTTTCACATGATTAAACTTGATTTTCCAAAATATTTTCCAAAGTGTACAACTTATTTTTGAATATAATTGATATTTTATCTTTTATTATTTAAATTACCTTTGAAAAATGCCATGTTAATTCAAAAATTAGGGTTTCTTCCCGATTTTAAATATTAAAACACTCATGGGCCTCTAATAGAGTGTAAGACCCAATCCCCTTTTAACCAAAACCATTTTTGGGCCTCAGACATTGTATAAGTCCCTCTGCGTTAAAAAAAATATCGGCGCAATCGCCATTTCAAAACAAAAATCATCTGGGCCTACCCTTGTGTTGTAAGTCCCATTTCTTTTCTCTTAAAACACTATGGGCCTCTCCTTGAGTTGTAAGACCCATCTTTTTTGTAAATAAACCTCTTTGGGCCTCAATCGTTGCATAAGTCCCGATGCGAGTTTCAAAACAACGGTGCAATCACTGTTAAAACTTGGGCCTCTCCTTGAGTATAAGCCCCACAAGCTCTTCAAAGTAATTTCCCTTTTGATTTAAGTTCAAATATATGTTGTTATCAAAACTTTCTTTAATTTCTCTGAACAACTAACAATACAGCATGAAAGCTTGCTCACCTGTAAGTTTTAACAACTTTCATTTACTCGCTTTCATATAAATATAATTGTATTGTGGGAAGCTGCGCACGGTAAGTATTTTTTCATATGCTTTTAAATACTTGTCATATATCAATTGTATATAGACTAGTATAGTTATTTAGAGTTTTCCCCGACAACTAGGTCTAGAACTAGGTAAAGCCAGTTGGTCACTCTTTAAATACAGTCTAAACTAGATCCCCTTAGGATTTCCAGATACAGTCTTACCTTCTCTTGGGCTTAAACAATACGGAACAAAGAGAAAGGCAGTATTCTTCGTGAACCTTTTCTCAGACTGTCACCCCTAAAAATTGTCAAAGAAATTTTACTCCCCAAAGTTGATCTATTCTCGGTGAATAGCATCGCTTGAGTTTCTTCAAACCTCACAACTTTCACTAAATGATCTATTCTCGGTGAATAGCATTTCTTGAACTTTTCTTAGTTTGGGACCCACAGGCTTCCTAAAAGCATCGCTGCCGCCTCTTGGGCTTTGTATAAGGACCCTTCGGCTTCTTAGAAGTTCTCATGCCTTCTCTTGGGCTTAATACAAGGACCCTGAAGAACTCTTAAAGGTATAAGACAGAACTTAGTCATCCTTTGTTAGAGCAGTCTTTCCAGTGTCAAACCTCAGTCCAATTTAGGGTTGATTCTCATCCCTAAAAACACCTGCCTCCTCTTGGGCATCATACAAAAGATAAAACTCTTCCACATCAGTAGACTTGGACAGTTTAACCCCCTTGAGTCTCAAAGACATTCTCAAGTTCCCTACAAATATAGGAGAAACTCCGGTCACTCTGGATCAATCTCCAGTAGAGCTAAAACCCAGTCTCTCTCCTAAAAATCCCAAATCAGAACCTCAAGGCATCTGATACCTCAACTCTTCTGTAATCCTCAGCAAGAGTTGATTCCCCATTTCGACCTGCCTATGGATCTCAATAATCCCCAGCAGAAAGTTAGCCTTCTCTTGGGCTTTGTACAAATGATTCTCCCCAGCGAAGCTAACCTTTTCAGACTCTTTTGTTGAGTCAATCACTTTTCAGACTCTCTTGTTGAGTCAATCAACTTTTCAGACTCTCTTGTTGAGTCAATCACTTTACAGACTCTCTTATTGAGTCCATCATCTTTCCAAAGACTCTCTTGTTGAGTCAATCACCTTTTAGCACTCTCTTGTTGAGCCAACACTTTTAGCCTTAATCTTGGGCTTTGTACAAGACAGATAAAGTCACTCTCTTGTTGAGTCAATCTTTTCCAGCCTCCTCGTAGGCCTGGTACAAAGATTTCCCCTAGCAGAAGTCCGATTCCTCTTAGGTATGATGATTTCTCCAGCCTGTTCTGTCACAATCCTGGGCTTTATACAGGACAGATAAAAGCACTCTCTTATCGAGTCAAACCCTTTTAGCCTCAATCTTGGCCTTTGTACAAGACATAAATCTCCATCTCTTAACTTGGGACATATATCTTCCCCAGCAGAGTCATTTCCTCCCAGCCTTCTTTTGGGCTTTGAGGAATGATTTCCCAAGCAGAGTCAAACTCTTTTCAGCCTCAATCTTGGGCTTTGTACAAGACCGATAATACTCTCCACCAAGAGTCAAACTCATTTTTGCCTCAATCTTGGGCTTTGTACAAGACACATAAAAATATCCTCACCAGTGTCAATTAAATTTCCCATTTCAGCCTCAATCTTGGGCTTCGTACAAGACACATACAAACCTCCCCGGTGGAGTCAAAACCCTTTTAGCCTCAATCTTGGGCTTTGTACAAGACAGACAGAACACTTTCCCCGAAAAAGTCAAACTTCCAGCCTCCTCTTAGGCTTTGTATAATGATATCCCCAAAGAGTCAGTCTCTTTTTGCCTCAATCTTGGGCTTTGTACAAGACACCAATATAAACACTCTCTTGTTGAGTAGGTCTTATCTAGCCCCCTCTTAGGCTTTGTATAAAGACTTCCCTAGTGGAGTCAATTAACCTCTTAGCTTCAACCTTGGGCTTCAATCAAAGCACACAAAAATCAACAATCCCTTTAGAGGAAGTCCAATCCCTCTTTAGAGATGACAAATTCTCTCTCAGTCAAACCTTTAGCTTCAATCTTGGGCTTTGAACAAGACACAAATACTCAACTTTTAGCTTTAATCTTGGGCTTCGAACAAGACACCAAAACAATATCTTTTTCCTCCCTTAGAATAGGAGGAACTACGATTGCTCTGATTTCCCTGTTTCATTTAAACGGGAATACATAGGCATAAGATTGTGAAATCTTAGCGAGCATACTAAACAAAAACTCTAGGTCCAACACCTTCATATCAATCAACACTTAGGTCTAGTACGTTACCAAAAAACATCGGGAAAACCCCGAACATCAACATCAACTCACTCACTCACTCACCCATATTTCCCAAGAAACTTTCCCAACCCATTAACGGATAAACACCATCAAGTATAAAGCAAAACCTAAATCTAATATCCTGTGGATAACCACATATAGGATGCGTTATTGACAACTCCCCATTGTATAACCTGACCCCGGACCCCCAATCTCTTTAAAGAGTTTGTTCAGTTAAACATTCCCGTGCAAGGTTAGTTTTAGATAGCTTCCCTTTCCCTTCCAGCTTCATGGGATAAATAAGAAATCAGAAAGTAGCACCCCTCCTCCTCATTTCGGTGAGGAACAACCCAGCGATAAGGTGGTCGTGTCACCGACAAAAAATCGCTCGCTACAGCTGCCACAGAAGACTCATAGTATGTGCTCTAACCTCAAGTCAATGGCTAGAGGAGACTTGAGATTCCATTGGATCAACATTTTCCACAGATCTGCTGCAGTTGCCATTCACTATTTCAGCCAAAACAAACTTGCTCTACTATAAATAGAGCTCATTTATGATCTGTTTGAGTACACCAAAGTACCTAAACTGATGCTTTACTCAAAATCTCTCTTTCACTCCAAATTTGCCTTCTAACTCAAGTTACTATCGAGTTTTGAAATTGAGAGTGATTCCAACCAAACCAATCATGCCAACACCTCATAAACATCATATGTAGGTGATCTAAACACTAAAACAACATCTGGAACATCAAATTCACAAAATCACCAGCCAATTACTCAAGATTTTGACAGAGTTGCAGTTGAGGTACCACATCCAGTTCCAGCTCATTTCAATCTACTCTAAGCATTCAAACACACTCCTTGGCACCTAAGGAAGCTGTCCAGGTCATTAGAATACATCTGTAACACCTCCAAACCAGAATTCAATTCTCACTTGCAGAGGTAAACCTCAAACTTTCAAACTCAATGAATCATCCATCATAAACATATTTTCAAATTACCATTGTGTTTCTGAATGTCTGTAGATCATTTACCCTCAACCAATTGATATTTATAGTTCGTGTATAGGATTTCATTAAGCTCTTGCAAATTTTAGGGTTCATCTGATTTCAACTTGTTATCTTTTGATTCACTTAATTTAAACAAAATTGAATATTGCCATTGTGTTCCTTGTTTAAAAATGCACAATTTTCATATTTGGATCGTGTGAAATGGTTGAGAAATGAGTGAGATAGGAGGCTTCACGTAGCTTGCCCAAGGAAGAAGATGGTCATGGCGTCATTCTTCAGAAAATTAACTAATTTTGATATATATTATACACTTGCCATATTATGTTTGAATTGGCATTGCGCCCCAGTGGTTGATCAGCTGGTTTTGTGTGTGTAGCGAGCAAAGGGTATGGGGTTCGAATCCCCCTCGCCCCAGACCTTTTGGTTTTATTCTTGTAACCATTTTCAAAGGTTGTTTTCACATATTATTCATTGTTGCCATCCTCTATCAGCCCACGCACATGGCTCAGATGGTAGAATTTTAAGCTCTCCACCCCAAGGGCGTGAGTTTAAGCCTTGGGGGGGACCATTTCTAATTTTTTACCACTAGTTTTCTTTTCACTTTTTCACCATCTTTTTAATAACTTCAAAAATTAATTTCTCACTCATTTTTTATCATTTTTTATTGGTTCTTTTTGCAAAAAGTCACAAAAATGTTAAAATATTTTATTCTACAAAAATATCACACAAAAATATTATTTATTTATATATTTAATATTTTCATAAAGAACTTATTTTATTTGTTTTTTAACATTTGAAAATATTTCTTTTCTCTTGATCTTTTCAAAACCCAAATGAGTTTTAAGTCATCTTGTGATTAAAACCTCATTTTTCAAACCTTAACCAAAAATCATAAGTGGTTTATTTAAACTTATTTGGTGTTTTTATCATTTTTAATTAATTTTCTTTCAAAAATTACTTTTGGAAATGAAATTAGGGTTTCTTTGATTTTGATCTTTTTCAAACATTTCATAAACACTTTGGGCCTCTAATAGAGTGTAAGTCCTAACCCTTTTTGTAAATAAATAACTTTGGGCCTCAGTCATTGTATAAGTCCCGGTACGATAAAATCTCGGCGCGATCGCCAATATTAAAACAATTTTCAACTGGGCCTCTCCTTGAGTTGTAAACCCCATTTCTTGTATAAAAATTCTTTGGGCCTCTAATAAAGTGTAAGACCCAACCCTTTTGTACATAAATAATTTTGGGCCTCAGTCGTCGTATAAGTCCCATTGTGTTTCTAAAACCACAGCACAATCGTCGCCTTTTAAACAATTCTTTGGGCCTCTCCTTGAGTTGTAAGACTCATTTATTGTACAAAAATAAACCTTTGGGCCTCTAATAGAGTATAAGACCCAACCTCTTTGTAAATACAATAATTTGGGCCTCAGTCGTTGTATAAGTCCCGATAAAATTTTCCGATCAACGGTACAATTACTGTTTTTCATCTGGGCCTCTCCTTGAGTATAAGCCCCAATCTTCTTTTCAAAACAAATTTCCCTTTTGATTTAGATTCAAATCCATAGTTGTTATCAAAACTTTCTTTAATTTCTTGAACAACTAACCATACAGCTGTTACAATGGAAGCTTGCTCACCTGTAAGTTTTAAAACAGCTTTCTTTTACATACTTGTATATATATATATATATATATATATGTGTGTGTGTGTGTGTGTGTGTGTGTGTGTGTTGGTAATGCTGGAAGCTTGCTCACCTGTAAGTCCCCCTACCCTCTTTTACATACAGTATATATTTCATCTGTATATATATGCCTGTATATTATCTGCTTAGAGTTTTCCCCGGCAATTAGGTCTAGGATTAGATAAAGCCAGTGGTCACTCTTTCAACACAGTCAAAACTAGTTCCCCGTAGGAATTTCCAGATATAGTCTTGCCTCCTCTCGGGCTTATACAATATGGAACAGAGAAAGGCATTATTCCCAATGAAACTTTTCTCAAGACCGTCACTATTAGAAATTTGTCAAAGAAATTCATTTCCCCCAGAGAGGATTAATTCCCGGTGAAACCTCTCTTGAATTTTGTCAAACCCTAGAATTGTTCACTAAAGAAAAGATTATTCCCGGTGAAACTTTTCTTCAACTTTTCTTAAGTTTGGACCCACAGGCTTCCTAAAAGCATCCTCAACCTCCTCTTGGGCTTTGTACAAGGACCCTTCGGCTTCTTAGAAGTTCTCATGCCTTCTCTTGGGCTTAGTACAAGGACCCAAAGACCTCTTAAATGTATAGGACAGAACTTAGTCATCCTTTGTTAGAGCAGTCTTTCCAAAGAGTCAAAACCTCAGACCAATTTAGGGTTGATTCTCATCCCTTAAAGCATCAGCCTCCTCTTGGGCATCATACAAAGATAAACCTTTCATACCAGTAGACTTGGACAGTCTAATCTCCTTTTGGATCTTAAGGAATCCTCAAGCTCCCTACAAACATAGGAGAAACCCTGGTCATTTAATCAATCTCCAGCAGAGTTAAAACCTCCATAGGTTCTAAAACTCAATCTTTCATCCTAAACTTCCCCAGCTAAGAGTCAACTTATCATTAATACAACACTATCCTATCAGAACCTCAAGGCATCTGATACCTCAACTCTTCTGTAATCCTCAGCAAGAGTTGATTCCCCACTTTGGACCTGCCTCTGGATCTCAATAATCCTCAGCAGAAGATTAGCCTCCTCTTAGGCTTTGTATAAGAAATTCCCCAGCCTCCTCTTAGGCTTTGTATAATGATTTTTTCTTCTTCCTCATCACCTTTCAGCACTCCCTTGTTGAGTCAACCTTTTTCGGCCTTAATCTTGGGCTTTGTACAAGACAAACAAAAACACTCACTTGTTGAGTCAATCTTCTTTCTTAAAACACTCTCTTGTTGAGTCAGTTCTTTCAGCCTCAATCTTGGGCTTTGTACAAGACAAACAAAAGCACTCTCTTGTTGAGTCAATCTTCTTTCTTAAAACACTCTCTTGTTGAGTCAACCTTTTTTAGCCTCCTCTTAGGCTTTGTATAATGATTTACCTCAGTAGAGTTAGCCTAAAAAACAGTCTCTTGTTGAGTCAGTCCTTTTAGCCTCAATCTTGGGCTTTGTACAAGATAGATAAAAAACACTCTCTTGTTGAGTCAATTCTTTTAGCCACAATCTTGGGCTTTGTACAAGACACCTGAAATGTCCTCAGCTGAGCCAAACATCTTTTTTAGCCTCAATCTTGGGCTTTGTACAAGACATATATAAACTTTCTCCAGCAAAGTCAAAACCTTCAAAACCTTTTCTTAAGCTCTATATAAATATCTCTCCAACAGAGTCAATTCCTCCAGCCTTCTTTTAGGATTTCTGAATTAATCTCCCTAAGCAGAGTCAATCTCCTTTCAGCCTCAATCTTGGGCTTTGTACAAGACACCCCAAATATACCCCTAGTGGAGTCAATAAGTATTTTTTCGCCTCACTCTTGGGCTTTGTACAAGAAAGATAAAAACCTTCACCAAAAGTCAATGTCCAGCCTCCTCTTAGGCTTTATATAATGATATTCCCCAAAAGAGTCAGTCTCTTTTCAGCCTCAATCTTGGGCTTTGTACAAGACAGATATAAAACTCCCTAATAGAGTCAACCTTTCAGCTTCAACCTTGGGCTTTGATCAAGGCACATACAAAAACCAAAATCCCCTCAGAGGAAATAAAAACTCTCTGTAGGAAGATACTTCTCTGTATATCACAATATCAAAACAAATAAATCAAACAAACCTTAATCCCATATAACTTCTATAAGTGGCACACTTGTTGATTCAAATATCCAAGTTGTGGTCCATCTCTTATCCTGGTAAACCTCATTTCATCTAACAACTAGAAGTGGCAAGCCTCTGGATTATTTACATCCAAGCCCATGTCCCTCTCTTAGCATGAAAGACTCCTAAGGAAAAATGGCATTACTCTACACTGAGTTAAAGTTTTCTCCTTCGGGATAACGCCCCTATAAAGGAAATTATGCCATTGTTGGATTCACACATCCCAGTTAAAGTAATCCTCCTTTATAATTAGTCACCTAACAGTTGTGATGAACAGATGAGATATCTCCTTTAGAGATGACAAATTCTCTCTCAGTCAAATACCTCTAAGCTTCAATCTTGGGCTTTAAACAAGACACCAAAACATCATTTTTTCCTCATATAGAATAGGAGGGAACTACGATTGCTCTGATTTCCCTGTTTACTTTAAATGGAATACGTAGGCATAAGATTGCGAAATCTTAGCGAGCACACCAATCAAAAACTTTAGGTCACTGACAAAAATCGCACGCTACAGGAACCGATGCATCTGCCTTTGATTATGTTCAAATACATTAGAGATGCTGTTAAGGAAACCAGAAACACTGTGAAACCTAAAACTTACATTCCTCTAGGCAGACTCATCTCAAACACTCTTATCGAAAATGGTCTCGTAGATCATTTACTAGATCTGAAATTGGTGAATGATATTATAATAGAAACTGGAAAACCTCTGAACAGAAGAAATCTCAAGAGTATGGCTATCACTGAAAAAGTTTTGGTCAAACCAACTATTGCTACATATTGAGAAAGTATCAAGGATAGAAGACTGGTTGCTAAAGAATTTCCTATTTTCACCAAGTTTGATTTACCATAAGCTATTGAAGAGTATCTCAAAATGCTTGAAGCTGACGGTCTTGATATATCTGAATTTACCTATGATGATCTTCATGAATCTCCTCCTGATATGATGAAAAGACCACGTGAATCACCTTAGAAGAAGTCTGAGAAGAAGAAAAAAAAGATCAAGAAAATTCATCTAGGAGATTCTGTATATCTTCAGAAGTCTTCTGCACTGGGATCATATCTTACTCCCTCTAGTAAGTTCTCTAACTCTCTATATGTTGGATCTAGTTCTGATACTAGACCTCTTACTTCATCGATTCCTCCACCTCCTTCACTTATTTCAACCACAGTCACAACTACATCCATCCCACCTTCATCATCCACTATGTCAGCCCCCACTATTAAATACAAACTACATCCTACCATCTCCAAATCCACTTCCTAAACCATAAACATTAATCCTAAACCTATTTCCCAAACAACTACAACATCTGAAGCCCCTGCCAACACTTTCATAAATTCAGAAATTATTCTAACAACAAATCCTGAAATAGTTTCCCCTTCAACCACTTCCATAACAGCTGTAATGACATCACTTTTCTCTTTTGCATTATCATCTGCAGCAAACGTTATCCCTCCATAAACCTTCCCAACTAACATTACTCAACCACTCTCTGAAACTACCACTTTTGAACCAATTCCTACCTTGGGACCCATACCTATTTCCATATCCACAACAAACGTTACTTCAGCATTCAAATCTTTCACCTATGAACCTTCAAATCCATACTCACCTGATCAGAATAATGATTAAACCATGACAAATTCTCCTTCAGAATCCAATAACATCTTTACTGAGAAATTAGTTTCTGATGAAGAAACTAACTCTACTCACAACACCTCTGATGTTCAACCTCCTAATCTAACCCTTGATGAAGTACTATCTAGTTTCAAGGCTAATTCAGAAAGTATAGTTCAGAAGCTCTATGAGGAGTCTGAATCTTGCAATGATCCTTCGTATGGATACTTCCTGGAACAGTTTTAGTGAATGGATAGCTGTTGAGTTTGAAAAAATCATAAACCTCGGTGTTCAAGAAAAGAATAAGTTTGTCAAGAAGCGAAAATCAGATTGGAAGCTCAGAAAGCTGCAGAAAGAGAGGCTGCTGAAATAGCTACAAAAGAAGAAGTTGAGAAACAAAAAGCCAAAGAAGTTGCTGCAGAGCAAGCCGCCGCTAGAAAGGCTGCTGCAGGTAAAGAATTAGCAGAAAGCTCTGACCCTGCACTGTTCCCTCTAATGATGAAAATTCTGGAAGAGATGCAGTAGGAAAAAAAATTGGTCAGACACAGACTTGAGAAGCAAGACGATGTTAACAACAACATTCATGACTTACTTGCTAAACTGCTTCAAAGAATTCATCCTCCTTCTCAACCTTAGGCACTTAGGCTCTCTTTTAAAGCCTTTTTTTTGTTCTAGGTTGTTTGTTGTTTTTTTTCTCCCTTGTATCGTTTTACATCTATCTGAATTTAACCTGAATTTTTTATTATAACAAAAAGGGGGAGTAGAATTAGTATTTGATTTTCATAACATATCAGATTCTCTAAATCTCATTGCTTACATTCTAATATATATATATATATATATATATATATATATTGCATCTATCTGAATTTAACATGAATTTTTTATTATAACAAAAAGGGGGAGTAGAATTAGTATTTGATTTTTATAACATATCTGATTCTCTAAATCTCATTGCTTACATTCTAATATATATATATATATATATATATATATATATATATATATATATATATATATATATATGTAAAGTATATGAATATCTTATTTCAGGAACCTATATAAATATCTTCTTTCAGGAACCGTCTGAAATTAGATCAAGCTCTATTGATTTCCTGCAAGTTTCAATTAATTCAAGCTCTGATAAGTCAACAAGGTTCTGATATCTCTTAAGACTATCAATAATCAACCAAATTCTGACTCAGGGGGAGCTTGTATATCTCAGGGGGAGTTTTCTAACTTAACTCCGATAATTTTCTGAAACTTAAACCTCCTTTGCATATATACTCATACATATTATTCCATCAAAATACATAATTTTGTCATCATAAAAAAGGGGAGATTGTTAGAACAAGATTTTGGTTCTTCATATAATCTCTAGTTTTGATGATAATAATACATATATTTTTTATGTATCAATTCTATACTCTAATGAATTTCTTAAAATATGCAGTTGTTTAGTGAAAATTGATTCTGGATAACTCTCAAGAATTTTAAATCAGAATCTCTTGCATGCCTCAAGAAGTCTACTTTGTTCTTTTCTAAAGAAACATCAGAAGTTCTGATGAATGCTGAATGCCTCTGAAGATAAAGAAAGATATGTGCTTCTAAGAAAAAGTTTCGTTTCCAACTCTGATAAACTTTTCTAAAGACCCTGAATACAAGGTTCTGTTGAATGTGTTCTAAGGATTCTGAAGACAACACTTCTAAAGATTTTAAATACACTAAAGACTCTGATATTACTCATTCTTTTATCCTCTAGTCTTACAAGATAAAGCTGATCAGAAGATATGGACAAGACAAAAATGTGTGATGAAAGTGGTACATGTAGACATCCCTATATTGATATAAATTAATTTTCAGTCAGTACTGCTGTATGGAATATGGTGAGACTTTGCTACTATTGTCTCTCACGGGTCCAATGTTACCGTTGCAACAGCTGGCTTGAATAGTTACACTTATACACCTCAAGGTTCAAACATCTAGCTATATAAAGAGACTGATTCTTCTTACAAACAAGAACAATCAACACCAAAAGAAGAGAAACACACGTAGTCTAAAATCTATTTCTCATACACAAGAGTTGCTGCTCATATTTATGTAAATACTTTGTTCTTAATATTGTTTCATTTGCTTTACAGAAGCATTATTATAAACATTTTTCTATATCTTCTTTGAAGTTATTTTTCCTCAAGTGACTAAGTGTTAGTCTGTAGACTTGAGAGAGAAATCACTTTGGCGACTGGACTGGAGTAATTTTGTAAATAGTGAACCAGGATAAAAATACTTGTGTCTTTTTATCTTCACTTTATTGGTAACTTTTGTGTAGAAGGTCGAAAAAGTTTATTTTGTGAAAACCCAATTCAAACCCCTCTTTCTTGTGTTTTTCTCCACCTTCAGACGGGTGTGGTTGTGGAAAAAATAATGGATGCATGGAATTATATAATAAATTCTTCCATAAAAGAACTATATGTTTATTCCGTTATGCATTTCAGAAAAAGTGTTTGAAAAGTATCCAAATTGGTTGAAATGTGTTGAAAGTATAATTCTAAAAAATACAATAACTAACAGAGTTAAGTCTGCCCACGCTACTTTGAAAAATTGGTTGGGAATCAGTAAGGGCGATTTGTGTAGAGATTGGGACTCTATGGACCACATGATTCAAAACCAGCATGATGAGATACAAACATCATTGGGTCAGAGCATCACAGTTTTGGAACACAAATTTAAAGACAACACTCTATATTCTCAGTTGGTCGGTAACATTTATTTAGGCGGGTTTTTGAATTATATTTTTCACGAGGCTAAACAAGTTGATAATGTAGGCTCCGATAGTGCAAAGTGTGGATGCATAATTGCGAAAACATATGGTCTTCCATGTGGTTGTGTTATTTCAAAAAGGAGAAGCTTGGTAGTCCAATAAGAATGAACGAGGTTTGCACTCATTGGAAGATACTTAGATGTAATGATGATGGTGTCATGAATGACGGTAAATCTAATATCTCTATTTTGACCGAATGGGAAGTGATACAAGAGAGATTTTTCAAAGCTGATGACAACATGAAACTCTACATCAAAGAAAAATTGAGGAAGATTGCATATCCAAAAACCACCAACATGAAACTGCCCTCTCAGCCAGTAAAAATAAAAGGTGCTTCGAAGAAAATGAACCCTACATCAAATAACAATTTGACTACACGGTCTACTTCATATTTTGAACATGTTGACAAAGTTTTTCCCCACTCACCAACTCCAAAATCTCAAGAAAAATGTTGACAAAGGAGCTTGCATTAGCAAACCACCTCATATGTCGCCTCCGCAAAAAAATTTCATTCATCGACGAGATGCCCATTTTTATGCACAAATACATTGAGCGGATCGTTAATGTCATGGGTGACGATAATTACGATTATCGAGTAGTTTTGTCTTTACTCGGTAAAGGAGGGGATAATCATACACTTATCTTCCATCAACTTATCTAAGAGTTGAAGATGCATAAAGAATCATACACGTTCTTATACAGAAAGAAACAAAAATTTGATGAAGTTTATGACTCTCTTTTTCTTGCATTAGCGGTCTGGCACCGGAGACAAAATGGATGCGCTTCTCTGAAATGGGTCACCTAATAGCATGTGTGTATGATAGAGTGTGTGTTGATCTGACACAATACAAATTTTCAAAAAACTTTTTCCACTTCGCACCGCCCCACCTCAAAATCCAAATGATCGTATTTGGTGTATTGGATGGCTTTCAAAATCAAGTCATTTTCTTCAAGTTTACTTGAAACCGGGATGCCCTATACCACTTAAATCACCAAAGTGGACGGTTCATTCAACAACAAAAGTCGAGACTTAGCCGAATCATTTTATGGAAAAGATGTAAGAGTTTGAGAAATTGAACAACACTGAAAATAAATCAAATGCACAAAATTACAAGGGAGTACCACCCATAGATTTAACCAACGATAAATGTTTCGAATCATTTTTATTTCTTGTTTAGCCAGATAAATAAGTGTATGTAATTGTGTCTTAATATAAATGAATTGTAATATATTCAACATTTGTTCATATTGTGTCTTAATGCATTTTGATCTTCCCCATAACAACATTTGTTCTTTTGTAAAAAAAAAAATAATGTTCTGTTTTAAAGGTTCTGTTTTAGAAGTGGTTCAGGAGAAGTTCTGGAGTTGCATTTTTGGAACAAGATAATAGGGTCCGAAACCATATATATATTTGCAGAATCAACATGCCAGTTGTTGAGTGGTCCACATTGATCTATGGCTTCTATAAATTAAGGTGTTCTTATGTTATATTTCACACAAACTCAAAATCTCTCAAATGTCACAAATAAACATTAACTGGAATGTTGCGAATGTCTCCTTCTCCAACTCTACACCCGGGCGAATGTTTAAGCTCACCGATTTCACCTCCTTCGAAGATATCAAAGATGAAATCCACCATCTCTTACCATACGGAGACAATCGAAAGATTGTGAAGCTCAAGTATCGTTCACTGTCGATTGACAACAGAAGGAAGATTGAGTTCAATAAACTTCAGCTCAAGAAACAAGCTGATGTAAGGGTAATATATAATACATATATCTGTTTTGAAACAAAAGTTCTCATCGATTTGGAAGCAATGATTTAAAGATAAGTCGAAGATATTGAAAAAGGGGGTTTGAATTGGGTTTTAAAAACAAAAGCTTTTTACCAACTCAAAAATCTAACAATCAAAAGATTGAATAATGAGAAATGCACAAGGATTTTTATCCTGGTTCGCTTGAAACTCAAAGCTAATCCAGTCCTCCCGCCAAGGTGAGTTCACCTTATACACAAGGACTTAATCCAATATAATCAACTGATTACAAATGCACTAGCAATAACTGGTGACTAACGAATTACGATGACAAACTGTCAAAGTCTTCTCAAGGATTCTGACCTAACTGCTCCCTTAAGGAAATACAAACAACAAGTTTGAATAAAGATTGTGTTACAAGTTACTTCTACACAAACAAATTTTACACAAATGAAATACAAACACTTAAAGAAAATAAGCACGAAATTGTAAGCTTTTCACGTAGAAACAGTCTTGTAAAATTTGGCTCTTCTTCAAGTCTCCAAGTCCTTTTTATATAGCATGAAAAAGGATCTGTTGGAGGACAAATCAGGAATACGAGAAATGCAGTTGTCCACTAACGGAATAGTGAGAGGTGTGAAGAATAGTACAGTCCTTTCGCCCATAAAATCAGGTAGTGGAAGGAATATTTTCATTTTGTACCATGTACTATTTGATCACGTATTCTTTTATCCTTATCTTCAAATTCATAGGCTTCTGGTAGAAAGTTGATGAAGCATGAAAAAAAGAAACATGTAGCTGAAATCAAAATCTTCATAATCATCAATTAGAACCTTGACAGCATCAGTGTCTGACTTGAGATCTTCAAAAACTTCATCTAGGAACATAAACTTCAGAAGCTTGCCATTATTCAGAAGCTTGATGGTTTTAAAGTCACATCCAGAAGCAGAAACAGAGAGAGCGTTGCAGCAACAACATAACGTCTTTCAGAAGCTTCTTAGAAGTGAATCAGCGCAGAAGCGAATTTTGTAACGCAAAGTTCAGAAACTGATGATGTTGCATGTCATATTATCAGAATCAGAACTGGTTGTTAGAGCTACACAATAACAAACCATTAGGGTACCAAAATTGTTCTCAGACAAATACTACCTTGTTATCATCAGAACTTAATGGTACATATGCAAAACCAAATAATGTTCTAACAATTTCCCCCTTTTTGATGATGACAAAACCATGTATTTTGATGAACAATTTTGTACAGGGTAATCACATAAAGATATATTAGAAAGAAGCACAAAGCTCCCCCTGAGATGTACATTCCAAAAAGATAAATTCAGAATGAAATAACACTTTCTTGATTAACCTTTTTGGAGAACCATAATGATCTTCTATCAGGATCTGGTTTTCTTCAGAAGTTATTTAAACTCATCCAGAACACTGATTGTCAATATCTACACTTATGAAGAACTACACTTCAGAAGCCTGATTTCACTTCAGAAACCTTTGTTGAAATCTTAGCCTGATTTAAAAGTCTTATTGAAAGATCTTTAGATCCTGGTCAAGGCTTTAACAAACTTAATGCCCGATTCTGTTAAGTTCTGATTGGAAGTCTTTCTCAATCCTTGAAGTTAATTCTTCAAACTTAGAACGTAAACCATTTCTTCAGTAAGTAATCTTAAGTTATGATCTGAAAAACTTCAATAGCTTCTGAATTGCATGACACTCCCTGAAAAATAGTTAATAGAAGTATTTTCAAAGTAATTGTTAGCAGAAACAAAGGAATTTTTGGGTTCTGATTCATGAATATAGATATATCAAAATCAATATGTTTCTCCCCTTTTTTGTCATCGCTCAAAAAGAAAAAAAAAACTCTAATAAGAAACAATAAAGATAAGACAATAAATAAAAGAAACATAACATATATTAAAAAAACGCCTGAGGGAACAAGAGTATACGATGATCAGAGTAGAAAATAAAAAACAAAACAAAATACCACAACAAGTGCATAAATTTTTTGAAAAACTAGGGTTTGGGTTCTGCGGAGGAAGTCTGAAAAGGATAAGCTCAAACATCTAATCTTGCCTATCCAAGCATTGTCTGACATGACCCTGTCTTAGTTCAGCTCGGCAAGAGTCCTCAGAATCTCAGGAAACACCCCAGAAGATGATGAAGTTCCAGCATCATGTAGATTATCAGAAACATTATCCTCGTGTCTTTGTCTTTTGAAGTATTTCTCTACTTCATGGTATATACGACCAACATAGCAAGTACACACCTTGTACTTGGCAACCTCTTTGTTAATCTCTTTCAAGTCTTCTTTCGAGACGATCCATACAATATCTCATACAAGGAGTGGAATTAGGTTGATAAACACATTGTTCTTAGTCTTCTTAGCGTGCATCCTAATAGATATCTTCATCATAGTGTTCATCCTTATAAGAACCAATGAATCCCTGAGAAGTCTAAATAGAAGAGTTGAAAGTTTTAGCTTGACATCATCTTCTAAAAAGAACAACATGAACTTTTGGGGAGAGTTGATACAATCAGCTGAGTTGATGATAAATCTGTGAAAAGTTTTACTCAAAATAATATAGAACCATACCCTTAAGGTATCCTTCAAATCCTTTGCAGTAGTACTCTTCACTTCTTCAAACACAGTTCCCTCACCGAAAAATGTTAAGGCTTTCATTGCATCTCTTTTAGGGTCAGCTTCGATGTTGAATATCCTTTTTCCTTTACTATCTTGAGAAATCAAATCAGATATGGTTTTCTTCATAATCTCAAGTTTTCTGCCAAAGGTGTAGGAGGTAATCTTTTCCTTTTCAACCATAACATGAATCCAAAACTGTTTGACGGGGTCTGGGTAGACTGGACCCTTTAGCCTTTCAAAGAAAGAATTCCAGCCTTGGAATTCAAGTGTTCTAGTTAGGTCAAGACCATTGTCTTTCAGATTTTTGGAAATCAACAATAGTCTCACACACCACATGAAGGTCATCAACTGGAGTGTCGAGAGTGATGATAGATTCTTCAGGGATGACGACGGAAGGAGCTTATTGTTGATGATGTCTGGGTAGACTGGACCCTTTAGCTTTTCAAAGAAAGAGTTTCAGCCTTGGAATTCAAGTGTTCCAGTTAGGTCAAGACCATTGTCTTTCAGATTTTGGAAATCAACAATAGTCTCACACAACACATGAAGGTCATCAACTGAAGTGTCGAGAGTGATGACATGTTCTTCAGGGATGATGACGGAAGGAGCTTGTTATTGAGTGTTACGAAGATTTAGGTTTAAAAGAGAGAAAGATGTGGGATTAATGTGAGCGTAGTGTGAAATGTGAGTGAAGTGGGTTTATATAAACATTTTAGAAATAAATGCAATAATGACCATAATTACAATAATTACAAAAATTAAATGCGCAGATATAGGGGGAATGTGTAAAGATTTAATTTATTTTCAAGAAATTATTAAACCCAATATGCCACATCATTAATACACATGTTTGGAGAGTGGGACAATTGTCACCACTAAGAACCACACATTATTAAATGAAAATACAACCATTAAATGTTGTAACTGTTTAGAATCCAGAAGACAAATCGATAGGATTTGCTTTTGATCAGAACCTTTCTGATTCATGAGACTTCCTCACTTCAGAAAGCTCATGTTTCAGAATCAAACAAACAACACAACTTCATAATCTTAAACAAGAATTTTGATAGCTTAACATTCTGATAACGTCTTTTATTCTGGTCAAGGTTTCATAAACAAATTTTTCAGAATGAAAACAAGTCTATCTTCAGCAAGGGGTTTTGTAAAGATATCAACCCACTGATGGCATGTATCAATAAATTTTAAATGAAAAATACCCTTATGAACATAGTCACATAAAAAGTGATGTTTAATCTCAATATGTTTAGCCCTATAATGCAAGATAGGATTCTTAGATAAACATATAGTAGAAGCATTATTATAGAAGATAATACTTTACTCTCAAAGATCTGATAATCTTCCAGCTGACTCTTCATCCAGAATATTTGAATGCTACATCCAAAAGCTGCTATATATTCAGCTTCAGCTGTTGAAAGCGCAATTGTTGCATGTCTCTTGCTGCACCACGAGATCAAATTGTCTCCTAGAAATTGACAACTTCCAGAAGTAATTTTCCTTTTTATTCTGTCTTCAGCATAGTCAACATCACAATAGCCTACTAACTTATATTCACTTGATTTTCAATAAAACAAACCAAGATTAGTAGTACCTTTTAGATACCTAAAGATTCTCTTAACAACAGTTAAGTGAGTCTCCCTAGGATCTGATTGGAAGCGAGCACACAAACAAACACTGAATAAAATATCAGGTATAGAAGCAGTTAGATAAAGGAGATAACCTATCATACCTCTGAATAGCTTATGATCTATCTTACCACTTACCTTTTCTTTCTCTAGAATACATGTGGGATGCATTGAAGTCTTTACTAACTTACATTCTGACAAGTTAAACTTATCCAGAAGTTCTCTTGTATACTTGCTTTGTTGAATGTATATTCCTTATGAATGTTGATCAATTTAAATCCCCAGAAAAAACTTGAGTTCTCCCATCAAACTCATTTTAAATTCTGCATGCATTAACTTAGCAAAATCCTTGCACAATGAAGCATTAGTAGAACCAAAATAATATCATCAACATAAATTTGCACAACTAGAATATCATTCTTAAAGGTTTTGCAAAAGAGTGTTGTGTCCACTTTCCCTCTGGTGAAATTATTTTCCAAAAGGAAGTTACTTAGTCTTTCATACCAAGCTCTAGGAGGATGTTTCAGACCGTATAACGACTTTTTAAGTTTGAAAACAAAATATGGGTTTTCAAAACTCTCAAAGCCAGGGGGTGGTGCACATACACTTCTTCATAAATGTACCCATTTAAGAATCCACTCTTAACATCCATCTTATACATAATGAAGTTATGATTGACTGTAAATGAAACTAAAAGACGAACAAATTTTAACCTGGCAACTGGTGCAAAGGTTTCTGTATAGTCTATCCCTTCTTGTTGACTATAACCTTGTGCTACCAATCGTGCCTTATTTGTGACGACCTCATCTTTCTTATTGAGCTTGTTTCTGAACACCCATCTGGTTCCAATGACATGGACACCTTTTAGTTTCTAAACAAGATCCCAAACGCCGTTTCTGGTAAATTGATTTAGTTCTTCTTGCATATCCAAAATTCATTCATTGTCCATAAGAGCTTCATCAATATATGTTGGCTCTATCAAAGATACCAAACCTATAAGAGTTTCTTTAAAATGTTTGAACGAAGATCGAGTTCTGGATGATGCATCCTTATCTCCCAGAATCAATTCTTCAGAATGAGAAGTTCTTGGTCTACTCTTCTTCTGATGAGATAGACAAACAACAAATTCTGGTTGAGTCGTTTTTAAGTATTTTGCTTTAGCATCATTGTCTTTGCCTTCTGAGTTTTTGTCTTCAAAATCTTTGTCTTCTGAATCTTTGTCCTTAGATTCTGAGAGGGTGATATTCAAATCTGCAAGTTTCTCAACTAGCTTTGACTTTTCAATGTCAAGCTTATCATTGAATCTAACATGAATTGACTATTCAATAATTCTTGTTTCAGTGTTAAAGATTCTGTAGCCTTTTGAGCGTTCAGAATATCCTAATAATAAACACTTATGTGCCTTAAAATCAAACTTACCAAGATTATCTTTAGTGTTCAACATAAAACAAACATATCCAAAAGGAAGGAAATAAGAAATGTTAGGCTTTATATTCTTCCATAATTCATATGGAGTCTTATCCATAATAGGTCTGATAGAAATCATGTTCTAAATATAGCTAGCTGTGTTAACTGCCTCTTCCCATAAATGCTTAGCCATGTCAGTTTCTTGAATCATGGTGTGAGCCATCTCTTCCAAAGTCCTATTCTTCCTTTCTAGAACCTCATTCTGATGTGGAGTTCTAGGATAAGAGAAATCATGGGAAATTCCATAAGAATCAAAAAGATTTTCAAAGTGATTATTCTCAAATTCGCCATCATGATCACTTATGACTTTGACTATTTTACAATCTTTTTTTATTTGCACTTATGAGCAGAAAGTAGAGAACACAGAATGTGACTCATCCTTGTGTTTCAAGAACTTTACCCATGTCCAACAACTATAGTCATCAATAATGACCAATCTATACTTCTTACCACTAATAGAGGCGGTTTTCACTGGCCCAGACAAATCAATGTGCAGAAGTTCTAACGAACTGGAGGTGGAAACAACATTTTTCGCTTTGAAATGAGTTTTGGAAAACTTACCTTTCTGACATGCTTCACAAAGAGCGTCTGAAGCAAACTTCAGGTTGGGTAAACCTCTGACTAATCAAAGCTTATTTAGTTGAGAAATCCTTCTCATGCTATCGTGGCCCAAACGTCTATGCCATACTCATTGCTCCTCATTAACATAAATTAAGCAAGTTACCTTCTGGTCCTTAAGATTAAAAAGTCTGATCTTATAAATGTTATTTTTCCTCTTTCCGTTAAAAAAATTGTACCATCTTTCTGACTAACAGCCTTACAGGACTTTTGATTAAAGATGATGTTATAACCATTGTCACTAAGCTGACTGATAGACAATAAGTTATGCATCAAGCCATCAACTAAAAGAACATTAATAATAGAAGGGGATTTACCATTACCAATAGTTCTAGAGCCAATGATCTTTCCTTTCTGGTTTCCTTCAAAACCAACGAAGCCTCAATGCTTAAGTTCTAAATCTTAGAACATATGCCTTCTGCCTGTCATGTGTCGCGAGCATCCACTGTCCAGGTACCATGACTGGTCTTTCAACTAAGCTGCTACGGTTGTCTCTTCAGAATCAGAGTCTGATTCTGATTTTGATAACACTTTGTCTTCTGGTTCTTCAGAACCTTCAGAATCAGTTGTAGTTGCCATCAGTGCAACGTTAGCTTGTTCTTCTTCAGAATCTTTTTCTTCTGAGTCTAAGTCGTCCCATGTAGGCATGAGCCCCTTTTTACCTTTAGAAAACTTCTTCTTAGGTTTCTTGTCCTTCTTGAATTTAGGACACTCGTTCTTGTAGGGACCTGGCTCTTTGTACTCATAACATATAACCTCTTTTCCAAAACCTTGTTTCTTCTATCTAGACAAAGAACCAGAATGACCAACAGTCTTCCTAGCTCATTTGAACTTCCCTTTACCATTCTGCCTATGCCTCAAGAGTCTGTTGACCCTTCTGGAAATCAGTGACAACTCATCATCATCTTTTGAGTCTCCATTAAAATCTCCTGATTCTCCCTAGCTTGATAAGCCATTGCCTTCCCAGTCTTGGACTTCAAGGCAACAAATTTACCTCGCTTATGAGGTTCGTCTTCCTGGAGCTCTATCTCATGACTTCTTAAAGAATTAACAAGTTCTTCAAGACTATTACTATTTAAATCTTTAGATAGCTTCAAGGCAGTTAACATAGGTCTCCATTTCTTGGGGAGACTTTTGATGATTTTCTTGACATAGTCAGCAGTAGAATACCTTTTGTCCAGAACCTTGAGTCATGCGACAAACATTTGAAATCTTGAGAACATAGTTTTAACGGTTTCATCATCTTCCATTAAGAATGCCTCATATTTTTGGATTAAGGCCAAGGCCTTTGTCTCTTTTACTTGAGCATTCCCTTCGTGAGTCATCCTCAAAGAATAAAATATAGAATTAATGATATCTCTGTTTGTTATCTTCTCATACTCAGTATACGAGATAACATTAAGCAATATTGTTATAGCCTTATGATGATTCTTATAATCCTTATTTTGATGATTTATCATAGCACTCTGTACGTGCTACTTTGTTACCTGCAACATCAATTGGGTGAGTGTAGCCATCGACTACAAGATCCCAGAGATCAACATCATATCCAAGAAAGAAACTTTCAATTCTGCCTTTCCAATAATCAAACTTTTCACCATCAAAGATGGGTGGTTTAACACTGTATTGATCTTTCTCATTATTAGCATCAGGTGCAGCAGCGACCATTGTTTCTCACACAAACTGGACCGGTACTGAACACGGTGAAGCGTTGATAAAACTTTTATTACAATCAGAACCAGAGATCTGATGCCAATTGAATGTGTGAACAATACAAGAAAGAGGGGGTTTGAATTGGGTTTTAAAACAAAAGATTTTTACCAACTCAAAAATCCAACAATCAAAAGACTGAATAATGAGAAATGCACAAGGATTTTTATCCTGGTTCACTTGAAACTCAAAGCTAATCCAGCCTACCCGCCAAGGTGGTTTCGCTTTATACATAAGGATTTAATCCACTATAATCAACTTACTACAAATGCACTAGCAACAACTGGTGACTAATGAACCATAATGACAAACTGTCAAAGTCTTCTCAAGGATTCAAACCTAACTGGTCCCTTAAGGAAATACAAATAACAAGTTTGAATAAAGATTGTGTTACAAGTTGCTTCTACACAAACACATTTTACACAAATGAAATACAAACACTTAAATAAAATAAGCACGAAGTTGTAAGATTTTCACGTAGAAACAGTCTTGTAAAATTCGGCTCTTCCTCAAGTCTCCAAGTATTCTTCCTATAACATGAAAAAGGAACCGTTTGAGGGCAAATCAGGAATACGATAAATGCAGTTGTCCATTAACGGAATAGTGACAGGTGTGAAGAATAGTACAGTCCTTTCGCCCACAGAATCTGGTAGTGGAAGGAATATTTTCATTTTGTACCATATACTATTTGATCATGTATCCTTGTATCCTTATCTTCAACTTCATAGGCTTGTGGTAGAAAGTTGATGAAGCGTGAAAAGAAGAAACACGTAGCTGAAATCAAAATCTTCAGAATCATTAATCAGAACCTTGACAACATCACCGTCTGACTTGAGATCTTCAAAAACTTCAGCTAGGAACATAAACTTCAGAAGCTTAATGATTAAAGTCACATCCAGAAGCAGAAATAGAGAGAGCGTTGCAGCAGCAACATAGCGTCTTTCAGAAGCTTCTTAGGAGTGAATCAGCGTAAAAGTGAATTTTGTAACACAAAGTTTAGAAATTGATGACGTTGCACGTCATATTATCAAAATCAGAACTAGTTGTTAGAGCTACAGAATAACAAACCGCTAGGGTACCAAAATTGTTCTCACACAAATACTACCTTGTTTTCATCAAAACTAAAAGGTACATATGCATAACCAAATCTTGTTCTAACAGAAGCGCCCACCTGGATATTAAATTAATGTTGCATTTTATGTTGAAATTATCTATGTAATCCTTATTTTATTTTATGAATCTTAATTTCATTTTGGAAAAATACATGTTTTTGGTTCTGCTACTGATGTGTCTATGTTACGGAAATGAAACTACAAAAACATTCCAGAGATACATCTTCGCAATAAAATAAACCAAATAATAGAGCGTAACTCATAATGGCCTTTGTTGAGTGTGTGTTGGGGTGCGTTCGGAGACGCATCTCTGTAAACTTGGGGCATTTTTGGATTTTTGCGGGGTGCCTAAGAAACATATAGGATGCATTAAGAAATCTTCAAAAATACTACTATTTATACTGACTAAATTAAACTTTTTGACCCAAATGCCACCATGTTGATTTTTTAAATCCAAATACCACATTCTGAAACATTTTTCTCAATATATTATCTTTTAGCATTTGTTATTACTTCAAAAACACTACTTCCATGTATGATGGCGGACGAAGTCAGTCCTCTTAATAGGTCTGCCATCTACAAAGGAACCATTTATTTCCATTCTTTTAATCCTACTTAGGTTAGTTTTCTACACATAGTCGGTCTCGAACTCATATAAAAGAAGAAAATTGTGTTAGGTAGTCGATAGCCACCGTAACATTTTGTCAAATTTATATAACATTGATCAACTACGAAATAATGTGAATGCTAGGTCTTTGCCCATAAGCAACATGTTCTATTTACCACACAGCTGTTTTACTTCTCGATCCTCTATCTACATGGGTGATGCCTCAACAGTCAAGTTATCTCTCACTTATACATCATCCACTTTGATCACATAAGATGGATTTGTAATGCATCTCCTTAACTGAGACACGTGAAACACATCATGAAGACTAGCAAGTGACGGTGGTAAAGTAATCTGATAGGCCATTTCTACTATCTTTCGCATAATTTGGTACGGACCAATGAAACGCGGAGTAAGCTTTCGAGACTTCAAGGCTCGACCAACACCAGTTACATGAGTAACTCTAAGAAATACATGAGCGCCCTCTTGGAACTTAAGTGTTCTGATCCTTTTGTCATGGTAACTCTTTTGCGGACTCTATGAAACTCTCGTCTTCTATTGAATCGTTTTAATCTTCTCAGCCATTTGTTGGATAATCTCAAGTCCAATTACAACACTCTCCCTCAATTCATACCAACACAGAGGTGTCTTACACCTTCTATCATACAACGCCTCAAACTGTGCCATTCCAATACTTGAATGGAAACTGTTATTGTAGGTAAAATCAATCAAAGACAAAAATCTATCCTAAGCATCTCCTTGTTCTAGTACACAAGCTTTTAACAAGTCTTCTAAAGATTGGATAGTTCTCTCCGTCTGACCATCTGTCTGCGGATGGTAACCGAGACTCAATCGCAACTTCGTACCTAAAGCCTTCTGCAAACTCTCCCTGAGTCTTGACGTAAACCTTGGATCCCTGTCAGGTACAATACTGGACAGAATACCATGTAGACTGTTAATCCTATAAATATACATCTCCGCTAGTTTTTCCAATGGATGATTGAGTCGATTCAGTTAACCTGTCCACAATAACCTAAATAGTATCATAACTCTTTGCTGTCATCGACAATCCATACACAAAGTCCATTGAAATGATGTCACATTTCCACTCAGGAATCTATAATGGTTATATCAAACCCAACAACTTATGATGCTCAACTTTTGACTTCTGGCAAGTCAAACATGCATACACGATTTCAGCAACCTCATTCTTCATTTCAAGCCACCAAAAGATCTTTCTCAAATCTTGATACATCTTATTAGCATCAGGATGAATACTCAGACCACTTCAGTGTTCTTCCTCAAGAATAATTTTCTTAAGTACATGCACATCAATAACACAAATCATATCTCTGAATCTAATCACACCACTCTCATTGATTCTGAATTCACCACTTTGGCCTTGATTGATTAGAGTTAACTGATCAATCAATTTTAAGTCCATCTTCTGACCTTCTTTAATCTCTTCCAAAACATTATTAGTGAGCTTCAGCATCCCTAGTTTCACACTCTATGACGTGACTTCGCAAACCAAACTCAAATCTCTAAATTCTTTGATCAACTCTAACTTTTTAGCCATCAGTGTCGACATATGTAATGTGTTTCTGCTCCACACATCAGCTATGACATTGGCTTTCTGAGGATGGTAATTCAAACCAAAATCATAGTCCTTCAACAACTTGAGCCATCTCCTCTGTCTCATATTCAACTCATTTTGATCGAACAAGTACTTCAGATTCTTATGATCATTGAACACTTCAACTCTAGAGCTAAACAAATAATGTCTCCAAATCTTAAGAGAAAATACAATAATAGCCAACTCTAAATCATGCGTAGGTGATCGAAAAATAGCAAGTGTACTATTTTAACCGATGTAGTAATAATAGGGGTTTTATCCCCAATATCGATCTCGAGGACTGCGTAGGCAATATAAATTCTATAATACTTCAATTGGACAAAAGTAATTGGGGGGGTTAGTAGTTGTTCAAAAATAATACTTGCAAGAGGAAAATAAAATAGAGTAATAAAATAAGGTTTTGAACAAAAATGAGAAGTGCTAGGGTACATTGTATGAATTGCCTTATAACAACCTTAATCCTTATTTCAAAGACATGGCTCAGATTAATCAATTTCTTGACTGTAATTTGTTGACTCCTAAGTCCTTAGTGAGAAAACCTTTGATTTCATAACCTAGTTACTATGTCCATAGGTGAGTAAGTTCGAAATCAAGCATTATGAATAATATCATTAGTGTTCCAAGTGCAATAGGCTATTCCTAGTCCTAGGTAATATCTACTGATGCATTATCGTGCAAAAGCGTTAACAATGGTTTTGCCGACCTAAGGTTAACCATAAATCAGATTCGATTTGTCCGACAGAAAAAGCATTAAGATCATTGCACGATAAAAATGATTGTTAGAATAAGCACTTATGTCATTGAAACAAGAAAATCAAGATCATTACAATAAGCAATTCAGGGAAACCCCCTAGCAATTGGGGTTTAGCTACTCATAGTGTTAAAAGAAAATACAAAATAAAATTGAGACATTACAAGATAATCAGATTCCTTCGAGCTTCAATGGCTTCCGCACATAAAAACCTTATGTTCTCCGATCGCCTTGATCTCTCCAATCTTGATCGTATATTCTTCTCTCGTTCCCAAAAGTCACAAGGTCAAAAAGTCCCTCTCTAATTCCCCAAAAACTCTCTAAAATACTCTCAAGTCAATTACATAAGTCGGTAAATACCCAAAGTACCCTCAAGGATCCCAAAAGTCCAAAAATAAAGAAAATCAGCAACTAACACGCCCCAGCCAACACGGGCCGTGTCAACTGACACGGGCACCCGTGTTGGCCCTCTGTATCTCTGAAAAATTATGAAATTGCTCCAGGTTTGTTGACATGGGCCGTGTCAGCTGACACGAGCACCCGTGTCAGTCCTCTGTATTTTTTCAATTTTCATCTTTTTGGTTCCCTCTTGACACGGCCCGTGTCAGGTGACACAGGTGGCCGTGTCAGGCCACTGTATCTTTTCCAAAAACTCGTCTGAACTTTTGGTGATCTGAAGGCTGGATCAGATCCTGTCGAAGTGGGCCACCAAGTACGTCTGAGATGCTGGGCGTATGGAGAGGAGGAGGGGTGTACCTGCAAGGCACCCCGACGCTCAAGTAAGAAAGGGTTAGAGAAAAGGGGCAAGTACAAAGTGTTAGTTCATAGGATGAATATTTGATACCTAACCCTCTCAAGTGAGAGGGTTTATATAATGCCCCCAAGCGCGTGGCCAAAGGTCCTATTTTCGGGGCAAAATAATCGTTTTCCCGAAGAATAGGTAACTGCCCAAACTAGCCGTTATGTCGGGCAAGGTGCCTAAAACTAGTCGTTATGTCGGGCATAGACATAATTTCGGGCACATGCCCTTAGCTGTTCGGGGAGTGAAGAAGTCGTGCGGAATGGGCAGCTGTTCCGGGGAGGAGCGATTCATTCCTTGCCCGGTTAGAGGGGCAGAAAGGTAACTTTTACCCTTTATGGATTGGACTTAGGCAATTGGGCCGTTCTGGGAGCAGAAGTGGATTGGGCCATGTCTAGCCATTGGTCCAGTCCAGAACAGGAGCCCCCCAAGTCATTGCTCCCGAGCATGGGAGTAATGACTTAAGGACAGCTCGTGGCTCCGGGGAGCTAACGTGAAGTCGTTGTTTGGTGACGAGAAAGGTTGTCTCGTGGTGCTCATGACTCCTGGTGTTCGTGATATTCATGTCCGTGTCTGGATTACCCGTCGCACGGGGAGACCAACGGTTAGGAGGAATCGAAACGTTAGGGTACCACGCGTGCCTCGAGCCTTGTGCAATAGTTACTAGGTAATGATGGCTAGTTAATAGCCATTATGACCTACGAGGGCGTGCCTCCGTACGTGCCCCTCAGTATAAAAGGGGGAGACCCATTTCATTTTGAACTTTTCGCTCTCGTTTCTCTTCGTCTTCTTCATAGTTCTTGTCTGTTCCCGCCGTCAACTGTTCAGGCCACCGTATCAACTCCGGGCAACCAGTTTTTGTCTTCTTAGTCCAAGTAAGTTTGCTGATTTTGTGATTTTTTCATCCCTTTTTGGTGATTACTAGTGGATTGCATGCGGTTAGGACTAGGTTTAGAGGACGATTTGCTCAATTTTAGGTGGTTGTTGGTGGTGGACGGTGGTTAGGCCATTTTCCATCGCTGATGCACCGCTGGGCTTTTAGGACATTCTAGTGAGGAGGGCGGTTCCTGCATCGTCACGATGATGATGCATGCGCAACCGCCGTGGTCGTTCATGTTCTGGGGTGACGATGAATTTTCCGGTTGAGCATTTGCGGTTTCCGGTGAAGCTTTGCAGTTTCCGGTGGAGCTTCAAACGAAAACTGGGAATAGGCTCGGGGAAGTTCCTCGTCCGGGAGTGGTTTGTCTCGAGCGTCTCCTCGCAGGGAGGCTCTTGAATTTTCCCTTTGATGTTAGGGCTTAGGTCGGGGACGTCGTCCTCAGCCCTTCGCGCGCCCTTTCACTTGACTAACGGTGGAAGGGTGGATTTGATCTTCGTCGAATTCACTTTTTTCTCTGCTTTTTAGGTGATTGACATGGCGACAGGGCCAGACGGGGAGATAATAATAGATTTGTCTGAAGAGGAAGCGAGTTCCTTGGAAAACAGTAGCTCGAAATCCTCAAGTGTCCCTAGCGAAGCCGGGGAGGAGGAGGAAATGGATGAGGATGTTGTTGAAGATTCCACGGAGGAGTGGATGGTGGTTGAGCCAGCCGAGCATGTCTCCACCTTCGCGTTATATTTGGGGGACGTTTTCACGTTAGTCGGACCAGAGGAGGAGTGAAAGTTGCACTTTCCCTCCGAGGATGATAGGGTCTGCACGAATTTCGGGGAGTGTTTCGCTATGTACGAGTACACTTTCAAAGAACTGGGACTGAGGTTACTGTTCACTGATTTCCAGCAGTCAGTGTTCGTGCATCTGGATTTGGCCCCGACACAGCTACACCCGAACTCGCCGGCCTTCATCCGGGCGTTTGAGTTGACGTGCGATTTTTTGAAGATAGGGGCTACTCTCCCTTTGTTTTCACTGTCTTTCATCTTCAACGGCAGCTGTCGGGGAGAAAGTATGGTTGGGTTTCGTTGAAACAGCCTCGCAAGTTGTTCAAACCTATTTCTGAATCGATACGGACGTTCAAGGAGAGGTTTTACATTATAGAGCCTGTATCGGAGGTCGCCCAGGATAGCACGTATGTCTGGGAGATCGAAGTTGACGAGGAGGGTAACGAGCTGCGCGATGAGGCTGGGAGGTTTATCGGGGAGAGACGGTTCAAGTTCCCTATCCACTAGGGACCTGGCCATTTTACCAAGGCGCCCAATGAGTACGTTCTCCAACCGAACAACCTAAACAGGCAGGATGTCTTTGCTTACGATACACTGGTGAAATATGTCAACTCCTTCCAGCTTGCTAAATGCTGGACGAAGAAGGGTGACCCCATCTTTGAGGAGGATGGAAGCCAGAGGGTGGAGTATCCTTTTATCAACACCAAGGCACTTTTGGAGTGCAAGACTCCCGCGAAAGCTTATAAACTGCTCGGTAGTCTTAGTTGTTTTAACTTATGACTTGTGTTTCCTTCCTCGTCTAACATGTTCGTACTTTGTTTGTGCAGGTGAGATGCCTCTTGCTCACGAAAGGATGGTAAAGAATCCTCTTGCGAGGAACAAGTCCGGGGCGGCTGCTCCCAAGACCCGATTCTCCCAGCGTACTCCTACTCCTCCTCAGCCTGCCGCAGGGGTTTCTTCTCCCACTCATGCTCCCCAGGGATCTCCCTTACCTCTGGCCTCACGGCCCAAGCGGTTCAGGGCCACCGAAGATGTAGATCTTACCCGGGCGCCGGAAAAGGGGAAGTTCGAACTTTCTCCATGTATTCATGAGAGACGGTTATTCGAGGGAACGTCCTTGGTTGTACCGTGGGCAGAATCTCTCCGGCTGAAAGGCATGGATAGCCCGAGCAAGAGGGCGCTAGTGGCCCAAGATGCTTCTGCGCTGGTCAGAATGTTAGAGATGGCGGTTGTTTATGCTGAAGGGGACTCTGCAGCTGAGTCTGAACTGAGAACTGCTCAGGCCACCATAGCATCCCTTGAGGAGACGGCGAGGAAGGCCAAGGAGGAGGCTAGGAGTTCTGATGATGCCCGAAAGAAGGCAGTCGAGGAGGTGTCCAGGTTGAAGAAGGAGAACTCCATGCTGGCCGCGGAGAAGAAAGCGTCAGAGGAACTGGTCGAGCATTTGAGGTCAGCTAATGCTCCAGGCGAAGATGAACCTGAGGACATGAAGGAGATTAAGACAAGGTCTGAGCTGGTTGCCCGTATGTTGGCGGCCGAGGACGACAACATCGTTATCACGGACGAATACTTCAGGAACGCCGTGTCTCAACTGCGGGTGGTGAACCCCAAACTTGACTTTTCCACCGAGGGTACCCACTATCTGGCACACGTCGAAGATGGCCGGATAATCTGACCGGACCCCCTCCTCAAAGAGCCTGCTGAGGATCAGCCCGTGGAGAGCCAGGAGCCTCAGCCTAACGCCGAGCAGACCGACCAGATGGATGAGTGAAGATTTTTGTTGTTGTTGTTGTAATTTTGTCCGGCCTGCGTGCCGTGTAATTTATTTTGGATGGGGACATGGCCCCCGGTTTATGTAATCAAGTACAATTGTGGTCCTTGCGGCCACTTATTATTTTTAATTATGTGCCCGGTCCTTATGGTCGGTTTTGTGACTTGCATGGCTTTATCTGCTTTAAATTTTGCTAAGTGTTGTTACTTATGCTCGTTCGTTTATGTATGCCCGTAATAGGGATTACTTTGATTTGCTTTAAGTTTCAGGGAATTGCTCGTTATAGATGTGTCCGCCAGTGAGGGGTACTGGTCGAACGGCCGGGGAATATCTGGGCGAGGATGCGGAGCTCAGGTCGCGTTTGAGGCCTGAGTTCGCGGCGTGAACCTCCCATCGCGAGCTGGGGTTCTGCCTGTCGTGGTACTTTGACGACGGCGGTGCTCGATTGAGGGACCGCTGTCGATCAGAGACCCGGCTCGTTCCTGAGTGGAGTTCTGCTTCACTGGCATGCGACGCTTGTACCTAGGCGTGCATCATGGTTGGTAGGCGATGCTCATCGTCGTGACGGATTGAACTGGTAGTTTAGGCCTTAGCTATAGTATTGTTTCAGATTTTTGGCGTTCCATGGTCGAGCAAGTTCTTCCCCGTTGAGACGTTCTAGATAATAGGCCCCATTCTCCGTTTTTGCCTGGACACGATAGGGTCCTTCCCAGTTGGCGGCTAGTTTGCCTTCGCGAGAGTCTTTATGGTTTCTCCTTAGGACGAGGCTGCCCACGTCAAACTCTCATCGTATGACTTTGGCGTTGTGCCTGATGGCAATTTTTTGTTTTAACGAGGCTTTGGGGAGAGTTGCCCCTGTTCGGATTTCCTCGACGAGATCGAGTTCCTCCCTTAGTGCCTCGTCGTTCATTTCCTCGTCCAGGGGTGATTCTGTCCGCCTGGAGGGTACATGAACTTCGACGGGGATCACACCCTCAGTCCCATAGGCTAGACGAAAGGGTGTTTCCCCAGTTGAAGAGTGTGGAGTTGTGCGGTATGCCCATAAGACGATGTGCAACTCCTCGACCCAAGCCTTCTTCGTTTCGTCCAGCCTTCGTTTGAGGCCTCGAAGGATGACCCGGTTCGCCACCTCAGCTTGCCCGTTGTAGCGCGGTTTTTATGGTTTCGAATCACTATTGCTTTGGTACTACAGTTCGATTCATTTTTTATCCTGTGGAGCTGATTAAGGAAGGGAAATAGATGTCTCCAATTAACCCTGCTTGCATACTGAGTTTAAACAGCTGACTGTTGGTTTACAGATGCTATCAAAATAGGGGGTCTATCTTTAGTTTTTTTTTTAAGAATACAAGTGTCTGGATTATTTGTGAGGCTTTTGGTAAGGTACTGGATCAGATGTTTTTTTATTGATATGACGGTACTGGACCTAGTGTTTTTTGATTGATATGCTCGCTAAGATTTCGCAACCTTATGCCTACGTATACCCGTTTAACGAAACAGGGAAATCAGAGCAATTGTAGTTCCTCCTACTCTATGGGAGGAAAGAGATGTTTTGGTGTCTTGTTTAAAGCCCAAGATTGAAGCTAAAGGTGATTTGTATCTTGTTCAAAGCCCATGATGTGAAGCTAAAGGGTTTTGACTGAGAGAGAATTTGTCATCTCTAAAGAGGGATTGTTGATTTTTGTGTGCCTTGATCGAAGCGCAAGGTTGATGCTAAAAGGTTAATTAACTCAACCGGGGATTTCTTTATACAAAGCCTAAGAGGAGGCTAGATAAGGTTGACTCAACAAGAGAGTGTATATGTCTTGTACAAGGCCCAAGATTGAGGCAAAAAGAGACGGACTCTTTGGGGGATATCATTATACAAAGCCTAAGAGGAGGCTAACAGTTTGACTTTTCTGGGGAAAGTGTTCTTTCTGTCTTGTACAAAGTCCAAGATCGAGGCTAAAAGGTATTTTTGAGTCCGTTGGGGGAGGTTTATATGTATCTTGTACGAAGCCCAAGATGGAGGCTAAAAGGGTTTGACTCAACAAGAGAGTGTTTTTGTATGTCTTGTACAAAGCCCAAGACAGAGGCTAAAAGGGTTTGACTCAACAAGAGAATCTGAAAAGGGGATTGACTCAACAAGAGAATCTTTTATACTCAATAAGAGAGTGATTTGGTGTCTCGTATGAAGCCCAAGACGGAGGCTAAAAGGAGATTGACTCAACGAGAGAGTGTTTTTGTATGTCTTGTACAAAGCCCAAGACAGAGGCTAAAAGGGTTTGACTCAACAAGAGAATCTGAAAAGGGGATTGACTCAACAAGAGAATCTTTTATACTCAACAAGAGAGTGATTTGGTGTCTCGTATGAAGCCCAAGACGGAGGCTAAAAGGAGATTGACTCAACGAGAGAGTTTTTTATACTCAACAAGACAGTCTGAAATGGTTAGCTCCGCTGGGGAGAATCATTGTACAAAGCCCAAGAGGAGGCTAACTTCCCGAGGAAGGATCATTATACAAAGCATAAGAGGAGGCTAGCTATCTTCTGCTGAGGATTATTATGATCCAACAACAGGTCCAAAAAGATCAGATGCCTTGAGGTTCGGATTTGAGATAGGGTTACAATGATGATAAATTGATCCTGGTTGGGGAACTCTCATGAGAGAGACGGGGTTTAGATTTTCCTGGAGATTTATCCAAAATGACCAGAGTTTCTACAGTGCTTGAGAATGTCTTTGAGACTCAAGGGGGTTAGAATGTCCAAGTCTAGAGTTTTATCTTTTGTACGATGCCCAAGAGGAGGCACGGGCATTAAGGGATGAGAATCAACCCTAAAATGGTTGGAGTTTCGACACTGGAAAGACTGCTCTAGCAAAGGATGACTAAGTTTTGTCTTATACCTTTAAGAGGTTGTCAGGGTCCTTGTATTAAGCCCAAGAGAAGGCATGAGAACTTCTAAGAAGCCGGAGGGTCCTTGTACAACGCCCAAGTGGAGGCGGGGATGCTTTTAGGAAGCCTGGGGGGTCCCCAAACTAAGAGAAGTTCAAGAAATGCAATTCACAGAGAATAGATCATTCCAGGAAAGTTCGAGGATTTGGAAGAAACTCAAGAGATACCATTCACGGAGAAAAGATTATCTCTGGGGAGTTAGAGTTTCTTTGACAATTTCTAAGGGTAACAGTCTGAGAAAAGGTTCACCGAGAATACTGCCTTTCTCTTTGTTCCATATTGTTTAACCCCAAGGGAAGGGAAGACTGTATCTGGAATCCTACGGGGGATCTAGTTTTGTTTGTATTTAAGAGTGACCAACATGGCTTTACCTAGTTCTAGACGTAGTTGCCGGGGAAAACTCTAAATAACTATACTAGTATATATACAATTGATATATGACCAGTATTAAGAGGGTATGAAAGAAGACTTACAGTGAAGCAGCCCCACAATACAGTTATGTATATGAAAGCAGATAAAAGAAAGCGGATAAACACTTACTCGTTGTAGAGCTTTCATGCTGTGTGGTTAGTTGTTCAACAAAGAAATTAAAGAAAGTTTTGATAACAACTATGTATTTGGATTCAAAATCAAAGGAGAAATTATTTTGGAAAGATCATTGGGGCTTACAGCTCAAGGAGAGGCCCAAAGATTTAACATTGATCACACCGTTGTTTTGAATTTATATAGGGACTTATACAAATGACTAAGGCCCAAAGAAAGGTCTTTTGTACAAATGGGTGGGTCTTACACTCTATTAGAGGCTCAAAGTGATTTTAAGAAAAAAAATAATGGGGTTTACAACTCAAGGAGAGGCCCAAGGGGTTTGTTTTTGAAAACGGCGATCGCGCCGAGCTTTTGAAAATATACAGAGGGACTTATACTTGTGTGAGGCCCAAAATTATTTATTTTACAAAGGGATGAGACTTACACTCTATCAAGAGGCCCAATAAATAAAGATGGGTCTTATAGCTCAAGGATAAGCCCAGTTGAAAATAATTTGAAAATGACGATTGTATCGAAATTTCCGACTATATCGGGACTTATACAATACACTGAGGCCCAAAAAATGATTCTTATTTACAAAGAGGTGGGACTTACACTCTATTAGAGACCCAAAGTGTTTTTAAATATTTGAGTATGATTAAAAATCAAAGAAACCCTAATTTTCATTTTTTAAAAGTAATTTTTCAAAGAAAATTAATAAAAAATGATAAAAACACCAAATAAGTTTAAATAAACCCCTTGTGATTTTTGGTTAAGGCTTGAAAAATAAGGTTTTAATCACAAGATGATTTAAAACCCATTTGGTTTTGATTTTTCAAGATGAATATTCATTTTAAAATGTTTAAAAATAATTAAAATGAATTTATTCACAAAAATACCAAATATATTAAATAAATAATATAAATTTGATTTTTTTTTTGTAGAATAAAATATTTTACTATTTTTGTGATTTTTCAGAAAAAGAACCAATAAAAAATGATAAAAATTGAGTGAGAAATTAATTTTTCAAATCATTAATAAAAATAATATGAAAAAATAAAAAATAGGACAAGTGATAAAAAAAGAGGTCTGGAGCGAGGGGGATTCGAACCCCAGACCTCTCGCTCGCTAATACACACAAACCAGCTGATCAACCACTGGGGCGCAATGCCAATTCATTTAATATATGGCAAGGGAAAAATATATAGCAAACTTGGTTGGTTTTCTGAACCATGGCGCCATGGCCATCTTCATCATCAATCTCAGATGCGTGAAGGTCTCTCTAACTCATTCATTTCTCAACCATTTGCCACGATTCAAACACCAATTTCATGCGTTTTTGAACAAGGAATATGATGGTAATATTCAATTTTGTTGAAATGGATTGAATCAGAACATAACAAGTTAAAACCTGAAGAACCCTAAAATTGGCATGAACTCAAGGAAATCCTATATACGAATTGTAAACAACAATTGATTTAGGGGAAACACTCAACATATGATGACAAGCAATTGTCAAAAGTATCATGCGAGGAAATATGCATGGATCATGTTATGAGAGTTTTGAGGCTTACCTTGATGCAAGCTGAAATGGAACTCTACACAGATGATATTTCAGAAGTGATTTGATGATCACTATAGCTTCAATGGATGTTATTGAGTGGATTGCAAGCTTTGGAACACTTTGAAAATCTTTGAATCAAGGTGGAGGAATCCAACTGTAGAATGGATGCATAATGGCTTGGTTGAAGAGTGATTTTGAGCTAGAGGTGTTACAGAGATGCTTTAAGTGTTTGAACACCTCATATACATTATATGTGATGTGTTTGAGCAATTGGATTGGATTGTTTAAGGCTGCAACTCAAAACCCGACGGTGGTTGCTCAAAAACAAGGAAATTTGGCACTTAAGAGAGAATGAGAGAAAGCAATGTTGTAAGCTGCTTTGGTGTGGTTTGAATGATCAGTTGGAACCTCTATTTATAGGTGATCAACTCTTGTCTTGGAGGAATAGTGAATGGCTGCAAGATCATATCACATTCAATGGCTTTGGCTTGGTGGCATTTCTTCTCATGCAAGGCAAACTAGCCTCTCCCAAGAGCAGGGCTATGTCTTGACCAAATCCACATTCTTTATATATTTTAATTGTTTTTTAAGTGAGCATCTTGACTGAGTAGAGTGGATTTGTTGAAAGTGCCCTATTTCACATAAATGCCTTTGAATTCAAGGCATAATGTGCCAAAATGCATTAATCTCAAGTTGGAAGATCCCTTTGCCTTTTGACTTAGCTTTACAGGTTGGATCAGATGGATTAGGATCAGATTAGATGATTGTGGCATAGAGATCCTTGGTTTTGATTCAGAAATCGTGTGTGGCAAGAAATCACACAAACCGATTTTTCCAAAACAGTTGTAGCAGCATGACTTTGGGCATAGATTTCTCTTGGCTCAAGTTGAATCAATTCATGCTAATAAGTTTTTTGAATTCTTAGCAACATTTGCAACAACATTGATGTTTACCTTTGGAATTGATTCATCTTCCAACTATGTGAAAAAACCTCACAAGTTTTGGTGTTTTCAACAAAATCTGTCTTGGACAGAATTTTGTCTAAGTGTTGAAAAATGATGCATTTTCATGTTTTTAGTGATTTTGATCCAATCATAACTTGAAATCTATGAGGAATTGGAATGAGGTGTAGTTGACACTTTTGAAGTATGACTTGAGGTCTACAAATCCATCTTTGGATCATCCAAAATGGTTGTCTGGATCTCAAGTTATGGTCCTTGAATGTTGGTACCCTAGCCACTTATTTCATAACTTAAAAAAATTCTAAGTTTTTATGGTTACCCCTTTTACAAGTTATCCCACTTTCTTTGATTTTTCTTGATGAATGATGATTCAAATCACACATTAACATCATTTTAGGGTCAAAGAACCATAATTATGAAAAATCTCAAAAAGTCAAACTTTGACTTTTGTGCACAGTTGACTTTTTATCAGATGAATTCTAAACTGTGCGATCCTCCATGAAATCAAGTCCTTGACCTAAATCAAACTTGATGGACATGCTCCATGGGTGTTGTAGGGTGTATTGAATCATGTCCCAAGGTTTGGGAGCATGCCTCGGTCAAAAGTCAAAGGTACAGTTGACTTTTTTCCTCAAAACCTTAATTGTGGTCCTGATGAAATTGAGACTTGTTGATCAAGCTTCTTGAATCAATCCATTATTGCAAATGGATCAATATAGTGTGTTAGAGACCCTCCAATCATGTCTTGAGGTCCTGGCTCATGTTTTGTCCTAAAAGTCAACTTAGGGGTGAATTAGGTCAAGAAACCCTAATCCCTGATTTTTCGTGAATGCATCCCCGGAGGCTAAATTGACTTGATGATTGGGTCCATGAGGTCCCTTGGAGTATCTTAAGTTATGCTTTGAAGCATTGGCTCATGCTCAGAGGAAAATTTCCACCTGGAGGCCCTGGTCGACCAAAACCCTAATTTGGTGACACTGGTGATCCTGAGGCTTAATCCACTTGGAATGCTGCAACCTTGTGCTTGATTCTTGATGTGGGGGTCCTCTTGATCCTTTGTGTATGTTTGAGAGGTTAGATAAGTTGAAGATCATGTCATTTCTTGATTGATCCCTTGTCTAAAGGCTCTGAGAGGGCTCAAAACCCTAATCTCTGAGTAGTGAATGCTCAACAATTCCTTGAGGAGATTAATGAGGCACAAAGGTACATCCATATTGTGATGATGATTTTCACAATAATGGGAAATCTTAGTGGTCACAATTTGGGGTATGACATATGCCCCTATTTAATCTTCTTGGACCCGAAGGTGTGAATGGCGAAGGTATTCGGGCATTCGGGGTGCAAGATAATTAAATATCAGAATACCCGAAATTTTGATGGTGATTATGAATGGCAGCTTGCTCATCCATCTTCTTTTGCTAAGCAATGATGCTTAAAAAAGGTAAAAAACTCCCCCTCGATCCTGGTCTTCATCCAAGGAACTGATCTCGGTTTTCTTTTATCAATAAACTTCCCCACGATCCTGGTTTCCTACCAGGGAACTGGTATCAGTTTCTGATATAAACTTCCCCTCGATCCTGGTTTCCTACCTAGGAACTGGTCTTAGTTTCTGATATAAACTTCCCCTCGATCCTGGTTTCCTACCAAGGAACTGGTCTCAGTTTCTGATATAAACTTCCCCTCAATCCTGGTTTCCTACCAAGGAACTGGTCTTAGTTTCTTTTGTCAATAAACTTTCTTGACAAGGGACGTTATTTGTAACGGTTTTCCTCAAACTTCTCGCCGAATTTTCCTGGAGAGAGGCCATTTGATGGAAAAAGATTTGACTTCAGACTTGTTGGGGAAACCCATCCGTCTGAGCTGTAGAGGTGTACGACTTCTCTATGGAAGGTGCCATTTGTCGACTCTACATAGGGAAAACGAGTCTCTTGAGAGACTACTTTATGTTTGGGGGTATTACATCATACTTTTCCCGAGATCTTCTCGAAGAAACGCCATATGGTGCAATCCAGTTTTGAGGGACTTTCTCTGGGAATTTTCCTTAATCCGGGAAAGCGAAGACATCATCTTTAATGGTGAAGAGTGACGTTGGTCGAAGGTTTTCTTGCCTTTCAGAGGTTCAAGTTATCAAAGTGGTCAAGGATCGGCTCCAATCTAGAAATAAACTGGGGGAGAGAGATTGTTCAGACGCAATAGTTCCTGACGAGGAAAGAACTGACAACTCGATTGAGAGGACTTTTATCACTAGGGGATAAGACCGACTAGAGTGATAGTGATGCAATATGAATGTGAATGTAAATCAATAATGCATGATGTATGTATGTTTATGCTGACAAAACTGACGCGACATACAGACTAATAGATAAACATGACTGGATACTCGGCCACTGCGGGGGGCGAAGAAGTATCACGAGTCCAAGATAGCAATTCTGCCTTGCTTAGGAGAAATATTTCCTGCGGGGAACACCGTTGGTCGGGCTTAGGAAATAAGAACACTGTCGGTGATGTCGGACGGAACATGGTCTCTGACACAGTTGATCCTTTGTTCAGGCGTACTGGTTTAGAAGGAGTACTTTGATTCTGCACTTTGAGGTTCGATTGCTTTCGGAGAAGCTGTCGATGTTCTTTTGATGTTCAACAGTCAAAAGAAAATGCCATCTTTATTAGAAAAAATTTGACAAGTAAATTCATTTTTGTTTTATTTCAAGAATCATTAATCATGTTAAAATGTCGTTCTGTAAAGCTAAAACAAATAAGAATGGCAAACAAAAACACTAGGGCTCAAATTTTATTGATAGGAATGAAATCAGCCAAGCGTGTGATTCCATAGAGTATATACAAAGTTAGAAAAATGGTAATTTAAGGGAAGAGGGCTACATTGAAACATAACGACCGCTATCCTTCTACCAACTTTGAATTCGGGGCATCCTGAGCTTCTGTCGAAGATGACCTTGACTGGATTTTTTTTTTCGATGGATGGTGTAACAGTTGCTGAGGGACTTGCCCCTTTGTTGGACGTAGTTACTTGCCATGAATCCCTAACTTTTGCCTGGATTTGTACTTTTGAGATTTCCAATCCACTGGGATGATTTTTGATTATGTCTCTAATTTCTTGACTATGTCAACATTTGTGGGGTAGACAAATTCCTCTCCGTCCATGGTTGCAAGTCTCAAGGCGCCGCCTGAGAAAGCTTTCCTGACCACATAGGGGTCGTCGTAATTTGGAGTCCACTTGCTTCGGGAATCAGTGAGAAATGATTGTATCTTTTTTAGCACAAGGTCTCCTTTTCTGAAGACGCGAGGTCGAACCTTTTTGTCAAACGCATTCTTTATCCTTTGTTGATACAACTGACCGTGGCATAGTGCCGTTATTCGCTTTTCTTCCATCAGATTCAGTTCGTCGTGTCGACTTTGACACTATTCAGCCTCTGTTAACTTAGCTTCCATCAATACCCTGATTGATGGGATCTCAACTTCTATGGGGAGCACTGCTTCCATGCCATATACTAGAGATAAAGGGGTTGCCCCTGTTGAAGTGCAGACAGATGTACGATAACCGTGAAGAGCAAAGGGTAGCATCTCGTGCCAGTCTTTGTAAGTTACAACCATCTTTTGAACGATTTTCTTGATGTTCTTGTTAGCCACTTCTACCTCTCCATTCATCTTAGGTCGGTAGGGAGATGAGTTATGGTGTTCGATCTTGAACTCAGCGCACAACTCTTTCATCATCTTATTGTTCAAGTTGGATCCACTATCAGTAATAATCTGGCTTGGAACACCTTAACGGCAGATGAGATTGTTTTTTATAAATTAAACCACCACTTGTCGAGTTACATTAGCGTACGACGCTGCTTCGACCTATTTGGTGAAGTAGTCAATGGCTACTAGAATAAACCGATGTCCGTTTGAAGCCTTGGGTTCAATCATGTCAATCATGTCGATTCCCCATATGGAAAAGGGCCACGGGGAAGAAAGAACTTTGAGATGCGTTGGCGGTACATGGATTCTGTCTGAGTATATCTGACACTTGTGACACCTCCTCATATACTTGTAGTAGTCGGATTCCATTGTCAACCAATAGTACCCTGCTCTTAGAATTTTTCTCGCCATTGTGTGTCCGTTGGCATGAGTGCCAAAGGATCCTTCATGAATTTCCTTTATCAGCATGTTTGCTTTTGGTCTGTCTACACATCAGAGCAAGACCATGTCAAAGTTTCTCTTATAGAGTGTATCACCGCTCAGGAAGAAGCTTTCTGCCAATCTTCTGAGGGTCTTTCTGTCCTTTCTGGATGCCCCAGATGGATACTCTTGTTTCGGAAGAAAGCACTTGATATTGTGGTACCAAGGTTTGGTGTCTATGACTACTTCAATCGCGAAGATGTAAGCGGGTCGTTCAAGGCGCTGTTGTACCTCAAATTTTACCCTCAGATCCTTTGATCCTTTGCATATCATTCTAAGTCAGCAATTTTTGCATTTTTAGTCAAACATTTTATTGATCATATTAATCATGCATTTTAGCCGATTTTTGACATTTACTTGCCATTTTCGTTTTTGTTTTATTTTATTGTTATTTAGACAATTTTCGTAGCTTATTTAAATTTAATCTAGTTTAAATTCAATATAGTACTTTTTTTTTAGTTAATTCATTCTCAACTTAATTATTTTAAATTTAGCTTATTTTAATTTAAGTTTGATTTAGTTTATTTATAATTTGTAGTGTATTTGTAATTTATTTTAATTATCGTTTAGTTTTTTATTTTAGTCTAGTTTAAATTAGATTAATTTCTTTTTTAATTTACTTCAATTTTAATTTTAATTTATTTAGTTTAAGTTTAGTAATTTAATTTAATTATAATTTGATTTTAATTTTAATCATAATTATAGCTTCTTTTTTTTAATTAGTTTGTTTTTAATTGCAATTTTATTTTGTTCAAATTCAGTTTTTTTTATTACAAAATCCAAAAGAAACTTTTGCCAAACTCTCAGCCTCTCCTTTATACCAAAGCCACTCCATTTCATGCCATGCTTTCCAATCAGTACAAAATGTTTTGCTCACCAAGTACCAACCTACTAACCTTTCCTCATCAGTCCCAATACTCTCTTTTTGCCACAAAACTCGTGAAGCAAACAACAAAGTATCATGCTTCTTGTACTTTTGGTTGACATATTAAAGGTTAAAAACAAGGACCATCGTGTAACCTTTTGGTGGCACTATAATCTGCTAGTTCATGAGCCTTTTTTCCTTCTGACTGAAGACGTGAAACAAGCAACATGGCAAGCTTTTACTTGGCTCAAGAATGATGGTAGAGGGAGGCCATGCGCATAGGATCTTCTTGAGATATTTTTCTCTTAGACAAAACCAACATCCCTTGTGTTTTCAATACCATTGACCAGCAGCCTTGCCTATAAAAGGAGGCTTCATCATCCTTTGTTAGAACACGAACAGACATCAGAACAAAAACCAAACCAACACTTACCAAACAACAACACGACTTTCACGACCTCCCTGCAAACAATACATCTACCACCCTTTAAAGCTTCATCGTCATTCACCACACTCACACAATAATACCTTCAACATCCACCTTTCCATCGTATTCATTTTTTTGAAAAAACCTTAACCACAACCGGACTCACAGGTTGCTACCGACATCACAATAGCTCCAAAACTTCTGCAAACCAGACAAACCAATACCCTCAATCGCCAGACAACAAATCTCCAGCTTCCTTAAACGTTCACCTCCCTTCACGCACCATGACAATAACTTCAACCCCTATTTCTTCCCTAAATCATGAACCCAACCATTTCCATATTGAAGCAGAGCCGGAAAGTGAGAGATGGATAGAGTGAATGAGGGTGAATGAAACGTGAATCGAACCTAATTAAGTGAAACCGTCACATCGAACTCTCCGAAGCCGTCGATGGAGGTCGTCCGATTGAAACGAATTGTGTAGAGGTGAGAGTAATGCATAAGCGATTCGTGAGAGAGTGAAAGAAGATGATGAATGGTCGGCGTCGTATCACCTTCGCAAGAGTGAGAAAGAAACGGAGGCAGGGGAAGTAGAGAGTAAGACGGCACAAGGATTTCACGCCGAAGACGAAGGTCTCATTGACCTTTTCTTTTTTATTTATTTTTTCTTTTGTCTGTTTGCTTTCTCTTAAGCTTTTATTTTTATTTATTTATTTATTTTGTTTTTTTTCATGGCTGTTAGTCAGATTTGGGCTTTAGGAAGCCCATGTTGTTTCCTCAACACTCCTTAGATTGATGCACCTCCCCTGTTTTTTTTATTAATGACTATTTACTAGTGTAGTTTAATTAGGTTTATTTTAAGTAGGTTTAGTTAATTAATCTTGCCGTTTTTAGTTCTCTTATATAGTTTCTATTAGAGTTTACTTAGTATTTATTTAGTTAGAATATTAGGTATTAGTTAGATTTTAACTTATTAGCTTTAGTATAATCTTTAAAACTAGTATAATTTTTAGAACTAGTATAATTTTTAGAGTAGTTTTAGAATGAATTAATTTGTTTTTAAGTCAGTTAATTAAACTTATCTAAATAGTTATTTTAGTTAGAATTAGTTTTTTTTTTAATTAACTAGTTTTAGAGTTCAGCTAGCTTATTTTTAGGATTAGCTTCTAATTGGATATTAATCTTTTAGATTTTGGTTTGTTTAAACTTTATTTAATTTCTAATTTAATCTTGCCGATATGTTTTGAGTTTATTCCTAATATTCATTTTTCATTTAACCATCATTGCATTTACTGTATATATTGTTATTCATTTTACTCCTGATACCCGAGGTTTTCCTCTTTGTTTCTCTGTTTCTTATACCTCATTCAAAAGGAAAGTCTCTCTATTGATCGTAAGGTCATAGATAGCTCATTACCCTTTTAACCTAGCCTTAGGTTTGGAGTCGCCGCACTCCACGTAGGCGTCTTGCTTTCAGACCCTACTTTCCCGTGAACACTTCATCCCCTGTTTAACCAATCCTTTCACAAGAGATAGCCATTAATCTCTTTCTCATAACTAAGCAATCCTCACAAGCTTTGCTTTCAAAGCTTCTCACCCTACTTTCCCTTGGAACCTTGACCACAGTCAAGAGTTCCTCATCCTCATTAAGGTGAACTACGGTTGCTCTTATTCTTTAGTCAGATACGTAGGCACAAGATGCGGCGTCTTGGCGAGCATACTTAGTGTACATACTCATAGGTCTTTTCTTTACCTTAGCACTTTTCCTTTAGCAAGCAAACTTTATCATACAAATACTAATAAGAGGTTCCCGTAGAGTACTACGGATACTTAGGGTGCTAATACCTTCCCTTTGTATAACCAACCCCCGAACCTAGATTCTCTTTTTAGGGTTTTCGTTCTTTACCCTTTCCTACGGATAAATCAAAGCTCGGTGGTGAATTTTATGTTTTGTGATTCAAGTTAATTAATAGCTTGTTATCCAATTCTCACCGCAACAGAAATGGCGACTTCACTAGGGAGATATTCCCTAAGAGGGTTAAGCCCACCTTGTTTGCATTTGTGTTATTTATATGTTTGCTTGCTTGTATATCTGTACATATTTATATATTTGTATATATTTGTTGTGCTTGGGTTTTTTCTGTGTGCAGGGTTGTTACCTTGAGTGGTGAGGATAAGTCCTAACCCGGACTTGAGCGTACACATATGATAGGATCGTGGACATAGTCAAGGAGGCTTTGAGGGAGAAATGCCAAAGGAGTTGACTTGAGGTTCCACACTCAGTTGAGACCCTCTTGAAAGTGTTATAAGCTAAACGAGCAATCGTGAAGGCGTTACTACTTTCAACCTTGGTGCCAGGGATACTGATGACCTTTAGTTATCCCTTTACCCCCACTTGGCCTGTTTTAGACGTAGTGCGATGACTATGAGGGAGTAATCCTAAATTGTTGCTACGCGATACTACACTCAGACGAGACTCTCTTGAGAATTTTATTGATTACCGAGCAATTGGGGAGTCGATAAAATTCGAAAGATGGGTTGCCGACTCTGGGAACTTTTTAGAACCATGTTCTACGGATACAGCAACCCTAGTACACACCACTTGGTTTGGTTCTTTACCCAGACTCCATGCTGTGATCTCGAACCTTTGATCCTGTTGCATGTGTTTTGTATCCTGTTTGCATTGCATTGCATCTCATTTGCATCTTTGCATGATTCATTGTATGCGTCTGCCTGTTCAGATACTCATTTCCAGTGGTCTCTATCTTCCAGTGTCACCTGTGAGTCGTCAAGCTGATTCCTCGACACTGATACCGGGCTAGAGCTAACATCAGATGCAGAATGTCAAGAACAACCCTCTGTCAGGGCAAGTGAAGCTTCAGTCGACTTCAGCTCAGCTACTTTCCGAAGACAGGATAACTCATACTTGTAGTTGAATAGTCATTAGACCTTGTTTCTTATTATTTGCATTTTCCTTTGTTTTGTACTAGCTGTTTGCTTTCAACTATGTTTGTACTTTCAGGTTAATGAAATAAGCATTTGCAACTTTTTGATTCAATTCATTTGTTTTTGCTATTTACTTCTTATTGCTTCCTCTTTCATGAAAAGTAAAATAAAAAATTCTCTTGTCCACTTTCTTCTGATTATGCAAAGATTGGAGGGAGAATGATGAAAACATTATACTCATAATTGCTGTTAGTATGCTTTCTGATAAAGACTTTGCTGACGATGTAAGGCATTGTTTCAATCCCTAAACACTGGAGAAATAAGGAAGATAACCCCTCTTTAACCCATTCGAGCCTTGAAGTAGGAGTTTCTTTTCTTTACAAATAAAAACCCGCAATCTTAACCTGGGGCAGGGTAGGTCTCAGTTAGCTTGATTGTGCATTCAAATACAAGAGTAGCATTCAAGACGCCTTTCAACAAAGTTCACAAATGTTCCTTCGCACACAGCAAGCAAGTGTCGAAGATGTCTTTCAAGTCAAACGCCAATGATGGTTCACTGTAATCATTAAGCCAGACAGTCACTAAAAAAAAGAGAGTGGAAGAAAAAATCAAAATAAAAGCTCGCTAAGTCAAAACCTATGAAGGAGACTTAGGCAAAAATTGGGGCATCCCGCTGGCTGTAAGCTCATATGACACAGTTCAGGCTAAAGTTAGGGATAACAAAAATCATTCAAGAGGTTACCAAAATCCTCAAAGATAAAACGAATTGACTGAGGTCCTCACCAAAAAACAACAAAATGTTGTGAGAAGCAATGACTGCCATTTCAAAGTCCCTTTATTTCTGAACCATCATTACTACCATCAGTGCAATTCCTAACTTATGGGAACTTGAGTGCATAGTTTGAATTAACTGAGCATAGGACTGAAGTTCATCATGTAGATTGGGTGGGTCACAAATAAACTTTGAGCCTTTATCCTTTGTTTCTTAAACCGTGAACCAGACCACGTTACAACCCTCGAAAGACCTAACTGAAGCAAGGTTATTTTGAAAGCATACTACAGCAAGGTTGTGTAAACTGACTCCAAAAGATCTTTGCAGATCATCTGTTTTGGCATCACGCCTTGTGCTTTATCTTTCACTTTTAAATACCTTGAACCACCGTGTTCTGACCAGTAACTCATATACTTTGCATCTTTCAAAAATGACTGATTTCAAAAGTTGCATGAACTTTGCAGTTACCATGTTTGTACAAATACTTGTGTTTGCAAACTAACGTTTCTTCTCAAGGAATTTTCAAACAAATAAGAAACTTGGTTGGTGATCCAATTAGGGATAAACTTTCTCAGTGTACAGTAGAACAATCATCTTTCAAGACTCAGGCTAGGGCAAACTTTCCCAATGTACAATAGAACAATCATCTTTCAAGACTCAAACTAGGGCAAGCTTTCTAAGAGCACCATGAAACGGTCATTTCCATAATCAATCAAGCTGAAGCAATGATTAGCTCATCTACAATAATCAGCTAGTCTGGGGCAGTTTACTTGAAGAATCCCCAAGCAGCTCTCCATCCTTCTTTACGAGGATCATCACCAGATATAGTTTATTAGTGTGGCAAAGATATGTTCAGCAGGAGCATCTCTAGTCCCAAGCAGAATGACAGTGATCTCCATGTTGAGGAATCAGCCTTCTAGTCTTGTCTTCTCACCAAAGAGTCATGTTGTGTCGTCGACATCTGCATTTTAATTTGATCGTATATCATCTGCATTTTCATTTGATCGTATATCATCTGCATAATTCATATACATATGTATATCATGAGTGTTTCATCCTCATTTGCATTTCTCCCGAGGTCGTGTCGTTATCCACGTCTTATCTTACCAAAACGTTATATGTCCTTTCGTTCAGTGCCATTCCTGAATGTTGTCATTCTCTTGCGCATCTAATCTTGTTGATAGATGTTGATATTCTCTCACTCCAGTGCCATTCCTGGATGTCTGTCTCTTGTGATCTCTAGTGCCATTCCTGAAAGTTTTATTTGTCCACTCTTATCTAAAGCCATTATTAGATATTGTGATTTGTACCTTTCATTCAAAGCCAGTATTGGATGTCCGGTTTCTCTACCATCTGATGCCTATCCAGATGTGTCTCTCCTTCTGATGTTTTTTCAGATCGAGTCTTTGTTCATTTTATCTAAAGTCGTTATTAGATATTGTGATTTATACCTTTCATTCAAAGCCATTATTGGATGTCCGGTTTCTCTACCATCTGATGCCTTTCCAGATGTGTCTCTCTTTTTGATGTTTTTTAGATCGAGTCTTTGTTCACATTTATCTAAAGTCGTTATTAGATATTGTGAGTTATGCCTTTCACTCAAAGTCAGTATTGGATGTCCGATTTCTCTACCATCTGATGCCTATCCGGATGTGTCTCTCTTTCTGATGTTTTTCAGATTGAGTCTTTGTTCACTTTATCTAAAGCCGTTATTAGATATTGTGATTTATACCTTTCATTCAAAGCCGGTATTGGATGTCCGGTTTCTCTACCATCTGATGCCTATCTGGACGTGTCTCTCTTTCTGATGTTTTTCAGATCGAGTCTTTGTTCACTTTATCTAAAGCCATTATTAGATATTGTGAGTTATACCTTTCATTCAAAGCCAGTATTGGATGTCCGGTTTCTCTACCATCTGATGTTTATCCAGATGTGTCTCTCTTTCTGATGTTTTTTCATATCGAGTCTTTGTTCACATTCATCTAAAGCCATTATTAGATATTATGATTTGTACCCTTCATTCGAAGCCATTATTGGATGACTGGTTTCTTCGCATCCAATGTTTTCTTGGATCCCTGCTTTGTTCATTTTTATCTAAAGCCATTATTAGATATCGTGATTTGTACCTTTCATTCAAAGTCATTATTGGATGACTGGTTTCTTTTGCCATTTGATGTTTCTCCGGATGTGTCTTTTCTGGTTTTTCTTGAAGATCCCGTTTGAACTCTTCAGTATAAAAAAATCCCAGAAAATCTTTTGTTGATGTCTATTCTTTTCAAATTGATCCACAGTGGAGATCAAGTCTTCTTTCTGGTTCCATGCCCAGTAAAGAGTGTACTTTCATTTCCCCAGTGTCGTCTGGTCACCAATAAACCCATCGTCCATCTCCTTGGACTTTTCGTTAGTGGAGAGCACCTCTTTGGCTCCCATCCCCAGTGAGGACCTGTAGGAGTTCCTCTTTATGTTTCTATCCCCGGTGTTTCCCCAGGTCTCCCCAGTGAGTCTTTTGTTGGTCAGCCTGTATCCCCAATAAATTTTCCTTGTGAATATTAACCTTCGTCCTTCCCCAGTAAATCTCATATGTGGTGGTTTGCTCTTTATTTCTGGAGTCTGTCTGCATTCTTGCGTTATCATATCATCATATCATCATACTAGAAGTCCATGGCATGTCAGCATTTACATGTTTGTTAGCTGTCCTTGCATCTGCATTCCATCTAAGGGAAAAATTTTCGGTTTGCTATATTTAAATACCTTTTACCTTGATCTCTCGAGGATTTCTATCCCTCGTGTCATCCGGTAAAGCTATTTAAATAGGGGCAACTGTTGTACCCCAAATTTTACCCTCAGATCCTTTGATCCTTTGCATATCATTCTAAGTCAGCAATTTTTGCATTTTTAGTCAAACATTTTATTGATCATATTAATCATGAATTTTAGCCGATTTTTGCCACTTACTTGCCATTTTCTTTTTTGTTTTATTTTATTGTTATTTAGACAATTTTCGTAGCTTATTTAAATTTAATCTAGTTTAAATTCAATATAGTACTTTTTTTTTAGTTAATTCATTCTCAACTTAATTATTTTAAATTTAGCTTATTTTAATTTAAGTTTGATTTAGTTTATTTATAATTTGTAGTGTATTTGTAATTTATTTTAATTATCGTTTAGTTTTTAATTTTAGTCTAGTTTAAATTAGATTAATTTCTTTTTTAATTTACTTTAATTTTAATTTTAATTTATTTCGTTTAAGTTTAGTAATTTAATTTAACTGTAATTTGATTTTAATTTTAATCATAATTATAGCTTCTTTTTTTATTTAGTTTGTTTTTAATTGCAATTTTATTTTTTTCAAATTCAGTTTTTTTTTAATTACAAAATCCAAAAGAGACTTTTGCCAAACTCTCAGCCTCTCCTTTATACCAAAGCCACTCCATTTCATGCCATGTTTTCCAATCAGTACGAAATGTTTTGCTCACCAAGTACCAACCTACTAAACTTTCCTCATCAGTCTCAATACTCTCTTTTTGCCACAAAACTCGTGAAGCAAACAACAAAGTACCATGCTTCTTGTACTTTTGGTTGACATATTAAAGGTTAAAAACAAAGACCATCGTGTAACCTTTTGGTGGCACTATAATCTGCTAGTTCATGAGCCTTTTTCCTTCTGACTGAAGACGTGAAACAAGCAACATGGCAAGCTTTTACTTGGCTCAAGAATGATGGTAGAGGGAGGCCATGCGCATAGGATCTTCTTGAGATATTTTTCTCTTAGACAAAACCAACATCCCTAGTGTTTTCAATACCATTGACCAGCAGCCTTGCCTATAAAAGGAGGCTTCATCATCCTTTGTTAGAACACAAACAGACATCAGAACAAAAACCAAACCAACACTTACCAAACAACAACACGGCTTTCACGACCTCCCTGCAAACAATACATCTACCACCCTTTAAAGCTTCATCGTCATTCACCACACTCACACAACAATACCTTCAACATCCATCTTTCCATCGTATTCATTTTTTTGAAAAAACCTTAACCACAACCGGACTCACAGGTTGCTACCGACATCACAACAGCTCCAAAACTTCTGCAAACCAGACAAACCAGTACCCTCAATCGCCAGACAACAAATCTCCAGCTTCCTCAAACGTTCACCTCCCTTCACACACCATGACAACAACTCCAACCCCTGTTTCTTCCCTAAATCATGAACCCAACCATTTCCATATTGAAGCAGAGCCGGAAAGTGAGAGATGAATAGAGTGAATGAGGGTGAATGAAATGTGAATCGAACCTGATTAAGTGAAACCGTCACATCGAACTCTCCGAAGCCGTCGATGGAGGTCGTCCGATTGAAATGAATTGTGTAGAGGTGAGAGTAATGCATAAGCGATTCATGAGAGAGTGAAAGAAGATGATGAATGGCCGGTATCGTATCGCCTTCGTAAGAGTGAGAAAGAAACGGAGGCAGGGGAAGTAGAGAGTAAGACGGCACAAGGATTTCACGCCGAAGACGAAGGTCTCATTGACCTTTTCTTTTTTATTTATTTTTTCTTTTCTCTGTTTGCTTTCTCTTAAGCTTTTATTTTTATTTATTTATTTATTTTGTTTTTTTGCATGGCTGTTAGTCAGATTTGGGCTTTAGGAAGCCCATGTTGTTTCCTCAACACTCCTTAGATTGATGCACCTCCCCTGTTTTTTTTTTATTAATGACTATTTACTAGTGTAGTTTAATTAGGTCTATTTTAAGTAGGTTTAGTTAATTAATCTTGCCGTTTTTAGTTCTCTTATATAGTTTCTATTAGAGTTTACTTAGTATTTATTTAGTTAGAATATTAGGTGTTAGTTAGATTTTAACTTATTAGCTTTAGTATAATCTTTAAAACTAGTATAATTTTTAGAACTAGTATAATTTTTATAGTAGTTTTAGAATGAATTAATTTGTTTTTAAGTTAGTTAATTAAACTTATCTAAATAGTTATTTTATTTAGAATTAGTTTTTTATTTTTAATTAACTAGTTGTAGAGTTCAACTAGCTTATTTTTAGGATTAGCTTCTAATTGGATATTAATCTTTTAGATTTTGGTTTGTTTAAACTTTATTTAATTTCTAATTTAATCTTGCCGATATGTTTTGAGTTTATTCCTAATATTCATTTTTCATTTAACCATCATTGCATTTACTGTATATATTGTTATTCATTTTACTCCTGATACCCGAGGTTTTCCTCTTTGTTTCTCTGTTTCTTATACCTCATTCAAAAGGAAAGTCTCTCTATTGATCGTAAGGTCATAGATAGCTCATTACCCTTTTAACCTAGCCTTAGGTTTGGAGTCGCCGCACTCCACGTAGGCGTCTTGCTTTCAGACCCTACTTTCCCGTGAACACTTCATCCCCTGTTTAACCAATCCTTTCACAAGAGATAGCCATTAATCTCTTTCTCATAACTAAGCAATCCTCACAAGCTTTGCTTTCAGAGCTTCTCACCCTACTTTCCCTTGGAACCTTGACCACAGTCAAGAGTTCCTCATCCTCATTAAGGTGAACTACGGTTGCTCTGATTCTTTAGTCAGATACGTAGGCACAAGATGCGGCGTCTTGGCGAGCATACTTAGTGTACATACTCATAGGTCTTTTCTTTACCTTAGCACTTTTCCTTTAGCAAGCAAACTTTATCATACAAATACTAACAAGAGGTTTCCGTAGAGTACTACGGATACTTAGGGTGCTAATACCTTCCCTTTGTATAACCAACCCCCGAACCTAGATTCTCTTTTTAGGGTTTTCGTTCTTTACCCTTTCCTACGGATAAATCAAAGCTCGGTGGTGAATTTTATGTTTTGTGATTCAAGTTAATTAATAGCTTGTTATCCGATTCTCACCGCAACAGGCGCATTATGTCGATCTTAGGTAAGTCGTTCCATTGACCTACACTGATCATAGAAGAGAGAGTGGCTAATGCATCAGCCATGTGGTTCTCTTCACGAGGGATGTGATGAAACTCGATTCTGTTGAAGAACGATAACAACCTTCTCACGTAGTCTTTGTAAGGAATCAATCCTGATTGGTATGTGTTCCAATCTTTTTTGATCTGATTGATAACCAGGGCTGAGTCGCCATATACGTTCAAGTTCTTGATCCTTAAGTTGATCGTTTCTTCTAGACCCATGATACAAGCTTTGTATTCGGCCTCATTGTTTGTACACTTGAACGTTAGTCGGGCAGTGAAAGGAATGTGGGTACCCTGAGGTGTTATGATGATTGCCCCAATTCTATTTCCATAATGATTAACAGCTCCGTCAAAGATAAGTCCCCATTGGGAACCTGGTTCTGGCCCTTCGTTGGGTAGCGGTTCATCGCAATCTTTCATTTTTAAATACATAACATCTTCGTCTAGGAAGTCAAATCGGTTGATGAGCCAAATGATCGGCTAAAATACTTCCCTTGACGGCTTTCTGAGCATGGTACTCGATGTCGTATTCTGATAACAACATTTGCCAACGGGCAATCCTTCCCGTGAGAGCAGGCTTTTCAAAGACGTACTTGATCGGATCCATTTTAGAGATTAACCAAGTAATGTAAAGAATCATATACTGGCGAAGACGTTTGGCTGCCCAAACCAGAGCGCAGCAAGTTTTCTCAAGCATAGTGTATCGAGCTTCACAGTCGGTGAATTTCTTGCTCAAATAGTAAATGGGTGACTCTTTCCTTTTAGTTTCGTCTTATTGGCCAAGTAGACAACCCATTGAGTCTTCCAAGACTATTAGGTAGATGATCAGTGGTCTTCCTTCCACTGGAGGTGATAGAATCAGTGGGTTTAACAGGTATTCCTTGATACTGTCGAAGGCAATTTGGCAGTCATCTGTCCAAACACAATCCTGATTCTTTTTTAGTAATCTGAAAATCGGCGCACAGGTCGCGGTCATAAGGAATATGAATCTGGAAATGTAATTCAAATGTCCCAGGAATCCCCTGACTTATTTTTCAGTCCTTGGAGAAGGCATTTCTTGAATGGCCTTGACCTTGTCAGGATCAACCTCAATTCCTTTATGGCTGACGATGAACCCTAAAAGTTTCCCTGAACGGACACCGAATATGCACTTATTAGGATTCAAGCGGAGTTTGTACTTTCTCAGACACTCGAATAGTTTTGACAGGTGGGTCACATGCTCCTCCTCTGTCTTAGATTTTGCAATCATATCATCGACATATACCTCGATTTCTTTGTGTATCATGTCATGAAACAGAGTAGTCATGGCCCGTTGATAGGTAGCCCCGGCGTTCTTCAAACCGAACGACATTACCTTGTAACAAAAGGTACCCCACGGGGTAATGAACAAAGTTTTCTCCATGTCTTTCGGCACCATTTTTATCTGATTATAGCCCGAGAATCCATCCATGAAGGAGAAAACTTTGAACTTTGTTGTACTGTCTACCAGCATGTCAATGTGTGGTAAGGGAAAGCCATCCTTCGGACTGGCTTTGTTCAGATCCCTGTAGTCTACACACATTCTGACCTTTCCGTCCTTTTTGGAACTGGTACTATGTTGGCTAACCATTGAGGATATTCTGATGTGGCGAGAAAACCCGCGTCAATTTGTTTTTGTACTTCCTCTTTGATTTTGATGGCCATGTCTGGATGAGTCCGTCTCAACCTTTGTTTTACCGGCGAACATTCTGATCTCAACGGTAGGTGATGTTCCACGATGCTGGTATCCAACCCTGGCATGTCCTGATAGGACCAAGCAAATACATTGGGAAATTCTTTGAGAAGCTTTGTCAAACTTTCTTTGACAGTTGGACTGAGTAGTGCCCTAATCTTGATTTCTTTTCTCTCTTCTCCTGAACCCAAGTTGACCGTTTCCAACGGCTCTTTGTGAGGTTCAATGGACCTTTCCTTCTGTCTGAGTAGTCGGGAGATCTCCTCTGGAATTTCTTCGTCTTCTTCTTCTTCAGCCTCAAATACCGGGAATTCAAAGTTGGGAGAAGCCATTGGATCGTATGTTTCAATGGGGTTTAAAACAAGCAATCTGCATGACGTGGTGATTGTTTTTAGAAGAGATAGAGAGAATGCAAGAGTGTGTGCAGTGTTTTTTGTTTAAACTGCTTGTTTTTATTAGTTGGCTGTTTTTAGGATTACCATTTTCTGAAAAAACGAAAAAGAGAAAACAGCAATAAATGCGGAAATTACAGAACGACGTTATTTTATTTATGATTTGTCGATTCTTGAAATACAACCCTATAAAACAAAACTTTGTCGCTTTGGGCAAAGCGAAGAGGACATTTACAGAAAGTGGGCCCTATCAAAACATTCGTTTCACCTGGGCAGGGTGAAAGGTTAAGATAAAGACGGCAATTATTTAGACTTATGAACGACTTTCGGAACATTGACAGCAACCCATTGGCGGCGAACTCCTCGGTGAATCACAAAGTCGGGTACCTTCTTTCTCGGCTTTTCTTCAGAAATAACGCTGATTTCTGGTGGAGCAGGATCATTGGAATCTGTCTCCCAGGCAGAGTTGTCGTAGGAGGATTCTTCAGCTGTATTTTGCATAGTATTTATACTCTCAGGTATATCTCCCCATCCAATTGGCTGGATGTCTTCGAGTCTGATACGAGAGCTTTCGGGAGCGGTGTATTTGACCATAAAGTCGTATTTACCACTCGGTTGTCCTAATGTGTCCCATACTTCTTTGGAACTGGAGGAGTCATCCCTTTCAATGACGTTGACCTAGGGAAAAGCATAGTTAAGGAACTCTTGTCCTGTAATTATTACGAATTCATCGTTGTACTGGGTATATTCAGAATGCCCTGAGTAATGATCCCGTGATTCTGTGGGGACGCAGGTATTCTTTTCGATGATGCTCAGTTGATAAGCATCGTTGGGCTGACTCTCTTGCCCTGAGACTCCTGGGTACGGCTGCCACATTGGTAGGTCATCCATTGGACCATAATAGTCGTAGTCAAAGTTGTTTTTCATCAGAGTGTCCTCCTCTAATGAGTTTGGTGGAGCACGACATCCTTTCGGATCACAATCTCCGTATATCATTCTGACGCACTAGTGCAGATATATAAAATTACACCCGATTTTTATACAATTAACACCCGTTTCTGGAGGGTGTGAATTCAACGGGTGAGAAATGTCTGACACATTTACACCCGTTTTTAAACGGGTGTAAATTTGATGTTATATTACACTCTTTTTTTTGGAAATCGGGTGTAAATTGTTACATATATACATTTATAGATGGTATATTACACCCTTTTTTTGTTTAAAACGGATGTATATATATTCAACTTTACACCCTATTTTATAGAAAACGGGTGTAAATATGTAAATAATAGTATTTCAATCAAACAAATTTACACCCAATTTCTTAAAAATCGGATATAAAATGAGCAGTGATTACTATAGAGGGTGGCAAACTTACACCCTCTTTTCTTTAAATAGGGTGTAAAATTTACACCCAATTTTGCTATTCATGTTGGCAATTTTACACCCGATTTCACCATTGTTGTTGGCATTTTTAGATCCTGTATACTTTAATTAAATAGAATGTTTGTATTAGTTTCATAATTATGTTATATTTAATTAGATTTAGAACCTATTTTATTTAATCAAGTATTTTGTATACCACTTAACATTCAATAAATAAAAAATACAACCAAAATAACCATCCTAACATTATGTATATATGTCTTATCAAATCATATTATCTAATAGCATAAAACAACCATCCTAACATCATTGTACATATATAAGTCTTATCAATCATATTATCTAATAGCATAAAGTCATACAACTAAAGCATATTAACAAAAACTATCTATATATAATTTTTCATCCTTCGCTTTAGTTTTGGCAATATTTGTACGTCTTGTTTGTCCTCATGCTCTTTGTCCTCACGCTCTTCAGCCATTTGCATTTGTTCTTCAGCCTTTCAGTCTTCAACATTTTGATCTTCAATCATTTCCAAAAAACATTTAGCCCAGAGTTGTCGCACGTGATCAATCGTCTCTTTTTCATATGACGAAGTGTCGGTGAATATCTACAAGTTTACATATAATAAGTTAAAATACTACATGTTTTTCATTAAATACATGCAATACAACAATATTTTAACTTATCCTACCTCGTTGAATCTTTCAACAATAGAAGCTTCAACGATGTCAAACATAGTCTTCATGACGTAGTATCCACATGCCCATCCGTTATCTTGACGATGTGCCTACATATATATGAAATCTTAGTTATAATAAAGACACCATGAAGTGTGACACAGCAAAACATCCACCTTACATGCTACAATCCAATAAAACACAATAAAATCTTAGTTGTTTATAACTATAAAACGTTATTGTTCCAGTTCAGAGACTCGGTGGTTGAACCGTTGAAACGCAAGGGTCGGAATCAGAGAATGTCGTCAACTACTAACGCAAAGAAACGACTTCTTCGTTAGCACTTAAACTTGTTTTTAGTATTTTAATTTTAGCAAATAATGTTTGCTAATTTTATGTAATATTATTACTTGCATTAATTAATTGATATATTAATATTATTATTAATTAATTTAGTTGAAAATGTGTAGTGCTTCAGGAAATTGAATTCAGAGTTGGCACGTAGAAAGAAACCTAGGCAGGTGTATGTTTCACAGATTACTGAGTCTGCTATAGTAATTGTTTTGGTTATGAATAGTCTGGGTCTATGTCTAGGCATTCAATACTCTATGATATTCATGTGATGAAAAAGAGTGTAATGTTATCATTTCTTTCTAAACTCCAGTTATGGAGAAATAAGTTGCATTTTATGTAACTCAATCAGTCTTAACTATAATCAATGCATATATTCCTCTTGTAGATAATATGTCACCATTTTAATCCTATAGCCCTACTTCACCGATCATTCAACTAGCCAATGTTTTCTCAGTTTTTTTTTATATCTATATATATATTGGGATATTTGTGCCTGAGCCTATATACATCTGTTACCTATTCAAACTATGAATTTAGTACTACAAATTCAGCAGAAATATGGGCAGTACATAAAATTAACCATTAACCATTAAATATGTGTGGTACAGGACATTAACCATTAAGTATGCAGCTATTGCAAAACACATTGCAGCAGTACTATGGGTAGTACAAAACAACTCACTTACCTTGACAATCTTCCAATTAGGCTTCTTATTCTTAATTCCTCTTAATATATGATATCCTTCTACAACTCTGATAAAAGAAATTGCAACAGAAGTAAGTTATAAATATAAAGTTAAAAGGTACAAAAATTAAGTATAAATGAAATCTCTTGATTTAGGCTTCTTACCCCTCAAGTATGATCTTAATATTTTCCTTGGGAGGTTTGTTTAATGAACAAAACCAAAAGATATCATTATCTTTAGGACAAATTACAAACAGCTGCCAATGATTCCTGTAGTTTCAAAACAAAAGTGTTAGAATCACTAAAATTCAAATATTATATAATAACATAATAATGTATAAAACCTTCAAGGAAACATGTACTTACCGATTTAACAAGGGCCCTAAGTAACACTTTTTTGATTGGCCATCCAGCTTATTTTGTATGTATGATTGGATTACTTCGACCGATCTAGTAGAAGTTAGCGTCCTATGTGGATCAAGAAAACTAAATAGTTCACTGACATTCTTGGAGATGCGATGTAGATATCTGAAATGTTGAAACAAATGTTAATTGTAAATGATAAATAGAAAACATAATCAAAAATAGAATAAGATACTTACGAGCACCATACGGACAAGATTGATGTGGAGAGCCATTTAATACCGGCAATTAATTCGTTCAAGTCGAGCCTATCAATAAAAATAGAAAATTCACTTGTTTCATGAATCACATCTAGTGAGAAGGACTCTTCCTTGAGGTCTACAATCTTTTTTAAGTAATCTTCAGTAATCAAAACCTTAGAGCAACTTCCGTTAGTGCTCGTATCCAGAGATTGCACATTCTGTAATATATTAAACATTAATTAAATTATAAAATTTGTAAAATTTTAATCGATTAATTAAATCAAATTACCCATACCTCTTTTAAAAACACCTCTTTAGTCCTTTTAGGGCAAGGCTCCAATTGCATCTCTTGTAGGAATTTAGCTCTCTCTTCTTGCATCTCATTTTTCATTTGCTGTTGGAGCTCTAATCTTTGTTGTTGGAGCTCTTTTTGTAATTTCTGTTGGAAATCTGCATTCAGTTTTTTCTCCAAGGCTAGAAGGTCATCTTGAGAGACACCTCCTGAGGTGGGGCGTGAATTTTTTCCAAAGAATTTCTTAAAGCCCACACCCCTTGGAGCAGTGCGGATCCGACCAGGGCGTTCATTTGTTCCAAGGGCAACAGTCAATATATTCTCACGTCCTTCAAAAACAATATCACCTTGTGTACTTTTTTCCACTAAGTCACCCTGAAATGGTAAAACACATATATACTCATGAAATAAAATTATTAATAAGTTATACATATAGATACATATCTTGAACAACTTGGCTTTAAAATAATAATAAATACAATTACAATCGCTTACCTGTATATTGATTATTAGAAGACACAAAAAGACATTTTTGTAATGTGGGAAACAGTTGTACGTTACTTTCCACAAGTGATGAAGTTGTAATACTATAAAATAAAATTTGTGTCACATTACACTCATATGTAGCCAGGTACCAATTATTAATTGGCAGTATAGGAAGATAATGTTAGCTACTCATATGGAGACAGAGTAAGATCATATAAAATCAATATTAGTTGGCAATGACGTTTAACAACAATTTGGTGTACATGGGCTTCTAAGTTTGTTGAACAATTTGGTGCCTAATCATATAAAATTCAAATTTATAAAGAATCTTTTATTACTTACAATCATAGAAGCTACTAAGTTTTTTGCCTCGGATGTAAAATCTCCAGATTGCTTCTGTCGAGCCATCAACCATGCCTCGTATCGTTTTATTTCTGGAGGCTCACCTACTAAACTTTTATCACCGTTGGCCTCTTCAATCATTATTTTCCTTCTCTCTTCCATTATGTTTGCCTTAAGCTTTTCGTAACCACGAAACAAAATATGAGGATGGATATTCTTTGATTCATGCATCTTTCCTTTTAGCCTTTTCTCCTATTACAAATAAATCACATTAAATTTTCCAATATTATTGTCCACTGTAATATATTTCTTTCTCTCTCAATCTCTCACAACCCAAATCCTTTAAAAGTATGAAGCAGCAGCAGTACATATGTATGCATGTGTTAAAGACTAAATCAATCCCTCCCTCGGTGGTTTTTGCTACTACGATATTAACAAGACAAATGGCTAAAAGGGTGTTTTAACTTGAATAAAATTCTTAGTTAGATAAAAGTAGTAATGTTAGTATAGAAGACCGGATTGAAGGAGCTGTCGATTTGATAATTGCACTTGTAAGTGAAAAGAAATATCCTTTGTGAAGAGAAAATTTGTGGGTTGAATTATCTAATTTTTCTTTGCCAATTCCAGTTTAGTTTTCAATAATACACTTTGATCCTCTTGATTTCAGTTTCTCTAGGTTCCTATCCTAATAACAAGTAATGAGTTAAAATGAGACTATTTTATGTCACACAATGGGCTTCCAAAGGAGAATGAAGTAAAGAAAAATAGAGTTTTATGTTATTCTCGATTATATAAAACAAAAATGGTAAATACCAAACACGATGATGCATTTAAAACAAGTAAGTACAGGTGAAAAGATTGCAACTGTAACCTGAATTAACTGAACCAGCATAGGATGTGTTATCCGGCTTCTCAACTGATTCGGGAACAACTGTTGATGTGGAATTATCAGAACTCACAGAGGCCTCTTTGGAGGTCGTAAATACAGCACTGGACTCATTGATAGAAACCGTAGAAGGGGGTTCCTCATATCTAACACTACCCGTCAAATTGGAAGCACCAGTACCTGCTTCTACCAGAATAGTTGCACTTGAAGCCGAATCAACTTTTGAAATTGTTTGAGCAGGCAATCTAGTATTGGCTGCATCTAAACTATTTCCAGGTGTTTCATTCACATCCTCCTTCTTCGGAAGTTTCACAAAACTAGACTCACTATTATCTATTCACGTGTTTGAAGTGGCATCAGTTTGCCGATCAAGAGACGGTTTCTTACCATCAATATCTAAACTTTTATCAACAGAAGCATCATTTACGGAAGCAACAGACACATCTAACTTCTCCGAACTACCTATACCATAAAAATACCCATGAACATAAGCACCAATCGGGGACGAAACAAGAACAAATGAAGCATAAATCAAGAAAACCGCAAGCGCTCCTACTAAAACAACAATCCAAGAAAGTGGCTTTGGATGGTAAGACATTCTGGGAGAATCTAACTGTGTATCAAAACTCATGTCACTCAATCAACCATTGAAAAACATCTAATATCAAAATTTCAACCATAAATATAGTAATTTGAGTGATGAAAATCACATAGTAGTTCCCGAAATGATGAGATCAAAGACTGAGATCACCCCTGTTACATCGAATAACAAGATAGAAGTAATCAATACAATGTAATAAATTCGGAGTAATAAAGTGAAACAAGAGAACACTTGTTTTAATAACGCATTAACTTCAAAAATTCGTTAATTACGAAGAATCGACATTGAATAATCGAAACAAGGATAATAATTGGGAAAAATGAAAATTTATAGGAGATTGAAAAACCCAGTGAAATGAAAATGAATGAAAAACAAAATTGGATCATGGAAAGAATGAAAAGCATAAACCTTTGGAGTGTGTTCCGGTGAGATGCAAGATTTGGATGAATTGTGATGCTTGTCGGTTCTGCAAGGAATGAAGCGTGGCGCGATGATTGAAACGATGAAATAGAAACCACATTGATTTTACAGTGATTCAGATTAACCCAGAAAGCAGATTTGAATTTTGGATGATTAGGGTTTTCACTTTTAAGAACGATGATTGAAAGAGGATGAAAGAAACGATGAAATGGAGTTCGGCAATGAGATGAACTCGCGATGATTAAAACGATGAAATCGCGAAGATTGAAACCCGGAAAAGGAAACGATGAAATCGTGAAGATTGAAACCCAGAAAAGGAAACGATGAACAGAAACGAGAAATGGGTTTAGAGAGAAAAAGGGTTTAGAGAGAAATGGGTTTAGAGAGAAAAAGGGTTTAAGTTATTTCAGTAATTAAATTTGATATGTTGATATGTTTTTTTTTATTATTTTAGTTACAAAATATTAATTAATCAATTTACACCCATTAATTTATTTACTTCACTAAATATATCACTTAATAAAAGTTAGTTTGGTTTATTAATATGCTTAATGTTAATATTGAGAGTTATTAAATTAAATAATTATTTTTCAGCCAATCTTAATTTACACCTGTTTTTCCTATAACGGGAATAATAGAGATATTGTTATAGCAATGATTTTAATTTATTATAATAATATTTTCAATTTACACCCTTTTTTTTAAATAGGGTGTCTATTGTCACGTACTGCTACTACAAATGACATTTTATTTACAAGTTTGCCACCGCATTTATTATTTACACTCGTTTTCAGTATAATGGGTGTAAATTTTAAAATTATATTCGTCACTTTGCACTAGTGACATCTGAACTTGGTATAAATCTCGGACTTTGTGCGGGGTAGCAAAATGGCTTAGGTGTTAGTTCTTGTAGTTGGCTGGAATTTTGGTAAAACAATGTTGTGTCAATGTTGATGTCACATGTCTGATGTCTTAACATTGGTTCCCAACATTAGTTGTTGCAGGGTTGCAGTTTTGTGTGCTGATGTTAAACTTGATGTCATGACATCAGTTGACAGAACATCATAATATCAGTCTGATGTGTTTTGTTAGGGCTGCGTGTATTAGTTTGTTTTGAGAGATCTGGTGGAGAGATTGCAGGCGAATATCTTGGTGAAGATATATTCTGGTGACATCATATTTGGAGCAGATCTTGTTGTTGTTTTAAGGGCTGAAAGATATGAAAAGATTTGAAGATAAAATCTGTTTTAGATTCAAATCATATCTGGTTTAATTTCATATTATATCTGATATTTTCAAAGAGTTGATTTATTCTGAAGCAATCTTTTTCAGTTGTGTTGAAGATTAGTTTGTTGCTATTTTCATGCAAAAAGATATGGAGAATAATTAGATTTAATTATGAAGATTTGATTAAAGATTTGATTGAAGATTTGATTGAAGATTTAATTGAATATCTATTCAGTAGCAGAATCTTTTGCAGATTTGTAGCAGAAGATTTGTTGTGATTTGAAGGCCCAAATCCAGTTGGGAAAAAGGTTATAAATAGAAGCATTGTAACCTAGTTTTAGAAGCCAGTCATCATGTAGATTATAAGGGCTGTGTTGGTCGATAAACCACTCGGTTTGTGGGATGGTCATCGTGTTTATCTCAAAGCCTGTAGGTAAGAGATGTATTGTTCTTGGAGGAAGCTGTTAAGCAACTCTAAGTATTGTTCTTAGTCATGAGGGTCATGTCTAGGTATTGTTATAGGAGTGTGAGAGTTTTTGGAAATCAAGATGTTGGTACAGTGACTGAGATGTTGACTGCTAGACATCATTGCGATGATTGGAAGTGAGATAGAGTCTCTTACCTAGGGAGAACTTAGTTAGAAGGGTCATTGGGTAGTGATTAAGTTAGTGGATTGTCAATTGGTTTGTTGAGTCTGTAATTTGATACTACTAATAGTGGACTTCCTTCCTGGCTTGGTATGCCCCCAGATGTAGGTTGTTAGACCGAACTGGGTGAACAAATTCTGTGTGCACTTTACTTTTCAGCAACTTCTTTAACTGTCTATAATTGCCTTGCTGTTTATGTCAGACCAGATGTCTCGACATCATGTAGGACATCTGGGATCTGTTATACTAGAATTTCAATTGGTATCAAAGCAGGCATCCTGTCTGTTTCTGGATGAGATCTAGGGAAGATACTTTCTGGTTTATGTGCAAGGAAGATAGTTTTGCTGAGTAATAAACTTGGTCAGTTCATATAGTTGTTTGTTTGAGCCCTTAAAGTGAAGGATGGACTATTCATGATAGGGTTTGCATTAAACCTGTCTGGTGTTATCAGGTGTGTAGCTTTGGTGGAGAACTGCTGTTGTGAGTTAGATTTATTTTCAAACCTGTGTGTTGGCACTTGGATTATGGTGATGGTGTGCAAGGGTTATATGTTTTGCCTGAAGGTTGTAAAGGAGTTTTCTGGTGTGTGTTCCACTGCATATATATATCTGATGGAAAATTCCTGGTGGTTTTGTGTTAAAGCTGCAACACTCTGTTCTCCTTTGAAGATGTATCACATGGTGTGGTGATACTTGAGGATATCTTCAACTAGCTTGTTAGAGTTGCCAAAGATATTTGTGGTTCATCCCAAGTCTACTCATAAAGGAACTCTTATATGAGCTTGTTAAAAAGAGATCTGAAGAATGTTAGAAGCGGATTATTCTTGGCTCCAACCCTATAAGGTCAATCTCTGGGTTGTGTTAAAGGATCTTTTGGTGTGTTTCTTGTGAAGAGAACTTATGTCCTACCAGATGTTGGAACATAAAACCAGCAGATTGTGTAGAATCTTGTTGGATAAAGGTATGGCATAACAGATGCTTGGGGGATAAACAAATGTGTATTGATCACATCTGTTTGGAACCTACTCCTGGCTTGGAAGAGGAGGCATTTGGGTTGTGTGTCTAAGAAGTTTCCTTCAAGAAACATGTCTTAGATATGTATGTTGGTCAAGAAATGATCAATATAGTGTCACTCATTGGATTAGTGTATTTCTGATCCAAGTAAGTAGGTGTTCAAAGGTTGTTTGTTTTTGTGGAGGTCAAGCTCAAATGTCAATGACATTTTCTCTGATATCTAAAAGTTCCTTCTGATCAAAGCAGCTAGTTGTTTGCAATCTTGTTTATGGCCATGGAGCAGATTCTGTTTGAAAGGAGTTATATGTGTGTACCAACCATAGGATGAGCATTTCAGGTTTGTGCAAGGAGAAGTTGGTGTTTTTTTCCAAAGGATTATGGTTCCCTGGTATCTGCATGAGAAAGTTTTCTCTAAAGCTGGAGTTCAGTTATGTGGTGTCCTCACATAATGGAACATATTTTTGTAAGGATTGAAGGGCATCCTTGTAGGTTGAAGTGTTGGGAGAAGCATATTTGTCTATGCTGTTTGTGATGACCAGTCAATGGTTTCTCTCCTTTAGATGCAGAAGGATGGCAGTTATCACTCTTAAGTTAGACAAAAGGTATGAACCTTGTGCTTATAAGAAGAAGCTTCTGGAAGAGTGTGTCATGCAAGTTACTGAAGTTTTGTTGATATGTTCTCGTGTGTTCCCTGCAAGAGATATGTGTGAATTACTATGGTTGTAGTCTCCAAGTCCATAGTAGATGTTTAATGTGATTTAGACTGATGTCAGAACTGATGTTGAAACATCATTTCAGTTCTTTGCTCAAGGTGGAGTGTAAGGTCAAGACACCGACCTAACCTGGAAGGCTTTTGTGGTGTGAATGGTTGTCATAATGGTTTGTTTTGAAGAAGAATCAGCAGATGCCTGTTGTGTGAGAAGGTTACCTTGATAGGAGTTGAGTATTTGTCTGCTTTTGATAAGGTTGTGCATTCAACTAATGACAAAATACATTGACGGGAGACTATGTATATGTCTGATGTAAAAGTGCATGACTGTTGAAGTGTTGTGAATATACCTTTCTCTATGTGGCTGTTTATTTCTCTTCTTGGTGTGTTGGTGTGTGAGATCTCTGTGAAACAATCATGATGGAGTTATTTGGTATAGTTATGGGGTAGTCTTGGACTACTTATTTTCTGAAGATTCAGATGTGGTAGGTTTGAAGTCTTTGGAGTTTCTGAGCAGGATGGAGGTTGTCTACTCAAACTTGATTGTTGAATCAAGTCTATGAGAGCATGGAAATCTGGTTCTGCAAAGGGAGGAGGTTCTTCTAAGTGGCAAAAGGAAGAGCTGAATTCAACAGTTGGATATCATAATGTTTTGACATCTAGCTTAACATCAGAAGTCTCAGCTGGTGATGTGGCACATCAGCTTAAGATAGAGGTGATCTACAGTAATGGAAATTATGGATGCTTCAAAAAGATCTATCTCATACAGTTTGCGGGAGCTGTGGTTTGAGAAGATGTTACATGACTAAGAGGCTTGGTGAATCCAAGATGTCTTGCTTTGGAGCAAGTAGTTCATATGACTTGAATATCTGGTTTCATAGGTGGATCAGGATATCTTATGGGAGTTATGAAGAAGATTGAGATCAATCAAAAGGTGGAATTTGGTTGGTTTCATTGTGTGCATTCAAGCAGGATGCTTGAAACTTATTGCTCTTGTGCAGAAGAGTATTTAGTTGAAAATGTAAGGAGGTTCTAATTCTCTTGGAGCTTTTGGCAGAAGTTCTAGGTTGAGAATGGAAGTAAACCTTCGTTTGGTGGATGAGAGTTTAGTCATCTCTGGCTTTCTAAAGCTCTCTTTGTGACGCAGTGTTCAGTTTGGAAAACTATACTGATAGTCAGTTCAGTAGTGGAGCATATCTAGAACCATGGTGTGTGGTATATGTGATCTGTCAAGAATGTCCTAACAGATGTTAGAACATTTTTTTTGGTTGGATATCCTTGGTAAAGGATGATTTTGTTCTGGTTCTGGAGTTTGGTGCATACATTATGCCTAAGGAGCGTCTACATAGTCATACGGGAGAATGATGAAGTAGAAGGTCTGCCTTGGATGAAGAATGTAGAGAAGTTTGAAGTAGATCAGGTTTTGAGTGCTTGGAAATCTGAAGATGAAGAGTATGATAGGGAATGACTGCTTTTGGAAAATTGGGGGATCTATGTGAATTTGATCTTTATCCAACAATTTGTTTAAAGGAGGGTGGTGATCCTTTTGTTCCTCACGAATAGCATGATGTGACTTCATGTGTGAGTGACTGCTATTTCTTGTCAGAAGAGGTTGTGATGTGATCTGATCAGAACATTTTTTTAGGAGATGTTCCTTTTTTCTGCTACAAGTGTCTCTTGAAGAGATTAGATCTCAGTAAAGATGAGAATTTGTGGAGTCTGTGAGCAGTGTCATACCAGTCAGGATACTTGAATGTGTTCTCCAAGAGTGAAAGTACAATATGTGAATGTGTTCAGCAAGTGTGCTCAAATGTTCATCTCCATCTAGAGCTTTAGTTAACCATGACAGGGAAAGTACGTGTCTATGGATTTTGCTGCAAAGGTGCACATATTGTGAAGCTTGTATGATGATCAAGCTTGTGAAGATTGGTTGCCTCTTATGAGGAGATAATGTCAGATAACATGTTATGACATTAGGCTGTTGGATGGCATGTTGGTGTGGACATGAATGGTTCTAGCCATGTGAAGCTAATTGTTTGTATCATGTGCGCACATGCTTCTGAGGAGAAGTCTGAAGACAATTTTATGCAGTTTTGGAAAAACTTTGTGAGGGTCTTTGTTGATGGGAGATGTCACACTTGTCTTGATGTGTGTTATTAATTCTAAGTAAGAGAAGTTTACTTAGAGTTTAGTGGAAGGCAGTGTGAGTGCGCTTCAAAACTTATGGATGATTGTGTGAAGCATTCCAGACTGGGTGGATGAAGACTGTGTCTGGATTTTCTAAATGTTATGATATACTGGTCAAGGAGCACCATTTGTGAAATATAATGGGAGAACTTCTGTCGGTACTAGTGTGGTACTTGGATTGTTTGAGGATTAAGCATTTTGTGAATGCGTTTAGTAGGTGTGTTGAACAGAGGGTGCGCTCTTGAAGACATGAAGATGAGTCTTATGTTTTCCATTCACTTAAGGTGTTCTTCTTGCAAATGAGCACTGGTTATCTTAGATATGGAGAGTTGATCTTGTGTGGAAGAAGTTGTTTATCCAGACTGTAATGTCAGACAAGATGTCCTGACATTGTGTTACTGGTGAAGTTCATGGTGTACTTGACAGTTTAGACCTGGTTCTATAGATTTGTGTGTCAATGGATTGAATCAAAAGTATACATTTACACCAATGTTTGTCAATTTTTGGCCAAAAAGGGGGAGAGAATGTACAGTAGTAGCTGTTGAGTCTGGATTTTGTTCTGAGTATGTTGGTTGGCAGATTCAGAGTTGTCCAATTGTGGCTAAAAAGGGGGAGAGTTAGCCTAGCTGTTGCATAGTTGTCTGTTGTGGTTCTAGGCTTGAGGGGGAGTGTAGGTTGTGCAGCTGTTTTGCTGGTTACAGTTTTGAGGGGGAGTTGCTGCTGCTAGTTGTGTGCTGATGTTAGTCTGTATGGTGCTGGTATCTCTGGTGTAGGCTGAGATTATTTTAGCCAAAATTAGCCAAAGGGGGAGATTGTTAGTTCTTGTAGTTAGCTGGAATTTTGGTAAAACAATGTTGTGTCAATGTTGATGTCACATGTCTGATGTCTTAACATTGGTTCCCAACATTAGTTGTTGCAGGGTTGCAGTTTTGTGTGCTGATGTTAAACTTGATGTCATGACATCAGTTGACAGAACATCAGAACATCAGTCTGATGTGTTTTGTTAGGGCTGCGTGTATTAGTTTGTTTTGAGAGATCTGGTGAAGAGATTGCAGGCGAATATCTTGGTGAAGATATATTCTGGTGACATCATATTTGGAGCAGATCTTGTTGTTGTTTTAAGGGCTGAAAGATATGAAAATATTTGAAGATAAAATCTATTTTAGATTCAAATCATATCTGGTTTAATTTCATATCATATATGATATTTTCAAAGAGTTGATTTATTCTGAAGCAATCTTTTTCAGTTGTGTTGAAGATTAGTTTGTTGCTATTTTCATGCAAAAAGATATGGAGAATAATTAGATTTAATTATGAAGATTTGATTAAAGATTTGATTGAAGATTTGATTGAAGATTTAATTGAAGATCTATTTAGTAGCAGAATCTTTTGCAGATTTGTAGCAGAAGATTTGTTGTGATTTGAAGGCCCAAATCCAGTTGGGAAAAAGGTTATAAATAGAAGCATTGTAACCTAGTTTTAGAAGCCAGCCATCATGTAGATTATAAGGGTTGTGTTGGTCGATGAACCACTCGGTTTGTGGGATGGTTATCGTGTTTATCTCAAAGCCTGTAGGTAAGAGATGTATTGTTCTTGGAGGAAGCTGTTAAGCAACTCTAAGTATTGTTCTTAGTCATGAGGGTCATGTCTAGATATTGTTATAGGAGTGTGAGAGTTTTTGGAAATGAAGTTGTTGGTGCAGTGACTGAGATGTTGACTGCTAGACATCATTACGATGATTGGAAGTGAGATGGAGTCTCTTACCTAGGGAGAACTTAGGTAGAAGGGTCATTGGGTAGTGATTAAGTTAGTGGATTGTCAACTGGTTTGTTGAGTCTGTAATTTGATACTACTAATAGTGGACTTCCTTCCTGGCTTGGTATGCCCCCAGATATAGGTTGTTAGACCGAACTGGGTGAACAAATTCAGTGTGCACTTTACTTTTCAGCAACTTCTTTAACTGTCTATAATTGCCTTGCTGTTTATGTCAGACCAGATGTCTCAACATCATGTAGGACATCTGGGATCTGTTATACCAGAATTTCAGTAGGCACTTCTTCCGGAGACATATAACCGTCCTCATTGAGATACGACTTCCATTCTTCCTCCGTATCGGAGGAATCACCCTTGTTGATGGTATGGACTTCTTGAGACACTGGGTGAAGGAAACCTCTACTATGGAAGAAGTCCTGAATAGGATGAAGACTTTCGTTGTTGGTAACAGCCTGGGTACAGTTTGAAGAAAAACCGAGGCGTTTCTTCGCTTTGTTATCAGTAGGAATGACAAGTTGTCCCCATCCCTTTGTACTATTACCTTTGATTGCTTTGAGAGCATCTTTGTACGAGGAAATCGAGGTTCCCTTTTCCGATTGATTGTCATTGCTCACCGAAAGTGCTTGGAATTGGGTTCCAATTACCTCCTCTGGTTCTACACAAGTGGATGACGATAAGTTACTCACGATCAAGGCTTGCTCTCCACAGACTGTGACGAGTTGGTCATTCTTGACGAACTTCAGCTTCTGATAAAGTATCGAAGTGACTGCCCTAGCCTTGTGTATCCAAGGTCTTCCTAACAAGCAACTGTATATTGCCCGGATGTCCATGACCTGGAAAGTGACTTGGAAGGTGTGAGGACCGATAGTTATGGGAAGGTCGACTTCGCTGATAACTGTTTTACGGGATCCGTCAAATGCTTTGACGGTGACCTCACTGGCTCTCATCGGAGATCCTCGATATGATAATCGCATCAAAGTAGACTTCAGCATAATATTTAGAGCTGATCCGGTGTCTACCAGTACGTTGGCTAATGCATCGTCCTGGCAGTTGACTGTAATATTGAGCGCCATGTTATGATTTGGGCCCTCTTCCGGTAGTTCCTCATCACTAAACCCCAAGTTATTGCAGGAAGTGATGTTAGAGAGGATGTTGTCAAATTGTTTGATTAACATATCTTGTTCCACAAAGGCTTGCTCTAAGACTTTCTGTAGAGCTTCCTTGTGAGCTTCAGAATTGAGTAAGAGTGATAGCACTGAGATTTTTGAAGGAGTTTGCAACAGTTGATCAACAATGTTGTATTCACTCTTCTGGATGAGCTTCAGCATCTCATCATTGTTCTTTGAAAGGTCGGGATCACAGGATTGACCGACCGGTTGATTAGGAATTTCCGCTCGAGGCTCCTTCTCTTTGCTGGGTTCTCCAACTCCTCGGTTGAAGATCCGACCGCTCCGTGATACTCGACTGATGTTTGCAATATTCACGACGGAGGGTAATGGAGTTTCCTTTCCATTTTCAATTGTTGTTGCACCGTATTTGTAAGGGATAGCCTTAGTTGATTCATACGGTAGTGGTCCCAGCAGATAGATAACTACAGGAGCCTTCTGATTCTTCTGACCATTGTAAGTAATTTCAATCAGTTCCTGGTTAGGAACTTTTGATTCGTCAAGTAGAGGGATGATGACACAAACATCTTTGGTCCTCTTATGATCAGAGATTATGACAACTTCCTTGATTTGATCAGCGAAATAGTCTGGCATCAAGTTGATTGATCCAGAACTTGGACACATTCGAATCTCTTTATGGTCCAACTGACTTTGAAGGGCTGCTCGGACGAGGTAACATCCTTGATTTTCTTCCGAGCAAACTCTACAGCGTTCATAGTTATGTGGTGGCACCTGGTGTCGTTCCCGGGATTTTCATCCAAGTACAAACGCAAAAGTTGCACAGAAACAAAGTCGCCAGCAATGTGTATTTATCCCATGAGAGGGAAAGGAAACACTACATAAACCTGAAGGAAGGAAAGAGCATGGTCTTGCGACCAAGAGAAGAGGGTTCGGGAGTCGGTTACGCGAAGGGAAGGTGTTAGCACCCAACACGTCCATCGTACCCGATGGGATCCACGCGTGCTGTTTCGATCGAAGGGTGTCGTCGTCTGGAGCTCCACTGCTACTGGAAAGGAAAAGGTACTGAGCGGGAAAGAACGAAGAAGCGGGGAAGAACAGAAAAAGAAGTGACTCAATAGGACGTCCTCGGAGTCCTAGGCCTACGTATTCCCTCAGTGCAATGGGAAAGTCAGAGTCAACGTAGTTCGACGGACTACGGGGAAAAGTTGCTCGTCGAGATATCGCAATCTCGTGCCTACGTATCTTCAATCAGATGAGAAAGAAGAATCAGAGCAAACGTAGTTCGGTTTAGCAAGGGTCGCTTTGTTTGTGTTTTTTAGTGGAGATGTCAACGTTCACGTCGTAGCAGCTCGCTGTATGGAGACTTAAGCATTATCTGTTTGCGGTAGAACGGAAATGACGAATCCTTAAGGCAGGAGTGAAGAGATGAGAAGAGAGCTTGCTTGTTTTTGTATTTTTTAAGAAGAAATGTCTTGAGGATTAATGTGTTTACAACGCGTATTGTATTTAAGTCTTTTGAGTAGGATCGAATGCCTCGCATATCGACCCAAGATGGGACGTATGCAAATCATTCTAAGAAAGTGAGAGAAGACCCCTCACTACCTCATTCTCATATGAAAGGCTCAAATACAATACACATTATGCCTTTATTAAGTGTTTTTGCTTTTTGTTTTGAGAAGAGAAGAAGAAAGACTCAAATGGTTAGAAAGGTAAAATCTAATGAGGGAGACTAAGACTCAAACCCTAGAGTTATCATACATGGATGTTCCTATGGTTAATCTGGTTTAAGAAACCTAATCCTAAGAGAAAGGAGAAGAAGAGTGAGTTAAACAACTCACTTCTAAAGTAGAAGATGAGTTATAACTCAAAAGGGATAAGAAAGAGGTTATTCAAGGAAAACATATAAATGCTTATCAAGATCACAAGTTGAATGATTAAAAGAGATAAGAAAAGATGAAAGAAAGAATTGTATGTGGAAGTGTATCCACATACTTACTTACCATTAGCACCTACATGAAAAGGTTAGTTCAAAAACTATTTACAAGTAGTGAAATAAGGAAAGAATAACAAGCAATGACTAAACAAGTTAAGAACTAAAGGATAAAGGTCCTAAAGGTTGAGAAACAATCAAAGTCAGAACCTAAATCACAAGAGTGTCTTCTAAGGATAAGGGATCAAACACAAACAAACTTTGCACAAACAATGTTTTAAACATCAAAGAGGAACACTATGAAATTAGAAGATGAAGAATGAGTGAATATGCAATGATCATGCAATAATGCTTCATAAAAGATCAAGGTCAGAATCATATACCATTTATAAATGTCTTCTAATGCATATGAATCATCACATAAATCATGGATGCAATGATACAAGTAGAAGAGATAAGATGAAGTGGAAGTTAAGGGAAGAATCAAGCTTCAATTAGGATGCACAAAGTGACATATTAGAGATGCATAACATGTGAAATAATTAATGGATGCATATGGACAGTGGCATAACATTGATGAGATGCAAGTGGGATGAATGAAATGTCATACAAAATGCACACATGAAACATGTAAGAAGAGAAGATGCAAGACTTAGGTCAAAATATTCATGTAAGGGTGCAATTTAGAACAATTATGTACAAATGACAAAGACTGAAAACAAATGACCTATAATCATAGTTCAAGATGACCTATAATATCATACAAAGTAAACACAAGAGGTGGCACAAGTGCCTCAACAAAATCACATGAGAATGAAGCAGAAGAATGTGCATACATGTAACTTCAAATGCAAGGCATCAAAAAATTATCAAAACACATGAGAAAATTATGAAAATAGGTCCTAAACAACCTAAGTCAGAGGCAACACATGTATAAAAAACTCATGGCAAAACTCAAAAGAAAAGTGCCTCAACAGGCCTCATGAAAACACATTGAAACACACCACAAGAATGCTCAAATAAGAACCCCTAAACACACGATAACATGACTTTAAAAATAAAACAAAAATTGTCTTATATACTTTAATGTGTTCTCTAACCAAATGCAAAAAGAATGAGTCAAATATGTTGTATGAGATGGGAGAAATTAAATGCACAAGTTCAAGTGTCAAAGAAAGGTTCAAATGAAAAAGAAATTGAAAAGAAATTGTGGAAATATGCTCAAAAATTAATAAAACCATAATTAAAAATTTTAGAAAATTAATTAAATGTTTAAAGATTTCACATAAATTAATTTGGGATTTTTTAATGCGTTTTAGTATTTTTAATGAAATGAAATGAAAACTATATAAAAAAAGAAATTTAAAATGAAGGTAAAATAAGCAGGGGGTGTGAATATACAAGAAGGGTGTGAATATCAATTACTCAATCCAGTCCAAAATGCGTGTAGCACACAGAATTATAGTAGACCCTCAGTCAATAGCTGACTCAATAGCATGCGTTGGATTAAGTCAATGCAAGATTATCAAGCAAGTACACACATCAAGCGAATCAGAGATAAAGTCCACAATAAGTAGCATGCACGCACACACATAGAGGTCACTCAGGTTAAAAAAAGATGCACGTGAGAGGGAGGGTGGATCATTTATGTGTTGGCATGATCCTGGCCGTTCACACGCACAAATCAGACGGTCACGACTTAAAGTTGAGAAACCCTAGCCTTAAACCTCACCGGCCGGAGAAGGACCTCCGGTCATCTTCTTCGGCCATCTCCGGCAACCTACAAATCTTACATCTCACCAGAAATAAACAAACCAGGCATCAAACGAAAGAGGAACTCAAGCAGAACAAGAATCTAGTCTCCGAATTTTCAAATCACAAACACACAGAGAGAATCGAACGCAAGAAATTAGCCCTAATTTTCAGTCTAAACTCCTAAGGAGCTCTATCAACTAGCCAGATACTCAGGAGCTTCTACTAAGCTCAAATCAACACAAAAGCAGCAAAATAAACAAGAAATCGTATGAGAAAGGTTTGAGTATTTTGGAACTTGAACCTTGAAGATCTTTGAATTGTTGAGAAAACCAGAGATATCAACTTGATCTTGAACTTCTAGAGCTTCAATTTGAGCAAAATAAATGTTGTTTGATCTTGAGAATAAGAAGACAACTGAAGTTGCACTTGAGGATTTCACACTTGTTCTTGCTTGTTCTTGATCAAAAACTCACATTGATGAAAATGATTAATGAAAATGATTGAATCGTGCAGTGAGAGAGAGAGAGAGAGAGAGAGAGAGAGAATTCAAAGAGAGCTTGAGAGTGTTTTTTGGAGTGAGAGTGAAAAATGAGAGTCCTCCTCTGAAATTGTGTGTGAGTTTGTTTATATAGTTGGGGTTAAGATTTAACTAGTATGGTTAAGTGAGTTGGTTAAGTGAGTTTCTGGGCTAACTAACTGAGTCAGTTAGTTATAACACGAGTTGGTGAGGTTTGATTTAGGTGTGGAGAGTTCATGATGTCTATGGTGAGGGTGAGAAACAATTTGAGAATGAGAGGGAACCGTGTGATGCTATGTTGTAGCATGCTTAGTGAACAATCTTTCCACTTTCCTCTTTCATGAATGATGGCATGGCATGTACATAATGTAATGGAATGTGTTTAGCTAAAAGAAGAAAAGAGTGGCTGGTGTAGTGTATGCGCATGACTGTGTAAACCAACACCAACAATGTCAAACACTTCTAACTTTGGCAGCTTGATTTTGATGCAAACAATAGAAACTATGGATGTTTAGGGATAAATTTCTCTATGTACAAGACATGAAATCATGAGCTTTTGAGGGCTATGGAAAGAGTAGACATAGGAGAATAAGTTTGATGTTGAAATGAAGATGAATTGAAGCCTTTAAGATGGTGGAAAATGACTTGCAACACGAGAATGTGGGACTGCATCATGGGCACGCGTGACCTGCATGGTATGCATGGCTATGGGCTAGTGAATTCAGCATGAACCCCTCAACGTTGGACCACTATAACTCCATCATAACTTGCTCAAATGGAAAAATGTCCAACGTCAAAGTTGAAGAGGACATTGAGATGAACAACTTTGATGTTCAACATTTTTCATTTGAAGCTTCCTTTAATGAGAAAAATGGCTTGACATTTGGCACACCAAGTGTTTGATGAAATTATGGCCTGGAGGCCTGAACTTGCCTTGCCATGACTTGGTTTTTGCCTTAATTTTACCAAACTTTGATTGATCATAACTCTCTCAATTTTGATCCAATGGAAGAGTTCTTTATATGGATTTGAAGCTTGGAGTGTGATCTTTAATTTGTTCAACTTGGGCCTGAAGTTTGAAGCATTTATCATGAAGAAAGGAAGCCTTAAAGTGTAGTGCAAAATGGTCCAAACTTGCCATTTTTGGAAACCCTAAAGTTTCTATTTTTGGCAGTTTTGTACAATTCTTGATTTTTCATGATTATTCCACCATTTCTTGATCAAATCTTGTCCAATGAACATATATAACTTGAATTTCATGAATTTGACCTAAAAAAGTCAGGAGTTGACTTTTTCCACTGCACAGTTGACTTTTTCCCCAATTTCTTGATTCTCAAGCAACTGATCAATTGAACCTCTTCTGAAATTAACCAATGGACAATCTTCCATCCTTAGATACTTGACATCATGTAGAAAACATTGAGATCAAGTTTAAATCAAAATTTCATCAGGAGACTGCTTGAACCACAAACCCTAATTTGGACTGTTTTTGGTAGGAGATGATGCACTGCCCAATCTTCTTGATGAATTCCCATCTTCCAATTACTTGTGGGATCAAATGGGAGGATATATGATATAAGAGACCCTTGAGGCTTGTTTGAAGACCCTTGGCTCTTATTCTCTTGCTTTGGATAATCAACACCTTTAAGAACCACTAATCACATGCCTTTATGCAAGATGCAATGCAATGCTTAATGTTTCTATGCTTGAATGCAATGCAATGAAACATAAGCTAGTAAAAGCTAAAAGCAAGAGGGCAAATTTTGGGGTGTTACAACTGCCCCTATTCAAACTTCTTGGATCCGAGGGTATGATAGCAATGGCTTTCAGACAATCAGTATACATGGGGTTTGAATACTAATAACCTAGAAATTTGCAAACTGTAGGGCTAACGAAATATAGTTGTTTACGAGGGTGGCCGCAGACGAACTCGAAAAGGAAGACCGGCCACAGACGGGCTACCCAACAAAAGATAAAACGAGGGCGGCCGCAGACGGACTCGAAAAGGAAGACCGGCCACAGACGGGCTACCCAACAAAAGATAAAACGAGGACGACCGCAGACGAACTCGAAAAGGAAGACCGGCCACAGACGGGCTACCTAACAAAAGATAAAATGAGGACGACCGCAGACGAACTCTAAAAGGAAGACCGGCCACAGACGGGTTACCTAACAAAGGAAAACGATGACAGCCACAGACGAACTCGAAAAGGAAGACCGGCCACAGGCGGGCAACCTAACAAAGGATAAAACGAGGACGGCCGCAGACGAACTCGAAAAGGAAGACCGGCCACAGACGGGCTACCTAACAAAGGATAAAACGAGGACGGCTGTAGACAAACTCGAAAAGGAAGACCAGCCACAGACGGGCTACCTAACAAAAGAAAACGAGGATAGCCGCAGACGAACTCGAAAAGGAAGACCGGCCACAGACGGGCTACCTAACAACAGAAAACGAGGATGGCCGCAGACGAACTCGAAAAGGAAGACCAGCCACAGGCGGGCTACCCAACAAAAGATAAAACGAGGACGACCGCAGACGAACTCAAAAAGGAAGACCGCCCATAGACGGGCTACCTAACAAAAGAAAACGAGGACGGCCGCAGATGAACTCGAAAAGGAAGATCGGCCACAGACGGGATACCTAACAACAGAAAACGAGGACGACCGCAGACGAACTCGAAAAGGAAGACCGAGCACAGACGGGCTACCCAACAAAAGATAAAACGAGGACGACTGTAGACGAACTCGAAAAGGAAGACCGGCCACAGACGGGCTACCCAACAAAAGATAAAACGAGTACAACCGCAGACGAACTCGAAAAGGAAGACCGGCCACAGACGGGCTACCTAACAAAGAAAAACGAGGATGGCCGCAGACGAACTCGTAAAGGAAGACCGGCCACAGACGGGCTACCTAACAAAAGAAAATGAGGATGGTCGCAGACGAACTCGAAAAGGAAGACCGGCCACAGACGGGCTACCCAACAAAAGATAAAACGAGGACGACTGCAGACGAACTTGAAAAGGAAGACCAGCCACAGATGGGCTACCCAACAAAAGATAAAACGAGGACGACCGCAGACGAACTAGAAAAGGAAGACCGGCCACAGACGGGCTACCTAACAAAAGAAAACGAGGACGGCCACAGATGAACTCGAAAAGGAAGATCGGCCACAGACGGGATACCTAACAATAGAAAACGAGGACGACCGCAGACGAACTCGAAAAGGAAGACCGGGCACAGACGGGCTACCCAACAAAAGATAAAACGAGGACGACTGCAGACGAACTCGAAAAGGAAGACCGGCCACAGACGGGCTACCCAACAAAAGATAAAACGAGGACAACCGCATACGAACTCGAAAAGGAAGACCGGCCACAGACGGGCTACCTAACAAAGAAAAACGAGGATGGCCGCAGACGAACTCATAAAGGAAGACCGGCCACAGACGGACTACCTAACAACAGAAAACGAGTACGGCCGCAGACGAACTCGAAAAGGAAGACCGGCCACAGACGGACTGCCCAACAATAGAAAACGAGGACGGCCGCAGACGAACTCAAAAAGGAAGACCGGCCATAGACGGGCTACCTAACAAAAGATAAAACGAGGATGGCCACAGACGAACTCGAAAAGGAAGACCGGCCATAGATGGGCTACCTAACAACAGAAAACGAGGACGGCCGCAGACGAACTCGAAAAGGAAGACCGGCCACAGACGGGCTACCTAACAAAGGATAAAACGAGGACGGCCGCAGACGAACTCGAAAAGGAAGACCGGCCACAGACGGGCTACCCACAGATTAGTAGAATCAACAGATCTATCAAAATGACTCCGCCGGGGAAAAGAAAAATCTGAACAGACAACTCTATGGGGGAGGATATGAAGGAATAGGAAGGACGAATCCACGGGTTGCTGCATAATGTTAAGCAACATCTCCTGAGTTACATCACTTTCTGCTGGGAAAAGAGACTGGTAACGGGTATCAAACCTGGCTTATGCTTCGAATGCATATGTTTAAATTTTGTCGTAATGCTCCATATCAATGGAATGCTACACTTTTGGGAGGATACCATGCAAAAATGCTTATGCCATGCAAAAGAGGCGTCTCAGCAAAATAAATACTGAAGACAAAAGGCACCTCCATCGGGGATGGTAGACTGAATTGTCCTCTGAAATAAGAGACCCTGCTGATAAAGACTTCACTCTGCCGAGGAAGACATTGATCACCAACTCTGCTGGAGATGAAAACTCCGAGAGACTACCCACTCTGTTGGGATGGATAAAAACAATTATTGAAGATGGAACCCAAAGATAAATTCTCTTCGCTGGGGATTACCAATGACTTCTACCTGAATTTGAAAGAATGCCAATAACAATTGAACTTAAGACTTGCTGGGGATATCAACTGCTGTTGAACCAACCACTGCGAGGATCTCCACCAAACTATGCTTGGGGAAACATGTCAATAACACCGACCCTGCTTGGGGTATTGCCGAACTCAACCTGCTGCTGGGAGATGCTCTTACCTGCTGGGGAATATCTGCCATTACTAGCAATCTGCTCGGGGAATGGTGATTGACAACATCAGCTCTGCTATGGGATACCACCAAGCTTAAGCCTCTGCTGGGGATCAGACCAAACCATTGTTGGTGAGAAAACATTTCCTGACTAGCTGAGGAAAATAGGTGTTCAGACTCTGTGGGAAAATAACATCTTTGTCCAAAGAAGATATTCCATTGGTCTCTTGCTGGGGATGCGGAAGTATCAACTTCTGGCTATTTGCTAAGAGAGCAACGGACCAACCACTACTCTAGTTGGGGAAGTAAACCTCTGTATTCTGCCTAGCGAAGGTAATTTCTGCTGAGGAACAGATTCACCTTACCCTGTTGGGGAATTAGAGCACACAACATAGACAACCAACATGTCCCCTTCTGAAGATACTACTACATCCATCTTGAAGCAATCCACTTCTGACTGCATGCTGGGAGTAATAGATCTACCATGATTTCGGTTGTACACTTACAAGAAAGAGTAAGCTCTGCTGAAGATGATGATCTTCCAGATACTTAGGAAAGTAACTCTACTGGGGAGAAATCCTGCTACCCTGCAAACAAAGACAACGCAAAATGGCTATCTAGACTATTATCCTAATGACTGTTTCGTGAGCAACTTCCACTGTTTTTTCGATATGCTTCGCAAAGCTTAACATTTTGCATGTAATGTTTTATCAAAATATCGGACGTTTTCACAAACAAAATAGTAAAAACAAAACATAAATGAAAAGCTCTTTGACTGAAGCAAAAATTTCATTGAATGAGTTGGCCTGTAAATAGGCATTTACATTCAGAGGCAATTCCTGGAAAGAGGTAATTGCGCAAAAGTAAAAGAAAATACACATGTTGGCAATGCGGGGAACAGATATCCGCCATGATTCGATTCAGCTATGACCCGTATGTCTCACTTATCCACATATGCTTTGACCTTCGAAGAGGCTGGCTGGGCTGATTCCTTTCCTTCGAAATTCCCATGTACCGAAAGGGTTCACAGATCGAACGCAGATCGTAGCCTCTTGCTTTCAAATCCCTAACTTTTTCCTGGATCGCCCTTTACGGGTTTTCAATCCACCGGGATACCCATTTTTGCCAAAGTTGCCTTTTCAGGTTTTCAACTTTGCGGGTTTATTCTCTTTTTTTCTCCTTTTTATCCCTAACTTTTGCCTGAACCTTTTCTTTTTATGGTTCGCCGGGATGCCCCATTTTTGCCTGGACCTTCTTTTTATGTCCAGCAGGTCTCTTTTATGCAAAGTATTTTTTAACTACGTCTGCGTTCACAGGGGATGTAAAATCTTTGCCATCCATAGTTGAGAGTAATAAGGCTCCACCAGAGAAAACTTGTCTTACTACGTATGGACCTTCGTAATTTGGAGTCCATTTTCCCCTGTGATCTGTTTGGGGAGGAAAGATCCTTTTCAAAACCAATTCACCGGCCTAAAAACTCCGAGGACGCATCTTTTGATCAAATGCTTTCTTTATCCTGATCTGATACAACCGGCCATGCGCAATGGCTGCCAACCTCTTCTCTTCAATAAGGTTCAGCTGGTTCAATCGGGAACGCACCCATTCAGCTTCATCAAGCTTCACGTCTGCCAGAATTCTCAACGAAGGAATCTCAACCTCTATTGGTAGAACGGCTTCCATACCATATACAAGTGAGAAAAGAGTTTCCCTAGTTGACGTACGTACCGAAGTACAATAACCGTGTAAAGCATAAGGCAACATCTCATGCCAGTTTTTATATGTCACTACCATTTTCTGTATAATCTTCTTGATATTCTTATTTGCCGCTTCAACAGCCCTATTCATCTTCGGGCGATAGGGAGAAGAATTGTGATGCTCAATTTTAAAGCTCTGACATAGCTCCTTCATCATCTTGTTATTCAAATTTGAACCATTATCAGTAATGATTCTCTCCGGGACTCCATACCGGTAGATGATGTCTTTCTTGATAAATCTTGTTACCACTTGCTTGGTGACGTTGGCATATGAGGCTGCTTCCACCCACTTCGTGAAGTAATCAATGGCAACCAAAATGAAACGATGCCCATTGGAAGCAGTCGGCTCAATATTTCCGATCATATCAATACCCCACATAGCAAAGGGCCAAGGTGATGACAACACATTCAGAGAAGTAGGCGGTACGTGCACCTTGTTAGCATAAATCTGGAACTTATGACATTTCTGGGCGTACTTGAAACAATCAAACTCCATAGTCATCAAATAATACCCTGCTCTCAACAGTTTTCTGGCCATAGCATGCCCATTGGCATGAGTACCGAAAGAACCTTCATGAACTTCCTCCATTAACAGGCTTGCCTCGTGTTCATCAACACAACGTAGCAAGACCATGTCAAAGTTCCTCTTGTACAACACATCATCTTTATTCAAAAAGAAATTTCCCGCCAGCCTCCTCAGAGTTTTCTTATCTTTGGTGGACGCGTCAACCGGGTACTCTTGACTCTTCAGAAAGACCTTAATATCGTGATACCAAGGCTTACCATCTGATACCCCTTCAACTGCAAACACAAAAGCGAGTCTATCCAGACGCATGATTCTGATAGAGGGAGTTTCATTCCAACGGTTCACCTGATACATCGAAGATAACGTTGCCAACGCATCTGCCATCTGATTCTCTAACCGGGGTATATGATGGAAGTTAATTCTGTCAAAGAATGGTAACAACCTTCTGGCATAATTGTTATAAGGCACCAAATTCGCTTGACGAGTTTCCCATTCTTTTGTGATCTGATTAACCACCAATGCGGAATCGCCATAAACATCGAGGTTCTTGATTCTCAAATCAATCGCTTCTTCAAACCCCATGATGCATGCTTCGTACTCCGCCTCGTTATTGGTGCATATGAATGCTAATCGGGCAGTGAAGGGTATATGAAAACCCTGTGGAGTCGTAATGACTGCCCCGATTCCGTTACCATACGAGTTGACAGCCCCATCAAAAACTAGCTTCCACTGGGATCCAATTTCAGGTCCTTCATCATGCAAAGGCTCTTCACAGTCCTTCATCTTCAGATACATGATATGCTCATCGGGAAATTCAAACTTCATCGGTTGATAATCCTCAATTGGTTGTTCAGCAAGATATTCTGACAAAACACTTCCCTTAATGGCTTTTTGGGAAACATATTGAATATCGTACTCTGTCAGAACCATCTGCCAACGGGCTATTCTTCCAGAAAACGCCTGCTGCTCAAACACATACTTGATCGGATTCATCTTCAAAATCAAGAGGGTTGTGGGGTTTAACATATACTGCCTCAAACACTTAGCTGCCCAAGCGAGTGCACAACATGTTTTTTCCAGCATTGAGTACCTTGACTCATAATCGGTGAACGTTTTACTCAGGTAGTATATAACATGCTCTTTTCTACCTGACTCATCTTGTTGACCGAGCACACACCCCATCGAATTCTCAAGAACCGTGAGATACATAATCAATGGTCTTCCTGGTACTGGCGGTATAAGGACCGGAGGTTCCTGCAAATATTCTTTTATTTTTTCGAACGCCTTTTGACCATTCTCATTCCACCTGACCGCTTGATCTTTTCTTAGCAATTTGAATAAAGGTTCACAAGTGGCTGTAAGATGAGAGATGAATCTAGCGATGTAGTTCAACCTCCCTAGGAAACCATGAACCTCCTTCTCTGTTCTCGGCTCAGGCATTTCTTGTATGGCTTTTACTTTAGCAGGATCAACCTCGATACCTCTTTCGCTGACAATAAACCCCAGTAGTTTTCCCGATCTCACCCCGAAGGTGCACTTGTTCAGATTCAACCTCAGTCTGAACTTTATCAACCTATCAAAAAGCTTCTGAAGATTTACCAGATGCTCCTCCTCCATTTGTGACTTCGCGATCATGTCATTAACATATACCTCGATCTCTTTGTGAATCATATCATGAAAGAGAGTCACCATTGCCCGCTGATAAGTTGCCCCAGCATTTTTCAATCCAAGGGGCATCACTTTGTAACAGAATGTCCCCCACAGTGTTATGAATTTTGTTTTCTCCATGTCCTCTGGGGCCATTTTGATTTGGTTATACCCAGAGAAGCCATCCATGAAGGAAAACACAGAGTATTGAGCAGTGTTGTCTACTAACACGTCTATGTGAGGGAGCGGGAAATCATCTTTTGGGCTTTCTCTATTCAGATCTCTGTAATCAACGCAAATCTTGACCTTTCCGTCCTTTTTAGGTACAGGCTCGATGTTAGCAACCCACAGAGGATAACTTGTTGTAGCCAGAAATCCGGCATCTATCTGTTTCTGAACCTCCTCTTTAATCTTGACAGACATTTCAGGTTTCATTCTCCTCAACTTCTGCTTAACCGAAGTACATCCCTCTTTGAGCGGCAACCGGTGTACCACGATGTCAGTGTCAAGCCCAGACGTGTCTTGGTAAGACCAGGAGAAGATATCCACATACTTTCGAAGCATTTCGATCAATCTTCTCTTTACACTGTCTTCCAAAGCAGCCCCAATTTTTACCTCTTTCTTCGCATCCTCGGTTCCCAAATTAACCATCTCAATCTCCTCCTGATGAGGTACGATGACCCTTTCCTCCTGCTTTAGCAATCTGGCCAATTCCTCAGAAAGTTCACAGTCTTTCTCAGCCTCCTCTTCAGCCTGGTATATGGGATTATCGAAATCATATCGGGCCATAACTGAATCAGGAGGGGCGGAATCTGAATAAGGTAACCTGCATGATAGATGATTCATGTTTTATTATGTATGCAACAAACAAAACACATTGCCATTTTGATGTGATTTTATGCACAAAGAAAAACAGAAAAACAGGGATCAGAAATATTTGAATGCGAAAAGTCCTTTATTATTGACAAAGAAAAGCATACGAAATGTTCAAGCCCTACAAACAAAGATCATTATGCCTTGGGCAGAGCGTAGGATCCAACATAACAGAAACAACAGAGACAATTACTCTGGGCCAGTCACTTGAATGATCTTCTCTGATGACCAGTTGCATGAGCCTTGACCAGGCATGTAGGGGCGGGTCCAATTATCCATGTCACAATCATTGTCCCCGTCCTCTTCAACAGCGTTGACTCTATCAAAGAATACTCCAGCACTGGTAAAACAAACTGGCCCGTAAAATTTCGGAGGCTCTTCAGGACGCCTGGGTGGTTTGTAACCCAGCCCATAAGTATCTTGCTTCTTCTAAACCTCAATAACTTGGCCCCACTTTCGTGAGCTTCCAGCTTCAACCACAGCCCGTGCATCTTTGAGGGACGACATAGAAATCTCCGGCTGCTCTACCACTGTAAGTTGCTTAACCACTTCAGATGTGCTAAGCTCCTTGGGAACTTCCTCATGAACTTTTACCATTTTAAAAGCCTGACATAACGTTTCCTGTATTTTGCCATCTACCTCCACATATTTGAAAGAAGACAGATGGCTTATCATAATGTCTTCCTCTCTGCAAACTGTCACCACGTGTCCATCTACCATATACTTCAGCTTCTGATGAAGTGTAGACGTTACAGCCCCAGCACTGTGAATCCACAGTCGACCAAGTAGACAACTCTAAGTGGGCTGGATATCCATTATATAGAATGTGGCGTCAAATAACTTCGGGCCAACTTTAATTGGCAGCACAACCTCTCCAAAAACAGCCCTTTTAGAACCATCAAATGCGCGCACCACCAAATCACTTGGCGTGCATATCAACCCTCGAGTATCCAACTTCATCAATGCCTTCTTAGGTAAAACATTTAAAGATGATCCTGTATCCACCAGCACATGAGACATCAACGACCCACGACACTCAATAGAAATATGCAAGGCATTATTATGGTTTCTCCCAGCTGGAGTCAAGTCAGCATCAGTAAACCCCAAACTGTTGCCTGCATTAACATGGGCTATCACCCCTTAAGCTGAATGACTGAGATCTCTTGGGGCACATAAGCGGCATTTAGTACTTTCAACAACGCGTTTCGGTGAGCTTCCGAACACAACAACAAGGATAATATGGATATCTTGGACGGCGTCTGATGCAAATGATCCACGATTTTATAGTCATTTCTTCGGATTAGCCTCATAAATTCCTCTACATTCTCGGAGAAAGGACTATCAACTGGCCTTACTACGGAGTCAGTCACTGCCGGAGTCTGCACAGAATTATCTACAGCCTGTTTACCCTTGTCCTGTCTGGAATTACCAGCCTGTTCATCAGAAGGGGTGAAGATTCTGCCACTTCGGGTAATAGCTCCTGCTTCCTCATTATTTTCAAGACTGGAACTTGCTACCGACGTTCTCATTAATTCCTGTTTCTGCCCATTAACGAAAACTTCTGAACCATAGTTCCAAGGGATGGCCTTGGTGCTCTCATAAGGAACGGGTCCAGGACCTGTAATTATAACTGGCACTGGTCTTGCCGCCGCTAAAATTGTGATTGTCTTAAAGAGAATAGTGATAGTAGCCACATTGTTACCAATAACCTCCTTTTGTTGGTCACACCGGTCAAACTGCAACCTACCTTCATCGATCAACTTTTGAATTCCCGATTTCAACATCCCGCGACCATTCACCTGTAACATACATTCTGAACAACCTTTGTCACAACCGGGGTCCACTCCTCCCATCAATAATTTCTCCTTTACCACCATCAAAGGAGTTTTTAGCTTGTTCACATCCATAACCAGATTCAAAACTTCATTCTCCTCTAACACAACATTAACCCTTGGCCCACCATGAAAAGTTTATAGCCTTATAATCCACCAGGTCTTGAACTGTGTGCTTAAAAGCTTTACAGTCCTCGATATGGTGCCCGGGTGCCCCAGAATGAAAGTCGCAATGGGCGTTAGGATTATAACCCGGAGGTGGATTACCAGTGGGAGGAGCTAGAGTTCTCTTTTGAATTAGCTGCAGCTGAAGTAAGTGTTGGAATAACTGTAAATATGGTAGAGGCGAAGTATCAAAATGCCTATCCCGTTTGGGCTTGTACTGTTGTTGGCGAAGGGCCTAATTTTGCTGCTGGGGAGCCGCAAGAATTGTCACTGAAGCTACTTGCTGATTATAGTTCTGGTGTTACTTCCCTTTACCTCGGTAAGACGAGACAGAATTTGTTTCCTCCTTCTTTTTGTAATTCGCATATGGTTTCTTCCCCTGACTAGAAGATGACCCATCATTACCCGAAACTTTCCAGTTTTGATTCCACCCTCTAACATTTCGCCAACCATGATCAAGTCAGCGAACTTACCCGACATGCAAGGTAACAACTTTTCATAATAATGTCCTGGCAAAGTATCCATAAACAGATTCAGCATTTCCTTCTCCAGCATGGGTGGTTATACCCTTGCCACCAACTCGCGCCATCTCTGCGCGTACTCTTTAAAGCTTTCACCACTCTTTTGAGACATATTTTATAGCTGTGTACGATTGGGAGCCAAATCAGTGTTATACTAATAGTGTTTCACAAATGCTTCAACCATATCTCTCCAATTGCGTACATGACTCCTCTCAAGTTGCATATACCATTCCAGAGACGCTCCAGACAAGCTGTCCTGGAAAAAATGCATCAGCAGTTTTTCATCATGGGAGTGCGCAGCCATCCTTCTTGCGTACGTCGAAACATGGGTCATGGGGCAAGTAGTGCCGTTGTACTTCTCAAAAGTGGGGACTTGAAACTTATGCGGAATTCTCACATCAGGGACCAACCCTAAGTCATCCAGATCCATTCCCACAGAATTTTGATTTACCACCCCTCTTAGATGTTCCTCAATCACTCTAATCCTTTGGTCATCCACAATCAGGAACCCAACACCTCCACCCGACACAGAGAAAACATCGTCTTGTTGGTCGTCAAAGTGATGGCCATGAACTGCATGAATATTGTTTCCCCCTCTAACCACAGAAGGAATTACCACATTTTCTCCTTCGCCCAGAGGGATAATAACAGTGGGACCTGGAACTCCGCCCGGAGGTCCATTCTGAATACCATTTCCATTT